>OZ038378.1:171519945-172974945 GCA_964036045.1 Eutreptiella sp. 'Long Island Sound 2002'
CCTGCATACCACAGTAGATCATGCTTCATCGGATTGTCGGTTTGCATAATATTTGTGATGGTCCGTGTCTGTGCTCCTTTTTGTTATGGTGGATGACAAGGACATTGAACACACCGTGAAAGGACCTTAGAAACCGAAATCATAGAAGTGGGGTAGCACCTTCAATGCTGCGAAGCGTGCTTGGCAGTTTCAAGGTGATTTTATTGCCAAGACGAGGACATCATGTGGTGTACATCATGCCAATGCTCTTTGTCTTGGCTGGGGAAACTATTTGGCTTGGCTAGGGAAACTATTTGGGGTCCGCCAGCGACAAACTGCCAAACTGAATGCGCGGAAGCCAAAAGTAGCAGCCCAATCTCAGTGCCCTACTTGAATATCAACCACAGCCACAAATATCACCACAACCCTCCCCAAGTACATCAAGCTTTGTAGTTTATTCAGAGGGGGCGCCCTTTGCGCATTGCAACTATTTGGGCATCTAACCGTATTGGAGACCCATACTTTGTGATACTAGGGGCATCATTGTTGCCTCTAGCATAGGTTTTCATGCTTCTTCCACTTTGGGGATATGGCATTTTTGGATTTTCACCCACTTTCACCCGTTTCCACCCCTTTTCACACTTTTTTTTTCTCATCCTCACCATGGACTCCCACACTTTGGTGTGGGCCCTTGAGTTGGGGTGATGGACTCCCACGCTTTGGCGTGGCCCCTCGAGTTGACGTGACGGACTCCCCAGTTTTTGCCTGACCACAGTCGAATGCTCTATGCGAGGCCGCATCTGTGCTGATGAGGATGCCTGGTTGTACCACAAGTTGAAAACGGAGGTTGACCTGCATTCCCTCCTGCAAGCCACATTACCCGCCGGTCCGGTTGAGGATGAGGTGGACACATACGCAGCTTTGGGACTAGCTGGTAGGGTGAGTGAGCTTTCAATTGACCAAAAAGAGGATATGTGTGTGGCTTTCCGCATTTTGCATGATGTCTTATATAAAGGGAAGGTAGCTTGCATTTGTCTTGAGCTAGGGTAGTTTGGGTGACCTAAATTTAGGGGCGTTTGGGTGGCCTAATTTTGAGGATGTTTGGAAGGGGTCGGTATGGCGGTTCTTCATAGGGGAATCTAGTCTAAAAGTAGCGCGCAGTGTGCGCGCAGTGCAAGGATGGCCCCAGAGAATTGGGTATCTAAAGCTGTCTTCAAAAATCTGCAAAGGCAAAAAGGCCGCAGCTCTCGTCATGGCAAGTAATCATTTACTGGCCGGTTGTGGTTCAAGCTAGTTAGGAACAACCACAGAATTACCTGCAATTGCAAACCAGAAACTACGTGAAAAATACCGTGAAAAATACCGTTAAATAATAAATCACGTTAAATCATGTTTCATCCAGGTCAGCCCAATCATGTTTTACTGAAAAACCCTGGTGGTTTTCAGACAACCACCTGTTTTAGGGTAGAAATATGGTGGAGTGTATAAATTTCGTGCCACCTTATGGTAGCATACCCATAATTTGGCTCCATCTTGTCTTCCAGCGAACACCTCTTCTAGGTGCAAATATGGTGTAATGCTCAAGTTGATTTTCATGCCATGGCTCCATTGCTTTAACCATACCAGGGTCTCCAACAAGTCTGTGGGCTTATATGCGCACCACCTCTCATAGCAATAGCAGTAGTTGGGTTCTTCTTGTTGTTTTTTTCTCCCTTTTTGTTTCAAAGAAACTCATCTTGGGTATAACAAAACAAAAAAGGTGCACTCAGGCTACATAACCCCCCCCCCCCCCACACACATTTTTTGTGCCCTGGGATCACCTTAAGGAAACAGTGTACTTGGTTTACAGCAAAAAATACTTGGGTCACATATTTCATGGTTACATTTATGTGGTGCCTGCGAAGATTTGGGCATGGCACAGGAGCAAAGCACCCAACATGTGCCCTGCCTGAAAAAGTGCCCGCTGGGGCAAGCTGGGCCAAGTGCACCAGAATGGGGTGCCCGCAAAGTGCCTGAGAAGGCCCGGGCATGACCGCAAGGCAAAGTGCCTGCAAAAGTGCCCTTGAAGGCATAGGGTAAAGCCCCCGCCCCCAGCCCTCAGCCCAACTCCCTCCCCCTCTTGGAAACACCAACTGGCAAACCGCTCCACCTTTATCCCCCCCCCCCCCCCCCTGTCCCCTGCCTTTTGCCTTGATGGTATACCATCCCCTCCCTGGGGCCATATCTCTGCAACAGCCATCATTGGCTTCATGCTGCCCTGCACCACAGTGACTGGAATGCAGCTGCCTTTGGGTACTGTGATGGAGTGCATTCCTGGGCATCCGCCAAAAGGCCACCCTCGTGGGAGGCAAGCCTATCTCTTCAAAGGACAGCACAACCTCTTGACATATCTGGAATGGCTGCAGGAGGAGCATGGCCTGCAAGAAGTACGGGAGGTTGTGGTTATGGGCTTTGGCTACGGTGCTTTGGCGACGTTATTGCACCTACCGCTGCTGCGTCAGTGGCTGCCAGAATCTGTCCGCAGTATGTCCAGAGGTTGCGGGTTGCCCCAATACTGTAACGAACCCTCTAGCCTTAGGTTAGTGACTCAATAACAAGTCTCAGCCCAGCTGCCAGCTGCTTTAGATGCTGCCAATCATGGGACAATGGCGGGATCCCAGTAGTCGCCCTACCTCTTCTTGGTCTCCATCTCTCACACTGCCCAGCAATCATCTGCAGCTTCCCCTAGGCAAAAACTGTCTGCATAACTTGATGCGCTGCATGGCTTGCTGCAATTTTGAGATGCCTCTTTCTCTTTTGACTTTTGGTACCAATTTCCCATTTGAAGTTTATTGCAACGACACCTCTCATGTCCCCAGTGTCCCCGCATCTGGATTCGCCCCGTGCTTTCCTGCATCACCTCCTATTGGCATCACACCCGTGCGTGTGCCAAATCGGAGCCGGTGCATCGGCGGCTCACGACAGCCGCCCAGTTACGAGGCCAGGACAGGGTCGTGTGCACACTGCCACCGCAAGATTGCATTGGCCCTGCTGAGAGGGCTCTCACCATCCATTTGAATGCTGGGCATCCCCTCATACTGCCGATGGCCACGAACACTCCAGAGACAGGATCCTGGAAGTCTCCAGCAAAATAGTTCTGGTCCTTTGGCAGTATGTTTGGTCCATGTTGGTCTGAGGCATCTAATTCTCTCTGCATGCACCTCCATTCTCCCCCTCTCCACTGCAGCTCCTTCCACCCGCCTTTTGTTTGCCCCTCTTCTGTTAGCCCCTTTTTCCTCATTTGCATCTTTCTCGTGCCAGCACATCCCCTACCTCTGTGCCTCACTTCTGCCCCACAGCACCTCTGCCCACTTGCCGTTCCTGTTCCTGTTCCTGTTCCTGTTCCCGTTCGGGTTCCGGTTCCTGTTCTTCCCCTCTCCATGTCATAGTTGCCTCATCTCTTTCGTTTCTCCGTGATCACATTCCACACTCACAGCACTTCCTTCCCGCCCCCCACACCTCCCCTGTTCCCACAAAGCAGCATCTGCCTCCATTCCTGCCTTGTTCCATATTCACCTGCATCCGTTCTCCCCGTTGCCCGCATCACAGTGCCACCGCCATTCCACTACCCGCTGTCCTTGATACCCTTCATTGCTTCTTTGCGGCTCCTTAGTGTCTGCTGTGGTTGAGGCCCCCATGTATCTTCATGTCCCGGAGCTGAAGCATGGGCAGGAGGGAGAGCCGCCGCATGCGCATGGCCCTGGACGCATGGAACGCCTCGGGCAGCCTAGTCCCTGAGTGCGTGGCAAAGCACTCCAAGAGCCCTGGCTCTGTTTTTTCCCAGAGTACTTTGGGCAATGGCTGCCTCCAAATGTGCCCCTGATGGTGGCACAGAGGCGTTTGGAACCGTTTGCACTGAAGCTTTATGCAGGTCTTGGCCCCAAGCAGGAAGTGAGCGAGGATGTGCGGGCTGCTCTAGTGCCGCGTGTGAAGGCATCCCTGGAGGCGGTCAGGTGTGTGGGTGTATTGGATGCAGGGCTTTGCTCAGTGGCTACCCAATCCCCCGGTTTGTGTGCCTCTTGGCAACGCAACCACGAACCCCCCCCCCCCCCCCCGCCCCTCTCCCTATCTACATCAAGCGGAGACCAGTACACAGGCAGCCCGAGAGACACGGACGGACAAACCAACCAGTTTGCCCAGGCCTCACTGCAGAGCCCTAGCGGAACAATTACCTACAGCATAACTGCCGAAGCCCCACTGCAGGCTCTGGCACCACCATTCTTCCGCCCTTTGGAATTCAGCGTAGATAAGTCTGATTTCCGCCCTTACAAAGTGGTGGGGTAGACATGATGCTGATGCACAGATACCAAATGACACATTGATGATCCCCCCCTCCCAACACACACCCGAACCTCCAAATATTCAAAATTTTGGAATTTTCGAAGTCTCCAAATCTTCGTATCCACCAAATCTGCAAATCGGGGCACCTGCGATGCACGCCGCCGAGTGGCACGCCCAGTGGTGCAACCCAATGCCAGCAGCATTGGGGCAACTTTGCTGTACCTGCCAGAACTAACACCAGTGACAGCTCAGTAAGACCCAGTGATCTACTTTCTGCAGGGCGCTGGTTGGATCAGCCACCAAGAGGAGAATCCCTCAACAACAGAAGCCCCAGACCAGCAGGTGCTGATGAGACCTATCTCTAATGAGGGCAGAAACATTGCATCGTGCGGCGCCAGATGTTTCCCAGAAAAAGTTAACCACCAGTGAAGTGCTGATGCACCTGAACCTGTGAAGTGCTGATGCACCCCATGCACATCACTTCATCATCCTCAAAAAAGATGTGCCCACAAAAAACATATGCTGGTTTGTCACAGAGAAAATGGAGGGGCATTGGTCATGTGGGCTGGTGCAGTGGGATGGTGTCCGGGGTGGGGGGGAGGTGGGAAGGCTGCTAACAGGCCCCCAAGCCCTCCCAACCTCATTATTGGCGCAGCTACAATTCCCCCCTCCTCCCCCCTGCTGCTATCACTAGTCAGCATTGAGGACCCCCTCCCCCGAAGGGGGGCAGCCTGTTCCAATCAGCCCCCCCCCCCCCCCCCCAACTTTGTCTTGTCTTGTCCTGACCTGGAACCTAATCGGTGGGCGCCAGTGGAGCCCTGTGAATGTGTGGAGCAATTGATGACAGCACATTGCTGGACAGCTTGGACAATTTATGTTGCAGCTCTGCTGCGAGATACATGAAGTACTGTTGGAATGCCAGAGTGACACTGGAGGGTGACGACCATTGTTGATTTATGGCCAGACCCCCAAAGTTCTGCAACCCGGCTTTCTGCAGTTTGAGATTTTGGGGAAATTGTTGGCCCCAAAGGCTCCGGAAAATCACCTCGAAGAGAGGTTGTATCAAGCGCAGGCGCGGGCGTCGTATACCCCCCTTTTTGGGGGTCATTCGCGTAGCATACCCCAAGGCATGCTGTTTGATGTCCAACCCCTTGTAAAATCATTATTTTGCCCAATAAGACGATCCCCCTATGGATTTTTTGATTCTGAGGCCTCTATCCCTGACACTGGATATCACTTTTGGGGGGGGTCAAAAGTTTATGCTCAGAAGTTTGTGCTCAGCGGGGTTTGAACGAGGTTGAGATTGGGCAGCGATGACCAGTTGGCTGGTGCCCCAGGGGTCGGCTGACTGGGAAACGAACTGCCGAGCTGCACGTCTGCGGTCGGGTGCATTACCGTTTGACTGTTGCTTGATCTGATGATATTTGTGCTCCCCACTGCTTGAAGCCAAGTCTGCCACTGAAAAACCCAAACTGTGTGTTTCTGTCTGCCTGCCTGCTTGCTCGACTGACTGTCTGACTGACTGCTTGCTTGACTAACTGACTGATTGGCTTCGAGGTGCACTGCCGAAGGCAATAGAAAAATTTTTTGGCCCCCCGGGGGAGGAATTTTTTTTTTACCCTATGTGCCTATGGGGGAGCGTTAGCGCGCCGGGCATGCGCCGGGCGCGCCCGGGCATCTTTTTTGACCCGTGCCCCACCGGTGACCTTTTAGGGGCCGCACTAAAAGCAACTATTTGGACGTCTAGCTGTCCTAGAACCCCATACTTTGTGATACTATGGGCATTGTTGTGGTTTGACAAAGGGTATTTTGATGCTTCTTTCACATTCGGGACGTGGTATATTTGGATTCTCACCCAGTTTAACCAATTTTCTTCCATTTTTGCTCGTTTCCACCACATCCACTCCTTACTAGGTTGATTTCTCCCCACCCTGGGGACCTCAAGAAAGCAGGGGTAATGTAGCCATATTGATTTCTCCCCACCATGGGGACCCCGAGAAGGCAGGGGTGATGTAGCGAATACTGAGTTTGCGCTTCGTTCTTATGACGTGAGGCAGAAACGCTGTCCAAACCGCTTGCGGCTTGGGGACTCATTACCATAGCGAAATCTATGGGAAAGGTAAAGGCAAAGTACCCTTTGTTAAGTAAAATACAAATGACATTTGGAGTTGTGAATTCACAGCTATTGTCTAATTCTGCGACGTGCTTTGTAGGGAAGGTGTGCAGTCCATAATGGTCTATTTGGGGGGCCTTCTCCATCAGAGGGTAAATCTCGGGCTGAAGTCGGGATAGTTAATAGAAAGGTAGCGCGCCGGGCGCGGAGCCGGGCAAACATTCCCCCTATACTCAAAATACTCATAATTTTGTGGAAAATTCAAAATGGATGAAAAGCACAAAAAAATTTGACTGGCCTCCGGGTTGCACTGATGGGAGCCTCAGCCGATGGTCAATTTTTTTTGAAAATTTTTTGACTCCTGTTGCGTGTGTTCAAAATGATAAGCGCGCCATGGGGATCACTTTGAGGTATGTATGTCCCCCCCCCCCCCCCCCCGGACACCGGTGGTTGACCGTCGACCCACCCCCCCCCCCCTTCCCCCCTTCCTCCGGACCCCCAAAAGTTCTCGGACACGGTTGGGTGTTGAACAGCCCCCCCCCCCCCAACCCACAATAGGAAAATACCGCACCAAGGGTGAAAAAAACCCCCACCACAGACCGTCACTTTAGGGGCAGTGGGGCAAAGTAAGGGAAAGGGATAGCATAGGCACTGCAAAATACCACGCATATAAAGCAAGTTGGTTAAGCAACAGCTCACGCGAAATGTCTGCATATGCAGCTCACCACTGATTCGTAGCAATTGGTGATCTGAAACCCTCTCGCCAAGTGTTCCCACTTCCTACATGAGTGGTGGAGAACACCCTTTGGACTTCAAGGTCTTCAAATGACTTTGAAGCTTGTCAGGCTGTTGCAGCGGCTACCTAGGGCAAATTTTTGATGCCGCAGTGCTTTCTTTGTGTCACACATTACCCCCCCCCCCCCTGCAACCCCCCCCCCCCTTGCAATCCCCCCCCCCCGGGAGACCGTCACTTCCATGTTTTTCTAGTTACCATGTATTGTGTTGGGTTGTGTTGCCCATCTGCTTTACGCATGGCCTTGCATTGCTTTCCCATTACTTCAAATGAAGCACCTGTGTGTGTTTTGTGATATTCTCGCTCCAAAGGCCAGCCTCCAAACGGACTGGTCTGCCTTTGCAAGCGGGCGCTAAAGCGGCTGCCAAACCAGCCCCGCACGCCATTGCCTCCTCCTCATCAGCCAGTGCAACACGCCCCGTGCCTGTCATGCAAACTGAGCATGTGCAACAGTTCAAAGTGTGTTATTCTCGTACCCAGAAGTTCTTTACCGTTCCTTTGGATCCTCAATAACATTTGTGTTGGATGAAACACATTGGCACCGCATCAACGCAAAAGTCGCTTCACACGTGTTCTCTTTGCTTGCATCAGTGGAGGGTACCAAAGTTTGCCTTGAAATACCCTTGCAATCCCCCCCCCCCCCCCCCGGGAGACCGTCACTTGGCGACCGTCTCCCCCCCCCCACCCGGGAGACCGTCGCGCACTAACCCGGGAGTTTGCAAAGGGGGGGGGGGGGGGGGCAGGGTAGCTTCTCCTACAAGCTTGCCACTGATCCCTAATCCTCGGGTTGGTGTCCTAGTTTCTAGTCACTAGTATTAGGCGGTTTGGGTCACTAGTAGTAGTCGGTTTGGGTTGTAGGGCCTAGGCCTCACCTTGACCAACGGGAGGCTAGCACCCAGGCTGCCCAGCAGCACCTCAATGAAGTACAGCCACCTCGGACACAAGCTCGGGCAAGGCGCGGCAGAGCCGTGAACCCAGGCATGCCCTGCGCCAGGTGATCACACACACCAGCACCCACCTCCCCCACACAGTGACCCCAGCACCTGCCAACCACACACACCACACACCTGACCCCCTCCCCCCCATCCCATCCCCAGAAATCAGTGCTCATATGCCATCCTCTGCGTCAAAGGGGCTACCCGCCCTGCTGCCCTGCACCCTTTCCAGGGAGAACCTGGTGGCAAAGGCCCCGCCAGCACGCACTGGCACCGATCAACCACGCAGCCCCCCCCCCCCCCCCCCCGGCAGGGAAAGGGAGGGCACAAGGTAGTGAGGCCGATGGGCGCTGCCGCCTATGGAGGGAAAGGGTTCAAGGAAAGGGCAAGGGTAAGTGGCGAGAGGCCAATAGGCGCCGCCAGCTGCAGACAGCAATACAACGAGGCGTCATGCCAAGCCCCACCCCCCCCTCCTCCAACTAGCACACTAAGCCTTTATGGTATCCCCCTGCTACCCCTCTCCAGGGGTAATTTTGTGGTATATTGTGTGGGGCGGGGGGATAGGCCCGCTGATGGCAGATTCTTGTGTGCTTGTGTGGAGGGGAGGGAGGTCGGTGGGCTGTTGAGCCAGCCCCACGCTCACAAAATTCAGGTTGGAACTGCAGCACCTGAGAGAGCAGGGGTATCCTTTCCTGGTGGATGGGTTGCTGGGGTTGGTAGATTATCCCTGTTGTTTGGATTTTTTGACAATTGAGGTTGATGGCCAGTGTGCGTCCTTGTCCCACTTTCTTTCTACCCCTTGGTTGGGCGGACAATATTTGGAGGGTAATGAGCACTGCTTTCAGAGTGACCAATAGCAGTCAGAGAGGAGCTGACGGTGATAGAAAGGGGACGTGTGTCGGGTGAAGGGCTTGTGCTATCCAAGGGCATTCTGCAACCCCCATGCCACTGCACTTGTATAGGCCGTCCGGCGTAATCCGACTGTGCGGGGATGCATCAATACTGACCTCCGCACAGTGCAACGAGGTCCGTGTGGAGGGGAAGGCCACACCATGCGGGCTGGTCTCCCAGTGGTACGCAAATGAGGGGCGGACCCCGATGGTGCTGGAGGAGGAATGCACATGATGTGCAGTGGGAGTGGCAGAGGCGACGCGCGCCTTGCCATGTGCGCCGCACCCTTTTCTGGCTCCGTGTGAACCGATAGCTCAGCACCTGCAGGCTCGCAACTGGTGGTTCGACGATGACTGGTCGGCCGACCTTCTCTCTCTTGCCCCTCTGTCCGTGAAACTGGCGGTGCTTGGTTTCTACACCACTTGAGTGCCTCTTCGGAGTCTGAGATATTCGGTATCGGACTGCGCAGGCAGTGCTATGATGCCAAAGCGCATCTTCAGTCGTCATGTCCGCTTGGTTGTCCGATCCATTGCAGCGGCGGCCTCGCAGGCTTAGGATGTTGCTCAATTGACCTGATCAGTGCTGCGGGTACCCTTTGGCAGTGCAGTGCAGAGTCGAGCGACTTAAGGGTTTGGCTGACGGACTGGCTGTTGCAGGCATTGGTTGAGGATTTGTTTCCAAAAGGGCGGGAACAACTCGGCTGGCAATGGCGGGAGCAGGGGTGGTCCAAAGTGAGGTGAGTGGCTCGTGCACCTTTGGTGCATGGCAAAACGATTGGTCCTGTCCCCCCCTCTCTGTTAAATCGACCGCGCATTGCTTCCATTTTGGGCTTTTCTCTTCCTTGGCAGTCCTCTGACCATCCCCTCCGTTTTGCCTGAGGCACAGATGAGGTAGCCTTGGGGTGGGAAGGTTGAGGTGTAATTGAACGTCACATCAGCGAGTTCAACCCAGCCCACTGGCATTGAGTGCCTGATTTGAACAGAGGTTTTCACTGATCCTTATTGCCGGCAAGCCCCTCGTGTCGAATGGGAAGACAGGCGGAGGTTTTTGAACTTCCAACCTCAGTCATGGTGCCATATGGGGGGGGAGGGGGAAACCGGGAAATTTGGTATGGCAGAATTTGGCCCAAGAAAACTGCGCCAAAATTCTGCTCTGGTGTCTCAGACTTGCAGCCAATTTTCTAGTCTAAGTTTGAGGGCTCTGGGTATGCACATGATGCCACATGCCAGCAAATAGGTTGGCATGGATATTGGGAATCCGCCAATCAAGTGGCAAAATGGCACAATCCCTGATATCCATCAACTTCTCCGAAGCACTCAATTCACCTCCATGTCTGTGTAGCAGTGCCATGCTGGTTGCAAGGGAGGGCTAGGCTAGGGTCGATGCTGTTTGTGCCGCCATTTGAGGATTTTTGTGCAAAAAAATTTCCACGATTTATTTAATTCGCACCAAATCCCCCCCCCCCTTTAACAACAACAAATTGTGCCTGGCCAACCCCCCCCCCCCCTCCCCCCACACAGCACACGAGTGGCCACAGGCAGGCACCAACCCAGTGGTGGGCCTCTCGTTCTCTGTGAAGCGAGAGGGTAGGCTGTTCGGAACACTTTCTGCACCTGAGACCTATTGTCTAAGGCGCCGCTTGAGCAGCCTCACCCTGTACCCTCAACACATCGAACAGAGCTAAAAGCAGACATTGATTCACAAGTGTAGTGCTGGTCAGATGATTACACTGGGGGGGGGGGGGGGCGGAGGAGCCTGCTGTCGATGGGGGGGATGGGGGGCGCTTTGGGCTGGGCGCCAGAAATGGTCTGGGGTCTGGTGCCCAAATTGTAGTTGGAGCGAAATCTTGGCTCCATCCAACAACCAATTTTTCTGTGTTGCCGGGGAACCTGATTTTAGTGTGTCTGGACAAGCTGACCAATTACATTTAGATTTCGCAGTTGCGCAGTAGAAAACATTTGTCATTCGTTTTGCAGATGCCATCGGTAGTAAATGCAGTTTCCGAGGAAAGTTTCATGTGTTTCTGAGGTTAATCAAAGGCTGTTGCATTTCCCAACAGTGAAATTGGGTGCTGCAAGCACCGTTCAGTATTGACCGGCAACAGTTTGGATGGTTCCGTTCACAAAATCGAACATTGCTTAGTGGCGAAAAACCCTCAGCGTTGGGGGTGGGAGAGGGTGGGTCCCCCCCCCCCCCCCCAAACGTTTGTGTACCTCCGATTTCGGGCCCTATGAACAGCTTTCATTTTTTCGTCGGAATTTCCCAGGTGGGGGTTGGCCAGGAGCTCAAAGGCCCGCCTGACCCCTCCTGGGTGCAGGTAGGTCTCCTTAGATAGCCCCCCCCCCCCCCACCCCACCCCCTCCCAGGTCCTTCAGCAATGGCCTGGTTCATGGTAATGGAAGTATTGAACAGTCCAATTTCCTTGATTTTCATGGATCATGGTGGAAAGCGGCGAGATCACATTATCTGGATACTAGGTACCAGCACACCAGAATGGCTGCGCACAGCCCTCTGTTGGAACCAACCAAAGAAAAGCGACACAGCTCACAACAAATACCAGCTGCACAGCCAGTATCCCACATGCTAAAGATCTCATCTGCACGTTTCCCTCCACCAAATTTGACTGGTGCCTAACAGCAGATTTTTCAACCATTTGATTCTGGGTGTGGAAGCTGGGGTCCCCCAAACCTTGAGCAGGGGCACTTTCCAGGGTGCTGGAGGCAAAGGAACTCCATGCTACAGTGACATGCCTCTGTGTGAACTGGTTCCTGAAGCTCTTGGTAGATGCCTTTGTCAAACAAGTTCAGTCCTCCAGAGATTCTGTCCTCACTGTTTGTCTGCCAGCCTGTCTGACCTGATCTCAAAATGTCGTGCCCCTATTTTTCAGTTTAGCAAAACACTTACTGGGATAGGACTGTACATGAAATTTGCAGCTGACAATGCAGAAACAATGACCTTGCCCAAGCCGCACTGGGCATTAGTTCCATCAATTCCAGAGCTTTTGCTGTTGTGTGGACACCTGAGAGCTGAAACCTTCGGTCAGAGACAAAAGCCTGTCAAAGAGGGGCAGGACGCTAGGATGCCAGGACGCCATGCCCACTTTCTGAGTTCCAACAGCTGGAATGCATGTCAGCCTGCATCAGAGCCAAGGCCAGTTGAGAGAGATATGATTGGTCGCTGAGAGAAATTGTATCTTGGCCCAGAAAGAGAAACAATTTGATAGCCAATGGGGTGAACTGAAGGGCATATTTTATATTGTGATGTCAACCTCCTAATCTATTCACTGATATTTCGTAGGGGCAGAGCCAAGGTCACATTCCAGTTGAATTTGAGTGATTTAACAGTGATCACCCTAACCCCACCTGCATATCGTTTTCTGAGGATGGCCTTGCTAGGGGTGCAGTGGCAATGGACACTGGGTAGGCCACCCGAAGCTGGTTGCACTCAATATTTTTTTTCAAACCAACATGAAACAAAATGCCAGGCGTCCACTGAAATGCTCCTCTCACACAGTTTGAAGATTTTAAGCTGTGGAACGTGATCAAATTCTGCTGCATCTATGCAGGGCACAAGCATGAACAAAGTGGGTCCCAGTTTGTACTCAAAATTTTTTTGTGTGTCATAGCTTTCAGTATGTCCAACAGGTGCAGTGTTGGACCAGAAGAAAGCAGGCACAGATGGGAGCAATGGAGTCCACGAGTTTTGAGGTGAACCTATGCTGTCAGGGAGGTGGTGCTGGCATTTCAGTGCAGTGGCATGAGATACGAGGTCAAGCTGTTCAAGCTGTTCAAACCTGTGGGATGACACGGTGCAAAGGTTCTGTTCTGCTGGAAATACCGGGCCCCAATATCGGGGAGGGCTCGCCGGATCCAACCGGACTTGGGTTCGGCGAACATATCGGCTTGGCAGACTTATCGGCTCGGCGGACCCTCCGCCGGCCGATCGGCTGGCCGAAAGTCTGGCCGGACTTGTGGCCGGCCGAAAGTCCGGTATAACCCATTTACCCCACCTTTTTGTTACTAAAGATGCGTCGAGCGAAGCTCGGGTGGTTTGGTGCTCCATAGGCAACGCGGTACACACACAAGGGGGTGCACACACAAGGCGTGCACACACAAGGCGGTCTGTGGCCACCGCGGGAGTCTTGTTATTTAAGGGGTGTGTGGGGGCTGGTCCCCGCGTCGAGCGAAGCGAGCCGAAGCAAGGGCTGGTTTGGCGGTCCATAGGCAATGCGGGCTGCAAGCGGGGTGGGGGTTAAATCTCGGGTAATAATACAGGGGGGTTACCAGAATGGACCGGTCGTTTGGCCGGCTGATCGACCCGCCGGAAGTCCGGCCGGACTTTCAGCCATTTTTTCGGCCAAAAAGTTACGTGGGACCGGATTAAACCGGACTTTCGGCCGGCCAATTGGCTGGCCGAAAGTCCGCCGAGCCGATAAGTCTGCGAACCCTGAGTCCGGTTTAATCCGGCGAGATATCGGGGAGAGAGACATTGGATGCAGGATAGGTATCGGGAATTCTGCATTGCGTGAGCTAACCGGAATTTGCACTGTGTGCCTTTGATTCTCCTCGCCTTTGGGCCATGGATGCGTTATCAAAGAAGCACAGATTTGGTTGGTTGGCTGAAGTGTGTTTTGCTGCATGTGGTGCTCCTGGGAGGTCATGGTTTCATGTCAAAATGGTATAGGTTGTCCTAACCAAGGGGTATGCAGTCGTCATGCAGGCACAAAGTGCGGACGCTGTGCAAAGTCCCCCCCCCCCCCCCCCCAGAGCTCTGCAAACCTGTGCTGTTCCTGAGCTTTGTCACTGGAACATTTGGATATCTTTGGACCACCAGTTTTGCCCTTCGGGTCAAATCATGCATCACTGCATTGACTCCTGTTCAGCATTTTGAGGGTGTCAGAGGGCACAGGTTGAACCTGATTGACATTCTGTTAAGGAGCATCTTTGTGCTTTTTTTTCGAAACTGCACCATGGCTACCAAGCAGCTGATTACAGCCCTGCGTAATAGCACGGGAGCCGGTCTAATGCACTGCAAGAAGGCATTAGAGCACTCCAATGGTGATCTGAAAAAGGCTGCCGAGTGGCTTGGGGAACAGGGGCAACTTATGGCTGCCAAGAAGGCATCGCGGGCCACCGTCCATGGTGCGATTTGCGTTGCCATCAAGCCCTGCAAAACCAGCGGCATCCTGATGGAGGCGAACGTGGAGACAGATTTCTGCGCAAAGAATGAGACTTTCCTCGAATTTACCGGCAAGTTGGCGCATCTTGCATTGGATTTGCCTAAGAGCCAGCTCACTCCTGAGGCCATCATGAACGCCCGCATGGATCGTGCTCCAGTGAACCTCCGGTACGTGAATACGATTGCTGCGATTGGCGAAAACATGAGCATTCGCCGGTTTGCCCGGGTCCAACCTAAGGGGGTTGGCATGGTGAGTGCATACATCCACAACCTGATTCAGGGCTCCACGTCTCATGGGCTCCTAGCCACTTTGGTGGGCCTGCAGGCCGATTTGGACTCCATGTCCGATGAGCAGAAGCAGACGCTGGACAATGTCGGAAAGCGGATCGCGATGCATGTCACTGCGGATCGAGACAATGAATCCCCTCTGTTGGACCAACCGTTTCTGCAGGGGGAGCAGACGGTGGGCGAGTGGCTGGAGCTCCAGAGCAAGGCTGTGGGGGGTTCGCCCATCAAGGTTGCTCAGGTTGAGAGCTTTAAGGTGGGTGACGGCCTGGAATCTACAGAAACAGATTTCGCTGCGGAGGTGGCCCGGCAGATGGAGAAGGCGAAAAAGACTGCATGAGCACGTGGGGAAGCTGCAAATGTGCAAGGTGCAGCATGTGGGGAGGGTATTTATGAGGCAAGCTGAGGGGTACCCTTGCCCCCTGTGTTACCCAGCTTCCCCTCTTCTCTCCCCCAGGTTCCCTGCAACCCCCAGCAGCAACAAGCTCACACAAAAGACATGTTGTGGAGAGCATTCTCCGAAGGTCAAAGTGCAGGCTTCATGTGAAGCCTGCCAGTGCAGGCAGGGGAGTGGGCACCACGTGGACAGTATGCTGCAATGGTGAGCAGTAGGATCAACATTCCACCTTCATTTACAAAAGTTGAATTTTCCTCAGCCATACCTTGCAAACAAACGACCCAATGAAAATCAATCGGGTCACACACAAGACAAAGCACTGGACACCGGTTGTACTGCACAGTACACGACAAGCCCTTTCTTCCCTCACGCATTATATCGGTCATGATAATGTGAAGGACATTGCGTTTGACACCAGGTGTTCTAACTGGTTTCTGGTTGCGGCTCTACGGCATCCCCCAGCCACCGCCAGAAGGGCTCAACTCTCCCCCCCAAGCAGCAAACTCAAGGGCAAAAAGCAGCTACACGGTCGATTCTGACAATGGACCTCCTCTGTGGTGCTGCACAACATGCATAATTCAGCCACTGCAACTTTGTTTGTCTACTGCAGCCACAAACTGTTCCCAGGTCTTATTCGACGTTCTTTCAGAATGACACCCCCAACCAACAGAGGGTCCAGGGCCCTATTTCTGGGCACTCCGGATTGGCCCCCACATTGGCCCCGGAGAGGGTGGGCTGACAAACCACGTCACAAAGGATGTTAGATAGTTTTTTGGGTGACCTTGGATGACCTTTGGGTGGCCTTGGGCCAGGCTCAGGTCATCATTTGGTGACAAAGGGAGTACATGTAAACCCGTGGGGTGCCATATAACACCAGTTAGGCCCCCCTCAGTGCCAGGCGTAAGTTGCCCATTGTTTTTTTTTTTTTTGGCTGTAGGTGTGGGAAAAAAAAGCTTGAAAATGCTATGGGTACGTGACCTATGCCAAAAAACAGACTCTTTGTCCTACGCTTTTTTTTTTTTACGCGACCTACATGAAAAAAACTGCTTGCGACCAAGGTAAAAAAAAACCAGTTTTATGCAACCTACATCCAAAAAAGAGTGCACGCTACCTATCCCAAAAAAATGAAAAGGAATGCCGCCAACGGTTCTGTGTTTTGATAGGGCTATGCAGCCACTTTGAATCCTCTGTGCTATGGGGATGCCCAGACGGCATGGTCGAGCAGAGCCCCAAGCGTTGGGACAGAGGTTTCGGCAAAATGGAAAGGAGATGTGCTTGCTTGCTTGTTGTTTGTTGGTTTTAGCTTTAGATGGTTTTAGATTTAAGGGGGGAGTTGTGTAGTAATATCTACCAACTTGCCCCTTCGTCCATGGTAGGATCCCGGTGCCAGCTCACCAGAGCCAAGTGCACCAGACAGGGGCTTAGGTATCTGTTGGGCCATTTTGAGGGTTGGAAACCACAAAAAGCGGGGTTGCAGGTGCATTTCCGATGGTGTGGCTGTTTGAGCCCTGTTTTTGGTGGACTTTGGTCTTATTTCGCCAAAAAATAGACGCAAAACCATGACCGGCCATGACCGGCATGGTCTCATTGTGCCAAAGAGCCCCTTGGTGGCCTCCAGCTCTGCGATGTGTCTGAGAAACACCAAAAAATTGACCCAAAATGACCATGGCTGCAAAAAGGCACAAGAGAGCAAGAGCAAGAATGGGCCGTATCATGGGCTACGTGGCTCGGAATCCAAGGGCACCTAGTCCTTAGTCCACCCGCAAGCCCCCAGTTTATGTGGTGTCCACCCCTTAGAATCGCCCAAAGGGATGCCTAGACCCCGCTACTAGGGCGTGTTGGGGGATAGTGCAAAGGGCCGAAACCTACCAAAGCCAAAAAGGGTCCAACTGTTGTTGGCAGGTTTTGAGCATGTGCACCCTGTTTTGGCCCCTTGACACTCTCAAAAGAAGTTTGCAAATGGGCCATTTTGGCACGAAAACCGGTCAAACAGCTTGAAATTGGGCCAAAAAGACTTGTTGAGGATCCCAATTGGTTTGGGAACCACATTGGGAAAAGTCATGTTAGGCCCGAGAGACCCGTTGCACCCTTTTTGCCCCAACTGGCTCTGGGCACTGCCTTGGCAGGCCTTAGAGTATACTGGTATGGGGGTCTAGGTGGTCAGTTGCACGATTCTCAGTGCTTTTGGAACTGTGCGGCCAATATTCCGCACGTCAGCCATTTTACTGCCTTTTTTTGGTCATTTCTCGACTTTTTCCTTGCGTCAGAGGGTCAAACTGCCTTCTTCATCACGGCCAAGGCAAGCGGGTTGCAGCATATGACATTTGTTTCTTGTATTCACGCCATCTCAGTGGCGCTGCTGGCAGGGCCATCTGGATCTTTGGAAGGCCAAAATGGTTCAAAATCGGCTCAATGTAGACTTCAAGCACTTGATTGGGTGTCCCAAGTGGTCTGGGATCATTGGGAAAACTTTGTTTTTCACCACCTTTTGACCAGAGATTGGTCCCAAAATGGGACATTATAAGGCTGTGAAACTTTCGGAGGGCCAACGTCATCCCAAGTGGTCCAGAAACAATTTTGAAAAAAGCAAAAAAAAATCCGACCTTGGATCCCTTTGGACCCATTTTGGCCTGGGCCGGATTGGGCTGTGGATTGGGCTGAGGTTGGCAAGATTGTTTGCCATCTGTGTTTCTCAATGGAGTCCTGCTGAAGATGGGGCTGAAGCCTCTGCTTCTCCTTTTCCATGGGTTTTACTTTCATGACATAATGACGCTGCTTGCCCAGAAAGTGCGCACTGATGTTGCACAGAAATGATCCTCTCCGTTAGGTCTGATTCAACCAGGGGCAACAGAGGCATGCAGTCACCAAGCAGGACGGGGGAAAGGAATGTGTGTGTCCACGAATCCACCAACCTTCACCTTCTAAGGATTCCAAAATTTCCTGATTTCACCTAAGGAACTGCACAATGTGCAGACCCCCCAGCCCCCGCAGTCCTGCACTCTGCAAGAGAGTGATGGCAACTTCCTCTTGGGGAAAGTTACACAAACTAGGTGGCTGTCCAAAGGCAAGGGGGGGGGGGGGTGCATGCACCAGTGGTGCAGGTCTCAGGCAAGTTCTGCTCAATAACTCCCATTTTTATTTTCTTTTGGACGGAGGAGGTGTGGGCAGGGGCGGCAATGAATGGCTCAGATTGGTTGAAAGTGGTGGCCGTTGGCAGCAGCTGGTTTGGGGCCACTTGTCATGCCATATTATGTGAGCAGCAGGCAACCCAGACCTGACATCTGCCATCCCAGGTTACTTGTTCTCACCCATCCCTGGCAAAGCAGACCGCCCTTTGGGGCCCAATGAAAAGGTGCTATCCACGTGACATCGTATGTTTTTTGAGAGGGAGGCAGAAAGAATGGAGTGGTCTGGTGCCATGACGTGTGGGAATTTGGGCTACACCGGGGCTGCAATGGGGTTCATTTAATCCTTGGCTGGTAGCTAGACTGGACGATTGTGGAGTGAGGCATTGCAGTAATGTCCGCTGGATGCTGAACCCCGCCTTCAAGGGGAACAACCCTGCAGATCATTTCAGCCCATTTCCAAAACAGGGTGTAAACAAGCAGGCAAATGTTTACAGACTGAGGGGGAGCAGGGTGTGGCGTGAAGAGCCGTGGCAGCTGTTCTAGTAGCATATTTCCTCTGCCCTCAGTGTAGCACTGCTCCAGAAAAACTCTTTTTATTCCCACATTCCCTACAAGTGCACTGCCTGCTTTGCAGCTTTGGTACCAGCTTGCCCCCTATCGCGTTCTATTTCTTTCCCTTGCAGATGTGAGCATTCACAAACTCCTTCATTTGGAAACTCAGTCAAGCCCCAAGAAGGGACATATGGGATTAGTGTTCTGGCAATCAGCAGCTCTGATTCCAATGAAATTCCCAAAACAATAACACATAGTTCATCCCCCATTCCCCCTGTTTTTAAGCCTGCCACTGTGACTTGATGACGACTGTCATCTTTCAGACGGCTCAACATGGGAGTCTCCAAAGGCGCTAGTGAGGTAGTGTCACTGTGTACAGTGCCTGGGGAATCTGCTCATCAGCAGGTCGCGTTGTTGATATTTTAGCTGCGATCTCCTTTGCCTTATTTCATATTGATTTGTTGCCCATCGGATGTGTTTGCCGTTACAACATGAGGTCTGCACTGATGCATGGTAAATGTAGTACTTGTAATGTGTACATCAGTTAGGAGAGAACATGCCACTGAGCATACATCAGCATTTGCTCGTCAGCCACCATTGCTTTCTCCATTTGTCCTGTGTACCCCAAACTGAATCATCTAGAAGCCTTCAAGAACTAACATCAAGCATCGAGAAACATTCAGGAACTGACAGAGAGCATTGAGAGCCTTGTAGGAAGCAACAGCAAGCACCCAAACCTCCCCAAGAAATATCAGCAGCATCCAGCTCTGCAGTGCTGAGAATTCTCGTACTGTAAGCAATGCAAAATTCGACTTTCACTGCATGGAGGGAAAAGCAATTTCCAAGCATGGACGTGGTTAGATGCTTTTTTTTTTTTAAGGATTGGGACGAATTTCATAGCAGTATATTTTGCTGTATCGCATTTTCCCCC
The DNA here is from genome assembly GCA_964036045.1 of Eutreptiella sp. 'Long Island Sound 2002'. Taxonomy (NCBI): domain Eukaryota; phylum Euglenozoa; class Euglenophyceae; order Eutreptiales; family Eutreptiaceae; genus Eutreptiella; species Eutreptiella sp. 'Long Island Sound 2002'. The sequence goes on from OZ038378.1 coordinate 171,539,448, forward strand.
AGACACGTTTTCCCCTCCTTGGTATTGTTGCTCTCTGCCTGGGGTTTGCGTGGGGGGGCTTGTATCCCCCCCCCCCCCACCCACCAGCCCACCCATCCCCCTGCTAGGTCTTGCAGGCGCACCTTGTGGTTGAATTTGAGTGGTTGAGTGAATGCGTGTTGTCCCTCTTAGGTTTTGGGAGATATTGGTCTAGGTGTCATCGCACTGGCGGCACTGGAGGGTTTCAGCTCGAGGTGCAATTTTTGGTTTTGTCCCAAACGTTTCTACTCAATGCGCTCAGAATGCAAATGTAAATGTAGACCTCCAATATGAAAGAAAATGTTCAAGATTTGGCCCATCTCACCATTTTTGGTATGAGGGCGAGGGTTATGTAGCAACTTTGAATAAACAAATGGTGCGTGGTGCCATTGCCTTCTGTTCATATACCTTTGGACACCGGAACTAATTCAGTGTGAGTGATGATTGCGCCCCCCTGACATTTGCACTGTACTGACACCAACCCCTCACCCCTCCCGAGGAGCGGTACTCAAACTTGTTGCTTGGTCCCCGCATGACCCTCATCAAGGATTTATGAGTCTGGGTCCCAAGGAGAGTGCATTTCTACCAGCTCCAATGACTGCTTGACAGTGCTGGGGCACGGGGGCAACCCCCATCCTACTGTCTCGCGGGACAAAAACCAAAGAGAGGGTAACTAATTGCCAACAAGAGGGGTGCAGTGTATTTGTATGGGGTTACAAGCCAACATGGGCGAATGTTGGCACTAACCAGTCAACAAGCCATCGGCCTAATAGAGCAATGTGTTGAGCCACAAACCTGGATCGATTGACGCCATGGGTTGAGGTTGGCAAGAGGAGGTGGGATCCCTCTTGTAGGCACCTCACACACACTGGACTTCATACTGTTTTGAGTCATACCACCACATCCCAGATTCAATCCCTGTCACTAATGCATCGAGGGTGAATGCCACAGCCCTCACCTCATTCAAAGGTTAGTGGGTGAGTATGGGGTTCTAGGGTTGGCCGAGGAATCGGACCGCTCCCACTAAATGCCTCATACCAGACCTCAATTCTAGCCTTCTATCTTGAATCAACACACCCTCAAGCCAACCGTAGCGTAGACTTAGGGCTCTGAGAGGCCAGGAGGAGCACCGCACAGTACGGACCAACACTGCACAGGGGGTTGCGCCGGGAGGGGACACAGAACACCACATGCTGCGCAGCTACAGCCAGTTTTCGCATGACACCATAGCCATGGTGCCGAGGGCTGGGTGGAGTGACCTGACCCTACACACAGGGAGCGCAAGGACGTGGGGGATGGCAATCCAACACATCCAAATACATCCAAGACCATGGGGAGCATACCATACCATACCATACCATACCCCGTGCGGGTATGCCATGAGTGGCTAGTTTGGCCAGGTTTTGGTTTTGCATGTTTACACCACAAGTCAGAAAAAGCGGAATTGGAATTTAGCTCATTGGTTATGTGTCGTGCTATTATGGCCCATTTATGGGATGCTATGGGACCATTGCTAGATGGGGCAATGTTTGGCACACACACAATTTGTCCAAGGTCAACCCTTTGAGTTTTTTTTGTTAAGGACAGTCCCTAAGGACGGCATTTGGGTGCATTGAGACTGATTGGTGGGTGCCCCCCCCCCCCCCCGCTGCCCCCCACTGCTATGAGAGTTGTGGCGATGACCATGTACCTGTGACGCAGGGGTATATGCGAGCCCTATATTTGTTGCTTCATGGCCCCAGGCTAAACGTGACATGGTTGGGCCATCCGACCACATTGAGCCCACAGGAGCTCTTCTCCATTTTGGCTGCAATCCTAGCATGAGGGGCGAAGAGGAGTGTTTAAAGCCTCATGTGAGACCATTAGTAGCAATGGACAAGGTACCAGCAAGACATAGCACGTGTGTGACACAAAGCCCTTGATGAGTGGGACTCTTTTGCAACAAACCATGTTGACCACCACCTTGCATAACATACTTTCGTGTGGTGGCCGGACAAGACAAATACAAATGAATTTACCACACCATGTAACAACACCCTGCATTAGTCTCTCACGAACCCAAGGTCTACATGGATTTGCACACAAGCAGGAGGGCTGGCCACAACAACAGCTTGCGCATGAACAATTTGACCAAGAAATTAAAATCAGGGCACAGACCTTGCACATTGAGCATTTGGACAAGGGATCGAGCGAGGTTTCCCACAATTTGTGGTCCCATTCCTCCCTTGGGCATTTGTGTTTGAAGAACAGGTTTTGTCACATGGTTGTCATTTCTTTTGTGTAGTAGCCATGCATGGCCAGGTATGTCTCCTATACCGTGCATTCCCGGCACATTGGGACCCTAGCAATTGGGAGATCTAGATCAACTAACTCCCGGCCCAATGCAAGCCCCCCCCCCCCCCCACAAAGAAAAAACGTTTGTGACCTCCGCCGCGGGGACTTCCTCCTGTGGACCCTCCATTTTGGCGGTCATGAGCTTCATGGCATCGCACATGCTGGTCCTTGAGCTCCAGCAGCGCCTGCAGCCATGGCGCATCCACCCCATTCTGCACCTGCCGCCTGCCCTCCAACTCGTGTAGCTGCAGCTGCAGCGTGTGCCACGCCGTCTCCCACGCCACGAGCCCATTGCAGATCTCCGTGCACACCCGCACATCCCGCAGCCACGGGAGCAGCTCCTGCAGGTCCGTGAGGACGGCCGCGTGCAGCTCCAGCGCGGGGTGTAGGTACGGCACTGGGGGCACGGCGCGCGCGACCGGCTCCAGCGACTTGGGGCGCTGCGCAACGGCGCCACCCACGTCACGGACCGGCTAGGAGCTGCTTCCCGTGTGCTCACCCAGGCACAGCCGAAAGTGGTATTTACATTGAACTTGCCCTCGCAGCCCATGGCACTTTCTTGATGGCCCATTTGATCAAAAACAAAGGGGCAGGACATACACTATGCACATTGATGGCGAATGTACAATACATTTATAGCAATGATGGAAACCAACACAATGTCGACAACAATTGACAACAAAAGAGTAACACATGCCCAATACATACTTTAACAATTGATACATTGGACAACAATGCAACGCACTGCAACAACAATCTGAACCAATGTGCAACGCCGTGCTTACAAGACACTGCCCATCCTTCTTGGAACGGTGTTACCTGCATGAAGCCTATGGCTATGGCCACAACAGTTGTGCATATTGCTGGGCAATTGCACCTAAGCACGCTGTCATTTGTTCATTCTTTTGGGCTTATGTAGCGGCAGAACACAAAAACAACATTGTAGTCACACTACAGACATAGGAAAACAACGTACGGAGAAATGCGTTACACACATGAACCTGCTGGCTAAACAATTCTTGCTATACATAGTACCTGGGCAGGATGCCCATGAACACGGACTGTAAATAAGCGAATACGGAGACACCTGTGCACAAAGGAAAGGAAGAGAGCATGCACGGCCAGATAGCATAGGTAGCGGAGCACACACTATTGTAGACCGACCATGAACTAGAATATGTAGTATTGCATGTGTGAGTGGCGCCACCGGTCAGCCCAAATTCCTGGAGCATTGAACCAACGAACTAATGGCTGAAAGTGCCTATGGAGGGGGCACTGAGTCTATGAGAACCAACCACCAATCCCTGAAGACCGACCGTCTTGGTGAACAGTGTTGGTGTGTGTGTTTATGGTACACATTGAGTTGTTTTCCTATGTCTTTTTTTTGTTTAGACACCGGGACAGTTTGTGCCATCATCCACATGAGTGGGAGGTATCCATGGAACCACCCCCCAAATGGCTAAGACGAAGCACAACCAACACTTCAAGTACAAGACTTTGCAGCAATGCCTCTGTTGTGTGGAGGTGGGGGACAACCCACAAGCCGTGCAGGGGTTTTGCGGGGGGGATGGTGCGGCAGGCGCAACCCCCCCGCCCCCCATGTCATTTGGGTAAGGTACCAGTAAGGTACCACGGGAACGTGGGTCGACGGGTTCGAATCATGGGCGAAAGATGTGGGGCTGTCACTGAACCCGCACCTTCCCGTACCTGCAGCTGGCCGTAGTACGACTGCGACCACGCACTTGGATTCAAGCGTCATGCCAAGTGTTTTCTCGACTGCGTCAGAAAGCGCCAGCACCCCCACTAGTGGGGCCACCGGACAAAATGCCGCTATGGCGTAAAGTGCTATTCAGAAATTCCAAAGCACACACATAGTACTCGCCGAAACTGGTCCGAAAAGGGGTCACCAAGCTAGCTGAGGTCATGGAGGGGGGGGGGGGGGCTGAAGGCGTCAATTTCCTTACCCCCGACCTGGTAGACAGTCTACCAGTCTACAATACCATTTGTCTCCTCTCTGCCAATCCAGGATCTTCCCATTGCATGGAACAAACATGGGCCAAAAATGTTGACAACAATGCAGCCGCTAGAGGAACCACAAAAACGGCAAGAGCCGGAGGTGTGGGAACAATTGGCCAAACTGAAAATGCCGGGGGTTCAAAGAGATTTCGTGCGCAAGGCGTTGTGGAAGAAACTGACAGTGGGAGCACGGATGCAAAAAGCATATCACCAACCAAGCTGTGACTTGTGTGCCAAAACAGAAACCATTAAACATGTGCTGAGCGGATGCAAATTCTGGTCTGTGGCTTGTGATATCATCACCAAAGCCTTTGGTCCTGTGTGGGACCGCACAGGGGCAATGTGCCCCATGAATAAGTTGTTGATTGACAACCCCCTCCTCTCCTTGCAGACAACCTAGGGTTTGGCTCTGTGGGCAGTGGCACGAGCTGGGTGGGTGCTGAGGTGTGAGACAAGATTTAGGGGGGTGAGTCTGGCGCTGAGCGACTTTGTCTCTGTGTGGTCCACGATTGTGATAATTTGGGCCTCGGCAGCCCAAACGTCCTTTGTTAGTCAGGAGGCAAGTCATTTATGTGAATGCCTAACCCGATTCCAGCAAGGACAGCAGATGTTCCCTCTCGTGCAACCCCGGGGAGCAGTGGTGAGACCCAAGGCCATACATGTGCCGAAAAAACAGAAATGGGCCCATATTTTGCCGGAAAAGCTGGTCGTCATTTCCGAAAAACTCCAGCTGGGATGGGACGTCGTTTATGTGGATGGATCCAAAAATGAAGAAGGGGGAGTGAATTTTGCTGGCTGGGGGTGTGGTTTGGGCCAAACGATGAGCGTAACACAGAGTTACCCCTCACTGTGCATGAAAAACAAACAATCACCAAAGCTGAACTCACAGCAGTGCTGCATGTAATCAAGCATAAAACCCCTGGTAAACCACTTCTGATTGTGTCGGATTCTGAACTGGTATGTGTGGGACTGCAGTCCAAGTGTGAAAAGTGGGCCAGGCACAAGTGGGTGGGGTCACGGGGGCCCCTGGCACACAAAGACTTATGGACGGAACTGTGGGATCGGTGGCAGTTCTTGGCAGACAGTGTTGAAATCTTATGGGTGCCGTCACATGTGGGGGTAGCAGGAAATGAAGAGGCAGATGTCAGAGCAGCCAAAGGAGCCAAACAGGCCTTACATGATGTGCAAAAGGCAAAACAGGTGACCGACATTTGGGAAGAGCTGGGGTTGGAAGAAATGCCTAGCTCTTGGGATACAGACTCCAACCGCTAGGGGGGTCAGGTGTGTCCAGCGATTGCTCTGAAGATTATCCTGATGTCTGGCCCAAACAACCGAGGCTGCGGTGAGAACCAGCCTATGAAACATTCGATAGCCCCGAGGGGCGAACTCAAGGCAACATTCAGCACTGGTTCGAGCTGTGACCTATGGCCTGTGACACGGGGGTCATATGGTAGCTGAGTATCCGTTGCTTCATTCCCACCATGTCATTTGGGGAACACCTGACACTGCATGCACCCCCATAATAAACCCCATAGTAAACCCCAGAGCCTGAGTGTTGGAGAGTCTGGGTTGTGTTTGCTTGCGGTACCAATGGTCTGAGTAGAAATGTGGATGTGGTTATTATCACGCAGAACTTAGACCATCACACTTACACCATTACGACCCCTGACCATTCACTGAAAAGCTCACGTAATCTCTGGGGATGGGGTGAGGGTTTTTCCTGGGGTTCTGGGCAGAGCAGCCAACCAAAAACCTCGGACAGTACCTCAAGGACCACATCTCAATTGCTGTGAAACCAGAACAGAGGGACCAGGGCCAAGCAGTAGCATCATGGGGCCTGCATATCTCTCTGGGACATCCGGTTGGTGCCAACACGGAGCAAACTCGCAATTTTTCAGGGTTTTCTCACGTTTTGGTCCAATGCACTAAAATTTCGTTCCGTAAGGGGGGTATGTGTATGCTTTTTGAAATCTGTGAGAAAAGGCTGTTTCAGAAATGTATGGGTTTGGGGGGGGTAGGTGGTCACAGTTTTGCACAAAGAGCTGTAAACGGACGGACACACAGGGCACAGGCAATGCTCTGAGGATCACTCATTATTCTGAATCCGATTCGTTGTCATCGTTGCGCCTTTCCACAGGAGCCGGGACTCCATTGGGGCACACATCCCCCTGCTTGTGACTAGGAACATACTTCTTCAATTTCTCCCAGTCCTGCAGCCTGCGTGCCTTGACTGGCACCCACCCTGTGTTCAGGGGCATGGCCCAGAGGCCATCAGTTGTGAGGTCAACATTTCGCAGGTTGCTGCGAACCGGCTGTACGAGGCCTTTTGGCCTTCCTGCCAGGCTCGTCCCGACTCACCTACACCCACTTTACACCCCCAGAGCGTGCTCTTTTGCGTACCAAAGGCTTTTGTGGTGCATCGGGCGAAGCAACAGTACGTTGCGTGAATTTGTATGCAGACATGGTACCTGCCTGTTGACAAAAAGACGCAGCAGGCAACACAGGCACCGTCCAAAACGGACAAAGATCTCAAACATGTCGTCAGTACAGCATGCAGACCCAGGGTGTTCCAAATAGCCCTTTTCAAGGGCTTTCCGAATATACCCCACATACCCTACCTATGGGACACTCAGTGAGCACAAATCAGGCAACAATGGCACCGACCCCTGAAAACGCTCCGTGTTGGCACCTTCCCCACCGTCCCAGAGAGATGTGCCAGGGATGGACTGATTGGGATTTTTTCTTTTTTGATGAGACAGGGCACTCATAGTTCTGGCCTCGGTCCTGCACTGCGGTGCAAAGTGCCATGGGTCATAAGCACAAATGCTTTTGGAAGAGACATGAGGTCAATCTTGATCCCGGGTATGCAACCGGGCATCAGCTCAAGACAGGGCCCCCTTGTGGTCCTGGTGTTTGTAGGTTGTTTGTTGTTTGTAGGTTGTTTGGTGTAAGGTGTCGGCTGAGAAACCCGGATTGTGAAGGGTGACATGCCATTTCAGCCCCCATCCCTCCTAGGCATGCAGACCAACCACGGCCCCCTGGACTGCACATTTCTGTCACTGACCCCCAACAACTTTTGCGCAGCGAGGCTTGTGCACATCATGGCACGATGGGACTGGTCGAACCCGATGATGCGCCCTCATCACAAGGAAGAAATCAAGCGTCTGATTAAGGGAGAGCCCTTGCCTAAGAGCAAATTGGGGCTCACTCTTGCCGTATGGTTTACGGGCGTGGCTGGTGTTACTTGCTTGTGGTGGGACCATAAGTGCAAACTGCTCCCCCTTGGCGAAATCAAGGGCACCTGCAGTCTCGACCAGCTGAAGATGGGTGACATGTTGGTGTTCCAGTCGCCCAACGGAATAGGGGACTGTCATCAGCGCGACGAGCACTGGGCAGTGTATATGGGCACAGGAGATGAGATTGCGCAGCTTGCTGGCAAGGTACCTTGCTTTCGAAGTCCCTGCTTGGATAGTTTCTGGAGAGCCTTTCTTGCTGTTTTATTTTCTTCTTCCTTGCAAGGGGGTGACCCCTGCCTGGTGGTTGGCATTTGGCAGCCTACTACCGATTATTGCCAACTGCCAGCAATTAGTGGCCAAATGTCCACAGCGATGCTCACAACTGCTGTTCGTTACTTGGACAGCTGTCCAAAAAAAAAAGATTTGCATAACCGCAATCTCAAAGCTGCATTCACGTATCACATGGACACTGGTGGGGTTCGCTTCACGTTACTGAGACAAGGTGCATTTTGACATTCAATTAAGGCAGCGTTAATTAAGGCAGTGCAACGACAACAACATTGAGTTGTAGATAATGATGAATTGCCATTTTTTTTTATGTGCTTACAAAACAAACTTCAAACAGGTGCACGGCGTTGTGCAAGCCTGTCACTGCGTGTTACTGCAGGGTCACACCACAGGCTTGGCACTCAAAGTCAGGATGTGCCTGCCCTGCAGGCAAGCAATAGCATAGTCATCCCACGTGTCAGAAGTGGGGGAGGGGGTTGGTCTGGTTTCACGGTTTGCGTGCCTACATAAACGGTATTTAACCAAACGCGAGGCAAAGTCTTGTGCTTCACCTGATTTCAATAGGGTGTACGGCTGCCAAAATTGTCGCCCACAGAGCGGTACGTGGGGCACCGGTATATACCTTCTGGGTGGAGTGGAACAGCCAAGATCCGCCTCGATCGCTTGGACAGTCTGCGCTGCGTTCCCGGCTGTCGCACCTTCAGATCATACCTGCGCTGCTTCAAACCTGTGGGCACTCCCCAGAACATTGCTACTCGGGTGCTGGGTCGCCTAGGGGACACTGACCATGACCTTGCCACCAAGAACTGCGAGCATTTTGCTTCCTGGAGCAGGTATTGAGCGTTGCCGTCGGTGGTCAGTGCAGGTGCAGGAAGGAGCAAACAGGACACATTTCCTGGAGATTCTGCAAAGATGGACAGCCCCCTTCTGGCCCGCAAAACCCTTGCCCAGCAATGCAGCGATATCCGTATGCTTGGTTTACATCGCTTTGCCCGTTCACCACCGTCCAGGGATCAAGCACAGCCTTATGTCAGGGCACCTTAAGAAAAAGGTGTACTGATGTCCGATGTCCCAGCAAAAAAAAAAACAAAAACCTTTTTGCCTAGCTTTAGTGACAGTGAAACACCTACAAGTGGGCCACTTAAATTTTTTCAAACACTTTTTTTTGGTACTCAGGTTACATCTTTTCACCGCTACGTTTTTGCGGTGTCCTAAAAGTGCCTGTGAATCTTGGGCAAGCGCACCAGGGTTGTGTGCCCCTTTCTCCAGGCTTCGTTTTTTGTTGGTTTTGAGGACATGGACACTGAACACACTGCGACGGGACCTCAGAAAACGAATCATGGAACAAAAAAGCGAGGTAGCGCTTTCAATGCTGTGAAGAGTGAAGAGATGTTGGACAGTGTACAACATCTATTCATAGGATTGGGGGTTCCAAAGCCCTTTTCGAAAATCAGTAAAGGCAAAAAGGCTGCAGCTTTTGGTCATGGCAAGCAATGGCCTCTCCCCAACGGGATGTGAACATGCTGTATTGGCATGTATGTTCACATGTATGCTGTCAAGGCCAGGGGTGTTGGAAATGTTTCCAACCATAGATTTCCTGTAATACAATTGGCATTGTGTGGGTTCTAGCGCAGGGACGCTGTGCTTGTGGAGCCTGCACAAAGGTGACACCACGGGGGGGCGGCCGGGGCCGGTCCTTGTATGCGACACCCCCCAGCCCCCCCCCCCCCCCAAGGTGGTTTTGAGAGATAGCGGTGTTGGGGCCATTGCGCCAACGGCGTTGAAGTTTTTTTGTGCATGCTTCCCTTTCATCAAACCATCCATGTTTTGAGCGCCAGATTAGCAAGACAAGGTGCTAAACAAATGTCATTTGTTGCGAAGTGAAGATCACCACAACCACTGTGGACATACCTGTGAATTTGCAGCCCCTACTTCACAACAGCCACCAGCAGCTTCCCCAAACCCGCCCTAGACACACATCCCCCCTAGAGGTATGCATGTGGTTGTTGTGGGTTGTGTGTAGGCCCCCCACCTTGGGAATCCCCCCCCCCCCACCACACCCTCTAGCCGCCCCCCCCCCCAAACCCTCCAGCCAACCCCCCCCCCCCCCCACACCTCCACCCCCCAAACCCTCCAGCCGACCCCCCCCCCCCCCCCAAGTTTTGATCCCCAAGTTTTGACGGATAGCTGGGGGAGGGGTGTCGCATCAGGACCGGTTGTAGTCCCCCCCCCCCCCATGGGTGACACAGACTTTGCAAGTAGGGATGAAAAAAATGGTTGACTTGATTCCGTTGGTTGGGGGGTTGCAGAGGGGGGTGGGGAGCAACCCAACAGCGCAATGAAGAAAAAAGACTATGTTGCCACTGTTTCCCCCCCCAGTTCCCCCCATTTTCCGCATTTTTTGTCCCCACGTTGTCGTTTGAAAATGGATATTTTGATGCTTCTTTTGCATTGGGGATATGGTATATTTGTATTTTCACTCTTTTTCACACATTTTTTGCTCATTTCCACCACATCCATTCCTTTTTAGGTTGATATTTATCTATCCCCACTATGGGGACCCCGAGAAGGCAGGGGTGATGTAGCCATATTGATCTTTCCCCACTATGGGGACCCCGAGAAGGCAGGGGTGATGTAGCCATATTGATCTATCCCCACTATGGGGACCCCGAGAAGGCAGGGGTGATGTAGCCATATTGATCTATCCCCACTATGGGGACCCCGAGAAGGCAGGTATTGCGCTGAGTGTATTGACCCTCACACTTGTGGGGATGAAGTTGTGCATGTTGCACCGTAATTTTGCACTGTTTCTTTACATCTGTGACCTTTCCATGTTACAATACACCCCACATTATTTCCTTGGAACACAGTCCTCGGCAAGCATTACGGTTGTGGAATAACGATGCATAAAAGGTTCCTTGTTCACTTGCAGTTGTGCTTTGTGGTGTCATTCGTGCTCTGTATCTGTTGCTTCATGGCCCCTTGTCCTCACACAGGCTTGTCCAAACAGGGCAACCCCGTGTTTCTGCAATTTTGGATCTATTCTTGGAACCATTGTTTTGACGGTCCCAATCCAATAGAGAATGTAGTTTGTAGCTTTTGTGCAGACTGCAGGAAGGGTCGCTCTTGTGTTCTGGGGTGTATGCTGGCCTGTTGCTTTGTATTGTCATATTTTGAGGGTTTGGGTTGGCTAATGTGCGCAACATGTATTTTGTGGTACGTGCCGCGCGGTAACACTGGCTTGTCCAAACACAACAGCCCCCTGTTTCCGCACTTTGCCTCCTGAACCAGAACCTGGCCCATGTTATGACAAGTTGGGGGGTATGTCCCCATGTATGTCTACCGTTGGTGTTTCAGTCCCTCAGTAGTGGATGTTTGAGCTCGTGTTAACATTCCTTTGGAGGGGCTAAGGCTCAATTTTTCGACCCCTACTGACTAAAGTAGTGCCAAAACCCCTGTTTAATGAAGCCATTCGCCAGGCGCTGCTGGGCTTGGAGTTGACATTCTTGTGCCCGAATTTCACCGTTTTGGATTGATCTAGTTTAGTGGTCCTGTCAACCACCGAGCACATTTGCGAATGTTGTCGTGTGATTTGGGACTTAATTTAATTCGGTGCCAAATGTAGTGCAGCCACCACATGAGACATGGGTTTGGTGACAAATTTGCCAGTTACATGGAGTCATGGACACATTTTTTGTAAGCGTTTGCCCACTTGAACCCACATAGGTCTGATTTTGGGGATATTTGTGCATTATATCCCCCTTTCTTCCTCCAGCCCGTGTGTTTCGGTAGTTGTATGTGGTATGCGTAAGCTACGGCCTTGTCTTAGCTACAGTAGGCGCTGGGACCGTATTAATTTGGGACTTTTCTGCTGCTTAGACGGGGGGGGGGATCACCTCTACTCCCAACTCTTTCCGTTTCCATCATCGAATTGCTATCTCTTTTAACCAGGTACGGCCGTCCCTGGTCCAACTCCGTGTGCGACCCCCCGCTCGAACACCTTCTGCCGAGGGCGCTTTTCCAAGCCACGTTCTTTGGAGTCATTCCGCCAGCCTTCACCGGCCTCGGTGGCCCCGTGATAGTTATGTTTGCGACGATGGGGTGGGTCAGTGCCTGCATTATGCCATTCCAGAAGAGAAGTGAGGTGCAGACGCTGGAGCAGTATGAGCTGCCAGGTCCATCGGACGGCGCTGTGCAGTGACAGAATGCAAGCAGCGTACCTTGATGCAGTGCCCCCTCACATTATCCAGTGTCCCCCTCACAAAGATGTGTTGTGATTTCCTCAGGCAATGCTGCCAGCATTCAGACACTCAGATTGACAGTCCGCATGGCACGCCACATATCGAGTGCTAATGATCCAGTCACGAAATGATGCGGCATACCAGTAACCGACATGGCATTGCTCTCACCTAGCCCCCTGCACCTCCTTGCGCCAGTACGGCCTTGTCCAAGCATGGTGACCACCTCTGACCGCAACTTTCATCCCAGAGTGTAAGATGACATGTGAGCCCGTTGTAGTGGAAAAGAGGTGCTGGATCATGTATGCAACAGTTCTTTCTGCCAACAACATTCTGCCTCAGAGTGCAGCCCAGTTCTGCACAGTGGAGTGGAGGTGGATTGGAGTGGATTGGAGAAGGCGGCAGGTCTACATTCAGCTTGGGACATTGGGGTGTGTGCTTCTTCTTCTGTCGGAGGAAACACCATCTTTCGTTCTTGGACATGCATGGCCTGTTCAGCACGATAAGGACTGCCAAGCTCTCCTTTGTATGTAAACAACAGGCTTCGGCCTGTTCGACGCAGAATCATCACACTAACCCTTTGCGCTGTTCCCGAGCCCAACAACCAACTGCACCTCTGGCTCTGGCTGCCAACGCTTCCAATGCACTTCCAATGCACTTCGTCCAGCTGAATGCAGGAAATGGGCTTGCTCCTCTTGAGCCGAGTCACTAGGCTACAGGATCCAGGTGCCCGGCCACATGTAGACCATTGCCTCTATCTAATTAAGGCTTTTTGAGGTCATGCTGCGGCCGTCCGGTACTCCCGAAGTCAGGCACGACAACATAAGGGGCTCTATGACAACCGCGCCAGTGTCTGAATTCAGCTTCTCCATCAAATTCCCGGTCTTCAATGCAATCTTTGCACACCAGTGAATTTTAAGTTCGCCATGAATTCACAGGCAATCACAACCGTGTATCAGACCTCTGCGGTCCATTGTTGCCCATGACGATAGTTGGTGCTGGCAGTCAGACCTCATCCCGTTGAACTCCGACCCACCAAACAACATAGTGTAGCGCACCGGCACCTGATTTCCATCTGGTCCAGGACATTATTCCGAGTCTAACCTCTGGATGCCGAGTAAGTAGCCTGTGGCCAGGGCAAAGGCAATTTTTGCTTTTGCTGTTGACCTCATGAACTGTATCTTTGACCTCTGAGTTGGCACGCCTTGCAGCACTGACACGTATCCCAGGTCCATCATCAAGTTGCAAGGAACAAGGGTCGCTGGCCAAGGGACGATCACACCGACGCCTTAAGCTGTGAGCCGGACCAAGGCCTGAAGGGCCCCGTAATTCCGCAATCCTATTTACATTGACAACGCACTGTACAACACCTACAACGCTGGATACCACATCAGTCCTTCACACGAGTCTACCCTTGGTAACGTGTATTCACATCATAGGCTGTCCAAACTGAGAGCTGGCTTGTATACCTTGAAACAAAAAGGTACACGTATGGATCCCTCGTGCCATGATGCCAATGATGTCATGTCAGTGATGTGCTGTACAAGAAAGTCTTCTCTCTGTGGAGTGACAACATGTGTTTCTACACACAGCATGCACGGTCGGCAGGCAGGCACTGTGCATACATCCCAGGGAAGATATTGTTGGACAACAGAAGCTTCGAAAAAGAACAGCAAAGAAATTAAAAAAAGACAATGAAAAAACTGTTACACATCTTTAGGCTTGTGTCGGATCTTATTTTGGAGCCACATGCCGTATGCAAAATCGGTGGCCCATGAAGCATAAAACCCATGCAACCATCGGAATCGGGAACGTTTGAACACGTGGTTGGAAGGGACAGCTATCATCTTTTAAGAGTGGCGGTAGAACCGAGATTGGCCTCAAGTTGCGCGACATATCAACATAAAGTTCTGATGGCGGTACGAAAACTGCCACCATAGTGATTGTTTTCACGGTTAATGAGTCATTTGGTTGGATTGTACGACCAAAACGGAGCATATAGGTGATGCTAGTTTCTCTTGCAGACAGTGGCGATGTAACGAAATCGATGCTGAATTTTGAGTGTGCTACATGAAATGATTTGCAAAATCGATCTCAAAAAGCATTGGATGGGTCTCTCTTAACCAAAATGGAAGAGCGTTTCAGAGACGCGTACGATAGCAGCAACGCTGAGATTGACCAAGATGGGATGCGTAGTATGGTATTGGTCCCGATCACTGCTTTGGTTGTCAACTTCAGGTGCCAAGCCATGTTGCTCTTTCATCTGCTGTCGTCTCCTCACAAAGTGGCACCGTCCATCCCTAAGCAGCGCAATAGCATGAGGGATCATGCTTGTGCAGAGCCCTCTTCTGTTTTTGTTTTTGTAAAGACATGGAAGCAAATGAACGTTTCGCGAAGTATTGTGCAGACCACAACATCAACACTGAAGAATACAATGCCCCAGTACCACGATTCATTCGAGTCAACCCCCGCAATGGCATTTCCGAGGCTGAGCTGAGAACCTGTTTCGGGAGTTCTCTTCGACCAGTTGCATGGTGTGCTCCATCCATTGTGCCTGTGGCTTGTGACCTCTCTTGTCAACTGCAAAGAGGCCTGGTGTTATGGGGGAACGCTGTCCAGTCCCCCCCCCCCCCCCCCTCCCCCCCCTGAGTCAGATGGATTGCGGGCAGCCTCCACCACTGGAACATGCAACAGCAGGTACGCCTCATGGGGAAGGTGCTACTGCCTAAACAAGGGCTGACCACAAACAGGAAATGCAACAGCAAGAAATGCACAAATTGAAAACTTGGCAAAACAAGCAACGGGAGAATCCGCCCCCTGTAGTGCCAGCCCCTGAGGAAGTACTGGTTGGTGTTGATGGGCCGAGCGTGTATGACAATGGCCGCAGAGGAGGGAGTAGGAGACCTGAACTGAACCAATAACCCCAGGATAGGAAACCTTTGCAGGGCCCAGAAACGCCCAAAAGCGGAACGTTCCCTGAACACCATTTAGAAAATTGGGGGGAAATGGAAAAATGGGGGAAATGCGGGGAAACTGATTTTTTTTTTGTGAATTCTTGTTGGGAACATGGGAAAATCGCAGGCCAAAACCCCCAAAATACATGGTTTGGGAGTGGAGTGGGGGGGGGGGGGGGAGAAGTGGTGTCCTGTGCAGCAATGTTTCCTCAGGCAGGATGCCAAACAAGTCCAGATGACATCACATTTCACCAAAAGGGGGTATGCGGGTCGGACCGACTTACACATGAAGCAAATTACCGAAGGTCAAAATTAGCCAACAGAGCCCATTTTTTGGTCAATGTTTTTTGGGTGATTTTTCGGTATTGTAAGGGGACGTCACCTTTCCCCGCCACAATGCAGCACAATGCAACGGAAAACTGATGTGAGTTGCACCATTCATAAGAGAGACGTGTTCGTGCCGTCAAAGAACCACACTCACAAGGATGCTGGGTCTCTTTAGGATGAAGCTTCTTGAGAATGTCAAACATGGGTTCAATGGAGGGCACATCTCCCCATAGGGCTCGCGGAATCCCATGAGCGGACAATGGAGTCCACCGGCAGGTCCTTAATGGCCCCTGCCAATAAAGCATATTTACACTTTCGGGGTGCAGGCAAGTGAGAAACGAACATTTTGGCATAAGCCATGTCGTTGGAATTGCACGCAAATATATCCTCAACCCATGCATCTCAACCTCGGCAAACATGTGTTTTAACTGTGGTGATAATAAACTGATCCACAGGTTGGTAAGCAGGAGTAGCCTTCTCAAGGATCTTACATGCACGGATCCTGTGGTGTTTAAGAGGCTCATCCCCTGAGTGTTGTGGCGCCTCATCCGCTATCAACAAAGCCTCCTCTTCGGTCTCTAGTCTTCGATGAACCACTATCACGTGATTCCCCAAGTGCTTGTAAAAAAATAAGATTGCCTGCAGCATTCGTGACAACTATTTAGGTAAACCCAAGTTTCCTTTTTCTGTTTGGGACTTGTCTTTTCAGCGTCCTTGGATGTCATGTCCATCGGTGATTTGGCGCCAACAACACCAGAAATTCGTCCAAATTAAACACCAATTCTTTGCATGGCACACTGCTGCATAAGGTGGCCAGTCCACAGAATGTAGGTGATAGCGGCCCCACTCTGCCCCCATGACAAAGACGTGTCCGACTCACAACACCACGGGCAACAGAGGCAACACTATTTGCTTTTTGCAATCAGTGACTCACAATTGGGCTTGGCGCTCAGTTTGGTGACGGCATCTTGAACTTCAGCACACTCAGCTTGAGACAGAATCCTTTTGCGACCTCGTTTCCGAGTGTGAAAATAATCACTATTTTTTTTTTAAAAAAACTTCAGCCACCCCTAAACTGTGTGGTACCCCAACATGTGCTCCCTCTCATCACCCCTTTGATGTCGTCGTATAGCCCTAGCAATGCCATGTTGCCTTGCCTAGTCAGTAACTGTTTTGATTACTCATCACTCCAATTGTGCCAAGGGGCTGACAAACCAGGTCTTGCCTTGTGCGCATTGACCACAACAGTTGGAACAACACGCACATCCACGACAAAAATAGACCGTGCAAGAAAGAGGGCCTGCAGTGGAAAAAAAAAAGATTAAGACCTTGGGGCCCACAAAGTGCGGTAAAACCACGATTAACCTTTATTTTTGGTTAATTTTTTTGGGTAATTTTTTGGGGGGCAATATTTGCCTTGGGTGATTTTTGCTGGGACTGCATCAAATAGGCGCGCAATGAAGAGGATGGGCAGGAGGGGGCACAAACTTCCCCATTTTGCCCCATTTTGCCCCTTTTTTTCAAAATGTGGGGAAATGGGATGGCCCTCCCCTGGATCCACCAACAAAAACCAACCCAGATGACAGGGCAGTTTTTGCATATTGTTTTCATTTTCTGTATGGCTGACCACCACCCACCCCCACTGTCCCAACCCGACAGTGTGTGGAGCCCTGGCTGTGCCGCAAACCTCTTCGAACACCAAGAGGGAAGAGCAACACGCAGACCGGTGTAGACAGCTAGGGGCATGGACGACAGCAGGACGTTCTTTAAGGACCATTTCAACTGGGTTTCCTTTTTGGCTCAAGGCACAAGTACGCCCCAACCCCAACTCCCAACCCGTAGGACTCGAGACAGCACGGGTTGCGTAGGCACTTTGCCCACATGTGGCCCCCGAGACGGGAAAGAGGACGTAGCCATTTCTGATTTTAGGTTGGGGTTATGCCTTTTGAATTTGCTATTCAAAGTGAGGGTTTTTCGGGCTACATAGATCCCAAGCAATGCAATGGGAAACCATCAAACACCTCCAATGTCACTACCTGTTGAGTTGGCCATTCAAAAAGTATTGGTTTGGGGGCCACATAGATTGTAGACAAATGCAGTGGGATACCATCAAAGGCCTTCAATGTCAACGCCCATTGGATTTGCTATTCAAAGTTCGGTTTTTTTGGGGGCGCCGCATAGATCCCAGACACTGCAATTCGAAACCATCAAACCCCCATAACCCCCATTACCCCCCATTCCCCTCGCATTTTCCCCCATTCCCCCCATTTTTCCTGCTGGCGGGTGCTTTTCAGCTTGCCAGCCCAGCCGGGAGCTTCTGCGGCCTGCCTTTGATAATGCAGGGCACGAACTCAAAGCAACATTCGGAACAGCATCGTGTTTGGAAACTTCCAATGGAACAATGTTGATGAACCCGAGCGATTCAGTGGAAATGGTTCGTGGCCCCCGCATGCACACAGCAATCCCCCATCCCCCACTGCCCACACACGCAGTGCAACCTGTGTGGCAAAGAAAAGCCAAATGCAAAATGCCTGGAAATACTGTACACCACTGATGGGTAACGATTGGTGCTCTGGAACCCCATGGCCCTTTGTTACATTTCACACATCAGTGGCGCCCTCCAAACTTCATTTTCTTGGAAAAGACTTTGTGTGACGCATGCTGGCACCAGCATGGGAGGGGGACCCAGGGGCAGACACAGCCATTGTGAGCAGAGGGACAACTGTCTCATTTTTTTACTAGTAACATTTTTTCTCCCATGGCTTGGGAAAAGCCATGTTTATGTGTAAAAATCCAAACCAATGCGTACACCCAGAAGTACCAACCGGCATGCTTGCTCAGCGTTTATGGCAAACCCTCTCCCTGGTTTGTCTCAGGCTTCCCAAAGGCTTCTTCTCGCTGGACAGTAACATCAAGATTCACTCCAGTGCGCCATATGCAGATGCCCGTGTTTACGGCATCGATGCTGCTTCTGCTGCTGCAGTTATGGCCTTGGCACCAGCTCGTGGCGACGCAGTCCTGGACATTTGCTGTGCTCCAGGTATCTCGGACTGCAAGCAACGGCCTCGTTCTTTAGCAAATTTTTCGAGGCCTTCCGTCAAAGGCCTCAAAGGAAGGCCCATTGGCATCACCTGGACACTGATGTCCGTGCACATCTCTCAAATCATAGATCCCCGCCCGCCCAGGCAATAGCAGGATTGCTGCTCATAGCCCCTGCACCTGCTCTGTCCAGGCGGCAAAACGGCGTTAATTGCAGACATTCTCTGGATGTATGAGCAGTTTGATGGCTGCACAGAGACGCCCTCTGTGGTCACAGGTGTGGACCTCACATGGTGTTACCGCCAGCGCGTCCCCACAATGTACCCTAACATATTGACCTCAAAAGGTTGCAAGGCTTTTTCTTTGGCCTACACAATTCCCTAGCCCAGAATAGTTGGGGAGAGGGGCAGGGAAGTATTGGAGGAGAGGGGGCTACCCCCTCCCCCCCCCGAGGGCCAGAGGAGAGAATTGCGCTGTTCCAGGAATGGGTCCTGCCGCTTTTCATTTACGCAGCAAGGGCCTACTTCCCCACTGATTATGTGATTGCCAAGGTCACAAATGTGTACAGGGTAACCCTGAGGCTCACCAGCTGGGGGCTGACCCTCCCCATACTGGCCATGCCGCCGTCGGCGGGAGGGAATCACTTGCCCCACCCACGCGCGTTCCTGCTGTGGCAACATGCCACGGCTTTTTTCAAGTATTTACATGAACCTCAGGCAGCACCGTCACTGTCAGGCCTCCACCTGCGGGCGTGGGCAAAGGCGCATGGAGTGTCCCTGGACCCGCGGTTTCTGCCCTGGCTGCAACTGGGGCCCATCGCCTGGAAAAAGTACCCCTTTCTGGGGATGTCATGCAAAGCTTTTTCACTGCTAGGTAAGCCAGCGCCGGTCCCGCCACCGAAACACGAAGTGATGTCCCAACTGCCAGCGTGGCATACCACCCTGTGCAGGGACAGGCACCTAAACACGCACTACAGCCCCTCTCTGATCGGACGAGGAGTATTATCGTTCAGCAACCTACAGGAGACAATGGATGAGGGAGCAACCCTGCCACGCACATGGGCACCAGTGTACGCACAAGGGATCTCACAGGTACAGCAACCAGCACTGAGACCAGAGGGTAAAGCACCGTAGGAGGCCAGTCCGATGTTTTGGATGGAGTGGAACCGCCGGAAGAAACTCCGGTATCTGTCTGCGCTGACGCCCGCGCCCCCCAGACAGAACCCGTAGGTGTGGAAGGAGTGGGAAAAACTCCATGTACCACATAGCGATAGGCTCTTTATGCAGATGGTACTGTGGAAGAAACTCGCAGTGGGGGTGAGACTGGCCAACTGGCAGCCGGCAGAGACACGGTGCCCAGTCGACGGCCAGATGGAGACCAGCGAACATGCTGTGTGCTTCTGCAAATATATACCTGTGGCAGCACATATCGCCCAACAATGCATGGGCCCGGCGGCAACACCGGACGGACCAGAAACAGATGCGCAAGTAATACTGTAATAGGAGAAACCTGAAATTTCCCTGACAACCCCCATGGGCCTGGTGCTCTGGACAGCAGTCCGAGCATCATGGTCAGTACGATGCGCGGTGAAACTCAGTACGCACTGGAACTCGGTACGCACAGGTGGACCCTGACGTGGGATTTTTTTGTGAACATGTGGCTGAAAGTATTGCGGGGGTGGGAGGAGATGGACAAGTGCACCCTACCCAAAGTGGAAGCCAGACAACTCATTGACGCGCTGGTAACAATGCAACAGACCACTGTTTTGTAGCACCCGCGGCAGGCATTGTCAAACACCCGATCCCCTCCCAAGTTGTGGCGACCGGCCAAACAAAGGAAGAAAAAATTTGACCAAGCGGAGGCACTGAGGTCGGAACACGAACGTGTCACGACGGTGTAAAGGGCACAAGGCTGGAACATTGTGTATCCGGATGGCTCCTCAGAAGACCACCCCGTAGTGGGCAGGGTGGGGGGGTTCGGAGTGTTTTTTGGCGACGAAAGGGACACAGCCGCCTACATACCCTTGGATGAGGAACAAACCAATATCCGGGGTGAACTGCGAGCGTCACTGCATGCATTGGAGAGACACCGCCTAGGGGAGAGATCAGTGATCTGCCCTGACTGCGAGTTGATAGTCAAAGGCGTCCTGGAGTGGGCGCAACGGTGGAGGCGTCATAACTGGACCAACACAAAGGGCCCAATGCAGCACCGAGATTTGTGGGAACAAATACTCACAATCACGGAGCGGCTGGGAGAACTGGTCAAGTGGCTCCACACCCCATTGCACATAGAAATCCCAAGGAATTCCCGCGCAGACCACTTGGCAGACGTGGGAAGGCAAAAATCACCCCTGCACGGACAAATATCGGCGCATCCAAGGTGCCAGGAAGAACCGGAAGAAGAAGAATGGGAAGAGGAACCGATAGAGGGATGGGAGGGGTGGGAGCCAGAGGCGGACGACGAAGCCCCATCACAACCCCCCCCCCCCCTCGCCGGAGAAACAGCTACAGTTCACACCATAAAGACCAAGTGGGAAGGGCGGGCGGACGTGTCACCAGGACACCCACCGCTGTCCCCCCTGTGGGACATCGCGGTATGTACCCCCACCCAGCAGGCGAAGAGGCCCCGGCTACAGACCCCCCTCCACCTATCCCTGGTCTGCATGCCGCGCCCGGCAGGGGAGGAGGCAACGCCCTCCTCACAGGCTGGGGCAGTCACACCATACTGTGTAGGGATAATGAGAAACACGTTCCACACTCCCCAGTCACCAATGACGCCACGCGTGTCCATGAGGTTACTGGACGCCCTGAAACTAGTACCAATGGAGGAGAGCAGGGAACTCTCCCTGACACCAAGGTCGGTGGAGTCCCACACATCGACGGCCTCCACCATAACATGCAGCACAGAGGGCTCACAGTGCTATATGCCGTGATCTGCAGCTGGCGGCAATGGAGGAACCCGATCGGCTACCCAGCAGCTGCTTGGGGGAATCCCAGCAAGCAGAGAGCGAACCCCCATCCCCTGCATATTGAATGTACCTTGACCTTAACCGACCCTCTGGGTTTTTCAACCTAAGGTCCCGTTAAAGCCCAACCATGTGTGGCCAAATGGGGCCAGCAATCCATGCAGCACAGGAAGGGAGTGACCACTGACCAGGATGCACGCAGAACCCGGTAGAGCCCAAACAGCCAGCACGGATAGCGGGAGCAGGAGCGAGGGCTGACCTTTGGACACATCTCGCACTGTGAAAGCGCCGAGTGTCGGCAGATGGACAGAAGGCGATGACAGCCGTGGGGCAGGCGCGGCCAGAGCCTAATGCGGACAATGCAACCTGACCATTTGAGGCCGAGGGCCAGAGGCCAATAGGCGCCGCCAAAGGCAAACAAACCAACACCATGGCCTCGTGCCAACCCCCCCCCCCCCCTCCAGACCAAAGTGACCTTGCTGGATACATGAAACAATTGATGTCGTGGCTCTGCAGCGTTGATACATGTCGTACTTTTGAGAATGCCAGAGTGACCATAGTGGGGAAAAACGAAACCCCCCCCGCCCCCCTGCAATTTCCCTCCAAAACAACAATCAATGTATAGTTCCCTGTGAGAGACCTGGCAGCGTGTGCAATGCATCCTCTGATAGTTCTCGCTTGAGTGGTTAGTAACTGTGTCAGCTGTGTTGTTATTGCACACATGGCGGATGGACCCAGCCATGTGTGCAGAGCATCCAATGCCAACCAATGCAGTGTTGTGCTGCTGCTCCGAAACGGTTGTCCGACCAATGAATACCTTTGGCACATGCAATGTTTGGGACCTTTGGCACGAAAAGATGGAAAGACATCGGAAAACTCGAGAGAAATTGAAGCAAAGTTGGACGTGAATCTATGATGGTTTTGGAGAGCATTCATGAAGAGCCAGACAGTTTGTCAGCATCATGGATGCCATAGATTTGGACGGAAATGACGTCTGTTGTGTAACGGGGAGGGGCCGGCCCAGCAAATGATCCACAACGTCGGAGCATAAAACGCAGGTGCAAATTTCCAATCAGCCCCGCCATGTTTTTTCTGATGTAAGAATTTGTAGGAGGATTTCCTCCTTTTTTTCAGCAAGGCTTCTGATTGCCCTTGCTCACTGATGAATCGTTTTCTCCCACCCCGTTGCATTGTATGTCGAGGCTGTAGTTAGTGGGCATAGAGCTGCAGAAACGCACGGTTTTGTACAAGTCTCCACCTGCACAGCCGTTGCAGAGAGGTGCCTGTTCAGCTGCAGCGCCCTTCTCCCTGGCCCAGATCTCTATGTTCTCTCACAAGGTGTGGACATTAGTGTGCAACGGCTGCATACTGCACGCAGCATTGCACGGAAGTATAGCATCGACAATTGCCGGCTTGTGTTGGGGGATGGTACGTCGTGGAGACCCTGGGGTTCGACAGCCACCGATCAGGTGTTGTGCGCCCCTCACCCGCCGCCCCCATGAATGGGGTTGGGCCTGGGCTGGCTGAAACAGGTGGACAGTCCCTGAGGCCCGGGAACTGGGAGGATTGCCCAAAGCCTGTAGGCCCGCCAACTGGATCACAATTGGTGATCTGCCTGTAATCCTGCCGAGCATGGGGTCAAAATAGGACTGCAGACCGTGATGGCCCTCTCGGCGGGGATGACCGGCCAGTCGACAGTGGTTGACGACCAGGTGCCGGCAGTCGACGGCAAACCGCCGGTGGTTAACCGCCAGCTACCCATGGTTCCAGAAGAAAGCGTGTTTGTTGCCACGAAGTGCTGTCAGTTGAATTCCAACTGCTAATGGGTTGGTGACCATTGATTACTGGCCTGGCGCTGTTGGTCGAGTGTTGTTGCGCGCGTCATATTTGGTGAATTGTGACATCAACAGGTGTTCAGCATGGAGTCCAGCCACCCCCCCCCCCCCCCTGGAAATTGGCAGGGAAGTGCCGGACCATGGGTGCCGAAGGCGTCCTAAGGGAATTTTGCTGGATGTGGCAGATGGAGCCTAGATTCCACATCGCTGATTGTTCTTCAACATTTGCGTTGAGATGTCTTAAGAGGTACAGTGACTCCATTGGCGTGTACAAGTGACACCCTTCAGCATGCAAACGCACTGTTCAATGGTGCATGCCTTGTTCCATGCGCCTTGCCTCGGTTGTGGAGAGCCCTCTCCAATCGTTCACAGTCCTTAGTCTGGCTGACATTGAAGCGCTGTCCCCCTTCGCCTTCCCTCGGGGCAGTGCAAGGCCGGGTGGTCCGCAAAGGCATGGAAACGACGGGCCAAACCATCGGTGTACGGTGCAATAGTGAAGGTCTTCGGGTTCTTTGCGCATGTCTGTGTATGACGCCGTGGGTGGGGGCCAGGGCGTGTTTGCGGATGAGAATGGAACGCCTGTTCATTGTCAAGGGCATCTCCATTCTGCGAAGAGTCCTAAGGTGGCCCACAGCGACTCAGGGTGCTTCTCCGCCCGGTCCGCGAGTTCTGGGGGTGTGCGTCACCAACCCTGCCATTATTGCTGCCGCCCCCGCCTCGGCACATCAGCCTCTGCAGCCTGCAGCGCCCCTGTCTGTGGATGCATGCATTGCGCTCCCCTGATGCAGTGTGCGAGAGCCAACCAATCGTTGCGTTCCTGTTCAGGGCTGGTGGGAAAACGAAGTGCCACTCTGTGTTGCCAACCCCAAAAAGTTCCGCAAAAAGCTGCACCAGTGGACCTCCTCCCCAAGCCCTCCCGCAGAGACCTCAGCCCCTAACACTAGTGAGGGCCCTGTCAAGTCCCCCACCTGGTGTGTCCCTTTGTTGCGTGTGCATGCTTGTGTCCCTCTGTCCGTTTGTGCCCGGGTGGTGTGCAGGGGCCCTGCAGAGGAGGTCTGTGAGAGAAGGCCCCACACAGTGCGCGCTGTGCGGCGGGAATGCCACCTGTTGAGGGCTGTCATTTTACACTTGGTTACGCGTAAACTAGGCATAAATGTTTACGCGCGGACACGCAACCAGGCGTAAACGGTCACGTGTAACCAGGTGTAAAAGGTTTGTATTTGTGTCAGAGGTGAAGGTGGGGAAGGTGGTGTAGGAGGAACGTGCAGGGGGCTAGGTCATCAACAGGCAGGTGGATCATCTTAGATCACCTTGGAGGCAGACATTTTAGCTGAATGCACGTGAGAACAGGAAATTCAAGACATGTCATGCACAACCCCATGTCACACGCAACCATTGACCACTCTTTGTCTGCCCCACCTGTGGCAACCCCCCCCCCCCCCCACACCACCCTGGTGAACGTTGATGTTGGAATGTTTGTGAGGAAGGGGTCTTATATCATTTCTTCCTGTCTACGAACGCCGAGAATGTCACCATTACATCGACATATGTGCACAGGTAAACGATGCTCTTGTTTTTGAGGATTGGGGCTGAAGGCTTTCCTTAATATTGTCCCTTCGCATCTACAACATGCTGACATCTAGACAGTATCTACAATTGGCTCTTTTGTGCAAGAGGCACATGCAAAAGGAATGGATGGGATGGGCTGGAAAGGGCTGGATGGGAGGATAGGGATGGGATGGGATGGGATGGGACGGGATGGCATGTGCCGATGAATGTTGGTGTCGGACTCCTGATTTCGTAATGGCTGCCATTTACACGCAAACTGTTTACACCTGGCTACGCTTAAAAAAATATTTCTGCCTCGTTACACAAAAACAGGTGTAAACATTCGGGCTCCCTGTGTAGCCCTGTATAACAAGCTGTAAACATTTGCATATAAACCCGTAAATGTTTACAGGGCAACATGCATATTTTTGCGCAACCGTTTACACCAACTGTTAACGCGTAAACATGTGTAAATGCACAGGGCTGCACCTGTTGGGGTCCCGTTGCAGAGATGTTACAGCTTGTGTTCTGATGTTTCCAATTCACCATGTTGTGTCCCGAATTCATGATTTTTGGGCACCAGGAGAGGTGTCCGCCAAGCCCAACTGCCAGGACCGTAATTTGCCCATTAGCGATTTACATGACACATTTCACAGGAACGGAAACCTGGTTGCCTGGCCAACTGTTTTGCTTGCACGACGCTGCAAACAATACTGCATGCCAGTGCACGGCTGAGTCAAGAAACCATTTCCCTCAGTGGTGGAGAGCACTCAACACTTCACCGTCTGGGAGTGCCCACACGCGAAGCCTGTAAGCTCTAGCAGGGCCGTCCTACGGCATGGAGGTAGAGCACCTTCCTGCTTCTGGGACCCTAACGCGGCAGGAGTTACGTAGCCATTTATCTCCTCCCCTTCCCCAACCTTTTTTTCCCTTTCCCCCCAACATGCATACCTCCAAATGATCAGCATGACCTGGCGATCACTTTGAGATATCTGTTGGGATCCGCCAGCACCCCAAATCCGGCCTTTGTCGGGTGAAAGTGAGGAGGTTTGGAGGGTTGGAAAAGGGCCTCCTGAGGGGGTACCCGGCATTTATGAGCTAAAATGATCCTCATGAGGTATGTATGATAGGAGGAACGCCTTCAGGCGCTCAGGGGGCTCGGGCCACCCAATTTCAAGCCAGGTCTCTCAGTCAAACCTCGGTGAGGAGTCGTGTCTCTGACCACGGAGAGCCCCCCCACGCCCCTGCACACCCCACTGCCATGTGCTTTTCGTCTGCCCTGTTGTATTTCAACCCAGCGTTTTCTTGGTGTAGCACCCACCTGGCAGGAGGGGTGGATGCTTGCCTTTTCTGGAAAAGTTGGGGACCCCTTCGGTCCAGCCCCCGTCCCTCGTGTTGGGGGGGGGGGCATTAGTAGGAAAGTGCTGACTGGGTCCCCTCAATGTTTCTTTATTTTTTCCTAATGGTCAGTTGGCGGTTACCTCCTTGGCTGAGCCCATAGGCCAGGGCTGTGCGGCAGGTGAAGAAATGGGTGGCCCTCTTCACCCCCCCACCCCCACCGAGGCCTTGTGCCACCCCCCCCCCCCCCCTTTTCGCCTGTGGCAAAGAAAAGGCTTGGTTTCAACAGATTTCTGCGTTTATCTCCCATTTCCCTTTGCCCCTGATTTTCCCATCCCTCTCTTTGCAGGCCTGCGGTGCCTGAAACAGGTATCCACCTGCTGGAGCCTGACAGTGCGAGCCTGCGCAGCCAGCACAAGTACCGCAAACGGCAGCGGCAGGATGCAGAGGAGTGTCAGGCCCCCCCTGCTCTGGTCATGCCGGCGCAGTTCAATCGCGTGCTGGTGGATGCAGAGTGCTCTCATGATGGCAGTGTGAAGCACATCGGAAAGCTGATGGAGCAGGAGGGGAAGGGGCTGGCAAAATTGTATTGGAGCCAGGAAGGTGTGCCTTATGATTGCCGTTGGCCGGTCGATGCCGTGGGGGGAGTGGCACCTTGACAAAGGCTGTATGACGCTTTGCTGATGACAAATCAATGCATAGGGTGTGGGTGGGGTTGGGTTTGAAGGGACTGTCTTCCTCAGCCCCTGCACCCACCAGGCGTGCCAGTGGAGTATCCGCTACAGAGTGCTCACAGGTCCAGGCCAGTGGCACGGCAGGAGAAGGGTACAGAGCACAGCAAGTAAGGGCCAGGAGGCGCATGATGCGATGGCAAGGCACATGATGCGGTGGGCTCCACTGGAGGCCTGAGCAGTGAAGGAGCGTTTTCGCAGTGGTGGGGACGGTTCTGGGCATATGCTAACAGTCGGTCTGAGAGGAAGGCTGATTGGTTTCAGGGGGAGTGTTGCGGCCCTGGGTCAGCATCTGGCAAGTGTTGACGCCCGCCGTTCTTGTGATCGGCCCGTTCGGGCACACTTTGGGCCAATTAGTTTTGCTCTCAATCTCAAGGACTGTGCCTTTTTCTTGTCCCAGATGCCAAACTTCAAGAGCTCTACGACCTCCAGTTCCGCCTCCTATGCAATGGTTATGATTTGCTGGCCCCAGGGGGTGCACTCGTGTATTGCACATGCAGTTTATCTGCTGCACAGAACGAGGGTGTTGTGGGCCGCTTTATGGACAAGCACAACGGGGCGTGCCTGGTTCCCCCGTTTGCAGGAGCATCCGGGTCTGTGCCGTCCAGTCACCCGGACATTTCGCATGCAAGCGACAGTGTCTCAAAGTCTGCAGGCCCATCCTCACCTGCTGTTTTACAGCAGCAGACGACGAACGCTGCGGTCGTGCCAGTACCGGGAAATGAGGATGAGAGCCAACGTGCAGGCAAGCCTGGGAACGTGTTTGGGAGCGGCATTGAGGATGGCAGCGGGGTTGGAAGCGAAAGTGGGAGTGGGAGTGGGAGTGGGGCATGGTGCATGATTGGTGACCAAGGAGAAATTTTGAAAAGGGGCGGAGTGAATCCATTGCTTGCCATGGACACGGCCCATCTGCCGTTCAAAGAAGGATCGTTACCCCACACGATGTATTTCTCGCCGTCCGTGAGTGGCTGTTCAGGTCTATTTATTGCCAAAATCCACAAGCCCCACAGGCCTCCGCATGTGCCGCCGCAGTCCCAGACAGGGACACCGCTGCAGTCCCAGTGTCAGTCGTAGCAGCAACGTGAGGAACAGTTCTGGGACTCCTCTTTATCTCTTTTGGATGCGACATACCGTCTACCGGTGCACCTCTCGATTTTATGTGTGCAGAACAGGAAGAGGACTGTGCGTGATTTCCCGCCCATGCACTGAAACGGCAACGCATGACAGAGAACGTCGCGTGGAGCCCCCCCCCCGCCCGGTAGTGTCTGAGCAATCCAGGGGTCGGGCTGTGATTGCATGGTCTTGGGATGTGATACCGTAATACGCAACACGAGGAGGCCTATGGAAATGCTCTCGACACCAGCTGCAGGCGTCCCAGTCGGCGCCCTCACCCTCGGGTGGACCCGGGCTGCAGCACGTTCCCCTGGAGCTGGTCTCAGGTGCACCTGTACCAGAGGGGGAGTGATTGCGTGGGGTTCCTGTCCGCTGTCCGCTGGTCCAGCGGCGATTCAAGGCCAACCGAGGAGCGCGCACCGAACCGATGCCGGGCCACCCGGACCACGAGGGTGCAACGGTGCTTGCCTTCCGTAGAACGGCGAGTGGCCTCTTTCCTATGAACACTGAATCTGCCCGGCGGCATCCACGAGTGATTGAGGTACCCACGTAACGGGCATGTCATGTGCTTGAGTTGGGCCGTCGCATCGGTGGAGGGGGCGCGACATGAGGATTCACAGACCGGGCGGACCGCATCCCGGCGATCCTCACCGCCCTCGTTCGTGGGCTCGCTCCGAGCGGAATTCGAGCGGTGTGGCCTGTTGTTGGACGCCGAGCTCCTCACAACGGGCCCGACCTTGCGCGCAGCAGAGGCCCGGTCCAGAGGTGGACCGCTCCGGTGCGGGGGCTGACCGGCCCGGACCAGCCCCTTCCGCTCCCCACAAGAAGACTTGGCATTGGACACCGGTTGTACCACAGACCTCTTTGCCTGACTGGCCTCAATCTCCCGTCTTGGAGTGGGCTCCGCAGCGCGGGTCACAACAGGAGTGAGATGGCTGAGCCCAAAGCACCGGCGCCATCCGCAGGAGGTGCGCTTGGGCTCAGGGAGGGCCTAGGCCACGCCGGAGCCCAAGAGTCGGCCGAGTAGGCCACGCCGGGGCCCCGGTACAGCCCAAGAGTCACTGGAAGTCGCGGCAATTGCTGTTCGAGGCCGGACGACAGGAGCCTCAGAAGGGTGCCGTTGTGCGTACTGACAAGGGGAGGCACAGGCTTCCCCTCAGAAGCACCACCCACTGCTGCGCCGCTGTTCCTGTGCACACGCTGGTGACGTGCTGGGCCCCCATGCGGCGGCATCCGGCTGATGGGGAAGGTGCTGCAACAACGCACACTTGGGGAGCACACATTGGTGTGGCCTATTGCAAGGCTAGCCATGCCTCCAAGACACTGCGATGTGTAGAAATCTGTGGCCAAGAGCAGAGCCGCCATCTGATCGTCGATACCATTTCATGCAGCGCTGCGGCATGGCTGTCACCCATTTTTGGTACAACAGGGATCATGCGGATAGAGTGTTTCGCAAGTAATGCGCCGCTTGTTCGACACGGTGCAGACTGCGCGCCAATCCCCCCCTCTGTGGACCTGGTGGATGCATCAAGTAGGTGCGTGAGGGCTGGGTCACCGGCTCAACAAGAGCAACCTACAGTGAACCAACTTAATTTTTTTTTGCGCCGAGGCTTTCCCTCGTGAGTCCAGTGTTCAATTGCATGATACCGGACGAACCAGTTCTGGAACACCAGAATCAGGTGGACCAGGTCCTGTGGTTTGTGTGTGTCTTTGTGCAAGTGTGCCTGAGTGTTGTGAGTTGTTCAATGCAATGTACAAGACAGAGATGCGTAGGAATCACTCAGAAGGACCAGGACACGTGTCTTTTGTGGGTGCCTGCGTGCATATGTGGGTGGCAGGCCATTTTGCAGTTTGATTGACCTCGGGGCTGAGCAATGGTCCTTTGGCCTCAGGACATGTCCCTGTTTTGTTTGGGGCCTTTGTGTGAAGGACATGGGAGGTGAAGATGGAGCTGTGAATTGGGGGTTGGGGAGATGCAAGAATAACAGTCCAAGAAAATCGGGGGCGGCTTCGTGCGACAGCATGCGCATCAATGCAAAGAGAAAAAGGCTGAAAGAGACATTTGGGCCGCCAGTTCCAGATGTGACCCACCTGCGCTCCACCTGAAGGATCAGGCACCTGGAAAATTGTGTCCAAGTGTGAACCTGAGCTGTGGGCTGGATAGAAGGTGGCTGTGTTTGTGTAAGCGGTGACAAGGCTCTGCCTTCTGCCTGCCTTTCAGCGATGAGAGCTGTGATGCATCAACCAAAGGAAGCGACCCAGGCTCTCAGGGGGCGCTGCTGTGCCCTGTTTGAATGCATCACCTTCACCAGTGACTTGCACTGCACCTGCTCATACGACGTTGTGGCCACAATTTCCGTGGGCGCGCCATTTACACGTCAAGGAAGAACCTCCACATTTCTTCACGAGTGCCTGCCGCTCGCCCCTGCCACTGCCAAGAACATTGTGAAGAGGCTCCCAACCCTTTGATGACCACCAGAAGTTACACCCAGAGTATCTGCTTTTGCAACCGCTCCTGAAAGTCTCCCCCCCGTCCCCACCACCTCTACCTCTTCAGCTATTGGCTGACCTTGAGGAGGATGAGTTGGTGCTGGTCTTGCCATGTGCATTGTGCATGCAAGGCAACAAGGAACGACAGAACACCCCAGAGTGCGACCGGTGCGGGGGTCAGCGACACAAAAAAGCTCAGTCTTGGATGAGGAGGAGGTGCAGGTCAGTAATTGTTCAGTGGTGCAACATCTGCTCAACCCCCGAAATGTCGTTGGTAAGAGAACACTGTCCATAACGCAGGCCTCGTTTTGCATCTGAACCAGGGGTTGCCATAAGGACGCTCAGCCTTTTTTTTTTTTTTTACTATGGCACCCTCTCTCTGACATTTCAAGCTCAGCAGATCGTGCTATAGCTTAGTTGGTAGTGGCACTAGGTTGTCATTTGAGAGGACCTGGGTTCAAACTCAGCTGCCTGCAATATTTTTACCTTCGCTTTTTTGGTCTTTTTTATGTCCCCATGTTACTTACCCCCAGCGGTTACCCACCAACCGCCGTCGGTTACCCACCAACCGCCAGCGGTTACCCACCAACCGCCGTCGGTTACCCACCAACCGCCAGCGGTGACCCACCAACTGCCATCGGTTACCCACCAACCGCCATTGTAGGGCGTATTGGACACTCAGAGTTTTTTTTTTTTCCTTATGGCAACCCCTGATCTGAACACGGATTGTCTTGCACCTGCATCCCAGGGAGTTGCTTTCATTTTCATTCCAGCAGGGGGGGGGGGGGCTTGGACCCCCTCCCCCCGTTCCCCAGACCCCCACCCCCCTCAACTCAATTCAGCTAGAAACCTGGCTTCCGGGAATTTTTTCTGTGACCCCCAAAAATTTTTCTCTTTGCCTTCAGCACGTGTCAAAGAGTGTTTACTTAATGTTCCATATGTACTCTTTCCTCATTGTTTTGCAGATTACCATGAGGCAGCGCTCGTTGTCCGTGTATTTTGGCTTCCCAGTCGAACAAGATAGGCTCACGGGACGAAAGAGACAAGAAGCATACGACTGCTCACAAAAGCATGTTCCAAACGGGTTTTGAGCGTACGAATGGCAATGCTGTGCAAGTTTGTCACTTTGGCACTGGAAATGGTAGTGCGAGGCCCCAAAGTGTGTCACCTGCCGCATGAATTTCACGCAATGCAGTCACCTGTTTGTGCATGATGAGCCGCACAGCTGCCACACACATGGACCCACCTGACTCATGCGTATTTTTTGTCATTCACAGCCCCTGTAGCCCTGTAGCCCTGCACTGCCCTGAATGGCCTACTATGATGATTGTGCTTTGCTTACTGCCCAAACATGGCATTTCTATTTACTGACTGGGTCAGTGTTGCACAATGGGGGAGTGTTAGCGTGCCGGGCGCGTGTCGGGCATTTTTTTTGACCCTTGCCCCACCGGTGGCCTTTTAGGGGGTGCACTAAGGGGGCGCACTTTGCGCAGTGCAGCTATTTGGGCGTCTGGCTGTACTAGGGACCCATACTTTGAGATACTAGGGGCATCATTGTGACCCCTAGTGTAGGTTTTGACTTCTGATTTTGGGGGAGCGTTAGCGCGCCGGGCACGTGCCGGGCATCTTTTTTGACCCGTGCCCCACCGGTGACCTTTTAGGGGGTGCGCGCGCGGTGCAACTATTTGCACGTCTAGCCGTCCTAGAACCCCATGCTTTGTGATACTATGGGCATTATTGTTGTTTGACAACGGGTATTTTGATGCTTCTTTCACATTCGGGATATGGTATATTTGTATTCTCACCCAGTTTCACCCAGTTTCATCCATTTTTTGCTCGTTTCCACCACATCCACTCTTTACTACATTAATTTCTCCCCACCATGGGGACCCCAAGGAAGCACGGGTAATGTAGCAATATTGATTTCTCCCCACCATGGGGACCCCGAGAAGGCAAGGGTGATGTAGCCATTCCGCCCAACTTTGGGCCCCTGAGAAGGCAGGGGTGATGTAGCCAATGCTAAATTTGCGCTTTGTTCTTGTGACGTGAGGCAGAAACGCTGTCCAAACCGCTTGCGGCTTGGGGACTCATTGCCATAGCAAAATCTATCGGAAAGGTAAAGGCAAAGTACCGTTTGTTAAGTACAATACAAATGACATTTGGAGTTGTTGAATTCACAGCTATTGCCCAATTATGCAACGGTATGTAGGGAAGGTGCGCAGTCCATCATGGTCTATTTGGGGGGCCTTCTCCATCAGAGGGTAAATCTCGGGCTGAAGTCAGGATAGTTAATAGAAAGGTAGAAAGAAAGGTAGCGCGCCGGGCAAACATTCCCCCTTTGTACCCTTTGTTGAGGACCCGAGAATGCAGGGGTGGCGTAGCATTTCCACCCTCTTTTGGGCCCCAACCTTCCGGTGCTATTGAGGAAACCGGGACAATCTCTGAATCCACACTTTGTCGCGTGGCCCCTTGAGTTGGGGTTAGGGACTCACAATCCACGCTTTGTTGCGTGGCCCCTTGAGTTGGGGTTAGGGACTCACAATCCACGTTTTTTTTGCGTGGCCCCTTGAAATGGGGTTAGGGACTCGCAATCCACACTTTTTTGCGTGGCCCCTTGAGTTGGGGTTAGGGACTCACAATCCACGCTTTGTTGTGTGGCCCCTTGAGTTGGGGTTAGGGACTCGCAATCCACGCTTTTTTGCGTGGCCCCTTGAGTTGGGG
Source organism: Eutreptiella sp. 'Long Island Sound 2002' (assembly GCA_964036045.1). Taxonomy (NCBI): domain Eukaryota; phylum Euglenozoa; class Euglenophyceae; order Eutreptiales; family Eutreptiaceae; genus Eutreptiella; species Eutreptiella sp. 'Long Island Sound 2002'. The sequence continues at coordinate 171,572,639 of OZ038378.1, forward strand.
TTAGGGACTCGCAATCCACGCTTTGTTGCGTGGCCCCTTGAGTTGGGGTTAGGGACTCACAATCCACGTTTTTTTTTGCGTGGCCCCTTGAGTTGGGGTTAGGGACTCACAATCCACGCTTTGTTGCGTGGCCCCTTGAGTTGGGGTTAGGGACTCGCAATCCACACTTTTTTGCGTGGCCCCTTGAGTTGGGGTTAGGGACTCGCAATCCACGCTTTGTTGCGTGGCCCCTTGAGTTGGGGTTAGGGACTCGCAATCCACGCTTTTTTGCGTGGCCCTTTGAGTTGGGGTTAGGGACTCGCAATCCACGTTTTTTTTGCGTGGTTCCTTGAAATGGGGTTAGGGACTCACAATCCACGCTTTGTTGCGTGGCCCCTTGAGTTGGGGTTAGGGACTCGCAATCCACACTTTTTTGCGTGGCCCCTTGAGTTGGGGTTAGGGACTCACAATCCACGCTTTTTTGCGTGGCCCCTTGAGTTGGGGTTAGGGACTCGCAATCCACGCTTTTTTGCGTGGCCCCTTGAGTTGGGGTTAGGGACTCGCAATCCACGCTTTTTTGCGTGGCCCCTTGAGTTGGGGTTAGGGACTCACAATCCACGTTTTTTTTTGCGTGGCCCCTTGAAATGGGGTTAGGGACTCACAATCCACGCTTTGTTGCGTGGCCCCTTGAGTTGGGGTTAGGGACTCGCAATCCACACTTTTTTGCGTGGCCTCTTGAGTTGGGGTTAGGGACTCGCAATCCACGCTTTGTTGCGTGGCCCCTTGAGTTGGGGTTAGGGACTCGCAATCCACGCTTTTTTGCGTGGCCCCTTGAGTTGGGGTTAGGGACTCGCAATCCACGTTTTTTTCGCGTGGTTCCTTGAAATGGGGTTAGGGACTCGCAATCCACGCTTTGTTGCGTGGCCCCTTGAGTTGGGGTTAGGGACTCGCAATCCACGCTTTGTTGCGTGGCCCCTTGAGTTGGGGTTAGGGACTCGCAATCCACGCTTTGTTGCGTGGCCCCTTGAGTTGGGGTTAGGGACTCACAATCCACGTTTTTTTTGCGTGGCCCCTTGAAAGGGGGTTAGGGACTCACAATCCACGCTTTGTTGCGTGGCCCCTTGAGTTGGGGTTAGGGACTCGCAATCCACGCTTTGTTGCGTGGCCCTTTGAGTTGGGGTTAGGGACTCGCAATCCACGCTTTGTTGCGTGGCCCCTTGAGTTGGGGTTAGGGACTCACAATCCACGTTTTTTTTGCGTGGCCCCTTGAAATGGGGTTAGGGACTCGCAATCCACGCTTTGTTGCGTGGCCCCTTGAGTTGGGGTTAGGGACTCGCAATCCACGCTTTGTTGCGTGGCCCCTTGAGTTGGGGTTAGGGACTCGCAATCCACGCTTTGTTGCGTGGCCCCTTGAGTTGGGGTTAGGGACTCACAATCCACGCTTTGTTGCGTGGCTCCTTGAAATGGGGTTAGGGACTCGCAATCCACGCTTTTTTGCGTGGCCCCTTGAGTTGGGGTTAGGGACTCACAATCCATGTTTTTTTTGCGTGGCCCCTTGAAATGGGGTTAGGGACTTAGAAATCCACGCTTTGTTGCGTGGCCCCTTGAGTTGGGGTTAGGGACTCGCAATCCACGCTTTTTTGCGTGGCCCCTTGAGTTGGGGTTAGGGACTCGCAATCCACGCTTTTTTGCGTGGCCCCTTGAGTTGGGGTTAGGGACTCGCAATCCACGCTTTGTTGCGTGGCCCCTTGAGTTGGGGTTAGGGACTCGCAATCCACGCTTTTTTGCGTGGCCCCTTGAGTTGGGGTTAGGGACTCACAATCCACGTTTTTTTTGCGTGGCCCCTTGAAATGGGGTTAGGGACTCGCAATCCACGCTTTGTTGCGTGGCCCCTTGAGTTGGGGTTAGGGACTCGCAATCCACGCTTTGTTGCATGGCCCCTTGAGTTGGGGTTAGGGACTCGCAATCCACGCTTTTTTGCGTGGCCCCTTGAGTTGGGGTTAGGGACTCGCAATCCACGCTTTGTTGCGTGGCCCTTTGAGTTGGGGTTAGGGACTCGCAATCCACGCTTTTTTGCGTGGCCCCTTGAAATGGGGTTAGGGACTCGCAATCCACGCTTTGTTGCGTGGCCCTTTGAGTTGGGGTTAGGGACTCGCAATCCACGCTTTTTTGCGTGGCCCCTTGAAATGGGGTTAGGGACTCGCAATCCACACTTTGTTGCGTGGCCCCTTGAGTTGGGGTTAGGGACTCACAATCCACGCTTTGTTGTGTGGCCCTTTGAGTTGGGGTTAGGGACTCGCAATCCACGCTTTTTTGCGTGGCCCCTTGAAATGGGGTTAGGGACTCGCAATCCACGCTTTTTTGCGTGGCCCCTTGAGTTGGGGTTAGGGACTCGCAATCCACGCTTTGTTGCGTGGCCCTTTGAGTTGGGGTTAGGGACTCGCAATCCACGCTTTTTTGCGTGGCCCCTTGAAATGGGGTTAGGGACTCGCAATCCACGCTTTGTTGCGTGGCCCCTTGAGTTGGGGTTAGGGACTCGCAATCCACGCTTTGTTGCGTGGTCCCTTGAGTTGGGGTTAGGGACTCGCAATCCACGCTTTGTTGCGTGGCCCCTTGAGTTGGGGTTAGGGACTCGCAATCCACGCTTTTTTGCGTGGCCCCTTGAAATGGGGTTAGGGACTCGCAATCCACGCTTTTTTGCGTGGCCCCTTGAGTTGGGGTTAGGGACTCGCAATCCACGCTTTGTTGCGTGGCCCTTTGAGTTGGGGTTAGGGACTCGCAATCCACGCTTTTTTGCGTGGCCCCTTGAAATGGGGTTAGGGACTCGCAATCCACGCTTTGTTGCGTGGCCCCTTGAGTTGGGGTTAGGGACTCGCAATCCACGCTTTGTTGCGTGGCCCCTTGAGTTGGGGTTAGGGACTCACAATCCACGTTTTTTTTGCGTGGCCCCTTGAAATGGGGTTAGGGACTCGCAATCCACGCTTTGTTGCGTGGCCCCTTGAGTTGGGGTTAGGGACTCGCAATCCACGCTTTGTTGCGTGGCCCCTTGAGTTGGGGTTAGGGACTCGCAATCCACGCTTTTTTGCGTGGCCCCTTGAGTTGGGGTTAGGGACTCGCAATCCACGCTTTGTTGCGTGGCCCTTTGAGTTGGGGTTAGGGACTCGCAATCCACGCTTTTTTGCGTGGCCCCTTGAAATGGGGTTAGGGACTCGCAATCCACGCTTTGTTGCGTGGCCCTTTGAGTTGGGGTTAGGGACTCGCAATCCACGCTTTTTTGCGTGGCCCCTTGAAATGGGGTTAGGGACTCGCAATCCACGCTTTTTTGCGTGGCCCCTTGAGTTGGGGTTAGGGACTCACAATCCACGCTTTGTTGCGTGGCCCTTTGAGTTGGGGTTAGGGACTCGCAATCCACGCTTTTTTGCGTGGCCCCTTGAAATGGGGTTAGGGACTCGCAATCCACGCTTTTTTGCGTGGCCCCTTGAGTTGGGGTTAGGGACTCGCAATCCACGCTTTGTTGCGTGGCCCTTTGAGTTGGGGTTAGGGACTCGCAATCCACGTTTTTTTGCGTGGCCCCTTGAAATGGGGTTAGGGACTCGCAATCCACGTTTTTTTTGCGTGGCCCCTTGAGTTGGGGTTAGGGACTCGCAATCCACGCTTTGTTGCGTGGCCCCTTGAGTTGGGGTTAGGGACTCACAATCCACGGTTTTTTTTGCGTGGCCCCTTGAGTTGGGGTTAGGGACTCGCAATCCACGCTTTTTTGCGTGGCCCCTTGAGTTGGGGTTAGGGACTCACAATCCACGTTTTTTTTGCGTGGCCCCTTGAAATGGGGTTAGGGACTCGCAATCCACGCTTTGTTGCGTGGTTCCTTGAGTTGGGGTTAGGGACTCGCAATCCACGCTTTGTTGCATGGCCCCTTGAGTTGGGGTTAGGGACTCGCAATCCACGCTTTGTTGCGTGGCCCCTTGAGTTGGGGTTAGGGACTCGCAATCCACGCTTTGTTGCGTGGCCCTTTGAGTTGGGGTTAGGGACTCGCAATCCACGCTTTTTTGCGTGGCCCCTTGAGTTGGGGTTAGGGACTCGCAATCCACGCTTTGTTGCGTGGCCCTTTGAGTTGGGGTTAGGGACTCGCAATCCACGCTTTTTTGCGTGGTCCCTTGAAATGGGGTTAGGGACTCGCAATCCACGAGAATGTAGGGATGACATAGCATTTCCGCCCTCCTTTGGGCCCCGGAGAAGGCAGGGGTGAGGCAGCCACTTCTGATTTTGTTCCCCTTCGTTTGGGGATCCCACGGCGCAATGCAATAATTTACACTCCAGTTTTTATGCAGTCGTTCAGCCTTCTGGTGCTATTGAGGAAACCAGGACAATCTTTGTCACGCTTTTGCTTTGTGTTGCATTGTGTTGTGTTTTGTTGCGTAGTTCCTGAAATGCGTGAATGTGCACTTTGAAACGGGCACGCTGAGCTGGTAATATGGTGATACATTCAGTGTGTCTGTTGCGGGAGATCAATTTTTGCTGTTCGCGTCCTCAGACCTTTGACAGCCCGCCAACAATGTTGCAATGACGTGCACGGGTGGTATAGGGCACGCATTGAGCAGCTCCTTGCTCGGTTGTGGCATTGGGAACATCTAGCGTGGCGGCCCCAATGAGTTGCACCAGTCGGTATTTTGTTGCATTTTATTTACACAATTTTGCATTCGGAGGCAAGTCTGTCACCCCCCCCCCCCCCCCCCCTACGGACCATGGGAGCATGTCGCGGCTCATGTTTGGACTGACCAAAGCAACTCGGCCGCCACGCAAGATGAGGCAGAGGATGAGGCAGAAGTGTGTGTGTTGTGTTGCTAGAAGCGCTCCACCATCGCAGTTTGTGATGAGTGTAAGGAGCACTGATGTAATGAATGTATTGACACCCACACTTGTGGGACCAATGTTGTTTGTTAAGTACAATATAAATGACATTTGGAGTTGTTGAATTCACAGCTATTGCTTTATTGTGGAACGTGCTTTGTAGGGAAGGTGTGCAGTGCAACGTGGTCTACTTGGGGGGCTTCTCCATGAGAGGGTAAATCTGGGGCTGAAGTCGGGATAGTTAATAGAAAGGTGGCGCACCGGGCAAACATTCCCCCAATTGTTCATTTGCTGTGTATTGGGTATGTTCCGGCAGGGGAGGGGGTGGGGTGGGAAGCTCCCACCTAGACCCCCTTCCCCCCTCTGCTCAAGCAAGTCCCTGTCTCCACCCCCCTCTCTGAAGACTGTCTCATTACTGACAAGTTGAAAGATGCGACCCGAATGTAACAACCACCCCCAAAACAGTGAATGCATGCCGTGTATGCATGCACACCTCAGCAGCTCCGAATACTATGCTGGGTTACAAGAATCCTCACAGAGAACCAAAGATGCAATACATCAGTGAATTCATTGCTTTGCTTGCATCCCCAAAGGCATCGGTTCACCACATAACACCCATTGCACACTTCACACTAGATACTGCCTGCCATACATCATGCACTACACCAACTAAAAATAGCTGACTCTTCCAATTCCCTCTGAAAGCCACACTTATATGGTAACCGTCCCCCTTCAAGTGCATCAAACTGGAAGTGCCGACTGGCAAACTTACACCACTTTTATGGTTCAGCCCCATGCCACCCAGGGCTTTGCACCCGGGCTCCAGGGTCCACCAATCATCAGCCCGAGCACAGAACTATCGACAAATCTCCCCTCCTCACTGCCAAGATCTGTTAAATGCACACCTTTTAAGACAGCCACAACAGCCAGACCACCGTCCCCCATCCTTCACACCACATTAAAATCACACCAACTCTCCAACACCACGCGCCCACAAACAACTCAACCACCCCTCCCCGCACACGCACATATAGACATCCTGGGGTGTGACCACCCTGATCCCCCCACCCCACATTCTAGTCATCCCATCAGCCATTCCGCTATGCACAGGTGCCAGCAACCGGTGCTCAAATCATGGACCATCTGTTTTCCAGCAGTCCCTCAAATCCTCCTGGCCTAAACCTGACCTGAAGTAGTTTGCAAGGGTCCCCTTTGAGATTGAGATAACAAAAACCCATCCACCCAATCTGACCAATTTGCAAGCGATTGCAGAACAGAAATGGGATGGCGGGGGATGAAGAGTAAGTAAGTAAGTATGGCGGTTGGCACTTCCAGGTGTACAAACTGGGCTGAGTTTTCAGGATGGGGCCTTTGCCATCAACACTGAGGAGTGGGCCGGTGAGCACTTTGGGCTGTATGCACTGGTCTAAGTTTTTAGGAACAAATTGGTCAGGCAGTCCATCTCAGCCTCATCTGAGCCATTTGCCCTCTGGCCTGCATTGCAGTGGGCAAACATTTGAGGAATGTTTGCTGCAGGTGGCCGTTATTTCACGCCGTTTTGTGAATTTTGGTACAAATGGCGGCAGCACTATCATGTGAGGCATCGCGCACCCACCTCAGCCATGGGCCCCTGCCCTGGCACCTTATCAACCATTACAGCCCATGCCCCTCGCACTTTCATTCACTCCCCTTTTCCGAGGTTTTTTTTTTGTGTTCGCGATGGTCTCTTTCGATGCCATGAAGGCTGGCGGCACCCGCATGGCCTCCCTGAAAGCAAACGGACCGCGTGGTGCCGACCCTCAGCGCCCACCACAGGAGGCCACACCCACCACTGCCAACTTGGACCGCTTCCACCAGCTCTATGCCTCTGTGGCAGACCCGCAGCGGGACCCCTTGGACTGCGAATCCCTCGCATCGTTTCATGACAGCCCCCCAATGACCACACTGGGTGGCACGAGGGCAGCACAAGAGGCATGCCCCACCGGAGGGCCCGTCTTCAAGCGCTTGGCTATGCGACAATTGCACGTCGATGATGAGCAGGAGCATGAGCGGTATGAGGGGGCCACGGCACCACGGCAGTGCCAGATCCTCGCAGAGCCATCGGCGCTGAAGCTCAACTTGATGGACCCTCGTGTTAACAGGTGCGGCTCCCCTTCTGGGCAGGAGGTTGCTGGACCAGCCCATGGTACTATAAGTCACAACCCTTGAGATGAAATGTCGGTCTCCCTTTGGTGGGGGGTGTACATGTGCTTAAGGCTCCCAACGTTCCTGCCATTCGCACAAATAGTAGGCTTACAATCACGGGGGGTGTGGCTCCGCGGATCCTAGGACACCAACTACCCCTCCCCCCCCCCCCCCCTAGGGGGCCTCCGGCCAACAGTTAGCTGTCAAGGGTGCCGGCCTCAGGAGTCCATGGGCGCCAAAGGCGCCCGAAGCAAATCACCTCGATTTTTGTTCACTTTGCAGCCCAACACTATCCTTAAACCCAACCCTGACCCTAACGCCCACCCCAGCCCTGAGCCTAGTCCTACCCCTACCCCTACCCCTACCCCTACCCCTAACCAGGATTGAATATTGGGACCGAGCTGGTGGGGGAAGGAACGTTGTCTAGGAGACTTCAACGACAAATGAGGTACGCACTAGAAAGTGGATGAGAGCGGCTCAAATGGGGCTCAAAATGAGCTGTATTCATCCGTTTGGGCTTTTTCCAAAAATGATCCAAGACCATTTGGGGTGCACAAACAAGTGGAATGAGTCCATTTTGAGCCCATGTTGAGCAATTTTGGCCCCTCTCAAGGCCGAAAGGGCCTTGAAAATGGGCCACTTTGGGATCACAAATGGCTCAAAAATGGGTCAAAACCATGGTTTTCCAAACATGATCCTAGTCCAGTTCCATTTTTGACTGAGTTTTGGTCACAAAACAGCCCATTTTCAAGGCATTTTGTGACTCTGGAGGGGCCAAAATGGCTTGCAATGGGCTCAAAAAGGGCTCATTTCACTTGTTTAGGCACAGTGCTTCTGGCTACTGGGGAGTGTAGCGCGCACCGTGAGCGCACGTTCCTGGGAGGGGGCCTCTGGGGGTCTGCTTTCGATGGGAGAGAGATTGGAGGCCACTGTAGTTGGACCATCCCCACAAGGGGAAAGGTGCGCATCCAGGTAATTGCATTTGGCAAAATAACTCTTTGGCAGTCCCTGCCGAACAAAAAGATGCAGAGGTTGCAGTCACCGCATGCCATATCTGTGCACATCGCATTATTGGGGAGTGCTCCTCCTGCCGTTTGCGTTGTGCCCAGTGCCATGAAGGTCATGAATGGAGAGAGAAGACAATGAATCTATTCTGTTGTGTTGCTCAATGCTTGCTCTTTTCTTGATTTCTTCCGATGCTTTTGCAGGTTTTTGGGTGCCTCCATGGACGTTTTTTCTGGGGGCAGATGTTCAGGGCAGGAACGAACCATTTTTCTGGAGACCTTGTGCACGCACTGTGTGCGGACTGTGGGGCAACACACCCTAGGCTCAGGCTGGGACAAAGGTAAGGGCATGTCTGGATAGTGGGCTTGTATGCACACGGTACTTGGCGGGAATCTTGGCACCCCAGCAAAAGGTGATGGATACAACAGTGTCTGGGACCATGGAACTGCACTGAGAACTTTCGGGGCCCCGGATAGGACCCAATCGAACCAGCTAGTCCTGTGTCCTGACCACACTAGACCTGGATGGGGGACAGCCACAGCCCCCATCCATCCCAATATGCATGCAATGCACCCAATCATCACTAACAAGACACGGTAACGTACGTTATTGAAAAGAACTATCTCCCGACCGCCAAACAGCACATCGGCCCAATGGCATCTGACGCACTGGTAGCCTGGAGGGGCTGGAGAAGGGAGGTTGGGCTTGGATGATTCGGCCGGCACAGACTGGATTCTGGTGCCCCCGGGTTCTTCACTCTGCATCCTCATCCTCCAGGTCTTTGGAGTCGTCCTACACAAGGGAGCCCTTCAGGCCCAACCTGCAGCTGAGCTACAACGGCTACGAGTTCTCCGAGCACAGTGGAGAGAGTGGCGGGTGCAGCAGCTCCCGTACTATCAGCTCAGGCATTAGCTCACAGGAGACATACCCCGTGCCTGAGCGTGACCACTGCTTGACGCGCCGCTGCCTGCCCGACACCTCCAGTGACACCTCCAGCGACCCGGTCGCCCCCCTGTCGCCACACGTACACTTTGGGGGCACACACACGTGCCCGCAGTCGCGATCGGAGATGGCGTTCGAGATTGAGGACAAGCTGACTTTCCTGCTCAAGAACCAGGCGTCCCTCCCGGCGGAGGACCGCATGGAGATGTTGCAGGAGATCCATTCCCTCGAGCACGACTACAGCGTCAGATGCGGCGGGGATGCGGCAGTTGTCAAGCAGCCGAAACCGTCCCCAGGGAAGCCGAAGCGCGATGAACGTGAATTGCAGCAGGTGCTGGCGTCGGCAGAGGCGTTTGGGACCAGGGCCTTGGGGAGCCATGTGAGTTTTCTTTTTCGTTGTGTCGAGGGCGGCCCTTTCAGACCATTTCGAGCCAACGGCGGTTGGTGGTAACCGACGGGCCAGCGCCGGCGGTTGGTGGGGACCGACGAGCAATTAAGGGTGGTTGCGTGAAGCATCATACGGTCGTCATGGCATCCAAGTCCCTGCCGGCGGGGCAGGCTTAACATGCAACTTCCATGGCTGTGAGGTCGGAGGGCACTTTCCACCACTTATGGACTTATGCTCCACTGAGAAGGCTCCCCATACAAGGCCCCCCCGAAAAGCGCTGTCAGTCAGCATCGGACTCCACTGATGCCTCAAAAAACTGTCAGTCATGCTCCATGAGCACTCACACAAATACTGAGCGCCCCCCAAAGACACCAGCCTTTTCATTGAGGCCAACAACAGGATGCACTCAAGCCAACAAATGCCGCATGTGACTATTCAGGGCCCACACCGATGGTGCATAGCCTAGTGTATCGCCACAGTGTATGGCCCCAGTGCGAAGCCCCGGTCCGGCATGTTGACGAAATGCTGAATACGGGGAGATTGGCCAGGGCCCTTATTCCCCCCCCCCCTTCTTGTCCGAGAGGCATTCCCACCGACTTTTGCATCATCAGGTCTTTAATAGACTGTCACAGCCCAAGAGGCGCGAGTCTCCCAAGAAGCCCAAGATCGCTCCACACAAAGTCAGCAACCCCATGTATGAGAACGTCAAGCCCAAAGTCTACGACCCCAAGCCCAAACCAGTGGATCCTGCCGATGGGCGGAGGTCCAAAGCAGGTGCCAAGGGCAAGAAAGCCCCAGCGGTGGGCCCAAAGAAGTTCTCGGGTGCGGATTATCCCCAATGGCAGGCATGGAAGATCGCCAACGGATTCACGGATGAGGATGAGGACCAATATGTGGGTGCAGTGGATAATGAGGCGTACCAACCCAACGCGTGTGCCCATCCTTTGCAGCATGCAGCTTGGTATGCATCGTGTAAAGTGTGTAGTGCGCACCCCTGTGCAAATTGACATGCCTCCCAGCCCCTCTAAAGTGCAAAACAAATCTGTCAGTTGAATGTCAGCCAAACAAATGTAAACTGAAGCCACGAGGATGAAACAAACGTTTGCAGGGGCAAAACGATGGTTACCTGTTGCTGGGACAAGAAGTTGTTGCTGAGACAGGGAGCGTATCTGGTCCCCAACCAGGAGCACATCTTTGAGACAGTCACTGGCCTTACAATTTTGTCATGCACCACCAGCGCGCACAGCGCACATGCTAAGGGTAGGATAACGGGGGTCACCTGTGGGTCCAAAAGTGGTCAAAAATAATTTTTTAAAAAATTGTTTCCAGACCACTTGGGGTGCTCAAACAAGTGGTTTAAAGCTATTTTGAGCCTGAGTTCCCCCATATTAGCCCATGCAAGTTCCCCAAAACCTTTGAAATTGGCAATTTTAAGACTGACAATGGGTACGGGGGATCCGGGGGGGTGTGTGTGCTGTGTTTGAACGCCGTAGATTGCGTAGGGCGGTGATGAATATTGATGACGGGGATTACTTGCAAGCTATTTCCGTGCAGTCAACACCCTTCAGTACCCCATTGGAGTGGTACAGAGTGCATGTGCTAGGGCAGGGTTACCGGGGCCTATGGGTCCAAAAGTGGTCAACAATGATTTTTTCCAAAGGTGTTCCTTCATCCTATTGGGGGGCTCAAACAAGTGGTTTAAAGGCCATTTTGAGCCATCTTGGACCCACATGAGCCCGTGCAAGCCCCCAAAAAGCCCTGAAATCGGCAATTTTGGGACTAACAATACAACACAGGAGGGTCCGCGGGGAATGCAAGTGGAGGGTTGATAGGTGAGGAGTGCGGGTGGAGTGCTAGGTGGCATGTCTCTTACACAAGCGGAGCCATTTTGGACCCATGTGACCGCAGGCAAGCTCCAAAAAAGCCTTGAAATGGTTAATCTTGGGACTTACAATGCTGCAAACGGGGGTCCAGGGGGAATGCACGGGGAGGGGTGATAGGGGAGGGGCACAAGAGGAGTGCTGGGGGCATGTCTCTTGAGCAAGCGAAGCAAACGAGGAAGGGCTTTGAGGGTGGAATCATGGTTGAAGTGGCGGGAATGGTTTCTGGTGTCCCTCAACATGCATCCTTATGCAGCCCCATAGCTGATATTCCCACCCCCACCAGCTCTGTCCCAATATTGAGTCTTGATTAGGGTCAGGGTCAGAGTTAGGGTACTAGAGTACTAACCTTCAGTGCTACAGAATTGCTCAAGGACCACGTGCAGGCCGAGGGGTGAAAAATTTTTTCGGAAAGGGAGAGAGATTTTGGGTCTCTACACGTCTGTAACTACACAACAACCAAAAGGAAGGTATGTTTGGGGCTTGGGATTGAGATCCAGGTCATGTAGGAACCCCCTGGAAGTAAACAACACAATCGTGGAACATCCTAGGGGATGGGCGACAAGTTTGACTCTGATGACAATTTGATTTATGCGCAGCACGGGGGGGGTCTCCTCCGTTCAGGTACGCGACCCCCCCCCCCCTCCCTGCCCTCCGGGCCCACTTAGTTACCAAGGGTCAATAGCTACCGGCCATACATATGGTGGCGCCAAAGGCGCCCAAAAATCTTTTTTTCATTCCCCTTGCCTATGTAGCACCCCTCCTCGCCCAGGCAGTGGAGCACCCCAACACTATCCTTGAACCCAACCTTGACTCTAACGCCAACCCCAACTCTCAGCCTGCTCCTAACCCTACACCTAACCCTACCCCTGACCCTAACCCAGCCCTAACCCAGCCCTAACCCAGCCCTAACCCTAGCCCTAGCTCTTACCGTGGGCTGGGGTTAGAGTGAGTGTTGGGGTCCAAAATGGAGAGCGATGATGTGGCAAAAGCAGCCATGAATGAAATTTGGGGGTTCTTGTTCCACCCAATCAACATGGCTGGCATGGCCAAACCAGCTTACTGCAAAGGTTAGGGTTCGGTTTATGGTGATGGTATGGTTAGAGGGGGCAAGGGGAGGTAAGGGGAGCCTGTGCCCCCCTCTCCCCCCCCCCCCACCCCAAATCGCCCCACCTGGACCCCCCCCCCCCAACCGACCCTCCCGACTGCCCCCTGCCCCCCGTCGCCCTCCCTGAACCCCCCTCCAATGCACTGGGGGCCTTTGGCCCACTTCTACTGGGGGGGGAGTCGCGTACAAGAACAAGGAGACCCCCCCCCCCCCGTGGTGCGCTGCTGACATCCGGCTTCTGCAGAGCCAGAGCCCCAGGCTGGCCTATGAAAAATTACGGGGGGGGTTACCCCTGGAATTTTTTGCACGAGAAAATTTCACGAGAAAATTTCGCACAGGGTTTATTTTGAAAATTGAGCGGGAAATTTCACACGCTTCCAGAATTGCACTGTCAACCTCCAGCGGGTTAGAGGATTATGCAGTTTGTGCATGATTAGAATTGGCCGTGATGGCACCATCCACACACGTTGTTTTCAGGCCGCCAACGCAAGATGACCTGCCCACCTTTGCCCATGAGCAACAGGTGTGCAGGCGCTTCAGTGCAGCCTCCACCGTTGGAGTGCAGTCCTTCCACAGTGCAGACTCTGTTTCACAGCCCTTCGCCAGCGCACCTAGCGCTGCCTACCCTACTCCAGACCTCTCTGCACAGGTCTGGCCACCCAGGGAACCTGCAGCACATCGCAGTGAGTGGCTATGAGGAGCCTTGCCATTTTTTTTAGGCCTGGGCTCCTCCACCAATATTGTATGCCTTTTGCTGGTCAGCGGCCAGTGCTGGAAGGAGGGGGAGGCTTCTCCATCCCCATCGAAGCTATGGTATTTCCCAATTGCTTCCTCCGTCCTCCGTCGCCCCTTTGAAGGGTTTATGACCTCCAGTGACCCCCCAAACCAACCAGATTTGTAGCCTTCCTTGGAACCAGGTCTCAGGGTCCTTGTGTTTGCAACCATTTTTTGCACCAACTCTCTCTCAAGCACGGGCTTGGCTTCGACCTTTGCCTACTTCTGCTCCTCTACATGTTCTATTCCACCACTCTCCCCATCATTTTAAGGCTCTTTACACATCCTTACAGCGTCTTCAACGCTCTCCCGTTCTCTCTCTCTGACCCTTACTCTCCGTCTCCCGAACTTTTTGCTCCTGGTTTGTGGTTGCCTGCCCGCCACACTCTCTGCGCCACGGAAGGTACTGCTATTCTTTTGCCTTCGTCTCTGTCCACTTGTATCCCTGCCGGCTCACCAAGGAGTTCATGTACAGGTGTGTTTACACACTGACGTATTGATCGTACATGTGGCACATGGACTCTTTCCAGATATTCATGCACGCCATGCGTGCATGCCGTTTGCACCTGCAACTGCTGGAAGTCAGTGACCAACTTCACGGACCATTGGGTGTCACAACGGCATCATGAACCTGATGATGATGACAACAGGCGCTACGGGCGGTTGATTTTTACTGCCGAGAGTGGCGGAAACCTCACAGGAGTCCAAGCGTGCATGCGACTCATTGGCTGTGCACAGCCAGAAATAGTATTCCGGTTCATGTTGACTCGTCACATGGATTACTTACTGGACACTCAGTGGTCAATCCTTGTGGGGTTGTGTTTGTGACCATGTGGTGCCTTTGCTTTTCAGAGTGTTCCCTGGACCGTGGCATCACAGCTTGCCAGCTTACCCCTTCTGCTGCGCAGCCCTGGGGCAGCAGCTCATCGAAAGTGGACTCGTGCAGTGCACGCGCTCTGTGCGCGTTGCGATGGGGGCGCAATTAGGTTCTGGTTTCGGCATTGTTTTGGCTCATTTTTCAATTTAGGTGAACCACTCTTCAGCCACTCCACTCTAAATCAACCGCACATACGCCATGTAAAGAGGTGGGGTAGGAAAAGACCAGTGCATATTTCGCGCAACAAACCCATTTTGCTGGGTGACTTGTTACGAAGGTCTGCTGCAGGGGAATGACCACTGATGGGGGTTCCAAATGGAGTGTTGCATGTTGCTCACTTATAATGAGCACCTTGTGCCGCCACGTTGCTCTCCCCTTTGGAGGCCCCGGTACGGCAGGAGATGTGGAGCCATGTTCCTCTTTCCTCTCTGCTACAGCAACCCTGCTGCAGCTCTTTTTATACGTGGGAAAATGGGGTTGTTTCCCAAGGAGATAGTCTAACAGGCGTGCACGCGGTGCAGGTGCCCCACCCTAAGCCTTCTACCTTGCAGGTTTACTTCTATGAACGTTACAGGAATGTTATCAGAGCATATAGTAACATTATGGGGGGCTAGGGCCGTTGTACAACTACAAAAGGCGCTTTCTGGTGATGTTGCACCTTTGCATCAACCAGGAAATTATTTTTTTCTTGCACCCAGGAATGTCACCCAGCAGTTCCAGGCGGTTGGCACGTAATCAGTGGTTGGCGCGGCAGCTGGTTCTCAACCACGGCTATCGGGTGGCTTGCGCAAGCAACGGCTGTTGGTCGATGACCATTGGTTCGTCGCTCTGGTCAGTCGCCTAGAACGCCCACTCAACCGAATAGCCGCGGTCGTTCCATAAAACACCCATCCCTATGACGCATGTCATCCGAACCCAATTTCTGTGCTGTGCAGCGCTGCGACTCCTACTTCTGAAGAGTCATGCGGTGATGCTCCCTATCATTTCCTCATTTTGCAAGGCATCATCTTGCAATCTTCAGGGCAACTCTTAACGGGTGTGCGCCGGTGCTGCACATCAGGTCATCGCATACTCCGTTGAGATCTTTGTGTAAGCCCCAGCAGTTTTCCTCTTCCTCTTCCTCTTCCTCTTTCTCTTCCTCTTCCTCTTCCTCCTCCTCCTCCTCCTCCTCCTCCTCCTCCTCTTCCTCTTCCTCCTCCTCTTCCCCTTCCTCTTCCCCTTCCTCTTCCTCTTCCTCTTCCTCTTCCTCTTCCTCTTCCTGTTCCTCCTCCTCCTCCTCCTCCTCTTCCTCTTCCTCTTCCTCTTCCTCCTCCTCCTCTCCTCTTCCTCTTCCTCTTCCTCTTCCCCTTCCTCTTCCTCTTCCTCTTCCTCTTCCTCGTCCTCTTCCCCTTCCTCTTCCTTTTCCTCTTCCTCTTCCTTGGCCTCTTCCTCTTCCCCGGGCTGTCTTTGGAGAACGAGATGTATTCTTGCATCCCGCTTATCCTGATGTCGCTCGTGGCGGAACTGCGGTTTGCATATGTGCCGATGGTTCAGCGACGGCAGTTAACTGAGGATGGTTCACGTTTCGCCAACAGCAGTTGCCGTTTCGCCAACAGCAGCTGCTAGCTGCTGGTGAGCGGTACGGTTCAGGCGGACAGCCCCTGCTTCGTCGTCATCTTCTTCTTCTTCTTCTTGTCGTCCTCTACTGCCTCTTCCTCGTCTTCTGCTTTCTGCTGCTACCCCTGCCCGTTCGCAGGACATGCCACCTCGACCTCCAATTGTGCAGCGCCTGCTGCATCGGCATGTCCCAAGAAACACAGGGACCAGCACCCGTGGCAAACGTGTTGCCGCCTGTGGCTCTGTGAGAAGCCACAACCTGCCTTGCTCTCTGCTACTGTCCGCTGCAGACCTGGCCCCCCGTGGCCCCCCCAGACGTGTCAACCTGAACTGAAGGCATCTACGTTCACCCTCAAATGCTTCCTGCCACCCCCTGCATGCCGCTCCTGCATGCCTTCCCCAGCACCTTTGTTTTGCTTTCGCCCACGCCCTCCTGCCGCCACCCTACGTCTCACCCCCGTTAGCCCGTGACATCTACTTCCAACGGTTGCAATCACCGCTTCATGCGGGACGTGTGCCTTGTCATGCGGAACCCGTGCATGCAGGATAGGACCCTGCACCAGTGCCATATTTGTGCCTGGAAGACAGAGGGGACGCCGGTAGCACTGGAGCTCCAGCCCCCCCCCCCCTCCCCCCCAAATTCCGTCTGCAGATTCTGCACGAGTGTGCGGGTGCAGTGATGACCTTTCTCCCACTGCCCCAGAGTTTCTATGAATTAGCCATTTTGGGTGATCTGATCCATGAATTTGAATCAAACAGTTCGCGAAAAGGGCGTTTTTCGTAATGGCACCCAGACATCACCGCCAGTGCTCTTAGGTGCGTGCCTGTGCAGAAGATGAATGCTTAGCCTACGGCATTACAAAGGGAAGCATAAGCCCCCTCCCTCTGCCACATCATTCAGCACTGGACTCAGTTTCAGTGCAGTCCTACAGTGAACCGGGGTTTTCAGTCCCATCTCAAAGCCAAATCGGGCACATGCATGTCGAAGCCCAGGTCACCGACGCCGTCGGTGCCAACCCACAACACATTTCGCTCCAGACGGACCCCCCATTGCTGCTATTTTCAATGCCGTTCTGTCGCCCCGACCCCGAGCACTCTGGCCTCTCCCCTGCCCGTCTGTGCCCTCTGCCATATAGCTCTCCCAGGAGCACACACGAGTGCACCCGGATGCATCCCAATCAACCGCTGGTTCCAAAGGGCTACTTTAAGATCATACCCTTTATCACAGTTTGCGTCCCAGTCACTTTATAGAGTTCCGAGTTTGGGTTGTACCACTGTTTTGAAGTTGAGCTGTCCATCGGCCGCTGGTGACATGGAGGGCAGTATCTTCAGCAATGCAGTGTAGTCCCATCCCCCAGAGGAGCTTGTGTGGCAGAAATTTTTGGAGTGGACACCATTTCCCTGTCCCGACCAAAACAAATGACCGACCTTTTCCGAGTTTTGCCTGGCCAGCCACCCATTTGAGACAGCTTTCAAGGGCATTCATTTTCCTGACTCAAAAGTCCTGGTCAGGGCTGCTGTTCTCACATCTCAAATTTTCAACCCATGTGGTGCCCAAGGGTTGTGGTCATAAACAGCCCAAATGCACCGTTCACATACCTGCTGCACCCAGCGCTCCTCAGTGCCCCTCGAACCCTTTGTCTTTGCGCATCCTCTGTCCCAACGTGCAGGTCATGAAAGTTGTCACCTGATGCGGTTCAGTCTGTGTGACGCCCTCCCTGGCCTTCCCGCCAGTAGCGCCCGCAGTGTCTGTGGCTGTGGTGCAGCTCTGATGCATGGGTGCCTGGATATCATTTATTGTACATTGAGATTTAGAACCGAAGTCGATTGGAAAAACAGTTTCTGCAGTTGTGCACGCCCCCCCCCCCCCCCCGGGCTTTCTTCATGGGGCCACCTCTTCAGGGGCGCCAAAGGGACAGGGTCTACAGGTTGGTGGGACCTGCCGGCAAACTGAATCCATCCCCCCCCCCCCCCCCCAAAAAGACAACAGCAGCAGCAGCAACAACAACAACAACAAGGCACCCAATGGCACCTTTAGGGGGGCACTGACTAGGAGTGCAAGTCCGGGGGCCAACAGGGAACCCTAGGAGATATCTGCAAGGGGTGTGGTGGCAGGCAGAAGCAGGAGAGGTACGCCACACCTGCCACCACTGGCCAGAACCATTGGCCCCAAAGCCTTGGAAGGTCCAGTGAGCTGCATGAGGCAGGGACCGGGATGAGACCGACGGCATGAGGGGCGCAGCAATGACAGGGGCAAATTCTTCGACGACACAATTTTTTATATTAATTGTTGACATCACTCATACATACATACACTGGGGAAAACCACTTGAAATAGATGAGAGTGAAACAGTTGCCCCTTGCTCACACGTCCCTCCCGTGCCGGTTCCAGATGCCGGCATGCTTCATGTTCAATCTTTCCCGTGGGTGTCAAGGTTGGAGGGTGCTCACCACCGACTTGGGAAACGTAACACAGGGCGAAGGGGTTTCAGATGACCAAGTGTTACCCATCAGTGGTGCGCAGCATTTCTAGGCATTTTGGCACTGATTTGTGTTTCCATTTTTTGGTGCAAGCACCCACACCCGGGTTGACACCTCAGCTCTGCATGGGGCTGATACCTTGTTGTGGGTACACCCAAGGGGGGGGTTCCTCTGTGCAGGGTTGGTTCCACTGTGATTGATTTTTTTTTAAGGGTGGGGAGGTTGAGGGGAGTTGGCAGTGGGGGAATTAACAGAACAGTGGCTTGCCAAACCCCAAATCAATGTATGACCAGCAAGGCATGGGGCACTGCACATTTTTGCAGTCCCCGCGTTTTCTTCAAGAGACCACCTCTTCAGCGGACCACCAAAGGGTTTGTTCAGGCTCACATGCCCCCACCAATGCTGTCCTAGGCACAATCCAAGACTTCTTTGCCTTGGAGGGGGGGGGGGCATACAGCAGACGTTTTGTAGCCATTGCCATTTTGATGTGTGACAGCTTTGGGAACCCTGATGCCATTTTGATGTGTGACAGCTTTGGGAACCCCGATGCAGGAACCGGACCCGGACGGGGCTTGGATGCAGAACTCTACGTTTTGCAAGGGGGCACAGGGCTGTGTGACCAGCTGCCCACACCTCATGTACTCCAACACCGCAAATATCTCCCCCTTCTCCGATGATCCCTTCATTGTTGCATCAGCATGCCCGCGGGTTGAATGTGTCTCATTTTTTAATAACTTGACACCCAGGTTCAAAAAGAGAAGATTGCATGGTGAGCTGGTGCAAGAAAAGGGGGATATAGTGTTCAAGTGGGCAAACATTCACAAAACATGTGTCCATGACCGTGGCAAATTTGCAAGCAAACCCATATCTATTGTGACTGCACTACATGTGGTGCCGAATTAAATTAGGTCCCAAATTGATACATTCCCCATGCCCTGAGACAAAGGGGGGCCATAACATCAGCTTTTGAATTTACCAGCATAGTCGTAACCCTATGCCAGACTCAATGAGTTCAATCAATGGTTCTCTTCTTCTCTTCCTCTACTTCCTGTGCCGCTTGCGCTGCTCACACAACGCAAACCAATTATGCACCAAATGTTGCTTTGAGGTCACCGTGCTCTCACGGCTGTCAAATGTTTCATGGACAGACTAGTTTAGCTCGCGATTCATCCTCCAACTACATCTTAGCTCAAGGATAGGGTAAGCCCACATTAGGCACATCCCCACCCTTATATTGCTTGACACAGGGCATAACCACTCTCTCTCTCCCTTCCTGAAGCACCCCAGCCTTTGACGTACGTGTAGTACATGGCGGGGTCTTCTCAATCCCTCGGGTGTCCCTTTCGCAACAGCAATGTCCCACTCACCCCCACCAACCCCAAGGAGGCCCCCGTGCCACTTGGGGGATAAACATACCCCGCCTGCGGCTCTAGGGAGGGCACAAAGGGTGGGCACCCACTGTCACTCTCCAGACAACACAAGGCTATAGCAAATTCTTGTAGAACGTGGTTGCACATCCATGCTTCACTTGGGAGGAGTACCGCATACAACATAGGGTGCTTGCCCCGGTGGTAGAGTAAAGGGCATCAGTGCTACCGACGCTAGTTCAAATCCCACCAAGGCACTCCTCCTCCGCCCCCTAAGTACCGCCAGGCGAAGGATAAAGGCGGGGGGGAGGTTGTGCCCACGGAGCCCCCAAACTATTGTTGTTTCAATGCTCTATGTCAAGTCCACAGAGTGAGCTTAGAGAACACTGTTTGACAAATCTGGTCCTAAAAATAGGAACACAGCAACATAGCACAAGAGGGTACAATGCACTTTTTGGAGCCGCCAAAGGGCGGCTGGACAAGGTTGGGGGGTTCTTTTTTTAACTCTCATTTGTTGTGATCCATGTTTAATACTCCATGCTCAATCATGGTGATATAGCCCCCGTCCCTGGAGCAGGGGCTCCGTTGAGGGCGCGCGGTGCGCGTGTAGTGCAACTATTTGGGCGTTTGGCCGTACTACAAACCCATACTTTGAGATACTAGGGGCATAATTGTTGCCTCTAGCGTATGTTTTGACTTTGAATCCACGCTTTGTTGCGTGGCCCCTTGAGTTGGGGTTAGGGGCTCGCAATCCACGTTGTGTTGCGTGGCCCCTTGAGTTGGGGTTAGGGACTCGCAATCCACGGGGTGTTGCGTGGCCCCTTGAGTTGGGGTTAGGGACTCTCAATCCACACTTTGTTGTGTGGCCCCTTGAGTTGGGGTTAGGGACTCGCAATCCACGGGCTGTTGCGCGGCCCCTTGAGTTGGGGTTAGGGACTTGCAATCCACGCTTTTTTGCGTGGCCCCTTGAGTTGGGGTTAGGGACTCACAATCCACGCTTTGTTGCGTGGCCCTTTGAGTTGGGGTTAGGGACTCGCAATCCACGCTTTGTTGCGTGGCCCCTTGAGTTGGGGTTAGGGACTCGCAAGATAAGATAAGATTCTTGAGATGTTGCTCCATGTACATGAGAATAGCATTGGGGTGCACCCCTTTGACCCTCAACTAGATGGTGTTCAATGGTGGATTAAGCGTTGCGGCGGATCTCGGTCAATGAGACTGCAAATTAGTTATATGGGTCTTGATGCCTACTGTGCCGAGGAGTTTTGGCTGAAGTCCCCCCCCCCCCCCCCCGTGTCCAACGTTTCCTCTACACGCTGCTGAGCACACCCCCATGCGAAAGGCGATATGCCTGACAGGGGATGACACGCAGGGGGGAGTAGGAAAGGTCGGGACAGTGATGCAGATAACAACTCGGCGTAGCTCAGTGGGTATACCGCACCTCTTCTGTCCTGTGGAGGAGGGTTCGAACCCCGGGGGGGGATAGAGATCCACCGAACGTCCCGAAAACCCCTTTATGCGAGACAGAGAGAGAGAGAGAGAGAGAGAGAGAGTGGGGCGCAATGGGAGGAGGACCAGAGAGAAGAAGAGAGAGAGAGAGAGAGAGGGCAGGAGAGAGAGAGAGGGAGAGAGGGGGAGAGAGACCCACAGAGCAAGAGTCGGAGGCTAACCGGCACTGTGGAAGGGTGGTGGGTTCGAGCCGACCAGGGTGTGTGGGCAGCCATTGCAGCATAGAGCTGAACAGCTTAATGGTGAAACATCGGGACGCCTTTGCGCCCCCGGAGCACGGGCGTGACACGTCATTACGTGTCAGAAAGCCCGAGCACGACAGGGGCAGCGAGAGTGCGGCCCACGGGAGGGTGGTGGGTGCGAGTTGACTTGGATATGTGGGCGGCCAGCGCACACATGGTGTGGTACTGAACAGGTATGCGCCACAATACAGCAATGCATCTGTTGAAGTGTCAAGCCACAAAAATTTTTGGTGCAACGTTGAGACGCCTTTGCGCCCCCAAAGGCGCCTTTGCGCCCCCGGAGTTCGGATATGACACGTCTTCACGTGTCAGAGAGCAAGAGCAAGACAGGGGCAGCAAGAGCAAGACCTGCAGGGCAAGGGTTAGAGACTAACCGGCACTGTGGGAGGGTGGTGGGTGCGAGCTGACCTCGATGTACAGATGGCCAAGGCCAAAGCACAGTCAGCAGCCACCTGGAGTGGTACAGAACTGGTCTGCGCTGCAGTGCAGCGAGGAAAAACACTGAACTATGTGGTTATGACCATGCGCCTGTGACACGGGGGCGTATGCGAGCCCAGTATCCGTTGCCTCATGGCCGTGTCCAACGAACACTGTGTCCAACGAACACTTCCCGTTCGGACCGTATTTTCTGGGGACCTAATTAATTTGGTACTTATTTAGGTACCAAACATCAGAACAGAGGTTTTAGGCTAATGTTGCGGTGAAATGAGGGGCTGTTGGGGGAACGTTAGCGCGGCGAGCGCGCGCCGGGCATCTTTTTTGACCCGTGCCCCACCGGTGGCCTTTTAGGGGGTGCACTAAGGGGGCGCACTTAGCGCAAAGCAGCTATTTGGGCGTCTGGCTGTACTAGAGACTGCCGCTTCTACTCGCGCCAAGAAGAGCCCGAAGCCCAGGGAGCACATTCAGCTTTTCCGCATGAAGCGGGACCGCAACAAAGGCTTCTACTCTGAAAAGTGTCAAGTGGAAGTCTCCATCGCATTCTGCTTTGAATGGGCTGGGTGTCTTGTGCCTAGGGATGTGTTACCGTGGATTCACAATATTGTCGCGCGCACCGAACACTGTGTCCAACGAACACTACCCGTTTGGACCGCATTTTTTGGGACATAATTATTCGTTGGACACGGGGGGGGGGGGTATGGGCACGAGGACATACTTCCGCGCGAGCATTTGTTTCGCTTCTTTTTCTTCTTGAAGGACACTCCTCCTTATGGGTGTGCGCATCTCCTCTCCGGAGCAAAGGGGTGCTCTGAGGATGGGGAAGTGTGCATCGTGTTCGTTCTTACTTGAATGGTGTTGTCGCCAAAATTCGATGGGTGGAAAGGTTGTCTCAATGGAACCATGTCCCACACTTTTCCTATTTTTTGACACATTATGTGGACAGCATGCCCATCGGTTGTATAGGAAGCATCCTTTGTGATGTCCTCTTCAATCTGAATTATGCGGGTTGCACATGTAAAGTAATGGTTGCCATTGACAGTCTTGGCAACATTGTTTGGATTTGTCCGTTGGCCCCGGGGACATGGCGGATGTTCTCATTTGGGATCGCGAGGGGCCCAAAAGGTTAAAGGGACATTATATGGATTATGAGATAGGCTCCATGGATGGTGCATATAACGGGCGCCTCCATGTGGTATGGCCCTTTATCGGTCGAAAGACTTTGACGGAGCGCCAAAAGGAATACATGTGCATGGTTTCTATAGGGCACGGAATGAGCACTTGTTTGCATGCATGTGGCATTGGGGCATTGTAAGGAACATATGGAGGGGATGCGGTACTAATTTGCATGAGTACGTGCGTGTACTCTTGCATTTGCAGCAATTTTTGATTCGAAGACAAGTACGGTACCCTTCATATGGTCCATGGGAACATGTACCCGCACATGTATGGGCCGCACCTACACAGGAGGACAATGATGATGAGGATGTTGTGGGTCACAATGGGGATGTATGTGCCCTTTGTTGCACCCAGTCTGACCCTGAGAAGATGTCCATGTGTGACAAAAGTCAGTTGGAATATTGTACAGATTGCATTGACACACATACATGTGGCAATGTCACGGTGCTTTAATTCAGCAACTGTTCCATGTTCTGCACACAAGTTGCTCATCCTCATTTTGTACTTCTTGGACAATTGAACCGAAAGAAGGACATGTGTTGTTGAGAGTGGACATTTGGGGTTGCGACCATCGCTGTTCATGGCTTTTCGCATTTTGCATGATGTCGTATGTGGAGGGAAGGTAGCTTGCATTTGTCTTCAACTGCGGTAGTTCGGGTGACCTGAATTTAGGGGCCTTTGGAAGGGGTGGGCCTGGGGTCTCTTCGGGGGGAACCTAGTGTAAAAGTAGCGCGCAATGCGCGCGCAGTGCAAGGGCTCCCCCTGATGCAACCAAAACACGTTCAGACCCACAACCAAAACACGTTCAGGCCCACAGAGGATCAGAATGAGCAGTGGCGAGAGGCCAATAGACGCCGCCAAAGGCAAACAATCAGATACCGGGGCCTTGTGCCAACCCCCCCCCCCCCCCCCCTCCTTTGACCCAGATGTACAGACAGATGGCCAAGGCCAAAGCACAATCAAAAGCCACCTGGAGTGGTACAGAACTGTTCTGCGCTGCAGTTCAGCAAGGCAAAACACTGAACTGTGTGGTGATGACCATGCGCCTGTGACACGGGGGCGTATGCGAACCCAGTATCCGTTGCCTCATGGCCCCCCTTTGTAATACAACGTATTAATTTGGCACCTAATTTGATTCGCTACAAATGTAGTGCAGCCACATAAGACATGGGTTTGGTGACAAATTTGCCAGCTACATCGAGCCATGGACACATTCTTTGTGAGTGTTTGCCCACTTGAACCCACACAGCTCTGATTTTGGGGACATTTGTGCATTATCTTCCCTTTTCTAGCACCACCTCACCATGTTCATGGTACGTGCAAGCTACGGTGTTGTCTAAGCTACAATAGGCGCAGGGACCCCCCATTTCGAGGTCGCTGAATCCAAAAGTGCAAGAATTTTGCGAATCTGAGACAGTGGCATCGAGATACGGGGGGGGGGGTCCTAATGAGCGGGGGGGGTCCTAAACTCGTTAATAACCGCCCCACCGGCCAAATCTGAGTTGATATTCGGATTCAGCGACCTCAAAATAGGGGGGGGGGGGGGAGGTACTAGGTTACCCACAGAGGTGCCCGGGGGGCCCCGCTGCAGTACCGACTCAAGGGAGGTCTGGGGACGCGCGCTGCTCCTGGGCGGAAGTGTCCGCCGGGGAAAAAAAACACCGCCGGGCCAAAACTCAAATGTTTGAGTTTGTTTATACTCTTGGCATGTGGTAGCTCGTTGGATTGGGGCTGAAAGCGGGATGCCAGGTTTTTTTACGGTTTGTCCAAACTCCCCGTCTAGAAAAAGTTCTCCCCCGAACACTGTGGGAAAGTGAGGTAAAAATGAAAACAAAAATTGTAGCGTCCAAAAGTGTCACTTATTAAAAGATAATGCACTTTGTTTTTGACTTTTGGGGGGTCATTTCCAGGGTGTATTCAGGGTACAAGTAGGACTTTTTGGGCAAGTTGTGGTGTGTTTTGGGCCCCCATTTTTTGGTGAGTAACCTCAAACCCAAGTTCTTTTGGCCAAAGTAAGTCCCCCCAAGGGCCCCCAAGGGTCTGAGTTGCGCAGTTTTGGTGGGGTGCGCAGTTTGGGGGTAGGGGATGGTTTGGCAAAGTGAAACCTGGTCCCCCCATAAAATGGAGCTGGTGTGGATATATTTTGAAAACAAAGTACCTACCCCCCCCCTATTTTGAGGTCGCCCGATCGCGTGGTGACGTCCGATCTCACCGTTGGGGCCGTTCCTACGGAGTTTTTCAGCCCATTCCTAACGAGTTTTGGGGGGGGTCTAAAACTGGTATATTGGCTCAGAATTGGGCGAAACCACCATCAAAATCGTGTCTCCGACCCCGAAATAGGGGGTAATGTGTTCTCTGATTTCATTTTTACCATCGGGAACAACCCCCCCCCCCCCATCCCGGTAGGATTTGCACACAGGCTGCAGGGGGCCATTTTGGGCACCCGTGGGAAAATCAAGGTACCCATCCAAATCTGACAAGTCAGGTAACCCCATACCCTAATTTGAGGTCGCTGAGTACGAATCTGATGCCTGTTTTGCAAAATTTTACGATATGTTGAAGGAATTCCACGAATACACGTTAAAAACGCACTCGTTAGGACTCTCCAAAACTCGTTAATATACGCCCACATCGTGACGTGGCGACCTCCCTTCGTAACGAGCGACCTCGAAATAGGGGGGGGGGGGTATACTTTGTTTGTCATATGGGGCCACAATGCCGAAGAGCTATAGTTATGGGGTAAAAAAGGACTTTTTCGTAGCTATTACAAGGGGGGGGGGTACATGCACACGGAATTGTGGATTGCATATTGGGGTACAAGCATCGTTCCCTGGATGGATGAGTGCAGACTTCTAATTATGTAGTAGGCTGCACCTTCCTGCCTTCCATGCTGTTTATTGCCACCGACGGGATGCTCTGTTGCAAGCTGCACACAGCAGCCTCTACTGCACACCACTCTGCTGTGCCCAACATGAAGTACCCTCTGCAGTATCCTCAGCAGCGCTTTCTCTGCCTCCCCTCCCCCTTTCTATGTTGGAGATGGTCAGGAGGGTACCGGTACCCAAGTTGGTCCGAAGTGCACCTTTAAGTTTGCTCTTGGAGACAACGATGACGGGCTGATCTTGGATTCAAAGCTCAGTGGTTGCCGCCATGTGATTGTTGGGGCCCCTAAGAAGGTGTTGCACGCACCGTGTACGCAGTGTGTGCACACTTCTCAACGTTTTGGTATGTCTGTTGATATGCGCGCTGCCTTTTGCCACATTGTAGGCTCAAAGGTGTTGTGGTAAGGTGTGTGCGACGGGGTGCCTGCAACTGCATAGAAATCTCCTGCCACCTATTCATGCATGTTGTTGTGTCCCTCATGGTCATTTTTATTGTCCCTCAGCTTGGATTTACTCTGTCTTTGTCCTGGGTCACCCCTGGACATGTTTTCTACCATTGCATGAGTACCGGTGAGCGGGTTCCAGCCATTCTGTTGGGTTCTTCACCACAGCCTAGGGACTTTTTGCGGATAAATATGAAGTTGGTGGAAAAGCAATTGTCCACCAGGCTGCCTTCAACCACTGTCGCACTGTGCACACGTGCACACAGTGTGGCACCTTTTGGATGTTTCCGGAGATTTTACCTGCTGAAGCAGGCACCCAAAAACCACTATGGCAGGGGTTCCTAGAGGCTTATGAATGATTCCCAAAGGCCTGGATGGTTCGGGTTACTTCTTGGTGGCCTCCACGTGGTTGCTGTTAATTTCTGATGCCCTCTGCTTGGTTACTGTCAGTTCCTGGTGCATTCTGCTTGGTTACTATTGATTCTTGGTGCCTTCTGCATGGTTACTGTTCATTCTTGGTGGCTTTTGGATGGTTGCTGTGTATTCGTGCAGGCTTCTAGATGTTTCCTATTAATTCCTGGTGCCTACTGACGCCCTCAAGGTTGTCAGCTCCTGACACACCCTGATGCAGTGTCATGCCGTGAAGGTATGGACCTTGGGGAATTGAGCCCTTTTGGGATGGTTTAGACCAGCGAGGGTGACCTCCTCCTACTAGACTTTCACACCCGCATTCATGGTCCAAGCGGAGAAGAGGGGGAGGATGTGTGCCATTGCAGCAAGGCCCAACATCATTCTGCTGTGCAGCTTTCTCAAGCCCTATGCTCATGCCACGTTTTGAGATACGTTGTGATGGACGTTCTGGCACTCGCACTTTTCGTTGACCCGTTGTTTTCCATTCCGTCCCAGGCAAGCTCCTCATATTCTTCTCATGAGGATCCTGCTTCGTTGGGCGCTTGTCTTGGCCTTATTCGTGACAACACACAGCGATAGTCTGTTCAAGCTGACGGCTCAGTCCCAGCACCGGGGCTTGGGAAGCGAGGTAAACGACGTTGATGCCGCCCTCCGCCGCCTGATCTCCGCCAGGCATGGCCCTGGTCAAGCGGTTCTGTACCTGGACGCAATGTCGAGCTTCTACTCCCGAAGGGCCTTTCCGGTGTTAAAGGCTTTTGCGGAGCACTTGGATCTGGGGGAGGCGGACAAGGTCCCTGTCTACGTCCTCAATCAAGAGGACTGGGCGCCCGAGAGCACTGTCTTTCACACATGGTGGACCGCACAAAACGCCACCCTTCCCGTTTTTGGCTTCACCAAGTACCGCGCCATCCTGCTCCTCCTCGAGAACGGCCGCGTGACGCGCGCACTCCAAAACTTTGTGGTTGGTGAGGGAGGCCCCGGGTGCGTGGCCGCCATTGCCTTGCGGGCGTTTGGGCGCACAGGGCACCCGTTGGTGAGGGATCCCGACGTGGGCAGCTACTGTGACGCCGTAGCAAACCACTCGGCTCGGGAGCAGGCAGGCGTGTGGATGGGCTCCTCCCTGGCGGGCTGGCGGCCGAAGCGCGTCCCATGGATGTTCCCTGCGTTTGGCGTGGACGATCATTGCATCTGGGCGTGGTCGCACGTGCCTCCCTCAGAGGACACCTCGTCTGATGGGGCCACGTGTCGAGGGGCGCTTCAAGGGGAGCTCACAGCGGAGGCTCCGGTTGTCGCAGCTTCAGGAATGATGGAAGAGGCTGGAGGTGAGGCTTCTGAAGCTGCTGCAGGGGCAGTGGGGGAAGCAGGTGCAGCAACAGGAGCTGCTGCTGCAGTGGGGAAAGCTGCAGCTGGGGCCACGGGCTCCCCCCCTGATTGTTGCTCCCGCCTGCCCTTTTGGATTCATCAGCTGCTGCAGCCCCCTGTGGAGCTGGTGCGGGACTGGGCGAACGCCCATGAGGGCGGTGCCGGGGCGTCCGTGGAGGACGTGGTTCGCAGGCACTTACAGCGCGCTGCTGCCGTGGGCGCCGCGACCCTGCGGCGTGGGCGGCCTCACGGTGACGCCAATGCGTGCTGGGAACTCTCGTTGGGGCACCCGACGTATGCCTGCGAGTGTGCGCAGACCTGGTGGCGCGCGCTGGCACGGGATCCGGAGGATTTCGCGAGGTTGTTTGAGCCGCAGTGCGACTGCGGTGCGTACACTGCCGCTGGCACTGATTTGGACCGGCCGCCTGAAGCCAGCGAGGCAGTCCCTGTCACAGTCCTGTTGGTTCTGGGGTGTACATGTGCAGCTTTGTGGACAGGGAATGTAGTACGGCGTCAGGTCTTTGGTTCTTGAGGAGTCACCATCGGAGTTTGCTTGTGGTGTTGGGTCGTGGCTGAGGGGCTGCGTAGCAGTGGCTGAGGGGAAGGGTGGTATCCAGTGGAGTGGGCCTCTGCGGCCCAACGCCTGTTGTTGGGGCGTCTTTACTGGAACCACCTCAAAACCACCAAACACTCAAAGCCCCACATGCACGAGCTAAAGGCTGCTGATAAACTTCACGAAACTGCATATCGCTCTTGGTCGGTGAACATAGCCCTTGGAAGCAGGAATCCAATGTCGCAGTCTCAGACTCAATGGTGGCACGTTTGGGTGCAGCTGAGAGAGAAGGGGGCTGAGAACAGCTCATGACAAAATGACGATTAAACAGGACTGGCAAACACGATTTGTTGGTGGCGGACGACCTTTCAGTATCGACGTGCTTCCGTGTTTCTGTTCATGTGGGGAGAAGCCCACGCCTCTGCAGGTTCTGTACCCCAGGTTGAAAGGCGTCCCCTGCATCATTTTCTACCTGTGGCCCCCAAGAGGTTGGCCTGGCATTGGTCAGTCCCAGGGTTTGTTTTGCCGATCCTGGTCTGGCACGCAGCCGTTCCTGCCGCTGATGCCTGTCTTCCTACGCTTCCAATTCCCAACCCCCGCCTTCACGTCACCTTGACGTTGCGTCATGAGTTCTTGGCCCCGCGGGTAATGTACATACACCAGATCATTTGTGGCAGAAGTAGACAGGCCCCGAGTCTGTCCAGGCTGGGGCCCATGGCCCCGTGCACCGGTTATGTCATCTCCCTCATTGGGACTGTGACAGATGGTGGGCAATTTATGTGCCGCTGGTGCTGCTTGCATGAGGCAGGTGTATGTGCGAGGTGTGTCTGTTAGTGTTGGGCTGCACTGCACTGCGCATGCACAAACGGCGCCTCTAATACCACAGGTCATGCCGACCAGCTGGCGCGACGTATGACCTCCTAGTTGCTGGGAGTGGCAGCGGTTTGTTGATAATAGTAGTGGACCTTTGATGCAGGATTTGTTGTGGAGCTGCCGAGGTCCCCTGCCCTCCCCTTGAACGCAATCCACCATTACAATTCCACCCCTCCCAAAAAAGTGGCACCAGGGTACAGGGGGGGGTGGGTGGGGGGGGGGTTCAAAATCAAACAATTCTTTGGGGGATCATTTTGTCTGCCAAAATGATGATTTTACAAGGGGCTGGAAATCCGACATCCCATTGGGGTATGCTGTGCGAATGACCCCTAAAAAGGCGGTATACAGCCCCACACCTGCGCTTGATCTAACAACCTCTCTTTGAGGTGGTTTTCCTTCTAGCGTCTTTGATGCAAATGAAAATGATAGTTCCTGCCAATTGAGCGGAGCACAGCGAAACAAAAATATTTCTTGTAAGTTTTCTTGCAGTGGGAACCTTCTCGGCGTGTACGGCGGTGGGGGCAGAGGCGGCGAGGGCAGCCGTGCCGGTCCTGGTTGGTATTGGTGCAGACTGTGGGCTTGACTCGCCTGCCCTTTGCCCACTCGGGGTGCAGCGGGATCTTCTTGCTTCAGGACAAACAGGAGCCCCTCACTATGGCAAGAGAGGCCGATGGGGCCGCTGAAGGATGGATGAAGGAGATGAAGGTGTGAGCAGGCACAAGACACCGCCATAGCGAGCTGTCCGGAGCCTCTGGACCCAGGAGGAACAATACAGCGATGGTGGAACGAGCAGGCACAAGACACCGCCTCAGCGAGCTGTCCCGTGCCTCCGGGCCCGGGGAAAGAGGGTTGAGGCTACATATGGCACATGGCACATGGCACATGGGAGATGGACCAGATGAGATCATATAGGGGAATGAGATGGGGGTTGACGAATGTTGTCACATGAGGGTGAGTTAGGAACAGCATACGCATGATGAAAGAATGTACAAAAGGTTCCCTCTTCGCAGGACCTAGGGCAGATTCAGCCCACAGCGTCTCTCTGGGACGCGTGGCCGATAAGGCATACCCTGATGGTTGCATGTACCACTACTGGGAATCTGAGGGACAGTTTTATTAAACGCCCCGGACAGACCAGCATGTACTACCATTATGGACCTGGCTTTGCCATGTTTCCGCTCCCCACTGGGGCCATTTTATGGACTGGCGGAGCTACCCCCCCCCCCCCCTTGTATAAGCTACGCCCTTGTCCAAGCTACAGTAGGTAGCTCCGCCGCGTGATACTTGCTGATGGAGGGCATAGGTCTGTCGGTGGGGACCTATTGCTGAACTTTCCACTGTTCTATGGCCAAGCTACAGTAGGCGTAGGGACCGTAATAATTCCGTACATTGGCGTAGCTTATACAAGGGGGGGGGGGGTGGTACAAAAAAAAACAAAAATATTTTTTGTACTGAGAGGTGGCAGTTTGTTTCCAACCATGGATTTCATCCTGCATGGTGGTGAGCAGGGAGTGTCTGTCCCGTGTGTGTCCTGCGTGTGGGCGACAGGCATGATAACACATGCAAAGCAAGCCAAAGAGTGAAGTTCTTTTGCGAATCAAGGCGTACAAATCGCGAACCCCCCCCCCCCCCCCCAACTCTGTGATCGGCGGACATTGGCTCAAACAGTGGACAGTAGGCGGTGAAGGCCGTGGGGAGCAGGCGCGGCTGGAGCCTAATCCGGACATTGCAACCTGACCCATTGCAGCCCAACTCTGTGCCAAATACCGTGCACCACATGCAATTGCTGACCCATGCGTGCCGCAACGGCATCCAACCGCAGAGAGTCAAAGTGCACGTCTGATTGCGTGCACAGTTACACGCAGAACGAAGGTGTTGCGCGTGCGCACAGAATGCATACCCCCACAAAAATGGGAAAATCAAGGATTTGAACACAGCCCCAGCGCCCACAGCCATGCCGATCCCGCTTTTTTTTGTTTGGTAGGAAGAAACATCACTCCCTTTGCCACTGGACCCCCTCCCCGAATGATGGATCATGGATCGAGCCATTGGCATAGGGGGCCAGGGTGACCATGTGGGTGGGGGGCAGGGGTCTCTGTGAATCAAAAAGGTGGTGGCAGCGGTGTCCAACAAAGCGGTTTGTTGCAGCCACCCCTTCAGAGTGGTGATACAACATAAGCCCCCTTCCCTTCCTGCTGCGTGGGTCATCCTAATGTACTTTGGAAGACATTTATCTCAGTGACAAAGCACTGTATTCGGCGCTTGAAGCGCTGCCTGATTTTTGGTTTTGCCTTCACCCTGAAAGACCGTTGCAGCATCAAATGCCATGTTGGCACGGAACATGTGTTTTGCCAACCATAAAGCACATTGATGCCATTGGGCACCTGCTGCACACCTTTGATTCTGTCATGCATCACCCAACCCAGCCATGGACATGGCTGCATTGCCTCATCATGTTTTCAGGCTCAATACTGTTGCCCACATGAATATGACCTCTCTGTTTGTTGGCGATGCCAATACCTACCCCATATGGAAGGGGTTTCGTTTCAGGTGCCCATTAAAAGAGCAACTGTACATTGCGCGGGCATCACGCTCGGTTTTTCCTCTGTGCCGGGTTTGGTGCGTGCTTCATTTTATCTTTGCAATCGCCATCCCATTAACGGTCTACACGCAGCACCCGGCAATCTCCTTCGATGCTGCCTTCTTCTGGCCGCACATTCCACCGGGTGCCATCCCCTTCATCACCTTCCTGGTGTTGTCCATCCCTGCGGCTAGGGAGTACACGCCGTTGATCATAAGCATCGCAGTCGTGTTGACGTTGGCTGCGCTATGTTGGCTGACACATGCAAGTAT
The DNA here is from genome assembly GCA_964036045.1 of Eutreptiella sp. 'Long Island Sound 2002'. NCBI lineage: Eukaryota > Euglenozoa > Euglenophyceae > Eutreptiales > Eutreptiaceae > Eutreptiella > Eutreptiella sp. 'Long Island Sound 2002'. Next base: position 171,604,807 of record OZ038378.1, read on the forward strand.
TCCGATCTGGATGGATTTCCTCTACAGTGCACATCTCAATCTTGTCTGCGCCGTGAGTTCTCCAGAGGTGTGTGTCTGTGTGTGTGTGTGTGCGTTGAACATGCTTTGTCTTGTTTGACTGTCCAACTGACGAGGAACCTGACATTCGGACCCGGCTGTGTGCTGCTGGTCTGTTTGTTCGCAATTGTGTGTGTGTGTGTGTGTGTGTGTGTATGTGTCAGTGTGTGTGTGTGTGTGTGTGCGCGCGCGCGTCTGTGTGTGTGTCTTGCTTTACTGAGCACTGCCTTACCCCGTACTCAAAATGTACTGAGGTATATCTTGCGGGGAAAGATTTTTGTCCCAAACATTCCTCCGATTTTTGACCCAACACCGGTCCTCAGACTGCTCTTTCATGAAGGCCCTGACATCTCAGCCCCTTTTCCCCATAGTCATAGCGACGCCCCACAAAGTGTTGCTATGAGTAGCATTGGACATGAGGATGTCAATATCCTCAGCAGCCTAGCTGCTCAGACATTTGGCGCAAATGATATTGGACAAATTTGGTACAAGGAGACACTATTAGCACAGCTATCTGTGAAGAATGGTTTGTGTTCTCAACCTTGCAGGCAGTGCAAACAGTGTGGGACAACTCAGCACATCCGTGTAGTCGCCAAAGCCTGACTGCTCTTTCTCTGCCACTGTTAGGGTGGTGGCTACAGCTACATGTACACAGCAGTCACAACCTTTGCCCCCCCCCCCCCCCCCCGACAAGACATGACCTACCCAGGCCCCACCATCGGGCCCTGGTGGAACAAACATTGGAAGTACGCAACGACCTAGGCCCCGCTGGAGGGCCTTGGTGGAATAAACACTGGAAGTACATAACTACCTAGGCCCCACCACTGGAGCGCCCTCGTGGAACAAACACCTAAAGTTCATGGCTGCCTGTGCCCCACTGCTGGGCTGTGGTACACCAAGCACTGAAACAGCAGGGAAACGTAACTCCCTGGGCCCCACTGAAGGGCTTTGGTGGAACAAGCACTGAAAGCACACAACTACCTAAAGCTCATGACTATTTGGGCCCCAATGCACGGCCCTGGTGTCTTGGGTGTATTTCAGGGTGACAAAGGGATGGGGTCTGTGTGGTGGAAACTTGCTGGCAAACCGAATCTGTCTTAATTGGTTTGCACCTCCACAAGCCACCCAATGACAGAGCTTCATGCAGGGGGCCACCGACTAGCAGTGGAGGATGGGCAGAATTGGGGAAGGTGCACCCGCCACCAAAGGCTGCCAGAATGAGTGGTAGCAAGAGTTGCACTAGGCAGCGATATGGGAGAAACTGATGGGGTGAGGGTTGTAACGATGAAAGGGGGAAAATGCTTTGCCAACAAGCGCTGAAGGAGGCCCGGCCCGCCCACCCGCGACAAGACCCGGCGGGAATGTGGTACTTACTGTTAGTCACTTCCATGTCACATGCCCAAAGCCATCGATGCACGTGTACCCTTGGCGTCTTCATTAGAAGCACCATGGATACAGTTTAATTAAATCATATCCTACTGCTTCAGTAACAATAATCATCAAAATGCACAGCAATTGTTCATTGTGATGCAGATTGCGATAGATCATATTTTTCGTCCACGGATTGATTTTAGTACACATTATATTCTTTTTCAGAATCCAAAAATAAAATGACGAAAGGAAGGGAGCAACCATCATCACCAAATGCTACTACACCTGCTAAAAAAATAGTTTCTGTGTTCGTGCGATCTATCATTAACACAATACAAACTATGGAAACATAATATAGATTGCAGCAAAACTTTACCTATTTTCCAAATAAACAGCAAATACAATCGGAAAGACACTAAAAAAAAAAGACAACATAAAGGAATCTGTGGCATTAGGCTTGTGACTAGGCTTGGGAAGGACTCGCTATGCTCCTCCTTCCCAAGCCTAGAAACACATGAAGTCTCCAAAATAACCGCTACAGTTTTCGATGCAAACTTGACACCACCGACGCAAAAAAGTTGGGTGTTTCTTCTGCCAAAGCCTGCAAAGAACAAAACTCACCTGCAATGCATGTCGGAGCAAGACATAGATCATGTTTGTTCCACTGCTTGAGGCTCGAGGATAGAACGTTGCTAGTTGTAGAAAGGTGTACGTTTAATTGGCACGGTTTCGTTCAAAATTGATAGCTACAAAAGTTGAGCCTGAACTGATTTTTTTACAAGAACAGCAAGCGCCCGTTTCTTCTCTACTATAGCAATTGTTGAAGCCCCGAGCCCACTGCTTCTATTGGTTTTCGTTTTGTGCGTAGCAGAACCATTGGTTTGTTGGACCGCCGTTCATTCCCAGTCCCATGGCTTTCGGTAGGTGACTGCTACCAACACACGTGCAAAACCTCCAACCTACAAAATACCTTAGTTATAGCACTTGACGAAGCAGACCACCACCCATTCTGAGGTCTGTGGGTCCGTTGTACACAACCATACCCGCTTTGGTTCGTGATGAATTCATACCTAACCGCAGGAATGCTTTGTTGAACAGTCACTGCAAAAATTCTCAAAATGTTCGCTCACAGCGGCGCAAAAAAAGTGCCTTTTCGCGTAATTTTTGCGCCGAATATTTGGAGCTGCCAAATTATACCCCCCGGTCACTCTCTTCTACATCTCTCAACGATCGTAATGAGCTACTTTTCGAGGCCTAACTCAACAACATGTCCAAATGCCGCCCAAAATACGCGACCACGCAACTTGAAAAAAGCGCCGAATGTCAAACCTCCGACGCACGAAACAGTTGCATTTTATAACCTCGCGGACCCAAATACCAACCCAACACGTGCTACACACCACAAAGGACCTTGATAAAAAAGGTTTGGCGCAAAGTGTATCCGGGGCTCCTCGCAGTAGCACTTCGGGGGAGACCCATGATGGCTGCAAAACGCACCCTGTTTTTAGCGCTGATAGCATGCTCCAAAACCCTCCACTTGACGGCTCCCGTTCTATGACCATACGAAGGCAGGCTCAAAGCCACATGGTACAGATCGAAGGGTCGCGGGAAAAAAAATTTAGCTCCAAACGAGCCGGTGGCGCCAAGATACGGCCGTTTCAGTGAGAACGATTTGGGCGAAAAATTGTATTTTTCCGATCGTGGTCCGTACGGAATTTCGCGCTGCGCGAATACAACCTTGAGTTATGCGGCTGCCCCCCGACCAAACCGAAGCCCTACTGCCCGGGAGCTGTCCGGAGATGATGATGCCAAAATCAGGGCCAGATGAGCCACAAGCCGGCCGCTATTCCCGTCGCCAGATGACCCGCGTTTCGAAAATTGACGCTTTTTCACAACTTGAACCCTTCGCCAAACTGCGAAATCGGATCCGTTTTTCGAAATTCCAAATGCCATATGGATCGTTTTTCGATGCCGTTCACAAAAATGCAGTCGAAATTGGATTTCGTGAAATTTCATTTTTCGCGATTTTTTAAACGGATCTCCGGATTCTGGCCAGTAAAAAAAAAAGTGCCAAAATAACATTGTACGGCCCGACCTCCCATCCACAAATATACCTTCCGTTCATCCGAAACTTCGTCCGTTGCCAACTATACGGCAGGGCCAATCCGGCGGGATAATCATCGGGGTCAGCTTTACAGTTGAGCGTCGCAGGCGGCCGCGGAGCCCCTCCCCCGCGGCCGGACAGCTTTAGGCGGGCCTTACGGCCCCGGGGCAATAAAGATCCCGTAATGCAAAGGTAGCCTCTCCCCCTTCCCATGCATCTAAGCGACACAAGGCATGGATGCAGCCGGCGCTCAGGAGCCCACGGGAGCGAGCGCCGAAGAGAGTGCTGGAGGGAGCCCCCCCCCGGCCCCCGCAAGCGGCCGTGCCGAGGAGTGCAGCATGTGGCCCTCCACGGGCGCGCGGGCACGGAGGCCACCTAACCGCCCACCCCCAGAGGTTCTGACCCAAGCGAGACCCTTAGTGGCGAACCTACCAGTCACCAGAAAGGCAGGCAACCAGACCGTCAGGACTGCAAGCTGGCCTCCATGTGACGGCACCGCAGGCAGCCACGGGGTCGGTGACCCATGCGGGCCCCCCTCCTTAATATTGTTCTACCCCTCTCCCCCTTCCCATGCACACACACAGTGCAACCCATGCCACCCCAGTCTCCCAAATAGATAAACTAACACGGATGAAATGTTAGGAACAAGGGGATGGCTATCGCTCATGCATGCTTCTTGATAGTGACATTCACACGACAGCAGAAATAGGTCAAGAGACTAGTTTGTGTTTCCATTTTGGTGCAAGCACCCACACCCGGGGTAACACCTCAGCTCTGTGGTGGGCTGTTGTGCACCCAGGGGGTTGGGTGGATCCTATTGTTGTTATTTTCGTCTCTTTTGCAGTCTTCCCACGTCTTATGGTGATGGACCCACCGTTCAAAACAGGTGTGGCAACAGGCCTCCGGGGTATCATGGAAAGTTGGGGTGAGCAGAGAAGTCCGCTGCTACGAACACCAACACCCACATCCACAGGTACACAGGGGCTCAATACCTGGTTGTCACAGCTCTTCCTACTAAGGGCCCATACATCTGTGTAGCTCATTGGCGCTGTCTTTTTCAGCCTACAATCATTGTGCCTCATGCACACTGGGAAGCCTACGGGCGTGGCAGTCTCCCACTGCATTTCCCATTACCTCCTTTCAGACTCAACTAATCCTCACTACGTGTCAGATCCGCTACCACAGCCAATGTGTGATCATCGTAGCACTGGACAGCTCTGACCCTTGATTCCCAGGGGTCATCTCAAGTACTGTGAAGTGAGAGGGCTACACTAGCTCATCTTGGGCAGCACCCAAAAAAAATTGTAAAGTTCATAAGCCAAAGCAAAAAACAGTGTGTCCTCCATCTATTCCTCACCTTCTGACCCTCCCGGTGGATGGGTTAGTAATTTTCAATGCAGCACATAGGCTGTGTGAGCCTCCCCTCCTCCCTTCATCCTGCAGCACCTCAGCACCGGCAGCAACTGGGTTGGATCCCTAATCTGTGATTGCAAAGCATTCCCTAGGGTGAACTGTTTGGGGTGGTTGGTGGTGGGTTCCAAAAGGTTCCAAAGTGGTCCAAATTTTTTTATTTATTTGAGATGGAGAAGTGTTTGCAACACAAGCTACACATATCATTTATTCCTCTTTGTTTGTTCTGCAGCCATGCAATCGTTTTTCAAGGCCATGCTATATGTGCAATACCCTAGGCAGTGGTCTTCCTCCTTTTGCACCATTCTCATTGAGATTTAAACGCATTTAGGATGTGACTCAAGGGGGGCATTTTGTGCGCCGTGCACAAAGTTTGTACAAGAACGTACCCAACCTACATAGCAGTGTTTTGTACCAATGACAATTAGCCTTGTTGTGCATTTATATGAGTTCCTTGCATGCCTAGCCCTCATTTGTGTTGCATTTGTGTGTGTTGTTGTGCATGTCACTCTAAAAGGGTACCCGATTCGGTGTCATGGTGATACATTCGGGTACCCCGTTCGGGAGCCTCCATTACTCTACTGTCTCTCAGACCTTCATGTCCACATCAATGGAAAGGGACGGCCGCGTGCGGTCCCCTTCACTGCCACCCTCTCCTAGGCAGCCCGCCCTTAGTCTCCTCGCATCACCAGAGGCTAAGCGGCGCGATCCCCTGCCATCGCGGCGACCGAATACACCGTCGAAAGCCCTACAGACCTTGGGAGCATTTCCCTTCTTCCATTTGGCGCGACGAGGAAGCACCTGCTTTGGAGCCTGACTGGGATGATACGTATTTATGCCAATTGTGTGCACACAAGGAGACTTCAAAGTGTTGCCAATGCCATCTGTTTTTGTGCAATAAATGCATGGCTGATCACTCGTGTGACTTGCCAAATGATGAGCCGTGATTATATTGTACTGTTTCTTGCGTTCAGACATTGAGAAAAACTGCAAATTTCGAATAATTTCACTTCAAATGTGTTCATTGTGCATGTGCTTCTCATTCTGTTGTAAGAAGCTGATGAGGATGCAATTTTGGGGCCTTGGGTGGCCTGGGGAGGGGGGTTGGGGTGAAACATCATATTGTGCAACATTGTGGTGCTCTAGAATGGTAGAAAAAGACAAAAATATTAGCAGTAGTAACAAAAACCCCCCATTTCCCCCTGCAATAGCCGCGCCGTGTGCGCGCTATGCGCGCGTTGTGCAATAACGCCCCCAAGAATTCAGAGATCCATTGCTGGACAACAATGGAGAAGGCAGAGTAGGATTAGATTACTGAGCAGCAGAGGAAAGAAGAAAGCCTTATACCTCTCTGTGGTGTATTTTTAGGAGAAGAAACACCTGGGCTACAATTGCATCAGATCAGTAGGATGGTGGTGAATGCTTTGAGTTGCTCATCCACGTGTATGTTTGTAGCTTATTGGGATCTCAATACTCCAGCTCAAATTGAGTATTTTCCCCGAGGAGAAATATTTGAAGTGTTTTTTGGACCCTCCAATTTGGTGGGTGGGTGGGGGGTGGTGCGGTGTATCCCATATTCAATGGTTCCCTGAGCCCCCTTCCTCCCCTTGCTCCCCTATTCTCTCTGCTCCTTAGATGGAACAACTAATCTTTCATACATGCATATTGTAGGCGCAAAGTGCCAATATTGGGGAAGGGGGCCAAAGGCTGAAGGCCCCCTTCAAACCGGCTGCTCACGGCGTTGAGGCGTGCACAAACAAACACTTGTGAGGCGCAAAGCGCCCCCAGGTGAGGCTCCCGGGCCCCTTGGGGGGAGGAGGGGCAAAGTTGACAGAAGCCACAAATATATTTGTACGCATTTTCAGGTGGGACACAAGTGCACTCGCATCACACTTGTCAACACTTGCGTGACAACTCCCCTTTTCCAGAACAGTGATGTTTGGAGGGTGCTCACCACCACTGATGGGGAAAACATAATGCAGGGCCAGGGAATTCCGGATCACCAAGTGTTGCGCATCAGCGGTGCACAGCATACTCGGGCATTTTGCCTTTGAGGAAAGGGTGGCTTGAGCCCACGGACCATCACATTCATTGTGTGCAGGGGTTTAGCGTGCAAAACTTTGGAAACCCGCTGAGGGCCATGCTTCGGCGCCCAGTGCTACAACCATGGCTCATGGTTGGGGGGGTTGAGGGTGTGCTTTTGTTTGCCTTTGTTCTTGTGTGTCTCTAAGTGTGGGCCAAGGGGGGACGGCAAGGGGCTACTGCCCCTGTTGTTGGACGATTTTCTCCATTATTGCCATGCCCATCAGCCTATTGATTTGCCTCCTAGCCTTTGCAGATGTGCCAGGAGGTACATGATCAGACTTGTCTTCAATGTACTCTTCAACTGCTTTCTTTGAATCAGTACGAGAAACCGTCACATATGTGTTTGTGTGCGTTTGGGAATGCCGTGCACGCAGTGCGCCCATAGTGAGTACATAGTGCAAACTTTTGTATGTCGGCAACTACTTGAACCGTAGTTTTGGCCTTTTTTCACTAGTTGGTTGTTCCATAACAGATTTTTTATGCTTCTTATGGATGGGGCATGTGGCACATTTGAATTGCCACCCATTTTCACCCATTTTCGGCCATTTTAGCCCATTTTTACCCAGTTTTGTTGCATGTTCATAGTCATAGGTGGATGTTGGATTATGATGATGGGGAATCACCGGACGCCGTGTACATTCACAATGCACCAAATCGGCAGGTGGGTTGTTGCACACTTCAAAGCGATTCCAACCTTCATGGTCATTGCCTTGCTATCTCTAGGAAACAATGTCTTTGTGGATTCTCTTTTTGAGCCAGCACTTGAACCCTCCATCTGCACTCTGGGATCATTGCGAATCAGTAGTATGGCTTATCAGTAACGGCCCGCATAGTGCTGCATATTGCTACAAATTGGGCCCCAATCGGGTCAAGATAGAATGCCTATGTCTCCAGAAGGCTGCCACCATCTTCCAACACACTCATGCAACATTAGATTGTGCTTGGCCACAGCCACCAATCACCAAGGATATGAAGACCCTTGTGATGCCTGCATAAATGCAGGGTGGTTTCCTCCCTTCCTCCCTGGCTAGGTTTTATAGCGTGGGCACTGCACGAAGTGCACTCGCAGTGCACCAACTTGGCCTTTGTATATGTTTGCGTTTGTGTTTGTGTGTGTGTGTGTGTGTGTTTTATCTCTCTCTCTCTCTCTCTCTCTCTGTATGGGTGTGTGTGTGTGTGTGTGTTTGTGTCTTTGCTGGTGCATGTATTGTCATGTTTTGCGCCTTGATCTCTCCATGTGTCTGTTATCGTGTGTCTCTGCCCTTTTGGTCGCGCCCATGTGTCCACTGTCACCATCTGTGTTTCAGGCAAAGCAACAGCTGGACACTTTCGTGAGAGACGTAGCCTACGACACAGGCATGTATGGATTGGCTGCGGCGCAAACAATCTCAATGATGCTCCTGGCATTGATGGGGATCTACCCAAGCACTGTAGCGGCCACCATTCTGATGCCCATTGCCTGCAGTGCCCTCCCATTACTGTCTCCAAACGTCACGAAGACCTGTCTTGTGAAGTGGACGTTCATCTCCCTCATCCTTATTAGTCTTGTGTTTGGTATCATGGTGTTTGTGACCAAATATTTGCGTCACACTTTTTCCTTGGAGTTTGATTGCAAGGGGACAATGGAGGAAGCACTTGAGACATCAACGACCCTCAAGGTACCTTTTTTCCACTACCTCTGCCCCCTTGACCCATCCCCAGGGTGCATCAAGTGCGTGCGTGGGCGCGCGGGGGGGGTTGCTGGGTGGTTGGGTGGGCGGGCGGTGAGCGGAGCAACCCAGTGGAAAGGGGATCAGCGTCAAATGATCCTGTGTGTCCCCCCTTTGTGCTATCATGGTCCTGTGTAGGCAGGGCAACCCGATGCTACCGTTGTTTTAGAGGCAATTTCGGGTCCGCTCTTTTTGTGAGTCCAAATGGGGCGCACTGCAGGAAGAATGATCTCTAGGCCCAGAGACACCACTCACCACCACTAACCAGCCCTCTTTCTCAGTACAAGCATCTCACAACGATTTTGACTTGCGGTTGGCATTTTGGGTAATGATCCCAGAAGAACAGTGCAAAGGTAGTTGTACAAACATGTGAGGGAATCGCTTATGATCTGTCCCCCGGATTCTTGCATGTTCAATTGGGTTACCCTCTTTTTGTCTTCGCAAATGGTGCACATGGGCCTGGAAAAGTGCCCATAACGTTGCCCGTGTTGGGGACCATGATATCGTAGGGCTTTTGCAGCCATTTGTCGCCTTCCCGCTATGGGAACCCTGATATGGACCCCAACACCTCCTCCTTAACCACAGTGAAAGATGGGTTCCCAGTCCCAGTCCCGCGGTCGAAGATTCCCTCCCATGCTCTGCACGTTGAACCATGGATGTATTCTGTGCTTGAGGCTGTTGAGGCGGTCTGGTCGCTTGAGGCTGCGGATAAAGTGCTTTCACATGCTGATCAGCACACTTATGACGATCACGCACAGGGGACAGCCTTTGAGCTTAATATTGTTGCGTGCCTGCAGGCAGTGTGCACAATCAGCATCGCACCGCTACCCCATGTACTCAGGTATACCGCCATCACCAGGCATTTTCACATCATGCGTCCAAAGAGCACGCATACCCGTTTGCTGTAGCAGGTGGTGGCTCAGACAACAAATTGGTATCGCCATGTGCACATGTAAGCGGGGCAGGGGTGGGGGTGGGGGCACCCACCCTCCATGCAAAAAAAAAAGGTCTGCTTTACCGGGGGGGGGGGGGGGGGGCTTCCCCTTGCGCCCTCGTGCGACGCCCCTCCCCCCCCTTCTGGGAGAATTTTAGGGGGGGGTGGACGTGTATAGATTACACCTGAGCGCCCTCCATGGCTGTTCCCCTCGGTTCAGGTCGCGTCCGAGGCCTCCAGGGAAGCAGACAGCATCTTGAACCACACCCTAAAGAACACCATGGCAGATGGTGCTGCGGAGATCGATATGTTCCTGTTGAAGTGCGCCTGCGACGAAACCGCCTGCGCTCCACTTCGCCGAGCCGTTCTGTCTCTGCGCAGAGGAATGCGGGCCTGCCGCCATCGCCAGGTGCTGCCCCAGGGCTAAGGAAGGGCCCATGCTACTCAATAAGATGCGCGCACCAGCGCCAGAGGCTATGGTTTGGTAGCACATATGGCACGGCCCAGTCCCCCCCCCCCCCTCCCCTTGTCTGGTTTGCGCTGCAGTGCAGCAAGGCAAAACATTGAACTGAGTGTGGTGATGACCATGCGCCTGTGACACGGGGGCGTATGCGAGCCCAGTATCCGTTGCCTCATGGCCTCCCCTTGTCCTAACACGGGCTTGTCCAAACACGGCGACCCCGTGTTTCCGCATTTTTTTTGGAACCATCGTTTTTCGGTTCCAATCCAATAGAGAATGTGGTTTGTAGCTTTGTGCGGGCTGCAGGAACGGCCAATATGGGTGTCAAAGTGTTATTGTAGGTGCGATTCCATGTGCTATTGTTTTCTGGGGTGTATGCTGGCCTGTTGCGCACCCTTTTGTAGTCATGAAGGGGAAGCGTTTGCTTATGTCTGCAACATGTGTTGCGTGGTACAGGGGGAGGGATAATTTCGCCGGGGGAAAATTTCGCCACCCTTGAAATCCCCAAAGCTCCAAGTGCCATACGCCCAAATGACGGTGATAACACAACAAGACACGCCCCAGACGGAGACTCCAAAATTGCAACACATCACCACAAAAAACAGGCCCCAGCCCCTCCAGCACCAATAGTACCGGATCAGCAGCACCAGATTCCATACATCTGCGCAAGAAACGGTGGGCTCAGGCGAGTTGGTAAGCGCTTGGCTCTTCTTAGGAAACACAATCCCTCTGCCGCGGTGGCAAAGGATGGAACTGTTCCGCCAAAAAATTCGCCAGGGGAAAATTTCGCCACCGTTCTTAACGGCGAAATTTTCCCCGCGAAATTCTCCCCTGGCAAAATTTTCCCTCCCCCTGTACGTGCTGCGCCGTAATACGGCTTGTCCGAACACGACAAGCCCGTGTTTCCGCACTTTTGCCCCCTGAACCAGAACCTGGCCCGCTTCAGGACGGGGGGGGAAGGCGAATGGTGCACAGTGCTTCTCTTGGCGTATCTGGGCAGCATCGCTACTTGAGCTGCCGTGTCACATAACATGTCATCAATTCTCATGCTGCTGCCGCTGCTGCCGCTGCTGCTGCTGATGATGAACAGAAAGATGACCGTGATGAGGTTGAGGATGACACAGATGCACCCGTAAGACGTGAGTGCTGCATGGACTCACGGACGAGAATTTGAAGTCGGAGCATTTTCCTCGCAGTTCAGGGATAGGCGCATGAGCGTCGTGCACTGTGGTTGTGGGAGGGTGTCGTTGCCTGGCATGACCACGACTGCAATTAGTTGGACAGTGCGCGGACATGGGCGCAGAAGGCGCAGGAATCTTTTTCAGTTCTTACCGTCTCAAATGTCGGCTGCTTTGGAAGGAGGAGAATGATAGACTCATGCCAACATTTCTCCTCTCAAGCGTGTCTGCCGCACCCTCAAGCAATCAGGTGCCCCAATTAGCAGCGGCGGCTAAGGCAAGCCATCTGGCATGCAGTTGTCAATGGAGCTGAGCTCCGTGAAACCGCACTTTAGCTGATACTGGATGCTTAGGTCTGTGCCCTGGTCGTTTTGCGCCTTCCTCAAACCAATCTGCAAAGTCAGTGCTATGGGCGGGCGAATTCTTGGTCCTGTCCACACTTGCACGATGACTCACGCGGAGCGAGACATGGGGCAGGACTGCAGCACGGCAACTGCAGCAAGGAGCAGGACTGCGGCGAGGCGCATCCGGCAGGACTGGTGCACCCCACGCATGTTACGAGTCGCACCCTGTGAGCCATGCTGCAACCGTGCTGATTGTGTCCCGCAGTATCTTCGCTCCATTTGCATGCCCTGGACCATCCCCAGGCCTATCTGCAACTCGCCGCCCGCAAGTATGTCCGATCGGTGCGGCCGGTGGGCTTGGTGCATTTTGCCGATGAGCTGACGGCTGGCCGGCCGGATGTGCGGCTGCAGGTGAAGGACATCAGCGCGATTTTCGATCCCATCCTCTGCAGCCTCATCCTGGACAATGCCATCAGCAATGCGTTCAAGCACGGCCACCCCGAGACTCCCAACGTCGAGATGGCCATTGAAAACATTTACCAAGAAGCAGGTCTCTCTCTCTCTCTCTCTCTGTGTGTGTGTGTGTGTGTGTTTCTCGCTGTCAAGGGATTCCGGGTGCACGATTTGTGTGGGAGGGAGGGTGGTCCTCCGAAAACAGCAAAATGTGGGGTCTCAGGGGGGATTTTCTCTTTCACAGTGGAAAAGGAGAAAAGAGCCGTAGGAATCTGATACCACGCACCCGCCTTGCGTGGAACAATGAGACAGTGAGAGAGAGAGAGAGAGAGAGAGAGAGAGAGAGAGAGAGAAAGAGAGAGAGCGAACCTGTCTTTGTTGGGGGAGGCCGGTGGGTGGTTGTCTTTGAATTGAAAATTTCCAAGGAGGAGCCCCCGCCCCCTCTCTCCCTCCCCCTATCCAAGTCATCTGAAAGTCAGAGTGTGTGGGCCCCAAAAGAGTACCTTTTACTCCCCTCTCCTGTTCTCGACTACTTCGCACAATTCTATTAGACGGACAATTGGTGTTAAACTCAGGGGGGCGTAGATAAATCTTCACTTCAATTTATTTTTCATTCCTTGTTTGTTAAGCGACGCTATCCACAAGGTCTAGTGCCAGGGTACCTAAGGGGTTCAGATTTGTGGGCAAGCGGGGGGGAGAGACAGAGAGGGAGGGAGACAGAGGGAGAGGGGCAGAGGGAGAGGGGCATAGAGAGGGAGGGAGGGAGGGAGGGAGGGAGGGAGGGAGGGAGGGAGGGAGGGAGGGACGGAGGGAGGGGGAGCCAGAGCCAGAGCCAGAGACAGACAGAGAGAGACAGACAGAGAGAGATAGAGAGAGAGAGAGAGAGAGAGAGCATGAGAGAGGTTCATTGGCTATAAGCCTGAAACTTCTGTAATTCTGTGCCCTTCCCTGCGTTGGCTTTTCGCTCATTGGTGAGGGACAATGGAATACGCAGTAACAGAACCATTGGGAACAAGAACTCCACCCCCCCAACACCTGGAGGCTGAAAGAGTATGCTGGTTGGTATTTCTGGGTGAACGTACGTGTTTGCCTTGTGAGGAGAGAATCATCCTTTTGTTGATAGGTGGGTGGGTCGCCCACCCATTGGGTGAAGAGGGAGGGTGGGGGGGAGTGGAATGTGTGTTCATTGCTCCGGGTGAGAGTGTGGGGTGGGCGGGTCAAGGCTCTTGGTACTTGCCACTTGGTACTTCTGGGTGTACGTACTGTTTGGATTTTCAGGCGGATATTGCCCACATTGCTTCTCCACAGGCGGTGGGAAAACCTCATTTTTGGTAGGTGAGAGTGGCACCGCTGTCCCTCTGCTCACACGGCCCATGCCAGCGCCGGTGCTTCGCCCAACGTCTTTCCCAAGGCAGTGAAATTTGCAGGTTGCTGCCCACTATTGACGTAACATAGGGCCAGGGGGCTCCGAATCACCCAGTGTTACACATCAGTGGTAAGCAGCATTTTCAGGCGTTTTGCTCCGGTGGTGAGAACCGTTACCCCTTCCCGATCTTTCCTTCATTGACCACGGCACTTGCAGTGGAGGCAGGGTAAGTGCAAGAGAAACAGCTGCAAGGCCTGCTATTTCAATTGTGCTGGACCAGGGATGGGACTGCAGCCATACCCTGCATGAACCCCACAACAGGCGGAATGCCAACCCAACCCACAGGTCACACCTCGTCTTTGAGCGGGGGGGGGGAGGGGGGGGGAGGGGGGTCTGGAGGGAAGGGCGGCCGGGGGGGGGGTCCTCCTTGCAGGCCCAACAACGAAATCAGTGCGGAGCTTTGCTGTGCTGCGCTGCGCTGTGCAATGGACGTGACACACTTGTGGTGAATATTTGGGCACACCCTTTTCACTCAAACACTGGCACTAGACATGCATGCAACACAGTAGCCACCCAGCCTTTGTGGAATATCCCCCAACAAAGGGTTTCCACCTGTCACCACCGTCTGTGCGGTTCCATGTGTCATGAAGGCATGATGGGTCACCAAGGTGCACTGCTGCTGGCTGGGGCGACCTCCAGTGCACGGAAGTGTGGTTTGGGCACGGGTCGCATTGGGGCTGGTTCCTTCCTGCGTAGTACCATTTGTTTTACGCAACATGCTTGTGGTTGGTGAAGAGTTGCCAGGGGTACCAAGGCTGAGTGAGTGTGCTGGTTGGTCTTTTTGGGTGTACCAAATTGTTCACCAGTAAAGTACCTTGTGGAGGGAATCCTCTGCGTGGCTTTTTTTTGGCCATGGTTCATGCATTCATAGACTCCCTGCACCCGCCAAAACCCTCTCCATTCCTCCCCTTTGCTGTGAGTGACTGCCTTGGATCAAGTTTGCACACACATCTGTGCCTCAGGGTCAGGGTTGTATCAAGAACAGGGACCCATGCGCCTGCGGTTCCTGATCACAAACCGAGTCAATCCTGCAAGGCCAAAAATTACGCCTGACTACATCAACAATGTGCTAACAGGGAAGGCCTCGCCTTCAGGGTCAATCACCTCGGACCACATTGGCCTCCAACACTCCTTCTTGGCAGCTGAAACACAAGGCATGAAGATTTCCCTCACACAGCATGGCGATCAGGTCCCTCCATGGTCCCATTTCTGCATCTACTTCAATGCCCTCTTATGTCCCCTTCAGTCATTGTTTTTGCCTATGCCATATCACCTACAGCCTGTGACCCCCACCCCCACCCCCAACCCCACCCCATTTACCCTTTCTATTTCGCACCGTCCCCTCCTGCCTCTTCAATCCCATCCACTACTGCTTCTCGCCCTCTGCCCCTCCTAAACCACACCCACCCCACCATACCAACCTCGACTTCTCATCTTCTGAAAGGGGGCGCACCGTGCGCTTTGCGCGCGCTGTGCGAAAAGTCGGCTGTTTTTCACCACCGGTCCCGGGGTCCTCAATTCTGCACCCTACAGCCCCTGCTGGTACACCAGGGATTTTTTGTTTTACTTTGGTGCTTGCCACGGGTCCCAGGGTCCTGAATTGTGCACCCCCGATGCTGTTTTGAATGGATCATGCACGCTCCTGTAGGTGGCTGGTATTCAGGGGTGCTCCCGGGATAAACAACGTAATAATTGGCGCTGTGCCCGCGCTGTGCCCGCGCTGTGCGAAAACGCCCCCAAACCAACCCAGCACAGCACTTGGGGTGTTGCCTACCAACCACTCTTGGGTTTCCCAGGGCCACCTATGAGCTACGTGCAAGGCGCCGCCTCATCATGAGGGTTGGTACATCAGGATTGGCTGGTTGCAACAGCTGTATCAGCACCCGGGCTGATTTCAAGATGACAACTATTAGAGCCAGTGCCCAGGTTTTCATGGGCAAGGGGGGGGGGCTCCTGAGAAAGCGCACACCATCCCCCACCCCCTCCGGCCTTTTTAAAAGAAGTCGCTTCATACCGGCGGGAGGTGTTCGCTCTCCAGGGTGTCAACCGGCAGTACACAGACACCGGGTCATGCGTCAACTGCAGGACACGGCACACAAGCTCAGGGGCGGGCCGCCAAGTCATAGCACCTCTCAGCCTCCACCTGGGGACGCATGGGACGCGACCCAAACGTTTCGATAAATAGCTTCGAGCCAGGGTCATGCCTGTGCCGTGGTGCGTCCAAAACCAGGGTGTGTTGGGGTTGATGTACATGTGCTAAGGGCCGTGGCGTGTTGATGCAAAATCGCCCCTGGACGAATCCCTGACCCCTGGGCTGTGGTTGGTGGCGCAGAGCCTCAAGTGGCTTCACAGCTCCCTGTCGCCATCTTCGGCATCAGTGGGCCATGGACAGCACGGAGGCCAGGTGTCGCTCATGTGGGAGGGGGCAGGTGGGTCGCAGTGAGCTTGCCGGAAGGGGCTGGCTGCTTATGCCCGATGTCACTCCCACACCAAGACTTGCACCCACACCCCAGCCCGCAAACCTGAATGGAGGCTGGTTGGTTACCACATTTGTGGTGCCCAGACCCACATCCACCCTCCTCCCCAGGGCTCCTTTTAGAAACTCAGCACCACTGGGAGGGTTACCCTGGACCCACGCACCTCCCTAAAAGGAGCCCTGCCCCCCCCCCCCCCCACATCCCCTTCCACGTTCAGGGTAGGAATGATGGGCAGGATAGGTACCATGGGAGGAAAATTTAGGTTGGGACAAAATTGATGTGGACAAATAATTATGGAAGTCCTCCTTCCTATTTCCTTCAATTTTAAGGATGTCATGCTATGTGCCAAAATGTGTGCACCGGACACGGGCTCCAGGGGGGACTTTCTGTTGGTGGACGTCCTGGGTGGAAGCAGTTGGTCATAGCGCCTTCAACGTGCTGTCTGCTGTGAAGCTTTCAATGCCTTTTAGGGTTGTGTCTTGGTTTGGGGTCTTGTTCCCTCATTCTGTGTTGTACATCGTTGATTTCTTCCTTCTCGGTTTCCTGGCATACTACACCATTGCACAAACTGCGCGACTAGATCATGTAGTTGCTTTGTGCTTGCGCATACACACACACTGAGAGCATATGTAAGAGAATCCACAGCTGACACTGCACTGAGAGGCTCCATTTGCTCTTTCCCCCCTTTGCGCAACAACGTCCTTGTCTAAGTGCAGTGGCCCTGTCATACATCGTTTTTCTGACCACAGTTTTTGCGGTCAAGAATGTTACGCGCCGTGGTTGTCTGCGGATTGTAGAGGGGAAGAGCGGCTGGGTCATGCCTTTGACACTTATTCTGCTGAGGGCAGCATTCTGCCTGACACTGCTACCCAGTGCGATTCGCTTTGTTGTTTTAGCCATGGCTACTATCGCTGTTACTGGCATGACTGTGACGGACATCTGGTCTACCAGTGAATATGTACCTGCCACTATTATTGGTCCTATTTCTCATTCATTCTCATTCCAAGTACATGCGGACAAGTTTTCACAACAGATGTTGTTGATGACAGTTTTGTATGAAGGAATAGGAGGACCAAACCTGTTCCAAAACCTGTAGCCAAGGCCACTTCAAAGCCTGCCCCAAAGGCCAAGTTTGTACAATGGTTTCAGATAAGGTGCAACGTGGGAAAGGGTTTCTATTCCACAGCTTCTGATGCCCCTGATGGGCAGTAAGGACATCAACATACCGTACGAATCCTAAAGATTTGCGAAAATATTTAATTCCCAGCACAAGGTGTTGTTGTCCGCAAAAAAAAAACGCAAAATGTTTTTTTTTTGGCGTCATGCCCTACGCAAAAATGGGTTGCGCAAAAAAATTGCAAAAATAAATTATTTCTTGCCCCTACCCCCCCTTTTTGCAAGAATGCCAGAATCGCGGGAGGGATGCTGTGTTTGCTCCACTGCGTGTTGCCTTTCTGGCCCTTTGTCTTCGAATCCCTCAGCCTCCTCTTGGTTGAACAGGTTGTTTTCGAGGCCCAAATGGATGTGGAAGTGGTCAGCTTCTCCTTGGACAATGACCAGCAGCCGGACGAAGCTTTTGGGTTCCCAGACAACCTGAACATCTACTGCATCGATGACTCTGCCTCTGCCCGGCGGCTCCTGCAGTATAATTTGACCATCTGGGCCAATACGACCAATGTGTACACGTTTGGAGACAATGAGACGGAGGTGGCCAAGTTCACTGCTGCTGCTCTGGAACATGCAGACATCGTGATTCTGGACCAGCATCTTGAATACAGGGATGCCCCCTCAATCTTGGGCACAGACATCGCGGCGAAGCTGGTGGGAGCCAATTTCCAAGGCATGATTTGTATCCGGTCAGCGAACATGGCGGAGCACGACGAGAACAAATACTTGACCGCGGGGGCCCATTGCATGTTTGGGAAGGATGTGCCGATGAAGCAGATGATAAAGGAATTGAGGCAGGCGTATATGACACGTTTCCAACAAGGTTCGTCCCTGAATGCATGCTGAACCGCCCCCCCCCCTCCCCAGGAGGTTCGCCACGCCAGCCACCACTGAGCAGTCCCTAAGCCTCGGAAGGCCCAGTGAGCTGCACGAGGTGGGGATCTGGGAGAAACGGATGCAGTGCACCGCTGTGGCTTGACACCTGGTGAACCAGAGTCCTCTGGCCCTGTGTTACCACATCATTGAAGGACAAGCGCTGCGAATTTCGTGGTCCGTGGATGACTGAATGTGCAGCCTGTCAGCGCTGGCAGGGGAGTGGACGCCGCGGGGGCGTGGGCTGCAATTGTGAGCAGTTGGGAAGACATTCCGCTCGAACTCACAAAACGGCCCAAACCCCCAACCCCTCCCTGGCTCCTTCCCCCCGCTCCTCTGCCCTTCAAAACTGGCATGTGACCACCCACAGGCATGTCACACAGAAAACAGGTCACTGGACACCGATGGTACCACACAGTGACCAAGCAGCCCCCCCATCCCTCCCACAAACTGACCTGAACAGGCAAGCAGGTCAAACAAGAGACATGCAAACTATTCCACAGCAAATAGTCTTGGCCCACCATGAGGACTTGGACACTATGCGCAGTCCTTAATGGACCCGGTATGAACACCCACAAGCGCTAATGTACCCAGGCAGTAGCTGGGCCTTCGTACCTGGGCTGAAGTCACGCTTGTTGTGCAGGGGGTTTGTAAAGGCAGGGGGCTTGCCACAGAAACGCTGAGGAACTTTGCCGGTTGGTACTGCCAGGTGCACGCACTGGTTTGAGTTTTCAGGACAAAGTCATTCACATACTTTGTCCCGGGCCACCGGGCCACCGGGGAAACGTATTTTTGGTTCCCGAGAGTGAATTCTACCCGGAAGTGCTGTTTGGAGGAGGCTCACCACCACCGATGTGGGAAATGTAGCAGAGGGTCAGGGGTTTCCAGATCACCGAGTGTTACCCATCAGTGGAGCATTTTCGGGCTTTTGGCCATTGGTTTTTTTCCTTTCCTGTTTGTGCAATATGCCAGCTTCAATGGCATTTAGATAGGGTCACAGGTCTATGGCATTTGTCAAGAGCAGATCGGATCTGCCGAAGCGAGCTACCAGGGTCCCAGACCGGATCAGCTATATGTCAGCACACAGGTTGCAGTGTGTTTGTGTGAGGGGGTGTGGGTTACAGATACCGGGCTTTTGTTTTCCAAGGATTTTTTCCTGATTTTGCCTATGGTGTTGCTAGTGGGGTGCTCTCTGTGCATTTTGGCCAGCACCTCCTATTTCCTGGTAGATCCGGCACGCCCGCTCACAAAAATTGATGTGTCCAACAAGGCTACCCACAATCCTCAATGCATCTGGCACCATTACTCACCTTTCTGCCCGGTCTATCCGGGACTGTGGGGAGTTGTGCTGCGTGTAAGAAGCATTGTCGTGCCAGGTCAATGACGGGTTGTGGATTTCCAGCATTTCCAGTGTATTGATTGTAGGCAAGTTTTACTGAACGCCCACAATCCTCAATGAACTCGCCAAAACTACCCTGGTCCTTTGATAAGATGACCCACTGTCCTTATTGTAGCCGGCACGCTCATGGACTCGCCCCAATCCATGATAGATGAAGTTCAGCGACCCACAACCCTTCTCTGACCTGGTAGGATTACCCAGTGGAGACAGAACTATCAACACTCATTAATGGACCCGGCAAAGGTACACAATTCTTCATTCACCCCCCAAAATGCCCAATCCCTATCAGAATCACAAAGGCTGGGCACAATCGTTTAAGACCGAGCACAACTACCCACTATCCTCAGTGGACACAGGATAGCTACCCGCAATCCAGTCGTGGCTGATTTTTTGGTTAGTTATGCCTGGTCCAGTAGATATTGTGGGTATTTGCATCTTGTGCGACAAATGTGTTGGGTTCATACAAATGTGTTGGTGGCTCAAACATGAGCGGGCACAAGTTCCCATGGCCCATATTCAGGGAGCGATAGACCTGTATCTTTGTGTAAAGTTATGTGAAGTGCAACAAGACATGCAACTGAGGTTCAACCTGTCTGCCATAGTTTTCCGACACAACACATCCAACAACATCGTAACAGGCAGTGTGGATGGCAGATTGAACATGTAGATACCTGTTATCTTTGTCCATGGAAACCCTGAATATGGGTGCAAGGTGAGCATATGGCGGCTAAAATGGTAAGATTGGGGGACTCCATACACACCCTATAGACTAACACTCCCTTGTTATTGGGGTTTGGCACTTCAGTCTCATATACACACCACCATTCCTGAAAGTCATTCTGCTAAGTGCAGTTTTAATGGCTGCCCGCGGACCTAGCAAAATTACCCACAACCCTGATTGGACCATGGAGCATGACTGCCACAACAATGGTTAAGGGACCGGACAAGAGTATCCACACATGCACAACAAACCTTAGGGCTGGTGTTTGCCCAGGGTGCACCGTGAGCACTCATTTTTGATACATGCCCCCATCCAGAGGTGCGCAAGAGAGGTGCAGGACATTGGACATTGAGTTGCGACGACCGGACAGCCAGTGCGAGGCGTTTCGGTAGCTAGGTATCTGTTGGTGGTGAGTACCCTCCAAACTCCACGGTCTTGGAAAGACTTTGTGTGGAGCATGCCGGCACCGTCATGGGAGGGACGCCCAGGGCAGAAGCGGCGCAGCGGGACAAGTGTGCAACTCTCACCTAGTAAAGACCGTTTTCCTTGGCTGTTCGGGGTAGCCGAGCAGGCTGGCCACCTCTCACGATTTTTTTTGAACCCACCGTCTTTACCCCCGACCCAATGGGTGGGTACCCAACGTGACCTCCTGTGTTCCTCAGCCCCTTCCTGCTTTGCATCTCCAGCCCCGTGCTCCCCATCTGCCTCCTCAGCGCGGATGAGCCGGAGACCCACCGACAGTGTTCAGATTGCACCGTCTCAAGAACCCCAGGACTGGCCTGTGTCGGCGACTACCCCTGACAACCTGGTGACGTGCGTGACAATCCCCATGTCTAGCTCCGGGCTTGTTGGGGGAGGAGAGGGCCCTGCAGCCACTCCGCAGCCCTGCAACCCTCTGACACATGCCTGGTGTGGGTGCACAGAACAGGTCAATTCTCCGACAGAGATGCACCTCCAAGATCTCTGAGCGCTACGGGCCCCTGCCCAATCCCACCCAACAGCCATTGCGCTGGACCTCTAAGGAGATTATGGCTTAAGCAGGGGAGCATTCTCAGCTGAGTTGTTTTGGCAAGCGCACACTGCAGCAGCTGCTGCTGCGAGGGCATCCACCCTCCCATCGCAGCTGCTACAGCGGCGGGGATTTCCACCCTGCTGTTGCCACAGCAGCAGTAGCAGCAGCAGCAGCAGCAATGGCACACACTCTCCTGCTGTCCACTGCTGCCCTCGTCATTCATGCCCAACTCTCGTTTGCGCTTTCCCGCTTGCCGCATAGGCCTAAAGGCGATTGATGGGCTGTGGCTCAGATGCCCGCTCTCAAACACACGTGTGCCATTGCCCGAGCTCAGAAACAACTGTTGAATAGAATGCAAAGCCCAAGTACGACCCCATAGAGCCTGCAGATGCAGTGCCTGCAACGGGTTTTCCCTACCCCGGGGGGGGGGGACGGTGAGGTTGCGCTTTTTGTGCATCGGCCACTCCACCACGGAATTGCATGCATGACACCCCGTAATGGCCCTCTGATGCATTTTCCCCTTTAACCCCATCTTCACCTTCAAGGGTGCAAGCGCCTGGTTCGGCGCAGGGAATTTCCAGGAGCCACACTCTGGCCCTGCTTCACACTTGGAGAAAGGCTGCGATTAGTCCTTTCCCTTGAGTTCCCTCCGTTTCTTGCCCTGGAGCCGTAATCATCGGCGCGCGAAGGTAACCATTCCTACTATTCCACAAATGTCCCCTTCTGATTGCTGTGCCAAGGATCTTCATTGTTCTGGTGGGCCTTGGACACGGTGTTCCCCTTGTGCACAGGGTGCTGCAAACGCAGCTCCTGCCCTGTAAACCATACCGCTACCAGATTGGATACAGCTAATTCAATCAGGTACAAGTGGTTGCTCGTATGCCCAATATTGCTGTGTGTGTGTGTGTGTGTGTGTGGCTCTCCCTCCCTCTCTCCCTCCCTCCCTCCCTCTCTCTCTCTCTCTCTGTGTGTGTGTCTGTGTGTACAAGTACAATACAAGTACACCCATTGCTCTTGCGTATGTATGTGTATGCTTTATCGATTTTTGGTGGTTAGTTGCTATACTGCCAACTCCGTCAAGCTCTTGGCAGGTAGCACACACAAAAAATCAGCGAATTTCCAATTCCAATTGGTATCAGCATTCAGGCAGCATGCAGACAGAAGCCCATAATGGTGGCATGATGGCAGAAAATTATGTACGTTGTCGGTCATGTCCTTGTGAGTGAATTGAATCTAGCCAGCTGGTGCTGACTAGTCAGTGGCTCTGCTAATCAGGGTCAACCTACAAGAGGCTCCATCCGCAGCATTCTCTTTCTTGCACTTTCTGCTGCTGCATGACTCCTATCTTTGGCGGCAGGGCAGGCATATCTGGTCTGTCTCCAGAACTACAGTAAGAACACTTGTGTGTGCGCAAGCACGAACGTGTGCTGGTTGTGTGTGTGCACGCGTGCTGGTGTAGGCAACCACACACCCAAGGGGGTCTTCCTTTTTCAAGGTTGCCAAAACATTGAATTGGATCAGCAAATACCAACCCAGCTTCCTCTGGAAAATCGTGCCACAAACTGTGTTGTCCGGCTGTATCAAGCAAACGTGTTGGAAATGTACTTCACTGGGTGTGTGGTCATCCTTCATGGCAGCAGCAGTGATTCTAGGGTTTGGGGGGGGGGGGTAGATTTTGCACGAGGCATCCCACGGAAATCCAAAAGGAGTGGCACTTTTGATCTTGCTGCCGGCGGTAGGTAGGCAACCAGTATGCACACACTTTGGTCTGCACACTTCTCGCGCAGATGAACACCATTCAAGGTCTCCCTTGGAGCCCAAGCACTGACCAGACTTCCCTCACCACTGGCGCAGTGTGGCAAATGGGTCTTCCCTGCATCCCGAGGCTGAGTTCTGCATCTGCCAAGCCCTGCACCACTACGTTTCGTAAGCTGTGGAATCTCGCACAATGAAATCCACCACTGCGAAGTAGGCTCGGCTTAACCAGCCCCCCTACTCACCCATGCATGCCCCCAAGTGAATGTCTTTCCACGACTCCTTGCAGGGTGCTCACTGTTGGGCCTGGTGGGCACATGGGAGGTTTCTGCCATCATGGCTGCAGTGTGACATTGCATCTCTGATCTCAGAATGCATCCGCAGACACTTCGCTCTGACACCTGCCACTTACTGGCAGTGTTTCACAGGGAGGGGCAGCGTAGGTAGTTGGGCATATTCATTTTCTGATGAATTACACTGACCTGCTCATCACAAGTTGTTGTACAGTTGGTGTGCCATGACTCCCAAAACTCACAAGGGTCAAACACAGGGTTGCTTATTCTCAGGGGTTCGCAATTTCTGTAGAAGTATTGCTGTACCAATTTTGTCGCCAGTGGTGCCATGCATTGGCACCAGGTGGCATGTAACTCATTAATGTTTGGCTCTCTATATACCCTGCATTCGGTTGAAGAGCCATCAGACACTGGATTACTTCATCTTTTATGAGACTCTTAGTCCACAAATGAAAATCCTATGAAGCCATTATGTCTGGGAGCCACCTGGGAGTGCTAAGCTCTCTGTAAATTCTATTGCTTTTGGCAAGTCCACTTGTCCACTTGGCAGAAAATTTGCCCCGAGCAATGCACCACCAAGTGCCCCCGGAGTTGTTCCTATATATTACCTGCAAATAGCCCTCTCATGGGCCCATGGACACCCAATTTTTGGTGGGTGTAGTTGGTGCTACCCCCCCCCCCCTGTCCAATGAATGCCATGTCCAATGAACACTTCCGCTCGGACCGTATTTTGTGGGACCTAATTAATTAGGTACTTCATTAGGTAGTGGCTTTTGTGTGGTGTGGGGTTTGTGCCATGTTTTTGAGAACACCCTGTACCTAATCCGTGATATGATGGAGCACAGTGCTGTCCCATCAAATCTGTCCGTCCCAAATGTGTCTGAGCCAGATCGGGCTGTCATTTCTGCCCGCGCCCAGCAGGGCCTCAGCCTGGGGAGCATCTTCAATTTTTCCGCCTGAAGCGGGACTGCCACAAGGGCTTCTGCTCTGAAAAGTGCGAATTGGAAGCCTCCATTGCATTGTGCTTTGAATGGGCTGGGTAAAAGGAAGCAAGAAATGGGGAGGGGGGGGGGTTGGCGAGGTTTTGGGGGGTTTTTTGGTAAGAAGGGTTTTTTTTGGTAAGTTTTGTTACCTCTTGGGGAGCTTTTGATAAAAATATGGGGGGGGGGGTGCAAATTGGGGGGTTGTTAGTCAGAAAAGGGGGGTGTACAGAGCGCGGGTATTTTGGTAAGGTGGGGTATTTTTGGTAAAAATGGTACATTGCAGGGGATTTTGTGATTCTTGTAACCACCAGGGAATAGGGGGCCACAAAGAGGAGCGGGCATTTTCTCAGGGGCTGTGAGGTCACTACAGATTTGGGGAGAGCTCAGAGAATGGGTGTGCCATGGTGCCTGGGGAGGCAAGGAGGCAAGCCAGCACAAGGGGGGGGGGGCAAGGTAAGGTCAGGGTTGAGGGGTGTGCAAGGTGTGCTGTGATGTGGTGTCTGCGATTCCCTGTGGTGGCGCTAGGGGACCAAGGGATAGTGTTGCGGGGAGATGGAGCCCTGCTTCAGTGCGCAGTGTAACTGTAAGCCTGCGGGGAGAGAGGTGGGCTGGGTGGGAGCGCAAACCCCTCCCAGTTGTGCTGAGTGCCACTGTGGGCCCGTTGCCAGTGTAGTCGTGGGGCGGCCTGGCAGCATGTCCCTAAAATCTGGAGGCTGCAATGCCATGAGAGATTTCTGACCTTGGAGCACCAGGCTACATTAACCCCCATGTACAAGTTGCCCCCCTTCCCCTCTCCACCTTGGCCATGCAGACACATTACATGTGCATGTGCATCTGACCTGGCCTCATTGGTGGCGAGGCTTGGGCCCAAGAACATGGATTTCGCTGTGTGAGCACGTCCCGTCGACACCCTAGTACCCCCCCCCCCCCCTGTCCTTCCCCGCCCCTTGTTCTTCCCCAGGGGGGGGGGGGGGGGGCGTCACTTGGTGAACCCCAAAAGGGCCAAGCCACCGCCCAAGGGTGCTCTCGAAAGCATTCCTGTGGAAAGTGGTGAGCATGTTCAAGAATTCAAGGTCAAATGGAGCAGGACGAAGAAATTCTACACCTAGCGAGTCACGGAGTAAATTTCATTACATTGGCAGCCCATTGAGCGCGTGCATGATTTTCATATTGTTGCATTACTTGCTTTCATTTGTCACTGCGACAAGCTCTGCACACCAACGTTTTTTATGCTGTGTTATTTCGTCTTCTGCCGCAATTTCTGTGCCCCACAGTGTGTGTGTACAGCGGTACTACGGTCCCCTGGGGGTTGGTGGGGGACCGTCACTTGGTGACCGTCCCCCAGGGGGTGGCGGGGGACCATCTTCCCTGGGGTGGGGAAGGACAAGGCGGGGGAGGGTACCCTGCGTAGGTGGTGCACCCGACCTGATATGCACGCATACACACAGGTTAATTTTGTCTCCTACTCACCAATGCTCCAGTGAGGTCTGGTGGCTGTTGGTAATCCACTTGGCCCGGACAGTCAGATTGTTCAGCCTGGTGGTCAGGCAGGTAATGATGCCGAGACCATGCTCCTGGATGAGACCAAACCACCCCCTTTTGGAACAAGTCTTGCCCATTGCCTGAGCAAGTCGTGAATGTTTTAAAGTAAGTCCCACATGCTTTAGAGCAAGTCCCACCTGTTTTGGAGCAAGTCTGGTTTGTTTTGCAGCAATTCCTGTTTGTTTTGGAGCAAGTCCGGCTTTTTTTTTTTGCATGAAGTCCCGCCTGTTTCAGAGGAAGTACCACCCACGCAGCGTTTTCAGCTTTCCACAATATATCAGCGTTTAGTCCACCCCCCCCCCCCCCCCGCGCGATGAAATACACTCCAATATCATCTTTACCACCACCGCCAGAGTTTAAGCCAACACCAGCACAAATACGAGGGATAAGAAAACGAAAAGCAAATACAACACCAACACAACCGGTCCCAAAAGCCATCAAACCACCAGCCTCACCACTCGCATCATCAACATGCACTCTTTTCATAACATCGCGCCTGCCCCCCCCCCCCCCCCATCCTGCCCACACCGTCAGCACCACCACCACCACTAACCTCACAACCACCACAGTGGGTTTTATCCCCCCCCCCCCCCCCACAGCAATCCATTCCCAAACAACCCTTACCCTGAGCCCTAGAACTAAGGTGCCTCTTTTTGAGAAGTTCTGGGTTCAAACTCCATTAAGCCTAGCTGAGTAGGATGAGCCCTTGTGACATGGCACTGACCTCAGTGCCACAAGCCACACCACCTCAATGAATATGGAGCTAATCTAAGGAGTGTACATCTCAGTGAGACACTGAGTTGAGAGGGTGTGACCCTGAGGCAGTTTTCCATACTTTTTCATTCAGTTTTTATCTATTCTTTTAAAGACATCTTAATCTAGGTGATTTCTGCTGTACTTAGAGTGTTTGTTCCTACCTTTCTCTGCACACCCCTTCAAGTCTGTGATTCAATCCATCTTTTGTGCCATGGGATTACTTGCTAATCTATTGATTTTATTTAGCTGTTTCAATAAAATCAATAGATTAGCAGGTAATCCCATGGCACAAAAGATGGATCGAATCACAGACTTGAAGGGGTGTGCAGAGAAAGGGAGGAACAAACACTCCAAGTACAACAGAAATCACCTCACCTTAGTTCTCTCCAGTACATACCACTAGGATAGGTACGGACATTAATGACAAAATAGATAAAGATGGATGGGTTCCGAACCAGAGCAATGACCCCAGCAATTCCGGATATCACATCACGATCTTAAGTTAGCCAACTAAAGAGGAGGACAGGGGTCTCATCACTTTTCCAAAACTTGTGATTAGTTTTATAGGTCAAAATGCTTTTACCTCTTTTTATGGAAGGACAAATAGTAAGACAAAAATGTAATGTGTCCCTGAGTGCTTTTGATACAACTAAAGCAACTCTGGTGGCACCTCAAATACACTTTTTTTACTGGAGTCATGCTGGTGCACCATAGGTGTGTAGGATGTAGAATGGTTTCAAGTCCAGGTTCCCACAGGGGTACACAATGACTATGCAAAGTACATCAAACCAAAAGACCCAAGGAGGGTCTTCATAAAAAAAAGAAAGGCCTCGTTCTTTAAACACAGCCCTGAGATGCGGATCTGGAGCGCGAGAGCATTGTTGGTGATGGCTCTTGGAGTTCAACACAGTGGAAAAGTCATACTGGGTTGAGGATAGTGGCGGTGGTGTCCATAGGTGTTGGGTTGGAAGCTAGCACGAAATATTGTGCTGCGTACACAATCTCATGTCTGTGAGTAGTCATAAGAATGTACTCCAGGTTTCTAGGTAGTCATAAGGATGCACAATATGCGTGCACGGTACATGATTTCATCAATTTTTGGTAGTCATTAGGGTGCACAAAAGGTGTATCGGTTGCAGGATTTCATCAGCTAGTCATATGGGTGCATAAGAATTGTGAAGAGCGCCTTATCTCATTAAATTTCGGTAGACAGAGGGTGTAGAATAATTGTGGAGCCACCACAATCTCATCAGTTTGCGGTAGTGATAGCTGCAAAATAATTGTGCACGGTACATAATGTCATCGGCTTCTAGTATCCGTAGGGGTGCATACTAATTGTAAAGCATGCATGATTTTATCAATTTTCCGTGGTCATCGGGGCGCATAGTAATTATGCACCATGCATAGCCTCATTAGTCTATGCTAGATGTCTAGAAACTACTTCCATCTCCCATATAGTGGCTGACTGGCCACCGAGGGTGCGCAACAGCATGTGATCTTTGAGCTTCGTGTGCAAAGGGGATGTGCACTCTTTGGAAATGTGTTGCATTCATGATGTTATCAAAAGCGGTAGTCACAGTTGGCAACATCAGTGGATGACATCATCAAGAAGGTCATAAAATTCTTGATTCATCCTACATAAGCCACACTTTTACACATTAGATATTTGGTCATCCTTGTGGGATATAAACAGATCAAATTGTGGACATAAGCTACAGCTACAAATGTAATATACAGCTAATGAATAAAGCTTCTGTCTGAAAAAGAACATGCATATCACAATATCACCGGCTATTGGTTCCACCAATGGCCCTAGGAACACTTTTATAGCTACAGCGAAATCAGTAAATCGTAAAGCTACAAGGCAATTGGAAAGCAAGCTATGGTTTGTCAAAACATACCACGGTTTTTCAAAGTGGAGATGGATGGATGATCCACCTTGGACAAGACATGCTGTAAATCGAAATTGTTTCTTAAAAAAAATTATGCGTTGAATTAGTTAAAGAGAGCAACTTGCTCGCGCAAATTGCTCGCGAGTAGCACTGTTTGAAAATTTTCCATTTCCCATTTTCCACAATTTAAGCAACTGCCAAAAAAATATTGGGTACTAACTTAATTTTGGAAAACAACGAACAGAGCGCCTACTTTGTTACCCTAGTTCACTCCTCGTTCTTTTGTGTTGGCACCTTGTTTGAAATGCAACAACAGATACGCCAAGAAAGTTGCCGCAAGTTTGGGTGGCGCGGGTCTAGCTATTGGATGGATGTGATACAACCAATTCCCATTACATTCTATGCCATTACAAATTGAGAAACGACACCGCACTTTGGAATGGCATCGGAGGATTGTGGAGTGGAGATTTTCTCAAAAGCAATGGACAAGAGAGAAGAGGTTTGAGGGGCGTAGGAGAAGGGAGCATACCTCTCGAGCAAGTGAAGCTAGCAACAAGATACTCAAATGAGTGGGGCAAGAAAAAGAGTGTGGGGCTATACGAAAAAGCATTTGGGAGGAGGTATGGGGCAGGGGTCCAACAACGGTGTTGGAGGGCTTATGAGCGAAGGTTTCGAGGGTGGAGTGTTGTGGCCGCACTATGTAAGAGCTAGAGTCCTTCACTTGCATCTTCCAACGGGTCCGGCAAGGTTAACCTTCATGTGGTGTATTTAGTACCCAATGCCCATTATAGAGCGCATAGTGTTGTTGCAGTATGTAAGAGCTGGAGTCCTTCGCTTGCATCTTCCGAAGGGTCCTGAAGCGTTGTCCTTAGTGTGGATTGCTGAGTATCCAGTGCTCGCGATACAGCACGTAGCGTCCTTTCACCTCCGGCTTGGTCCCAATCTTCAGTCTTGATTAGCATTCCTGAAAAAGCGTAGCATCCGGCACTCAAATCGTTGTTCAACACGTCGAAATGCCAAAATTCCGCAAAAGCATCATCCCATGCACGCAAATTCTCAAAACCCAAATCTAGAAAGAGAAGCTCAGTCTTAGCTTTGGCCACCAGCTTAGCAGTCCCGGGAGCAAAAATAATACCTCTTTGCACTAGTTCCCCGTTGTGCCAACGATGCGAAGACAAATGTGCAAATTGTGACGCTTGTCAAACACCCAATGACTCACTCCACCCTCCCCTACTCAGCGTAATTTTGCTGCCATATCCACTCATCGCGACAACAAAATCAAATAACCAATTATATCTCCAGAATCTAGCTTGGGCGCAAAGCCCTCATGTGGGTACTTTATGATGATGTAGGATAATGTGGTGATGAATGTGCTTATGTACCTCCTTAGATTTACGGGGATCCATTATGACATGGGATATGGTAATGTAGCGGTGGAACCATCAACTGCATTTAAGAATATCCGGGGAAAGCTTGTAGTATGGAAGCTTTGGTCCTTTTGTGTGCTCCATTGTACAATCTGTAGGTGCAAAAAATAAAGCTAGAAGTGCTATCCTCTTTGCACCAGGAAACAAGCATTTGGCAGTTGCCGTGTTGAAATTGGTACAACAAAGTTTGAATTTGACGGATCAAATATGGTGGTCCTTGCCCGAAACATCTCTCGGCTATAGTTTAAGTGTGAAAAGAAAAAAACTTGGCAGAAGGTGAGGGTCAAGGCTCACGGCGAGTGCGCAATAGCTGGATGGCCTGTTCTTTGTGCAGGTCCCGGAAAATAAAGAAACAAATGCCCACTCCACTGCACCGTTAGGGTGCCAACAGCAGGGAGGAGTGACGCGCCTGCACTATCTGGACAAACCCCCTGCTGGAGGACTGCTACCCCTTTCTAGGCCTCAATACCTAGACTCATCTATCCAGATACCTTCCAAAACATATTTTTTTGACTTCCCCATCCTTAAAATGGAAGGGGTGGTCTTCACTTGCCCCCCAAAGCCCAAAGGGGTGGCAATACAAGGTATGCCGTGTGAACCCCCCCACACAAACACAAACCCAAAGACCACATGTTGCCATCAACCGAACATCCTCAGAAGAGGTTTCAACTTGAATCTTTGTTCGCACAGAAACATTTCTTTTAGCACAAGATCCTTTTTCAAAAAAGGAAAAAAAGATGAAAGCAGCTGGAAAAAAGAAAAGGAGAGAGTAAATGACGCCAAAAAAATGAGTCAAGAATCCCAATCACCCAGTGAGTGAATGGCCTGAATCTGTCACGTATCTCACACCTGCATAAGCAACACCGCATGACAAACAACAGCATTTGAAGCAACAGCAACAAACGTAATCGTCGTCCTTCAACCAGTGCAAACAGCAAGAGAGGCTCTCAGAAGAAGAAGAACCATGGAACAAACACAGCGCCATTGAAACAGATCAAGACTTTCTCAAAGCGCCTGACTCACAGGAGGCGCCATATGTCTGACGGCACAAAGTGTGTCTGTATTGCACTGATAGCACTGATGTTCGCAGCAGCTATTCTGCTAGCCGACCACAGAGTGCCCACACCGCACAGTGCTGCACCATGACCAGGACTATCACTGTATCCTGCGGCACTGCTCCATAAACCATTGATAAGCCCGCAGAAAAGCATTCAACAAAAACAAATATGCAAACAAGTAATGATAATGACATACAACAACATGCACAATGAACACAGACGTGTTTCTGTTGGGTAAAGGTCGAGATACTGCTTGCTGCTGTCCGTAAACCTGGATTCCGGAATCTGGATGCTGTGGTTGTGCCTAAGTGTGTGACAACAGATCGGTGCAAATCAATATCTAAATTGACTGTGCCTTATTTCACAACTGCCACACCGTGGCTGTTGCAGATGGCAAGAAGATCAGCATGCCAACTCACCCCCAGAATCCGTCCAAAGACCAACGCCAACAATCTCGGTGGCCATGAACCAACAGCAGTGGGCCAGACAACAGATGGCAGTCAGTGGTGAACTAACAGCCGTTAGGGATCAGCCGACAGTGGCTGCTGGGGGTTGACGACCACCAAAAGACGTGTGGCTGTTTGGATAAATGATATGGTGCCCTTAGCACTTCGCACTGGAAATGGCCTTCACAATGTCTGCAAACTCAGGCTTCAGGGAGGCCCCACCCACAAGGAACCCGTCAATGTCCGGCATGGCAGACAGATCAGGGGCGTTCTTGGCGTTGGCCGAGCCGCCGTATTGGATGCGGATGGCGTCCGCAACCGCCGGCGACGCCTTCTGGGCGATCAGCTTTCGGATGCCTGCGTGCGTGGCCTGGGCGTCCTGCGGCGTGGCGGTGAGACCAGTGCCGATGGCCCACACCGGCTCATACGCAATGATCACCTGGGAATGAGGGATTGCGCAAGAGACAAAGACAGAAACAAGGACAGAGACAGCATGGGCAAGATGGGCCCACCGTGGGTAACTGGACTTGCCTGCAGGGGGGGGAGGGGGGATCCCGTTACATTACCCCCCCTTCCCCTTGCGCAAGCACGCTGGTCAGGAAAACAACGGTCAGACGGGTCCTGTACTTAGGCAAGGCAGTGCCCATAAGAGGAAACCCAAAAGAGCAGTTGGAAAAACGACGGTCAGACGGGCCCCATGCTTAGACAAGGCAGTGCTTGCGCAAGGGGGGGTTTTGGCAAGAAGCCATGGTCTTGTGTTCTCGTCTGCAGCTGGCACGCCCACTGGCAGATCGCCATTCGCTGCCCTTCCCTTCCCTTTCCTTCAGTGAAGGTCCACCAAGCCGCTGTTTTGGTCCGCCGTTTCTGTTTCTCCATGGTGGCGGGTTGCGTCGACCAAAACATTAAGGATCCATACGGCAATACCCTTCACCTCCACGAGGTCACGTTCATGCTCATGGCGGAGTGCTTCCATCGCGTGTGTGGGTGAGCTGCGTAAACTCAGCACGACTGTCACCACTTCCCCCCATGTGTCACACGTTCACGGCTCAACAGGAGCGCCAACGGTGGTGCCCGGTCCAAGCTGCGCGACCATCCTCAACACCATCGGCACATGCTCAACTGTTCACTGCATGCCATACCCCCGGCGATGCAGTGCTACGGAGTCGTGGCGGGTACTCGCACTCTCGCTGTACCAGATCTTCTTCACTGGGAGCTCCACGTGAGTCGCGGTGTCGTTAGCATGCTCTCGGCACGCTCGGCGCATTCCACGCCCCAACAGCCCCCGTGGGGGGGCGATCCACGTCATGCGTGGTATGAGGGGGTTTTGGCAAGAAGCCATGGTCTTGTGTTCTCGTCTGCAGCTGGCGGCGCCCACTGGCAGATCGCCATTCGCTGCCCTTCCCTTCCCTTTCCTTCAGTGAAGGTCCACCAAGCCGCTGTTTTGGTCCGCCGTTTCTGTTTCTCCATGGTGGCGGGTTGCGTCGACCAAAACATTAAGGATCCATACGGCAATACCCTTCACCTCCACGAGGTCACGTTCATGCTCATGGCGGAGTGCTTCCATCGCGTGTGTGGGTGAGCTGCGTAAACTCAGCACGACTGTCACCACTTCCCCCCATGTGTCACACGTTCACGGCTCAACAGGAGCGCCAACGGTGGTGCCCGGTCCAAGCTGCGCGACCATCCTCAACACCATCGGCACCGGGGGGGGGACTTTGGAAAATCGGCACCCCCAGCTCCCCTCTGTCCAGCAATCCCCAAAGTTCTCCAAAAATACGGTCCAATCACCAAGTGAATGTTGGACACGCTGTTCACTGCACGCGTTAACGTGTTGGTGACCTCCCTGAGTACAAGACACCCGGCCCATACAAAGCACAAGGGCAGGTGCAACTGCACAGCCCTGGGAGTGTTCTCACAATCTCGGCTATCCTCGAAGAAGTGAGCACAGTCCATCTTGTTGCTTGGAAGGGTAGACTGAGACCCTGAGGGGCCTTTAGCTGCCTCTTGTATTGGCTCATGCATGGCAATACGGCCGACCCTGGTTGTTGATGAGGATCATTCTTACTAGGGGCACTGTATGGTGTGGTTGGCTGCAGTAATAAGTCTAAAAGTAAGAATGTTTTAGATGTACAGGAAGAGGTCCAATGGCTGGGTAAGCATGTGGACCCTGGGGATTTGTCGATTGCCAATGGAGTGGCCCTCCTGACAAAGGTCCTGGCTTGCTTTGTTCACATTTATGACCACCATTCCAGTCTAAAACCTCCTGCGTGTTTTGGGCTGGGTGGGGTTGGCGACACTATCCCCTACCCTTTTGCAGGTTACTGCCATTTACCAGGAGGGATTCGTATTTGGATTGCATTGCAATGCATTCCGATTGCACCTGGCTCCATGGCAGTGATGGCTACACCTAAGTTTAGACCCATAGTCTTAGATTGAAAGTGTGTGAGGTGGATTGGATTTGTGTTGTGCCTGCACAGTCCCATGACTCCAAGTCAGTGCTCAAATTCAGGGTGGGTGTGTGTGATCGAGTTCGGGGAGGTCGAGCCTGTGTTTGTCGGAGGTGGATGAATTCCCCCATAGTTTCAGGATTGGTGCGCATCAGTAAAATGTTGGCGCATTCCGGGGAGGTGCAGGTAGGTGCATAAAGACCTGGGTCTATGGTACTAGCCCTCGTGAACACCTGCAAAAGGATAAGGTGCCGTCCTTAGGGACAACCAGTCAGTCACATCAATCTTTGCAAATTAAGCATATTGTCTGATGCATGGTTGGGTAATCAAATACGTGTATACAACCGGCACTGCATCACCTAAAATCGGTTTTGTCTGTCTTAAGACCACTTGCTGAAAACGCCACAAACTATCTGGTAGCCCCGCGAACCAAATGTGGTGGTACCCTCCGGCCTAGCTGGCTAAAACAGACACCGACCTGCGACCCCCCGGTGTGGGGACCACTAGGGAGACCTCCCAGTCCAAGTCATGTAGCTTCGAGGTGTCTTTTCTACTCCATCTCAACGGCAAGGTCTCACTCGCTGTCTACTTCAAGAACCCAAACTATGCTGAACACCTGAACTACTGCTGAATACATTTCTTGTTTCAGCATCACTTCTTGTTCTCCTCTCATCGTGACAACTTCCATTGTCATTCTGGCTTCGCAGACGATGTATAGTCTAAGCCATACTCTTTGATTTCGTCTCCATATCATCGCCTCATGTGTCAACCTCAGCGTGTCCAGAGCCTCCTCCTCCACTTCTGCCAGGCGCCGGATGGCCAAGACCTTGAAGCGCTGTCTCTCTTGCCGTGGCTTTGTCTTCTCTCCATGCCCTTTTGTTGGCATGACAACGAAGGGCTTCAGCACTCGTGGAAGGACAAAGGCATAAAAAATTGGGCTGTGGTAGAGTGGACAGCTTACAGGCCAGGTAACACCATCTGTACGCGAGGCTTGTTTAGACCCGTGCGGAGCCCATGTGGGTTAGCTTGCGAACATTGGACATGAGGGATCCCCATTTAGACACAACCTCAACTGTCATCTGGGTAATGCAAGAGGGGCTGGTGTCACTCAATGTGGACAGTGCATCCGTCGGCATCAACTTTGATTTAAGCCAAAGCAAGTGCTGTAGGGTCGCTGACCACCACAATCTATTGAAGATTCTACGCAGGATCTTATTCTAGGTGACTGCCCTCGGCGTGGCGGAGAGTTTCTTTACATTGGCAATAGCCGCGGTGTTATCGCCCCACTAGCTGAGCTCCAACCAAACCGCTCAACCAGACTGGTAGCGTACCCCATGCCTTGAAGCTCTCCTTGCTGCTGGTTCTGTAACATGAAGGTTCGGGACCTAAATGCCCCGTTCCTACACGACACTCCCACGTGGTACTCTCCCCTCCCCGCTTCTGCCGCGTCTACCGCCACCCACGGTGAAAGAGGGGGGGAGGGGGGGGGGCTAGAGACTGTGCCATGCACTGGTACTGTCCCCATCAGGAATACATCCACCATGTTGAGGGTCATCTTACGTGAGGGCTTGTGTGCAAACCCGAAACCTGCTGTCCTCCACCTGCACACGTTTTCAGTTTTGAACCTGGGTGTCACTGCCCCCCGACTCGCTCGCGCTGCACCCCCCACTGTCGTTGCTATCATCACTGTCGCTAAGAACGTCGCTGGGGAACAATCCTGTCCGCCATACATCGCGGACTTCGAGTCTGGAAGATTTGTTGGCTTACATATCCTTGCTGAAGGGATTTGGGGCTCTTGGCCAGTCTGAGACAAGTCTGATAGTGCCTTCTTCCGGACATTCAGCGCATCCACGTGCCGTTTGGGTTGATCTCCATTAGTGCCATGATTTGATGTTGGGCATGGGGTTTCCCGCCTGGTACAACGTCGCTGCGCAGAGTCTGCGCCATCCGTGCCAGCGGACATTCCGCCACTTTGACCCTGCGAGCAGTTTTGCCATGACTCGTTCCAGCTGGCGTGGCCCACCCAAGATGGTGTTGTGCGGGCTGCGTCCCATTTTGCGAATTGCCCGCCAATGTAAAAACCGGACCCAGCGGAGCGCCCAGGGTCCCACTCCTCTGGAGTATGCCCGGCGGTTGACCTTCTCATCCCAAAACGTGATCGTGCCTCATATTCCGTCATGTCCTGGGACTTTGATACCCGCCATCTCCCCGACACATAACCCCACCACTGTCGACAGTACCGCTACTGCTGCCACCGCCCGTTCGGTTGGGTTCTGGGCTTGGGAAGCCATTGTCTGCAGGGCCTCAACCGATCCCCACAGGACCTTCTCGTCGTCCCAGGTGTTCTCCACTCCCTTGACACCCTTGACATACTTCCAGAACAATCTTGGCAACACATGCTGTGCAATGCCCATGGAGACCGCCCAGGTTGCTGCTCAGAGCGCCGCTTTGATGGTGCTAGGGCTTCTCCCCATTGCCATTTCTTCTGACGGCTGCTCTTCAAGGATCTTCCATTCAGGTTCACTTGGGGCTACCGTGTGCCGTCTGCCCAGTTTTTGGAGTCCGGATGCGAACGTCCCAGGGATGATGTTTTCCAAGCCAGGGCCAGCGGCGTTCTTTTGTCCGGAGGTTCGCCAGATCTGCGTTGTTGCAGGATGCCTCCTAGGACCGCTGCTGCCGTCCAGTAGGTTGCCCATGACGTTGGCAAACCCCATTGGTGTTCTTCCTCTCCGGGGCTGGATCTGTCGCTCTCACCTCCCCCGGCGCCCTCCTCGTCGTGCAATGCGGCTTGTGTATCGTACTAGACCCCATCTGGTTGTGTCCCGGAGTTAGGACGCCAGGATGGCTCTGGCCCCCTACGGTACGACGCAAGGGATCTTCTCTCCAAGGTCCAATCCTCTTCTGGGTCAGTCCCTGCGACTGTTTGCAACCCCAGGCCCCCTCCGCCGCCTGGGATCTTGCACCGTCAAACTAGGTCGCAGGTCCAAACCCAGTGTCCTTCGCCACACTCCTTGCACTTTTCCGGAGGATCATTTTGCACATTGTACGTGTCTCCAGCCTTCGTCATGTAGAACTTCTCTCCCTGATACTCCACAAACTAGAAGTGCCCCGCTTTGGTTTTTTCTCGGTACTTTCTTGCACCTCTGTCCAACATCGGTTCGACCGACAGATTGTGCTTTTTTCTCGGCTTGGACACTTGCGATTGGGAGCTCCTGCCTCCATTGTCTTGGCGTTCTTTGGACTTTTGGTGGTATTTGTTTGTCCCACATGTGTCCCACATGGTGGCCCACACCTCGTTGCTGAGGCACTGGACAGGTTTCATGCCTTCTGGAGACTCCGGATCCGTACGAGGCGCTAAACAGGTGGAGGGCGGAAAAAATTGTGACTCCGTCGTTGAAGAACTGAGCGGACGGATAAAAGAACTGGAATACAAGCTGGGAGAACAAGAAAAAGAAAAAGTGCGCCCAAAGCTATCTGAGGAGGCGGTGAAAACCCTGCTCTCAGAAGAGGGTGTGCCAAAGTGGATGGACATCACGTCACCTTATGTTACGTGGCATTACATTACACCACACTATATTACATTACATTACATTACATCACAGAACATTACGTTACATTACATCACATCATAACACATTACATTACATTCCATTCCATTACCTTACAATACATTACAATACACTACATCACATTACAATACATTTCATCACATTACAATACATTTCATCACATCACATCACATCACTGACGTGCGATAATATCATGTAATGTAATGTAATGTAATGTAAGGTAAGGTAAGGTAAGGTAAGGTAAGGTAAGGTAAGGTAAGGTAAGGTAAGGTAAGGTAAGGTAAGGTAAGGTAAGGTAAGGTAAGGTAAGGTAAGGTAAGGTAAGGTAAGGTAAGGTAAGGTAAGGTAAGGTAAGGTAAGGTAAGGTAAGGTAAGGTAAGGTAAGGTAAAGTAAGGTAAGGTAAGGTAAGGTAAGGGCCCCCTTCCCAGGAGGGGGGGCACCCTGATAGCCACTTGTTGGTATGGCAGGCGGGGCCGACGGAGATGAGGGGTGGCCCCCTCCCCAGCCTCGGAGGCAAGTGCAAGGCAGGTACAACACCCCGGTCTGGCTGCACCTAGGGTTAGTGCACACTGCACAGGGCGCAAGGACGGGTTCCCTACCCCTGTGTGCACCAACACATGGTGGAGCGACGGGTTTCCCACGCCTGTGCACACCAGGACCAGTCTGACTTGGAAGGGCAGGGCCGGGGCAGGGGGCAGGGCCGGGGCAGGGTTGTGGGCAGGGGCAGCAACTAGGGCAACTGGGGCAAGGACGGAGCGGAGGCAAGGGCGGAGGCAAGGGCTGAGGGCAAGGGCAGCGGGGCCGGGACAGATGATAGCAGGAGCAGGGACTGGGGTAGTGGTAGGGGGACCACGGCAAGGCAGGGACAAGGGGGAAGGCAAGCAACAAGGGCAGGAACAGGGGCAAGGGCGGAGGCAGGGGCAGGGGCCTGGGACCACCAAAGTACACGGAGTCCGGCCCACAACGGCCGGCCCCGTTCGCCCACCAATGGGCCCCCTAGCGTTAGGGCGACCCAAGTCCCTCCGCCCACCGATGGTGTGCAGACAAGGGTGGCCAGTAGGGGTCATTGGGTGGGTCGCCATGGGGCCAGAGGCAACCCTGTGCGGTGCTGTGCCGTGCCGCGCTTGTGGCGCGGTGCTGTGTTGTGTTGTGCTGGAGCCGGATGGGCCCCGGACACTGTCCAATAGCCCCCATTCCTTTCTCAGGAGGACAAGCAGCCGCCCAGGTGCCGGAGAGGGGGCTGCCCCACAGCACCCCTTGACCAACCCCGGCCAGCATACCAACAAGGGGCTATCGGGGTGCCCCCCAGGCTGAGGATGGGGCTGCCCAATACCACCTGCGACCTCCCCTGGCGGCGATACCAACAGGCGGCTGTCAGGGTGCCCCCCAGGCTGGGGAGGGGGCCGCCCCACACCTGATGTGACCTTCCCTGGCTGCCGCACAAACAGGCGGCTATCAAAATGCCTTCCGGGCTGGGGAGGGGGCTGCCCCCATCACCAAGGGCCGACCCTATCCCCCTCCAAAAGGACTCTGGTTTCCTTCAGTGCTTGGTAGAAGCCGCGTGGGGGCTCCAGACAAGTGGTGCCGGGCCCAGACGCGGACCTGCGCCCACAGATATCCCCCCAAATCCGCTGAGGGAGACTCCCGCATGGGCAGCAGGATGCCCAGTTCCACGACCCCTCGCGCGGTCCGCCACCCCCTGTGGACCGTCCTGCCCCATCGCAGCTACCCTGTGGTGGCCGGAGGGGGATGGGGCGCGCAACCAAGGTTGCGTGTTAGCCCAGGCCTCACCCTGGTTTCACCCCTACACGAGGTCACGCACCCCTGGGCGGCGGTGCGGGTCCAGGATTCTGTGATAAAATGGCTATTCTTGTGCAGCTGTTTCTTTGCACTGTGTGTGGGCCCACTAAAAGGGAGTCCCCCTGTCCTTTATGGCCCGCACACCCCGTCCAATGGTCAATTGGTGGTTGGACTGTATCTTTTTTGGTGCCAAAATCAGTTAGAGTCCTGATCTTTGGGGTACAAGGTTTAGGCTGCAGGACTGCAGAAATGAGGGGCTGGTGTGATGTGCCCTTGCCCTGATGAATGGAAAAATGGGAATCCTTGGTGTCAGGCAACAATATTGTTGGACTGTACGACTTCTCTTTTCCACCATGATTGATTCTCTTCTTGTGCCTAGCCAGTACCAGACGAGTGATCTCAATCCTATGCTCAATTCAGGTCAAGCGACCGATGATTGCTGCAGCGCCAAAGCCCTCCCGCTTCTGCGTATCATTCTCCTGCCTTGTGCAGTGCAAAAAACTGACGGCCTGCAGTGCCTGAGCCAGTAAGGAAGCAGTGAGATAGGTGACACTATAAAATACAGGCCTAGGATGGCCCAAAACGTACAAAAACACACCTGGAGGTTGGCCTTATGCCTTATGGTGTAAAGCAGACGGCTAAATACTATCTGCTTGGCTATTTTGTGGGGGGGCTCTTGATTGTTTTTAATAAGTTGCTGGCAGCTTTTCAAAACGGTGAAGAAAATGCGGGAGACTGATTTTTATGTCTCCACATTGCGCCTTCTCCCACATCGCCACCAGAGTCATCCTAAAGACCCAATAACCAAGGCGGAAAAGGTCAGGATTTCTGTGGAATTGTTCATAATGGCTCGGGCGATGTAGGCAGAGTACATGTACCGCCTGAGGTTTGGGACTAGTTGTTTCAGAACAGTCCCTCAAAGGGATGGTGGGTGCAGGTGCCGGGAGCAAGACTGCCTGATGAAATTTTGACTATGGTTGATGCCCTGCACCACCAGGAGCATCTACATTACAGCCTGGTGGCCAAGGGTTTGGGTTGTCTCCAAGTGCACCAACTGTTGTGATTCCAGAATCTTAGGGAACATGAAGTTTTACAGCTAACTGCGAGCCCCATGGGATGTCTTAGGTCCCTTGGACCACTTGGGCAAGCACCAACGGTCCCCAAGAAAATTTTGGCTCGCTGCGGCATGCTGCGGCACGCTTCAAGCTGTTGGTTAAGGGTACCACCATTTTCCGAAAGCGGCACAGGTTTCAAAAACCAGACCAAAACACAGTGAATCACATGCACAGGTTCAGGTTGTGGGGCAGGAACGTTGACAATAATAGTAGGCGGCTGTTGAGGTGTTGCTTCCGCTGCCTGAGGTGGTACAACTGGGCAAACAGCAGTGACTTGGGGTATGAAATCCACAGGTTTCAAAAAGGGCAAACGTCAGAACACACCTTGGCAGGATCGAGAAGCCCATAGATCTTTTCCAGTTGCTTGTCCATTTCAGCCAGCACGGCATCAAGACCCTTCTCACGAATGGACTTGGGCTCACCGATGCAGAACACACAGGACATGCCTGCATCTAGGATATACTTGAGCTTAGTGGCCAGGGTAGCGTTGCTGTCGTATGCCAAAATCCCAAACTCACCACGACGCTCCGAGTGTCCGATCAACACCTGTGCACACAAAAACCAATGCTGTGGCAGGCACAGGTTGTCTGGTTTTCGCAAAAGATTTAAAGAACAATATGTCCAACAAGGTGAACCCCCCTGTGAACACACATGACCTGCTCACAGCACCTGCACATACAAGAACCAACACACCTGCTCACACAAGCTCCTGCTCACATGCTCACATCAATTCTCATCTACCCAAGACCCAATGCCTGCAGTTCGGCACACAGACATAACAAAACCATCCCTTGGGGTTGCTCAGAGGGGCAGCCGTGAGCCAACTGACAGCAATTGTGGGCCAGCCAACAGCGGTTTGGAGCCAACATACAGCAGTTGGTTGCAATAATTTTCAACCAATCAAAAAACAATCCGTCCACGACTCA
This sequence comes from Eutreptiella sp. 'Long Island Sound 2002', assembly GCA_964036045.1. Taxonomy (NCBI): domain Eukaryota; phylum Euglenozoa; class Euglenophyceae; order Eutreptiales; family Eutreptiaceae; genus Eutreptiella; species Eutreptiella sp. 'Long Island Sound 2002'. Next base: position 171,645,997 of record OZ038378.1, read on the forward strand.
GCAGTGAGCACGTCCTGTGGCAAGACATGTCCCATCCCTCCGATTACCTGCTTGATGCCCATGTCCTTCATCTGCTCCACAGACATCTCACCTGTAAAAGCCCCACAGCCTTTGAAATTGCAGTTCTGAGGCGTGACCATAGCACCATTGTTAAACTTCCCCGCGCAATATGAGACGTGGAGTGTGGAGGGACAGACGTACACGTCGCATTTACTGGTGTCACATGCGTTGATGTTGGCAATAAGGCCATCAAGCTTCTTCATGGAGTCCGGGTTGCACTTCCAGTTGCCACCAACCACGGGCCTGCGTCCTATGGGCATTCGTACAAGTTTGTGAAATGGGGTGAATGGGAAGCATACACAAGGCAGTCGTCCCTCACATCACGCAGGATAGGCAGTCAGGGTTAAGGGGATTTCGTGTTTGTCCTCTTGTGGGTAGACCAGCTCCTCCTTCACACCCCAGGACACATATAAAACACAAAATGACTGTAACGCAGCCCCAGTGATTGGGCCTGATTTGAGCTCACTCATACGGGGGGGATCAGGCCCACGGCTAAGACTCCAACTGTGCCTGCTCCACGGCCTTCATCATCCTCTGATGTACTTTGGACAATGTTCGAGTGATTCCTTCTGAATGTGCCACCCTGTGTACCCTGGCCTGCAGGCACCAGTATGGTCTCATGCTCTCCTGTCCTGCTCATGTCCTCTCCTTCCAGGACCCTGTGCATCATCCCAGCTAGGTGGGCACACTGGTCAGTGGTCAAACTCCAGAATGGGCATGCTATCAACACTTGCCGGTGTGCTTGGGATCAATTAGCACATCAAATGAAGATCCACCAACCGAGCATATGGGCATGCTATCAGTGTAGTGTGTCACAGACTAGGGGAAGTGGGGATTATGATTGTAAGGCGAACATCTTTCAAACCACCAACTCCAAAGCGGAGAGGAGTGAATTCACTCATCATTGGGTGTTACCACATGATTGACCATAATCTAACCTGAAAAGGCAGAGACTAGTAACATTGTTGCCAAGCAATTGCGACGAACCCCTCAACCTTGAGTAAACACCCTTTCTATGCCCCTTTTCACACAAATTCCAATGAAATGCATGCCATCAATAGAATTAACTCACTTTACGCTCTAAGAAACACAGTGACTTTGAGTAAAGGGGTAAAACTACAGTCAACTAGTTGCTGACATACAAATTTTGCACTGCATGCACAGCATTCCAGGCACGGGGGGCTAGACAAGGTACCGAAAATTATCAAGGCCACTTTCCTTCGGGCCCACATGGGGGGCTGGGGGATCAGAATCAAAGGGGAACAACACCCAGTATGATGCGTGAGCCATTGGTTGCGTGTGTAGTTTGTGTGGGTTATTGGCTTGTGGCATGGGGTGGGTGTTTGGAATATGTTTCATAGTGGCATCTCCACCTTGGGCACTCTAGCTTGTGTGCACAAGTTGGGTGGTGATGGAATGCACAGTGCTTCTGCTGGATTCCACACCAACGGGGTTTGGGGGGTTGGGTTTCCTGCAGATTCCAGGAACGTGGCGGAATGCATACATACATCCAAAGAAGGACAAACCAATAATTACGGTGGACTACCAGTACCGATCCGTCCCAACTCAAAGCTGGTGGTAGAAGCTGTCATGGGATGGCTCAGCAGATGGCATGGGTCATCAGGTGTAGTGGCTTATGCCAGCTTCTGGGAAAGCTGCCTGGGGAGTGGGTATGATGGTTCTTGATCCCCTCCCACAATGGTATCAAAGATAATGTACATGCCGATCTTCTAGCCTATGCAGTATGCTGCAAGCTCCCACTGCTGTTTGGAAAGATTTTCATAAATCCCATCTCAAAGGAGGCCAACTGGCGCAGCTGGGGGCAGGGGAGGCCGTACGCAGGTCACAAAGCGCTCCACACATGCACGTCCTGGTATGCATATGCAGCAATGTTCGGCAGTTCTTTCATCATTGGCCTGGGCCACACCTTTGCTATGCTACAAGCACGTTCAGAGGGGGCAGGGGAGGGGGGGGAGCTGCCAAGTGGCAGCGAATGGGCATAACTTGCAAATTGAGAATTTCAACACCTCATACAACCTGATGGAACTGCCACGCCAAACAGCATCCGGAAGTACAAAGTAAAATGAAGAAGCCAGAAACTGAAATGACAGGCACTGCAAACGCAGGGGTGCCATGGAACATGACATGGAGCAGCACGTGATCAGGCAACTAAACAGGCAAGGACTAGCTTCTGACATGGGGGCAGCACTGGCAGTTGTTGTGGTCAGGCGGTCCATAACTGTGGTGGGTTGGGTTGGGTTGGGCTGGGTTGGTTGGGGTGGATGGGTGGGTTGAGTTGAAATGGCATCTGCACGCATGCACCTTTCTTGGACTCCAAAGCTTCTCGGAGAAATGCCACGGGCTGAGATGGCTTGGCATTGACAAGTTGTTGAATGAGGTCATTGACAAGCTCAGGAATGCCGTGCTTGCGGAGGTAATCAATATCATCAGCATTTTGTGCGGCCATCGTGAAACAAAGAGAGGAGACCCTGTAGGGAACAGAAAGTGAAGTCCAGAATTGCTGCGCACTGGCTTTGGGCGACAGAAGCTATTGAGAGAACCTCAGAACGTGTCAGGGATGATGCCATAACTTTTTTTTTCCAGTAAACATAGTCTGGAAGCTACGAAGGTGAGTTCACGGTTTATGCGACACTGCGGGTGCTCCGCCTGGTTCATATAGTATCTTTAAAGCAGGCCTACCCCTCGCAAAGAGAGGGGACACTGCTTTCTTCTGCAGATACTACAGAGTATGCCGCCCGGCCACGGCCACGCCTTCAAACCGAAGACAAAGACCAGGAAACACTGTTGACGTAATACGGTAACCGGCAAACAGATGACAGGTATACAACAGGCCAACCATACTTTATCCTCTTGGGTGCACTGGTATGTCTAATTCCCTTGTTCATAACGTGTCCTCACACTATTGGGACCTATGGATACCATCCGCGCATGTAATGGCCGTCCCTGTGTGTATCGTTCAGTGCCCCATCTGTTCTTTGACCCCTCTGGCATGTATACACGTCTCTGCTTTGACTGCGCCCCTGGTTCCTAGTGGGTGTCATATGGCGTTTACCGTGTGGCAAAGCGGCGGTGGCCCGTTCGTGACGGGCCGGCCGATTTCCCTCCCTGGATTCAGTTCTCACAAGCAAAACACAATATTTGGGACGTGCTCCATCACTTGCCGCTGGTGGGCTGTGGGTTTAGTATTGTGTGAGTGTCCGTGAGTGTATGGCAACAACTTGTCGTATAGGGCGGGCGGGCGGGCTATGACCACCCAAATATAAAAATATTCTGAAATCAGATAATGGATATGCATGGGAAATTTGGCGATTCCCTACTGTGAATCCCTGAATTTCCCTCCCTGGATTCAGTTCTCACAAGCAAAACACAATATCTGGGACGTGCTCCATCACTTGCCGCGCCTGCCCCACCGGGGATCTTGTAGGTGCAGGTAGGCGCGTAAAGACCTGGGTCTATGGTACTAGCCCTCCTGAACACCTGCAAAAGGATAAGGTGCCGTCCTTAGGGACAACCAGTCAGTCACATCAATCTTTGCAAATTAAGCATATTGTCTGATGCATGGTTGGGTAATCAAATACGTGTATACAACCGGCACTGCATCACCTGAAATCGGTTTTGTCTGTCTTAAGACCACTTGCTGAAAACGCCACAAACTATCTGGTAGCCCCGCGAACCAAATGTGGTGGTACCCTCCGGCCTAGCTGGCTAAAACAGACACTGACCTGCGACCCCCCGGTGTGGGGACCACTAGGGAGACCTCCCAGTCCAAGTCATGTAGCTTCGAGGTGTCTTTTCTACTCCATCTCAACGGCAAGGTCTCACTCGCTCTCTACTTCAAGAACCCAAATCACCTGAACTACCGATGAATACATTTCTTGTTTCAGCATCACTTCTTGTTCTCCTCTCATCGTGACAACTTCCATTGTCATTCTGGCTTCGCAGACGATGTATAGTCTAAGCCATACTCTTTGATTTCGTCTCCATATCATCGCCTCATGTGTCAACCTCAGCGTGTCCAGAGCCTCCTCCTCCACTTCTGCCAGGCGCCGGATGGCCAAGACCTTGAAGCGCTCTCTCTCTTGCCGTGGCTTTGTCTTCTCTCCATGCCCTTTTGTTGGCATGACAACGAAGGGCTTCAGCACTCGTGGAAGGACACAGGCATAAAAAATTGGGCTGTGGTAGAGTGGACAGCTTACAGGCCAGGTAACACCATCTGTACGTGAGGCTCGTTTAGACCTATGCGCGGCTGGCAGACATCAGATCTCGCCGTGGAGGCCCTGCCCCATCAGCCAGTGGCTTGAATTCACCCGATTGAACATCTATTCTCTGGGCATGGGCCGCCTCATACGCGGAAATTGCTTTCAGTAATTCGGAATCATCTCCAGTGAACCCGCTATCCTCTCTGGTTGCCTAAGCCATTCCTCTTTGTCCACTCCTGCCTCTTTGATCGTGTCCAAGGCCTCCAGTGCTGCTATGGCCACCTAGTCAACTCCTTTGCTGTTGATGAACGTCTGGAGTTCTTGGGTTAGGACGAATTGGACGAACATGGGTCCTGCTTCACGATCCATGGCAGATGACAGCGGGGGGGGGGGGGGGGCAGTGACCACCCAAATATAAAATATTCTGAAATCCGATAATGGACATGCATGGGAAATCTGGCGATTCCCTACCGTGAATCCCTATGCGGCGGCCCTTGCAGGCCGAACGCTCTCACCGAGGTTGCGATGGACCCAAGATCGGCGCCGTTGCTGTGGTGGCGGGCCCATGAGGGTCCTGTGTGCCGCGGGGGACCGCGCCACAGCATCACAATGTGCTTCGAGCATACATGCTACGCACTTTGCATGTGGACAGATCTCCGCAACTTGGCGGAACAGTGGGAGGGTGGGATCGCTCATGGGGATGCTTGAATTATGAAACAGAAGAACTCTATTCGAAGGTGTTGGGGCTGTCAAAGAGTGTGCGGAACCTACATTCTGCAAGAACTACTGTTGCGCACACCCTGTAACAGCCAACCCCTCCACTCCACCGCAACTCAATCGCTGACACAAGAAGCGAGTGTATGCGAGCCCACTGCCCTGCCCACATGATGATGCCGATGGCCTCCAGCGTAGAGGCGGGTGTATGTACAATTTGTACAATTACTGGGAACTTTGTTCCCACAGTGGGCGGCACTTCTCAGTAGCTAGGTGAGCAAATGGCGCTGTGGGAAAGCCAATTATTCGGGTGATCAGGTCGGAAGGGTTGGTGCAGGAGTCGACGCGGAACATACCCAGCTAGATGCCTCTCCAGTAGTGCAGCCTGAAAACTCTCGTGAGAAGCTTGTGTTGAACATTGGCTATCGGAGCCTTTTGGGGGAGAAGCTGAGATCTAGCCACATCGCTGTTTGTACCTGTACCTGGTAGCATGCACGGTGTGCACTATGTGTTGCCTCTTGTGGGCCGCGATTTTGGCTCCTGTGTAGAGAGCAAAAGCTCTGCTTCTTGTAGGCTGCTAATCCACTTTGGTCATAGTAGCCGGGATTGCCCCCTACACCGAGAGGATTCGCTGACGTTAGGGCACGTGAAGCGTCTTCAAATGACTGCGGGAGCAAGGAGAACATAAGCACTAATGCAATGTTGCGGGATAAGTCCCTGGTAATGTGTCCTTGTGCAAAAGCAGATGCTTTATAGGCACCCACTAGAAAATGAGAGAAAGGGGCTAGTATGGCCAACCACTGCAGACACCACACAACGGCAGACACAACAGATCATCACCTCGTAGGTCGCCCAAGCCCAGCATACGTATGTACATGTGATATGCCCCTACCAACACCCCTCAAGGGTTGGATACTTCCCCGGCCCTTGGTGTTTATGTTCTTAGGGGGAGTCTTTGCACTGCGCGCTACTTTTAGACTATGTTCCCCCCGAAGAGCCCCCAAGCACACCCCTTGGAAACGCCCTTAGAATTAAGTGACCCAAACTGCCCCAGCTCAAGAAAGTTGCAAACTACCTTCCCTTCACATAACACACATCATGCACAACTGGAAAAGCCATGAACAGGTGTGGGTTGCACCATTTTTAGCGATGGAGGTTGGGTTGGGGCAAACTTGCATGTAACTTGATCCATGAATGCCCTTTCCTTTACGTACATGGTACTCACACGAGCCTTAATCGCATCCTTGTATCGGATAATCGGACTTGCTTCAATACTTCCACTTCCCAATGGAATCTTTGGCTGTTTGATGCGTGCTTGTCCCCCTGAGTGGAAATGGCTCTTCGCCACTGTGCAGAGATATAATGCAAAGCATAAACACAATCAAGGCAAGAGAGTCGCAAATGGCATTGCGTGTAGTAAAGAGGGCGGAAATGCTACGTCACCCCTGCATTCTCGGGGATCCCCAAACAAAGGGGGACAAAATCAGAAGTCAAAACCTCCGCTAGGGGTCACCATGATGCCCCTAGGGGCCCCTAGTATCTCAAAGCATGGGTCTCTAGTACGGCCAGACGCCCAAATAGTTGCACTGCGCGCGCACTGCGCTTGAGGCGCCCCCTTACCTACAAAGGGATATTGCCCTTGCTGGCTTGAGATCACTCTTTGGGCTTATTATGAAGCCGGCCGAATGTAAGTTGTCTAAAACCGCTGGGGCTCTAGATTTTAACCGTTTTTTGGAGGGTGATCAAATGAGGTGTCTCGTTTGCTTGGCATTCTACCTACCAAAAATGTAGCGGTCGTTGTAGCCCCATTCCAGCTGGTCGTCTCTCTCGTTAAGCAGGCATGAGCTGCCGCAGGCATCGCATTGTTCTCGAAAATTTTGTCTGACATTCTCAACACTAGCCTCTTTTGCCAGGGCAACGGCTATTATGATTCCATTCCCTCTCAGCACGACACACGTCCACATGTGGTCACGCCTGAAATGGCAGCTCCAGGGTTGAGAGAAGCAGGGCTTGTTACGGTCTCCAAGTCCATACGGAGGAAGGTGGTGCCAAAAGGACTCACTCAACACAACAAAAAGGGCACACATCACTATCTCCCGCACCCCCAAAAAGCCTTGGAGGAGATGCTTGAGTCAGTTTGGGTAACTGCACACCGCCTTAACCACACCCACGCTAGGCCCTTTGCGGGTGCGTTGTGCGGTGTGGAGTGTCCTGCGAACCTAGCTCTGACGAGGTCAGTGGTCGTTGCTCTAGACTTGGAGCCGGGCATGTTATCTATTGACTTTGGAGCACTTTGTACCCTTGTTGGGCGCAAAAAATGTGCTCCTCGGAAGTCCGGACTTAATGGCTGCTTGTTGCAGCTCCTTCCTAATCGAATCCAACCAAATTGAATAAGGGGTTCTTGGTTGAAACTCACATCCTGGGCCTTTTTGGGACCATTTTGGCGTTGGTACCCCCCGCCCCCCTTGCAATCTCCCACGTTAGAGCGTGACGGTCTCCCGGGTGGGGGGGGGGGGACGGTCGCCAAGTGACGGTCTCCCGAGGGGAGGGGGGGGATTGCAAGGGTATTTCAAAGCACATTGGGTAACATCCGTTGCCCCCTAAGACTTGGGTGATTCAACCGCCACGGCCTCTAGCCTTGAGAGTCGGGCGCTCTCATGATCCACCGGAGTGACCCCACCAGGGCCTATGTACCGAAAGGGGCAAAACTGTGGCCCATTTGGTGAAGGGCCCACAATAGTGGCCAACACATGTGCACCAAGTGTGTGTGAGTGGTACCGTACACGGTCACCGGGAGAAAACATCTTGGGTCTGAAATAGCAACACAACACCCATACAACGCCTTTGGAGAGAGAACATCACAGAATACACACAGGTGCTTGATTTGAAGTAACGGGAAAGCAATGCAAGGCCATGTGTAAAGCAGATGGGCACCACAAACCAGCGCAATAGATGTTAACCAGAAAAACATGGAAGTGACGGTCTCCCGGGTGGGGGTGGGAGATTGCAAGGGGTGGGAGATTGCAAGGGGGGGGGGGGGGGCTCCTCTTTGGAAGGTCCACGAGGATGGCGGCATCGTGCACACATGCGCGATGCGTGGTGACCTCCAACCTCCCCACACCATGATGAGGGAGACTCGGAGACCGAGCTGGGCGAGTTGTGCGGCACCGAACCTGCGACAGCTGTGCTAGCGGATGGTTCTGCATGTGCACCCGTCCTTTTCCAACATGCTGGCTAGCCCTTGGTTGAGTTGTTGTTTGTTGAGCACGTATGCGGGGCTGTGGGGGTGTTTACCCCCCATTGCTTTGAGTCATGGGAGGAAGAATGTCCAATACTTGGCCCAGGGGCCTAGTTGCTCACATTGAGGCCCTCGGCGGCCTTTGGCTTCCATGGACCTAATGTGTGTTTCATCCGGCCGTGTTGTAATTGCCTCACACACACGCAGTCCAAGCACGTGCAGAGCTGGCTGAAGCATTGCATGGTGGCCCATTCCTTGGTGCAAGCTATTGACGCTTTGTCAACCCATCTCTTGATGGATTCGGCCTAGGCCTTTGCTTACCAACGGGAGGGGGGGAAGTGATTTTGGAGACCAACCCACCCAAGATTTTAAAAATGTTTTTGGTGGGAAAAAAAGAAATTTCGAACAGAGGGCCAACCAAACCCACCCAAAAAAGGCAACAAGGCACCCCCCCCCCCCCCCTAGGGTAGGCAAGCCACCAAGCAAAGGCCTGATTCAGCCATAAGCAAATTTGCTGGGACTGACAAGGGCTGGATCTACTACAATTTTTCCAGCCATCGAGTGCCTGATAGGAGCTTTTTGACATTTCATTTTGTGCAACCCGCCCTGGCCACCTGTAGCATGGACTCTTCGAGGACGCCTTTGTCCGCCATATTGGGTTGGTCCTATGCAATGTGCCTAGCAACCCGTAGTTGCGATAGGTAGTCTATGATTGTGGACTTTTCGAGGCTTAGTATGAGCATGGATTTGAACGTAGTTACGAAACTGACACGTGACGCCTTTTTGAGTTTGGAAATCCCAGTTGCGAGCGACCCCCTCTTCCCGGCCTGTGAGCTTCATTTTTGACGGAGGTTTGGGCATCTATACGCCGACCCCTTCCAGTACCAATGATATGACTTGCAAAACTTGCATTTGGTGGTGGGGGGCTTGGAGCAGTCGATTAGGGCCGCGAAAGTGCTCTTTGCCATCCACAATGACCATGGGCGGCCTCGCGGGCTGCCACAATGCCGGCCTCCTCCTTGTCGTGCTTCTGCTTTTTTTCGCGGAGCCTTGCGAGGATGTGCTGGAGCTTGTGCATGAGTTGCTAGAGGATGCCCAAGAGAAGTCCGACCCGGTTGTGCTGTTTCCCCTCTTGCTCTTTTTTGACTTCGCCTTGTCCTTGCGTGTCTTCCTTTTTCTCCTTGCGATGCTTCTTTTTATCCTCTTCCTTGAGATGGTTTTTTCTTGCTTTGTCACACATAAGGACGCTATTCCATAGCCAAATCGAAAGCTCTTGACCCAAGATGGTTTTGAGGTTTGCTTCCGATGCAGGCTCTGGCTACTCCGGTCCTGGAGCACACCTTCGATGGATTTCTCCAGGCCTTTGCACAGCCGCGGCATCCACTTGGTGGGCCCCGTACGCTTGTGGATGCACTTCAAGTTTTTGACCATCATGATGTCATAGCGGGCCTAGTATGCTTGTCGTCAGGACTGCCCATTTTGGTCCCCCGATTGATCGGGCACCAACGACAATGTGTGAGTCCTCTTTGGTCACAAGCTTGGCAACTGAGAACGCTGCCTCGGACTGTTCTGTGGACAAACCGAAGCTGTGGACCTCAAGACCCCAACCCAGCACGAGCCGGGAGACAAAAACACCACAACACGTCATGAATTTGCTATGAATTTGCTATTGACCATACTCACGTGGAGAACCTCATGGAAGGACTTTGCCAATACGGTCGTATTGAGCCGCGTGGAGCAAAGCCAAGTTGTTGATGCCAAAGATCATGACGTCAGCTCAATGCTCGATAGGGACCTCCGCTGCCTTGGCTAGGAACCGTACGAGGTGGGACTAGGCTGTGTCTGGCAGCTCTTGCTCGTCTGCCATGAGTCGCTCCCAAGCAGAATCACCGGTCATACTGCTTGCACCCTTGCCGACTCCAGCCCACCAGTTGTCAGAGCTAGCGCTCTGCAGATCACTCATGGGGTCGCTTAAATTATAAAACAGAGTTATTCTGTTAGAAGGTGTTGGGGCTATCAGAGGGTCAGTCTGCGGAAGCTGAGGGTTAGTCTGCGGAAGCTGCGTTCTATGAGAACTCCTATTCTGGTGTCAGAACAAAGATATTCAAAATACAAAAAATGCACATGACAAACAGACAATTCACAAGGGAACAACAACAGCAACAAAACACCACAAGAAACCCCAGCATAACCACCACTAAAGCATACCACAGGCCACTGCTGTTCTCAGGTCGATCAGAATTGTCTCCACAATGTGCGCAGGAGTCCACTCCTTGATTGTGAGGCTCTCCATGTCCACAAACCGAGCATTTGTCCCTAGCCTCGTGTGATGCAACGCAGCCCTAGTGCAGTTCTTTGTAGATAGATTTCAACGCATTCCTTTTGTGGGTCCTGCCCATCTACATGCATACCACCAATGCATACACCAACATTTTTGATGAACCTCCCAACAGTGACGCCCCAGAAATTGTTGCAAAGTTGCTTAGGCTGTGTGATGTCTCCCACATTCAGTATTGCTTTTGTAGCTCACCACCAGAAATGTCCCAACATGGGAGCTGCATCCGTTCCTAAGATGCAGCATTCCTCCTCTAGCCGGCCCATCCGGTCCACAGTCAAGGCTCAGGTGTGTGCTTTCTGAATGTTTGTGGCAGCACCGGGCAAGGGGCCAGGTTACAGGGTTCAGGTTGATGCTACAAGCTGCCAACCGAGCTAGCAGGCGAGCCAGTCACCCCACTGGCTCCGAGCTCCACGGATACCCCTTACTATCCTCACCAGCAAGTGTTAAAGGGCGGCCTGGGAACTTTCTTTGTGATGTTAGTCGTCCTCAGACGGGTCATGAACATCACACAATCCAACATAATTGCCTCGTGCAAGCGACAAACATCATCGGTGGTTCAGCATTGCCTGCATCCTGATGTACCCATTGTGTCCTGCGCAGTCGTGGCTCTGTGCATGTTGCTGGATGATGACAGTGTGTGACCTGTCCTACTTTGTGTGGCTTTATAAAAAAGTTTGGGACCTGTTGCGCTCGGGGCACACCATGGTTGTAGCTTGTCTAGTGTTCGCCCTCCTCTTCCAGTGCCAGGCCCTGAACGGCAAAAATAGCACAGGTGCCCTCAAACAAGCTAGAGGTTGGTGCCGGCAGCTTGCTAGTCAAGGTCACTGGAAATCAATCAAAATCAAAATCAGTCAATCAATCAATCGGGAAATTCAGTGGGTGATCATTTTGTCTCCCAAAATGATGATTTTACAAACGGTTAAACATCCAATATCACACATTGGGGTGTGCTACTCGAATACCTCCCAAAAGCGGGGGGGTGGGGGTACGTGGCACTCACGCCTACACTTGATCTAACAACCGTCCTCAAAATGATTTTAAACACCAATTTTGCTGATAGCTACCCCAGGAGCTGAGTGCCTCAGGCTGAAATGTGACATGTACTTCATGCATATTGTGGAAAAACAATTCTTCTGGCAGTTTACTGCCAACCTTCAACTTGCCAGGCTTTAATCTAAGCGCTCTACCCTGCGCCCGAAGGGGTGGTGGGGAATAGGCTTGGAAGAAACCGGATTCCCAGGCCTCTGGCCAAAAGCAGCCATGGACAACACAACCTCAGCTCAGGGCAGCTGCAGTAGTGAAGCAATCATCTTTGGAAAGCCCAGGCCTCTACTCCTGTATTTTCCTGAACTTCCCACCCTCCTCCTGGCTTGTAACGCAAGGCAGAGCACTAGTCAGAATGGTCAGGAAGGCTTGTCATGGCTCTGCTACTGGGCAGCTGAACCATGCACATGTGGTAAAGTAGAAAGCAACTCCAGACTGACAAAAGCAATTCATTTGCTATGCCGGCAACCCATGCCCGTGCAGGACCAGCAAAGCCAGCCATGTGGCACCTTGGACAGGGGGTGCTGCAAACACCCAGAGGGTGTGACAGAATGATGTACATAGGCGGAGCCCGCTCTCCGTATGGCAGTCGAAATAACTCCCGGGCTCAAGGCCCAGAGCTACGATTGTCCCAGAGAAATTACACTGGTAGCAGACTTTACACGCAGCGAGGATGAGCTGCCTCTGATAACAAGCTGTGCAGCGGAAACAGGCACACCCATTGGCTTAGCCTGGGCCTGGGCCTTTGCTGCTCCCCAATGCAGCTCAGAAAGGGTGGGGGATAGCTGTAGAGTGTCTTTAGACAATCGTGCTGGTGAATGCAGTACTTCATCCTCATAGGCAGGTGGGTGGGCCTCCATAGATCCAAAAACAAGATACAAGCAGACAATGGTGACGAGATGCAAATGAGGTGGTCTATTGTTTTGTTTTGTTCACTTGCTGTCACCTTTGGCCGACTGCAGCAATCATAGATGTAGACCTTCCATGTCATCTCAGTTATCAGGCAGCCATACTGCATTCAGCTCGTTGGCGCGTTTGTTCCCTGCAACGCATGGCAATCAAAAAGCAAAGCTGCAGAACAAACCAGCCCCCAACAGGCGCCGCTATGGCGCCTCTTTGTTGAACATGAGCAAATCATCGCTCAGAGATAGGGCCTCGATAGAGAACGATGGATGAAGAAGCATGCTATTAAGCCTGGCTCATGGGCTTGGGGTTTGCAGGTGCCCCCATTGCCAGCTTATGACATCTGTATATGTAGAGAGCCGCCGGTATAAAGCAAGAGGCTTATGGCATAACAGCTCAGGTTCGCTTTGAGGAGAAATGGGCAACAAAGCACATTCCACTGAAAGAGCGGGACGTGGAGTGGAGTCAATGGACCATGACTGCATCAGGCATCTGCGAAAACTGTGGTCCCACACCCAGGAAGTAATCCAAGGGGTGCTGAAGGGGGTTTTCAAAGGCCTTGCAGGATCTCTCCCAGAAGCCTTCACCCCAGGGGCAGAGTTACGACCCAGGCACCCTGTGCTGCGATTCAGATTTTGGATTTTGGTTTGGATTGGGTAGTAAATGGGTCCATGAGCACCTCCCAAGAGTGGAGTGCGCACCCCCCCCTGTGCATGTATAAGGTCCCCGGAGTTACTCTTTTCAGCCATACCGGGGCAGTGTCCAAAGGATGCACAGCTCGCCTCAATTGGGGAACAACAATGCACATGCAACGCGACACTGTCAACATATCTTTCCACAAACCCCAACCAAAGAATGATTTTGTGTGCTGAACATTACGGCAGAGCAAAATGATGGGATATGGGATACTGTTAGTTAATACTGTCCAGGCCCCGAAAAGTACTCATACCCCTTACGATAGCGGCTACGGCTACCATGCACATAACGCCCCCCCCCCCCTTGGGCAAGCACGGCCGCGGTCCGAAAAGTCCAGGCAAAACAACGGTTCAACACCCACCCTGTGCTTAGACAAGGCCATGCATGCGCGTGACACTACCACAAAGCACACGCAGGCCTCAAACCTTACACAGCATGGTACAACACACAAGCAACTTTCCAAATATTGCCTGTCCTTATTCACTGTCAGGGGCATCAGGTGCCATGGAATAGAAGCCCTTTCCGACCTTCCGCCTCATCTAGAACAATTGGACATGCTTGCCCTTCGGAGCTGGGTTCTGAGCAGGTTTCGCAGCAGGTTGAGGGAATAACAATGTTAGTCATGGCTGAAATTCACATCAAAACAAGCAGCATGGGGTTGCAATGTGTGGCACAACGCTGTTATGAACAGAATGCACAATCACAGACATGACTGAGCCCCTCTTTCCCTCTACAAGCGTTTCACAAACACCCAATCCTCCATTCAGGCCCACAAAAAACAGCAGTCCCAAAAAATCCTAAAAACAGCGGTTCAACGCCCACCCTGTGCTTAGACAAGGCCGTGCTTGGACAAGGGGGGGTGGGGTACCAGTTACACTCCTGAGATCCTTAGAGCACTACAAAACCGGGGGGGGGGGGGGGCTTGGAAATGACAGTTCGCTCCATCCCAACCACTTCTGTCATCTGAGACCTTGCCCCCCCCCCCCCCGACCCCTTTGGCAACCTTTCTCAAAACTTGCGAAAGCATCATGCCCAATCACATGACACCCTGGTCTGGAGCTCAAGATACATCATTTGTCTGGTGCAGCTACACACAGACATCCATTTTAATATGCATGAAAGGCAGGACACAAAGATGATGAATGCATGATACAAAGACATAAAAATTTCCCTCCTTGGGCTCAATTGTGGAATCTCTTCTGGGGCCCCTATGGTGTCCGATTCCTGTGCATACAATTGCATGTTGCATGTTGGCTGAGGAACTGTTTGCGACAATTTCTCGGATGAAGCTGCAACCAATCACAACAACTGGGTGCGTCACATCAATACAACAAGGGGGGCAAAGTGCACACAAGGTGCGCCCCGCCCCCTCCTGGCCAACAGGGCAGGCTGCATACCTGCCCCCCTTATTGAGAAAAAAAATGACCTGTCCGCATTAGGGGTCAAATTCCAAACCCAAACCCCCCTGCCCCGAAGAGGCAGAACATGTTGCGTCTATGAGCGGGCTGCACAATGTGCAAATGACAGGGCTCGAGCGCTGCCTTCTGCATGTGTGTGGTGTGCAGGATTTGGAGAGACTAGGATGGGACAAAATCACGATGAGAGTGTCCCCAGTGACAGACAATTCCGCCCAGTAGTTCTCATGTGAGGGGCGAACATGGCATAAAGCAAACTGCATCACATCCGAGTCATGCAATCAACCTCAGAGCATGGTCATCAAAGAGACCATGGCTAGCAGCCATAATATATACTGCCTGAATTCAACAAGGGCAACAAGGGGTAGGGCAGAAACCAGCATCCCAAAATACCATCCACAACTCCCAAATCATCACCGAAAAAACTTGACCTTCATGGGCAACGGGAAATTGGAATGCCAAATTCCATGGTTTCAAAAGTTGCAAAAACAACGGCAGGTGTTGTTTAGACAAGAGTGTTGTCTGGACATGGGGGTTGGGGGGGACGCGCCCCACCTTGGAGGAAGCTAAAGCTGGCTCTCACTTGGCCTTACTTCTGCTGAAGCTCCTACACACAAAGCTAATCTCACGTAGAAGGTGTGGTTTAAAAATTGGCCTCAATGTTGGCACTGGATGGGCACGACACCCATTCGTCTTAGCAGCCTCAGTGAGAAAGATAACAATTTGTAAAAACCCAAGCTGCTGCCACAGATCATGGACATCAACTGGCAGGAGTGGTGGTGGTGGTGTACACAGTATCCGGTGGGGAAGCACAACGAAAAACAGGGCCATTGGTGTGAACAGCGCCGGGGGGGGGGGGGGTTGTATCTTTGGACGCTACCAGGGAGGGTTGAAGGCTTTTAATGTCCTGGCCGCTCTTGCAACAGGAGGGTTAGGGGTTAGCGGGTTAGAGCCTGCCTATGGCCTGCCCTATCCCACCCCTGGCCCCCCGGTGTGTCGCGGCGCGGCGGAAGGACGTCTGCCTCGTGTTATGTGCCCTCCAGGGAGGGATGAATGTCCCAGCGTTGGCCAGCTCATTTACCCACGACATCGACCTGAGAGGACATTGAATCAACTCATTTCACAACTGAGTCAGTTGAGTTCTTGTACGAGGTCTTCCCACGGAGGGACACTTGGGACCGGCCTGGTTGAGCCAATCCAGCTCTGTATCTGCCAGTGGTGCGCGGCGCCCAGGGCGCTCAGAAGCAATTGAGAGTCAGTGCAAGCGGCAATTTTGCCAACAGTGGAGGTCTGCAGTGTGCGGACCGCCGTCATCAGTGCCGCTGTGTTATTGGCTTGCATGCGGCCAGATGGCACATCGCCTGCACAACCCTATCACCTGCCAATTGCCCATCTTGGACACTGTCCACAGTTGCATTGAAGGGCATTGGCATCGACGGCAGTTTTTTCAAACAAGCATATTGATTGTGCAATGCAGCATTGTAACTGGCACATTTCACATGGGACCAATTTCTGCAGGGCCGGATTTCATACCCCGACACTTGGAAGGACCATAGTGGCACAGATGAATACCAGTGGTGAATGACGTCAAATGCATTGCAAAGAAATCTACACGGCATGGCGTGTATTGCTTCAAGACGGCCATCAATAGGGCAGTCTGGCCCTTCCAGCGTCCACCATTTCTGGTGTTATCCCACAGGGAGTTTGTGCCAGAGGGACGTAAGGACAAAATCCCTCAGTGGTGTTGGCAGCGTGCAGCTGCCAATCGCTGTCCAAAAACGGGTTGACTGTTGGGCGGGTCTGGCAAAGGGGTAGGAAAGCAACGGGCCTGACTCCTGGCTGGTCCAGCTGTGTGGGGCATTTCGGGGGAGGATGGCACCGTCCCGCAGGGGGACTAACCCTAAGCCCATAACCAACTGGGTGACACCGCTAACTGCATCCCTGCTGCACCCACCATGCGGTGGTAACTGGGGAGGGGTTCGTTTGCATGATGTACCAGTATGCAGTATTTGGCAGACAGGGGTACCCGTGTATGGTCCCCAAGTGTACCCAGCAGCTTGGTATTCAGCTTTCATACGGTTCTGGTGTGGGATCAGTGGCAGGATTGTACGCACTTACCCTGGGGAAAACCGTACATTCTATCATTTTAGCAACATTTGTGTGGTAGGCCACCATCGACTCAATTTTCTTTCTGTGCCTTTGGTCCCTTTGGCCTCTGCCATTAGAGCCCTTTCCCCAACCTCCAACGCCAGTTTTTTGGGCCCGTGACCCTCTCTGAAGGTCGAAAACCCGCCGTCCCCAAAAATAAGTGTCCTCACAACCTCTGCATCAGCACACTGCCCGATTCAATTGTGTGCGATGATAGGTTGACACTGGGATCCGGGCCCTCCACCCTCAATCTGGAGGAGACTCCGTTTGCCAGTACATTTCTCATTTGGCCCACTGTGCAGAAGCACAGTTGGCAAGTCCACTTGCTTCTCACAGCCCAGTATGGGCACCAGCAAGCTCGTTGTGCTGATAACCCTCCATCAGTGACAGTACTTCAGTCTGAAATCATAGAAACAATGATTTGCCCCCACCCAAACAGCCCCCGCCACGTTCCATTGCCAAGCGAGAACAAGAGCCATGGCAGCAACCAAAAGGGGTTAAACAATGACAAGGTACAAAATATCAGGGCTCAAGCCCTGCCCAGGTAATTAGGGGCCCTGTCAGATTTCACCAGGGGCAGTATCTCTCGCAGTATGACATGCGAATTACTTAACTCTCCGGCGGACCCGCATCCCCACCACTGGGATCTCGCCAGGGCATAGCTCGTGCCAGGGTTTGGTCCACAAGGCCCCCGACGACGAGGGACTCAACCTCAGGGATCACCCCCAGAGACTGAATCCGAACTTCCGCCTCATCGTCATCACACGTTTCAAGGTCTGCTTTGAACGACGCCCATGCCTTCTGGACCTCAACGGATGTGTCCTCATACGGAATCTGGCACATTTGGGCCTCCTTTTCTGCAGTTGCAGCTGCCGACTTAGGGCTGGATTGAGCCCAACGGCATGGGACCTGCAAGCAGGGCAGTGCTCAAAGCAGATGCGCAGATTGGAGACCTTTAGGAAGATGGGCCAGGGCATTAGCCACACAGAACATAGTGGGCTCACCCGCAAAGGGGTCCATACATGATGAACTATGACAGATATGCCCTGTGCACACTCACCAGGGACGCACTGCGCTCAGAGCCCGAGACTCCCCTGATGTCCCCCCTTTTTGTAAATGTGTTGGCATGTGTATGGTCTATGCCTGTTTGTATGTCATTCAACCGGCTCTCTTGACCCTGCTGCTGCTGCCCAGTGACTGCTTGCTGCTGCTTTCATCTGGACCCAGAGTCCACACACACATTCTGCCATGCTCTGCATCTTATTTCTGTGGCTCCCTGCTGCTGTCAGAGAGCACGCATTTGGACCGTTCTCAGGGGTGGAAAATACAAAAAGTGCAGGGTTGAAAGTGGTGCAGGCGATCACCAGATTGGATTTTGAGCCACACAGTCCGAGATATGGCAAATTTGAACCAAAATGCACATTCGAGGCTATTTTGGCCCAGACTGGGGCCATGTGAAGTTAGAGGCCACGCTTTTCAGACACCAGCAAAATAGAGCAAATCCATAGAGGCACAACCATGTCTGGTGGTTTGGCCATATTGGGGCATTTTGGGCAAAGGAAAGAACCAAACTGGGACTTTCTGCAGGGCACCAACCCAACTTGGTGCCAACAATCCAAGCCTCCGTTGCTGAGTTTCTGGCTGGAACTCTTATTTGGGAAAACCACATGTCAATGCAAAATGTAGCAAGAAGGGAGTAGAAACTGAGACGTTCAGAGTTTGGGGCTATCACAACAACAAATTTCGAAAGTGCTTGCTTGCTTGTTGCAAGCTACATTTAGATTTAGGGGGAGACGGTGGCAGGGGGGAGGGGGGGGTACAGGGGGAAACGCAGACGGGTGCTTATGGGGGGAAATCACAGCACCTCTACGACCTCCTTCTGAGGTCCTGCCCATTCTTTCAACCCATAGGGATTGGTAGGGAGTTGGGTCGGAGTTCTGGTGTTTAATCACTTGTAACTGCGTCATCGACAACGCACAAGCAAAATACTGGACAATGGGAGGTACACTTGAGCGCCACAGGTGCTGCAACGGCCAATAATAATTATCTTATAGCCCAAAAACACCACAAGGAAAAAAAAAACACCATTCGACAGCCATTTGGTGTATTTGTGCACAAAAATGGTATCTGGGAGGGTGCACATTGATCTCTTGACACCATCACTTCCAGAGACTATGGCCGGGCTCAAGGTGCAAAGCATGGTAGGGATCCACACCCTGGCTGACTTATTCCAAAGGCTGACTGCAAGCGAGTCACAGGGTTGCCCCTCCCAATTGGTGCCTTACTATTTCGCAACCGGAGGCACAATCTTGTCAGCAACCAAGTGGCTGACAATATCTTGATAGACATTGATTGATTGGTTGGCTGTCGTGAACAAATGATTTAGGCATAAGGCGGGATGAAAATTGCTCCAGGGGGTAGGGGGGGCACAGCGGCCCATTTCCCAAGACCCCCCCACCTCCTTGTCCACCGTGCCGGGACCCATTTCCAGCCGCCCATAACAATCCACAGTATGCCATCAAGGCCTCCTCCCCACAACATGTATGTAGACACAGGGGGGGGGGGGTTCGCTGCGGGAAATTTTCGCCATGGGATATTTTGCAGCGGGTTTATTTCGCATGCAGTCCTTAATTTGCTGTGGGAAATTTCGCACCCACATGCTGTGAGCTGACCTTTAGTTGGTGGTGGCTGCTGTTATTTGCTGATGCTTTGCAGTTGACTCCTAGAGGGTTGTTGTTCCTTCCTGATGAGTTGCTGGTTGCTGGTTGTTGTTACTTCATGGTTGTTTTTGTTATTTCCTGGTGGTTGCTAGTGTTTTCTGATGCATTGCTGTTGCCGTTCAGTCTCTGCAAGGCACAATACTCTGCACTCAGACCATTGAACAAAGGCTGCAATAAACAGTTGAAGAACTGTTTTAGATGGCTGCAAAATGACAATCACAAGATCCCCCATTACAGATTCTGATGGCAACATTTCTCTGTTTCAGCTCTTGTGGAAGGGCACAACAGACTTATGCTCAGGCAACTGTTGCACAAGACATTTTGCTAAATTTCGCAGTGGGTTTATTTCGCACAGCGGCCTGAAAATTATGTGGGAAATTTGGCACAAATTTGAAACGCGAAATATCCCCCGTCGAAATATTCCCACCGCAAACCCCCCCCCCCCTGTACCATCAGGTGTGGTATTTTTGTTTAAGGCACAAAGACCCCTATGACTCTCTTGCAACCTGGCTACCCTCGGAGACTTTCCCAACACCACAGCCACCAGGTGAGGCGCCACATGAGGATGCCCACGACAATGCTGCTGAAAAGGCACAATGATGATAACAATGCAACCGCCACCCCCAGATGCACCAGGTGGGGCGCTGCATAGCAGCCGCAATATGCAGATAAATGTGCAAACTTATCTGTGGAAGTTCAGTTTTTGTTGCCAGGATAATACATACCAAATGCTTTCATGCTGCTGAAAATTTGACAAGAGTAGTAAGACAAGTAGCAGATAGTGACAAGTGGCAAACAATTAATCAATCGTCAACAGAAGCAAGCACACACACACACGCACGAACACACACACACATACACACACACCTTTTCCCCGGTTGTTCGCAACCTTTGCTGCCCTTTCCCACAGTTTCCCCCATTTTTCGTGGCTTTTGCCAAAAATTGTCCACTAGCTCTTGGTGTCAGCAATTTTGGAGCCTTGGTAAAATTCAGGGAAAGTCTGTGCAGTGTGCGTGTACTACACTGCACGAGTACCATGCACATGTTTGGGGACTAGTTCCCCTGACTCATTGTTCATTATCATTGTGATCACACTCCACTTCATCGAAAAGTTCTTCGTGACATGGCAGCTCTATGCATGTGCATGTGCACCACACCCCTCATTGCTGATGGGGTATTGTGACCTCCTGGGGTCCACGGCGTTTTCAGCCCACATCACACTCACACCTTGTTCAGTGCTCCCAGCAAAACTTTCTTTGCCTCACCTTGGTAAAGCATAAATTCGTAAATATGTCCGTCTTTCTTGTGCGGTGTATGTCTCCACATTTGTAATGACACCTTGCACGAGGGAATTGTGAGTGGCAGGAGGTCTAAAACAAAAAAAGCATTAAGTCACAATGATGTGGTGACTGACGGTCTTGTATGCCAGCATACCAGGCACACTCGGAGTGGGGATGGAGCTGCGACTGTGGTCCAAATTTGTCAAGGGCAGCCAAATCACAAAGCTCAAACATGCTGAACCCCATACAACTGTACACCACCATATCCCATCATTTTTCCTTCTGCATCGGCCATACACCATAAACATCTAACATACTTTGTGGAAGTAATCTGGCTGCCCCACAACTTGTTCCAGGTTCCATTGCTCCTCAACAATGTAAACTTCCTCCTGAAAACTCACCTGTCACATTGCGATAGTAGCAAATGCAAAAACAGGGCCCCCACAGCCTTCCAAGAATTGAATGAAAAAAGGATGTGTGCTAGGCCTCTCCAAGGGCCAGCGCAGAGGACTCTTACTCTACTATACACGATGCAAAGCACTAGAATTATGCTAATGGTTGTCCCCAGAAATGTGCAATGCCCCCTTGCTAGCTGTGTCAGATGCACCAATGAGACGAGACAACCATCTCTTGCACACTTCCTTACATTGCACAGCAGATGACCTTTCCTTGGTCTTTGGGGGGGGGGGGGGGTGCGTCACGCTACAAGCACACGGCAAACACGCCGCAAGTGCGTCGCATGTGCCACAAGGTAAGGGTAATGAGCTTTGGTGTACACTGTCCAGGAAATAAACAACGGAATAAAAACTTCCGTGCACATTGATGGGTTGACACCATCGCTCTCTGCAATGGGTAGAGACCACGGGCCCGGCTCAATGTGCAAAGCGTGGTAGGGAATCCCACCCTTTCATGTGGTTAAGGAGGAGGGATGTCATCCCCTTGGTCAGAAGAAGCAGAGCCCCAATGTGACTCCTTCACCCACGCCCCTTGGATAAGGCAACATGTGTGACAAGATGTGAATCCTCAACCGTGCTATGGTTGTGCGTAACTGTGTAGCATATCTCCCTCCAGCTCCAATTCTGACTCCAACTCCACCTGCAATTCCAACTTTGACTCCAACTCATGGTCTCCCGTCTGTCGTCTTTTTTGGGCAGACAATAGTTCACAATTAAGATTTTCGCGTCTGCAGCAGCGTGGCAAATTGATACTCACCGATGGTGATTTTGATCTAGTGTTCATGTTCATTGCTTTGTGTGGACTAGCTTGACCTCATGCTCTCAGGACCCTCTGTCGGCTGAATCTGACTACTCACCTGATGATAAGCAGGTTTTCCCACGATCAAAACGTGAACTAAATAACTGCCACATGCGGAACGCAATGAAACAAGTATATCATAGGAGTCCCCCCCCCCCCCCGTTAATGTAGGGGGTCAAGCAACAACATGTGATGGTGGATGATGTTGTGCTATGGTGGGAGGATGGGGTAAATGTGGTGCAACACATTGTGCACGTGGAGTGCACAGCATGCTTTTTTTTTGACAATTTTTTCTTATATGTTGTGCTTTGCTATTTTGTCATTTCAATTCCGGACCCCAATTCCCAATCCCCAAGGGTCCGGCCCCGCCCCGTCCCAAACCTGCCCCAAACGAGACAGTGCCCAAGCTAAGGCATGGGCTAAGGACGTTCAAGCAATGTTCAAGCCAGAATCTTTTACTATGTTCCATTTGTGGTGAATGGTAGAAGAAGAATTTGCCCCACTTCTGTGTGTTCAAAATATACAAAATGAAACCAGGACTCGAACAAAATTTTGAACCCTTGCCCCTTCCCCGCTTCTTCATACAAACCAAACCGCCTCCCACGTTGCTCCACATCCGGATGGTCACTCCATTCACGCGACTCACACGTTACGCTGCTCTCCTTCCCGTTCCCCTTTGTGTTGTGGTGTGTTTCCACTAAATACATTGCGCCGTTCTGCATCCAATACATCCTCACAGGGCCCAAAGTCCGAAGCACTCGACACACCACTCCATACCCTAGGCCAAGGGGTCCCCAAAGTGAGGAGAAATCAATATGGCAAAGGTGTCCTTGTAGTGGGGAGAAATCAGTGAAACCATTTTAGGGACCCTTTACCCAAAGACAAAAAAATTTTCCGGGCACCGCTCGCGTCCAAATTGGCTGTTCCCTATTGCCGCCACTTGATATGGATGGGAGGTCCAAGGGGGTTGGGGTCCAGCCCAACGTATAAGACCCCCCATGTCTCAAGGTTGATCAACAACCCCCATGCTTTGTGGTAAGTTGAACCATAGTATAAACAGCTACCCCGTGTTTTTTTCGATTTGCACGCAACAACCACATGGTACCGTGACAGTTGGAGTTTGAGTCGAATGCGGATGAGTCAGTGTCAATGGCACACATTTTGGCCCCATGGACTTAAGGTCTTTAAGCTACGGGCTATTGTCTTTCAAGATGTACCTATCAGCCCTTTGGTAGAGCGGGGAATAGTCGCACCGCACACAGGCCACATGCTACTTTTGCAGCACATACACCCGAAATGTTTAATACTTTGTTTTACCCCTCCCGATATAGCCCCTAAGAACAGCAAACACTTTGGCCACAAAAAATGTAAACACCCCTTCCCACAAACATTGCACAGAGCATGTCTAGGTACATGTGACACATTAGCTTGTTCAATCTATCTATTATTGTTTAATTTAATGCGTGATGCCTTGACCTTGCGGGAGGCAGCTTGACACCGCGTCAGCAAGCAGCTCAGCATTACCTCACCATATTCCTTGGAGAATAAACATCCTCGAGGCAGGTCATGCCATTTTTAGAAGAAAAAAAAAAGCAAAGCAATTCTAGTGGTTGTCATGAACTCAGTGGCAGACCACTATTCCTCTGGCAAGACTCATGGCTCCACACCCTGGCAACATCTACAGTGATATGGGTGGAAATCAGAATTTGGCTATGGTGCTTGGCGGCTGCCCAAATTGGGGCGAATGATGCCTGACAAGATGATCATTCACAAAACTGTGAGCAAAAACTAGCCGTCTATAGGTCGTCGCAAGTGGAGGTGGTGGGTGACCTGGGGTTTTCAAATTCAGGTATGCGAGAGGGATGTGGCGGGTGTTGTATGCATACAAACGCACTTGCATGACCAAAAACATACTTTTTCTCACTGTTGGTTTTCACACTTGCACTTCTACCGACCAGTGGCGCTTCTACCGCCCAAGCTCGACTCACATGCCAAAAGACCCAAGACAATCAAGGCAGGGCGGTAGCTGTATGACAATGCCTTCAAGGCAAAGAGCATACGTAGAGCAACCTGTTGGACGAGTGTCAAGTCCTGCACACTATTCAGCATCGCTGGTACCGCGGAATCTGGCGCCCAAAATCAGCCCCGAGACTGCCATTTCCATATGATACCCCATCCTTTACAGGAATTCTATCACCATTGTGCAACTGCAAACCCTGCTCAAGAAAAGCAATTATAGGTGAAAGCCTCCGTGGAGGTTGTACAAAACCTCCCTGGCAAACATATATGCGTGCCAAATACCATTGTATATCCCTACACCCCAATGAGGGGGCCTTCTGCTTAAATGCCCAACGCCAACAAGGTTGTTTGCCAGCCACAGGGGTCCCAGGCCAGGGGGGAGTTGGATTTGGTGGTTGATCGTAAGGCTCACAGGATGCCTGGGGGTGCACTGTGGTGTCCCGTACAATATTGCATGTGGGCCAGCCATGCCATATGAGATGCACTCCCAGGCTGAGGAAGGCCCAGGCCCGCGCACCATGAGATCAGCATCCACCCCTAAATGTGCATGGCTTGCTTCCTCACCAACTAACCACTGTGGCATAGGCATAGTGGGTTTACAGTTCGTGCAGTCAAGTCCAGTGGAAGCACATACCCGCCTTTGGATGGAGGATTTATGCGATGCGGTCTTGGGGGACAAGAACATCTGGGAACTCCAATCACTTCCAGCCTATGAGCAAAAAAACAGGCCTTGAATGCACATGTGACACACATACACACACGAACACGCACACACACACACACACCATCCTGGCAATGAGAAGCTACTTAGAATGTTCTCGGACCACCTGCCCTCAGAATGCGGGGGCTTACTTCGAAATCGTGCCTGAGTTTTGCAGCTTTGGCTGCCATGGGTGTTGCATTCCACCACACTAAGAAACTGAAAATGGAGATGCAGGTCAAAAGTGGATATCCAAATTCATCACTCACATTTTCCAGGGAAAAAAAAGTTCCACTTTCAGCAGCACAACTTGCTGTTGTGGTCTGCGGCACAGAAAAGCTGAAAAGCTGTCCTGTGCAGCCCTAGGACTGCACAAGTGCAACAAGTTAAGGGCAATCCACTGAATTCTGAATTCCACCCCCACCCCCACCCCACCCTGACCCCGCTTTGTCGTGATGTTCCCCCCCCCCCGGGCGGGAGGGGGCAGTCGTGATGTGACGATCCCCCCCCACCATCACAGAGCCATAGCACTATAACTGCAGTGCATGCAAAATGCCGGTAGTGTCAATCTGGAGACCTAAGATGCTGTCCAGGGATCCTTGCACTATTGGCTCGCTGTGCACTGCTTTTGAGACACACTATCCAAGAAAACCACCAAATTGATCCCATTCCAAACGTCCCAGCAAACTAGGCTCTGAACAATCCAAATACACATGATTGTTGTTGTTGCTCCCTGCCTTCCTTGGACAATGGAAGAAGCATGATTGATAGACCATGGACCATTCTCTGCACTCTGCATCAAAGCTGTGAGAGTCCACCTTTGCAGTTCCGGGTGAACTCCTAGGGCTTCTACATGTTTTGAATATACCATGGTCAGCAATTAAGGGTGGAAGTGCAAGAAAGGCTTAGAAACCTCCCCTGTTTACCCCCACCTCCTCGCTTCACTTCCCAACAACTGCTACCTCACCTCAAGGGTACAAATCGGTTTTTGGTTTCATGCCACTATTTCCTTTTCGTACTGCTTTGCTGTCCTTCGTTGATCCAGAATCATTGTTGTGTATCCCATGTAAGCAGCAATCAACAAAACATGCAAGGCGGGCCCAATGTTGTTGAAGAAATGGTGAACCTGTGAGGAAGTTGAAACATGGTGAAAGGGTGTGCTTGTGCTCGGGTGTGTTCCTTCTTCCACTCTCAGTCATGTAGCCACTCTGCATTGTTAAAACCACAGCCATTTGTGTTGCTTCTCTTGCAGCCCCCGTGATCACTAGAACCAATAGGGTCCCAAAATGAGGAGTGCTCCACTGCAAAATGCAGGGTGCTAGGCATAGATGCCACCCCTCACCTTACCACGGGCACCCCAAGAGTGGGGCTTGGTGCCCCAGGTGCCACGGTGCCGCCCGCGGTAGGAGCTTCTCATGGGGGACCTATAGGTAGATGGCTGTGTTGGCAGCGCAAATACACTCATAGACAAAAGTGCAACTTGCCATACCAATGGCAGAAGAAGCACAATCAACCTAGGCCCTTCACATGCTTGCCATTGCCCACCCCTTCTTTTGTTTTGTGCTTCCGCCAATCCAAAGTACAGCCCCATCTGGGGAGTGGAATTGTGGCTATGCCACAGTCTGTAGTGGTCTGACTTGCCGGTCTGTTCGAGGCGTTGACAATCACCCCTCGAATTTCCGGTATTGGTACATTCAACTATCAAGGTATGCCTCTAGGCCACGCGCCATCTCTCGACGCTTTTCCCCTCAAATATATTTACCTGGCTCTCTCTCTCTCAGCTCACTTCTCCTCTGCACTACTTTGTTCTCCTTCATTTTTTGACCCCTTCTCTACCCTCTTTCCTAGCCTTGGTCCACAGTGACTCTTGTTTTGTCCTATAGTGCTGCAGAGTCTGATATATCCAGTGTATTGCTTCAGGGCGTTTCTTGTCCACGCATGTTTCATGCCTCCGCCCACAGTGCACTTTCCTCCCACGCAGCTTGCACAGAAAGCTCATGCTTGCCATTGCCAACCCCTTCCCCCAAGGGGGCAGCATACCTAGGTGTCCCGTTACACCACAAAGACTAAGGCTAACTCATCCTCGTCTAGTTCGGCGTGGATCATTCTACCTATGGTAGGTCAAGGCATGATACGTGGCAATGCAACATGAAGTGGTTGCCCGTGTCTGGGTTGACTGGGGGCTATTGGAAAGCTGCACTAACCACATTGACCAACAGCGTGCTGTCTGACACTAGGAGAAGCTATGGGGCACCATCTGGGCAGAGGCTAAGCTGGTAAGACAAGGGGTAAAATCATATCCCCACACTGACATCATGAGCAGTAATGGCATCCGCTGGCATCCGGCGTCACTGGGGCGGAGGCACTCCTTCCGTGGGTATGGCCCATGCCATGTTCCATTCCAGCAGAGCCAAGTGTCGACAGGGCCTACAAACCACCCATTGGGAGTTGATTTGGAGCCCTCCGGCATCAATAACCTCCCCCAAAGGTGGTGCCTTGGTGGAAGCCACCCTCCTAGCACCTGGCTAACAAAGCTGTGGAGCTGTGGAGTGATATTGGAACTGCGGGGCAAGGGGTCTCTGGTTGTGATGTCATTTGCACAGAGGCCCAAGATGGCCCAGAGGATCAATTGTCTTCCATAGGGGGATGGAAAAGTAGACCAGCGGTCCAGAACATGAGCTGAACAAATTTGCAAAGAAAAAGAGGGGAGAGACATGACCCTCTCCGGCTGGAGACACCCAAAAGATAGAAGCCAAAAGAATCCATGAAAGATGGGAGCCATATTGGCTCCCAAGAGCCTGAGGTGCACCTGTGGACACTCAGTGGAACGTCATACTGCTTTTGGCTTGGATGTGGCGTCAGCAGGTGTGGGTAGTGCTGTCCCTGGGTCCGTTTTTGCGCTATTTGTATAGAACCCATTAGTATGCATTGTGGCGAAACACTGTCTCTGTGCGGTCTTTCCAACATACCCAGCAGTTCAAGGCAATGGCAAAGCTGAGCCACATGCTTTGTCCCGCGCTGTGCTTGACCGGCAGCAGACCACAGGCCCCAAGGTTTGGTTATGCGGTTCAAAGGCGGTCAGACAGGCTCTGGTCCAGGGATCGGTACCCCCCCTCCATGTCCATGACCTGGGCCATCTGCCTCATCGCGAGGGTGCCTCATCGCAAGGGTGCAGCAAGTGTCATTGCCAGTGTCGACAAAGGTGCAGTTAGTTGCGCCTTTGGTTGGTACTACTCACTTCACAATTCGGTCACGCCAGCTTAAACTGCTGGAAGCACTGCCACAGGGATTTGAATGTTGTGAATGCTCGGTTGCCAACCTTGCTTGTATCAAACTGTGAGCCCTGCTGCTTGTTGTGACTGGGTGGCGGCAATCAAATCAACAACTACATCCAGCAATGCAGCAAACAATCTGTTCATTTCCAGGCTCTGCTGCAGAGCACTTGTTGCCGTTAGACAACAGTTTAAGGACATTGGCATGGGACACGAGCATAGGGTGATCTTTGGAACCAATTCTGGACCGGGTTGAATGCCAGGGCTGAGGTCCGAGGCCTTGGATATCACACCATAGAGTCGGTGGGGCTCGGGTCCGAGGCGTTGAATTGATGACTGACACGCGATGGTGCGGCCGCTGGTGTTACGGTACAATGGTGCTCTGGTGTGTCTGTGCTGCTGATCGACAGATGTTTATGTACGCTTTGATCATGGTGAACGGGGTGGGTTGCATCACGAAGGCTGGAACAACTCTTTGTGGAGCTCAACGCAGCACCTGTGTTTGATGGGATGCACCCCATGCCTGAAGAGAAAAGCTGTGAAAGAGTGCAAAAAAGAAAAGCGCAAATAAGCCTTGGATGTTGTTGTCCTCAGCCCATAAGCGAAGCAAAGCACAGTTTGTTGTTTCGTCTTCCATGAGCCAGTAGATGCACGACCATGGGCAGCCATGCATGGCTGGAGCCAAGTGGCGGGTCCTCACACTGACCTTTTGCAGCCCTCGCAAGTCAACACCACAGCAAAAGGAAAAAATCATCCTTACCCCATCCCCACCTACCCTGCCCCCCCCTTGCAAACTCCCGGGTTAGCGCGCGACGGTCTCCCGGGTGGGGGGGCGAGACGGTCGCCAAATGACGGTCTCCTGGGGGGGGGGGGATTGCAAGGGTATTTTAAGGCAAACTGTGGTACCCTCCACCGATGCAAGCAAAGAGAACACGTGTGAAGCGACTTTCGCATTGATGCGGTGCCGATGTGTTTCATCCAACACTAATGTTATTGAGGATCCAAAGGAACGGTGAAGAGCTTCTGGGTACGAGAATAACACACTTTGAACTGTTGCACATGCTCAGTTTGCATGACAGGCATGACCGTACATGGTCACCGGGAGAAAACATCTTGGGTCTGAAGTAGCAACACAACACACCCATACAACGCCTTCAGAGAGAGAATATCACAGAACACACACAGGTGCTTGATTTGAAGTAATGGGAAAGCAATGCGAGGCCATGCGTAAAGCAGATGGGCAACACAAACCAGCACAATACATGTTAACTAGAAAAACATGGAAGTGACGGTCTCCCGGGTGGGGGGGGGAGATTGCAAGGGGGGGGGTTTGCAAGGGGGGCGGGAGGGTAGTAACAGAGTAAGGAGTGGATGTGGTGGAAACGAGCAAAAAAATGGATGAAAATGGGTGAAACTAGGTGAGAATCCAAATATACCACATCCTGAATGTGAAAGAAGCATCAAAACACCCGCTGTCAAACAACAATAATGCCCATAGTATCACAAAGCATGGGGTTCTAGGACGGCTAGACGTGCAAATAGTTGCACTGCGCGCGCACTGCACTTAGTGCACCCCCTAAAAGGTCACCGGTGGGGCACAGGTCAAAAAAAATGCCCGGCGCGCACCCGGCGCGCTAACGCTCCCCCTATGTCCCCCATCTTGATTGGTGCTCACACACAGGACACGCAACAAAAAAACAAAAAAACGGACCGAAAACTGCCTGATAAAGAGAAGGCAAACAATTGTTTGAGTACAAACAAGGGTTTGTCCTTAACCCGAAGTGTGAACGATGTACTCTCCTTCGCTTAGCATAAGTACAGGACATGCATCACTCGACATGGTGTCCACATCCACAACCTCCTTTCGGCTATGTACAGCCACACGGCGGTACTTCTTGCTTTGCGATGGGATTTCTGTGCTGCCGGCTGATGAGGAGGATGAATCAGAACTATCTGCACTTACAGTAGAGCCACTGGATATGCATTGGGCGAATCGGGAAAAAGATACCACGAACCTATAGGAAAGGATGCACAACAACACATACCAATGCACCAGAAATGAGGGCAAAGCATGCATGCAACTCATATAAATGCATAACAAGGCTCATTGTTACGGGTACTAGGCACTACTATGCAGGTTGGGCATGATCCTGTACAAACTTTGTGCACAGCGTGCAATACGCCCCCCTAGTGCCACACAATGATAGATGTTTCTAAAGAAATCCCAATGCCACAAAATGAACAAAATTGGTACCCTGTGCCACCATGCCTGTCGTTGTACCTCCCTATCCCCTTGAATAGTAACCGCCTGCACACAACGGTATCCTCACACACCCTAGGGAACATACCCAATTTGACGGTTCCCTTGTCCCCGAGGGGACACAAAGGACACATGACACGAAGCAAAACATGCAAACACGAGAGCATATGAACCACAAAATCACCTGGAAACTGCCCGTTGGAAAACGGAGGCTCTGGGTGCCACTTTTTCTGGTGCGATTCTTTGACTTTGAAAAGCTGCACATGCTCAACAGGGGCCACTGGAATGGGCTCTAAAGCTGCGGGCAACAGCACCAGGTGAGTAAGGCGAGTACGTGTCAATATGATCAACATACATGGCTGAAATTGCGAAAAACTAAGTGTTCTGCATGATAACAAACTCGAGGTACACAGCAATGCACCAATAATACTCCCCCCCCCCTTGTCCAAGCACCGCCAAAAGCACAGAAAACGACGGTTTCACCGGGTAGTGGTGCTTGGACAAGGCCGGTGACTGCGCACGGCACCAATGTTTTCAACTCGTGACGTGTCCCCTATACCCCAGGGTGTGTCTAGCACAAAAGCAAGGACACATTCAGCAGCACAGCACTGCTGAACTCTAGACTCTGTCAATCTGCATCACAGTTTCTCATGTCATGGGCTGATTCGGTGAGTGGGAATTACATGGGCTCAGAATAAAACCCAGTGCCCTGCTACTACTGCTGGCGATTCACGTTCTATCTCCTGTGTGTGTTGTGTATGGTCTTGTTACACAGCTGGCGATCTTGAAGAGTCCGGGGGTGAAGGCACAGCAATGGGGAATGTTATGTTGGCCAGCGGCGCACAGTCATGGTGCACCACGGAGGGGGTGTTTTCGCACAGCGCGCGCACAGTGCCAATTATTACACCGTTTATCCCGGGAATACCCCTGAAAACCACCCACCTACAGAAGCATGCATGCTCAATTCCAAAACTGTGCAATTGAAGCGTGTTGTGTTCTCATCATCACATTTGTCCAAGGCTAAGTGTTTGCACTGCGTGCGCACTGCGTGTGCACTGCGTGCGCACTGCGTGCGCACTGCGTGCATATTGTGCACGCAGAGGCTAGGATACTCACCCAAGAATACCTGTCACCTGTTCACTAGGGGGAAGACTGAAAGGTGTCAATACCATAGGGTTGGCCAGGTGTCCATCGATACTTGTGGTTGTAGTTATAACCAACAGCATCGTCGAAGAAGAACTGTCCGGTCCTGGTGTCGACTCGCCACCATCGAGTATCGGCGATCGAGAGCCTTCGAGCGACGATGACCACGTGGACTTCTTTGCAGTTGTGGACGTGGCCATACCGATCGATGATCTTGAGCATCTCGGTTCGAGAATCACCTTGAAGTCGACCAAGGTTTTGGTGCACGTACTATCTGTCCGGAAGAGTACTCTGCAGGGCGAATCGAACCGCCTCTACGGATACGAGGCTCGCTGCAGTGTCGACAATGACGACGTCGAGATCCGGGTCGTGTCGACTGTGTACACTTTGTCAATGGGCCTCTTCTAGGGGGAAATGGTTGACAATTCAAATATGCCACATCCTAAATGCTTGGGAAGCCAAAAAAACCCTGGTACGGAACCAAAAACTTGTGAAAAGGAGCCAAAACTAGGGTTCGAGTATTTGCCGACATCCAAAACTTTGCACTGTGTGCGCACTGCGTGCATGGCATTCCCCAAAAACATGTATTGGACCCAATATATTTGGGTTCCATGTGTTAAAGAACACATGAAAATATATTAAGGGCTACTCGGGAACCTCAATCTCACAAGTATGTTCACGCATGCAACCTGAACACAAGTAAAGGCCACATGTGGAGCATTCGGAGGTGTCCCTTTTGCGGCAAACTTGGCAGAGATAGGTATCATCACCATCCTCATCAACCTCGGGAGCCTCTTCCTCTGCCCAAATGGAAGAAGGAATGTGTTCCCATGGGCCATAGGGCTGATACCGTTTTTGTCTCTGCAACATACATTGTGAAAAATGGAGAAGGATGTGTGTGTTGGCATGCAAGTCTTGATGTGACCCCAGCCAAATGTTGCGAACCACTCTCCAAGACTGAAATGTACAATGCCAACGGCACACTATGACAAGGCTGTGTGGGTGCCCATGCCCATCATACACCCCAAAAACTATGTACCGGCAGTGGAAAATAGCCCACTTTTCATACAGCGCGCGCACAGCGCACAGTGCGCCCCCTGAAGCACCATGCTCATATTTTGCACCATTGAAGCATCACGCTTATATTTGATGCTGATGAACCTGTCGCCAAGGGGCGAGGGGCCAACAACAACACCATCTACCATGTCCCCAGTGGACCGCGTGCACTTCAGGGGGTACCCAGGTGAAAGAAGAGGCATTCAGGATTGCGGGACAGGGAATGGGAATCTTCCTGAGGAAAAAGGTACACAATTGGGCACTCAAAGTGGCACGGCACTGCACAAAACAAACTAAAACCCCATTTTGCACCGTAAAATTGATGGTGCAAAAAATGACGGTTTCACCAGGAAGTGGTGCTTGGACAATGGCGGTGCTTGGACAAGGAGGGGGGGGGGTACATTGTGCAAGCAGCAAAGACACAGGAGAAACTCAATATCCAACCTTCTGAGTGAATTTGGAAAACAGAAAGTGACGGTTCCCTCACCCCCCCCCAGTTGCTGTTCAACGGCAGTTACTATTCAAGGGGGGCGGTTATGATGGTTCAGCGCAGTCCTTAAGAGAAAAAAAAACTGTTACGAAACGGCAGTGTTGCAAAAAAAAACTGCGTGTAACTCATGTGGTCAACCATGGTTGGTGGTGATTGGCGGTTGGCGGTTGGCGGCGATTGTCGGTTGGTGGTTGGTGATTGGTGGTTGGTGGCGGTTGGCGGTGGTTGGTGGTTTGTGATTGGTGGTTGGTGGCGGTTGGCACTGGTTGGCGGTTGGCAGTTGGTCGCCGCTGGCGGCTGGCAGCAGTTGGGGGTTGGGGGTTGGTGGTGGTTTGGTGGTTGGTGGTCTCTCGGGGCGGTCCTTAAGGGCGGTCCTTAGGCCAAGTATTTGCACTGCGTGCGCACTGCGTGTGCACTGCGTGGGCACTGCGTGCGCACTGCGTGCATACTACGCACGCAGAGGCCGGGATACTCACCCAAGAATACCTGTCACCTGAGTGGTTGCACAGCGAAGCAGCAAAGCCCACATGAGAATGACGAAACTGCCTTCAACTTGGTACTCCACCGTCCCTATGAACAAACCACTCAGCCTCGTAAAGTCCGCTTGCTTCGAGTGTTTCGGTGCCCGTGGCTTCGCTCTTGGAAGCGGATGAGGTGTCCCTTGACTCGGAGCGCGGGGAATGCGTTGTCCGTGGCCTCTTGGGTGATGGGGACCGCGAATAGGGTGAAGGGGAGGGCGGTGGTTATTCTGAGCGTGGACACGACACACTTGTTGATGGCGAGCGAGATCAGTGATGTGGTGGGGATGAAGGCCGTACCACAAACTCCTCAAGGTCCGCGGGCTATGTATGGCTACATCACCCCTGCCTTCTCGGGGTCCCAATAGTGGGGAGAGTTCAATATGGGGGATGGAAAATGGGTAAAAATGGTTGACATTGGGCAACAAAGGGTGACAATTCAAATGTGCCACATCCCAAATGCATGGGAAGCTAAAAAAAACCCAGTATGGAACCAAAAACTTGTCAAAAGGGGCCAAAAGTAGGGTCTGAGTATTGGCCAACATTCAAAACTTCGCACTGCGTGCGCACTGCGTGCGCACTGCGTGTGCACTGCGTGCGCACTGCGTGCATGGCATTCCCTTAGCAAAAAAAAAACTGGGTTCTTTAAGGACCGCCCTGCGATGGTTGCAATTGTTGCCAGCACATAAGAGCGCTGCAATTCTTAGTCGAACCAAGTGTCCACCCGGAAAACCTGCCTCCGGCTATCTAAATCGTGACAGGCGAACCGAAAAAAGTCGAGCTACAGCACCGAAATTTGAAGTAACAAAAAATTTAACCTCGATTTCCGGTCCGTGAGACACAAACTGAGGGGAAACGTAGCCGAAAAACAATAGTCAAAAGTGGGGTATTTACTATGGGAAGGGAAGAAATGTGGTGGGAGAACCTCGAGATCGGGGGTAGGGGACATAGCTGATTTGTAGGGGGTAGGGTAGAGGGGAAAATTGAGATGGACAATTGAAAACATTTTAAAAACCTCATAGAAACCTGACAGTTATTGACAACGCATAAACGTCACACGCAAAACAGGCACGCAGAGCATAGGGCCAAAACGAATAAGGACAATTTCTGATGATCTCTTTCAAATGATGCCATCTGTGTACTCGGTGATTGTGCCGAGCAGCTCAAGGAGTGCTCACTTCAAGTAACGATGAGCCTTTCAGCAGTGAAAGACATATTACTCCGGGCAAGATGCTATCGAAATTTCGATAGCATAATATAGAAAGGAATCTGTCGTCGATGCCTATCGAAATCTCGATAGGATTAAAACATAAAAATCTGACGGGCGGGGGCCAATCGAAATTTCGATTGACGAAAACACAGCATCGGTGGTCATCGAAACAAGGTTTCTATCGAAATTTCGATAGAGAAAGCAACAACATATCACCAGGAGAAATAAAAAACGGAGACTAGAAATATGACATATGCTCGATTACTTCTTGGTGGTAGCCCGACTCGGATGAGAATCCTTGTGGGGCGAGCCCTTCTTCTTGGGCTGATCCGTAGCAGCCTTCGACAACTTGGCCTGAAAATCAGCAAAAGCAGACTTCTTCTTCTCTTTTTCCTTCTGTGCTCCTTCTTTCTTACCTTTCGCCGATTCTTTTGCCGCCTGCTTTGCTGCTTCCTTCGCCGCCTTTTCGGATTCCTTCTGCAGAGGAAGGGTGAAAGAATGATTAAAGAAAATAAAACATCGAGGCAGATATGTAGATATAAACAGACATACTTTCTCTTGAGCAGCCGCTTTTTTCTCTTCTTTCGTCAAGGCCTTGCTGACTTTTTTCTCAGCGTCCTTCGCTGCCTTCGCTTCACCCTTGACTGTGTCCTTGTCTTCGTCATCGTCCGAAGAATCTGTGGCAGAACAAATAGTGAAGGAGAGGAACAAGACAAATTTGATGAGGTGTCTTTCAATGCATACCTTCGTCAGTGTCAGGAGCCTCAAGGGGATAACCCCGCTTCATTCTGTCGAGAACAAGATCCCATTGGATCGGTGGTAGGGCCTGTACCCTTTGAAGGCCAACTGAAACTGTAAGAAAAAGCGGAAAAAATGAGTTGAGGAGTTGATTGTACTAGCGCAGGAAGGGAGGCCTTGCAACATACCATCATCAGCAAACTTCGTCAATTGTTCTTTGCTCGGAGCCGTTGACAAACCAAGAAGAACGGCAACGTTAACGTGAGAACGGAGACGAAGCCGGATGTTGCTCACCAGAACGGGAGATGTAGTCTGAACCGCAACCCAGATCTCGTTGACGCTTTCTTCGATAACATCCAATTTGAGTTGATGCATGATGCAGCCGAGAATCTTTGGAGGGAGTCGATTGTCATCTTCGGCCGGATTGTTGTACCGCTCGTCTTCGAAGGTAATGTACCTCGGGGGCTAAAAGAAAAACAATCGAAATTTCGATAGGAGGAAGTACGCAAAGCGACGCTATCGAAATTTCGATAGAACACACCTTCCATTCTTTGATATGGCGCAATGTCAAGACAACGAGCTGGAAAGTTGCCATGGTGTAATTGCTGGTCAAAATCCCTTTATTGTACAACGCGATGTCCCTGGTATAGAACTCATCATCCGTTGACGCAGAGATGGCGTTCAGAACAACGCGGACGTCAGGACGATCTCCAACCAACAGCAGAACGGGCATCAACTCCTCATCAAGGACGTAAGACAACATCATTGGACACAGGGGGCGTCCCGCAGCGGTACCCTTCGGAATCTGATAGACGAGAATCCTCGGTTTCAGTCCAGAGATTGCAGCAGGGGTTGCACCGACAGCTGGCCCGATGCGGACTTCACAGACTGCCTCTCCGGGTTTGGTTTCACCAAGCGTTACTGTCAGACATTCTGCCGACGTACTTTTGATCACAGGCTTCACCTTCGGTTGACTGAGGGATTCGCGGAGGGTCTTGAAATCCTCATCAGACCAGATGGGGGCCTTGCCTGATGGTCGTCCAAGGCGGCAAAGGATGCTGTTCGGTCCACTTCCAGCGCGGGATATGCACCTTGAAATCCTGGGGTGACAGTGATGACGTTATTCTCTTCCACTCTGCAAAGTTTTTCCGAGACTCGTGCACGAAGGGGTTGTCCGGATGTTCCAAATGCCAAGAACAAGTTCGCTGCTCCCGAAGTCTCCGAACGAAGGTCTTAAGCAATGGTGGCGTCAGACCTCCTTCCAGCAGCCTTTCACAGACCTGTGAAGATATGTCCGAAGATGACTGTGTTGTTTTAAATAAGAATGTCGCAAAGAAAGTAACTACCTGCGCAATCTCCGGCGGATACAATCCCTCAAGCGGCTTGTAGTTGTTGAACACCGGGTTCAACTCGTCCTTCCCCTGAAGCTCGACGAGTTTCGGAATGATCGCTTTGTCCTCAACTTGGGAAACGAAACTTGCAAGAACCGTCCATCGCTTTACAACTTCTTCGTCTGTGCCGTGCACGGCAGTGTATCCGGTCTTGTGCATCATTGTCAGCGTTGCGGCCTTTGGGGTAGGTACTCCTGCATAGATAATAAGGAAAGAATTGGTGACGTAATGTTACCCGAAGTGGACCCGCTATCGAAATTTCGATAAAGACCTTTGAGGTGACACTCGGTGAACAGGCGATGGAGTCGTTGCTCAAACGTATGCTCAGATCCGCCATGGGATGCCCGGTTGTGATGCCCAGCGAGGGTTTGTCGAATCCAAAAGGGTGTGTCCGCACTCAAAATCAACCCGTCGTACATCCTTGTCCAATGAGGCGGTGTCTTGCCTTCTTCTTCGTACTTCTTTCGTACATCCTGGGTCGTTTCGAAAGCATGTTGTCCACCCAGACACTTGAATGTAGCGCCTGACGAGGAATCGTACAATCAAAATTTCGATAGAAGGTACGATGTAATCGTCCGTAACGCAGCACGGCAATCAATCGAAATTTCGATAGCAAGGTACACCTGTTGGAAAGAGTAAACATTCGATGTATTTGTCCTTCGGTGGTGGAGCAGCAAGGATGTCATCACCAACCAACGCTTTCTTCTTGGTAGTAACCGTTCTTGTTTGACCGAAGCTCATGTCGCGGTCCAGTTCGATCTTCGAGTAATGAACAAGTTCTCGGGACTCAACCCAATCGTCGAGATAGACCTGAGAAGTATCGTGCCATTCCTCAACCTCTGCGGATGTCGCTGGTCTGCTCTGCTCTGCAACGATCTTCTTCTTCTTCTTCGGTGGAGGGGACTGAGAGAAAAGCGCAGCCTCGGAAGTATCCGTTCGGGGGCTTGCAGTGTCCGTTGAATGCGAATACGTTTGAGATGGAGGCTCATCAGAGTCCCCTGCCGGCTGCGACCGCTTCTTCTTCTTGATCCGCTTCTTCGGTGACAAATGGGACTCACCGGACATTGGGTAAATGTACTGAGGGTGATTAACGAGGTAAAACCTGTGCGCAAACGAGCTGAGGAACTTGCAAATGGACGATTGGGGCGACGAAAGTGCTACTTTGCTTGTGAGACCGAATATTTCTGTGAAGGTTTTTCAGTACCTCTAAATGTGAAGCGATAAGCTCAGATTCATCGGTTACGTCCAACTTAGAGTCCAAATCTCGTAAATGCAATCGAAATTTCGATAGACCGCAGACGAGGTACCGAGAAACGTTGTCTGATCAGGTTTACATAGACTTCGAAGGAGATGAAATAGATCCGATATGCATAATATAGATCGAAGGAGCATTGGACCAAGCAAAGAGTGGGTATTACATGATGAAAGGATTCGATCAAGTACTTACGCACTGAAATTGCAACAAACAAACGCGCAATCGAAATTTCGATAAGCGACTCAAATCTCAATGTTCAGCGGCAAGAAGCCGCGGACCTTCGGCCTCATCAACTATATGTTCGTCGTCCTCATCAGGTTCGCTCTCGCTGGATGGCGGGTCAAAGAGGGCAGGAGGCGGGCCTCGTGGCTGTCTACGAAGGCGTCCCTGGTATCTGTCCGGAGGGGGATGTGCTTCAAGCGACCGTGTTGTCTGTAGTTTTTTCCAAGCTTTCACATAGGAAACACGATCAGCAAGAGGTGTTCTAGGAATGTGGGTCATATATTGATGGATTCCCTCTGTGACATCTCTGTGTTTGCACATTAACTTGAGAGCCCGAATCATGCACATATCAAGTAAGGGTGAATCAACAGTTAAGTCAAGTGGAGGAAGGTAACTGGGATCCCATACAGGATCAGGTGTAACTGTCCTGTGTTTGGTCTGGAACCGTGTGAACGGCGTGTTGATATCCGCAGCCCGTTGAACAAATGAACGTATCGTAATAACAAAATGTGTAACCAGATGTGGCTGGACCGAAGATCTGAGAACCCGTTCTTTCTGCAAGGGGGGAAGGGTGCAGTACACATCACTTGCGCGAGAAAGATCTGTGACGTGTGGCAGCAGGGTGAGAGCATGTCCCAAACGTGACAAAGAGGCTTCACAACTTTCCTCAACGAACAGACAACCAGGAACCATGTCATACCATAACTGCCATGTACCGAGTGCAGTGCATAAGGTCCGAACATACTCTATCTTGGGAGCATGCTTTTGTGTAAGGGAGACCAGTAAAAGCAGACAATGTTCAAGAACAGTGCGTGCGGTCTTCCCAGAATCCAGAGCAGCCCCGGCCCAGGTACATTCTCGAACCCCATACCCAATGGCCCAGAGTGCAGGTGTAAAAACATACAACAGACTGTACAGGGACTGAATCTTTTGATATGCCACAGTGTTTTCAAGATTCATTGGTCGTCTGAGGGTCGACAATCTATCTCTAGCTTCGGTGATAAGACCTTTCAACACGTTGCCCGCTAACAAAAGACCGGCAAAAACCTTTTCCATGTATATGAGCTTCCGATGACAAGGAATGCTAGTCCGCACCGTGATAAACGGTTTGAGCAGCCAAGAAATAACGGGAAAGAAACGCCTGAAAGTAATGTGTACACAGTATTTGTACGGATGCCAAATGCCATAAAGCAGTGGAATGCGTTCCAAATGTGACCGGTAGTCAAGACTTCTGAGCTTCGCACCGTAAATGAAACGCAACACCGATGCATGTATTTTCATGTCGACCAGCAAAGGCAAATCCCGGCCTGTATGAATCTGTATGCGACGCATCATCTCAATTAACTGCAGCAGCTCAGTGTTTGTGCTTGTTCGACACTCGTCCAGCAGCAGAGGTTTCCAAATTTGTGGATGCACGATACCTCTGGCGATGTCGAGTGGCGCACGGATGAAATGTGCCTGTAACGTCCCATCCGTAACAGCTGCAATAGTGTTCAGTAGACCCCTGATGGAGGTCCGAATGCATCTCATGACACCTGGCAGTCTGAAAACTATGCGGCGCAATGTGAGATGTCCAGGAAATCGGGGCAGCAAGATTGTAAAGAGCACGGCTACGGCAGAACAGTCAAGATGTCCGGGCGGTCCATCGGGGTTCTGGAGGAATCGTTTTCTGAAAAAATTGTCCATCCAAATGCCAACAGAAGCAATGCTCATTGCATTCCAGAGGTCCATCGCTGCTGCAACACCAGATTCCTGCAGAGTCGGTATTCGAGGTGGAACTATGCCAAACCTTGCGAGTAACTTCTGTTCGCGCTGCGAAACAGTAATATCCAGAGCCGGGCGAAAAGCGAGGGGTGCCGCACGCAGGTGCGGCACATGCCAGATGTTGAAGAGCTCCTGCTGGAGTACGCTGAGCCATCTGGGCAAAGGTGTACAGTTTCTGTTTGCAACCACCTGCTCAAATGTCTGGCGGCGGCGTTTGGTTATCCTTATTCCAAGGACAAATTCAACAAATCGCCTTGACGTACCGCCTTCACAAGCATCTTCAATAATTTGGCGTCCATTCTCCCAAGAGTGCGAAGCGAGGAATCCTCGCACGTAGGCAATGAAATGGCCATCCATCTTTGGCGTACATGAAACTCGTACATGAAGTAGAAGACAACAAATAGTCTAGTATTTAAAATCTTTGAAATCTGTCAGACTGTCACTATCGAAAATTCGATTGCAGTTTAAACAGCCTATGCTTTACAGGGTAGTTATTCCTTTAGCGGCTATCTAAATTTCGATTGGACATTCCTATCGAAATTTCGATAGGAATTGAATTCCTTTTCTGTCGAATGCTCCTATCAAAATTTTGATTCGAGATGCTCCTATCGAAATTTCGATTGGTTTTAGAAATAAATCGATCGTGTAGACATCTCCATCGGATAAAACATTCATATGTGTTTGATTTATTTTACCTCTTATTTCTTTTACCTTTATTTTTCTACAAAGTTGTAATTTAAAATTCATATACTACTGTAGTACAACTATGTTCCGGTAAACCTTCGTGAAGGATTTTCATGGTTTGCTCTCTGAATGTCGTTAAAGACTTCCAATCGAAATTTCGATTGATCCATGCAAGGCAAATTGTCACGTAGCTTCGACAATCGAAATTTCGATAGCATCATTGCTTTTTCATTCTAATTTTCACATACACAGACTATCAGGAGTCGGGTGGACAAACAGTTTGATGTAGCTAATCGTGCAACCGAAGTTTCGATACATGAGACTTCCTGCCTACATTGTGAACTTCCCTGCGTCTCTTTGCTGATCGAACAACAAACAACATGCAGCAATTCAAATGAAACACACTGAAGTGCATATATGCATGCGCGTGGTAACACGGTGGTACACAACTGCTCATGTACTTGCACAACCACTGTCTTTTTAGGACATTTCTTCTTTCCCGGGATTGGCTTCATGTTCTTTAACCGTGTTTTTCGCACCGTGTGACACGTCCCTTTTTTGGTCCACTGTCCGGTGACAGGGGCCCATTTTGGGTGGACACTTGGTTCGTCTAAGCAATTGAAACGGGGCATAATCCCTGTTCCTGTCAAGTGTTTCTCAATACAGTCCACAAAGCACAGAAGGATTTTATCCATACACACCAACATGACCATGCAAGCACCTGGAGACCAAAAATACCCCGTGCCCTACAGCCACCACAGTCCCCTCCAAGTCAAAACAGCTCCTGGAGAAAATGACAAAAAACAAGCATACCACGGCACACACACACACACACACACACACACACAGCACAGCACAGCACAACTTTCCATGCAGTCAAAAACACACAAGCACCAATACACGCTGGCATAGAGACCAGGACTCCACTGCTCATGTAGAAAGGTGATATATTTGTTGTGGTGTTGCTTATCAAAGAGCGGAAAGAAGAGCCCACCGTGCGCAGCGACCAATAATATTTCATCCTTTGACAACAAGGTGATTAGACATCATTTGAAGCCAAAAGCGCGCCGTTTGACCATTTTGACAAACAGCGTCAGAAAAAAAGCTGTCTGACCATGGGGTGGTCGCTGAGGATGCGCGAAGGGGAGGGTGGGGGGTACATGGGAGATGCAATATTAAACAGAACCAGCAGCGTGGATGGAAATGAGGGTCAAATCTGCCCCCATGACTGATGCACACACATCAATGCATGCACAACTTTTTGGGGGC
This sequence comes from Eutreptiella sp. 'Long Island Sound 2002', assembly GCA_964036045.1. Classification (NCBI taxonomy): domain Eukaryota; phylum Euglenozoa; class Euglenophyceae; order Eutreptiales; family Eutreptiaceae; genus Eutreptiella; species Eutreptiella sp. 'Long Island Sound 2002'. Next base: position 171,688,018 of record OZ038378.1, read on the forward strand.
AGTTTAAGCTGGCGAAGCCCTCTACCAGATAGCACTCAAGAAAACTGTCGAATCAAAGGATAAGAGTCCGATGCAACGTTTGTCCCACAAAGCAGTGGGTTTGCAGACACCACACATGGTGAGGATCAGTTCCGTCTTACACCAGGAAATGCGCCGGGAAAAAAATACACACAGTACGACACCAACGTACACGTCGTGCGCTTTTACTCACATGATCCAATGAACTGCTTTGGGGTGGCTTCTTGCTGCAGCATCCAGCACTAAAGGCAGACAGACTTTGCACAGGACACTATTTTCTCAGCCTTGCTAATGATCGATGCTGGGCAAGTTTGTTTGGAACTGCATACGTGCATGTGCCCAGCAGGGATTCAGCTGACAGACGATCCAGTGGACAGATATGATACACAGCACGTCCATGAGCATCAGATAATTCATTCCGCTGGAAGGATACGACACAGCAATGACTAATCTGATGAGTCTTTTTCGAATGTATGAGAATGAGGAGATGCAGTAGATTGCAAAAGGGCTCCAAATGCAATCGGCATGTTACCTCATCTATCCTGTATCCTACTGGCAGAACACGTTGATGACGGTCAAGCTAGGCACCACTCCAGTGTGGGCAGAGGTGTCAATGGTGTGTCCCTGTCACTTGGCGTCAGTTGGCAGTAAACGCTCTGATGCTCGACTGCTTTCAGCTGATCTGCCCTTGTACACTTAGAGACAGGAAACACCAGACAAGTAACATAAGAGATTACAACCGCCCCCCCCCTGTCCAGGAGACACTTAGGTCCCGAATCAATATGGTTCAGATGCATACCGCACCTTGGCCATGCTGAGCCCTTGCACAGAAAGAGGGGGCGGGGGAGAAATTTGTGCGTGTAGCGGGTGGACAGAACGGCCATAATAATGCGAATCACCCTCAAAAGTGCACATGGCAATTTAGCAAAACGTGTAGATCAAACCCAAGCCCAGGGATCCTCAGTGCATCACTGCATGCGGTACCGAATCAAAATCAGGACCCCAATTTAACATCGTCGGACACCTGCTGTACCTTGGATAAGAGTGTCTCTTGGACAAAGGGGGTAGTAGTCCTAGCAGCCGACCCAAACACCTCCCGCCCCAGTCCAGCTCCAGTCCAGTCTTTTCCAGATCCGCCCCTTCCAAAAAGAGCTCCGAGGCCAATCTCAGAGGAGGGTCTTGGGACGGGGCGGGCTGGAGTGACCCCATGATACAACAGAACAGAGGATGACCACACAGCACGGCAAAAAAAGCCTTGTTCTGACCCCATGAAGGCTTGTGGGCACCTTCGGCACCACTTGTGCGGACCATTCGTGATGGACCTTTACCATAGAAAACCGTGTCACCTCATCCTGGCTCTAGAAGGCAGAGATATGTGGTTTGCTCATGTGCTTAGCAGCTGGTTGACTGCCTTTCATTCGAACCTCCATGTGAGGCAGGAAACGGCCGGTTGTGCCGACATCTATTCACCCACTGGCATCAAAGATGTATCGGATCATATGCGATAGTAATGGATCCCAGCCAAATGATGGTGGAGGTGCCTTTGGTACCAACATTGCCACTTGAACTCATAAATAACGACAAATCAAATCAGCTTACCTGAACGCATAGCTGAAAGTCACACCGGAATAGAAATGGGCTGCCATCTTAGACGGCTGAACCCCTACCTACAAATTTTAATTTCTCTTAAAGAAAACACTTGGAAAAAACACGTTTCAAAATGGTACTTCAAACCAAAAAAATTTGAAATAAAAACCTACCCAGCAAAAACCCATCTCATCAGGCGAAATGCATTGCCAACACACGAAACAACCATTTGGGAAAATGTAAACAGAAATGGTCTATGAACCTCCCCTCTGCAAAAAATCACACAAAGACTTGTTTCATAAACACCAGAGGTTACCAAGAGATGAACAGAAATGCATGATGTGGAATATGAACTGCCCTAATTGAAATAGCTTCTACGATATGAAAAAACAAGACTTGCCGAAATTTCGGAAGACAACACGTCTGCCGAAATTTCGGCAGACATTCAGTACGTCGAAATATCGGATGAGATATGAATGACATCAATCGAGCGATCTCTGCAATCGTACTTACCACAATATCCAAAATTAAATCGTTTGCCGAAATTTCGGAAGCTTTTCATCCGGTAAAATATTGGCCATGGACCCCATTACATCTGAAGCCACTAAAACAATACATGATGCACTGTTAGCAATAAAATAAAACGTCATACGTGACCCACTACCCTAAAAAAATGAAGAAACGCATGTTGTATGCAGCGAATAGCATAAATACGGAGTGACAAACAGAGAATACGAGCAACGCAAAACAAGGCAGTAAAAATCGAAAAGTCGTAGAAGATTACTCTGTCACAAATGTAGCGCAGAAGCACCCCGGCCCGTCCAAGACAGGTCAAAGTAAGTGATGGAGAAATAGACGGGACAAAAATTGATATATACCAAACCACACAGACCAATCCCGCAAACCCAAAGTGACATATACACTTCTCGATAGCAAACATACCGCAATGCACGAAACGACGTGTACTGCAGTAGCCGAATACACAGTACCTAACAACATAGGTCACCTGGAACATATGCAGTGGTATGACAGCAGAAGGCTGCACAGCCAATATATATGAAAAAAGGAGGTGCACCAGGAACATCCGCAACAGAGAAGTATATCTAACAACAAAATTTCAAAAGGCTGGTGTAGTCCACATTCTTGACCAAAGAACTGGACGTATTAATCCGACACGAAAAAAAAAGTTGTATAGATCCCAATCACAACCATTGCAGAATCCAGATAAACCAATAACGCAAATAGTGAACGACAACCTGCAAAGAGAGAAAGCGAAGGGAAAAATGTAACAAGCAGATGCGAACATAAATATCGAGAATGCAGCATACCACAGCTAGAACAATCAGTTCTTGCGGGCCAACTGGCTTTGAAATGCAGCGAACGACTTTGCTCCAGATTTACTCTTCTTTTCAGCCTGGCAATAGCGAGGGGCATGATGCAACACCAACTCCGAACGTCACAGTATTGTATACGTAGGGAGGCCGGCAACATGCAGACACGCAGTGCAGCATACTTCTTTCTTCTGCTTAGCCTCTGCAGCAGCAGCTTTCTTGGCGTCGGCCTCCTGCTTCTTTTTCTCCGCGGCCTCCGCTTTCGCCTTGGCAACGGACTCCTTCTCCTTCTTGGCGGCCTCCTTTGCGACGGCCTTCTGCTGCCGCTCAGATGCTGCCTTCTCCTTGGCGGTAGGTTCCTTGCCCGCTTTCTTAGGAGCCGAAGTGGCCCGAATAGGTTGGTCCTCTGTAACACGTTACATAGACAAATCCAAGAATGTGGTAGCGAGAGTGTCTTCCGAAATTTCGGAAGACAATAGATGATAACAAATGTTGAAAAGACGTAGCACTGTGTCCGGTATTGACTAGATGAATGCCGGGGTCATGCAGTATATTCAGTCAGCACACCACACCTTCTTCTTCACTCTCCTCAGAAGACGATTCATCGACCCCTTCTGGAGGATACAAAGGCTCACCATTCAGCAACCTCTGGCCGATCAGTGTCCAAGGAGGCCGATCCCGATTGTCACACTCCACCAGATTGGTTGTAATCTCCGCCTCCAGAGTGTTCGTAGTTGCAGAATTCAGCCCCAAATGTACAATACTTGCCGGAGTATGAAGCCGCACGCGCAAATCTGCCGTCAGTCTGGGCTTATCGGAAACCACAAGCGCCCACATAACAGGACTTTTCTCGGCCCCATATGCGTTGATAACCGTTCCCGCAATTTCGAGCGGCAGATCTGACGTCATAGTGTCACAGAAAGTGACATATCTGGGCAGGGTATACTGAAAGAAGATGGATAAGGAACGGAAGGATAAGGTTTTATGAGAAGGAGCAGTACATTGTACGCCAACACACCCGTGGCAGTTTGTGGGCGAGGATGAGCATCGTCGTGGCGTGCATGCTGTAGTGGAGGGTGAACATTCCAGTGTTGTACACTGCCAGTCGGAGCACATGAAGACTCTCAACATCGCAGGCAGCCTTCAACTGGGAACCATAGCTGGTTGCATCTGACTCGGAACCATGGATCACAACGGTGGTGCCATCGCAAAGTGCTTTGCTGATCAAATTGTGAAACCCACCAATGTGGTTCTTCGGGACTTCAACGAATACCACATCGAAGTTCAGAGTCGCAACCTCAGGGGGAATTGGTGCACCAGGGGTTCCATTCACAAGATAAATGATACCTTCGCCCTGTGATCCTTCGCCACATGTGATTTTGGTCGGGTGTTTGTCGTCTCCAACCAGAACCTGTAACGTAACAATGTGACAGCAATATTTGACGATGTCTCATCTTCTACTTGCAGCGCATATCGAAAGTGGAGAACGAATAGTTAGACAGTACTTGTACGGGTGCCACACCCCGTACACGATTGTTTGCACAAGCTGAGCACAAGAAAACTGCACAGGACGGGTGCGCTGCGGACCACTCCGCTGGATGCAGGACCCCACTCTGAAACGGACCCTAACCCTATACCCTAGTCCACACGCTGCAGCACGGTTAGATCCCCCACTCTACCCGAGGGAATCGGTTTCAAAAGGGAAAGGAAAGGGCATGTGCTCTCAGGGGGTCAGCCGGTCAGTGGGTGGGTGGGCGGGCAAAGACAGGAAAACTGCCTAAACATTGGAGACGCAAACAAAAGTTGAGACGAGGCACAACTAGTGTTTGCACAAGCTGAGCACAAGAAAACTGCACAGGACTTGGGTATTCATTCTCCGCCGTACCCAGTTCCCACACCACAGGTCCCACATCCGGATCCCAGCTCCCGAGGAATGTGAACTGAGGTATTACTCAAGCAAAAGGCAAAGCAACAGAAGCAACCCCCCCCCCCCCCACTACAACCAGGGGACCCGCCACCGTGCACTGTGGACCCGCATCTTCCCGAGACACGGCGCCGCGCTCAATGGCAGAGGCCAGAGGCTGAAGTGGAGGGAGGGCAGGATTCGTGTCTTGCACCGGGCCCAAATCAGCAACGCCACCTCCTGCGGACCCCTCCATCGGCCGCGCCGCACGGACTCCACCACAGTGGACAGACCCAGGTGGTCACTACGGCCTTCGTGCCCCACGTACAAATAAGGCGGGTAAATTGCATCAACCGGCCGGCAGCCCCAGCCGGACGCGGAGTGAGGCCGGCCCAAAAAGGTCTCCGCCATACCCATGTATCCACCACAGGGTCCACAACCTAACCCCGGCGGACTCCTCCAGCGGCCATGCCGCCCCGGACAGCCACCACAGCGGGGAGATACAGGCGATCACGACGGTCGCCGTGCCATGCGGACAAAGAAGTGGGCAAATCGCACCAACCGGCCGTCAGTCCCAGCCGGATGCGGAGCGATGCTGGCCCAAAAAAGGTGAATAAATAAAGCACCCAGCGGCCGCGCCTCCAACCAAGTAAAAAGACAACACAACATGCGCACCCAGCGGCCACGCCGTCGGAGTCAACCTCTGCAGAGGGTAGATACAGGCGAACACGACTGTCGCCGAGTCTCACTGACGGTAAAAGGCGGTCAGTCCCAGCACCCGGCCGTCATCTCCAGCGGAACGCGGACCGACGCAGCCCATAAGTACAAAACCAAATCAGCACCCAGCGGCCAAGCCGTCAGGGACACCCACTGCACTGGGCGGGCACAGACGACGACGACAGTCGTCAGTCCTCACGGGTTGAAGAGGCGGGCAAATTGCAACACCAGCCCATATCGGGCCTGGATCCATATATAGGGTACAGCAACCCTGCGTCCCTGGTTCCAGTCCGTTAGGGAGACCACAGCGACTCCCTCCGGCAGCCTTACCTCCCAGACCTGGCAGCAGGCATGCCGCCCTGGGGGTTTGACGCCGCGGCCGTCGGGGGTCGTGCGGCGGTGCGGCGTGCCTCCCACGCGTGCGGCCACGTCCCGGACCGCCCGTTCCAAAAATCCCTCCCTGTCGTCAGGGAGGGGGCACTGGGGGCACAGGCGCACCCCGTTGCCGAGCAGCACCCGGCGGATGGGCAGGCGCGCCAACCTGCCGCAAAGGCGGGTGCGGAGCACGCTGCCCCACTTCGCCGCCCGGCGCTGCTGGGCGTCCGCGGAACGCTGGTGCCGCTGTCCGCCATGGCGACCCTTCCGGTGGGCTCCGCGGGAACCCCGCCGCTTGTGGGCCCCACGCGAGCCCCGACGCTTGGTCATAGGTGCGGATAGCAATAAAAAAGGTTGCTACATGGAGGGCACATACTCTGCCGGCTCTGGTCTGCTGGGGGGGGGGGGGGAGGCTAGCATCCCCGGAGACACACCACCCCCCTCACCCGAGCCTCGCCCAGATTCTCCAGCAATGCATCCCACGTGCACCAAGCCTCGACTTCCGCTCTGGCCTGTGAGCCTCCGAACACTGACGTCACCCTGGACATAGGGTCTCCCGGCTGAAGCGCCGAGGGCACCCACACGAGGCGGAGCACGATCCCCGATACCCACAGGATTCTAGCCGACGACCGAAGGACCGTTTGGTGGTGGGTCAGATGGCTAGTCGCGCGCAGCCTGAGGACCTGAGCAATGGCCGCCTCACTGTCGCTACAGACCGTAACAGATCGGTGTCCCGTCCTGACTGCAAACCTGACAGCCCACGCCACTCCCCTCAGTTCCGTGGTTTGCTGGCTGGCGAAGCGGGCAGGAGGTGTCACATGCGTACGCACACCCACTCCCGGCACGAGCGCCCCAACCCTCCAGCACCCCGCATCGCGCGCTCCATCGACACAGATGACGACGCCCCCGCACCACAGAGATGATCGCGAAAGCCTATCCTCAGTCCCAAACTGGAGGGTCCTCAATTGCCGCCAGGCCTCCCCGCCCGGCGCCTGCCAGGGCTCGGCCGCCACCGCCACCAATGTTGCGAGGCTGCCCAGCATTTTCAGGGGGAAGCCCTGGGCCGGTTGTTTGACCCCCCCCACCGTCCTACCCCAGCGCAACCAGCAGTAGGCGCCCGCCGCGAAAGGGCAACCCAATCCCCTCGGACGCACATGCCAATTCAGCAAACCCAGGAAGCTTTGGAGGTGCCGGTCGTTGCCTGCGCCAACCGCCAGCCTCAGCCATCCCGCCCACAACTGGAGCAGTGCTTGTTCATGGCTCCTGATCTGCCTGGCCTGCAAGTCGAGCTCCTTCCCCAGGAATGACGCCACAGGCACCGGGTCCAGGACACTCTTAGGACTTATGAGGAACCCAGCCTCGATCAGGGCACGCACTGCCACTCGCCCCGCCTCCCTGAGCACCTCCCTATCAGTGAAGACGAGCAAAAAGTCATCGAGGTAGTGCACAAGGAGTATCTCGGGGGGCAGTACCCCCTGCAGAATGCGCGCCAAACTCGTTTGGCACAGATAGGGGCTGTATTTCCAGCCAAACGGTAGGCGCGACAGCGCCACAGGCGGAGCCCCGGGGGCGGGCCGGAAGCGAAAAACCTGGCGCGCACCCTGGGGCAAGCAAAAGCTCCAGAACGCATTTTTGAGGTCAATGTGGAGGCCGTAGAGGTCCACATCAGGCGGGAATGCCGACAAGGACCTAGCCAAATCCTCCCAGGAATCCAATCTAAAAGTGGGGGGCTTGCCCCCGTCACTCTTGTTGATCTTGACGCAACTCAAGATCAAGGAGACCTTCTCGGATGATTTGGGGATGACGAAGGGGTAACACGTGGGGGGGGGGGGGGTCAACCGGCTCCTCGTAGACCCCCGCCCCCCTCAACGCTTGCACTATCCTCTGGACCTGCTGCGACACCCATCTGGTTGCCCCTCGGACCACCCTATCCCCGTCCTGCCACTCTTGCTCGACGTCAAAATCCTGGAGCCCTCCGTGGTAGAAGGGCGGTACGACAGCGTCCCACAGATCGTCCGGTAGCTGGTGGGAGCCTACCGGTCCCAACCCCCGGTCCAAAATGGCATCCTCGACCCCCCCCATGAACCGCGGAATGGGGGAGGTGTTGATATGGAGGCATGACTCCCAGGCGTCCGGGTGGAGCTTGCGCAAGGCGCCCAGGAGAGCGGGTAAAGCCCCTTGCAAGCGGAAATCCTCGGCTGTATCGAATACTCTATTCAACCACAAATCCACCCTCTTCGCAAACATCCACAAGCCACAACGTTCCCGCTCGGCTATCCAGTGAAAATGGGGGGTGAGCGCCTGCATGAACTCCAGGAAGAGGGGGGGCTGCTCCTGCACCCTCCCACCCCTGTCGGGACCCTTACAGAGGGGGGGGGGGGCGACGCCACTGGGCCCGCCCTCCCCCAAGCCTTGGCCTTGAGGCGCTCAGCTGCAGCCACGAAGGCACCCTCCACCGGGCCTTGCGCCTCCGGCGTCCGGACACGCCCGCCCTGCCCGAGCTTGATGCGCTTGGGCTGCGGCGTTCCGATCTGCTGGGCCAAACGAGGTCTCCCAGCTTGACGGCGTGCGGGGGCTCGGGATCGCACGGCCTGCGTACCATCCAGGACCACCTTAGCGCGACGCGGCCCCGCGTATGTGCGGTAGACACGGCCCACCACTCCAGCTTTCGAGCCCGCTGCGGGTCCTCCTCTGACAGGGCCAACGGCTGCCCTGGAGGACCACGGCTTACGCTCCCGTCCAACGAACCTGGCAACTCCGGCCTGTCGACGCCCGGGGGAGCCCCTGGCGCTGCCGACTGCGAATTCGCCAGAGGGCTCGCTTCCGGAATCCTCGCTGTTGTCGTCGGTGTCCACGTCGGAATCGACATTGATGGGCCCGGCTGCCGTTCCCGGCCCGCACGCCCCCCCCCCCACGGCCACCAAAGGCCCCGCCACCGCGCACAGCTGACCCGCATCTTCCCGAGACACGGCGCCGCGCTCAATGGCAGAGGCCAAAGGAGGAAGTGGAGGGAGGGTAGGAGCTGTGTCAGGCCCCAGGCCCACCTCAGCAGAGCCGTCCCCTGGGGATTCCTCCAGCTCGGCCGCGGTTTGGTCTCCGTCGCCTCCTCCCCCAAGCGTGCCGCTCGCAGTGGATTCCAGCTTCTGACCTCGCGGAAGTCTCGGCTTGCGCTTGGTCGGGGTGTTGAGGGCGCTCGCGATACTGGGGAACATCGGGGATCCCCACAGGGCCAGGACGCCCACGCGTTCCGGAGTCGGCAAAGGCCCCTGGTCACGGGACCATGCGGGCAGCACCGTAGGGGCAACGACTCCCGGGTCTGACCATTTGGTGCCGTATTGCATCGCCACGGCCGTGCTCTGCCATCTGCCCCACCATTTGTAGTAGGCGAGGTCTGGCTTACGGGCCCAAGTCGCTGCGGCGCCTCCCCTGCGCAGGGCGTGCCACCTGGCTCGGAAGTGGGCGGTGCTCGCCAGGGTGTCGGCCATGCCTGCCTCCAACCCCGCTTCCCCTGACTGCCAGACGAGCATGTCTGAGGACCGGCCCAGCGAAACCATGTGGCCATGAAGCCACGCCCGGACGCCGTCCGCATACCTGTACAGGGGGCGGGTGGTGTACCCCTCCTCCCCTGTCTTGGAGTTCCAAAACTGGACAAAGCCTGGCATAGCCAGGTCAGTAACCCTGATGCCAGCCGCTTCGCCCACCCGCAGGTAGCATACCCAGCTGATGATGGCCAATGCGCTGAACACCGCTCCGTGTCTGGAGTCTCTGGCCTTTTCGACCAGCTGGACCAAGCCTGCTGGGGACAGATAGGGCTGAGAGCCCGAGGATGCGGCTCCCGCCGCAATCCGTTTGTGCAAGGTGGTGACTGTTGGGGGCAGCCACTGGAGGTCCTCCACGGCTCTGACCGCGGAGGTAATACCCCGCAGGGCCGACGCTGTAGCGCCGGCTTGCGCCCGCTCCGCCAGGAGGCCTGCCAGTGCTGCGGCTGTATCAGGCGGGCCCGTGCGGTCCGCGTAAGCCGCCAAGGCCCGGAGTCGGGACGCGTACTGCGAGCGGGTTCGCGGTCTCCAGGACTGCATGGCACTTTCCTCCGGTGAGGAGGGGTCGTCTGACCGGGCTGCTGTCTCCCACCGGCGGGCGAGCGCCCGCAGCTCTGTCGCCGTGTCCGCAACGCCGGAGCCCGGGGCGGCCGGTCCGGGCTCCAGCCGGTCCTGTCAGGACCAGTGTGGGCATCTAAAGTGCCAGTGGCGTTCGTCGGGGGAGCCCCGCTGCGCGCACCTCTGGCCCCCTCCGCTCGGCGGCGAGTCCACAGGGATCCACTCGCCCTGCCTCGACTGCCATTGCAGTACTCCTCCCACCTCCCTGAATTTCACGCTCCGCCACGTGAACGCCGATCCTTGTTCCTTCCATGCCTCCTCCAGCGTGGCGTACTGGTTGGACTCGGAGCTGGTTTTTCCGTGCGTCCCTGCATACCTTCGGGCATACGCCGCCTGGGACTGGGACACGCAGTCCCAGACCCTCCACGCCAGCTGCTCTCCTGGGTCGACTGCGGCCTCCGTCGCCTGGCCGCCAAACTCACTTGGTCGGGGGATCTCCCCCACCTCACCAGCTCTAAGGCGCACGTACGCCTTGATGTTGGACAGCATGAGCCTCATCCACTGTGCCAACTGGGGCTTCTCGAGGGCTCGGTTTACTTCTGGTACGCTCAGTGGGGGCAGGCGGGGCCCCTCCTTCACTGCCACTCGGGCGAGTTGCTCTCTAAGTTCTTGAATTTCTTTGGCTTGCGCCGCCAGCCGCTCCTTGGCTGACTCTTGCTGGTTCTGATTAGGCTGCTCAACCCCGTCCATGGGTTAACAAAAACAAAGACAGGAAAACTGCCTAAACATTGGAGACGCAAACAAAAGTTGAGACGAGGCACAACTAGTGGTATATGCTGCAGAAAATGCCTGAAGTTAAAATGCAGATAATCCTTCCCATACAGAAATCTCATTAAAGCATTGTGTACCTTCATGTCGATCAGCAATGGCATTGTTTTCCCGGTATGGCGCTGCACCTCTGAGACCATGCCTAGTAGATCCAACAAATCTGCAGTACAACCACATCTTGTCCCAGAGATTTGAAAAGGATGCCACACCTGTCGTTGAACAACGTCACGAACAATGTCCAGAGGAATGCGAATCCAACTCCTATCGGCTGTGAGAGCAGTTGCAATGGAATCTTTCAATGCCTGAAAAGACTCCTTGATTTTAAATGCCAAAGCTGGTACTGCCAGACGCATTTCTCGCAGTGTCCTGTGGCCTGGAAAGTTGTTCAACCTTACGGTACGAAGGAGACATGTAGCAGTTGCATTGTGTGAGCGGTCTGAGTAGAAGGGATTCAACACAAAATGCTTGATGTAGACATTGTCAAGCCACATGCAGGTGCTCTTACCATCAATGCGATCCCAGAGTTGTTGTGCCTTGTTCGCAGCTCGTTCATACAGAGACACTTCCTGTCGGGCGACAATTCCGTAGTTCTTCAACACACGCTGTTGTGCGCGCGTGGCCGAGATGAACAGTTGTTCCGGTTGCAGCTGCCGGTATGGGACAACATGAGCAGACATTGAACGCCAGATACACATCACCTCTTTGGCAAAAATTGTAATCCACCTCTTCCTTGGTGTCACACCGACATCAGCCAGAAATTTGTTCCAGGATGGGCGTGTACTTTTTTCAGCTCGCATTTGGAGACAGAACAGCACAAATGTGGCACTGACACCACCGGCAGCCGCATCATGCAACATGTCAATGCCTGTGATCCATTCATGTCCCTGAATGAAGCTCCGAAGTGAACATACGAGATCGTGACCCGTAAATGAATTCATTCATTCAGTGGATAGAAATCACTGTGGGACGAGGTTCCTTACAGCGTTAACATAGGACATGTACCTGACATCTTAAATTTTTTGGAATTCATTCAGCAATTGTAGCATTCACATATTTGTTGATTACTGTTCAGTGGGATGTGTGCAACTTGATTTACTTCGGGTGATCGGGTGAAGCAATGAAGGTAATTCTTCCGAAATTTCGGTGGAGGAATTGCTATCTGAAATTTTGGTATTTGGTTTGTCTTTAGAAATTTTGTGACGGAAATTGTTTGTTTGTTTTGGTAAACGTAATGTTTTCCGAAATTTCGGCAGACGGTTTACGATGTGTCTGTCTTCCGAAATTTCAGAAGACAATTGGGATTCCGAAATTTCGGAAGACCGTGTGTGTTCTGTGTTCACTTCAACGAATGAGGTGCCTTTCGAAATTTCGACAAGACTGAGATCTTCCGAAATTTCGGTAGACATTTCCTTTTCTAAAAAAACTGCACAAATTTTTCTCTACCGATATGCGGATGATGAACGTGCAAATGCGTATACAATGTAGTACAATGCAGTACAAGCAATACAGTTCTTCTACATTGAGAGATTTGATTTTGTTGTCGCTCTCCTTTCACACAGTAACAGGTTAAGTTAACTTTGTTACTTGGGGGTTTTGGGGTGTAATGTGCTAACTCATGCGCTTCTGTACTGTGCCCACCTCCCTTAATTTCTACCCCTGCCTTCGTTATGCTCCTGCATTAGCTACATACCTGCAATCCATTTTTCCGAGTCATTCATACATTTGCATAACCTTCATCCTCATATCATATGTTGCCCTATTTTCTCTATGGTCAAATACCCATTTCTACGCCACTTTTGAAAATTTCCGCTTTTTGCATTTTTGGGTTTAAAATCGGGGTTGGAGTTCAGCCGTCTAAGGCCATGTCAAGCACGTTGCTTGTAGCAGAAACAATGACCACAGCCATGACCCACCTCCTATTACCGACTACAACCAGCTCACAAACGGGCGTTCTAGAATTCTTGGCCGCAAAAAGTGCAGGCCAAAAAGACAACCGTCACACAAATGGCGATGCAAAAACAAGGCTGTGCCAGCACAACGGAACGGCGTTAGGCTCCGTCGAGGTCACTGGGAGACGACCATGGATGGAAGAGACCTTGTACCCCCCCCCCCCCCCCCCTTGTCGTTCCCCACCCCAGGGAAGACGGTCCCCCACCACCCCCTGGGGGACGGTCACCAAGTGACGGTCCCCCAGAGGGGTGACCGTCCCCCACCCCCCCCTGGGGAACCCCACCACCACCGTACACGCGGGGCGGAGAGGGAGCACGTGGCAGTGAGAGGCGCCGAACAGACGCACGGTCGTGCAAGACGGTCTTGCCATCATGGTCATAAGTGATGCGGCGATATGCATCACCGTGCTCCGAATGTCCAACGACGTGCGCCAAAAAAGGTTCCCCCGTGGAGCGGATGAACATCACACTTGTCCCAAGGGAAACATGGTTGTGCTATCAAGTTCCATTTCAGCGAAAGTGAGCAAAATGTCCTGCCATGAGTGCAAGGGAAACAAGTGGCAGTGCCCCACAACACAGTCACCCACACAGCAACACAATGAGCCGCAACGAAAAATTTTGGGTTGACCAAGTGACGGTCCCCTACCCCCCCCCGGGAACGACAAGGGGTGGGGAAAGACAAAGAGGGGGGGGTTATGAAATCATGATGATCATAATCACCACTGTGTGATGGTCATCATACGCCTCAGGGGATCAATTTCTGATACTGAGAGGGGTGGGGCTTCTGGCCTTCCTGGGATTTTGCCCGACCCGCCACCCACCAGATCAGAGAAATTCTATTGCCTTCGGCAAGTCCACTCGCAGAGAATCTACTCCAAGAACCGCACACACAAAATAGGGGAAAAACGACATAAATACAGCCTAAAACATGCTTTACATACCTTGGATGGTCATTTTAAGTGATCACGGTATCGGAACAATAAGTTTCGACGACTTGGATTTTTGAGCTACCCAGGGTGAAAAACTGCATCATGAGGGTGTGTACCCATCCCTTGGGAACCCCCCCCCCCCCCCTGACCTAATACCCAAATAGGGTGAAAAACATATAAATACGGCCTAAAACATGCTTTACATACCTTGGATGGTCATATTGTGTGGTCACAATACCATAAAAACAAAATGCGAAAACTTCGATTTTTGAGCTCTACAGGGTGAAAAACTACATCAGCAGGTTGTGTACCCATCCCTTGGGAACCCCCCCCCCCCTGGACCCAATACCCAAATAGGGTGAAAAACACCTAAATACGGCCTAAAACATGCTTTACATACCTTGGATGGTCATATTGTGTGGTCACAATACCATAAAAACAAAATGCGAAAACTTCGATTTTTGAGCTCTACAGGGTGAAAAACTACATCAGCAGGTTGTGTACCCATCCCTTGGGAACCCCCCCCCCCCTGGACCCAATACCCAAATAGGGTGAAAAACACCTAAATACGGCCTAAAACATGCTTTACATACCTTGGATGGTCATTTGAGGTGATCACAATATCATAAAAGCAACTTTCGAAAACTTCGATTTTTGAGCTGCCCAGGGTGAAAAACTACATTAGCAGGTTGTGTACCAATCCCTTGGGAACCCCCCCCCCCCCCCCGTGCGCCCAATACCCAAATAGGGTGAAAAACACCTAAATACGGCCTAAAACATGCTTTACATACCTTGGATGGTCATATTGTGTGGTCACAATATCAAAAAAGTAAGTTCGAAAACTTCGATTTTTGAGCTGCCCGGGGTGAAAAACTGCAGTAGCAGGTTGTGGGCCGGCCCATTCACTAGGCCATTATTGGTGGAAACAGTCATTTCGCGTCTTTGGCACGGGTTGTGACCGGCTCTCAGCAAGGCTACAGACTGCAAAAAACGTCCTTTCGTATCCTAGTAGGCATATACTGTCACAACATCCCCACTCACACCCCTCAGAGTGGGTACCACAGGGTCACCGAGGTCGCCAAAACCGCCAACATAGCAAAAATGGCTGAAAGGCGCATAAAGTGCACCAGAGCTCGTCCCACTCCGCCCCATACAAACCCCATGGAGTCGGGACCCGGGAACACTTTTTCAGCTCAAAATCGAAAAAAACCAAAAGATTCATGATTTTCGACCCAAAAAAAGGGGGGGTCATTTTTTCGACATTTTTGATCCCCCCCACCCCCCCCTCCCTCAAAAACTCCAAAAAAGTGGGTTTCAAGTGGGGGGGATCTGGGGAGGTCCGGACCACAAACTCATTGGGGGATGTGTTTATTGGACAAAATAATGATTTTACAAGGGGTTAAACTAACAATTCAACCCCTTGGGGTAGGGTATGCAAATAGGCCCAAAATGGCCCAAAATGGGGGGTATGTGGCGTTTTCCCCTATATACGCCTGCCTGGCTTTGATCTAACAACCTCTGCGAGGTGATTTCCTCCGGGGAAAACTGAAATCTATCAAAGGAGAAATGGACGCCGATTTCAGATACACAAACTTTTTTTTGGCCTCAGACCCACCCCCCAGCCACCCCACCCCTGGGCATAGTATCGACTGGCCACTAGGCAATCCCCTGATACGCCCAATAATCTCTTCTGTGGGGGTCACAAATGCTGAAATTGAAAAATGCTGAATGCCATGCGCATCCTACTGCACGCCAATAGCAACCAGTCGCATGTGGATCAGCTTGAGAAGCAGTGCAGGCAAACGCAAGGTGAGGGAGAGAGGGGAGAATGTGGAAGAAAATCAAGTGGAGCTAAAACAACGACGTCACCGTAAACATGGACGAGGCATTTCGCAGTCTCACGCGACTGGGCATTTCACTACGTAAAAGAAGCATCAGTAGGCGGACCAGAAATTGCAATATATACTGTGCCGAATTTACCGGGTTTTGAGATAAAAAATTACCTGATGAGAAGCCGCGTTTTTGAAAAGTGGACCTTGAAGAAGGCTCCTGGTCTGCACTTCACACCATGCTTTGATCACACCATGGGAGAGCACATGCACTGCAAGGGGGCAGTGGGGGTGCTTGGAGACCACTTGCCGTCCACCTGTAGTCTGTTTCTCTTCCTTGTCCTTTTCAATTGTCCAGTACCTTTGAACAATTGTGATGAACAGCGAAAGACCGGAAACACCAGACAAATAACATAAGAGATTACTACCGCTGACAGACGATCCAGTGGACAGATATGATACACAGCACGTCCATGAGCATCAGATAATTCATTCCGCTGGAAGGATACGACACAGCAATGACTAATCTGATGAGTCTTTTTCGAATGTATGAGAATGAGGAGATGCAGTAGATTGCAAAAGGGCTCCAAATGCAATCGGCATGTTACCTCATCTATCCTGTATCCTACTGGCAGAACACGTTGATGACGGTCAAGCTAGGCACCACTCCAGTGTGGGCAGAGGTGTCAATGGTGTGTCCCTGTCACTTGGCGTCAGTTGGCAATAAACGCTCTGATGCTCGACTGCTTTCAGCTGATCTGCCCTTGTACACTTAGAGACAGGAAACACCAGACAAGTAACATAAGAGATTACAACCGCCCCCCCCCTGTCCAGGAGACACTTAGGTCCCGAATCAATATGGTTCAGATGCATACCGCACCTTGGCCATGCTGAGCCCTTGCACAGAAAGAGGGGGCGGGGGAGAAATTTGTGCGTGTAGCGGGTGGACAGAACGGCCATAATAATGCGAATCACCCTCAAAAGTGCACATGGCAATTTAGCAAAACGTGTAGATCAAACCCAAGCCCAGGGATCCTCAGTGCATCACTGCATGCGGTACCGAATCAAAATCAGGACCCCAATTTAACATCGTCGGACACCTGCTGTACCTTGGATAAGAGTGTCTCTTGGACAAAGGGGGTAGTAGTCCTAGCAGCCGACCCAAACACCTCCCGCCCCAGTCCAGCTCCAGTCCAGTCTTTTCCAGATCCGCCCCTTCCAAAAAGAGCTCCGAGGCCAATCTCAGAGGAGGGTCTTGGGACGGGGCGGGCTGGAGTGACCCCATGATACAACAGAACAGAGGATGACCACACAGCACGGCAAAAAAAGCCTTGTTCTGACCCCATGAAGGCTTGTGGGCACCTTCGGCACCACTTGTGCGGACCATTCGTGATGGACCTTTACCATAGAAAACCGTGTCACCTCATCCTGGCTCTAGAAGGCAGAGATATGTGGTTTGCTCATGTGCTTAGCAGCTGGTTGACTGCCTTTCATTCGAACCTCCATGTGAGGCAGGAAACGGCCGGTTGTGCCGACATCTATTCACCCACTGGCATCAAAGATGTATCGGATCATATGCGATAGTAATGGATCCCAGCCAAATGATGGTGGAGGTGCCTTTGGTACCAACATTGCCACTTGAACTCATAAATAACGACAAATCAAATCAGCAAACCAAAAACAAATCAGCAATATCAGACAGCACCAGCTGGCTCTGTGTCATTTTATCAGCTGTGACCCTGCAAAAAAAAAAAAATCATGGCTCGCTCCATTCTGGCGATCGCCCGCACTCTACCTCTATGTTCTCCTCTGCCTGTTCATCTCCCTCTAAAGCGTCAGGCTTTCCAGGAATCTTCGACCTCATGCTCGTGGGTGTTAGCAATCAAAGCAAGCAGCGTGCCTCAGAAGGGCGAAAGCATGGACGCACACAAAAAACACAATCCTGCAGCAAACCTGCAAAATGGCGGTACTCACACGGGGACAGGGGTTTTTCGTAGTAAACGCATATCCCCATTTGGGACCAGACGGCCATGCTGCGTAAAGCAACATTAGCCCATAGCTGAAAGTCACACCGGAATAGAAATGGGCTGCCGTGTCAAGCACGTTGCTTGTAGCAGAAACAATGACCACAGCCATGACCCACCTCCTATTCCCGACTACAACCAGCTCACAAGCGGGCGTTCTAGAATTCTTGGCCGCAAAAAGTGCAGGCCAAAAAGACAACCGTCACACAAATGGCGATGCAAAAACAAGGCTGTGCCAGCACAACGGAACGGCGTTAGGCTCCGTCGAGGTCACTGGGAGACGACCATGGATGAAAAAGGGCGGTGATGCAAAAATTTAAGCACAATGGGAGGGGTTAAATGTCAACGAATGACCCACAGCACTGGACGTTCGAGCTGTGCCGCATAATATTATGGCCAGTGTGAATTTTAATTAGAAGTATCAAAGTTGCATCATGTCTCCACTCCGGGGGCTGTCCGCCCGCCAGGGCAAGGTCCTCACAAAGGCTCTGTCCGCAGCACCGCCGATGTTGATAGATACAACCTGGGGGATGCGGCTCAAAGACTGAGCCTTCACATAATCCGCATATAGCGGAGCCGGCACCGCATCTTCCCCAACCCAAGGCTGCTGGACAGGGCGCGCATAGTTTGCAATCCGGCTCATTGCACGTTCCTGTTCAGCTGTTAGGGCGTTGAATTGATCCCAACACTTCCGAGCCTTGAAGAAAAAGCAGACATGGAGGAGGAGTGCCCAACCGGAGTGGTGTGAATGCCAGCTACACCGAACTTCAAATAGGCCAAATAGATAAATATGTGGAAAAGAGAAACAAATTAGACAGTTGCACAGGTTGCATGTGTTACAAAAACCACAGGCAGGTGGAACAAAACATGCACTGCTCAAGCGGAACAGATTTATTCATTGGCCACTTTCTCCACCAATGCCCCCTGTGGTGTGTGTATTTCTGTTGACCTACATGCTGCACATTTTTCTGCAAGTCCACATCCATGCAGCCCAAGAACTTGTGTTGCGCTGCCTTGCTAGGGTACTGCTTTCGAATGAAAAGTTGGCTTGAAAAGTGGCCAACTCAGTTTTGCTCAAGATTTTGTGCTCTGGGTGTTTGCACCAGGGTTGTTGCGAGCGGACGTTGCGGCCCTTCTTTGTCTTCTCCGGATACCTTGACCCATTCCTCACTCTCAGAACATGTGAGTAAAATTTTTTGTGTTGGTGGGTACTGGAATGTTGGAAATGTAAGTTTAAATGTGAGAATTTTTTTTTTGGTATAGTACCGAGCTAGTGCTGAAAACTTACTCAACATATCTCCCAGGGACACGACAAACCTTCCAACTCAGTGTGTTTTGCAGAGTTCATGTCATTGTTGCCTCATTTGTGCCCACTGAGTGTCCTGCCCACTGAGTGTCCTGTTGGTGTGGGTATGTTGGGGATATTCAGAAAGCCCTTGAAAAGGGCTACTTGGAATACCCAAGTTTGCATGCTAAACACCTACCTGCTGCCCTAGTTTGTA
Organism: Eutreptiella sp. 'Long Island Sound 2002'; assembly: GCA_964036045.1. Taxonomy (NCBI): domain Eukaryota; phylum Euglenozoa; class Euglenophyceae; order Eutreptiales; family Eutreptiaceae; genus Eutreptiella; species Eutreptiella sp. 'Long Island Sound 2002'. Next base: position 171,707,107 of record OZ038378.1, read on the forward strand.
AACAATCACTTGCCATCTCCACATACAAATTTTTGCCACGTGCTGTTGCCTGTCCCCGATGCACCTCAGAAGCCTTTAGTTCGAAAGCAGCACGCTGGTGGGATGAGGTGATCATGGGTGTGCACCTTGAAACAACACATTTTCAATCATCATAAACACCATGTGACAAACATGTTTCTTCTGGAGCCAATTGCCCAAAATCTGTTCCCAACCAGTCCACGAAACAATCCGTCAATACAATCCGTACAATCATTGTGGTCGTTCACCACAATATGTGGCACCACAATATGTGGAGTTGTGCTTCTACAATGCACAGACCTCAACCTCATCCCCACCATCATCATGTGTGGTAGCATCATCGGTTGCATCAAACATCAGGGGTAATGTGTTCCCATGATCCATAATGGTGGGGTAACTGACCTACCTCTGTGGACCCTGGACCCTGATACAACAGCAAGGGCCATGCAGCCATATGTGTGGACCACAATATGAGAGGGGATATGCAACCATTTTGATCTAACCCCGCTTTGAGGAGACAAAGTAGAGAGGACCAAAATGGCTACATGGAGAGAATACAGTGGCAACATAATCCTTGCCATATTGGGGACTCCAAAGTGGAGAGGAATCAAGTGGCGACACAACTCCCATGCCATGTTGGGGTCCCTAGGTGGGGAAGTCTTGGATGACGCCTAGGAAAGCCTTGGTTGGGGGCATATGGGCCAAAAAAGATGCTGAACGCATAGCTGGCACAACAATGCCAACCCCCACCCCACCCCAAGTTCCTTTGTGCCCCCATCCACTGTCACACAAAGCACTGGCCAACTAAGCCCACATACATCATAAACATACATTACAAAGTCAAGTACTGGTATGAACCACAGGCACAAGGCGGACCCTGTGTACTAACAAGCCGAACTATCAACAACAGGCTTGGGGGACATGCACAGGGGCTTGGGGGGACCGCACATGGGCTGTGAAAAATGTAACTTGTGTACAAAAAAATCGTCAAGTCATGTTTTTTTTTTGCGGTAAATGCATGTATTTTTTTTTTTGCGGTAAGTCGTGAAAATTACACAAAAAAAAAGGAAAAACCAATAGAAATGCAACTTTCGCGATACTTGAGCAATATGTACAGCTGCCGGTTCCATACGGCACCCCATAGTGACCTTAACAATGGGACCGAGTCCACAAAGCACCTTGTACTCTTTGTGGCCCCTGCCGCCTGGGGGTCCCCAACGCTTCAGAGCGGGGGGACGGAATCAATAGTGGCCCACAAATGGGCTGGGTGGCTACATAACCCCTGCCACTTTGGGGGTCCCCAACGCTTCACAGCAGGGGACAGAATTAGAAGTGGCCCACAAATGGGCCGGGTGGCTACATAACCCCTGCCGCCTAGGGGGTCCCCAACGCTTTAGAGCGGGGGACAGAATCAGAAGTGGCCCACAAAAGGGCGGCCCCTGCATTCTCGGGGATCCCCAACAAAGGGCAAAGAAAATCAGAAGTGGCTGCCTCACCCCTGCCTTCTCCGGGGCCCAAAAGAGGGCGGAATTGCTACATGTCCCCTGCATTCTCGGGGGTCCCCAACACCAAGCGCGGGGACAAAATCAGAAGTGGCTACCACACCCCTGCCTTCTCGGGGGCCCAAAAGAGGGCGGAATTGCTACATAACCCCTGCATTCTCGGGGATCCCCAACAAAAGGGAAGATAAACACAAGTGGCTGCCTCACCCCTGCCTTCTCCGGGGCCCAAAAGAGGGCGGAATTGCTACATGTCCCCTGCATTCTCGGGGGTCCCCAACACCAAGCGCGGGGACAAAATCAGAAGTGGCTACCTCACCCTTGCCTTCTCGGGGGCCCAAAAGAGGGCGGAATTGCTACATAACCCCTGCATTCTCGGGGATCCCCAACAAAAGGGAAGATAATCGGAAGTGGCTGCCTCACCCCTGCCTTCTCGGGGCCAAAAAAGGGTGGAAGAGTGGTGCTACATAACCCCTGCATTCTCAGGGGTCCCCAACGCCAAGCGCGGGGACAAAATCAGAAGTGGCTACCTCACCCTTGCCTTCTCGGGGGCCCAAAAGAGGGCGGAATTGCTACATAACCCCTGCATTCTCGGGGGTCTCCAACACCAAGTGCTGGGAGAAAATCAGAAATGGCCCACAGGTGGGCACATCGCCTACATGCGGGTGCTTTCAGCAAAATTGGTAGCTTTTTTCTTTGCGGTAAGGTCTTGTAATTATTTTTTTTTGCGGTAAACGCGTGTGCAAAAAAATTGTCAAATTGTGTAATTCTTTTTTTTGTGGTGATGCGCGTAACGGGCTTACACGACTTACCGCAAAAAAAAACTACACGACGTGGCAATTTTTTTGTTACACGCATTTACCGCAAAAAAAATTCAACCAATTACAACATACACCATGGGCTTGGGGACGCGCACAGGGGCTTGGGGACGCGCACAGGGGCTGGGGGACGCGCACATGGGCTAGGGGATGCGCACATGGGCTGGGGTACACACACAGGGCTGGTGGACGCGCACAGGGGCTGGAGGACGCGCACATGGGCTAGGGGATGCGCACATGGGCTGGGGTACACACACAGGGCTGGTGGACACGCACAGGGGCTGGGGGACACGCAACAGGGGCCGGGGGACGTGCACATGCACAGGGGCTGGGGTACGCGCACACTGGGGGGCACACACAGGGGCTGGGGGACACGCAACAGGGGCCGGGGGACGTGCACATGCACAGGGGCTGGGGTACGCGCACAGGGACTGGGGGGCACACACAGGGGCTGGGGGACACGCAACAGGGGCCGGGGGACGTGCACATGCACAGGGGCTGGGGTACGCGCACAGGGACTGGGGGGCACACACAGGGGCTGGGGGACACGCACAGGGGCCGGGGGACGTGCACATGCACAGGGGCTGGGGTACGCGCACAGGGACTGGGGGGCACACACAGGGGCTGGGGGACACGCAACAGGGGCCGGGGGACGTGCACATGCACAGGGGCTGGGGTACGCGCACAGGGACTGGGGGGCACACACAGGGGCTGGGGGACACGCAACAGGGGCCGGGGGACGTGCACATGCACAGGGGCTGGGGTACGCGCACAGGGACTGGGGGGCACACACAGGGGCTGGGGGACACGCAACAGGGGCCGGGGGACGTGCACATGCACAGGGGCTGGGGTACGCGCACAGGGACTGGGGGGCACACACAGGGGCTGGGGGACACGCACAGGGGCCGGGGGGACCCGCACAGGGGCTGGGGGATGCACACATGGACTGGGGGGCGCGCACAGCGGCTGGGGGACGCGCACAGGGGCTGGGGGGCGCGCACAGCGGCTGGGGGACGAGCACAGGGGCCGGGGGGACCCGCACAGGGGCTGGGGGATGCACACATGGACTGGGGGGCGCGCACAGCGGCTGGGGGACGCGCACAGGGGCTGGGGGGCGCGCACAGCGGCTGGGGGACGAGCACAGGGGCCGGGGGACGTGCACATGCACAGGGGCTGGGGGGCGCGCACAGGGACTGGGGGGCACACACAGGGGCTGGGGGACACGCAACAGGGGCCGGGGGGACCCGCACAGGGGCTGGGGTACGCGCACAGGGACTGGGGGGCACACACAGGGGCTGGGGGACACGCAACAGGGGCCGGGGGACGTGCACATGCACAGGGGCTGGGGTACGCGCACAGGGACTGGGGGGCACACACAGGGGCTGGGGGACACGCACAGGGGCCGGGGGGACCCGCACAGGGGCTGGGGGATGCACACATGGACTGGGGGGCGCGCACAGCGGCTGGGGGACGCGCACAGGGGCTGGGGGGCGCGCACAGCGGCTGGGGGACGAGCACAGGGGCCGGGGGGACCCGCACAGGGGCTGGGGGATGCACACATGGACTGGGGGGCGCGCACAGCGGCTGGGGGACGCGCACAGGGGCTGGGGGGCGCGCACAGGGGCTGGGGGACGAGCACAGGGGCCGGGGGACGTGCACATGCACAGGGGCTGGGGTACGCGCACAGGGACTGGGGGGCACACACAGGGGCTGGGGGACACGCAACAGGGGCCGGGGGGACCCGCACAGGGGCTGGGGTACGCGCACAGGGACTGGGGGGCACACACAGGGGCTGGGGGACACGCAACAGGGGCCGGGGGACGTGCACATGCACAGGGGCTGGGGTACGCGCACAGGGACTGGGGGGCACACACAGGGGCTGGGGGACACGCACAGGGGCCGGGGGGACCCGCACAGGGGCTGGGGGATGCACACATGGACTGGGGGGCGCGCACAGCGGCTGGGGGGCGTGCACAGGGGCTGGGGGGCGCGCACAGGGGCTGGGGGACGAGCACAGGGGCTGGGGGGCGTGCACAGGGGCTGGGGGACACGCAACAGGGGCCGGGGGACACGCAACAGGGGCCGGGGGACGTGCACATGCACAGGGGCTGGGGTACGCGCACAGGGACTGGGGGACGCGCACAGGGGCTGGGGGACACGCAACAGGGGCCGGGGGACGTGCACATGCACAGGGGCTGGGGTACGCGCACAGGGACTGGGGGGCACACACAGGGGCTGGGGGACACGCAACAGGGGCCGGGGGACGTGCACATGCACATGGACTGGGGGGCGCGCACAGCGGCTGGGGGACGCGCACAGGGGCTGGGGGGCGCGCACAGCGGCTGGGGGACGAGCACAGGGGCTGGGGGGCGTGCACAGGGGCTGGGGGGCGCACACATGGGCTGGGGGACGCGCACAGGGGCTGGGGGGCGCGCACAGGGGCTGGGGAACGCGCACAGGGGCTGGGGGGCGCGCACAGGGGCTGGGGGACGCGCACAGGGGCTGGGGGGCGCGCACAGCGGCTGGGGGACGAGCACAGGGGCCGGGGGGACCCGCACAGGGGCTGGGGGATGCACACATGGACTGGGGGGCGCGCACAGCGGCTGGGGGACGCGCACAGGGGCTGGGGGGCGCGCACAGCGGCTGGGGGACGAGCACAGGGGCCGGGGGACGTGCACATGCACAGGGGCTGGGGGGCGCGCACAGGGACTGGGGGGCACACACAGGGGCTGGGGGACACGCAACAGGGGCCGGGGGGACCCGCACAGGGGCTGGGGTACGCGCACAGGGACTGGGGGGCACACACAGGGGCTGGGGGACACGCAACAGGGGCCGGGGGACGTGCACATGCACAGGGGCTGGGGTACGCGCACAGGGACTGGGGGGCACACACAGGGGCTGGGGGACACGCACAGGGGCCGGGGGGACCCGCACAGGGGCTGGGGGATGCACACATGGACTGGGGGGCGCGCACAGCGGCTGGGGGACGCGCACAGGGGCTGGGGGGCGCGCACAGCGGCTGGGGGACGAGCACAGGGGCCGGGGGGACCCGCACAGGGGCTGGGGGATGCACACATGGACTGGGGGGCGCGCACAGCGGCTGGGGGACGCGCACAGGGGCTGGGGGGCGCGCACAGCGGCTGGGGGACGAGCACAGGGGCCGGGGGACGTGCACATGCACAGGGGCTGGGGTACGCGCACAGGGACTGGGGGGCACACACAGGGGCTGGGGGACACGCAACAGGGGCCGGGGGGACCCGCACAGGGGCTGGGGTACGCGCACAGGGACTGGGGGGCACACACAGGGGCTGGGGGACACGCAACAGGGGCCGGGGGACGTGCACATGCACAGGGGCTGGGGTACGCGCACAGGGACTGGGGGGCACACACAGGGGCTGGGGGACACGCACAGGGGCCGGGGGGACCCGCACAGGGGCTGGGGGATGCACACATGGACTGGGGGGCGCGCACAGCGGCTGGGGGGCGTGCACAGGGGCTGGGGGGCGCGCACAGGGGCTGGGGGACGAGCACAGGGGCTGGGGGGCGTGCACAGGGGCTGGGGGACACGCAACAGGGGCCGGGGGACACGCAACAGGGGCCGGGGGACGTGCACATGCACAGGGGCTGGGGTACGCGCACAGGGACTGGGGGACGCGCACAGGGGCTGGGGGACACGCAACAGGGGCCGGGGGACGTGCACATGCACAGGGGCTGGGGTACGCGCACAGGGACTGGGGGGCACACACAGGGGCTGGGGGACACGCAACAGGGGCCGGGGGACGTGCACATGCACATGGACTGGGGGGCGCGCACAGCGGCTGGGGGACGCGCACAGGGGCTGGGGGGCGCGCACAGCGGCTGGGGGACGAGCACAGGGGCTGGGGGGCGTGCACAGGGGCTGGGGGGCGCACACATGGGCTGGGGGACGCGCACAGGGGCTGGGGGGCGCGCACAGGGGCTGGGGAACGCGCACAGGGGCTGGGGGGCGCGCACAGGGGCTGGGGGACGCGCACAGGGGCTGGGGGGCGCGCACAGCGGCTGGGGGACGAGCACAGGGGCCGGGGGGACCCGCACAGGGGCTGGGGGATGCACACATGGACTGGGGGGCGCGCACAGCGGCTGGGGGACGCGCACAGGGGCTGGGGGGCGCGCACAGCGGCTGGGGGACGAGCACAGGGGCCGGGGGACGTGCACATGCACAGGGGCTGGGGGGCGCGCACAGGGACTGGGGGGCACACACAGGGGCTGGGGGACACGCAACAGGGGCCGGGGGGACCCGCACAGGGGCTGGGGTACGCGCACAGGGACTGGGGGGCACACACAGGGGCTGGGGGACACGCAACAGGGGCCGGGGGACGTGCACATGCACAGGGGCTGGGGTACGCGCACAGGGACTGGGGGGCACACACAGGGGCTGGGGGACACGCACAGGGGCCGGGGGGACCCGCACAGGGGCTGGGGGATGCACACATGGACTGGGGGGCGCGCACAGCGGCTGGGGGACGCGCACAGGGGCTGGGGGGCGCGCACAGCGGCTGGGGGACGAGCACAGGGGCCGGGGGGACCCGCACAGGGGCTGGGGGATGCACACATGGACTGGGGGGCGCGCACAGCGGCTGGGGGACGCGCACAGGGGCTGGGGGGCGCGCACAGGGGCTGGGGGACGAGCACAGGGGCCGGGGGACGTGCACATGCACAGGGGCTGGGGTACGCGCACAGGGACTGGGGGGCACACACAGGGGCTGGGGGACACGCAACAGGGGCCGGGGGGACCCGCACAGGGGCTGGGGTACGCGCACAGGGACTGGGGGGCACACACAGGGGCTGGGGGACACGCAACAGGGGCCGGGGGACGTGCACATGCACAGGGGCTGGGGTACGCGCACAGGGACTGGGGGGCACACACAGGGGCTGGGGGACACGCACAGGGGCCGGGGGGACCCGCACAGGGGCTGGGGGATGCACACATGGACTGGGGGGCGCGCACAGCGGCTGGGGGGCGTGCACAGGGGCTGGGGGGCGCGCACAGGGGCTGGGGGACGAGCACAGGGGCTGGGGGGCGTGCACAGGGGCTGGGGGACACGCAACAGGGGCCGGGGGACACGCAACAGGGGCCGGGGGACGTGCACATGCACAGGGGCTGGGGTACGCGCACAGGGACTGGGGGACGCGCACAGGGGCTGGGGGACACGCAACAGGGGCCGGGGGACGTGCACATGCACAGGGGCTGGGGTACGCGCACAGGGACTGGGGGGCACACACAGGGGCTGGGGGACACGCAACAGGGGCCGGGGGACGTGCACATGCACATGGACTGGGGGGCGCGCACAGCGGCTGGGGGACGCGCACAGGGGCTGGGGGGCGCGCACAGCGGCTGGGGGACGAGCACAGGGGCTGGGGGGCGTGCACAGGGGCTGGGGGGCGCACACATGGGCTGGGGGACGCGCACAGGGGCTGGGGGGCGCGCACAGGGGCTGGGGAACGCGCACAGGGGCTGGGGGGCGCGCACAGGGGCTGGGGGACGCGCACAGGGGCTGGGGGGCGCGCACAGCGGCTGGGGGACGAGCACAGGGGCCGGGGGGACCCGCACAGGGGCTGGGGGATGCACACATGGACTGGGGGGCGCGCACAGCGGCTGGGGGACGCGCACAGGGGCTGGGGGGCGCGCACAGCGGCTGGGGGACGAGCACAGGGGCCGGGGGACGTGCACATGCACAGGGGCTGGGGGGCGCGCACAGGGACTGGGGGGCACACACAGGGGCTGGGGGACACGCAACAGGGGCCGGGGGGACCCGCACAGGGGCTGGGGTACGCGCACAGGGACTGGGGGGCACACACAGGGGCTGGGGGACACGCAACAGGGGCCGGGGGACGTGCACATGCACAGGGGCTGGGGTACGCGCACAGGGACTGGGGGGCACACACAGGGGCTGGGGGACACGCACAGGGGCCGGGGGGACCCGCACAGGGGCTGGGGGATGCACACATGGACTGGGGGGCGCGCACAGCGGCTGGGGGGCGTGCACAGGGGCTGGGGGGCGCGCACAGGGGCTGGGGGACGAGCACAGGGGCTGGGGGGCGTGCACAGGGGCTGGGGGACACGCAACAGGGGCCGGGGGACACGCAACAGGGGCCGGGGGACGTGCACATGCACAGGGGCTGGGGGGCGCGCACAGGGACTGGGGGACGCGCACAGGGGCTGGGGGACACGCAACAGGGGCCGGGGGACGTGCACATGCACAGGGGCTGGGGTACGCGCACAGGGACTGGGGGACGCGCACAGGGGCTGGGGGACACGCAACAGGGGCCGGGGGACGTGCACATGCACAGGGGCTGGGGTACGCGCACAGGGACTGGGGGGCACACACAGGGGCTGGGGGACACGCAACAGGGGCCGGGGGACGTGCACATGCACATGGACTGGGGGGCGCGCACAGCGGCTGGGGGACGCGCACAGGGGCTGGGGGGCGCGCACAGCGGCTGGGGGACGAGCACAGGGGCTGGGGGGCGTGCACAGGGGCTGGGGGGCGCACACATGGGCTGGGGGACGCGCACAGGGGCTGGGGGGCGCGCACAGGGGCTGGGGAACGCGCACAGGGGCTGGGGGGCGCGCACAGGGGCTGGGGGATGCGCGGATTCCAGTTGGCATACATAAACTGAAAGGAAATGGAATCAATCACGCCATGGGACCCCCCTGCCTCATATCTCCCTCCCACTGCATACCTCGTTCGAATGATCCTCCTGCTCCACAGCTTCTGCATCCACTATGCAACTGTCGTCGACAAAAGTGATCTGCAATGGTGGTGGCAACCAGTGCACATGCAGAAACGTCGCACACAACCTCATCCGAAGTTTGCAGTGTCAGGGTGCATGTGAACGTTGATTGAATACATTTAAGGCCAAATGCAATCTGACAGCTTGAGAACACCAATCGCACAGCTTCGCCCTCGCATTGTTACTGAATGAATGGCGAACGCAAAGTGATTTGAAGTGGTGCGTGTCCAAATTTGAAGATGATACCCGCCCTCTAGCCCTGTTCTGACGATGGACAAAGTGCTTGGCCGAATCCCAGAAGTGCAGCCCGGCTGGTCCCTGTCGTTGGACAAGCCCGTCGCTGTGTGTGAGCCGCACTGATGGCCATTAGTATCTCATGCTGCGGGACATGATGCTCAACTGCACAACTGTGACACCTGAGCACTTACAATCAGTCATTCGTGTGCCCTCTTTTCTATGCTTGGAGGTAAGACCTGCTGCGTGTTCGGTGGCGTTGCGCTGAATTGTGTGTTTTTGTGTGGTGCCTCGCGTGCTTTTTTGTTGTGTGTGTTGGTTGCGTCGCGTTGCGTCGTTTCCTTTCCTAGTCACAATATTTTTGGGTTTTGCAATTTCCCACCGTGGCCTCGAAGACCCGTCACAAAAAATGACCCCTCCACCAACCCCCATCACCACCTGGACCCCAAGGTGGCACCAAATTTTTTGCATCCCCGGCCTTGATTGAGTGTGTGGGTCTCATTTCTCCAACTTTTTTTTTGTTGGCCGGGACCTCTTGGCCTGCCCTACCCTCGATCCAGCAACCATCTCCGAGGCAAAGGTGCAGTCCAAAAACAACGGAGCCCAGGCAACGACTTTGGAGCACACCCTTGTACCGCTGGGGCTTTGGGAGCCGTTGATTTGATGCTCAGGTGGTATCGCCAGTTGGTGAGGCAACGTGGCACTTGCCTTGGGGACACTGATCGAGCCACGAGGTCGTTCCTTGTCACCATTACCGACCTGGATCCGACGTGTGACGCTGGAAGGAGACTTCACTTCGTAGACGGCACTCGATGCTGCACACCCCATGGTTCGAAAACGCCTCTACGAAGAAAAGTCCCAAAACAACAACACAAGGTAAAGTGTGGGATTGCATGACATGCAACACTGCGATCCACAGCGTTGCTGGTTTTTGACTATGGACACACAATGCTAGAGTCAAAGCGAGACGCTCCACGACCACTGAAATAATAGAGAAAGGCCGTAGGGGGCATTGTCACATATTCGTGCTTTTGTACATGGTTGTGCGGAATGTCCACACACACACACACACACACACACACACACACACACACACACACACACACACACACACACACACACACACACACACACACACAACACACACGTCAACTTCTCTTGTCTCCACTACCATTCGACATCACATGTGCGCATGGAGCCTCTTAGTACACCCGTATGTGCAGATTTGTGCAATACTCGAAGGCTTTCGAAGCTCCAATCTCTCAAAGGGGAAGCGTAAGAAATTTTGAAGGCACTCAACAACCGACGGATTGTTGCCGACCTCAACAAATATGGCATTCCCCGTTGGCATTCCCCCCTTTTCCCAACTCCTAAGCAAAATTGGGGAGGAACAAGTGACGTCCCGTGTCCCAACGTCGTCCCACATGTCTTCACCAAGCCACTTTATGCCTTGATGGCCGAGCCTACCCTCCCCTTCCCCCCTTCTATTGCAAGCATGCCGGTTGTGCACCGTTGCTTCGTAGCCTCTTTTTGCAAGAGTACTGAGCAACAAGACGTTATGATCCACAGAAACAAAAACAGAAAAAGAAACACCAACCCATACCGAGACACCTACTACCTCACGTCACGCAACACCTGTACAAACCCAAACATTGCCTCCTTAGGAATCGAAGGCAACAACGGGACCCTCATCTCTTTCCCTTGTTCATCCACTCATGTCGGTGATCCCAACAATCGCGGACGAAATCCTCATTGCTTTGCCCATTTTCCCCCGTTTAGCCATGCAAAGTATGGACCAAACACAGTGTTTCCATGGTCCGACTTAGTTAGCGTGTGGGTCGCGGAAACCAATTAGCAGCCACCGATCCCTTGGGGCCTCGGTGATAAGCCTATCTCGCTTTTTGCCCGCTACCCCTCTAGTTCACCTTTACGCTACGACAATGTAGGCTTGAGCTAAATCACGCGCAACAAAGCATAGAGTGCAAGTCAACACGCAACGATCGTTGTGATGGATTGTGATTGCAATCATTGTGACAATCCTTTGTTTCATGCCACTTTGAACGGAATGGTGTTTCTTGGGACCCGAGTTTCGAAGATCAAGGCTCAAACATGTGGCATCAAATTACACCCGACTTATGTTCAGGTTGGGATAATTGCACGTTCATTTGATGCTCTCATGATGGACTTCCACGCATGTTTCGGGCGGGCTTCACTTGCGCGTAGGTCGTGCTCAAACAATTTGTGTTTGGGAACAACCCATGTGCACTAGCATGGCATCGGTTGAGAATTTGTCGGGATATTTTGCGCCCGTTTTCCAAATTAATTGCTATTTCCACCTTGAAATCTTTCATAAAGTGCTTTTCCCCAAGTCGTCCTTTCCATAATCCTCATTTGTTGATGGGTGGGTGAATGCTTTGCGTTGTAATGATTTTTGGTGGTATGCAACCAATACTAATCCTCCCAAAAACGGCATTTTGGGGGTTACTTTGTTGACGATGTGACGTTCTTGCGCATGGCTTTAAGTGGAAATAAGCCAATTCTATTGACTCATTACTCCATGCATTCGTCAAATGGTCCGAAATGTCATCGCCACCATTGTCATGTATATCATGGCGTGTCCATAGCGCAAGCATTTTTCCAAGAGCTACCTATTGATTGTAAAATAGTAAACAAGCGAGCTATCTCCGAGCAACCTTATACATTACAAAGCCAGATTGTCGTGTTCAACAAGGTCTTGGGTTGGCGAACAAATCCTCTCAGTACCGATTTTCGGGTTCTCTTCAATATGCGCATCACCTGAAGAGCATGAGAATTATTTAAAAAAAACAAATCTCAATAAATCTCAACAAATCTTTTAAGAAGGAGAAGGAGCCTACTACGACTAGTAGTACAACGAGTCTAGGCAAGCAAGTACTAAAGGGCACTAAAGTACTAGGCAAGAAAGATGTCGCGTAAGCCCGCGTATACAGTTCCTTTCCGTTAAGTTACAAAATCCACACATCTGGATGGGAATGTTGGTAACTTGCAACTTAGGACGGGCCAAGACAAAGTCGAGAATGTTCGGGTGCGGGGTGAACAAAAGCGTTTGGAACCACCGACACCACCAAGGAATCGATACACGTCGAGAACTTACAAATCATGGTTTTGAAACTTACAACCCTGAGCTTACTCATAGTGATGCCGCTTGAAAGCCTGGTCGCTTCACGATTGCTCTGACGTTTGTTCCTTTTGACTATATTTCTTAAATGATGGTGAAAATTCGACTTCCACCTGTTTAACGAGTTTACTTCATGTCCCAGCCGGGGGGTTACGTACAGGAGGTACAAAGCAACCTTGTGCGTAACACACGGATGCGTGCACCAATAAGAGGTACGAATGTATGAGCTGTCACTGCATAACTGATATGTATGTGCGTCCTGACTGATGTGCGATGCAACAACATAGAACACAGCCTCGGGAATGTGCCCTTTGTAGCAAGGCCCTTAGTCACTTTGGTCTAGATTCCCTACCCACATTCGTGCATGCATGGTGCTTTGTACTTGGGAGGGCCGGGCACACGACACACTTTAGCCATGTGAATCTATATGACTTGCCTTCCCAACTTCAGAAACACGGGAGCACATGTGACCAAGGTCTACCAAGGTCATAGCGTTGCATTTTTGACGTTTGCCCACGAGGCCCCAATATGTGGGGCATTTCCGCCTAGTAGTTTGGCCTAGCACCCTAGCAGGACTAGCAGGCCTAGCAGGACAAAGGTGTTTCGGACTCCGAAGAACCCGAACAAGGTTTGGACCCGAACTCAAGGTTTGGACCCGAACTCAAGGTTTAGACCTTGTCCCCCAAAAGGACTTTTTGTCCAACATAGCTTGGGGGTGGGGGGCCTGTGCCACGGGAAGTGCGAATCAATGGTTGCCACATATGTGCGCTATTGAGCGTCGGCACATTCAAGGGGATTAGCCTACCGACCTGGCAAATTTGAGATGTTTTTCTGCGGGGGTGCCAGGTGAGTACGCGCCAACTTCCTCTCGAGGAGGGTATTTGATCACACACACTTTCGATCGTTTTCACATAGTTTTTCACACAAACGTAGCCTTGGGAGCATCAACGGTCAAGGCTGTGATTTGTCACACATGTGCCTGATTCGGTTGCAAGGAAACTTGTGGAGTTTTCATAAAAATGTTTTCTTTACACAGCATCGCACACACCGGCATGATTGTTGATCAACCCGGTCTCCCTTTGAGCAACCAACACAACCACAACTCAATGTTCATTTGGCAGTCTCTTTGCAAATCTAGCGCCCAACTATTCTTCGTGCCATGAAATCCCAAAGCATCAAAGTCACTTGTGACTTGCGTTCTCAAAAAACGGGTGTGTGTCATCCGACGACAAAGAGCATATTTTGCCTCAACAACAACAACAATAACAACGACAACAATGACGACAACAACGGCTGCTGTTATTAACCACAAAAGCCATTTGCCAACTGCTACGTTACATCCCACGAACTCCACAAGTGATGAACGAAAGCACCACGATATGTCTGGCATCTCGGCTTGGTTTGTTATGAAACTTTGATTAGGTCATCTACTTGTCTCGGATTGCCATGAAACGAAAAATAGATATTAGTGAAATGGTACCTGGTATTTGTGCTCGTTAGTACGTGACTTCTTTTGCGACAAACTCCCATGAAATTAGAGAACATGCATGAGGATGAAGGAGGTGGAAGGCTATCGATGCAAAACCCAAGGTGTGACCCATAAAACACCCAACGTACCACGTTCTCTCTCGTGTTGTAATACCTTTTGGTACCTCATGCAACGTCTCATGTGGCTTGCTTTGAGACACTACACTACATGAAGCCAAGTAGTACACACCGTATCGCTTGCTCTACAGATTCAACAAGAGCCCGATTTTCGTAGAATAAAGTCCCATGCCCAAACATTGGTCGGGCACCGGTGCGTATTTGAAAGATTCTCTTCCCACGTAGATTTCTTCAGTAGCGTATGTTTGCTTGAGGACAGAGCACGGCAAGCTGACACGGCAATATCTGGGAGTGGCCAAATAATTTGTGCTTTGTGTAACCGAGTAGTGTGGTCGAGTCTGAATCACGTGGGGTGTCGGGTGCATATGTGTGAAATAAATTTGACGTACGTGATGCATATGTCACAAGGCCATTGGCATAATGTGGTATGATGTGTTGGGTGACATACAAGTCACATTGTGCAACCTCATGTTAATGATCATTTGCATACTTGCGTTATGTTTTGACTATTAAGCCTATGTTCATTTTGGTTTGCATCGTGTACACATGTGAGTTCACTTGTTCTTTGTCAGGCTTGACTCTTGCAAAAGTGCATGACCAAGCCTCCGTTTTTGTTTTGTGCATTCAAGTTCTTTGTGAATGTTACATCCCAATTTTGTATTTGATTGGATGTTACATGGCTAGTCAATTCAATAAAAATCTAGAGCACCACAACACACCATTGACAAACGAGGACCGTGCTTAGCCACTCCTTGCCATATCAATTGGGCTGCCAGCAATCTTAGTCTTAGTCTCCGTCTTAGTCTTGCAAGGGGTAGCAATTTCACCTTTTCTAAGTTGTTGAGCTTGTGATGTGCATGCTTCCACCGTGTTTGACATGGGTGACATTTGGTAGGAACATGGTAAATTGTGAAGTCTTATCACTTCGGGTTGAAGTTGCTTGTTGGTGTGTCCTCATGGTCATTTCCTTGTACAGTTATCCCCTTTGTTTTTTTCCTCTTTTGGCTTTCCACTCCGCCATGGAGCATGTGCGCACTTTTGAGGGTTTTCATTACAAAAGGGAGAGCTGCATTGAGGCCGAATGGGATGTTATTAGAAACCCCCTACTGCTCTTCCAAGAGCAAACGACAAGAAGATATGAGGTGTGAGAGTTACCATGTAGCCGTCATGCTACACTACGATGGGTGGCTGTATTAATTTTATTTAATGTATTCACGTCATGGTTTCCTCAAGGCCCTTTCCTCAAGGCCGCTGACGAAGAAACTTGATACCCACACCGATGGTGGAGTGGATAGTACGTTTCTCGGGTACCTACCCACGCCACACCCAAACGCCAGGGACCAATTGCATGGCTCTCATTCCCAACCCTACCACAAACCTCCCACCACCCACCCCCACGATCTCCCCATTTCCACCCTTTTTTCCCCTTGACCCCCAATTTCACCCCATTTCAGCCCATTTCCCCTGTTTTCCATTTTGGACAGTGGTGGATAATGGCAGACTGATGTCAATGGTTGGCAATTTGGCCCTGCACATTCAAGCTGTGGCTTCCCCAACTTGAAACAAATAGATGGCCCGTTTGTTGGGTCGCTCAACAGGGGTCGATTCATGCATTATGTTTCATCATGCGGCCCCATGTGTGAAGTGATTGGGAGTTTTTATGCCCCTAAAGGTATGCATACATGGAGGTGCCTAGATTGAAGCTCTTAATCGCAAGCAAAGCACAAAGAAGCCCTGCCATTTGGCCATGTTAGGTTTACTTGGTTTCGGACAGTTTGGTGGCTATAGCCCGAGTGACCGTGTTGTGTGCGAGCAAGGGACTCTGTGTGCAATGGCAAATTTGCGCAGGTTTTTCGTTTCTACTCCTTGTTCGCTTTGGATGTAGCAGTGTTTTGGGTCCATTAAGAAAGGAATCATCTGATCTGGCCAGTAGGACACGTGCGCTTTGCCCCAAAGAAAGAAAATTGCCCCCTTCCGCTGCCAACCCCTGATCTCGTGCTGGCCTGTGCCCCCTGGGGACAGCCCCCCCCCCCCCCTGCCAAAATGCTGGCTTTACACGTGCCCGCATATGCCATTGCATGTCCAAGCCCTATGCATGCCCCTCAAGTGCGTAGGGAAACGATAAATGTCATAAACGCTGCTGCAATTGGCAGAATTCCCGAATTGCGAATTTGTGACACAAGTTCCCCAAGTAGAGTATTCTGATTTCAAATCTGTGCAAAGTCGCCGATGGCCGCCACAACAGTGAGATTCCTACTGCACAGCATCGTGCAGCCTCTCCCTCATTGTCTTATCACAGCCGCTGTCATGTAGCTTCCTCCTGCTGCTGGCCTTCGCGTCAACAAGGCCATTCACCATGACTGCAGGACGAGCACGACGCCGTCCACGCATTCAAGGGCACCGTGGCGCACTGTATCTGGAGCCAGAAAACACTTTGGCTGCTTTCCGAAGTTGTTGTGAGATGGGTGCTGATTCAGTGGAGCTGGACGTGTTTGCGACAAAGGATGGCGAGCTTGTCGTGTTTCATGGCGGTGTGTCATGTGATGTTGCATTGCAGGCCTCGTGGGGTGATAGTGAAATGAGATGTACTGTAAATCGCTGTACAACCACACCGTGTACATCCACTGGCATGCTGATGGAAGTGCAGAAGAACAGATGACATGACCAACCCCCGTCCCCCCCTCTTACTCGTACTTTAGGACCTCATTTAATTCGGTCCTAAATGTGAGGAAAGATGCTGGTTCATTGTGCACTTGTGGTGGATTGCTGAGTCACACAGCTGCCATTATCAACTGGCTGATTTCTGTGCACACTTTCAGCTTCCATTCACGTTGTGTTGGGGTGCAACATCCTCCCTGCTCTGCAGTCTTTGACTGCAGCCTGGCGCATTCGTAACAATACTGCCGCACGCAAGATGTGCCGTGTCTACGATACCAGGGAGCGTATGGCCTGCAGTAATTTGGGGCCTGGGCATATCTTGCACAGGGGTCAGAGGGTGTTGCCCCCGAAGACAGGGGCCATGCCACGCACCCCCGAGTCATGTGTACCCCTGCTCTGCAGCACAAGGACGGGATGGACGCGATGGGCTCTTATCCAACCTGATGGACGTGGCTCAGCTGGAGGATCCGGATGCACACGTCCAAGACCTGACGCTGCGTGAAGTGCAGGCGCTCCGGTTTCGCGAGACAGCCCCGGAGTTGGTGTGTGGCCCTGAAAGAGCCAGGGCATCCGCAGGCATTCCCACGTTGCGGGCAGCACTGGAGCTGTGCAAGAAGTATGGTGTTATGGTTACAGTGGAATTGAAAGGTGCTGTGGATCACTAAATGCCTGTGCTTTTTACATGGATTTTGATTCAGCAATGTAGGCAGGCAGGGCAGTCGTTACAGAGTGCCATATTGCTTTTGCACCGCCAAGGCCACCTGTTGCATCTTAAAGCCCAGAACCGACAGGGGCTGGCGGTTATTTCGGGGCAACAGATGCCATCGTGGAGTGTTTGTGCCTGCCACCCTGTGGACGGTCAGCGCCGAATCTCTGTCTCTACCCCTCGGCCGGAGGCTTCGGGCACTTCAGGACCGGCTTTATTCCTGGCGCCGATGGGGGATGGGGGGTGGCCAAATACAGATGTAAAAGGAAATTGGCACATTTGCCACTTGCACACCTGCAACCAAATACAACTGTATGCGTTTGGAATCGCTGTACAAAATAGTTTTCTTGGGAAGGGTCCCATGAAAGTTAGATGGCACCATGTAATGCAACTAAAGTTAAGCGCTTAATTTTACTTTGTGGCACAGAGTGCAGTGTCAAGGAAACTGTGTTTGTGTTCGGGGGGTGGATGCGCAGGTATTGTGCATAGTTCTCACTCCTGTGCATCGTTATTGACGGTTCCCAACCAACCAATTGTGCCCGCCCAGGCCGGCCCCTGACCATGACCTCCGACCAGCTTCACTGACCGCGTGCGAACTCATTGAAGGCAGCCAGTCTTCCACTGCCTGGGTGCCAATCAAATGTCACCAATTGATGGGCACTGCCATACTGACGGCTGCATGGTACATTGCACAGCAGAACCAACCCAGTGTTGCAGTAGAGCTTGAAGTCGACCAGAACTGCCGTGCAGAGGAGGGACTGGGAGTGACCGAGCGCGACACTATCAAGGGCCTGTGTTTGGGGGGGGTGAGGGGGTAAGACCTAAACAAGCAAAACCGGTGTCCAGTGCCATATTTTTCGTGTGACCTGCTTGTTGGTTGAGGCCATTCATAGCGAGGGAGAGGACGAGAGGGGGAGCGGGGGATGTGCAATCTTGTGGATGCCAGTGAGTGGAATGCTTGTCCCACTGCTCACGATTGCGGCGATCTGGTCCTACTGCCTGCACTGGCGGTCTGTCCTGCTGCCGGCACTGGCAGGCTTCACAAGCATTTGGGCGGGAGTGTTCCTCAGAGGCTGGTTGGCCATCGGGGAATACAACCCATGTCCAGTGCCATGTTTTTTGTGTGACCTGCTTGTTGGTCGAGGTCATTGTTGAAGTACGAAGTCGCACCACCTGGTACCCGGTACAACAATCCGAAAAGTGAAGTTTTCTTGTGGACAGCGGGGCTGTCTTCACCTAGCACCTCGTGCAACAAGGAATCTGGCAACGTGCACCGCAGAAGGTAGTGGGAATTTAGTTCTCCCTCGATTTTTTTTTCCGGCAAAGGTTCGGAATGTGGTAAGTGGACGGGGAGGGGGGGTTCCATAAAGGCTGGTTGGGCACCGTGTAGTACAACTGGTGTCCAGTGGCATGAACAGGAGCTGAGAAGCCTGGATCTCCCGTGCCGATAAATTTTGATTTCAATCTTGACTTCTTTTCTTTCTAGTTATTGCATGATTTGC
The DNA here is from genome assembly GCA_964036045.1 of Eutreptiella sp. 'Long Island Sound 2002'. Lineage (NCBI taxonomy): Eukaryota > Euglenozoa > Euglenophyceae > Eutreptiales > Eutreptiaceae > Eutreptiella > Eutreptiella sp. 'Long Island Sound 2002'. The sequence goes on from OZ038378.1 coordinate 171,726,078, forward strand.
CTGGTTCAGGATGCCTCACTGTCAATTGCCAAGCCCCTGAGGCCATAGACACAGGGACAGTCGGTGAGCGTGGCAAGGGCCCCCCTCCTCGTTCTTGTAGAAATCCTGCCCAACCCCCCCACTTCATCCACATCGCAGAGTCCAAGGCGACAGAACCCGCACTGCAGCTCGTCCAGCAACTGCGGATGTTGGATCACGTACTGTTCTCCTCGTTTGAACATCCGTTGATCGCAAGGGTCAAGGAGCTGCAGCCCGCCGCTCGCACTGCAGCCCTCTTTCAGAGCCCCGTCCCACACGACTTTTTGAAGGTCACCCAAGCCCTGGGGGCCGATGAGGTGGACCTGGCATACGACGAGTGGACAGCGGAGCGTGTGCAGGTCCTGTCATAGGGTGGACGCATTTGTCGAGGGGCTTCGTTGTTTTTCCTTGGCAAACAAAGGGTAGCCAAAGGTAGCGGGTGGCCGGGTTACCTATGGTAATTAATGATGTTCTGATGTACTGATGTTGTTTGGTGATGGCCAGCTGAGGGTCGAGTTTATTGCTTCTTCTGTGGCACTTCCGTGGTCCTCCTCAGGGTTTCATGATCGGTCCGATCCCCACCACCACAGCTTTCTGTAGTATCTCCATCGCTGTAAGCAGCCAATGACCAGATTTCAGTGTCGATGATTGTGGTCATAGGGACGCAGTCTGCAACCCAGTCTGATCAAGGGACTACCCAGGAGGGAATAGGTTGATGGTTCACTGACTGGGTCACCAACATAGACTGGTTGCACCACAACCGACAACGATCTCAGTGCACTGCCAGCGGTTGATGGTGGCCACATGGTGATGGGCAGTTGACCAGGGTCAGCAACAAAAGCTGGATGTTAACAAACTGCGGCTGAGGTTTTAGGGGGGAATGGAGTTTGGCAGTTTCTCGTTGCAAAGCCTGCGACGAGTCACTGATGAGCCGTCTTTCCTTCCGGCAATTATTTGATGTGTGGGAGAACCAGTGCAAGCAATGCTGCCATCCATCTCCCCCACCCGGGCATTGGTGTTTGATTACTCGGCCACTCATGGTGAATCTCTGAAGTACACCCGCCCTGGTATTGAGGATCTTCTGAATGGAATCTTCACATCTTCCTGCATAGAATCCCATCAATCAAGCCGTCTTCCAAGGACTGCTGGTACATGGTGCTTGTTTTTCACTCCAGCACACTCATGCTGGTATGCTGATGAAGACGCTTGTAGGGCAGAGGAAGAATGTACGAGTGTGATTCTGAGTCTGAATCTGAGTAGGATGAAGGATGAGAATGACCTTGAGGCTGAGGATAAGAGAGGTTCACGATGGTGATGTTCTCACAGAGGGAGGTGGCTATGCGTCCTGTTGCAGCCCACCGTATGTCTTGCTGCAGTCCCACGATCTGTGTATTGCTTGCTGTATGGCCGTATGTGTGTGGGGGCACACCGTACGTATTGGGCCGTTTGAAAGGCTAGGGCCATGTGGCAGCTGGCCACCGTGTCATTGCATAGCCACGTCGACATGAGTCTGCACTGTATCAACAGTACCCGCCCTGTGCCCCTGTCATATAGGTTTGTCAGAAAGCAGGGCTTGCTACAATGGCCTGGTGCAAGGGGCCCCTGGAGATGTCAGACAATGAGGCCGTATACAGAGCGATTGCAAAGACTGGGGTGGACGTCATGTGTGTCAACCGCCCCGAGTTGCTTGTTTCCATGTTGGTGCCCGCGCGCCGAAGAAGATGCCTCTGCTGAACAGTGAGCGGATCAGGAGCTGCTACATGCACGTCTTTGTGGTTCCCAGGGGAAGTACACCGCTTCAGTGATTCTCAAGATGCCCGAGCCTTGCACAGGGCCGCGACAAGCACGAGGTTGAGGATTGGCTTTGATGGACTGCGTGGCATTGGCCTGCTCTTGTGGGCGATCGCAACGACACTGTATGTCTGTTATGGGGCGTAAGCTGCTCGAGATGTACAGCAGGGATGCACTAGTGGTCCTTGACGTTCTGCACGCTTTGCTCTTCATTGGTTTGGCCGGAATGGCTGGCGAAACGTAGTGATTGGCACAAAGCGCAGGAAATCCACCGGAAACAGCTGCGGATCGGTGGCATGCTGCGGGGATCGGCGGGGCACAAGTGGTATTACCGCAGTCCAGTCGTGCTGTACCGTGCTCCGCTCTATGGTAGCACCACATCGGGCCTCTCGGGCTTCTCAGGCCGTGTCTGTACAGTAATCGTCTCAGTGATCCATGTCCGTTGTGGCTGGTACTTTCAGCGCCTGGTGACAGGACAGCTAGGCTCCATCTCGGGGCCATGCGACGGGACTGTGTCGGGCGGTTGGGAGAAGGGACGGGGCATGTGCTATTCTGGTCTCGGCAGTCGTCAGGTGTGGTTTTGGGGTGGTGTGTATCCCAAAAATCCTCAGTGTGTATCAAGTGCATCCCAATAGCCGAACATGCTTATCTGGTGTGTATCCCAGAACCGTAAGTGTGCATCCAGTTTGCATCCTGCCGGTGCTGTCCGCTTGCCATGGTTGTGCCCTGTGCATTTTGGACCCTTCGTAGTGTGTGTCATGTGTGTCGCAGGGTTAAGACCAGGGTTCAAAAGTTTAGTGTGTATCTCATCACATTTCTGTATATCCCGTGGAGACGGGATGCGCATTCGCTGGAAGCGTGACCCGGACCGGACCTCAACTCGGTTCACAAGCAGCATTTTTTTTTTGGAATGCTGCCGATGAGGATGATGGTTTTCGATTACCCTCACCCCAGTTTATTACTACGTCGTATTCTGGGCAAATGTCCATGGATTCGGACATGGCGCTTCGTGGGGGGCGTGCGAGATCGACTTTTCTGAGGGGGCTTGCTGCACCCTCCTCCGCAGAGGCTTGCCCCCCGTTACCCTCGGGCTTACCTAGGCGTGGATGATAAGGTTTGGAACCGGTTTTCCCGATTAATGGATTAATTGTCAATGTGACAATCGGACGGAAAAGTAAGGAATCGCATGGAATCAATTATTCCTGTGGCGGAGCGCCTGTGGCTCATGCAAACGATCTATATATACATACATATATATATATATATATATATATATAAATGTGTGTGTGTGTGTGTGTGTGTGTATGGGCGTTTTCAGGGGGGGGGGGGGGTTATAACCCCCTAATTCCATCCACTAATTTTTGGCGGTTGGATTTTTCGAGAAATATGGGGTGTTGAGGATGCCCCCCCCTATTTTGAGGGTGCCCAATTCATTTCTGAAGTTTTCAGCTCATGGTTTGACGATATGTTTGAGAAAATCTGGATTTTGTTGAAATTTTGGCCATTTTCGGTTGCTGGTGCCAAGCTGGTGACAGGGGCCCAAATTGCAATATCCACGTCACCGGCACCGCTTTTTCTAGGTTTTTGGTGGGTTAGGCACCCCCCCCCCCCTATTTTGGGGGTGGGTAATCCATTTTTGAAGGCTTTGGGGTGTGGTCTGATGGTATGTTGTGGCCATTTTCGTTTTTTTGTCTTTGTTGCATGTTCTTGGTGCCTGGAGATTGAAAAATCCAAACACGACACAACCCGTGACCATCCTGGCCCCATTTCTCAAAAATATCGTCCCCTACCCTACCCCAACCCATACATCTCTGAAAAGCCTTTTCCCAGACTGTTCCGAAAAGGTACAATACACCCCCCCTCCGGAACACCATGCTCCGTAAAATCAACCGACACTGTACGGCACAGCAAAACAGGGCACCAGAACCTGCGTAGACCTGCTGAAAACCCCCAAACCTCTGACAGTCCCGGCCAAAATTCTCAAAAATATGGTCCCCTACCCCCCCCTCAACCCGTACATCTCTGAAATACCCTTTTCGATGGCATTCCGAAAAGGTATAACATACCCCTACCCACGGAACACCATATTCCGAGAAATCAGCCGACAACGCAAAAACCCCAGTTAGTGGATGGAATAACCCCCCCCCCCCCCCTGTGAAAACGCCCATATATATAGAGCAATCTGTTACAGACTGTTACAAGGCTATTTTCTCCAAAGTGCTGTGACAGATTTTCTTGACACTTTCGGGATCGTTCATTTATCACTGAAACCAACGATCCTGCAGTTTCTAGCAAATTCTGTCACAGGAATGTTATGAAAATTGGCTTGCAAAGGTCCGTCACGGATTTGCCGGTGCTCTACCTAACAATTGGCAACATTGATTATGTGGAAAAAAATAATCGAAAAGCATTAATTGTTATTTGAAAATCTGATTCCAAACCCTGTGGATGAGCACAAGTGCCACTCATGGGGGTTGAGGATTTGTGCATTTCGCTTCGTCTGTCATGAGTGCCACTCAGGGGCTGTCATCACCTGTGTCAGCGTAGTTCTCATGGGCTTTGTCCACTTTTTCTGGTCGAAGCATCCCGCCCGTTCCCACGTGTTCTCGCTGCACCCAGTCTCTGCCAGACATGTCTGGTTCTTCCCATTGTATCGAACCCCACTTCCCATCGACCTGTCTGTTGAAGGCTCTTAGGTCAGCGGTCATGTTGCTTGATCATTTAACGAAGGGTAACAGTTCGCTCCCGCCCGTCAGTCGGTTGTCATTGAATTTGCGTGTGGGTGCCGCTGGGTGCTGGGATCAGGGACCAGGATTCAGCCAAACCCCAATGTTCATATGGCAAACTGACGTCCAAAGATGAATCGCTGAATGAGGGCATAGTGTACACTTTGCAAAGCTTCGTCAGCACAGCCAGTTGCACCACATTTGTCCGAAACCTTGCGCGCGGAAATGCTGGGCTGAGGAGCCCCCCCCCGCCCCCCGTGTCCAGGATCGGCGCCAGCGGTGAGCTGCCACCTGCGGGCGATTAAGCCCGACCACTGAACGCGAACCGCCAACCTCCGACAGTTGATGGTGAACCACAACCAGTTGGCAGTTGCCTGATTCTGTGACAAAGTAGGGGTTTTGGTACGCTGCTTGGACTGTAATTTTGGGCCCTTCGAGCCCATTCAAAAGCTGCGGTAAGAATTTTGGACTGCAATTTTGAACTTTTGGAACATTTGGACAAGATCTGTTTGGTTGGTTTTTTGTATTTTGTGATCCACGAATGTGAGGTAGGCCCCATGTAGTCATGTGCGGATCTGTGCATCCTGCGGACCAGACTCTTATGGCGGGTATAGGGCGCACTATTCCGTAATACTTCGCGGCAATTGGGCTTTTCTTATCAATTTGCAAGTGCTCCCGCCAGCAGGATTTCCCAATCACTTGGTGTTGTGTCAGCTGGATCAAAATTGAAATTGTGGGTTTCTGACTGTTCAAAGATGCCCACAAAGCACCATGTCACTGAGGGTAACAACCTACCCATCAATATATTGCATTGTGTTTTTCAATACAGCAGGTGTGATGCATTGTATCGTTGGAAGTGTTTGCGGTACACGAACATATACATGATATGTGATATTCATGATGTATTACATTGTGTAGTGCGACACTATGTGTGTTGAATACATGTGATACATACCTGGTGTGGGTTGGTGCAATCGACAGGTGTGTGAGGTGGTATTTTTTTTTGTTTGCTCCTACTAATTGCTGCTCTTTTGCATCTTCCATCATGCAGATTACACATGGCAACAAGTGACATTCATTGATTGGCAAAGACCCAACTACCAACCCCAGTGGGGAGGGGGGGGGGGGGGGCTGAAACCGGTCCAGATGCGACCACCCACAAACTATGTGTCGAAAACCAACGGTTAGGTTCTTCCAGGGGCTGCCGCCAGGAGGAGGCTCGGGGGGGGGGGGGGGGGGGTTAGGTCCAAGGGGTGGGGGATGGGGGGTTTCCGGCACTACTGTCCAAATAGGGATTTTACGACGCGTCGGGCCCCGACACCTCCCGACGCGTCGTACATCCCCGACGCGTCGGGCCCCGACACCTTGTACGACACTGTACGACGCGTCGTACATCCCCGACGCGTCGGGCCCCGACGCCTTGTACGACACTGTACGACGCGTCGTACAGTTTCTTAAGCAACACTCTGCCCCCCCCCCTCTCTTAAGCAACACTCTGCCCCCCCCCCCCCTCTCTTAAGCAACACTCTGCCCCCCCCCTTCTATTAAGCAACACTCTGCACAGGGGGAGGGCGGTCTGGGGTCTGTAGACACTGTGCACCACAGGTAGACGCGGCCTGCTAATTGTAGACACTGTCGGCATGTTGTAGACGCGAAGTGCCAATATTTGGGAAGGGGGCCGAAGGCCCCCTTCCCCCAAGACGGTCCGCTGCCATCGTTTACCCGCCTAGAGGGGGAGGGCGGTCGTACTATGTCGTACTGTGTCGTACGGTGTTGGTGCTGTACGACACCTTGTACGACACTGTACGACGCGTCGTACATCCCCGACGCGTCGGGCCCCGACGCCTTGTACGACACTGTACGACGCGTCGTACGCTCCCGACGCGTCGGGCCCCGACGCCTTGTACGACGCCCCGACGCGTCGTACAATGCATTTCCGACAGCACTCGTTTCCGGCAGGTGGGTGGGGCCAGACTACAACAAACCAAATTGTGCACAATACAGGCCTGCTGCCAATCCAACACAAACCTCCCTCCCAAACCTGCCATAGTTGGTGGCAGGTGCGGGAGGGGGGTCACTGGGTGTGGCTAGTATTTGTGTTAAGGGGCACATGCCCCCCCCATCAATTCCGGGCATGCTATCATAAAACAGTGGCATCTGGAATCCCCCAAGCCCTCCTCCAGCGGCGGGTGGTTCAGTTCATTTCTGGACCCCAACCCCCGCGGCGTGGCCAGGGGTTCCAAAGGAGGGGGGGGGGGGGCAACCCCAGACCCCAAAATTCAGAAAAATGAAAGTGGCATTGTCGGAATCAGCATTACGAGTCATCAGTCGTCTGGGATTCGATAAATTTCTTTTTGAGAATTTCCGACCTCCCAATCGTCCCAGTCAAGTGAGCCCCCCGCCTGGACCCCCCCACCCCCCCATCCCCAGGTGGGCGCACAATTCAAAATGTTCCATGAAAGCTGCGCCCACCCCCGTCACCTTAAACGTTCACCGTCTCTTGAAAGGCCCTGTTAGCCCCATTTCCCCCTTCAGCGCATCTCTCGGGGTCGCCAAGTGCAGTTCAAACAGCGGACGGCGATTGACAGGCAGGGTACGCCACAGCTGTTCTCGGGCAAATGACAGCAGGGTCGACGCTGCCCCACACCCCAGGCCCTTGCTCATTTCGCCTACTCTGCATGCCATGCGATTCTCATGTACACTTGGAGCTTCGGATGGAATCCAATCCGCAAACAGATGTTCGTTTGATTGTGGTGTTGCAATTTACACAGTGGCGGGAGTGAGGATGCTGATTGAACCTTTCCCCCAAACTCTGACACAGCCAAAAGCAGAACGTTCATAAAATTGTTTTAACAGAGGTGTCCATCAGAACAATTCAATGCTACACTCTGGAACAGCGCAAACGAGGCGTTTCAATATGGGCAAATTGCTTCAAACTCTGTTTGGAAACGATTTTTTGGACAAAATTTTGCCTTTTGTTCTCCAACAGCAGAAATTCCGTTTCGTGTGTCAACCTCAAGGCTTGCGCCGATGAGGGCCTCCATGACGCGTTGCAATACCAAGCCCAGGCTACCCCGCAGCTCCTCATTGGGTACTGAATGTCTATGGACACATGAATTGTCAACGCAAATATGATGCCTATGACTGCACGAGCCGTTGGTTATCCAACCGTCGCAACAAACAAACGGCTGTTTCGATGAGCTCCTTTGGTTGTCAAATGAGTCCACAACACAAATGTACAGTACCTCCACCGCTTTAATGGTTGCCACTCTCTTCGTTCTTAGTGACCCAATGAGTTAGCTCAGGTGCTCAATGCGCCCGGATATCGAAAGCCTCTGCTCTGAGGCGCACGGCCACTATGAAAAGGGCCACTACGAGGATGCGCGGCGGACGTACGCCGCGGCACTGAATGCTGCGCACGCGGAGCCCGAACTTGAGTCCCACGTGCTGCGGGAGCGGGTCGCCACACTGATGGCCATGCAACTGCCGCAGTTAGCGCTGGGGGACGCCATCAATTCCGTTCTGCTATCCCCGAGCTGCGACGGGTACTACGGCATCGGACGCACGCAGCTCGCGATGGGCCTCCTCGCGAACGCCGTGGGGATGCTGTCCGCCGCGAGCCGCATGGCGCCGGACCGCGGCGACGTCCGCGAGATGCTGGAGGAGGCGCAGGCGCGCCACGAGAGTCAGCAAAGTGCGGGCGACCGCAGTACCATCCGCTACGATTTCTGGTTCCCGAAGCAGCAGCCGCGCAGCCGGGACGACAACATCAGTTGGATCCGGGAGCGGATCCGCAATCTCGCGGCGCCGGTGGAATGTGTCCATGTGGGGGCCAACGGCCGGAGCCTGGTGGCTACGGAGCCCATTGCAAAGGACACGCTTATTTTCGCTGAGTTTCCGTTCGCGAGCGGCACTGCGAATTCCAGCGTGTGCTCCTCGTGCTTCCGCGAGTTGCCCATGCCGCACATTACCTGCGAGCACTGCGAGCACGAGCGGTACTGCTCCACCTCGTGCCAGGTGCGCGCGTGGCAGCAGTACCATCGCAAGCTGTGCACGCGCGACGAGCGTCTAGCACAGCTGCGCGTATACTGCCGCGAGAAGCACAGCAAGGAGGACGCCAGCACACTGATGTTAATTCTGCGGCTCGCTGGAATTGCGCTCTCGGCTCCGGAGCCCAGTGGACCGGAAAACGGAGTCGCGACGCCCCCGCCGCCAGAAAACCTCGCGGACGTGCTCGCGCACCCGGGGATTGCACACTTTCAGAACCTGACGGAGGTCGAAGACGCAGACTTGAGATCGGAGGCGATTTGCCACTCGCTGCGGAATATGGACCTGCGCGCCAACGACTTCGTGCAGCTCCGGACGCTTTTTGCGGAGTTCCTCGACCTCCGGGCCTTCGACTTCGAGTGGTTCTGGAACATGCATTTCATCATCAAGGTGCCTCTCAACATCGTGTGCGACCCCGGTCGCCGGGCGTTTCGAACAAGAAGACAGACTAGCCCGCAAGACGCCCGCCCCCGTTTATCTAGGATTCCAAAGAACAAGAAGACACACAGCATCCCAGTCCCATTCCAAACCCTGAAACACAGTTTTGCACAGATTGTGTGTTGGTCTAAGTCGATTCCCCTCCTGTTGTTTTATCGAGGCAAATCAGTACGTTTTGGATGTTGCTGTATTCACAACTGCCCGTGGGTATTACATGCCACCTTCAGACTGTGGTGCAATGAGGCACCGGAAAATTTCCCTGCCCCCCAGATTCACCGTCAAATGGTGCCATGATATCAGGTGCCCAGGGATTGCTCTCCCCCCCGCCGCCCCGGGTTATCTTTCTTCCGTTTGCCACTGTTGAAATCTGTGTGTACTTGGACGAGACATTGGCATCTGATGTTGGCAGTATGGACTTATTTGAACTGTTTCTAGAACAGTCTCAACGCCAGGCTACTCGGATTTGGGGTGGGGATTGCCATAAAGCACATCCTGTGTGGGCTGTACAATACGACACAACCATGAACAATGTCATGAATGTTGCATAACATGATATGATGTGTACAATCCATCTGCACCTCTCTCCCCGACGCTCCTTGGCTCCAGGTGGGCCTGTTTGCTCCTCTCCTTGTGCTATTCCAGACCGTTTGTCCCACTTGGCATGGTCCCGCGATCGCTTCATGCCTTTTTGTGGTTCACAATGGGCCAAAATGGGCTCAAAAATGGCTCCAATACATCAGAGCCGCCTGCCTGGTACCACTCGTGGGAAACTGCATTTTTCACCCGGTTTTGACCCATTTTAAAGGCATCCAGGTATTTGTAAAGTTCAAATGGGGCAAATGGACTCAAAATGGTCCAAAACCCCTCAATTGGGCATCCTAAGTGATCTAGGATCATTTCGGGGAAGCCTCATTTTTGACATGTTGTTGGTCCCAGAATGGCCTGAAGGTGGTTGATGTGGGGTTACAAGCAAAATGCTTGTGTGTAAACGCCCTGCTTGAATGTTGTTGTTGCTTGCCCCAGATTTCTGGGGAGAGTGGTGTAGTAGAGCAGCAGTTCCACTGGCCTGGAATTCATCCCTCACCCCTCACCATGCTCAAACTCCTCTTTAGGAGCCATTTTAATCCTTGTGGACATTTATGGGTCAAAAATGAGTTAGAAATGTGTTTTCCCAAAATTCATCCTGGACCCCTTGGGATGCTCAGACAGAATGTTTCCAAGCCATTTTGAGCTTGCGCCAACCGCTTTTGCAAGGCCATACATTGTCCATGCTGGAACTGCGCGTTGGAGCCCTGTGACTGGGGAGAGGGGTGCAGATTGGACAGGCTCCAGCACAGTTCCTCCAACGAGATCTGTCTTTACGGAAGTCCCATGTACATCTCAATCCTTCATGTTTATTCCATTTGACCGCTGTGTATGGCACTATGAGGAGCGTACATGCAGGTTTGGGATCATGGGATCGAAGTCCTCCCACCTGCGGGACCACACCAGGGTCCTCAACAAGAATCGCGCCATTTTGGGGGGATGGGGGTGAGGGGGATGGGGAGGCTGGCTACCCGTGACAATGTCACAGGTAGGATGTCACACGTGGCTTTTTGAGGCTGACAGTGACAGTGACAGTGACAGTCACTGTCACATCCGCGTGGACCAGTGGACCCGCGGACCTGTGACGTGTGACGCATGACAGGGGGGGGGGGGGCTGGCAAGGGGGACCAACCCCCCCCTTTCTTGAGAACTCTGGACCACACTCGCCCGCATTTTGAAAGGTTCCATGGCTCTCCCATTTGTGTTACAGTGCAATGCTTTCGGTGCTCTGCACGGCGAGGGCTCCACACTGTACGCCGTTGGGTGCATGATCAACCACAGCTGCAACCCCAACTGCCGCCACAGCTCCGGGGATGACAGCAGCATGGTTGTCTACGCCGACCGCGACATTGCGGCTGGGGAAGAGCTCAGCATCTGCTATGGCAGCAACCCTGCCGGGCGCCGCAGCTGGCTGAGGCGGACCTTTGCATTTGACTGCGATTGCAAGGCTTGTGTCGAGGGAGACCTGGCTGGCGAGCAGTATCAGGGCAGGGCCGTAGCATTGCCGTGACCGGCTTGAGGCTGGGTATGCCCGCCCTCCGTGCCTGCACCTCTTGACCTCTTGAACCAACCCACGACTCAACATCAATTTCTTGCTCTGCTGAGGTGCAGCACGCAGTACCGCCATAATGGTGTCCACACTTCCTCAAGCTATCGTTCCATGGGATCAATAGTTGGGTCCACATTGATTTCACTCCACACAGCCTCCACTTGCCAAACTTCAGCACCCATGGGCCATCCATTGGGTCATCAATGAGTTGTGCCATGACAGTTTCGAGGTCCCTTATGCCAACCACCCTTTTTCTTAGCAGTAGACCCTTGCACAAATTTGCATTGCTTCAACAACAACACTCGGTGGTTCACCCCCATCTCTTGAAACTGAGCCACTGCCGCATACAACATGAGTGTGTGTTTCCTCGACTCAAAATAGCAATTACACCATCAGCTCCTCTGTCCGCAAGGTTTGCAGCCCCAACACGATGCGCTCAGGGCGCCTTTTAACAACTCGGCACCACTGGGGTGGGGGGCTGGGGTGGGGTGGGGGGGTCCCACGCCACCCCCCCCCCCCCTACACACCCCCCTGGACCCACCCACCCACCACCGCCCCCTCCCTGAAAAGATTGGGCCAAATTTGCTTCCGGGCCTTCGGCCAATCAAAATTTTTTCTCCGGCACTTTCGCCGCCAATCAGTTTACACCAAAGCCTTTCTTCAGTGCCTCTAAGAGCTCAGTACCACTTGGGGGTGGGGGGGGGTGCTCAAGCCCCCCGTCTCTTAGACCCATCCAACACCCCCCCCCCTTTTAAATGGAGCCCCCGATGCGCTGCAGTACCACCGCCATGATTCGGATCAGTTCCGAATCACAAAAGAGAGGTATTGGGCAGAATACAATTTGATAATCCACTGAAGTCATGAGAGAGTAGCATGTCCCCAGCAGATGCCAACAGCCAGTGGGTAGCTAGTGCATTGGGCGCGCACTACTTGTCGTGAGGAAGTCACACATTGGTCCGTTCACTTGATGGGATGGTGGGGCACATGATACTTGTGGAGGAGCCAAGTTCTGCGGTTGACCGTAGGAATCCTCATATTTTGCAGAAATCCTTGATTCACAGGAAGAGGTATCGTTTTACTGGAGGAGTATCAAAACAAATGCAAAAAGCACTTGTTTTATGCCTGGAACTCCTCAACTCCTCATAGGGGGAACGTTAGCGCGCCTGGCGCGCGCCGGGCATCTTTTGTGACCCGTGCCCCACCGGTGGACTGTTGCCGTTGATATGTTGGGAAACATTATATGGATTTGCCCCTTGGCCCCCGGGACATGAGCAGATGTTTTGATTTGGGATGGGTATGGACCTTCTCGTACCCGAGGTGATTTCTTTGATTTCGAAGTTGGGGGCCATGATGGTGCTTATAAAGGCCGGATTCATGTCATTGTGCCATTCATTGGAAGAAAGAATGGCACTTTGACGGCCCGCCAACAATGTTACAATGACGTGCACGGGTGGTATAGGGCACGCATTGAGCAGCTGTTTGCTCGGTTGTGGCATGCAAGATGAGGCAGAGGATGAGGCAGAAGTGTGTGTGTTGTGTTGCCAGAAGCGCTCCACCGTCGCAGTTTGTGATGAGTGTAAGGAGCACTATTTTACTGAATGTATTGACACCCACACTTGTGGGACCAATGTTGTTTGTTGAGTACAATACAGATGACATTTGGAGTTGCTGAATTCACAGATATTGCTTTATTATGCAACGTGCTTTGTAGGGAAGGTGTGCAGTGCAACGTGGTCTACTTGGGGGGCTTCTCCATGAGAGGGTAAATCTGGGGCTGACGTTGGGATAGTTAATAGAAAAGTAGCGCGCTGGGCGCGCGCCGGGCAAACATTCCCCCATAGGGTTTGACCGTCTTACTAATCCAGAACTCCAAATTTTGCCATCCTCCGCAGTATTGTCCCCGCCACCTTCTACATGTCGCATGCCACCGCCACTGGGAAGTGGGCCCAATACCCCGCTCCATGACTTTTCATGCCCACCAGAACCCATGACCACCGGATGCAGGGACCCTTTGTCATGTATACTCAAAGCTGCACTCTAGCTCCCACAACCAGCACAACTGTGCCTCCAGATCAGGTTGCCCATCACAAGACGTACAAGTTGGGGATGTGTCTGAGACCGCCAATGGGCACAGCCATCCGAACTGATACCCCATGTCTGCCACGCTCTGGCCCTCATCCAAAGCAAATGAACACGGAGCACATGATGCAGAGATGGCCAACACACGAGCACAGCAACCCACACACTCATGCCATGTGGTCTGCGACACGAAGAAGGACACACATTTGAATACCATAAAAATCCCAATGTTTTGCAAAAACCTAAAATTTCTCTGGGCCAATATCAATTTGTAGTGTGCAAATTTGTGCGAGAGCACCCCAAAACCACCCTAATGTCCGAAAAATTACTTATTATTTATTGTTTTTCTGCATCTTTGTTCTAAAAGCAGCTGTTGCACAACCAAATATGACAGTGCAGGATCCCCGTCCAATAAAGCCTGCTTAGATGTTGGAGGACCCTTCCCTGACCCCCATCCCCCCCAAGAGGACGGAAAAGCTCAAATCCCTGCCGGACCGCATCTCTAAAACGCCAGGGGTATGCAGCATTGGCCATAGTACCCTTCCGCCCCCTTTGTGCCACATCACTGTGCTGGAGGCTCAAAACCTGCTGGCCCATGGGACCTTCCCCGGGTTGACGGCACGCTGCTCTGCTACGCTGCAGCAGAGGCTTTGAGCCACTGCCCCGGAGGCTCCGACCCTGTCTCTGGCAGTGGACAGCATGGGAACTATGTATCGACCATGTCCATTGGGTGTTCATGAGCATGCAATAAAACCCAGTCTGCGGAAAAGTGCGGGACACATAGAATCTCAAGGGCTATAAGTTGGTACAGATGAATGGCTGTAAATCGCATTGAAGAATTAAACAAGAAATTGATTGCGAAATAAAAGACAGTCCCGCCGACGTGAAGCGGCGCTCCATGGAGCTGTCCACAGCACTACCCACCCACTGTATGGCGCGGTACATGTCGCTACGGAACACTCAAAGGCGCACGCAGCGAAGGAAGTGCAACCTCTTCCATGGCTGGCGCACAGTGGTCTTCTTTCAACGGCGGCTGCTGAGGTCATGCCGACTGATACAGGGTTCTGTGGGTGGAGGTCATAAGAGCCCTTGCCCCCCCCCCCCCCCCCGCCTTTAGGTTCGCAGCTGGGAATATGAAGACCAGAATGCCGAGCAGGCCACAGAATTGGTGCTCGGTTTGCGGGCCGGTGTTATTCTTCGCCGTGAACAATGATCGCATGGCCGTTTGCACTGGCTCGAGCCATTGGAGATGAAAAGCGATGATGGCCGTGGAAGGCAGGCGCGGCCTGAGCCAAGTGGTGGGTCCACGCCCGCCCTGAGCATGCCCCATTAGGGTCCTCTGTGAAAGATGCACAAACAAGGGTGTGTGAGAGGTCGCGGGGCAGCCAGAGCTGCCTCAGCATAAATGACCAGTCAGTGGCCTTGTTGTACGTCTTGGGCCCAGGGGTCCCGCCAGGCTGGCCCATAGCCCCCCCCCCAAGAAAGCCTACAAGGAGGGCGCCAAAGGCACCGCAAATTTTTCTGAGCACCCACCCCTTACTCAAAACTGTCGGGATTTTCTGCCTAACGTACGATCAGCGCTACGTGACGATCGTTACGAGGTTTTTATGTTGGGATCAGCCCCCCTTCCCCCCTCCTTTTCGACCGACAGTGGGGGGGGGGGGTGTGCAGTGAAGCCAGTCGCCCAGGGTTAGCGGGGGGGCACTGCGTGTTGTCGATGTAAATTGGGATGTCTGGAAAGCCCATTCTTCAGGTTTGGGTCGTCTCAAACGGTGCCGTAGATTGCGCATTGTGAGGAGTGGCCCTTTGGCGGGGCAGGGCCCCCGCTCCAGCAGACCGTGCTTTTACCCCCCCCCCCTCTTCCTCTGGGAGGGGTAGTGCTGTGCTGACTCTTGGGCTGGGGCCCCAAATTGACACTCAGACCTCAAAGCAGCCTCCTCTGCCCTCCATTCTGTACTGTAGCATGGGAACCCCTCCCCTAAGCCCTCTAATGCCCCTCTACTGAATTACGGGTGGGTGTGGGCAGTTGCCCTCCTCCCTCTTTGCATGAAGAGTTCCAGGCGCAAAACACAGCATTCTGCCTCCGAATGAACCAGTTCCTACAGCTCTTGGTGAAGGGCTTTGTCCAACAAGGTCAGTTCTGCCTGAGGGGCCATGCACACTGTTTGTCTGCCAGTGGGATATGTCTAAGCGGAGTTAAACATGGTGCGTGTGGTTGTACAGGGTCTGCATGCCCGCTTCCCCTTGTGTCCTTGTGTCCCCTCCCCTCCCAGCTCCAACGTACATACCTCAAAATGATACGTGTACCTGGGTGATCCTTCTGAGGTATATGTGTTGGGGTGTTAACCCCCTTCGAGCGCCTGTGATTGCAATTATAGTTCAAGGGGAGTTGGAGAGAATCCCAGCCACAGCCCCCCCCCGCCCCCCCCACCACCACGGCGTCTTATATACTGAAGCACCTGCACTCCTAGGCCACCTTCTGAGCGCCTGAGTGATATATCCTGGCTAGTGTGCTGCTCTGCAGCCGTCGCCACCGTGAACAGTGATGAAGATGTGGGCTCATCAGCCATCGGATAGCTGACGGCTAAGTGCAATCCTGGAGCGTGAGCAAGTGGTCAGAGCAATGGGATGTTTGAGGCCCTGTCTGTCACCTGCCTCTAGTCGAGCGCGTTGTCCCAGAGGGTGATTAGGGCAGATACTGTCCCAGCAAGTGGGCGGTCCAGTAGATTCAAGAGTTTGCTGACCTCTGTGCTCAACCCTCGCCACCGCACCGTGCCCAACGTTCCAGCTCCAACAATTTGCCTGTATTGCAGTCACCGCCGCACATGAAGGCCAAGCCCCCCCCCCCCCCCCCGGCCCCAAGGCCTTAGCCTATATGGCAATCCCCCCCAGGGCTGGGGGCTGATGGGAGAGCCATAAAGAGGGCCGGGTTTTTCGAGGCGGGTTTTTCGAAAGTTAGTGCCAAGTTTGTACACCAGACCCGCAGAAATTTTCTTCCCCATGGTATTTGACTCTCATCGCAATCTCATCGTCAGTGGGACCGGATCTTCCCCATTCATGTCTCCATGGGCATCCTTCTGTAATCGAACCACAAGGTATGGAGGACAGGACAGCAGACAGCTTTTGTGCTTGTCATAGACTAACCCCCCCCCCCCCCGTCTCCCTTGTCCAGCCCCCTGGTGGCAGGAACCGTCACTTGCTGGTTCCAAAAAGCAAAAGCATCAGGTCCACATGGTGGTTTTTCTGCACCATCTTCTGTAACGTTGCGAAGTTCATGTTTCTCAGGACCAGAACTGTGAGACACTGTTCTCAGAGCTGATGTACGCATCTTTTTTCCTGACCCATCCTACCAGGTCCACCTTGCATGCGTCCTTTCGGCCACGTGTTGTGGCGCGTGAGGACCAGGTGGAGGACACAGGTGTTAGGGAACTCATACTGGCAACACTCTGGTACTGGACTGTCAGAACTTGCCGTGAACTGCGCACTGTCTCGGCCAATAAGACCTTTGTCTGCAGTGCCCCCCCCCCCCCCGGCCATGGGGAACTGTCTCCTGGCGACAATCGCCCCCTTCCCAGGATGGAGGGTGGGGGGGTGGGGGGGTGGGGGGGTGGGACAAGGGGGGGTGAGGGTATGTAGCAAGGTACCTTGCAACATGGTGCAAGCCTACATGGTTGCTACAGTACTACAGTACTACGTTGGCGAGTGGTGTTGCTTTGGCATTGGTGATTGGTGAGTATGTGGCCTAGGTTTTCCATTGGCAGAGTAAAACGAAAAGTGTTATGGGTTGTTGTGAGTCCACTGGTGAGAAAAAGTGGGAAAACTCGGGCAAAACCAGCAAAAGCTCGGAGTATGAGGGGCACCATGCAATTTTCAGCGTCATCAGCTCAAAAATCGACATTTCCAAAGGCAGTGGAATTTTTCCTTGGGGTTTTTGGGTATTTTTGGATTTCCTGATTCATTTTAAACAGTCCCTTTTACCACTCTCCACAGATGGGAATGAAGTAGGGCTTTATGGTGCACACACCCAGTGTGAAGGCACTCAGCAAGCAATCCAAGACACAGGCTAGACAAATGATAATGATTGCACCAGTGTTTATAGGACATTGCTCAAGGCAAAGTGTAGGAATCCATTCACTAGATTTAGGAACAATGGCCTCGTGGGCCAGGTAGTACAAGGGCCCATAGTGTACGTACACGAGTATTTTGGGCTCAAGAGAACCAGAATCCTGGCAACGGGTCAGGTTACACCATGTGACTGCCTCAATGCTTGCTGTAACCTCTTGTGCAAATGCCTTAGCTTGGGCACTTGGTTCCCAAGGAGTGGGCTAGGGTTGTGGTGGAGCATCCACATACACCTGAAAATAACGCCCCAATTCCAATGCTCATTGTAGAGGAGCTGGAAGAAGTAGAACTGGAGCTCCATCTTGAGCTGGAGCTAGAGCTACTTGTGGAATCGCCAAATATGTTGTGGACACCGTAGTAGGAATGGTTGTGGTGGCCTCTTTTTTCGCTGCCGCTGACCCAAACCATTGAAACAGAGATGCTTGTAGCCTGACGACCTGACCCAAACTGTTGCACCACAGATGCTTGCAGATCATCATCATCATCATCAATGAAGCAAGGTGGGCCCTTGGAGAGATTTCTTGGGGTCCCAAGCTGGGGAAGAATGAGAGTGGCTACATAATCCATGCCTTCTTGGGGTCCCTAAAGCTGGGAGGAATCAAAATGGCTACATACACCCTGCCTTCTCAAGCTCCTCAAAGAGGGGAGGAATCAAAGTGCCTTGTTAGGTACCCATGGTGGGGAAGAATGAAAGTGGCTACTGCCTTCTAGGAGTCCCCAATGTGGGGAGGCATCCAAGTTGCTACATTCCCCTTGCCTTCTCGGGGTCCATAAAGAAGGGAAGTGTTGGATGGCTATTGGTACTAGCTGTGCGTTGTCTTGTTTTCAAACTTGTCATTGACCATTGTTCCCGATTGGTGTACGTTGGGGGTTTGGAAGGGAGGTAGTGGGAGAGGATAGTGGGGTTCCGGCATGCCTCATAAGTACCCCCCCCCCCCTACCTCTGGTTTGCATTTGTCTGTTTTTTAATTAGGTCACACCCCCCCTTGCTCGGACAGCCCCTTGAACACCACATCCACACACGCACCTTTTGAGGAAGGAATAGTGACCTAGCAGCCAAGCTCCGAAAGGTAGCTTTGCATGTGCAGCCAGAATGGCCATAATACCACAGAATATTCTCCAAAGCTTGAGTGGCAAATTACAATGGGCAGTTTCCTTGTACCTCATGCTGTTCAACTCAGACCTGTGGCTTCTTGGTGCATCACTACATTTGGTACACATGAAAACAAGGTGCCAAATTGACATAGTTCAGATGCCTATTGTACCTTGGACAAGGGTGTCTCTTGGATAGGAGGACAGGGGAAAGACGGCAGGGATGTAAGCGTACTATGGCGTGAAAAAGGGGCTGGGTGAAGAAAATTGGTTGCAGTGCTACATTATTAGCCTGGAACTCAGGTTTTTATTTCAGACCCCATCATATTGGGGTCCCAAGAGCGGGTAGTCATCAAAGTGGCTACATACTCATTTCAATGTGGGATCCAAAGAATAAATGAATGGCATCACTACATAACCCCTCCTCTCAATCTGCGTCTCAATCTCCAAAGCGAAGAGTAATCACATGACTACAATTTCTATTGCATCGGGTTTGCATGGCAGGGAGGACACAAATGGCTACAGAATATGCTGTTCCAAGTCGCAAAGAGCAAGGGTAGAAATGTTTACATATTCCCTGTAATATTGGGGTCCCCAAAGCAGGGAGGCATCAAAGTGGCTGGGTAAACCCATACCATGTGAAGATCCCAAACCACAGAGGAATGACTACACAACCTATGACATATCAAAGTCTCCAAAGCAAAGAGCTATGACATGGCTACATAACTCTGGCTGTTTCGGGGAGAAGTGACATGCCTATATTACCGAGATAACCCCTGCTGGAAGATTGGAATAGCGACGAGATCCACTGCAATGAAACTGCGATTTCACACCATTGTGTGCAAAATTAAAGACAGGGGATAGCGTTGCTTCAGAGGATATCCACCGTTCCTACTACAGAGCACGTCCAGCACACCTGTTCAACCCATTGACTTATGGTCAGGACTGTCCAATGGAGGATATGATTTGCTGTTGGTTGCATTTGCCAAATGAGGACAAAATATTCAACTCCAGTGTCGCAGCTCATTACAGGCTGTTGCCCTGGGCCACCAAGCAGGATCAGATAGAATTAGTTCAATATGCCAGGGGCTGTCTGTCAACGCGCAGGATGTCGCTGGACGACGGAGATCGAACCCACTCTACACCGCCGCTTAGGGCCCTGGTTACAACTCCAAACTCAGCATTCTGGTCAGAATTTGAACACCGCCCTCGACCTGACCCAAATATCAAAACTGTCTGCAAATATGCCTTCAGAATCAGAATGTGACGCTGTGAGAGGCAACACCAGATCACAGACTCCCTGCGCCAGCGGTGCCTGACACGCAGCTCAGAGCACGGATTTATCATATGGGTTTGGTTTATACGGGTATGCCAGACGGTACTGCCATATTGAGGTAACCAAACTGGAGAGGAGAATAATGACTACATAATGTTTAGGCCTGAAAGTTTGCCTTGTGTGTGCTCATCACAATAACGTTACCCCAATAGCACATTGTTTTTGTATAGTGTTTTGGTCTTTGAAGCTGGTGTGCTTTCAAACTAATTTACATGTTCTCAGATCTACTGGGTTGCACAGTTTTGATGTGGGCAGTGCTTGTGTGTTTGCATGCGCGCGTGCCAAAGGCGCTGTTACCAGCAATGGCTGGGATGCCGTACCACTGGGAACCAGTAGGTGGGGCTTGGGCCCCAAACCTGAAAACTGACCGTAGCCAACCGTAACCCCTTGGTTGTGGGCCAGGGAGTCCCTGCCAGGGACGTATTAGAAGGGAAGGGACCTCAGAGGCGGCCCCAGAAGCGGTTAGACAGGCAGTTGGGGGAGGTTGTCAAAGCGTTTGGGGGCGGTTACTGTCAGTTACAAATGCCATTGAGGCTGGCACTTGGCGTCAGGGAGACAGTGGCTGGGCATAGGCTGGGCGCCCTGGAGGGTGGGGTGGCGGGGCTCCCCCCCCCTACCAACCAGACGGAATGTCACACAAGGGGGGGGGATACCTCCCCCCCCCCTATCCATCTGATCGGATGGATCCAACAATGCACACCCCATGCGTGGGGTGTACATTGTTGGATCCATGGTTGGATCCTATAATTTCACTAGGCCTGTCCTTCGTGCCAAGAAAAAAATCGGAAAAAAAGTTGCCTGACTCTGGGATGCCTCAACTTCAACAGTGAATCATCGGATCAGCAACTGCAGTTGGTTGCTAGCCAACTGACAATGGCGTACCATTAATTGTTGTTGAATGACTGCTGACTGCTTGTTAACTGTTGTTGGTTAACCACAATCCTGCCACCTAAAGCGTTGGGCTGTCCTTAGTGGTAAGAAAGCAAGAAATAAACCAGTCCTCAAGAACAGCACTAAATTTCACAGAGTGCAGAATACAACGTTCCAATGTGTTTCGTGCGCAATGGTCAAGGGTGATACACAATGTCCTGCCTTTTTTTTGGTTCTCTAACGCTCTTCATTCGTGTGAAATAAGCAAAATACAATGTTTTACCGCCTATCGTTCATTGGACATGCGTTCAGCATGCATGCACATTGGAGGGGCACCATCTTTCACCACACCGACCTCCCCCGGAGAAGGGGCATTCAGCTTGCAGATGGCATCTATTGGGGTTGCATGCACCAGAACCGCATTAATGACGTGTACAATGTCTTTCCGTCCACCAATGCATCTGTCTCTTCACCTCCTGTACGCCTGTGTGCAACCCCCCCCCCCCCGCTGTCAATCTTAGTACTGCATCCGGCTGTGGTGCAGTAACGCGCCAGGGGTACTTTTTGAGGTGATAATTTTCTCAACGGGCGGATAACATCCTGCTGGTTGCCACTTTCCATCATGTTCTTTCCACTCCTGCCGAATTGCCCCATAGCCATGGATCTTCCCTATCTGCAGAAAGCGTCTAGGGTGCTTGCTTTCGAGTTTGCTTTCGAGTCCGGGAACCTATTCCCTAGTGCTGTACTGTAACATACCAATGGTTTGTACACAGGCCTGACAGAAGCAAAAAGAAATTTGACCCCATATTTTTGCCGCAGTCCATCTGCTGCCTCTCCCCAACTCCCGCATTTTGTTTCACAGATGGGTCATGCATCCCAGCTGCCAGATGATGTCCTCATGCAAATCCTCTGTTATGAGGTGGCCCACCGCAAATGGCGGCTGGTCAACCGCAAATTCTCCATGTGTGTGTCACTGCGTGTCGTAGTGAACACCCAGCTCAATCCCAAGCAGGAGGAGCGAATCCTGCGGATGTTGGGCTACCAGAACTGCCGCTCCTTAAAGACTAACGACTGGTGCTTCAACCCCATGAAAATTGCCCATCTCTTGTCCCAAAGCCGCTCCATCCGCTCCGTCGCCATTCAGCACTGCAACCCCGACTCCATGGGCCTCCAAGAGATGATCATCAGCTCCTTAAACGAGGACGTGATTGAGTCTTGGTACAAACCTCTCTGAAGCCCTCTGCAACTTTGATGGTCCTTGCTCGCCAATCAGAGAAACTTTCACTGTGGTTATTTATCAAGGGGTGGGGATACAGAATATCAATACAAATACCAATGCAAAATATGAATGCAGATACCAATAATGGTAATGCTCTGAATACAAATATACCAATGCAAGTACGTGCACAGTTGCGAATGCCAATCATTCGCACATTACGCACCCCTGCCCCTTACTCCTGATTTTCCCTGCAAGGGGGTGGGGGGATGGGGGGGGATCAGGGGGACTGTCACCTTTACTATTTTGGTTTTAACTCGGACCTCATGCCAAACGCCAAGCCTGCAACAGGTAAATGTTATTGGTGCCTGCTAGAAATGGTAGACAATTACACAGTAATGAGATGGATGTCATTTGGGCCAAGGCTGGCATTGCAATTGGGGTTTGTCAAAGGCCTTTGAGGGGCATTTGAATATGACAATTGATCTCATGCAAACCATTTTCTGCCGAACAATTTTAAGCTGCCAAGGGCACGCCTGAGCCCTCTGAGCCGGACCAAACATCAATACCACTAACAATACGAACCCCCCCCCCCCGTTTCGCCAAAAATGGTGCAGAGCGCAGAAGGAGGCAAAGGAAAGGACAAAAAGGAAAGAATCACTGTGGTCGTTAGAAGCCCCTGCCAGGAAACTTGTCCTGCAGATGTGCACACCAGTGCGCAGAAGTCAGTGCTGGAGTCGGCAAACCCAGCATGAACGGGGGTGTGTGTCTGGATGCAACTGGTCAACGGCACGGGCAACAGCCCGTCTCTGGGACAGCCGACTCCAGATTAGTCAAACAGGACAAGTCATCCAGGGGCTCCGTTGACACAACCAAAACACGTTCGGACCCACTGAGGGTCGGAATGTACAGTGGCGAGAGGCGAATAGGCGCCGCCAAAGGCAAGCAAACCAACTCCATGGCCTCATGCTACCCCCCTCCCCCCCTTTGATCCCCATGCCTACGCGGCATGTCCGTGGTATCCAAAAAAACGAGATCTCTCCACAAGCCACCTGCAAGCTGCGTGTGCGCTGCACTGTGCTGGCTCATCCCCCATGACAATGTAGGTTCGATGGGTGTATGTTGTAATTCGTGTAATTTTTTTTTGCGGTAAATGCGTGTAACAAAAAAATCGTCTAGTCGTGTATTTTTGGTTTTTGCGGTAAGTCGTGTAAGCCCGTCACACGCATTGCCGCAAAAAAAAATTACACGACTAGACGATTTTTTTGTTACACGCATTTACCGCAAAAAAAAAATTACGATTTACCGCAAAAAAAAATTACACGATTTACTGCATAAAAAAAAATTACACGCCCTTACCGCAAAAAAAAACGATTTTTTTTTTAATTCACATGATTTACCGCAAAAAAAAAAATTACACGACTAGACGATTTTTTTGTACACGACTTACATTTTTCACGTTGAATGGTTGTTTTGTGCATGCTGCGGCCTTGCTGTGTGCACGGGTGGCCGTGTGCCATGCGTTCCTTGACTTTCCCTTGGGGGGGGGGTTCACTTTATGTTCCCTTGAGGGTGAGTGGAGCTGTCAAACGCCAAAATACGGGGAGTGAGGCGTAACTTAAAGAGAGAATTGAAATGAATTGAAATGAATTGAACTGAGATGAAATGAAGCACTTATCAAAAGGGGGGGATCGGGTTGGGTTGGATTAAGGTCTCTCCTGGTCGCTGGCCTCCCACAGTCTGCGCTACCTTCCCTGCGAGACTCTACTGGGGGCTGCGCATCTGGTTGTCCGGTCAGAAGACCTGCTGGACTGCCCCCAGACACTGCGTCGGCGCTTGCGGGCGGGAGACATCGCCGTGCCTGTGCGTGTGAGCGCATGCTGGGGTGCTGGTGGAGGGCACGCGGCCTATGTGCCATATTAATTTGGGACTCAGGTGTATCATTTTTGCTCCGTGCCTCCTGGCTACACGGATGGGGTCCCAGGTGTATCTTGGCCATAGATTGACGATGATCGTCAACCTCCAGACTCACTCTGGCATTCCAACAGTACTTCAAGTATCACGCGGCAGAGTCGCCACACACATTGTCCATTGAACACTTTGTGATGGCGCCTGATGGCGCCTTGCTGAACAACCAGGCGTATCTTTGACCGAGGGGGGTTGTTGCCTCATGGGGAGGGGCTTGGTTATATGGAGTGACAGATGAACCCTGTCATTTTGGGAAAGCTGGCCATGATGCGTTCGGTCCCTGGTCCGTTGTGCACTGCTGCGTGGGGAGACCGCCGTGGCACCTCAACCTCTTGGGGGTTGTGATGGACTCATTGGCTGGGCCGCTTTGCAGGAAGTTCGGTAAGATCGACTTCGACGATGAGGTGCTTGTGACACTCGCGGAGGTGGTGCGGAAGTCGCGGTCACTGAAGGTGTTGGAGTTCGACTGCTGCAATCTGGGGGCGGAAGGATTTGCGTTCTTGGGGGAGGCCATCCCCCAGGCCAAGTGCCTGCGGACCCTCGCATTCAAATCCTGCAAGCTCGGGCCCAAGGCATGCACCTCCCTCCCCTCCTCCTACTCAGTCCCCTCTGCTGCCTTCTCTCGCACCAGCCACTCGGGAGCACCATTGTCTCTTCCCAATCACAGGCCTGGAGCTGTCGGAGCCTTCGGAGCTGACGCATGAGAATGGGGTTGTCCAGTGCTGTTTTCGGTGGCCGGAAGTTGGGGGGGGGGGACTTCGGTCCGGCGGCAGTGCCCAGTGTCCGCCGACTGAGGCGACAGCGTTGCCAAGCCTCATCACTGTACGATTATCATGAGCCTTGGAGAGCTTTGGAGTGATTGGAGTGATTGATAGCACACACCGAAACGGAGTCTGCCCGTGTGTTCAGTCAGGCCCACTGCGGGGGACATGCTGCTGCCCCGCGATTGTGATTCGACCACCTCAAGCAGTGTGGACGACGTCATAGCGCATGATGCTGAGCTAGAGGTCCCAAGTTCAACCCGGTTAGGGAAAAGTAGGAATGCCCCATCGTAGGCGCTCGGGTATATGTGAGCCTGCGAGCCGAAATAGACTTTGCAAGTGGCAAAGGTCACTGCAAAATTGATGGCTGTGTGTAGGTGCACAGCACGCTGGGGATTTAGAGTTTTGCCGTTTTTTGCAGGTACTGCATATTCAGTCGGGGGCAGGCGGTTGAGGTGGGGCGCAACATGGGAGCTGCACCAGGCCTCATCGGGCCTCAGACTTCTATTGGCAGAAGCAGCCACACATTTGAGTTTCTTCAAATCAGTAGAAGGCGGCCTGAATTAGGTTTTGCAGGTGGTGTACCGAAGAGAGGGAGACAGTGACCACCACGGCAATGGGGATGGGGGGCTTTGGGAGGCCGGGTTCCGACACGTGAGCCTACTAATCCTCCTCCCAGTTGTACTCCCCCTTTGTGCTTTTTGTTGCACCTCAGCAACAGTTCCTCCCCACCCCCATGTGCCGTGGCAACGGCATAGGGCGCCAAGCCACGTTGCGATGGTTGTCACCACGGCTGCCCCCCACCCCCCACCCCCTCTCCAAAGAACAATCCAACTGAGAAAGTGCGTGGAGTGATTCTGGAGGGTGACGTCCATCGTCGTTCTATGGGCAAAGAACAATCCAACAGTGAGAAACACAAAACATTTTCCACGAAAGCGCGGGTGATTTTGGGAAATTTGGGGGTGCGCTCCTCACCTTGTTTGCCACTTGGAGTGCACACCTTTAAGTTTTTGACAATTTCGCAGGGAGTGGGTGTGTGTTCCTCACATTAATTTCTACTTGTACTGCAAACCTGAAAGTGTTTTGGATTTTTGTGTTGTCATGCACCGCAATCACCAAAAGGCAAGGCGGCAATGGTTGCGTGAAATTCAGTTGACGTTGACTCCAGACCAAGAAGCCCTAGCACTGCAGTACATGGGGGAGCATTACTGCGCCGGGCCCGCGCCGGGCATCTTTTTTGACCCGTGCCCCACCGGTGACCTTTTAGGGGGTGCACTAAGGGCGCGCAGTGCGGCTATCTCGGTGTTTGGCCATACTAGAGACCCATACTTTGAGATACTAGGGGCATCATTGTTGCCCCTAGCGCACGTTTTGACTTCTGATTTTGTCCCCTTGTTTGGGGACCTGGAAGAACGCACGGGTTACGTCGCACTTCCGCCCTCTTTTGGGCCCCCGAGAAGGCAAGGGTGAGGTAGCCACTTCTGATTTTGTCCCCTTTGTTGGGGACCCCCAAGAATGCACCGGTTACATAGCAATTCTGCCCTCTTTTGGGCCCCTGAGAAGGCAGGAGTGAGGCAACCAATTCTGATTTTGTCCCCTTTGTTGGGGACCCCCGAGACTGCAGGGGTTACGTAGCACTTCCGCCCTCAACCCAACCCCAACCCCAACCCCAACCTCAACCCAAATCTAAGCCTGCGAAACGCAAACCTAAGCCCCAGCCTAACCTTGCTGAACCACAGCGGAAGAGTGTGAGAGGGAGAACAAGAAGACAGAGGATGAGATTTTGGAGTACCTTCTCACTGTGTCTAAGAATTTGGGACACCCTTTGCACCCCGTTTATGACGATGCCAAGGGTGGAGGTGTCCAGTGGTGGGTGAAACGGTGTAAGTCCAGCTATGTGCGTACCCAAGTTGCACGGATGGGTGCGGATGCAGAAACATTGGGGGAATTTTGGATGAAGTACGGGCACCCCGAGCTCCTTGACCGTGAGTCGTTGTTTTCATTTTTTTTTTTTTGATGAAACACACCCCACCGGCAAAGAGCGGTGCTTTCATGTCTCGCACCGCAGTTGGGGGCCATGATGGTGCTTATAAAGGCTGGATTCATGTCATTGTGCCATTCATTGGAAGAAAGAATGGCACTTTGATAGCCTGCCAACAATCTTACAATGACGTGCACGGGTGGTATAGGGCACGCATTGAGCAGCTCGCTTGTGGCATTGTTGTGGCATTGGGGCTTGGTTAGGAACATCTAGCGTGGTGGCCCCAATGAGTTGCACCGGTCAGTCCGGATTTGTTGCATTTTATGCAATTTTGCAGTCACAGGCAGGTGCGTCACCCCCCCCAGCCCCCCTATGGACCATGGGAGCATGTTCAGCCTCATGTTTGGACTGACCGAAGCAACTCGGCCACCACGCAAGATGAGGCAGAGGATGAGGCAGAAGTGTGTGTATTGTCTTGTCACAAGCGCTCCACCGTCACAGTTTGTGATGAGTGTAAGGAGCACTATTTTACTGAATGTATTGACACCCACACTTGTGGGACCAATGTTGTTTGTTAAGTACAACACAGATGACATTTGGAGTTGCTGAATTCATAGATATTGCTTTATTATGCAACGTGCTTTGTAGGGAAGGTGTGCAGTGCAACGTGGTCTACTTGGGGGGCTTCTCCATGAGAGGGTAAATCTGGGGCTGACGTTGGGATAGTTAATAGAAAAGTAGCGCGCCGGGCGCGCGCTAGGCAAACATTCCCCCCATGGCATAGCATTGCAGTACACAGTTGCCTTGTGGGAATGGGCACACCATGAGGCAACATTGCAAAACACACCGAAACGCGGAATGTCTGAATCAGCCTCACACTTGGGCACCCTGTGGGGCACGGGCTCTTCGGCCTGAGTGGCCGTACCGGAGATTCCTTCTTTCTCCTCTTCCTAGGACCTTCCCGTGGCAAGGGGTGTGCGCGGCTACAACCACCATCAGAGGCCTCTGTTGTTGTATGCTAACCCCCGAGGCCACTGCGTCCATAGCAGCCTGAAAAAACGGACCAAATCCAGAGAAGGGCTGGGAAAAAGCACACACAGTATGCGCGCTGTGCATACGTTTCCCCCACATGCAAAGTCTTACCTGCCCACGACCATTGTGTTGTAACAGTTAGGTAGCCCCACCACAGACATGGAGCCATACAGTTTTGATGGAGGGTTGATTTTGTTTTGGCTTTTCGGTCCCCCCATTCTCCCACTGAAGTGCTCTTCCGCCCTGCCCTGCTCCGCCCCGCCTGCCTCCTGTGAACGCATACTCCCTTGGAGCCATGGCAGTTTGTGAGATTGCATGCGGTGCTGTGAGGCGCCAAAGTATCGGGACAATGACAACAGTGGATACTCAGGGCCTTGTAACAAGTGATGCTTCGTTGCCCAGTGGATGGGGTGTAGTTTTATGGGGGCGGTGTGCCATTTCCAGTCATGCGGATCAAGTGCTCTTTTAACACTGCCTGCCGCCACAACCCTTGACCTCTGCCATGTGCAGGAGGTGGAGTGCCTTGCCAACGGTGTGGCGCAGTCCCAGTCGCTGCGGGAGCTGAACTTGGCATTCACCCCCTTGGGGCATCATGCATCCCAGTGGGTCGGGATGTGCATCAAAGAGGCCCCAGGGCTGCAGGACATCAACCTGGACTTCACCAACGTGGGAGCCAGCATGCGGCCCCTCGTCGAAGGGGTGTCGGGGTCCAAGACTCTAACGCAGCTAAGCCTCAAGGGCAACCAGCTCGGCGATGCCGGGACGGAGGCGCTGGCCAGTGCCATCACCAAGTCCAGCATCCGCAGCGTGTCTCTGTACGACAACAACATCCAGCAGACCGGAGCAGAGGCACTGGGGCTAGCAATCTGCATGGCCCCTCAGCTCCAGGTGTCCTTATCCTCAACGGCGCTCTGACCGTCAATCCTCTGCAACCTTGCACACTCCTTCACGGTCCTCAGTGATACTGTACACCATTCCGCAACCCTGTGCAATCTGCACAACCATGGGGGGCGCTTACCTGTGAGGCCTGACCCCAATCCCCCCCCCCCCCCCTCTGGACCCCCCAACCCATACTAGTTATCACCTGGTTAGGACTGGCAACTTGGGCGCCAATGGCGCCCGGAAATTTTTTTGAGCCCAGAAAATTTGCAAAAAAAATTTGATTTCCCCCCACTTGTTTACATTCAAAATGCTCACAATAAGTTAGGGAATGCCGTGCCACGTGCCTTCTTCTGTTGCCCGGAAAGCCTTTGCTGATTCAGAGGTATATCTGTTGGAATACGGTACTGTTTTTCGTTTGTTGTGAGTGGTAAAACCAAATTTCACCCCATTTGTGTATATTCAAAGTGCTCAGAAGGAACGGGGAATTCAAAAATGCCCTCCAAAGGGAGGAAAAATTCCCCCCCCCCCCCCCCCCTCCGGACCCGCCAACGCCGCGGGGGCTGGGGTCTAGAACTGGACTGCAGAGCCCCCTGTGTGCACAAACCTCTACGACACACAACCCTCCAAAACCCCCAACAACTCAACACAACCCTCCACAGCCCCCCAACCCTTGAACCATTCACAAAGATTCTTCTGCTGCACTGTGTGCAACGCTGGACAAACGACATTCCTTTGTCGTATTGATCGACCCATAAGACGAGACATTTACCCGCCACAACCCTTCACCGCCCTTCGTGACGCTGTGAAACCTTCTATACCCCTGCACAACCTTCTGCCGTCAATATTGTTCGACAACCCTCTACAATCCTAATCCTGTACATTGACACGACTCTGTAAAATTCTTCACCGCACAACCACTGCACCATGCTTCTACAACCTTCTACCTGCCCCAACAACCCTTGCCGGCAATCCTCCTTGGTCATACCCTCGGCAGCGGATGACGATCTTCAATGCCCTAGGATGCTGTTTCACCTTGTGCACTCTTGCACAGCTCTTTACCCCCCAGCAAGCATTTGCAACCCTCCATAGTCATTACCCTTTGCCACACGACCCTCCGCAACACCACCCATTCTCAGGAGCTGCAGCTGGGCTCCAACAACGTGGGGCCGCAGGGCTGCTACTTCCTTGCAGAGGGCATCAAGCGATCGTCCACGTTTCACACGCTGGGGCTTGTGTGCAATGGGGTCGGGGCCGAGGGTGCGAGTAGCCTGGCAGAGGCCCTCACTGTGTCCAACAGCTTGTCGTCCCTCGACCTCAGCTACAACCACGTGGGGCTGGAGGTTGGACTGGAGGGTGCCAAGGCCCTGGCCCGTGGCATGCGGCGCTCCAAGTCGCTGGTGCACCTTGACCTTGGCAGCAACAACCTGAATGCCGAGGTTGTGCATCCTTCAACCCTTGTAGTTATCCTACATCATTGCCCAACCAAAAAGTGTAGGGGGGTGTCCGGGCCGGGGACTCAATTGGTTGCGACCATTGATCAGTCAATATGAAAGAAAGTTCTATTGCCTTCAGCAAGTCCCCCTTGCAGAGAATCACCTGGAAGAGGACTGTTAGATCAAGTGCAGGCACGAGCGCCATGTGCCCCGGCTTTTGCGGGGTATTTGCGTAGCATACCCCAATGCATGAAATTGGATGTCTAAATCGCTGTAAAATCATCATTTGGGAGAGAAAAGTATCCCCCAAGCCCAACCGTACCCAGTGCACCCGCCCCCCCCCCCCCCCACGACCACCACCACCATAATTCACAGAAAAACAAAAACACGCATAAAACAAAAAAGAGACCATTCCACTGAAAGCCCCACCTTCCCAGCCGAAAAACGAGACATGTGCCAGTTGGGAGGCAAAATGCCAGGTGCTAGCCCCAAAACTCATGATGCAAACTGGTGAGGCAGTTTGTACCCAGGGCCATGCCCCCCAGTCATTTGTGCCTCCCCAACCCACATCAAGGTGCCTTGCCCAAGGCAACAGAATTGCCATTGCTCCTGACCACCTACAACAAAGGGTCCACTGCTTTACCGGCGCCTATGCACATGGGCTCATACAGTCTGAAGCACTTTAACAAGGCCGTGAACGCCAACTTGTCGGCCTAATTTCTGCCACATACCTCACCATGGCTCGTATGTCTCCCATGGTCAGCAAATGATGACCCCAGCCTGGCCCAAGACCCCCCAGGGGTCATGAGGCAGCCCCCCTCGACCCTCCAAAAGGGCATTTTTCCCACTCACCGATCCAGAGTAAGTTGGGTTCAAGCGCTTGTTTGACATGGGGGGTTGCCTCGGACAACAGCAGCTCCGTCACGGGCGTACCACGGGGTGTTCGGCACAGGGATCGGCGTCTGTTGCCCCCGAACCGCATTTGGATCCTCTTGGACCTTCTGCCGCCCTCCGCAGGCCGTTGGGGAGTTGGCTGGGGCGCTGAAGGACAGCAACATCCAGACGCTGAGCCTGGCCTGCAACGACATGGAGTACGCGGGGGTCCACGCGCTGAGCGAGGCCATCGCCGCGCTGCCAAGCCTCCACACCCTCAACCTGAAGTACGTTCTCATGGGCGAGAACACCGTGAAGTCCCTGGCCCACGGCCTTGGCAAGTCCTCCATCCGGCATCTGGAGCTGCAGGGCTGTTGCATCCCGACCGCCGGCATCCAGGCGCTCGCGGAGGGGGTAGCCGAGGCCCGGCGGCTGGAGACGCTGAATCTCGTTAGGAACAGCGTCAGCGAGGACGGGGCCAAGGCGCTGGCCGCCGGGATCACCAAGTCCGCCTCCTTCGAGAGCCTCAAGGTGCACTACGGGGAGCTGGGGCCTGCCGGCTCCCAGGCTCTCATGGCCGCCATGCAGGAGTCTGCGACCTTCATCAACCTCCAGCTTGGCAGCACCGACGTGAGCGCGCTGCATCCGGAGATGGAGAAGGCAAATGGGCACCACCACTCCCCCCCGGCGTCGCCGGGGGTCACCATCCAACCGGACGCAGAGAACAAGGTGATCGAGGTGCACCACTGGAGACCCTTCACGTGCTCCCGCTGCAAGCACCTGCTGTACACGCATGACGAGCGCAACCGCATCATCATCTTCTGCGTCGACCAGCAAGGCGTCATCCAGCAGGTGATGCTGCATGTGACAGTGCTGTGTGCCGTGCTGGCCCCGCATCACCGCGCGCTGCCGTTTCCGCAACCTTTGGTTCCCTTTTTGAAACAACTGCTGCTGCTGCCAGCGGGTACCACTGATGATGGTTAATTGCTGGCGGCGATAGCGGGTTCGTTATTTGCCGACGGGGCATCGGTTGATTGCCAGCTGCCGATGGTCGCGCGTGCACCGACTCGGGCAATGGAAAACCTCCATGGGCCACTCCTTGACTGTTCCTCTTTCGAGCCAACCCCCCCCCACCCCCCCACCCCCCGGAGTTGGATGGGTTGAATGCGGCCTCCACCACCGGGGAAAGGATCCCTTTCAGGGAAGGTGATATCCGGATGGCGCAGAAACACCACTGCCAGAACAAGTGTATCAAACCATGAGGCCATACATTGCAACCATGCAACTCAAAAAAAAGGGGGGGGGCACAAAGACGGTCGTACAAGCAGACAATGTACAGTACCCAATCGACGGGCAGGCCAACCATGTGTGGCGCACCCTTCAGAAGGGGCACGGACCTGCGCTGCGTGGGCACAGGGGGACGCATTACCTCCTGGTTGGCTGCTGCTTGGGGCACCACCACTACTCCCCTTGTCAGTTCAACACATCTTCAGGTACAGAAATGTAAAATGACGAAATTGAATCGGAGTGCATCTTGAATAAGGCATTTGTGGCAACCCTGCCACACTGCAGCACGTAGAGTGCACGGCAGGGCTGCGACAGAGTCACTGTGGTGGAGTGGCCAACTGTGGTTAAAATGAGACTCCATTGGAGCACTAACCCCGACCGCACCAGTCAGCACCCGGCACGAGAACTCGGCATGTTCTGCAGGGTTGAGAAGTACAGTTGGGGCGGTTGGGATGATTGGGAGCTAAGAAGGCGTGCACAAACCGCAACCCAACAACATACCGAACAACATGACAACATTCCAGTCAAACTCCAATATGGAAGGCAGAAGGGTATGGGCATATGGGGAAGCCCACAGTAATGGCTTTTCCTGTGAGAAACACAAAATCTGGCAAAAAACAGAATACCCAATGTGGTCCTGCAAGAATGCTGACAAATGGTCAGTGAAGGGCATAATAGGCTGCAGATTTCACTAGGCTGCCAGCTGGAAGTGATACTTGCACCCCGCGGCATGGGCACTAAAAATAGGGTGCTAAGTAGGCCAATTCGGGTAAGGCTGCTGACACTTTGTCTGCATACATCTTCTTTCTCCTTCTGGGGATTGGGCAGTGGGAGCTGTCATCTCTCCCTGGAAGGAGCACATCAACAGAGAGAGAGAGAGAGAGAGAGAATATGAATTCACCCAAACAACCAAATAATCTCATATAATGATGTGGACAAGGAAACTCCATAGCTGTGTTTTCTTCGTCATCCTACAGTGGCGACATGGACAGGGCATCTTGTCAGTTATCCCCGACAGGCAGCATAGGCGCATCGGTGACTGCGCCAGCTTTCTCCAGGAAACAACAGCACGTAGGGGCATCAACAACAACGTCTGTCACCTATTCCTGCCCATGGTGCGCCAACCCTCCTCCTCTCGTCACTCACTATGGCATGCCGGGTTTGTGAGAAGGAGGGAAGGGATTTGCAGAAGATCGCCCCGTGCCCCTGATTCTCTATTTGCACCTGGCTTGGCTGTGCAAATGTGTCTGTTGCATCCAAGCCAAGGCAGTTCTCTATGTATCACGCAGAACACTTCGTTTTTCGCAATTCCAGGTTGTCCCTGCACTGCTGTGAACTGCATGTACAGCCATGGCTCTTTGGCATGCAATATGTCTCACATTGTGTGTGTGTCCTCCTTGCACTTCAGGTCATGACCCCCGAGGAATGGCACCGGTCGGCACAGGTCGAAGGCAGTGTCAGCTCCGACTCCTCCACGATCCAAGGCCAAGCCCTGACGCAGTTCATGGAGCACCGGCTTGCGGGGTTCTACCACACGCTCTGCAATCTGATCTGGGGCGGCGATATGTGCCACACGCAGTTCCAGTGGTACTGCGACGACCCTGACAACCGCCGCGAAATGCTGACATTCATTTACCGCAACAACGACCTGATCATGTTCAGCAATGTCACCGTCGCCGAGACCCCACACCAAGTGCCCGTCAGTTTCATGGCAGGCACTCCCGACTCTCTGCTGTGGAGGTGTCCTTCTGATCCATGCATCTGCTTTTGCCTCCTCCCTGCTCCCTCCGCCATGTGCGTCTTTGCCCTGCTCTGATGGTTGGCAGTCAAACGACGGCACTTGGCACGTTTCCAACGGCGATTGGCGGGGGACTGCCGTCGGCAATTCAATGAGGACCGCTGGCAGTCAACCCACCGCATTTTAGTGATGTAGCGACGGCACTTGGCCGAGCTTTTCTGTTCTGGCACGGTGGGGTGGTGCCCCCTGAAAAGGAGCCCTGAGCACGCGCCCTATTGCCAAGTGCCTCTCTGCTCCGTGTCTCGGCGCCCTGCACCGTGTTCGGCCCGATGCCTCTCCGCCCAGGTTTTCTTACGGGACAGGGCTTTCTTTGTTTCAAGGGAGGCTTCGGGCCTGAGGCTGACATTGGATTTTTCAGCGCTGGCGGGTAACCGTCAACCTCCGGCGGTTACCCGGCAACCTCCCGCGAGTTGCATTTGACAGCGGCTGGCAGTCTCCTCAGGATTTTTGACGATCAAATGGCAGGATTTGCGATGTGCTCGGCTCGATTGCGCTGGATTTTGTCCTTCGGGTCCCGTAGGCCTTACTTAAAGAGGTATTTGCGTTGCTTTGTACCGAATGTAACGGGACGAAATTTGTCTCTTTCTCTGTGGTCAGGGGTCGCCCTGCATCTCCCCCGGTGCTCTGGTGCCCAGGTGCCCGTTCTGTGGGTGGTCCTGCTGCAACGGTGGGGACTGGATGGAGCCGGAGGAGTTCTACATTTGGCTGCTGACGGAGTGGCCCGCGCTGATGCGGGACCACGACTTCTATCCGGTGGTCTGTGACGAGTGCCTGCGGGAGTGGGTGACGCGGTACGACAATCCGGACCTGCACGAGGCCATCCGCAACCTGGGCCCGACCAATCCGGCGGAAGCGGTGGCAGCACCCCCTTAGCGCGGCGGCCGGTGCGCCGCGCGTGCACTGCCTCAAGGCCATACCACGAATCCCCCCGGCGATGGAGGTCCAACGCACATACCCCCACGTTCCGAAGGCCAATGCATGCCGCATCTCCTCCTTCACCTGCACCCCTCTCACCCCATCATGCTCGACCCTCATGCCATCCTTACGTGCGTTGTCAGACTGGACATGCGTGTGAAGGCAGTGTCTGTGTTGTGGATCCAAACACTGAATGCGTATCCCGTGTGGATGTACCTCTGACTCGGCGCTTCCTGCTGGAGCATGGTGCTGTGCCATGTTGCGCGCTGTGTGATGTGCTGTGTGCTGTGCTGTGCTGTGTGCTGTGTGCTGTGCTGTATCTACTGACCCCTAATCTGTTATTCTCGAGAGCCGCTTGGGCACAGGGGATTCCAGAACGCCCAAAAAACAACTGTCGATCCTCCCCACTGCCCCTCGCATGTTGGCCCCCCTCCTCAAGGTATACCCCTTGTGCGTCCCGGGAATCGGCCTCCGTCAAGCCTATGCTCTAAGTCTTTCCTCCGGGCCCTCCTGGCTCCATGCTAGTGCGGCTTGGTGGAGGTCCTGAGCCAATATTGACTGTCATTGCCAAAGGCGCCAGAAGATGTTTTCCCCGATGCACACACTCCGCGCCCTTTGTTGCTCATGACTGTAAATACATTGCGATTTCCGCCTCCCCGAGGGTTGGTCCATGGCTCATGGTTGCGTGCAACGGATGGTTGCAGCTGTGATGACTCTGGCCACTTTAGATGTAGCTCTTGAATTTAGTTCTGGTTTGTGGCGAATCGCCACCCAAGGCCTAGGTCACTGTTGTGGTTGAGCTGTGGACTGACACCACTTGGCACCCCCTCCCCCACAACCGCTTTTATGGTTTACCCCTTGCACCCCCCCCCCCCCCCTCCTTACAGCCCCTGCGCTCGGTGGGGTTAGGTTTCGACCTACTGACGGCAGATTCCCATGCACGTGTATCCCAACACCCAAAAATGTGTACAAGGTGTATCCCAAACGCCAAGCGCATCATGCGCTACACTGCTACCACACAAACCTCCATTCTGCCGTGAATTGCATGGGCCCTCACCGAAGATGACAGCCTGAATCCCCTCCTTCAGAAACAGCGAATTGAAGTACCCTTTGAAGGCTCGAGATAGGCACCTTTGCATCGACACCTTAGTGGAGCACATGGTGCACCCCCCCCACCCCCTGTGCAGGACCTGCACCGGGCAGTTGTGATTCTACAAGTGATCCGGTGTGCACATGCGCCACCGCTTCTTGCATGAGGGCACTGGGGGGCACACTGTTCATATGACAGACAACTGGAGGCCACTGGCTTTCATTTCGGGAGGGAGGGTGGTCGGCTGCGCAGGGCGCAGGGCAGGGTTGCCAGAATCCCTCCCAAGCCCCCCCACCCCGAGCCCTGCGCCGCTACCCCCCCCCCCTTCCGGGGGAGGAGGGCGGGTTCTAAGTATCCCGATATATACACCACGACACACCATTGCAGATGGCAGTCAACCGCTGGTGGTCACACGACGTTCCCCCAGTGTCCCATGACATTCGTTTTGTATGTCAACGACACGGTGTGTCTCTTGAGCCCAGGAACGTCTTTTGTATCACAGCCTCTGGCGGCGGGGTGGGGTGGGGGTGGGGGGCAAAGAAGTGCTGCCTTTGGGGGGTGCACGTCCTTGGCGCCCCGCAGAAGCGCGCTACACGTTGGTGTTTGCCCGCTGCTCCCTCGGCCTTGACCATCCGTCGTCGAGTGGGGGAGCGTACGTGGTGGACGGCCGGGACAACGCGCGGAGGAGCAGGGCCTCACGCACACGGAAACACAGCGAGGCAGGTTGTGGACGGCCTGAGGACAGAGGTTTGGGGACAGCAACAACAGTCAAACGAACAACCGGCACAACCCCAACATGCCAACTACTGGGCGCCGCTAACGCGCAAACGGCACATCCTGCCACATCCAGCACAGCCCCAGCACCCCAACCACTGGGCTCCGTGAACGCGGAAACGACACCAGCAGGAGCACCGGCCGCAGCGGCCGACAAAAAGCAGCAACCCGACGGAACATGCGAAGGGAAGAACGGGTGACTGTCGAGGGCCCCGTAAAGAAACAACAACCAGACGGAATGTCACACAGGGGGGCAAAGATGTGCTGCCGCTGGGGGTGCATGTCCTTGGCGCCCCGCAGAAGCGCGCTCCACGTTGGCATTTGCCCGCTGCTCAACGACCCCTTGGCCTTGACCATCCGTCGTCGTCCCTCATTCGACGGGACTCAGTGTCTGCCGCAGAGCAATCACCTGCTTCCCAGGATTTGAATCCTGAAGGTTCGCATTGCCGGGCCAGTCACCACCTGTTGGTTCAGGCACTGAGTGCTGCTCAGGGATGCACTAGAAGGAAAGGGATTTCAGAGGCGGCCCCGGAAGCGGCTGAATGGGCGGTTGGATGAGGTTGCCGAAGCGGTTGGGAGCGGTAACTGTCGGTTACCAATACCATTGAAGCTGGCATTTGCCGTCAGGGAGACAGCGGATGGGCATAGGCTGTGCGCATTGTGCCCCCCCTCTTTCCAATGCATCCCTGGTGCTGCTGGTGCACCGGCTGTCATTGAAGGGGGGATGCAAAGGAGGTGTATGGGCAGGAGGGGGCACCCACGGCCGAGCACCGCGGCCGAGGCTGTGCATCGGGCAAGGAACTGAGCGGAGGACTGGGCGGAGCATCCACAGAAGAGTCTGCCCGGGGCCCCTTAGAATAGGCCCCCCCTCAATGTGCAGAGGCGCATTCCGCTGTTTCGTGGTCGGCATGGGTAAGGGGAACTGGAATGCGCCCAGCGCTGGCCGAAGTGGGTGTTGGTGCCAACAGATTCTGTTTTTCCAGCGCCCGTACGTCCTCTTTTGACGTGAGATTGAGGGAGGGATCCCCCGGCAAGCGCTGGTGCGGCTGTGGCTCCCGCGCTGGCCCGCGCCGGTCTCGGCCTTTACCACCCGCCAGGGGGCGATTCGAACTCGGTTCTTCTTGGGCACGGGCTGAAGGCTGTGCCGCTGAGCCACGCAGCCCTGTGGAGGGGGGAAAGGGGGGCGGGTGGGCCTGATTGGGTGGGTAGGTCACCCCTGTGGACAGCCACCCGGAAGCAAAGGGATGGCACAGTAATAATTCTCCAGGTTGTGTGTGCGTTGGTGCTGCCGTCGGCGGTTGGTCGTCAGCAGAACTGTTTCAGCGACCTCTTGGCCCCTTCGTCCCCCCCCGTCCTTCCAAAAAAAAGCGAAGAATGATCCAGTCACCCTCGCCGTCGCTTAATCGTCATCTGCCATGCACTGGTCTTCACTTGTTGTCGGTTGAGTTTATGCTGCTGACCGGTACGGCTGGTGTCAGAACACTCCACAGGGGCAGCTCGAGTGGCTGCCCTGGCTCGATGGTGTGGGTCGGATCCGGGTGGTGGGTCCCCGTGCGGCCATGCGCTGCTCTGCAAGCCCTGCCCGACCGCAGCGCGTCCACAGGGAGCCTCCCCTCTGGACGCAAGCGGGTCAAAAAACCGTGAGAGGTGGGGAGCCCGCTCAGCTACCCCTGACACCTAGAGAAAATTCCTGTTCCTAAATGAGAGTGGTCACAAGTGTTGCTTCTGCCCCTTGGCGTGCCTCCTATGCCGGCGCCGGCATGTTCCATACAGAATCCTTCCCAGGACTGTGGAGTTACGAGGGCGCAATCATCCTTCACACTGCATCAGTTTTGTAGTCCATTGGGATGTACTATGTAGAGTTGGTTAGAGTGGAGTTACGAGGGGGCAGGGGGGGGGGGGGGCAATTGGGGTACAAAAACTTCTGTTCCATAACCTTAGCCTCCCTGCATTGCACGACAATCAGGCAGGGCGTGGAGTGGGCAGGGGCCAACACTGCGCAACGGACCACTGCCATAGTCTGTCCAATAGTAGTGGTCACAGGGGCCCGCTGGGGCCCCTCCAAGTCGAAAATTAAGGGAGAGGTTGGGCTCAGGCAACGAGGCTGTCAAACCCCGTGCCGTCGGGTACTACAAGGACCATTACTAGGGACGAATTCCGCAATATAAAAGGGGCATCACAACGCCAGACGGCCTGCCGCTGCTGACCCACTGCCCCCAGGCAGAGAAGCAGTGCATTGCAACAGGAGCGGGAGCTCCACTGCCCACTGCCCCCGGGCGGTGAGGCAGTGTTTAACAGGAGTTCCACTGCCCACTGCCCCTAGGCGGTGAGGCAGTGTAATGCAGGAGTTGCACTGCCCACTGCCCCCAGTCAGTGAGGCAGTGCATTGCAGGAGTTGCACAGCCCGCTGTCCCAAGGAAGAGAGGCAGTGTATCGCAGGAGTTCCACTGCCCACTGCCCTCAGGCAGTGCGGCAGTGCGTGGCAGGAGTTCCACTGCCCACAGCCTCCAGGCGGTGTGGCAGTGCGTAGCAGGAGATCCACTGCCCACTGCCCTCTGCCCACAACTACCCTCTTTGCCCCCAACCCAATGGATGGGCAGCGCACCTGTCCACAAGTGGATGATTCTCAAAAGGTGAACACGTACGTACACCCGGAAGTGCTGTTGGTAGGAAGTGCTGTTGGTTGCACAAGGCCACCAACCGGCATACCCGTTCAGTTCTCATGGCACACACACCCCGCCCAGTGAAACTTTCAATGCTCCCCGAGGAATACTTTTCTGGTCTGAGTGGGTGGTGTGGGTGGGTCGCCCGGGGTTGGCCAGGGCCTCAAATTGCCCCCCAAATCAAATCATCTGGCTGTGGAGGGGTCACGAAGCAATAGTCTGCTCCCATGGAATCTTATATCTCATGTACTAT
Source organism: Eutreptiella sp. 'Long Island Sound 2002' (assembly GCA_964036045.1). Classification (NCBI taxonomy): domain Eukaryota; phylum Euglenozoa; class Euglenophyceae; order Eutreptiales; family Eutreptiaceae; genus Eutreptiella; species Eutreptiella sp. 'Long Island Sound 2002'. Next base: position 171,765,657 of record OZ038378.1, read on the forward strand.
TGCTTGCCTACAACAAGTCCGTCCCGTGTCTCCATGAATATGCTGTGCGGCCCAACCACCTGGCCGTACTGTTTTGCTGGGATTCAGCCCACTGTATGTCCCCAAGTAACCACGGTCTTGCACCAAGCCTATGCAGATTGCTGTGGTGACAGACAAGCAAAGAAACAAAACGGAAAATACCTAGCAGCATGCAACACATACAGAAAGATAGTAGAAAGAGCCCCACAACAGAAAGATACCCTGTTCGCGAGCCAGCAAGTGACAGACACGCAGACAGAAGGACAGACAAGAAGACAACAAACACAACAAGGCGTCCAGACAGGCAAGCAGACTCTCGAGAGAGGCAGAATGATACACAGGTGGAAACATACTATTCGTTGTAAATGATCCTCACGATGCGTCCCGTCCACTGTAACAGGTCAGCTCTGGTGCTTCATTCTGAGGGGATGATTCTGCACGCAGTGCGCAAAGTGCAAAGTTTTTGTGTTCTGGAAATACCGGGCCTCTATTACGGGGATAGGGACATTGGGTCCAGGGTAGGATAAGATAGAAATCTGCTTTGCCTGAGTTGTCCTGAATTTGCATGTTGTACCTTTGACAACCCATTGCCTTTTGTTTCTTGGTCAGGCCATGGATGGGTCTTCGAAGAAACACAGATTTGGTTTTTCAGGCGAATTGTGTTTTGCTGCCTGTGGTGCTCCTGGGAGGTCATGGTTTCATGGGTGTATGGTATGGGTTCTCCGAACCAAGGTACGCGCAGTGTGCACGCAGTGCAAAGTCATCCCCTGGGATTCACTTGTACCAAATGGAGTCGGAGTGTTGCTCTACTGACTCAGGCCTGTACCAAAAAAAAGGCAGACACAGGGCAGACAGATGGGTAGACAGTGGGGAGACAGCGGGATAAACAAACAGGCAGCCGAAACAAACAGAAACACAGATGGACAGACAGAAAGCTAAGGAAAGAAGACAGACAGAAAGCTAAGGAAACAGACACTGACCACTGGCCCTAGTGTGGAAAGCATATGCGCCCTCCCCTGTGTGTAAGTACCACTCTTGTCCAAGCACCACTGGGCAGCAGACCCACTGGTTTCTGCTGCTTGCGCAAGAGGGAAGGGGGGGGGTGCGTTCAACAGACCAACCACTTGTCACTCGCCCACCCTGTTACCTCCTCCCAATGGCTCGATAGCTGAGACTCGAGCTATTGTCATGTCTGCTCAGCAAATGCTTCCCACACGGTGTGCGCATCATGTGTTCCTGCTGCTTGTGGTGTGTTGGCAGCATTTACCCAGCCTCTTTCAGCAGCGGTTCATGTGTATGCTGCATCACCAGCCATCACCAGCAAACCTTCAACTACCTCCACAATGTTCGACGATCCAAACGTCAGCAGCTGCTCCATCATGGAGAAACCGTCGCTCAAGTAATGATGAAGGGTGCACCAAACCCAAAGATTGGTAGGAGCTTGTGTGCCCGTGGTGCCTGTACACGAGGGAGAAGCTCTGGGCATCGCTGTGAAATCTTCCTTTGATAGGTGCTCGGGCCATGAAACGTTCACGGCAGGACAGATGGAGCCGGGCCAAGCTAAAACCAGCAACAGAAGTCCTGAGTCGCATGGCCGGCCCATTGATGGCAGTTGCCTGTGTACTAGGCAGAGGCCTGTGCGGCCACGTGTGGTCATGTGATCGGGTTTGTATTTAACACATGCCCTTTGCTGGTTCAGGTCTGCCCTAATGACACATATACAGACCTCAGCATTCCCTGCATACAAGAACCGTGTACCCTATGAGTCCCATGGGAAGACTTCTCCTGTTTTCATCCTCATCTACAACCATGTCCTTGTGCATGCATCGCGTGGTGGCAGTGGTTTCCATGGTACATCTGAGGTGGGACAGCTACCGAGCAACGGGTTTGAGGTCCGACCTAGTTTGGCAGCACATGAAAATTGCTGCTTTCCTATGCAGTTGGCATCATGGATAACACTGAAAAGACTAACCCTGAGTGAAATGGTCACGGCAAGATGCAGCAAACAACAGCAGTAAGGCCCTGCTATTGCCCTTCAAGGAGGCATCAGGGCTGCAGATAACCGATTCGTTCGTGCCCTTTCTGTCATTTGCATGAGTTTCTTGTCTTGTCCCCACTTTGGGCTCCATCAATCTTTCATCACCAGTTAATTGCCAAGTGCCACCAGGCCAACGTTGCCTGCACCGTCTGCAGTGTCCCCACATGTCAAGAACCATCACAATTTCGGTCAGCACCACCCCCTTCTGCATCTGCATTGATTCCGCACAGTTGCAGGGATGCCGCAAGGTCCAGCCGGATGATGGTGGTGTACTGCTGTGTGACACATGTTTGCATCCCGTCTACACCCCAGGCCTGTGCATGTCAGTCCCCTGAGGCAACCCCTCACCGTGCTGTGCAACAAGCTGCCAACATCCCAATTCTCAATCTGTGGATGGTCGGTCACCCATATCTTCCTGCCCCGCTCAGCTCCTGTATATATGGACGGCTAAAGCAATCAATGTGTGGGGGCCAGACCTTTGGTTGAGGTCAGTCCCACTGGAGTGGTGCCAGGGGGGAGGGGGCTACACTTTCTGAGTGTTTCTGGGCAAGCCCTTGAGAAGCTGTTCCTTTCTGTTTTGTGGCTATGCATGATATTGTGTGTGTCTCCTCAGTACCACCCGCAAATTCCATGTGAGACGTGCATGTACACCATCTTGTGGGGATACATGGCCCATGGGTGGGTGGACGGTTGGATCCCAAGGCTCAATCATTTAGGAGATCCATTTCCGCCGTGAGGAAAAGTTTTCTGATGTTGGTGGGTTGGGTGCCGGGGGGGGGGGGGGTCCCGGTTCTTGTATGCAACCCTCCACACCTTCCAAGGTTTCGACAGACACTTTTGGCATGAAACCATGGGAATGCCATGCACGTAGTGCGCACGCCATGCGACCTTTTGGATGTCGGCAAATACTCGAACCCTAGTTTCGGCCCCTTTTCACAAGTTTTTGGTTCCGTACCGGTTTTTTTAGCTTCCTAAGCATTTAGGATGTGGCATATTTGAATTGTCAACCACTTTTCCCCATTTTCAACCATTTCCCCCTATTTCCTTCCCCGCATGGGCGTTAGCGCACGGGGTGCGTGCCGGGCATCTTTGAGGCAGCGTTATTTTGGGCCTTCAACCTTCCGGTGCTATTGAGGAAACCGGGCCAATTATCCAATCCACGCTTTGTTGCATGGCCCCTTGAGTTGGGGTTAGGGACTCACGATCCACGCTTCGGTGTGGCCCCTTGAGTTAGGGTTAGGGACTCACAACCCATGCACGACCATGTGCGTATTTTGCTCCACCTTACTCAGTTTTGCATTCACAGACATACTAGGTATCAACCCTATGCACCTTGGCCTCATGTGCCAGAGTCTGTATGGGCACTGGAGGAGGCAACCATTTTAGAGGAGGAAAATGATGACAATGTTTGTTGCCAATTGTGTGGCCACCGTCCTAGTGATATATCCGAGTGTGGCACTTGCCAGTTGAACATGTGTGCATCTTGCATGCCCTTGCCCAGTTGTCATTTACAAGGCTGAGTGGCTTGTTCATAACGACCGTTGATTATCAAGTTGAAGGCAGTTGCGTTGTTCTCATGTGGGCTTTGCTGCTTCGCCGTGCTACTAGAAAGGTACGCAGTATGCACGCAGTGCGCAGGTAGTGCAAGATCTTGGCCCATCGGCATAATTTGCCACGCTATTGACCAGTAAAAAAATGTATGTCCATGTAGGCAAGAGGGGCTGCCGAATGATTGTGATGGTCATCAAAGACAACACAGAGGTGAATGATTGTGATAGTCATCAAAGACAACATAGAGGCGATCAATCCCATTGGCCAAAACCGACAGGGGATTATGATTACCATAAGGTGACAATCTTTTGGACCACCAACTCCAAAGCGGAGTTAAATGAGCATACTCGTCATTGGGTGATTTCCCATGATCATAGTCCCACCTCAACCTACAGTGGAGCAGAAGGGGTGAAGAAGTGGAGAGGAGTGACACTGTTGGAAAGCAACTGCATGTGCACTGGGTGGGCCAAGCCCAACCTTGACCAAACACCTTTCCTAAAACCGCAGGCGGAGTACTTGTGGCATGTGCGCACACCACGGGTGGGCCGTCTCCTCGGTTTGGGTACGCGACCCCCCCCCCCCCCCCCCTTCGGGCCCTCCGGGCCCACTTAGTTACCAAGGGTCAATGGCTACCGGCTATACATATGGTGGCCTAACCCTAGCCCTAGCTCTCACCCATGAGGGAGGGCAAGGGGAGGTAACGGGAGCCTATGCCCCCCCCCCACTACCCCAAATTGCCCCACCTGGACCCCCCCCCCAACCGACCCTCCCGACCCCCCCCCCATCGCCCCTCCCTGAACGCCCCCCCCATCGCCCCTCCCTGAACCCCCCCCCCCATCGCCCCTCCCTGAACCCCCCCTCCAATGCCCCCCCCCCCCCCCCCCCCCCCCCCAAGGGGCCTTCGGCCCACTTCTACTGGGGGGGAGTCGCGTCTAAAAGCGAGGGGACGGCCCACCCGTGGCGCACACTAATTTTGCACCGAGTACACCCGGAATGCCCTCATCTTTTCCCTGCCCCAAATGGCACCTCAGGAGAGCAAACCCATTGGCCACAAGACTTGTGTACACACCACTCCTTGAGACCATCAACAAAACAATGTAATCAATTGCTATGCGGCTTGTAAACGATATGTAGCGGGCATGTTGGCATGGTGTGTGTGCCAATTGGCATCACCATTGGCAACGGCTTGGTTGTGGTAGCATCGTGTGTGGATGGAACACAAATGGTATTTATAGAGCGCCCCGTCTTGCCGTATCTAGCATCTCCCAGGAGGAAATACATAAGAGTGTCCCTTGGGAACAACCACCACCCTCGTTTGGGGTCCAAATACCCAGTCTCGTTGTTGGATTGTCAAAGCTTCTAACCCTCTTTTGAGGCCTGTTTGCTTCGTAACCAACCACATCTATTCTTGTGTAACATGCGGTTTGGTGGACAAGGGGGGGGCGTTAGCGCGCCGGGCATCTTTTTTTTACCATTCTCCACCCGTGCTTGTTTTTGCCCCCACCCCACAAAACAATTTGGAGAACCTTCTCGCTGTGTCTAAGAATTTGGCCCATCCTTTGCACCCAGTTTATGACGATGGCAAGGGTGGTGGTTGGAAGTGGTGGAAGTGACATTTTGTGTTGTTGAATTCTCATATTTCGACTTATGCAAGGTGCCTTGCAGAGAACGTTGGTCTAGTGTGGTCTACTTGGAGGACTTCCCAAGGTGAAGATAAATGTGGGACTAGAGATAAGATCTTTCATACAAAGGTAGTGCGCCGGGCATGTGCTGGGCAAACATTTTCCCAAGATGATCTCCAAGTTCTCCAAATTGGATGGTTGGTCGAGGATAGTCCTACGAGTGGAGCAAACTACAGCTTGTCCGGTTTGGCTACTGGCTAGCCTACAGGTATTTGGTTCGGCAAGATGGCTAAATCTCTGTGTTGCTTACGCACCGTGTTAGGTGCTCTCCCCATTTTACACAAAAACCAATGCATGTCATCAAGAGAATTAAACTCATTTCAACCCGTAAAACAACTTGGTAACTTGTGGGACAGGGGCCAAACCGGGTGAGAGTTGCCGACATACAAAATTTTGCACTGCGTGTGCACTACATGAACCACATTCCCCACAAGAGGAAACGAAAAAGAAGCACACCAGGTGCTTGTTGTGGTCCATAGCAACAACACCTTGCATGTGCTAGAACTCATTTGCAGTGGCAAAAGCCCAACAATGCACACAACAATAGCATCATCGGTGTAGGGTCACTAGTGGTGCGCATGTACTGCACAAGCATGTTTTTAGAAAACATTAGTGTGCAAAGGCACGTAGTACACAAGCTGTGGACTATATTGTGGCAGAATGTGGTTCCCTACCATCCCTCTTTGCAACACAACATATACCCTCAAGTACAAAAAGTGCCACCCAAAAGCCCCAAGCACCTTGTGCACACCCCGCCCCACGCAAAAGATTCCCTAGATCAGGGGAACAATGTGCTCCTAGAAGACAGAAGATATTCCTAGTCCCCCCCTTTGTGTGCAAACAATGGACAAATGGGGGTGCCCAACGTGCGTTGAGCCCGCGCATTCAAATCTGCAGAATAACCCACAGAAAACAGAGACCAAACATCCCTCGGCATCCCTAAGGACAAGAATCACGCGATGAGAACGGCCGGAGTAGGGACAACGGGCATCAACGCCAAGGCCCTAGTGTGGAACGGTCACATCTTCAGGGGGAACACAGCACATAGGCACCGGGGCAAATCTAAGCAAATGCAACTCTTGCTGGATCCCTATCCCGGGTCCCATGCGGCGTGCACATGGCAAGGGGATGCAATCCTGCCATGTGGGACTCCCAGCCGCGATGCCCCGCGAGGTGTCCTGCATGCTGAGCACTGTACAACGGCGCTGCAACCGTATGCACCAGCTATGGGTATAGTAACCCAATGGGCTATCAGACTTCAGACTTCAGACTTTTATGGACCACCCCCCCCAACCCCCAACACCCAAGCCCCCCATGATAGACCCCCCCCCCCGAATATCAGACTAGTGGACAAGTGGAAAATGGGAAAATATGGAACCTCGGAAAACATTCAACATGGGGGAAAGCATAGTACCCCCCCCGCCCCTGTTTCCAATCATAAAAGTGCACCCCCCCCCCCCCCCCACCAGACACATAGGAACTTCACTTCAGGAAAATGGGGATAAAAGGGCAGTCCCCCCCCCCCCACCCCCACAGAGACACGGGAACTTCACTTCAGGAAAATGGTGGGTTGGGGAAAATATGCGTGCATGTGTGCATGTCATGTTGTTTGCTCTCCTTTCGCTTGCAGCGGTAGGTAAGGTGAGTAAGCCCAGGAGGGGCCACCCCCTGGTAGAGTCATCATGTTTGAGATTGACATTGTGGTAGGTAAGGTGAGTAAGCCCAGGAGGGGCCACCCCCTGGTAGAGTCATTGCGGCTGTGTCTCCTGTGCATTCACATGACACATTAAAAGGTAGGCCACGCGTGGTGCGCTCGGTAAACCCTTGTTTAGGTTACCCAGGGGCTCCGCCCTACGTTCTATAAGAGAACGGGCGGAGTTCCTTAAGCTTGCTTTCTTGGAAGGACCTGTTTTGGGACAGCGTATTATTTTCCACTCGAGGACCCGTATAATACGGCGAGGGTGGTTAGGTTCCTCAGCCCAAAACAGTGCCTGCATGTGAACCTCTCAGGTGGTGTAGGTCAGGGTGATTGGTGCACTTTGCTGTCTTCGACAGCACAATTTTTTGCCCAGCAAAAAGGGCGCGGATCACACCAAAGAAATGGGGAACCACCGAAGAAGATGCTCAACGACTCCGCCATGAACGACACGTACTCACGCTGCGCCGCAGTGCACTCCTTCCCTCCAAGCCTTGGCAGGGGTACGCGTAATGGCGTCCCTGTCAGGCCACAGCAGCTTAGCAGCGATGTGTGTTGCTTGCTTCTCTCACAGGAAGGCCAGTAGGGCCTACGACCTCGTTGACAGCAGCACCAAGTAGTGTGTGCGTGTAGGAGTGGAAGGCCTGGATGACGTCATCCTTCGAAGGCTGGGTCCACAGTAGGGTGTGTAGGACCTACAGTGTGTGTGTCACTGTCCTGCCAGTTTCGTGGAATTTCAACAGGGTTTTCGGTGGGCAGTGGCAGTGGTAGCCTAGGTTTTGGCCACATAGCAAACAGGCGTTTTCATGCCTCATAGCTTTTGGCCACCCCTCCCCTGCAGTAGGTAGGTAGTTAGACAAAACCAATACCTTGGCGTTAGCGCTGGGTATTCCCCAAGGTTTTCTGGTGCCAGCACAGAAATTGGGCACCTAGGGGCGGAGAGACGTGGGGCGTACCCCATCGCACCGTGTAAAGACAACCGCCGGGTTTAGCAAGGGTGCAGAAGTGGGTATAATTAGGACACCATTTCTGCAGCTTGCTCCAGGACCTCAGGCTAGCACACTCACACAGACATTTTGCTGTTCTTTCAATGTGATTGTGTAGAACACCCTGGAGGTGTTCAGGTTGTGTGTGGTCTAGGCCTTGGCGCCTACGACCATATACCCCTTCAGTGATGATGCTGCCAACAGCTGAGAAGGGGTTTTGACATGTTTGTTGCTGCATCCGATCAGAATGTGCTCATTATGCAGAACATCCTTGAGGTGTTTTAGCTGTGTGTGGTCTAGGCCCTGGCGCCTACGACCACAGACCCCTTCGATGAAGAATGTGTTGACAACATGCAGAAGTCCCACTGTCATCCAAAAAAAAAACCTGAGAAGGGGCTCTGCTATGTGTGTATTGGTGGTTGACAACTTGGAGGTAATTCGTTTTGATTTCACTTGGTCCTGATCTCCTGGTATATGTAATTGTTGCATGTTGTGCCTGTTACTGAGACAAAGGGAAATGCGTGTATTGCATTGGAGACGCGTGTGCACTGAGCCTCTTCTACACATAGGGCACTCTTTTGTTACCTACCTCCCCCTTGAGGCGAGGAAGTCTGTCTTGGGTCTAGACCACTGCGTCTCTGACCCAGACATTGGAGTTGGGCGTGCCCCACCACCCGCTGCGCGCCGCAGTTTGCCATGTCGTCTAGCCCCCTTAGCGTGGCCTCTTCCATCTCCTCCAGCCCTTCGTTTCCGGAACGTGGTTGGGGGGATCTGCCGGAGCTATTGCGGTTTGGAGACCAACCCCCCTCGCCACCGTGGGACTCTGACGCTGAGAAGTGTCTCAGCGAACTGGCCTCGCCCCAGCCTCCATTGCCAACACCGCCCCCCTCTCCCCCTTCACCAGCAACCTCTCCAACGCCAGTAAGTCCTCCACCGAGACCCCACGTTACCTCAACCCCATACCTGGTAGCCCTGGAAGCCGTGGAGGAGGCCTTGATGTGCACTGCCGTTCCACCGCCATCCCCCCCCACAACCCCCCAAGTACGTACCCAAGGACCCCCCCACCCCCCCCAAACCCACTGTTCACGGGCCCTACAGTGCCAAAACATTGCAGCTCATCCAGGAGAATCACGGGGGTGGGGTTCAGTATTTCGTGGACGGGGTGCTGAACCGCCGTGCGATGTACCGGTTTGCGGTTCAGCAGCCCAAGAAAAACCCCTTGCGGGTGTGGCAGGAGGGCATGCGAATTAGCCGTTCGCATTTCCTTTCGAGGGACGAGGAGCATGCAGCAGTGGTGCTTGAAATCTTGTGTGCTACCCCAAAACCCCCCCGTATCCCCAAGCCGGCCCCACAACCTGTGCCTCGTCGGCCACTGCCCCCTCCAGCAAGTGATCAGGTGACACTGACCCAGTATAGCAGGCACCGCCGCTCCTCACTCCTCCCATTGGCTCCCGCCCCGAAGCGGCCGTGCCCCACCCCGCAGTACGGTTCATTGCTCCAGCGCCGTGCGTCTCAGTCCGCCCCCCCGCCGGAGAGGCCGCAGTTTGGGTCATTGCTGCCTGCGCAGCCCCCCCCGCAACGTCCACAGACTTCGGCGAAACGTTCCAATTTTCAGCTCTTCGGCAAGTGTGCACCGGGCGTCTCTTACACATAGGGCACTCTTTTATTTCCAACCTCCCCCTTGAGGCGAGGAAGTGCGTCTTGGGTCTAGACCGTCGCGTCTCTGACCCAGACATCTGAGTTGGGCCTGCCCGCCCCGAAGCGGCCGTGCCCCAGCCCATCTCTCACCCACTGCGGGCCGCTGAGCCGCAGGAGTTCGCCCTCGGTCCCCGGCCACAGCGCCCCGACCAGGGTCGTCGTTCCCCTCCGTACCCACCCACTGCGGGCCGCCGAGCCGCAGGAGTTCGCCCTCGGTCCCCGGCCACAGCGCCCCGACCAGGGTCGTCTTTCAACCCCCAACTCACCTACTGCAGGCCGCCGAGCCGCAGGAGTTCGCCCTCGGTCCCCGGCCACAGCGCCCCGACCAGGGTCGTCTTTCAACCCCCAACTCACCTACTGCAGGCCTCTGAGCCGCAGGAGTTCGCTCTCGGTCCCCGGCCACAGCGCCCCGACCCAGACAACATGCCAAACGGAGGGCAAACACAGCCCCATGGCCATTGGCAAGGCAAAGGCCCTCAGCACGGCAAAGGCAAAGGCCCACAGCAAGGCAAAGGCCCACAGCATGGCAAAGGGTATGGCCTTGCCCAAGGCAAAGGCCCTCAGCAAGGCAAAGGCGATGGCCCTCAGCAAGGCAAAGGGCATGGCCCTGCACAAGGCAAAGGCACACAGCAAGGCAAAGGGCATGGCCCTGCGCAAGGCAAAGGCCCCCAGCAAGGCACAGGCAAAGGCCAAGCCCATCCACAAGGCAAAGGCCACGGCCCCCCACGAGGCAAAGGTCAGGCCCCCCCACAAGGCACAAGCCAAGGCCCGCCGCAAGGCAAAGGTCAGGCCCCACCACAAGGCACAGGCCAAGGCCCGCCGCAAGCCAAAGACAAGGCCCGGACCTTTGCGGAAACCCTTGCCCACGTGGACTATGACATCGACACGAACCCAACCGATAGATTCACCACCCGTTGGGCTGATCGCGATGCGTATGTCCACAAGGCATCCTTGGTGCACACCGTGCATGAGATCGCCGCTGCCCGGAGGTGGGCATGGGAGCAAGGTGCCCAGAGGGAGCTGTGGTTTGAGAAGGTTGAGACGCTGAAGGAGGACAAGCATGGCAACATGGTCAAGGTAATAGAATGGGCTGCTGAGCTCGAAGTTTGGGGCAACTACGAGCTGACCGATGGGGATCTCATCCATGGATGGGACATGAAGCGGTCAGATGTCGCCACCCTTGACGTGGCACCAAACCCGGACTGGATTGGCAAGGTGCAAGGTGATGGCACCTCCGGTGACATGGTGACCATTGTTTGTGCGAACAAACCGCCCATCTTGCACATCCGCAGCTGGTGGTGCTGTGTCCTGCCTGACGAGGCAGCGTTCCGGTCGTTGCGTGAGGAGATACGGACGGGGGAGGCCTGGAACGCGTTGCTCAATGCCACCCGGCAAGAGCCACGGCTGTCTAACAGCCTCCCTGCCGAGGACCAGCAGATCCTGCGTCACCTTGTGGAGCATCATAACCTGAACCCCTCCCAAGCCTTGGCTGTCCGGCAATGTCTGGATGAGGGTGCTGTTGTCTCCTCCATGACTGGGGGGGCCGGCACGGGGAAGTCGTAGACCCTGGTGGCCTGCATCAAGGCAGTGATGTGGCAGCAGAGGTACTTCGACCCATGCATCCCGAATCCCAAGGCGCCAGATTCGATACACACTGGCAGGAAAGGGGGGGGGGGGGCACCAACCGACAACCCCCCTCGGGCATGCATCTTGGTCACCGCCCCAACAAACGCACAGGTCGACAACCTGATGCTGCGGGTGATCCAATCGGCAGAACAGGATCTTGTCTTCTCAAAGGAGGTCCTGAAGGACCACCCCGTGCCCTGGATGCGGTTCCGAGCTGCAAGGGGCCGGACCCCCCCAGGTTTGGAGCCGTACAACCAAACAGCAGTCCAAGAGACGTTGGCCGATCATCCGGACTGCAATGGCACATTGCAGTGTGCCCTCAACAGCTGCCGGGTTCTCTTTGCAACAGGTGGTATGGTCGCCACACGGCGGAAGTTGTTGCTACAGGATGACCCACAAACTCGGTTCGCATTCAGCTTCGTGGATGAGTCCTCGAGGCATAGCATCCCAGTGGGTCTGGACTTGGCAGCTTTTGGGGCACAGTGCATGTTTTGTGGGGATGCCGGTCAACTGCGCCCATACAGTGCCATCATTCTTCTTGCAGCTGCAGCGAAAGCGGAAGGGGATAAAAAGGGGAAAGGGGCCAAGGTGACGGCTCAACATATTGCATGGCCGCAGTCCGAGCATTTTGCTAACCTCAATGTGCACCTTGACCAGGGACCAGGGATGCAGTATGGTGACTCGCAGCGCTTCGCCACAAGTAGTGTGTTGCAGTTTGTCCTGTACCGTACAAGGTGTACTGCGTGTGTCCTAACCCAGCAATTCCGCATGGACGTGCCTTTGGCAACGGTGGTGCGTGGGCTGTTCACGGGGGGGTCCTTGGGCTGGTACCCCGCCTCGGCCCCAGCATTACCCCCCCCGGTGTTGGCAGGGCAACGCATCCGCATAGTCAGCACAGACGATCCTGAGTGGAAATCGGAGCTGACCCGGTACGGGATGTCGGACGCCCGGGTGGGGTTACTGAGAAGGGAGGTTAGCAGAGCATGGGAGAGCCTTGTCATGGACGAGGCCATGCGCAATCAGGGGAACACGAGCAAGGAGGAGGCCTGGCTGGTGCTGCACTTTCTGGAGCATGCACAGAATGCAAATGCGTACCCCCCCATGTTAGTGGCAATCGTCACCACACACTATGCGCAGATGCTATGGCTGCAGCACTGTGTGTGGGAGGCAGGGCGCCGGCTGCATGGGGACCACGCATATGAGTGTGTGCAGATGATCGCCACCCTGGACCGGTACCAGGGTCTGCAGCCTCCGGTTGTCCTTGCCTCCCTGGTCTCCTCGGAGCCGGGGATCATGAGGGACGTGGTGCGGGCAAACACACTAACCAGCAGGGCCCAATCCGAGCTGCATCTTTTCGGGGCCTTTCTCGGTTGGGAGGTGCCCCCCCTCACTGCGGGTTGGTTGAGTGGGCTGAGGGTGATGGCTGCCGAACTACAGAATTTCCCTTCCCCAGACGACGTACAGAAGGTGCACCTCCAGGGGGTTCTGTACCAACAGCCCACCCTTGCCAAAAAAGAGGTGGGCGTCATCTACAAGTTCAAGGGTGGGGGGTGGGGGGTGGTGGGGCAGTGGCTTTGGAAACCGTGGAGGAAGCATGCCAAAGCCCTTGACCCCTGGGGATTCTCCCCCCCCCAGAGTGACCAATTGTTGGACTGGGAGCGGATCATGGCCAACAAGAGGGTTGGGACACTGGAGATGCGGGTGCGCCTGGAAGTGGGGGACGTAGAACCAAAGCACCTCGGGTTGACCCTCCCCAATTTCACGGAGTGGGGATTGCCCTACATCCTCATCAGGGATGAGGACACAGACTGGGCAGGGTGGCATGACATTGACGGGTTGGAGAGAGTGTGCCACACACAGGATTTGCCGGACCACGAGAACAGGCCGGTGCAGTTTCTGGTGACCAAGCCCTTCCGCGACGCCCAAAACCTATCCCAACCCCCCCCCGGTCATCTGGCTACCGCACTGTTTCTCTGCCTGTGTGGCAGGATGCCTACAAGCACGCGGACACGGTAGGCTTCCTGGCCGATGACTTCTGCACACCCTCGGGGGTGTATGTGGCGTCTTTGCTCCATGGGGTGAGAGAGTGTGAGGGGGGGCGCGATGTGTGTGCCCCACATGCTGTTCACCGTGGACATGCCCAGCACTGTGGTTGGAAGCCATTGCCGGATCGTGTGAAGCGATATGTCCTTGGCATGGTCGCACCGGCAGAGAAGCCTACAGGATCAATTGGTCTTCGGTTCGGACCGCAAAAATCATGACATGACCATGGCTTTGTGGAACATTGGACAGCCTAACCCTAACCCTAACCCTAATCAAGACTGAATATTGGGACCGAGCTGGTGGGGGAGGGAACATGAGCTATGACTGGTGAGGGACATCAAGAATGATGCACACATTGATGGCTCTTGACAAAATGAAATTAGCTTGCAAGTGAACCCCATCACCACGAGGCCCACTTTCAAGGCTTTTTGGACTTCTAAGGGGCCAAAATGCCCCAAAATGGGTTCAAAATGGGCTCATTTCACCCGTTTGTGCACCCCAAATGGTCTAAGATGAGGTTTGGAAAAATGCGTTTTTGACCCATTTTTGACCCATTTTTGGTCCCAAAACAGCCAATTTTCAAGGCATTTTGGGATTTTCGGAGGACCAAAATGGGCCACCACAAGCTCAAAATAGTCCAAAAACTCTTGTTTTAGCGTCGCACATGGTCTAGGATCATTTTTGAGAAAAGTCATCTTTTTGCCCCTACTGGACCTTGTTAACCCATTTGGGCTCCCACCTTGTTGGGCTTAAGCTTGCAGCTTGCAGCCTACTGGGCCTAGGTCTTGGGGTCTAGGCGCCCGTTTGGGCAGTTCTCAGGGGTGGAAACCACAACAAGTGGGGAATTGTGGGTGGAGAAGGTGCCCTCGGAATCGCATTTTGAGCCATATAGCCAAAGATATGGCCTATTCTTGGTTTGTGGCTGTCGGCATTTGGAGCTTCCAAGGGCCTTTTTGGGCCGTTTCCGGGACATATCATGGAGTGAGAGCGCCGCAAAGAGCTCGTTGACACGGGGAAGTCAAGCGGCACGTGGAGTGTACACACCGTTTCCCTTCGCTTGGCCGTTTTGAATGTGTTCCAGGGCTGTTTTTGGCCCAAAAATGGCTGTTCTTGGCCCCGAACTGCAGTTTTTGAAACTGAGGTCCGCCACTTGCGAATCCCGTTCTCGGCCGCCACCGTTGAGTTTCTTGCTCAAACTTTGTGTGATTGTACTTCACACCCATAGGTATCATCCACCAAAATTCCACCCGAATCGGAAGCACCACGACGGAGATTTTTTTTTTTCACTCATTTCGCGCGTGCTGCTTGCTTGCTTGCTTGCTGCTTGCTTGCTTGCTTGCTTGCTTGCTTGCTTGCTGCTAAACCTGGTAGGTCCACCCTAGACACTAAAAAGGGTTATAAAACCAAGACTGGTTCCACCAGCTCGGTGACCCTAGCCCTAACCCTAATCAAGACTGAATATTGGGACCGAGCTGGTTGGGGAGGGAACATCAGCTATGACTGATGAGGGACATCAAGAATGATTCACACATTGATGGCTCTTGACAACGTGAAATCAGCTTGCAGGTGAACCCCATCACCACGAGGCCCACTTTCAAGGCTTTTTGGACTTCTGAGGGGCCAAAATGCCCCAAAATGGGCTCAAAATGGGCCCATTTCACCCGTTTGTGCACCCCAAATGTGTGGCGCATGTGGAGGTGTGCGTTGGACATCGGACGTTGAGAATGGATGGTACATGGAACGTCATGGGTTGGCGGCCACAATCTGAGGGTCTCTGTTGTCCGCCTCTCGTCTATGTGCAGTGTTTGCTTCCGTGCTTCAGGGCGTCATGAACCAAGTCAGGGGCTCTACAGAAACCCCCCCCCTCCCCCGATTCCTGACGACCATTGACCATTGACCAGTGACCATTGACCTGGATGCACGCATAACCCTGTAGAGCCCAGGAAGCGAATGCAGCGAGCGGACACAGGGACGAGGAATGAACTGCTGAACAGACCTCGAGCTGAGGCTCCGCCGAACATTGGCAGATTGGACAGATGGCGATGACAGCTGTGGGGCAGGCGCAGCCAGAGCCAAATGCGGACACTGCAACCTGACCATTTGAGGCCCGATTCCTGACGTACCCAGGGTCCCCATGAGGTGACCCAAGTTGGTGTGATGTCCTTGCCTTGGCGCAACGACTTGCACCCCTAGAACGTATGACAAACTGTGTGGGACATTTTGGCAGCGCAGGGAACAGCAAGGTGTCGCCATGGAATAATTTGCACCCCCATGAACGTTATTTGATCACTCCATGAATATTCGCGAATTATTATTCATGCCCCTCCGTGAATTATTTATGCCCCTCCGTGAATTATTTCACCCCTCCGTGAATTATTTATGCCCCTCCGTGAATTATTTGGGCCCTCCGTGAATTATTTATGCCCCTCCGTGTATTATTTGATGCCTCCGTAAATTATTTATGCCCCTCCGTGAATTATTTGATGCCTCCGTGAATTATTTGATGCCCCTCCGTGAATTATTTGGGCCCTCCGTGAATTATTTATGCCCCTCCGTGAATTACCTGGGCCCCTCCGTGAATTATTTGGGCCCTCCGTGAATTATTTGATGCCCCTCCGTGAATAGTTTGGGCCCTCCGTGAATTATTTATGCCCCTCCGTGAATTATTTGGGCCCTCCGTGAATTGTTTATGCCCCTCCGTGAATTATTTGATGCCTCCGTGAATTATTTATGCCCCTCCGTGAATTATTTGATGCCTCCGTGAATTATTTATGCCCCTCCGTGAATTATTTGCGCCCTCCGTGAATTATTTATGCCCCTCCGTGAATTATTTGGGCCCTCCGTGAATTATTTGGGCCCTCCGTGAAGTATTTATGCCCCTCCGTGAATCTTTTTGGCCCTCCGTGAATTATTTATGCCCCTCCGTGAATCATTTGGGCCCTCCGTGAATTATTTATGCCCCTCGGTGAATTATTTGGGCCCTTCGTGAATTGTTTATGCCCCTCCGTGAATTATTTGATGCCTCCGCGAATTATTTGGGCCCCTGCGTGAATTATTTGGGCCCTCCTCGAATTGTTTATGCCCCTCCGTGAATTATTTGATGTCTCCGTGAATTGTTTATGCCCCTCCGTGAATTATTTGGGCCGTGCGTGAATTATTTATGCCCCTCCGTGAATTATTTCTGCCCTCCGTGAATTGTTTATGCCCCTCCGTGAATTATTTGATGCCTCCGTGAATTATTTGGGCCCGTCCGTGAATCATTTGGGCCCTCCGTGAATTGTTTATGCCCCTCTGTGAATTATTTGGGCCCTCCGTGAATTATTTATGCCCCTCCGTGAATTATTTATGCCCTCCGTGAATTGTTTATGCCCCTCCGTGAATTATTTGATGCCTCCGTGAATTATTTGGGCCCCTCCGTGAATTATTTGGGCCCTCCGTGAATTGTTTATGCCCCTCCGTGAATTATTTGGGCCCTCCGTGAATTATTTATGCCCCTCCGTGAATCATTTATGCCCTCCGTGAATTGTTTATGCCCCGCCGTGATTTATTTGATGCCTCCGTGAATTATTTGGGCCCCTCCGTGAATTATTTGGGCCCTCCGTGAATTATTTGATGCCCCTCTCTGAATTATTTATGGCCCTCCGTGAATTATTTGATGCCTCCGTGAATTATTTATGCCCCTCCGTGAATTATTTGGGCCCTCCGTGAATTATTTGATGCCTCCGTGAATCATTTATGCCCCTCCGTGAATTATTTATGCCCCTCCGTGAATTATTTGGGCCCTCCGTGAATTATTTCACCCCTCCGTGAATTATTTGGGCCCCTCCGTGAATTATTTGATGCCTCCGTGAATTATTTATGCCCCTCCGTCATTATTTGACGCCTCCGTGAATTATTTATGCCCCTCCGTGAATTATTTGATGCCTCCGTGAATCATTTGGGCCCCTCCGTGAATTATTTGGGCCCTCCGTGAATTATTTCACCCCTCCGTGAATTATTTGGGCCCCTCCGTGAATTATTTGATGCCTCCGTGAATTGTTTATGCCCTCCGTGAATTATTTGATGCCTCCGTGAATTATTTGATGCCCCTCCGTGAATTATTTGGGCCCTCAGTGAATTATTTATGCCCCTCCGTGAATTATTTATGCCCCTCCGTGAATTATTTATGCCCCTCCGTGAATTATTTATGCCCCTCCGTGAATTATTTGGGCCCTCCGTGAATTGTTTATGCCCCTCCGCGAATTATTTGATGCCTCCGTGAATTATTTATGCCCCTCCGTGAATTATTTGGGCCCTCCGTGAATTATTTGGGCCTTCAGTGAATTATTTCACCCCTCCGTTAATTATTTATGCCCCTCCGTGAATTATTTATGCCCCTCCGTGAATTATTTGGGCCCTCCGTGAATTGTTTATGCCCCTCCGCGAATTATTTGATGCCTCCGTGAATTATTCGGGCCCCTGCGTGTATTATTTGGGCCCTCCGTGAATTGTTTATGCCCCTCCGTGAATTATTTGATGCCTCCGTGAATTTTTTATGCCCCTCCGTGAATTATTTGGGCCCTCCGTGAATTGTTTATGCCCCTCCGTGAATTTTTTGGGCCCTCCGTGAATTATTTATGCCCCTCCGTGAATTATTTGATGCCTCCGGGAATCATTTATGCCCCTCCGTGAATTATTTGGGCCCTCCGTGAATTGTTTATGCCCCTTCGTGAATTATTTGGGCCCTCCGTGAATTATTTCACCCCTCCGTGAATAATTTGGGCCCCTCCGTGAATTATTTGATGCCTCCGTGAATTATTTATGCCCCTCCGTCATTATTTGATGCCTCCGTGAATTATTTATGCCCCTCCGTGAATTATTTGATGCCTCCGTGAATCATTTGGGCCCCTCCGTGAATTATTTGGGCCCTCCGTGAATTATTTCACCCCTCCGTGAATTATTTGGGCCCCTCCGTGAATTTTTTGATGCCTCCGTGAATTGTTTATGCCCTCCGTGAATTATTTGATGCCTCCGTGAATTATTTGATGCCCCTCCGTGAATTATTTGGGCCCTCAGTGAATTATTTATGCCCCTCCGTGAATTATTTATGCCCCTCCGTGAATTATTTATGCCCCTCCGTGAATTATTTATGCCCTCCGTGAATTGTTTATGCCCCTCCGCGAATTATTTGATGCCTCCGTGAATTATTCGGCCCCTGCGTGTATTATTTGGGCCCTCCGTGAATTGTTTATGCCCCTCCGTGAATTATTTGATGCCTCCGTGAATTTTTTATGCCCCTCCGTGAATTATTTGGGCCCTCCGTGAATTGTTTATGCCCCTCCGTGAATTATTTGGGCCCTCCGTGAATGATTTATGCCCCTCCGTGAATTATTTCTGCCCTCCGTGAATTTTTTATGCCCCTCCGTGAATTATTTATGCCCCTCCGTGAACTATTTGATGCCTCCGTGAATTATTTGGGCCCTCCGTGAATTATTTATGCCCCTCCGTGAATTATTTGATGCCTCCGGGAATCATTTATGCCCCTCCGTGAATTATTTGGGCCCTCCGTGAATTGTTTATGCCCCTTCGTGAATTATTTGGGCCCTCCGTGAATTATTTCACCCCTCCGTGAATTATTTGGGCCCCTCCGTGAATTATTTGATGCCTCCGCGAATTATTTCTGCCCCTCCGTGAATTATTTGATGCCTCCATGAATTATTTATGCCCCTCCCTGAATTATTTGATGCCTCCGTGAATTATTTATGCCCCTCCGTGAATTATTTGATGCCTCCGTGAATTATTTCTGCCCCTCCGTGAATTATTTGGGCCCTCCGTGAATTATTTATGCCCCTCCGTGAATTATTTGGGCCCTCCGTGAATTATTTATGCCCCTCCGTGAATTATTTATTTCCCTCCGTGAATTATTTGATGCCCCTCCGTGAATTATTTGATGCCCCTCAGTGAATTATTTGGGCCCTCCGTGAATTATTTATGCCCCTCCGTGAATTATTCGGGCCCTCCGTGAATTATTTATGCCCCTCCGTGAATTATTTATGCCCTCCGTGAATTGTTTATGCCCCTCCGTGAATTATTTGATGCCTCCGTGAATTGTTTATGCCCCTCCGTGAATTATTTGGGCCCTCAGTGAATTCTTTATGCCCCTCCGTGAATTATTTGATGCCTCCGTGAATTATTTATGCCCCTCCGTGAATTATTTGGGCCCTCCGTAAATTGTTTATGCCCCTCCGTGAATTATTTGGGCCCTCCGTGAATTATTTGGGCCCTCCGTGAATTATTTGGGCCCTCCGTGAATTATTTGGGCCCCTCCGTGAATTATTTGATGCCTCCGTGAATTATTTATGCCCCTCCGTGAATTATTTGATGCCTCCGTGAATTATTTATGCCCCTCCGTGAATTATTTGGGCCCTCCGTGAATTTTTTATGCCCCTCCGTGAATTATTTATGCCCTCCGTGAATGGTTTATGCCCCTCCGTGAATTATTTATGCCTCTCCGTGAATTATTTGGGCCCTCCGTGAATTATTTGGGCTCTCGTTGAATTATTTCACCCCTCCGTGAATTATTTGGGCCCCTCCGTGAATTATTTGATGCCTCCGTGAATTATTTATGCCCCTCCGTGAATTATTTGATGCCTCCGTGAATTGTTTATGCCCCTCCCTGAATCATTTGATGCCTCCGTGAATTATTTGGGCCCCTCCGTGAATTATTTGGGCCCTCCGTGAATTCTTTATGCCCCTCCGTGAATTATTTGATGCCTCCGTGAATTATTTATGCCCCTCCGTGAATTATTTGGGCCCTCCTCGAATTGTTTATGCCCCTCCGTGAATTATTTGATGCCTCCGTGAATTATGTATGCCCCTGCGTGAATTTTTTGGGCCCCTCCGTGAATTATTTGATGCCTCCGTGAATTATTTGATGCCCCTCCGTGAATTATTTGATGCCTCCGTGAATTATTTATGCCCCTCCGTGAATTATTTGATGCCTCCGTGAATTATTTATGCCCCTCCGTGAATTATTTGATGCCTCCGTGAATTATTTATGCCCCTCCGTGAATTATTTGGGCCCTCCGTGAATTATTTCTGCCCCTCGGTGAATCATTTGGGCCCTCCGTGAATTATTTATGCCCCTCCGTGAATTATTTGGGCCCCTCCGTGAATTATTTATGCCCCTCCGTGAATTGTTTATGCCCTCCGTGAATTGTTTGATGCCTCCGTGAATTATTTGATGCCCCTCCGTGAATTATTCGGGCCCTCCGTGAATTATTTATGCCCCTCCGTGAATTATTTGGGCCCTCCGTGAATTATTTATGCCCCTCCGTGAATTATTTATGCCCTCCGTGAATTGTTTATGCCCCTCCGTGAATTATTTGATGCCTCCGTGAATTATTTATGCCCCTCCGTGAATTATTTGGGCCCTCCTCGAATTGTTTATGCCCCTCCGTGAATTATTTGATGCCTCCGTGAATTATTTATGCCCCTCCGTGAATTATTTGGGCCCTCTGTGAATTGTTTATGCCCCTCCGTGAATTATTTGGGCCCTCCGTGAATTATTTCACCCCTCCGTGAATTATTTGGGCCCCTCCGTGAATTATTTGATGCCTCCGTGAATTATTTATGCCCCTCCGTGAATTATTTGATGCCTCCGTGAATTTTTTATGCCCCTCCGTGAATTATTTGATGCCTCCGTGAATTATTTATGCCCCTCCGTGAATTATTTGGGCCCTCTGTGAATTATTTATGCCCCTCCGTGAATTATTTGGTCCCTCCGTGAATTATTTATGCCCCTCCGTGAATTATTTATGCCATCCGGGAATCGTTTATGCCCCTCCGTGAATCATTTGATGCCTCCGTGAATTATTTGATGCCCCTCCGTGAATTATTTGATGCCTCCGTGAATTATTTGATGCCCCTCCGTGAATTATTTGGGCCCTCCGTGAATTATTTATGCCCCTCCGTGAATTATTTATGCCCTCCGTGAATTGTTTATGCCCCTCCGTGAATTATGTGATGCCTCCGTGAGGTATTTATGCCCCTCCGTGAATTATTTGGGCCCCCCGTGAATTGTTTATGCCCCTCCGTGAATTATTCGGCCCCCCCGTGAATTATTTCACCCCTCCGTGAATTATTTGATGCCTCCGTGAATTATTTATGCCCCTCCGTGAATTATTTATGCCTCTCCGTGAATTATTTGATGCCTCCGTGAATTATTTATGCCCCTCCGTGAATTATTTGATGCCTCCGTGAATTATTTATGCCCCTCCGTGAATTATTTCACCCCTCCGTGAATTATTTATGCCATCCGGGAATTGTTTATGCCCCTCCGTGAATCATTTGATGCCTCCGTGAATTATTTATGCCCCTCCGTGAATTATTTGATGCCTCCGTGAATTATTTGATGCCCCTCCGTGAATTATTTGGGCCCTCCGTGAATTATTTATGCCCCTCCGTGAATTATTTATGCCCTCCGTGAATTGTTTATGCCCCTCCGTGAATTATGTGATGCCTCCGTGAGGTATTTATGCCCCTCCGTGAATTATTTGGGCCCCCCGTGAATTGTTTATGCCCCTCCGTGAATTTTTCGGGCCCCCCGTGAATTATTTCACCCCTCCGTGAATTATTTGATGCCTCCGTGAATTATTTATGCCCCTCCGTGAATTATTTATGCCCCTCCGTGAATTATTTGATGCCTCCGTGAATTATTTATGCCCCTCCGTGAATTATTTGATGCCTCCGTGAATTATTTATGCCCCTCCGTGAATTATTTCACCCCTCCGTGAATTATTTATGCCCCTCCGTGAATTTTTTGGGCCCTCCGTGAATTATTTATGCCCCTCCGTGAATTATTTATGCCCTCCGTGAATTGTTTATGCCCCTCCGTGAATTATTTGATGCCTCCGTGAATTATTTGATGCCCCTCCGTGAATTATTTGGGCCCTCCGTGAATTCTTTATGCCCCTCCGTGAATTATTTGATGCCTCCGTGAATTATTTCACCCCTCTCCGTGCAGACTTTGTTACGACCTTTCTGCCACTAACTTCACCAGTCAGGTGAAGAAGTTGTCTGTGGTCTTGACCATAGCGTCTACGACCCAGATACCTGGACCTCACCTGTGCTACCCTCTGAGCTGCAGGAGTTGCCCCTTGGTCTCTGGCCGCAGCGCGTCAACCAGGGGCATCCCGCATCCCCCAACCCACCTACTGCTGGCCCTTGAGCCACAGAAGTTGGCCCTTGGTCCCTGGCTACAGCGCCGCGACCACGGTCATTAGCCGTCCCCCCACCCACACACTGCAGGCCACCGAGCCGCAGGAGTTTGCCATTGGTCCTTGGCCGCCGCGCCTCGACCTCGGTCGTCGTCCATACCCCACCACAACCACTGCAGGCCGCCGAGCCGCAGGAGTCCGCCCTTGGTCCTTGGCCGCCGCGCCTCGACCTCGGTCGTCGTCCATCCCTCACCCCTACCCAGCTACTACTGGCCCTTGAGGCGCAGAAGTCTGCCCTTGGTCCCCGGCCGTTGCGCCTCGACCAGGGTCTATGTTCATACCACGCGGTGGCATCAAGTGGGTTCGCGCAGGAACCCAAGGAGGAAACAGCCTACCACTTCGAGTATCGGGGTCCGGGACCAGATTGTTCTCCTGAGTTGTGGTCACCAACAAGTGCCCATCGAACTGCACCTTGTGGACCACGCAAGAGGCCACAACCTTTAACCGTGGTGAGGCAGCCTCCTACAAATGGCCCAGCATCCTGAATGGCCCCCATGGGACACCATGGAAGCTGCCCAGATGAAAATGGGATTCCGTCTAGCCCTCAGCGAGGCAGGGTGGCATGCCCCACCAGAACAGGAGGCCATCTATTACAGGAAGTTGGCAATGTACATGGCGACATGTTCCCTTGATGTCGTCCATACCCATGGACTTGCAGCACTGTGCCGCCTTATGTACAGCCAAGAGGGCAGTCCAAAGTGCACGCGGGAGGATGGAGGTGTTGTTGTGGAGTACCAGAAGGTAGCCTCAGGCCTCTGGGACCGGATAAAAAAGTATGAGCAAGACCGTGGGAAAGTGGGGAGTCGACGAGGGGCCATTGGTGGACACCCCATGAGCGTTAGCAAAGTTGCTTGGCTAGAGGCATGGAATGACATTGTGTATGCCTTGCCACTCGTGGACTCCTGGCCTTTCTGGAGAGGGGAGACCAAGTACCCCACACCCACTGTGGAGAGGATGTATGTGGAGAAAGTACGGAGAGTACCCTTGGGCACAATGCAGTACTTTTGGCCACAGGCAGCAAGTGCAGCACGGCCATTCACAAGTGATTTGGTGGCATCTGCGAGCCGCCGGAACTCACTGTTGCCGGCCAACGGGGAGGGATCGAAAGCAGAGGGGACCCCAGGATCCGGGGGTGGTCGACAGAGAGTGTCAGCGCCAGCCGGTGGCACAGGTCCCACTGGCCAGGGGACCCCTGGATCTAGGGGTAGTCGATGGAGCTCCCTATTGCCCGAAAGCTCAACGTCCACTTGCAGTCCCGGACCTCAACCCAGCGTCCCACCCAATCCAGCACCTATGACGGTGCAACTGACGAGACAGCAAAAGTTTGACCAAGCACTGATGACAACGTGCCATGGCATTGCCCGGTGTGTCCGCATTGCGATGCAAGGCTTGCGGGAGCAACGGCGGGAGCCCCTGTCAGAGGAGAGCCTGGTGGCTGCCTATACGGTGGGACGCCACTTTGCAGAGTCCACGCGGATTCCCATGCAAGAGAGTAGCGATGTGATACTGAGGTGCACCCCTTTCAGCCCCGAGGTACCCCGCAACCACTTGGGATACCTCCATGCTGGTGTCCGTGTGGTGAATAATGCATGGACAGATGATGCAGGGGAGGAGGCCATGGAGCTTCTATTGGAAGCCATGGCAGACGCTGGGGTGCAACCCCCCCCCCCCCCAGGACCCCCGACACCTGACCAGGATCCCCCCAAAGGTGATCCAAGCCAGTCCGACGTCCCAGCCTGTGCGCTGCGACTCGGATCCCAAGATGCATCTGTCGGTGTCCCTGATGACAACGGTGCATGTGCTATGCACCTGGAAGGGGGCACAAAGGAGGCCATAGGCACAGCTGGCACCCTTGGTGAAGCACACCAACCCCCCCCCCCCCCTGCCTCAACTCCTATGACTGCTGACCAGGATCCCCGCAGAGGTGATCCAAGTGCGTCCAACGTCCCAGCCTGTGCGCTGCGATGTGGACCCCCAGGTGCACCCGAATTTGCAGGTGGTGTGCATGCTGACGATGAGAACCAGGGCCGAGAGGTAATGGAGAACGTAGGGCCAGGTGCTGCAGAAGAATGCCACACGCCACACCCCGGTTGCGGTGCTGAGTCACTCTCTGATCAGGGATCCCCTGTGCCCCTAGCACAGCGCCCACCACAGGTTTCATTGAGTGGGCAAGATAGTGAAATGTCATCCCCAAATATGGATAGCAGTATGGGGACGGCATGCACTGTCGTGGCACCTAGTCAGTCCAGCACGGATGGCTCAGAGCCATGTAACAGCCCCCCCTCAGGCAAGAAAGCAATGCCTAGGGATCCCAACCCCATGCCTGCTGCAAAGCGTGTGCGGCTAGGGGCGGATGGGGCCGCAGCAATTGACTGTGACAATCCTAACCAGAAGGTTGAGGTGGATACAATCAAGGCTCCTGCTAGCAGGGAGCTGCCTACCATCCGGCAACTGAAGTTACGGTTGGCACGTGATGAGTATGTCGCGGGTGCATGTTTTTTTTATGCAACTGCCCTCAGCCTCCATGCGCTCCGCAGTGAGACCCCCTCAACTGGAGTGGACCTCCGAGTCCAGGCAACCACAATGTACAGGGAACGGTGTGGGATAGAGGTCAAGGAGAGTGCTCTAAGTGTTTGTAGGGCCCCGGAAGCGAATAATTGGGAAGGGAAGCCCTGGGGGGGAAGGCCTGACCATTTTCGACATCTCGCCCACCACGTCGATGGGAAGGTTGTGTTGTTGCGTACAAACACACACAAAACAGTGGATTCAAGGTTTGGCCCGGACACTGCTGTGACGTCTGCTGCAGTTTGGAGTCCGGGTATGGGAGAAGCCAAAGTGTACCATACAATCCAGGAGATGGAGGAAGCCTGTGATTAAGCATGCGTGATCGTCGTTGGTGAGGCCGAACGTGATGGGCTGCGGCCGGGAGGACATTACCGGGGCGCCAGCTACGACCGCTCGTTGCAGGTAGCACCTTTGTGTTTCTTGCATGGCATAATGGGGACACTGCTGTACACTAGAGAGACGTTAGGGCAATTCTCCTTGCGAAGGTTGCAGTTGGGTGTCGGTGGGAGCAAAGGACAAACAGCGAAAGGGGATTGTCGCCGGTCGCGGCTTGTGCAAGGGACACAGGAGCATGGCCCCCTTGTGATGATGGTGAACCGCATTGCAAGGAAGTTGGTACCAAAGTGGTTCACATGGACTACAATAAAGCTGTCATGCAATGAGACGACAGCTCCCCATCAACATCGTTTTGATAGCACCCCGTGGTCAGCAGTGTTCTCCACGGGGCGGCACGTGGGTGGTGAGATCTGGGTGGAAGAGGGAGGCGTTGGCAGTGGTCCGCGTGGCAGACCAGGGAGAAGGCAGTGCCCAGATGGCATTAGCCGTCCGGGGCATAGGTACCGTGTCGATAGGCAACCTGTAGTGGTCCGCACTGGGGCATGGCATGCTATTTGCCCATGGAAGGGGGATAGGCGATTGGTGGTGCTTTACGGCCGTGGAGAGTGGCAGAGTTTACCTGCTTCGCACCGCAAGTTCTTGCAGCAACATGCCTTCCGCCTGCCTGCAGGTTAGTGGCGGTCCGCAAGGTGGAGCACGGCAACGGCCATGTGGCATGGCGAACCCCCCAAGTCACAATTGGTGTTGGCTTGGTACAACGTTGCAATGCCTCCTGCTAGCCTCTGGGGGACAGGAGGCCTTCCATGATGAGTGCCCAGATGATGTGGCGGTGTGGGCTACATGTTGGGGTGACATTGTGGCAGGTATGACAGGTGCTGTGTACCATCCACATGCCGTTGCACGCCTGCTGGCGGATGAGGGACAGCCAATTATTACTGTGTGCCAGTGTAGTGGTCGGTGTCAATGTGTCAGGACGGCTCCCAAGTTTGAGTGGATGCAGCAGTCCGAGATGGCTGAGTGTTGGAAGCACATGGTACCGAAACTGGTTCGTGCTGGTGTTCGTTCTCTGTCTGACTGCTTGTCTCATGAGCAATGGTGGCAGCGGTGCCCAGTGTGTGACGTGAAAGTCCACCAGGCTGGAGGTGAGTTGGGAATGCCTGCCCAAGTGTTGCATGTTACTAACCAGGGCCAGAGCGTGCGGGTGCGAATGAGGGAGGGAATGAGGGGCCGTTCGTTGGGCCGCCCTTCAAACGCCCCCCCATGTGGCCGTGGGGGGGATCTCCAGGAGGCCATTGTACTATCGTCACTAGTGTTCAACAAGTGGGCTCCACTCCATGTCCACAATCAACAGCTTCATAGCTTGACGGTGGATCATGAGTTTGTGGATATCAATGGGTACCATTGGTCCCTGCGGGCCATGGTGCTACATGTTGGACCAACTAGGGAGCAAGGGCACTTTATTGCTCACATTTTAGTTCGCGATGTGTGGTGGTTGTGTGATGATTCGTCCGTGAGCAGGGGACGGCCCCTAGCCACTTCACGAAAGGTGACATTCCTATTGTATGAGCGTACTCCCACGGAGATGGTGGGTCTGTCACAGGGCGGTTCACAAAGCAATCGTGGTGTACGTGATGGCCCCTCTCAGTCTGCAGCAACAACTGTCGACAGGCATGCCCAGAGCATGTCAAGTATCACCCCGTTGCGAGCCATGGCGCTGGCAACAGGTGACCCAGAGTCTACCAACCACATTGGGGACGCACAACCCTCCCCCTCACAGTTTGCAACACCAACTGTCAACAGGCATGCCCCGAGCGTCACATGTACCACCGGTGCCCAGCATAGAACATTGAAAGAGAGACCAATATTGTCCGGTTACCGGTGGCAATTTTAGGAAATCTGTACCGACGTGCATGCGATATGCTTCGGTCCGTCGCTTGGAAGTTTTCGAAAACCCTTGGAAAGATGCTCGGAAGTTTTGGCAGCCAGATCGGCCCCCCAAAACGCAACCGATATCGGTAGGAATGTTCCATGGGCTTCCCAGCCGACCGTGCCGGGGGAGCTCGGAAGAAATTTTTCAGCCCGAACCCTGCCCCCCTGCCTTTCCATTCCTTGGTGGTGGCATTTTGCCACATGGTGCATCTATGCTATGGTTGTAATAACCTGGCAACTGTCACATGGCAAGCTATGGGGATGTTGTACACATATATTGTGCACATCATCCCCGAGTTTGCTGAAGAAGGTTGCACTGCAACCTTATATATGCATGGGTGGTCCCACACATGGTTTAATCCACGGACACCCATGCTGTATTCCAATGAGGCCGGCGAGCGGGATCTGAGGGTGGCCAAGAGATATGCCCCCGTCACTAGTACCAGGCAAGATGCCAGTATTGGTGAAAGTTTGAAGCATGAGCTGTATCAGAAGTTCGTGCAGAAAAAAAAGAAGATCCCCTGTGCCAAAATTTGGGCGCCCGTGCAACGAAACGTTGTTCTTGAGGCGTGCATGGTTGCTGCCAATGCCGTGTGGCATGTGGTCTTCCAACGCCTCTTACAGCATTTGCTGGATTTCCAGGAGGGAGGTGGTTGCTCCCTATATATGCACCCAGACACCCGTTCGGTGAAATGCGCCTTTCCAGGTGCAAATCCCGAGAGTGATGTGGTATGTCTGTGTGGGACCTGTGGCTCAGAGTGTGGTGTCCGTCAATGGGTACCACTGGACAGGGAAGCTGTCTGCAAGTGGCCCAAACTGGGTTTGAAGAGCCGTGCCACATTTAAGTCCTGTGCTGCACGCCGTAAGGCGCTGAAGGACAAGGGAAAGGGTAAGGGACGTGTGGGGCCCATCCCTCAAAGCCGAGTTTCTAACCCTGCGACAGTTGATATTGTACCCCCTTCGGAGGGCGAGGACAATGCTGCTTCATTCCAAGGTCCTACGGGTTTGAACGAGCAGCAGCGTGTTCAACCCATGAGGCGTACGAAGTTGGCGCGTGTACCCATTGTTGATAGCGACATTGAGCAGCAACTTGTGTGCCCTCGTGGCAGTGGCAGTAGCAGCAGTAACAGTAGCAACAGCAGCAGCAGCAGCAGCAGCAGCAGCAGCAGCAGCAGCAGTGATAGTGGGAGCAGTAGCAGTCCCGAGGATAATGATTCGGATGATGATGCTGTGCACCTATCTGGTGCCTCCACAGTAAGTGCCTCAGATTCTTCCTCATCATCCAGTGACAACCCTGAACCCCAACCTCAACCCAAGAAGTATCGCCGTGTGGTGGTGGATGTGGATGCCATGTCAAGCGATGGCTGTCCTGTGCAGATGCTCAGCGAAGGAGATTACAGCATTCACAGTTCAAGCTGAAATGAACAGGCAAGGCACTGAGTATTCACATTTCAAGCGTAAGTGAACGGTCATGCTTGTCTTTTTGTGTGTTTCTTTGCTGAGGTGTGGGATTTGGGAACCAAGAACGGTGTAGGTCATTGTACAAAAAACTGATGGAAAAACGCTTGGAAGTTTTCGAAATCCCTCGGAAAGATGCTCGGAAGTTTTGGCAGCCAAATCGGGTCCCAAAACGCAACCGATATCGGTAGGAATGTTCCATGGGCTCCCCAGCCGACCGTGCCGGGGAGCTCGGAAGAAATTTTGGCTGGGACTTCCGAGATCAACCCTGCAATATGAGTCCCATTTGCTGAGCATGAATGCTGAGCATCCCCAAATATCCTGAGCAATATGCTCAGCCCATAGCCCTTGCCGTGGCCGTAGCCCTAGGCATAGCCATAGCCATAGCCATAGCCATAGCCATAGCCCTAGGCATCGCCCTAGGCCTAACCCGGGCCCTAACCGTCGCCAGAGGCAAAGAGCCATAGAGCCCTAGCCCTAGGCCTAGCCATAGCCATAGCCACAGCCATCGCCCTAGCCATAGCCCTAGCTATAGCCATAGCCTCAGCATTTTCCTACCATTTTTTACCTTCTATGCTGTGCGTCCCAGCACCATGTGTGCCAAGTAACACCCAGTTGCCAGCCATGGCGCTGCCAACGGGTGACCCCGGATATGCCACACATGTGGGGGATGTGCAGCCCACCCCCGAGTTTATTGAAGCTGTGGCAAAGCTTGTACAAAAGCAAAGGGTACGGGTGAAACAGCATCTGCAGGTCCGTGTGCAAGCCCACCAGGCTCATCTCCGGGCACGTCATGAGAAGGAGTGGGATGAGAGGCATGCAGGTCAGGGCATGTCGCACCGGTCTGTTTCCGAGTCCATAGAACAGGATAGAGCCCGATCTGCTGTATTGGCAGCAACGGGGAGCAATGCTTTTTCTGTGATGATGGGGGCAGCCCCCAGGCAGCAAACAGCAGGGCCAAAGACACTGCAAGCGTTTGTGGATGAGCATTGGCAGTTGCAGTTCACTGTTCAAGGGGGTGTAATGTGCATGTGTTGTTCATGGGCTGCTGAAACGGATTGTCCTGGGGTGAAGCGGCCACCGAAGGCTGCTACAGCCTTGGTGAATGGAACATATGGCATGGGCATGCGTATGATGATCGCTACACCAAAGGGATGGCGTAAAGATGTCCTGGAGGGTCACCTTGGTGTGTCACGTGGCACGACTAGCAGCCGCAAGAAAATTGATAATCCTGGCTGCCACCACTTGGCCGCCCAGGAGAGTTTCCGGGTGCATTGTGCAGAACGTTTTCGGGCACTGTGCCCCAGTGCATCTGCATGTGCAGTCAATGTGGCAGAGAGGAGCACTGTGTTCATTAGGGGTGAGGGCATGGACCTCGGTGTACCTATGAGCGATGCGGTGGCAGCCATTTTGTCGCGCTTGGTGGAGGTGTACATTGGCCTCCGCATGTGCACATCCATCCGTGCAATCAGTGAACGCATTCTTCTGCATTGTGCGTTGACCTCCGAACCGGGCCATCATGCCTCTCGGCGATGGATAGTTGAGAGGGCCATGGTCGCAATGCATGGCGCCATGCAAGATGGTGTGTCAGAGACCTTGCAAAGGGCATTGTTCATTGCCTTGTTGTTGGATGGATCTGACCGGCAACGGCATCGCATCAATGAGTATGCCATCCTGCTCCTCTTTCCAGGCACTGGGCCGGGGGGAATGTGTGAGGTGTTCCCTGGTGTGGTGGATGTGGCTTCAGGGGAGGCACAAGAGGTGACGGCACAGGTGGAGGCAGTGCTGCTGTCCTGGATGCCTGATTGTGCCTGGTGGGCTCAGAAGGTTGTGGCTTTTGCGGTGGATGGTGCCTCTAACCTTGGTGTGCGTGGTGCCACTGCAAGGCAAGCTGTTGATGTGTCGGCAATGGAGCACAATGTGTTTGCCATGCTTGTGAAGTGGCCGTCCTTGCTAACCCCCTTGGGTGAGCCATGCCATGTGGTCCAGCGCAAGCTAGGCCTTGCCTTGGAGGCTGCCGGCCAAGTGCATGCTGACTACCTGGCAGCTGTGGGTCGCCAACGTGCATTGTACAACGGTGCGCGCCAGTGGAAGGACCTCGAGAGGTGTGTCCAAGAGAACACCAGACCAGATACACGCAGCGGGTTGCGTTTGATCCCTGCTAGTCACCGTATCCGGTGGTCCGAGGCAAATGCCCGTCGCAACAAGGTGTTCTTGGCCAATGTGCCATGGGTGGCGAGGCATTTGGATTCCAAAACGCACCTCACCACCAAGGAGGAGGATGTGTGGGAGGATTGCCATGATGCAGGTTTGCTGTCATGGGCAGTGGTATATGGGGACATACTACACGGTACGCGCAGCTTCAACAACGTTGCACAGTTGCATGCACCAACAGGTGCCCACTTGACCAAGGCAACCGAAATGTTACAGGCACGGGTGGAAAAGGTGGCGAGGGAGGAGGGGCCAGGTTGGACTCAATTCAAAGAGCAAACTGTGACAGGTGCATGGCATGGTGTTGAATTGGTCCGGTTTGATACTGATGGCCAGAGGTGCACAACCAGCCCCCCTTTTCCAACCACAGAGGCACGGGCAGTCACAGACACACTGCTTGCTGGCATCAGGGAGGGACAGGGGACCATTGACCCCCGGGGTGTTCTTGAGTGTGCTGTTTTGCTTGACCACGGCCGTTGGCTCGCTCTACCAGCGGCTGATCGAGCCACATTTGGAGTGGATCTGCTGAAGCAGTTCATGGGCACACACCATGCTGAACTGGCAGCTGCGCATGTTAATGCTGCTCGTGCATTGGAAGAGTGGGAATCCTTCAAGGAGCATGTCGTTCGGACGTTCGCCAAGATTCCCATGTCCCGGATGTGGGAGGCACTGACGCCGGAGCGGGAGCATGTCCAATGGGTGAATGTTTGGCGTGTTTTGGCATTGCTGCGCACATATTGCCCTGCTGAGGCTGCTGTTGAGCGTGCCATTTCGTTGCGTGGGAGGTGCACCAACAATATGCATGATATGGAGGACACACATGTCTTTAGCATGTGCATGGCTTTGCATTGTAATCTGCCACCTTTGCGGCAGTGGGTGAAGGGGCAGGGTGTCGAGGTAGCCAGCAAGCTGGCAGCCAATGCACGCTTCGATGTGCGTCCCCGGCATAGGGTTTCGCATCGCATTGATCCACGTACATCAGTGGAAGCGGCCATGTTGCAGTGCCTAGAAGGGGAGGCTGCAGTGGCAGACGATGGTGACATTTTGCCATCTTTTGGGGGGTCGGAAGTGCCAGTGGCTTGTGAAGGCGCAACACGCAGACGCGCTGACCGACAAGCCCCGTCTGAGCACACTGAGGGCACTTTGGTCGAACCAGATGGTAGTCCTGCTCAGCATGGCGGCAACCATGACTTCTTCACTTTCCGAAGGGGCACGGACTGTGCAGTGTGCAGGCAATCTGTGCGCATTTGGTGCAACACATGTCTGGTTTGCCATACGTGCTTCGTCAAGGATCCAAGACCGTGTGGTGAGGCAGTGGTGCAGGTTGTGGATGATGCAGCTGAGGCTGCTGAAAATAACAGTGAAGAGGAGGCAGTGGCACCACGGAAGTCCGACCCAAAGCGTGCCTTGGCCCGTGCACAGGCCAAGTTGGTATGTGCTGCAAAATCAGGCACATTGCGTGACTGGACACGCGCTCGCATCTCTGATTGCTTGGCAAGCATGGGTGTGAAGGTGCCAAATAGCAAGACCCGGGGAGAAGCCCGAGAACTTGCTATGCAAGAGGTGTTGCCTTTGCTAGCCCAGATGGACTGTGACTGGGTCCCCCCAACGGATCGTGTTACCCGTTCTGCTGCACCTCCCAGCAGCTCACAACCATGTTCCCAAGTGCCGGTGGATGACATGGACGGACTCATTGATGAATGACTGTGTTGGGGTTGCAGTGGTATTGTGCTTTTGCATGCCTGCTGTGCCAATCCCCATGTTCTCCTTCTCTGCAGGTCCATTCATACATTAGCAAGCATCAGTACGGTTTTCCCATTTCCCTTGGTTTTCCCTTTTTCCACATTTTCCCCAACGCCCCATTTTTCAAGAGGTATGTGTTTTTTTTTTGGGGCAGGGAGGGGGGGGGGGGGGTGGGTACTTGTGCCACATTGTTCCCAGAATTGCCTTTTCCGGATTTTCAAACCCCCTTTTTTCCCCAACCCAACCCATCATTTTCGTGAACTGCGTGGTTGTGTTTTTTTTTTTCGGGGTGGGGGGCTTGTGTGAGACTTTTTCTAGTTTTCCCTTGTCCACATTTTCCATTCCAACCTATTTTCCCTAACGCACCATTTTCCCGAGGTGAAGTGCTTGTGTGTCTGTGGGGGGTGGGGTATTGCACTTTTATCCCCATTTTCCTTTGAAGTTGCTATGTGTCTTGGGGGGGGGTCTGCACTGCTGCAACCATTTTCTTGAACTCAAGTTCCTCCGTGTGTGTGGGGGGGGGGGGGGGGCGCACTTGTATCAGACTTTTACTTGGATGTGCTCTAATGGTGGGTCAGCAACACGACATGCCAAATCAGACTTCAGACTTCAGACTTTATACCCATAGCTGGTATGCACCCAGGCTACAACAATTGTACCCTTCCAATCATGACCTTGCCGGAAGGATTGTTTGCACTTCTCATGCTAGCCATGTGTCTTGGTCTGTTGGTGCTCAATGGATGACGGATGGTGCTCACTGTTTCGCTAGCCGGATGGAAGCGGATGTGCAATGTGCGCGGTGCACCGTCGATGATATGCTGATAGCTGCAAGGCGCAATCACCATGCAGGCACAGTGATGCACCAACCTGTGTACAAGAGGCCGCCGCCCTCGCCACCCCCCTCCGTGTCAGAACACTAGGTGGGATAGGATGGCGTGGCCGCTCCCATCAATCATCCGTAGCCCACGTGCAGCCAGTGTGCGCGGTGTGCGTATGGTTAGGCGCAGGCATAGGGGGACAACATAGGGTATGGACCGGGCAAAGTAGTATAGGAACCTCGGCAGGATGGTGTCACAACAGCGGTCCTAACGTGGCTTGGCCCGGCTAGCTATGGTCCACGCCCGCTCACACTGTAACTCAGGCCGGGGTTATGGATCCAAGATTGACGCCATTGCTGCGGCAGCGGGCCTCGTGAGGGTCTTGTGTGCCCCCGGGGACCGCGCCACATTGGGCCTGTGGGGTACCGCTGACGAGGCGCGGTCGAGGCTAATAGTTCGGCAGGAGAGCTGTAGTTCGCGTGGTTTAATCCCTCTTTCCCTAAGCAACAGTGTGTGGGTGGTCAGAATCTATTTTCTTTTTCGTGTATACGTTTCGAGTGATTTGCTTTTTTGCCATAGTGGGGCAGGACTGCGTCATGGACAGCGGGCGGATCACCAAATCCGGTGAATCGGCCCCCCCTTGATGACGCAGGTGTGCACAGCGGGAAGCCACTGAAGGCCGTAAAAACCGAGATTCGTCAGATGCAGCCACTGAGTCGATTGATACTCTACCAAGCTGTGCACTACGAGGTGTGGTCGGAAAGCCTGCCCCACGACTTGACCAACATGGCAGTGGATGTCGTCGTCAAGAGGGTGACAGAAGGCAGGGTGTTTGAACAAATCATCCAAGAATTACAGGGTATGTGTCCTGGGATGCCTGAAGACAGGTTTTGGCTAGTTTTGGCGATGTATGAGCTATGGACAGGGGATACATTGCGGGTAGCGGAGCGACTTTTCGAAATGGGGGCGACAGGCCATGGTATGGAAGAGTGGATGTTGCGCAATTTGCAGAGATTGAGGGCATTGTACCAACAGTGAGTGCAGGAGAGGGCCCAGAGCGAAAAGGACAAGGCTGAGCAGGGTGGAAAACCCAAGACGAAAGAAACTCGTGATGATTGGATGGATGAAGATGATGTCGGTGATGCGCGGGAAAAAACGGCTACGAGAAACCCCACAGAACTGTCGAAAAAGAATGTGAGGATGTTGAGAAAGCGTCCTGGTGTCATAAAGTGGGTCCGGAAATTGGGACAACTTCTGGAGAACCAAAATGATTGAGCCGGGGAAATCCCTTAGTGGGGGCGTGGTGTTTGGGAAATCGTCCCGAGTATGGACAAGTCGGGCAAACAATACCCGAAGGATGAGGCGAGAGCGGAGAGGTAGAAACAGAAGCGCCGCGACAAGAAGCCCAGGAAGAAGGCAAAGTGACAAGCCAGGAAAGCGGCAGGAAAGAAGTCTTGAGATTCTTCGGAGTCCTCGAGCAATGACAATACGACGAGTTCCAGCGACGAGAGTTCCGAAAGCTCCGACAGCAGCTCAGAGTCAACCCCTCGAGGGAGAACTGGAGGACGCAAAGTGGGTGCAATGTCAAGTGGAGCACTAGAGTTTAAAATCATCAATGGAAAACATTACTTCAAATCTTAGGCGGGGAAATGGGTGGACTGTAGTGCACCTCCTAGCAAGCCGTGTGAACGATGTGGGATACGACATTGGTGCCATGAGAGGAAGGAGTTCAACTAGTCGTAAATCGCCGGTGAACGCGGAGTGCCCGGAGAGCAGGGAGAGGGGCACATTGAGAGAGCAGTCCAAGAGGACGATGGGGGAGAGCGGAAAGGTCCCATGCCCATTTCATGGGTTCAGGGAGCCGAAGAGTGAGTGAAGCAGATCCCAGACGCCCTGTTGGACGCAGTGGATGCGGCAGAACGAGCACTAGGGAGCGGGTACATGGCGACACTATGGAAGAGGTTGGAGAAAAGGAGCAGAGACAGATATGTGGCATCAGACGGTACATGGGAGCCCTTCGCAGACGCCCCGATGTGGGGATCTGAGGGGCCGTGGAGGAGGCGCTGTTACAAGTGGTGTGTGCAGGACATTATGAAGGGCCGGTCAAAAAGGTGCTCTCAGGATTGCGTGTTGTGGAGAAAGCAGGGCGAAAACTAACAATCGTCCAGGCAGGAGACTGGCAGATACTCAAAGTAGTGGCGAAACTACGAGTATGCAGGATGGGGGTCCAGGTGCGTTGGGCCTGGTCGTCAATTTTCAGTGAGATGGTGGCGAAGAGGGCAACGTTGTCATTGGCAGAGGCGGA
Organism: Eutreptiella sp. 'Long Island Sound 2002'; assembly: GCA_964036045.1. NCBI lineage: Eukaryota > Euglenozoa > Euglenophyceae > Eutreptiales > Eutreptiaceae > Eutreptiella > Eutreptiella sp. 'Long Island Sound 2002'. Next base: position 171,801,617 of record OZ038378.1, read on the forward strand.
GGCAATGGCGATGGCGGTTTTGGCGTGCACAAATTTGCTCCGTGTCAGCGAGGCAATTACGATACGACGAAAAGGGCACGGAGTCTTGGAGTTTTTCGGAGTCAAGAACACAGTGGGCTGGCATGTGTAGCTAGTGGGACCGTGGGCAGGGCACTGGCTTGGGTTTTTGCGCTCCGGACGACAGAAGCACACGGGAAGGACGGAGCACAGTGGTAATTTCGGAAGCGTGCGAGAGTTGGAAGATCAGTTCACGCTCTTGATAGCACAGACATCATGGCCAGAACTTGGATGGCACAGCTTGCGAAGACTTGGGGCAGCCCGGTTATGGGCCAGCGGATGCCGAGGGAGCACGTTGCAGCTAGCAGAGGGTTGTCACAAGTTAGCCTGTCATAGACAAATACTGAGTCCTACTACCCCAAGGATGAGGATGACTACCAGGGAGACCCGGAACTGGCCAGCCGAGGGGTGGGGGCAGTGGGTAGTGTGCTAGTGGCCCCTAGCCTATGGTGGAAGTGGGTACCGAGTGGCTTGTATGAGATGTACCGAGAGTGGTAGTCAGGCAGGGTGCTGGAGTTATCGAAGGGCACGGGGGGTAGGCGCAGTGGACGGCCAATTACTGTACACTAGTCCTCCTCCTCCTCCTCCCCTGGCACGTAAACCTTAAAATTGTGCCTCCACTGGGCCGGTAGACGAATGCTCCTGTAGCAGTTACTCAAATCCAACTTACACATCCACCACCTCGCCTGCTTGTTCTCAAAGACATCTCCTTTCCCTACGGTTGCGCCTCACTATGCCACTCCAGGGTTTTCGTGGATTTACGAAGAAAGCTGCCCACCGCTAGTACTTGTGTACGAGGATGAGTCGATACAGATGGCCATGGGCACATGGTGTAGCTAGCACTGGTGGGCAGCGTGAATATGAGTTCGACGACCGAGATGCCTAGTGATGAGGATGGAGAGAAGGCCCCAAACAGGAGTATAGGGGAGACATTGGAGAAGCAGACGGCTTGCACGGCGTGCGATGTGATACAAGTGGTTAGTGGAATGGAGAGTGTGCCGGGCGAGCAAGTTCCCCGGTTGAATGCAGCACTTCTATCAATGATTCAAGGGGTCCAGGATGCCACGAATACCCAGGGTATGGCCGAGTCTAGAGTTCTGGAGCCTTTGGAGACACTACGGGATGGACCTCCGACTCACCCTCTGTGCTCCACCTCACGCATACTCTGTAGCCACATGGGTGTACGACACATCACCCGGGAGACCCTCTGGTATACTGTGCCCCATGCGACTGTTCCCTGGGCGCCCCAGTTGAGAGCCTAGTGGAGTACCGTAGGGTGTCCTTCTGGCCAAAACCAATTGCCCGCCAAGTCCGCCCGCCGAAGGAAAATAAACGCGTTTATGCGTTTATTTTCGCGATTTTCACCGTTTTGGCCCCGTTTGGGCCGTTTATTGATGTTTATTGATGTTTGTTTTTCTGTTTTTTTTTGTGTTTTTCAAAGGTATTTGAAAGGTTTATGTGGTTTTCATTGCCTATTGCCTTTTTTTTTGGCTTTTTTTCAATCTAATTTGTCACAGAATTCACTTGTGAGCTGATTTTTCGAGGTGTTTATGAGTGTCGCCACTGTCTTAAGCAGCACTACACGGTCCCATGGTTCCGCAGACAATATACAAGGTAGAAACTACAAAGCATAAGTAGGAAGTAGGAAGTAGAAAGTAGAAAGTAGAAAGTAAGAAAGGAGAGATAACGAAACGATCCGCGAAGAGCACTAAGGTCGCTAAGTGTAGAATTGTTCTCATGTGTCTCATGGAGTCCCTACACGTGCACGCTTATGGGGTCAAGCTTGTGGAGTAGACGTTCAAGTAGTGGTTTGAGGCCCTGGTCGCATTCTTCAGCAAGGGTGTGCAATTGGGAGAAGCGAGGTTGCGAGAGCTCCGCAGGCATAACGTTCGGGACGGGGTCGGGGGCAAGGGTCGGCACACGCTTCATTAGTAGGAGTTTCTCGGGTCAAAGCTATACCAAGGGTTCAAGGCCTAGGGGAAAGGGTGGGAATGGGTGGCTCATACAATCTTCTCTTTTGTCCCTCTCACTAGCATCTTGTTATGTGTCCCATTTGGGTTCGACGCGCCGACGAAGGTCAATGGGTGCACCTAGACTCCGTTGCCGATGCGGTAGCTCATGTGAAGCACAACGATACGGACATCTTTCACACGCATGTCACCCGGACGGCAAACAAAGGGGCTACCAGCAAGGGATGGCATTTCTCTTTTGAAGATGAGATCCCACATCCACCCCTTTTGGCCACCGCCCCTCTGAGCAGTGCACCAGCGGTGGTGTCTTCCTTCTTCCGCCCTGTCTCTTCTCTCCCGACATGTGCTTGCTGTGGCAACAAACTACTCGGGGATATCCTCACTTGCACCAATTGTCATCACAAGGTTCATGTCTTGTGCACGTAGCGCGGTCATTGCTTGAAATGCGTATGCCGTGTGTGCAATCAACCACCCGGTCCTGACATGCGGGCATGCAAAACATGCAAGCATCTGGTGCATACCACATGTGCAGTGCACGTCTCCTTCCGTGTGGAGGTCGTATGCAAAGCATGCACACTCCGGCCACGGGAGCACCCACCGCCTGCCAAGAAGGAGAGGCGTCGGTTCCAACTCGCATGGCAAGCCCGTCGCCCATGGTTGCAACATGCCAATGGCGTGATGTGGTGCGCTGCCTGCTGGGAGTACCCCCAGACCGGTGTGCAACAGTGTTGGGTGACCGGCAACAGACAATTGCGCCGTAGGACTGTGGAACAACACGGCAACTCGGGCTTGCACTGCTCCCAGCATGGACACCCGTGACAGCCGGAGTGCTGCCATCGTGTGTGGGTGACAGTGACAGTCCCAGCCATAGACAGGGTGGCACAGACAACGACGCAGATGCAGGGCAGGGTAGCAGTGCAGGGCAGGGCAAGGCAGGGCAGGGGGGCACAGAAAATCAATTAATTGCACACACGCATGTGTCACACAAATGTGTGCATTGTATCCCAGCTCCGCAACGTTGACACCCCCAGCATTGATGCCCCCGACAACGCAATATCGCAAGGTGTGCTGCCGTTGTGTGTGGGTGACAGCAACAGTCCCAATCACAAACAGGATGGCACAGACAGTAGTGCAGGGCAGGGCAGCAGTGCAGGGCAGGGCAGGGCAGGGCAGGGCAGGGCGGCACAGAAAATCAATTAAAAAACATGGCACTCACTGACAGCTGCGAAAGGTGACCCCCCCCCCCCGGCCCTCCATCCTCAACGTTGCACACACTTTTGTGTCACACAGATGTGTGCAGTCCAGCCCAGCTCCGAAAAGTCGACACCCCCGACCGCGCAAATTCGCAAGGTGTGCCACCGTTGTGTGCGGGTGACAGCGACAATCGCAGTCACAAACAGGATGGCACAGACAGCAGCGCAGGGCAGGGCAGCAGTGCAGGGCAGGGCAGCAGTGCAGGGCAGGGCAGGGCAGGGCACGGCGGCACAGAAAATCAATTAAAAAAACATGGCACTCACTGACTGTTGCGAAAGGTTAACCCCCCCCCCCCGGCCCTCCATCCTCAGGGGGACAGTGACAGTCGCAGTCACAAACAGGGTGGCATAGACAACATTGCAAGGCAGGGAAGCAGTGCAGGGCAGGGCAAGGCAAGGCACGGCAGCACAGACAATGAATTAAAAAAGAACATGGCACTTACTGTTGGGACAGGTGAGGGTTCCCCCCCCGGCCCCTGGCCCGGCCCTGTATGCACACACTTCTGTGTCACACAGATGTGCGCAGTCCAACCGTACCTTCAAGACCTTCGTCCGAGAAGATGGACACCTAGGGCGGCGCAATTTCGCAAGGTGTGCCGCCGTAGGGTGTGGGTAACAGTGACAATCCCAGTCACAGACAATAAATTAAACGAAATACGGTGCGCCAGGCAGTCAGAGGGACTCAGACTCATGGACAAAAAAAATTACACTCACTGTTCGCAGAGGTGACCCCCGCCCCCCCCTTGCCCCACTGTCCTGTGTGTGAGCGACACCAGGCGGCAGCGCAAGAAGCGAAAGCTCAGGAAAAGCAGGAACCCAGGACAGGGTCGATAATGACAGAACCTGTAGCCCCTGCATTGTGGTGCGGATATCTCAGAGGTTTCAAGCCCAACAATGCATGCATGTCTGAAATCTGCGTTCTGACGCAGAGCTTTCCGTCACAAGAGCCGCGTCCTGCCGCGGCTTGCAGCAGCACACAGTAGCGATAACGAAGCAGCTGAACTCCGCGTCGTGTCGCGGAAGAGCATCCGGGCGTAATGCCGCCGGGAAGGACAAGGCAGGAGAAGGGACCACGTCAGCAACGGCATGGCCCTTACACACATCCAGCCAGCCCCAAAGAAGGTCAAGCCTCAGCAAGAACGCCAACGTGTCAAGGTGCAAGCACTGAGCCAGCTAGACGCTATCGCGAATGAAGGACTGAGGGCAGTCGAATCAGAGCTGACCACAATGGCCTGGGCCCGCAATCAGCAGATGTGGCTCCGACTGGACCAACCACACAGCACCAGGATGCACTGTGAGATTGTAGACAATCACGGGGAACCATTGCTGATGAGCAATCAGGAGCTCTACTCGGTGATGGTCCAGATCAATTGGACCCTGAAGACTCAGGCTCTGGCGAACATGCAGGTCCAGTGGCGACCCAAAAGTGCAGGCACGTGGCATCCGTTCCAGTGGGAGGCGATCCTCCACTGTCCGACGGCAGAGGGACACAGAGCGGTGCCCTCATCTGTGCGCAGAACTGGAGACTGCATGCATGTGTGGCTGGCAGGCCGAGCGGACCTCTTGAGGCTGTTCCAGAGAACGCTCTTCAGGCAGGCGTACCTGGTACCCGGGGACGCTGTGCGGTTCCTCTACACGATGCTGAGCACACCCCAGTGCGAAAGGAGATATGCATGACAGGGGATGACACGCAGGGGGGAGTAGGACAGATTGGAGCAAGTGATGCAGATAACAAATCGTCATAGCCCAGTGGATTAACCGCACCTCTTCTGTCCTGTAGAGGAGGGTTCGAACCCCGGGGGGGATAGAGATCCACCGAACGTCCCGAAAACCCCTTTTATGCCAGAGAGAGAGAGAGAGAGAGAGAGAGAGAGAGAGAGAGAGAGAGAGAGAGAGAGAGAGAGAGAGAGAGAGAGAGAGAGAGAGAGAGAGAGAGAGAGAGAGAGGACGCAGTGGGACGCAGTGGGAGAGGAACGGAGAGGAGAGAGAGAGAGAGTGGGGCGCAATGGAAAAGGAACGGAGAGAAGGAGAGCGAGAGAGAGGGCAGGAGAGCGAGAGAGAGGGCAGGAGAGAGGGCAGGAGAGAGAGAGAGGGAGAGAGTGGGAGAGAGACCCACATAGCAAGAGTCGGTGGCTAACCGGCGCAACGGGAGGGTGGTGGGTTCGAGCTGACCAGGGTGTATGGGACGCCATGGCAGCACAGAGCAGTTTAATGGTGAAACAACAGGGCGCCATTGCGCCCCTGGAGCAGAGGCGCGACACGTCGTTACGTGTTGAAAAGCCGAAGCATGACAAGGGCTGCGAGAATGCGGCCCATGTGACGGTATTGGAAGCGAATGGACATGAAAATGTGGGCGGCTTGTGCACGCATGGTGTGGTGCTGAAAAGGTATGCACCACACACAGTACAACAATGATCTGTTGAAGTGACCGGCAGCCAGAACTTTTGTTGAAATGTTGAGATGCCTTTGCGCCACCATAGGCGCCTTTGCGCCCCCGAAGTTCGGGTACGGCACGTCCTCACGTGCCAGAGAACAAGTGCATGACAGGGGCGCGACCTGCAGGGCAAGGGTTAGAGACTAACCGGCACTGTGGGAGGGTGGTGGGTGCGAGCTGACCTCCGTGTCCAGAGGACCAAAGCCAAAGCACAGTCAGCAACCACCTGGTGTGGTACATAACTGGTCTGCGCTGTAGTGCAGCAAGAAAAACACTGAACGATGTGGTTATGACCATGCGCCTGTGACACGGGGGCGTATGCGAGCCCAGTTTCCGTTGCCTCATGGCCCTTGCCCCACATCCACCACTTTGCACCGCCTCTGTTCTCCACAGATCTGTGGAGTTCACCCGCAGCCGCCGACATGGAGACCCCCTACGACAGCGACAATGATTCACATCGTCATCGGCAACCATGGCTCCTCGATGTTCAACACGCCAGCCTCGCCGAACAGGTCGCCGACTCCGCCGAATGGCCTCCCGACTTTTAGTGTAGGAAGATGGGAGTATAGGAAGATAGGAGGAGGACCAAGGCTCGTTCCGGACCCCACCCGCACAGAACAGAAAAACAGGAAAATTTCGACGCGAACTAGCCTTCCGAGAACTGGTTACGACTTTGCATCTTTGCTTTGTGGATGGGTTGTGTTTGCATGCTTGAGGAAGTAAGGGAATTAGCAGGTGCAAGGGACAACAACAAGCATCCAACAGCCAACAAAAGCCTAGTTAACAATCCTGTGACAAAAAACAATTTACTAGAATCAGATTTATTGAACCCTAATCGGAACGTTTTTTTGCCGAACGTAAACCTTTTGGTCGAAAATCCTGTCACGAAAAACAAAAGCTGTGTACCCAAGCCAATGTATTTTCACTAGAATGAAAACCTTTTTACCAAAAGCAAAACCCACATACACAAATGTTTTACCAAAATCCTTTTCCCAAAATGAAAACCTTTTTGCCAAAAATAAAACTGTTTTACCAAAACCAAAGCCATTTCACCAAAATGGAACCGCTTTTACTGAAACAACCTCTTACCCAGTTGCCAGTACCTAATAGCAAAGTCCTTTTAGCAGAATCAAAACCTATTTACCAAAATCAAAAAGTTTTCTCCAAAATGAACAAAATTTAACTAATCGCAAAACCAAAGTCATAAAGTGTTTACCAAATCTTTTCACCAAATCCGTTTTTATAAAAAAAACGAAAAAAACAACCTTTTCACTCCTCGGCCCGCCAGCCCGCCGAGACCCCTGTCGGCGGGCGTGTACACAAGGCAGATTCTGGGGAAAACGACACGCAATTTTTGCAGGTAATTTTGAAAATATTGTAGGTAGATTTCCTGGTTTTAATGTACCCAAATATGTAGGATGAAGGACCAGCACCGCGGTAACATGTGAGGATCTTCAATAGGCTATGGTGGTCTGGGACCCTGATGCACTTGTTTTGGGTCAAGTCAAAGATGATGCTGGCGGATGCCTTGTCCAAGTTGAGTGGGACCGACCCGACATCCATTACTCAGGCTACAATAGACGCTCTTTCTAAGTGGAGATCCCTCATGTCCAATATCCACCAGTTGACCCACATGGGCTCGGCCTGGGTCTGGGCACAAGTCAGCTCCTTACGGCAGCGCCTGGCCAGTACTGACCTCCGTGCCATAGCCTTTTTCATACATGCTCGTGTCTGCACACGTGAGCCGAGGCCTCTTGGTGTCATGCCCCCAAAGGGGCAAGATGAAAGGCCTAAGCCTCAACAGGAGAGACAGGGCTTCAAGGTGCTGGCCATACAACGCTTGGCGGAAGTGGAATAGGAGGCATTGGAGACGGTGAGGCTGACACTTGAAGAGATCATCTGCATGCGAAATCAAAGAATATGGCTCCGACTACAAATCAACTTGGGAGTAAGAACGACGATGGAGGTGGTCACGACCAGAGGGGAACCACAGGTGATGCTGAAGCAGGAAATGTACTCGTTGCTCGTTAAGGTGATGTGGACTCTTAAACCGAGAGCATGCGAGAACATGCTGGTAAGGTGGATCTGCAAAGACACACTTCACGACTTTGATTGGGAGGTCTCCCTGATTGTTCCCACCCGGGGAGGACGGAGGTAAGTTTCAGTTTCCACCAGCCAAGCCACGGGGTCACACCACATCTGGTTTTCGGGAATGCCCAGCATCCTGCGCGTTTCGAACAAGTGCTGTTCCGATAGTTTGATCCAATTTCGGGCGATGCAAGTAGTCTATACGTATTTGATTACACCATGCAAGGGCAAGACCTACTCTATTGCGAGTGTTGTGGAGGACGAGAGTTGCATACTCCTGGGATGTACTTTCCTCATGAGTCATGGGTCTCGGGCAGGATACATACCCGTGTCTTTACACGGGTACTGAAGCCCTTCGGTGTCATACCACCGAGGGTGTAGGGAGGTGACCTTCCCCACAGGCGCAGGTGGTCAGGTCTCTTAAGCTCAAGTCTGCACTCACCTACCTGCAGCGACACGGTCCCCGGTGGGGTGGGCGCGGCCAGTGATGGAGCACGTGCATGAGTTTGTGTTGTGCGTGTGAGACCGGAATCCAGAGAGGGAAATTGAGGGATTCACGGTGGGGAATCACTTGATTTGCCATGCATGTCCATTCTGATTTCAGAATAATTTTATATTTCGGTGGTCGCTGCCCGCCCGCCAGCCCTACACGACGAGTTGTTTCCATACACTCACGGACACTCACACAATGCTGAACACATAGCCCACCAGCGGCCAGTGATGGAGCATGTGCCTGAGTTTTTGTTGTGCGTGTGAGACCAGAGTATACAGAGAGGGAAACCGGCTTGAAAGATACTATATGAACCGGGCGGCGTTCCCGCAATGTAGCATAGCACCCGTGAACTCACCGTCGCGGCTTCTGGACTATGTTTGCTGAAATTCAATGAGTGGGTACAAACTTGTTTGCGATGATTGGGTTGGGGGTGCATGGTGTCTAGAACTAGACACATCCTTGCAACTTCGCGAGCAACACTACGCTTTTCATCGGGTGTGTCTAGAACTAGACACCACCTTGAAAACTCATGGCTACAAACGTGTTTCCATTGACGAGGTGGGCCGCCATGAAATAGGGTGTGTGGAAACTTGTTTCCGTTGAGAGGTGCGCCACCTCTTGTAGATGTGTTTTGCTTCCACATCGTCTAGAACCAAACACCTATGGTAAGTTCACATGCACCCCGGGGAGGGTGTGTAGTTTCAGACACTTCATCCTGTGTGTTGCTTGCACGGCTAGTGTTTTGGGAGAGGTTGGGGATGAGTGGTGTCTGCTTTTAGACACATTTGTGCTGAAGCATACCTCCGAAACTGTTGATATGAAGTTCTGTTTGGTTCTAGACAATTTGAGAAAACAAACGATTCACTTTTTCCTTTCGAGCTGTTGCGCATCATAGATCAATGTACAGGTACGTGGTACAGTGTGGTGAAGGGGGAGGAAAAACGACAAAAAGGTCAAAAATTGCATTTTGTGCACACGGTTTGCCAACAATCACGGTGTGTGGAACCATGCAGAAACTGATTTAGTGTTAATTCTTGTTCTTCACTAGCCTCCATGGGCACTGAGACCTCATGGATGTCCCGGGGGGGCGGCCGGGCCCGGTCCTTGTATGCGACACCCCCCACCCCCCCCCCCCCCCCTCCCCCCCCCGTTGCCCAGTTTCCGTTGCCTCATGGCCCCCCCGGGTTTTGAAAGATAGTGGTGCCGGGTCGGCCACCAACAAGTGTCCCTAGAGAAAATTGTCCGGCGCCGAAGGCGCCAATTTTTTTTTCATACTATGTGTTTATACTCAAAACACTCAAAATTTTGTAGAGAATTCATATTTGTGTTAAACAACAAGAAAAAATTTTGACCTGAAGGAGGGCTACAGGAGGGCTGCACACCCTAACAGCAACTCTAGCCCTAATCAAGACTGAATATTGGGACCGAGCTGGTGGGGGAGGGAACATCAGCTATGACTGATGAGGGACATCAAGAATGATTCACACACATTGATGGCTCTTGACAAAGTGAAATCAGCTTGCACGTGAACCCCATCACCACGAGGCCCACTTTCAAGGCTTTTTGGACTTCTGAGGGGCCAAAATGCCCCAAAATGGGCTCAAAATGGGCCCATTTCACCCGTTTGTGCACCCCAAATGGTCTAGGATGAGTTTTGGAAAAATGCGTTTTTGACCCATTTTTACCCAATTTTGGTCCCAAAACATCGCATCTTCAAGGCATTTTGGTATTTTCGGAGGACCAAAATGGGCCACCACAAGCTCAAAACAGTCCAAAAACACTTGTTTTAGCGTCGCACATGGTCTAGGATCATTTTTGAGAAAAGTCATATTTTTGCCCCTATTGGACCCTGTTGACCCATATGGGCACCCACTTGTTTGGGCTCGAGCTTGCAGCTTGCCGCAGCCTGGTGGGCCTAGGTATTGGGGTCCAGGCGTCCGTTTGGGCAATTCTGAGGGGTGGAAACCACAAAAAGTGGGGGTTGCGGGTGGCGTAGGTGCCCTCGGAATCGCATTTGGAGGCATGTAGCCAAAGATATGGCCTATTCTTGGTTTGTGGCTGTCAGCATTTGGAGCTTCTAGGGGCCTTTTTGGGCCGTTTCCGGGACATATCATGGAGTTACAGGGCCGCAAAGAGCTCGTTGACACGGGGAAGTCAAGCCGCACGTGGAGTGTACCCACCGTTTCCCTTCATTTGGCCGTTTTGAATGTGTTCCAGGGCTTTTTTGGCCCAAAAATGGCTGTTTTTGGCCCTAAACTGCAGTTTTTGAAACTGAGGTCTGCCACTTGCGAATCCCGTTCCCGGCCGCCACCGTTGAGTTTTCTGCTCAAACTTTGTGTGATTGTACTTCACACCCATAGGTATCATCCACCAAAATTTCACCCGAATCTGAAGCACCACGACGGAGTTGTGATTTTTAGCCATTTCGCGCGTGCTGCTTCCTGCTTGCTTGCTTGCTTGCTTGCTTGCTGCTGCTAAACCTGGTAGGTCCACCCTAGACACTAAAAAGGGTTATAAAACCAAGACTGGTTCCACCAGCTCGGTGACCCTAGCCCTAACCCTAATCAAGACTGAATATTGGGACCGAGCTGGTTGGGGAGGGAACATCAGCTATGACTGATGAGGGACATCAAGAATGATTCACACATTGATGGCTCTTGACAACGTGAAATCAGCTTGCAGGTGAACCCCATCACCACGAGGCCCACTTTCAAGGCTTTTTGGACTTCTGAGGGGCCAAAATGCCCCAAAATGGGCTCAGAATGGGCCCATTTCACTCGTTTGTGCACCCCAAATGGTCTAGGACCCCCAGACCCCCCCCCGACCCCTGGCAGGAACCCCCCCCCCCCCCGGACCTCCAGCAGGACCCCCCCCCCCACCCGCGGCTCGACCCCCCCCCAACTGCCCCCCCCCCCCACAAGTTTTGACAGATAGCTGGGGGGGTGTCGCATCAGGACAAGTTGTAGTTGCCCCCCCCGGGATGGATGTGTGTCAAGTGGGGTGGGCAACTTGAGCAGCGTGAGTTATGCAACATCATGCTAGGCAGGAGGTTGTTGTCACGGACGGAAATGGAGTCCGTGGCGCTTGCCGCTATCCTAGTTTGCCCCTTTTGTGATTGCGGGAGGCACGGACAGTGTACATGATTGGCTTGGGCAAGCTCGAATTTGAGGCGACGAGAACCGGCTGGGAGTGCATGAGGATGTGTGCTTATCGGCGCTCCTTCCAGAAACAAAGCCCCTACCCCGTCCACCACACGAAATCTCCCCTGTGTCCAACTCCTATGATCTGAATTTGGTGGGCTTGACAAAGCTGTGGCAGCCTACACCACTGCATAACGTGTGCCATAGCTACGAATCCCCCCCCCCCCCCCACAGCGTCCCCAGCATGGAGACATGCCTCGCCCGCATGAAGCTATAGGCTACCCAATTCATGCTGTACATACTCTCCGGGCCTGAGTGCCCATGCACACCGTAGGCCGGATGGCCTAAACTCAGTCTGGTGTCCGCAAAAAAAAAAGAACCGGCTGGGAGTGCATGTGCAGGATGTTGGGTGTGACTATAGAGATAGTTGGACTTCTTGGATGAAGAGAGGCGAAGGAGGGGCGAGAAACCGGTGGTTCCTCTCAACTTCAGCAGCCCCAATGAGTTGGAGGCGCAATGGGTTTTGCTCATGGAAGGAGGACCGCAGCAGGCCCTTGAGTGGCATCGCCACCGTCGAGGTGTGGCTGCGTAGGCCTAGGCGGTAGGAGCGATAGGACCACTTGTGTAGCTCATTTATGGGTGGTGCGGGCCGAGTGTTATGGTGCGATACACAACACCCACCCACAGAACCACTCATGGACATATCATTCTAGAGTGGCATGATAGTGCAAAAGTGGTCTCGCCTTGAGTCTACTTCATTTTGCAAATCCACTTAGAAGGTGGGATATTTAGTTTCTCCTATGCGCTTGCTGGCCGGACAAGGTGGAATATTTGGTGCATTGCGATGGACTTCACATTTCTTGCATCCAAGGCACCCTACTGTGCCATGTATCATGCGGAATCTTTTTCCTTTTTCAAATTTAGCCATGTATGTTGATCATATCGATACGTACTTACTTACCTGGTGTTGTTGTCAACCCCAATATTCAAGGGGTAGTGTTGTGCTTGCCAAGATTCTGTGCCCGTGAGAGCGTGGTGTTGCTGACTACCTCTTCATCACGTTTGAGCGCTTTGGGACTTTGGTGACGCATGACTGTGCCCGTACAGCACCATTCCCTCATGTTTGCATGTCTTGTTTTGTATCGCGTGTCCCTTGCATAGTAATCGCGGGGGCGGGGGGGGGGGGGGGCAAGGGGACTGTCATTTGGGGTATCTTCCCTCGGGGGTGTGAGGATACCGTCGCGCAGAGGAGGTGTTCACAGACGGTAACTTGGAGAGTTGCCTCTCGGACTCCTAGGCTGTGAAACTGCCTAGCAGATGTCACGGTACTAAGCCCAACCCACCCTCCGCCCCCCTTGTAATCCCCCACCCACGGGGCGCTTACCTATGAGGTCTGACACCAACCCCCCCCTTTGGACCCCCCAACCCATACTAGTTAGCACCCGGTTAGAACTGGCAACTTGTGTGCTAGCGGCACCCGGAGTTTTTTTTTTGAGCCCAAAAAATTTACAAAACACTTGACTTCCCCCGACTTGTTTACAAAATGCTCACAATGAGTTAGGGAATGCCGTGCCACGTGTCTTCTTCTGTTGCCCGGAAAGCCTTTGCTGATTCATAGGTGCATATGTTGGAATATAGTACTGTTTTTCATTTGTGAGTGGTTGACCCAAATTTCAGCCCACTTGTGTATATTCAAAATGCTAAGAATGACATGGGGAATTCAAAAATGCCCCCCAAAGGGAGAAGAATTTCCACCCCCCCCCCCCTCTCGGACCCCCGTGCCCACGCCGCGGGGGTTGGTGTCTAGAACTGAACTGCAAAGCCCCCCATGCCCCCTTGCAATCCCCCCCCCCCCATATGGGGGATGACCATGCGCCTGTGACACAGGGGCGTATGCGAGCCCAGTATCTGTTGCCTCATGCCCCCCCCCCCCCCCAGATGGGGAAACATTGAACTGAGTGTGGTGATGACCATGCGCCTGTGACACGGGGGCGTATGCGAGCCCAGTATCCGTTGCCTCATGGCCCATATGGGGAACCGTCACTTTGATTTTCCTTTGACAAGGGGTTGTTGTGTATTGTTCTTTGTGTGCTAGTCCCCAATATCACAGTTGACTCCTTTTCTCGTACAGACACAAATGTATGCCATAGGCGATCATGTATGGTACCACTCTCGTAGTAGGGGTGGCCCATTGTTGGCAACTGTCATTGGGCCCTCATCCTCTGGTCTCGAGTTCCTCCACATTCAATACTGGGGTAATGTCAACGAACAAGAGCCAAGAACCTCCTGAACACTGCAGTGGCTACGATCCCAGCTTTGAGGGGCCGAGGGGAGCGTTTGAAAACCTCGAATGCGACTCAACGCTATGGACCATAGTGCAGAGTTATCTCGGTTGGAAGCTATACGGGCATCATTTGCGGTATCACCTGGATCTCTTGACCACTCTTCACAACAAGCACTCGCAGCTACACCACAAGCACCTGCACCCACACGTCAGGCACCTGTACCAAAATTTGTACCCAAGCGTGGTCTGAAACGGACCCTCCAAACATTTATGGACCAGCTTTTGAAGCCCAATACCCCTCCCTTGCCATAGATGGCACAAATTTTGATTCAGATTCAGATTCTTATGATGACTATGACGGTGAGGCATTGCCGATGCCTTCCTCCTCTGATTGTGACTCACAAGCAGAGGACAATGATGATGAGCCTGAGGTGAGGGTGGTATGGGCAAAGGCTGCCCGTGGGGTTTGGGGACAAGGTCATGTGTTCGAGGGTAAATTGTGCTTGAACCGTGATATTTGCAAGGAGGATCGTATTCCCGAGCAGGTGAAGGTACCTGTAAGGTCCAAGCCAGCCAAGCCTGCTGCTAAAAGGGCTGCCAAGAAGGCTGCGGCGTCGAGCACCATCATCGTCCAATCCTCAGCCTATCTGTGAAATGCCCACCGAACATGTCCAAGAGTTCAAGGTCGTTTGCACTCGCAAGAAAAATTTTAATACAACGATCCGCCAGAATCTTCGAGGTCCAATAAAGGGGTTTAACTCTACCCTTGGGGGAAGGGATTTTTCTCTTGAGGCAATCGCCTGAAACCTCAACTTCCCTGTTGACATCCACACGGATGCTCCACCTGTTGTCTCCCAGCAAACGGCCCCTCCCACAGTGGAAGAAGCGTATCATCTCCGTCTAGAGTGGTTTCGTATTTTCGAAGCCAAAGTTGATCATCCACTTCAATATTGTGTGGCTGTTTTCGGCCCTGATTTTGGACCCAACGCCAGTCAGCCTGATGCTTATCAATGAATTTAGAGACAGTTGCTCTTTCAATTTCGTCCAGGAACAACGAAGCATCTTTGCAGGGGCGAGGATTATTTAGCGGCAGGTTTCACCAACACTTCTTTCGCCCAAAGACAATTTCATTTGGGGAAAGGCCGTGATATAAAGGCGTGTTGTGATAACGGCGAAGCAATGCAAAGAGAATCTCAAGCCAATGGAAGTCCTCCTCACTGGCGAGGCATTGTTGGGACTAAGCATTCAATTCAATTTCTTGAAAGAATTGTTTTTCAAAAAAAAATTTCAATTTTTTTCTCAATTTTTTTGTGTCGCATTAAGTCATAGGTGCCTTACGGAGCATATTCGTCAAAGAGCGGCCGGCTCTCTCGCCTGGCACCGCCCTGTGTGAGTGGACTTCACACCTTAAGTGATGGATTCCAAGGCGAGTACAAAGTTCCCTCCACCATTCGGAGGTGTACTCCTTGCTTGAGTCCGCAATCACCTCAGATGGGGCGTCCCAACCTCCCATCCAAGTCTGCGCGCACCATTTGGTGGCATATGTGTCACACGTGTTGAGGATGTGGAATTCACAGCTTTGGTCTTATGTTGTGTGCTCTGAAGAGAAGGGTTCGGGGTTGGTTTTGGCCTGCTTGAGGGGCTTCTCTCAGTCTCTAGGGTAGGGTAAAGTTGGGACTAAAGTTGGGATACTTAGTACAAAGTACCATGCCTGGGAGGATGGCGGGTAGGCAACAAGGTACGGTAATGTACAGTCTCAAACAATGAGTGTGAAGAGCCGGAACATCACCGCACAATGTCGAATAGTTGCTGATTGCACCGGATAGTATGAAAAAAAAACACAAAAGTACCATGCCTGGCAAACATCATCCTTGAGATTTTCATGGACTATCTTCCTTAATGAAGGTGATAGCGCCAATGATTTCAGTGCTATTATCACCCTAACTAGAAAGTGCCATACATGAACACATTTTCTTGCTTTCTTACCTCCACTCATAGTTTTGGCAGTCCACAGAATCTCCATGACTGATCGGGTCGCTTCTTGCTAAACGGGCCTAGGGCCTAGGGCTCGTGGCTGATTTAGTGTCAGCAGGATTTTGGAAGCCCAGAGTCAGAAGTGTATAAGCCGGGGGGGGGGGGGGGTCCACGAATCCTAGGACTCCAACCCCCCCCCCCCCCCCCCCCTAGGGGGCCTCCGGCCAACACTTAGTTGCCAAAGGTGCCACCGTCAAGAGTCCTTGGGCGCCAAAGGTGCCCGACGCTCCATGGGCACCAAAGCCGCCCGAAGGAAAATTTTTTCCACTTCGCACCCCAACACTATCCTTGAACCCAACCGTGACCCTAACACCCAGCCCAACCCTTAGCCTAGTCCTAACCCTACCCCTACCCCTAACCCTAACCCTAGCATTCTGAACATTGCTTGCACTAACGTCGCTAGTACTTCGGAGCATGAGTCATCTTCATTATGGCCTAACCCTAGCCCTAACCCTAACCAAGATTGAATATTGGGACCGAGCTGGTGGGGGATGGAACACCGTCTAGGAGACTTCAACGACAAATGAGGTACACACTGGAAAGTGGATGAGAGCGGGTCAAAGGGGGCTCAAAACGAGCTATATTCATCCATTTGGGCACCACAACTGGACTGGGATCATTTTTGGAAAATCATGGTTTTGACCCATTTTTGAGCCATTTGTGATCCCAAATTGGCCCATTTTCAAGGCCATTTCTGCCTTGAGAGGGGCCAAAGTTGCTCAACATGGGCTCAAAATGGGCTCATTCCACTTGTTTGTGCACCCCAAATAGTCCAAAAGTATCTTTGGAAAAAAAACCATCTTTGATGCATTTTTTGACTAACTTTTGGTCCCAAATGGGCATTTTGTGACTCTAGAATGGCCAAAATGGCTTGCACTGGGCTCAAAATGGGCTCATTTCACTTACTTGTGCACCCCAAATGTTCTAGGATCATTTTTGGAAAAACACATTTTTGACCCATTGTTGACCCATTTTTGGTCACAAAACAACCCATTTTCAAGGCATTTTGTGACTTTGGAGGGGCCAACATGGCTTGCAATGGCTCAAAATGGGCTCATTTCACTTGTTTAGGCACCCCAAATGGTCTAGGATCATTTTTGGTGAAACACATTTTTGACCCATTTGTGACCCATTTTTTGTCCTAAAACAACCCATTTTCAAGGCATTTTGGGATTTGAGGAGGGCCATAACGGGCTAACACGAGCTCAAAACTCGCCAAAAACACTTGTTTTGGCATTCCAAGTGCTCCAGGATCATTTTTGAAAAAGAGTCATTTTTTTTACACCCGGTGGGTCTTGTTGACCCATCTTGGCACCCACCTCTTTGGGCTACCTCTTGCAGCTTGCTGCAGCCCACTAGGTACTGGGGTCTAGGTGTTGGTAAGGGCAATTTTGAGGGGTGGAACCCACCAAAAGTGGGTGGTTGCGGGTGGAATAGGTGCGCTCGAAATCGCGTTTTGAGCCGCGTAGCCCAAGATATGGTCTGTTTTTGGTTTGGGGCTGTTGGCCGCCAATGTGCACAAATTCTTGGGCTTTTGGGGGTCTTTTGGGGGCGGTTCGCAGACATATTGTGGAGTTCGAGGGCCCTAGAGGGCTCTTTGGCATGGGGAAGTCTAGCTGCATGTGTAGAGTAGCCACTGTTTCCCTTCATTTGGCCATTTTCAGCAGGTGCTAGGGCGGTTTTGGGCAAAAAACAAGCTGATTTTAGCCCGAAATTGCACATTTTGAAATGGAGCCCGTTCCCGGCCGCCACCGTTGAGGTTCTGTCTCATACTTTGTGTGGTTGTCCCTCACACCCACAGGTAGTATCCACCAAAATTTTGGTCGAATCCGAAGCACCACAAGGGACCTGTGATTTTTGCCCATTTTTCGCGTGCTTGCTGCTTGCTTGTTGCTTGCTTGCTGCTTGCTTGCTTGCTGCTTGCTTGCTTGCTGCTTGCTGCTTGCTTGCTTGCTGCTTGCTGCTTGCTTGCTTGCTGCTTGCCAAACCTGTTAGGTCCACCCTAGACACTACTGAGGGTTATAAAACCAAGACTAGTTCCACCTGCTCGGTGACCTTAGCCCTAACCCTAGCCGTCGCCCTAACCCTACGCTAGGGTCACAGTTATTGTTGGGGTCCAAAATGGAGAGCAATGATGTGGCAAAAGCAGCCATGAACGAAATTTGGGGGATCTTGTTCAGCCAAATCAACATGGCTAGCATGGCTGAACCAGCTCGTTGCAAAGGTTAGGGTTAGGTTTAGGGTGATGGTATGGTTAGAGGGAGGGCAAAGGGAGTTAAGGAGAGCTTGTGATGGACCAACGCTTGGCTTTGGGGGCATGTACCCCCCAAATCGCCCCACCCGGACTGCCCCCCGGGCAAAAGCCCCCCCCCCCCCCATTGTATCGGTTAATGCGGGAGTTGCAGGAGCGAAAGAAACTTCAACAGCTGGTATCCAGGACAGGCTCGGCGATACGGGGGGCAAAGACGGTGGCAAAAGAGTTGGTGGACCATTGGGACAAAGTGTCCACACCGACGGGATCCACCGAAGAAGATTGTGTGGCCTATCTGAAGTCGTTAGGAGTGGAACAGCGGCTGCGCAAGGCAGGTCGACTTCTTTTCAAGCAACCATCCCTGGACATTGTTCATGAAGGCCTTAAGAGGCTGAACAGCAACAGCTCCCCTGGATTGGATGGTTTCTTGGCAAAATTCTTCAAGAGGTTCTCGGACATCTTCGAACCGCAAATGTATGACTCAATGAAACATTTCCTCGAAGTGGGCAAAATGCCGGAGACATGGACCTCGGGAGTGGTGACAATGATTCCCAAGACGAAGGCGATGCAAACACCAGATTCGCTCCGACCAATTGCACTGCAAACTACAAGGCAGAAGTGGCTCACCAACATCCTC
Organism: Eutreptiella sp. 'Long Island Sound 2002'; assembly: GCA_964036045.1. Classification (NCBI taxonomy): domain Eukaryota; phylum Euglenozoa; class Euglenophyceae; order Eutreptiales; family Eutreptiaceae; genus Eutreptiella; species Eutreptiella sp. 'Long Island Sound 2002'. Next base: position 171,820,258 of record OZ038378.1, read on the forward strand.
CTGATCCAGTTAGAGGATGTACTTCTCCACTGTATCCCGTCACAGCAAACAGGTTTCCTTCGACACAGAAGCATACTTCAGCATGTCTATGGGTCACGGGCACTCTGGGATGGCCTAAGTGAAGGAGCGGCGTTATCAGTGGACTTCAGAAATGCCTTCCCCACGATGTCTCACGAGATGGTGTCGGCAGCTCTGGGTCTAATGTGCATACCATTCTTGTATATCCGTCTGATTCTACACCTTTTGCGAGCTCCGTATCTATACTCCGTTGGAAAAGGATACGTCCCAGGCGTATACCACCACCCGAGGGCAGGCACACGCCAGGGGGATCCACTCTCCCCTGCGCTGGTCTCCCTGGTGGCATCCTTTGTGATTTTCCCACTACAAGACCTGGGTCCAGTACTGACTGTCATGATGTATGCAGATGACCTCATCATTTTCTTTGATGGAAGAGCCAACCCACAGCTGTTGAAAAGGGTATGGGAAGTGGTTTCACGTTTCGGACAGTTTTCGGGGCTGAAGGTCAACCTGAATAAAACGGCAGCGATAGTTCGCAATTGTGGGGGAATGGAGTGGGCGAGGTGCTTTCGGGACATTGGAGTGGATGTCAAAAACTTCGTCAAGTATCTGGGTGTACGCTTGGGGAACATTCGGCACCAACAAGACGACCAAGGATGGGGGCTGACGATGGAGCAGGCCTTCGCACCAGCACTGCAAGAGGCCTTCCGTCGCGCAAGGGTGGTATCCACGTTGCAACTGTCCATGAACGAACGAGCATTCATGCTGACATCATGGATTCTGCCGGTTGTGGCATGGGTATCCAAGGCATATTACGCCCCAGTCTCGGTGGTCGGACAACTGAAGTTGGTGTATCACGTGACTATGGGTACCAACAGCTGGGGAATCACCTTACCAATCCTCTCATGTCCAAGAACGCAAGGGGGACTGGCACTACCAGAACCAGAACTGTTTCTTATGCACCAGGCGGCGGCTCCGTTCGTCAGCCTGTTGGGAGACCCTCACAAATTCCCTGACAAGGCAGTGGAGACCTTCTATGCATGGGCAACAGCCATAGGGTTCACACCATCCAAGGACAACCTTCCATATATTCAACTGGGCATGGTCCGAACGGCCGATCTTACATTTCTGGGATGGTCGGCGAAGGCACATTCCAACATTCAGCGAGTGGCCCCGCAGGTGGCCCCCCCGGCAAACCGGGACCGCCTGCCGTTGTGGCACTCTGTGTATTTCCGAAATGAGTTCCGCTGCTCCTACTACAACACGAAATTGATCCGGCAGGGGGTGCTGACGTGGGGTCAATTCCAAAGCTTGGAGGACGCAAGATTGTTCAATGCACTGCCTCGGACATGGAAAGGGGTCTACAATCATGGCGGACGACTCCTCAACAAAGTCATGTCACAAGGGGGGTTTGATACCCCCGCAGTCCATACCCAAAACTGGACCAGGGCATGGCTGCTCCAGTTCTACGCCTCTCAGCCAGGGGTCCGCGACCCGCAAACACCGGAGGTATGGGTACAGCTGGCACAGGCACAGCTACCACCGAGGGCTCAAGACTTTGCGCGAAAGGCGCTGTGGCACAAACTGACCGTACATGCAAGAGTATACAAGAGGTCAGGCACTGACAAGTGCCCGGTTTGCTCACAACAGGAGACGATCAAACACGCGATGGTCGAATGCCCCATGTTCAAAGCAGCAGCGGCGGTTATACAGCACTACTATGGCCAGGTGACAACTGATAACGGGACATCCACAGTTCGAGATATGATGGAGTCCGACGACCAAGAATGGTTGCTGAAAACGAACCAAGGCTGGGCGATGTGGTCAGCAAGAAGTGCCCACTGGCGATATCGATGCGAAGTCAGAAGGCAGGAGCGTCGCCGGTGTTCGTGTCATACCTTACAACATGGCTAAGGAAGCTATGTGAGTGGGTGGGATTTTACACAGGGGAGCACAGGGAACAATGGAAAGGATTTCAAAAATCGCTGGAACAACTTCGAGACACCGGAGTGCAGCCACGACAAGGGGAAGTGCAAGTACATGGGGGACTGAATGCGTGGTGGCAAACACACACGGAATGCTTCACCCAAGAAAAGTCAGCCGACAATCAAAGTTGGCAAAGGGCAACGGAGTCACGCCCGAAGCGCCCGAGGCAGGCAGGCCCGGGAGTGCTACAAGGAGTGCAAGAACTGATTGCAGAACTGGTGGAGCAGGGCTACAGGATAGTGTACAGTGATGGATCGTCGAAGCGACTGGGCCTCAAGGACATGCGCAGGGCCGGGGGATTTGGCGTGTTCGCGGCGGAAGACGACCAAGGACCAGAGGTGCGCTTCTGTGGCTACGTACCAACACATTACAGGCAAACAAACAACGGAGCAGAGCTTTGGGCAGCCGTGGAAGCCTTACAGGGTTTCTGGGTGCCAAAACTGGCAATCCTCACCGACTCACAATACCTGCAGCTGGGAGCGACTGGCAGGGCCCAACACTGGAAGTCAAAGGGATGGACAACCACATCTGGAAAACTGCAAGTCCACGTCCCAGTCTGGGAAATGCTGCTCCAGGAAATGGCGACGCCGGGAAGAGAAGTCAGGTGGGAACATGTCCCAGCACATGTCAACGTGCAGGGAAATGAGATGGCGAATGGATTGGCCATGGAAGGCATGTGTTCAAGCCCACTGTGGTCACAGCATGTTGCACCAAAATCATCATCTGGGTCAGAGTCCACGGTAGGTTTGAGGGGAGGGTGGGGATCAGAGTCAGAGGGCACAAGGGCACTCTGGTCGTCCCTGGGTATAGTACCCATGGACAGTGATGAACTGACAGGGGAAGCATCCGGGGAGCCAGCGCCACGTGGGATGGGACCGTACTCCTCAAGCAATACAGAAAGTGAGGAAATGAGACCAGGACACACACACCAGGGAGTGCTGTCGAGTGCACTGTCAGCAGCAGACACACTGTCCTTCAGCACTGATGTGAGTGACACCAGGCGACAGCGCAAGAAGCGAAGGCTCAGGAAACGCAGGAACCCAGGACAGGGTCGATAATGCCAGAGCCAGAAGCCCTTGCACAATGGAACAGACATCCCACAGGCACCAAGCACAGCAATGCATGCCTGAAACACCTGTGTTCTGACGCAGAGTCTGCATCACATGAGCTGCGTTTTGTCGCAGTAGAGCTTGCAACACATGGGCTGCGTTCTGCCGCAGTGAGCAGCAGCACGCAAAGGAGCACGCCAAGCAGCTGAACGCCGCGTCCTGTCGCGGAAAGGCACCCAGGCGTTATGCCGTCTGGGAGGACACAGCAGGAGAAGGGATCTCACCAGCAGCGGTATGGCCCATACACACACATCCAGCCAGCCCCAAAGAAGGTCAAGCCTCAGCAAGAACGCCAGCGTTTCAAGGTGCAAGCACTGAGTCAGCTGGACGCCATTGCGAACGAAGGACTGCAAGCAGTTGAAGCAGAACTGACCACAATGGCCTGGGCCCGCAATCAGCAGATCTGGCTCCGACTGGACCAACCACATGGCACCAGGATGCACTGTGAGATTGTGGACAACCATGGGGAACCACTGCAGATGAGCAATCAGGAGCTCTACTCGGTGATGGTCCAGATCAACCGGACCCTGAAGACCCAGGCTCTGGCGAACATGCAGGTCCAGTGGCGACCCAAAAGTGCAGGCATGTGGCACCCGTTCCAGTGGGAGGCGATCCTCCACTGTCCGACGGCAGAAGGACACAGAGCGGTGCCCTCCTCGGTAAGCAGAGTTGGCGATTGCATGCATGTGTGGCTGGCAGGCCGAGCGGACCTCTTGCGATTGTTCCAAAGAACGCTCTTCAGGCAGGCGGACCTGGTACCCGGGGACGCTGTGCGGTTCCTCTACACACTGCTGAACACACCCCCATGCGAAAGAAGATACGCATGACAGGGGGTGATAAAAAGGAGAAGAAGAGAGGAGCGCATGGTGCCATGGTGCAGATAACCCATCGTCGTGGCCCAGTGGATACACCACACCTCTTCTGTCCCGTGGAGGATGGTTCGAACCCCGGGGGGGATAGAGATGCACCGAACAACCCGAACCCCCCTTTTTTGGGCGCGAGAGGGAGGGCGCGAGAGAGAGGGAGAGAGAAACAGAGAGAGAGAGAGAGAGAGAGAGGGTAGAGCGCAGTGGGAAAGGAACAGAGAGGTGCAACAGGAGAGAAAGAGAAGGGGAGAGCAAGAGAGAATGGAAGGGAGAGAGTAGGAGAGAGACCCACAGAGCGAGAGACCGGGGCTAACCGGCGCAAAGGGAGGTGGTGGGTTCGAGCTGACCAGGGTTCGAGCTGATCAGGGTGGGTTCGAGCTGACCAAGGTAAAAGGGACGCCACGGCGGCACGGAACAGCCGAGAAATGTCAAGAAATGAAAAAGCAGGGCGCCGTAGCGCCCCTGAGCCACTGGCTCGACACGTTGTCACGTGTTGAACAGCCGAAGCAAGACTGGGGCGGCGAGAGTGCGGCCCAAGTGAGGATGACGGAAGCAAGTAGGCATGAATGTGTAGGCGGCATGCGCATGCATGGTGGGGAGCTGAAAAGGTATGCGCCACACGCCACACAGCGATGATTTGTTGAATTGCCTGACAGACGGAGCACATACCGAGACGCCTTTGCGCCATCCAAGGCGCCATTGCGCCCCTGAGGATTGAGTATGACACGTCCTCACGAGCCAGAATGCAAGTGCATGACAGGGTCACGACCTGCAGGGCAAGGGTTAGAGACTAAGCGGCACTGTGGGTGGGTGGTGGGTGCGAGCTGACCTAAATGTCCAGAGGACCAGTGCCTATGCACAGTCAGCAACCACCTGGTGTGGTACAGAACTGGTCTACGCTGCAGTGCAGCAAGCAAAACACTGAACAATGTGGTTATGACCATGCGCCTGTGACACGGGGGCGTATGCGAGCCCAGTTTCCGTTGCCTCATGGCCCCCCACCATCGCCCCTCCTCCCAAGGGGGCCTCCGGCCAACAGTTAATTGTGGGGGTAGTTGGCGTCCAGGACCGAGGAGTCGCCCCCCCCCCCCTGGAGTATAAGCCAGTGGTACAATGAAGGTAAGTTGTTTTGGCCAACAAAACACAGCCTAGTGAGCTGACCATGAATGAACTACACAAATGAAACGGGTGCCACACGCTGAAGCATACATGCGCACATCCCATGTGTGGCACTACCAGCACACACACCCTGTATACACTGCGATTGATGTTGTAGATGCTCGTTCCCTGAACAACATGCACATAACCTCCACACTGATCGATTGCCTGATAGCCGTGGCAGACCGCCTGCGCTACTGCGTGAAGGGTCAGCACATGTTATGCCAGCACAATGCATGGACCTCTGGTCTGCTCAGTTTCTGAGTACACCTGTGCTGCACATAAATGGACCTTCAGCTTTCCGGAGTTCTCCCGAGTACACTCAATGGAACCTTGAGCGTCAAGAACTCAAAAAAAAAAAAAGAATAAACTACACAAATGAAGGAGACTGTACATGTGTTCTTGTGCATGAGTAGTCAGACACAAATGCATGGTGGTGCTCCAGGGAGAACATATGGATCTGCATATGTGGAGTGCTCTGTGATCTGCTGTCTGCCTTTTACGTACCACCATGCAGCTCATTGTTTTCACACCATGAGTCAGTCCGCGAGCGAACGAGCCCTTCAAGCAGAACTTGAAGCACTTAAGCAAGAACTGGAAGTAAAGAAAAAAGAAGCACAGATTGCATCCCTTGAAGCACAGAAGTACAAGGCAGCAGCTCAACGGGCACCTCAACAGCCATCAGCTGCAGAGCGCCGGCCCTCTGTTGTGGCACCACCTTCCAAAAAACCACGCGTGGAAAACCCCACTCAAAGAGCCCCTGCTCATGGGGGATTCGCTGGAGCCACTGCTGCCACACGCCCGACTGCGCCTCGACCACAAGCGACGGTGACCAGTCATCTTGGGTTTGCCCCCACACATCCCACTGCCCCCACACGCGGGGCTGTCCCCATGCGCGGGGCTGTCCCCACACGCGGGGCTGGCCCCAAAGGCGGGGCTGTCCCCACACGTGGGGCTGGCCCCAAAGGCGGGACTGGCCCCAAAGGCGGGGCTGCCCCCAAAGGCGGGGCTGCCCCCAAAGGCGGGGCTGCCCCCAAAGGCGGGGCTGCCCCCAAAGGCGGGGCTGCCCCCAAAGGCGGGGCTGCCCCCAAAGGCGGGGCTGCCCCCACACGTCCTGGGGTTGCCCCCCCACATCCTGGAGTTGCTCCCGAAGCCTCTTTTGTCTCTCACCAAGCCCCAATTGCACTACACATGAACCCCATTGAGAGGGGTTCCCAGCGGCTGGCACAAATGAAGGAGAAGCTTTCCAGGGGAGTGCCCGCCAAGGGCCTGCTCACGCAATTCAGCGGGGATGTTCTTTACGACCTGGCGGACCCCCTTGTGCCATCAAATGCGGTGATCGCTGACTGCATGGAGAGTATGTACGACATGTTGTATGACCGTATTATGCGCGACGTGGATGCAGGACACCGCCACTCATGGGAGCCCATTGCAAGCGAGATCAAGCTGTTTTTTGAGGTCGGGTTTCGTTGTCGCGGAAAGTTTCCAGCCGGCCCAGCACAGAACAAGATCTTCGTGAATTATGTGGAAATGTTGAACCTTTTCTTGACCGCTCCGGAGGAACTCCCAGCCTCCGAAACACCAGAGGGGCTGTGGCTGCGACCCACAGTCGCAGCTGCGGCTGGGAGCCAGGGGGAGGCTTCGTTGCGTCTGCAGAACTCCCTGATTCCTGACATGCCGGCACGCAATGATGTGCTTCTCGATTTGTACTGGGATCTGGAATTGGATATCTGGCGCCGACCCGCGGGACACAGGCCCCACCGTGGGGAGGTCATGGACCGCAAAAAGAAGAGCACCCTCCGAATGGCAGCCACCATCATTCAAAACTGTGATTACGCAAGCCACATGTTTGACGAGTCCAAGCCCAAGTCACCTCCCGTCGTTGTCCTGTGCCACTCTAAGGGCATGGTCCTCAAGCTGGCAGACCTGCTCAACTATATGGGACGATATGAGTATGGAATGGGGTACCGTGGGGCTGAGGCAGCATACCGGGACACCGAGGCCATCAGTGACGTGCCGGTGACCATCTTGGTGTGCACACCAGGCAGGCTGCTGCATGACGTAAAGGAGGGTGCCATTTCGCTCCACGCTCTGGATATGTTGGTGATGTCTTGCCAAATGATGCCTGTCCCAAAAGAGTACATGGCGCTCCGGAGCATGTGCCCTGAAACTGTGCGGACGTTGATGTTCTCGTCCATACGGCATACCCCCAAGAATATTCTCCAGACAGCCGAAGAAATGTTGACCCATGAACCGCAGATTGCAAGCTGGGATTATGAAGAACAACAGCCGACTGTGGTGGTGGCGCCCTTCGTTCCAGGAGTGACCACCTTGCCTTCCAAGAATCTCCCCCCAGCCCCGTTCTCTACCACAGGAAAGGGCAAGGGCAAAGGCAAAGGAGAGTCCCTCTTGCCTGACAATTTTGCCCCCACAGGAAAGGGCGCAGGAAAAGGCTCAATGGCGGGGTTCAAGAGTGACTTCAATGGGATGGGCCTGCATGGTGAAATCATGCCTATCATGAAGAAGCACAAGTTGACCATTGCCACCCCACTGCAAAAGACAGCCATCCCTAGCATGATGACTGGCCGCAGCTGCCTGTTTATCAGCCCTCCTCAAATGGGGACTGCGCTGGCCTTTGTCCTTCCAACGGTGCACTTGATGATGAACTACCCCCCTGGTGGGATGTCGCCCCGGGTGTTGGTGATGGCTGAGCGTCGGGAGGATGTGGACTGCATTGTCGCAGAATACCTGCGATTCACTCAAGCTCTACCCAGATACAACATGGCACCGGAGGGATTGCACTCCACCCGTTTGACAGACTACGACACGCCCGTCAACACTAGTGCCTCGGTGATTGTAGGCACCCCACACAAACTGGCCAACAGCATCCTGAAACCCGATAGTACCACGCCCATTGATGTATCACTGGTGGATGTCCTGATCTTGCAGGGGCTTGGTACTGTCTGCAAGAATTTGGTGCGACCTGAGTGTAAGGATGAGAATTTTATCTCCCATGTCTACCACGCAATTGTGAACGCAAAGAAACAAGCCCCACAGGTTGTGGCTTTTTCAAAGGATTTTTCTGCTGATGCAGTGCAGTCGATTGTCGTGGGTGTAGTCCCGGATATCGAAGTTCTGAATATTGAAGGCTAGATCGGCGGTTGAGTGCGGTATGGCAGGTGCCCATGTGCTGCAAAGGGACGCTTGCTGCTGTGCACCAGCAGTAAACCAGCCCTCGTAGTCGTGTAGGGCCGCCTGTCCGGGGGGAGTTGGCGTCTCAGGCATTTCAGGCATATCCAGGTGCTTTTTCTACAGCACAGGAATCTGAAGTGGAATCAGAAACTGTGCCGTATGATCATTTCGTCCATGGCATTGCCATGATACCGCGCACTCCCTTGGGGCTGGGCTCCAGCTATGAGGGGTAAGCACAAAAAAAAAAGCTCTGCCCAGGAATTCAAGGTTGGTGTATATGTCTGGCTGATTGCCTACCGCCATGTGCATTATATTCCATTATATTACACAGTTTTTCCACGAATCTCTTTTGAGGGTGTTCCTACGACTGGGATTTGTACTTAACAATGACACATAGCAGCATGATTTGTATTCGTCGATGTAGAAGATGATGCCTGTGCTTGGTTGGGTGCAAAAGGTAGGATACAAGGACCCAGGGACCAAGGCATGGATGCAAAATGACATCATAGCGGGTGCAGAAGCAGAAAAGTAAAGTTGAGCACATGGTTTTAGGATTGACGTGTGCGAATAGTCTGTTGATGTGCGTGCGCAGGGTAGGGGGGGTGCATGGGGGGTTGGCAATGTGCAAGGCGGTCACAGTTTGTAGGCAGTGAGTATGAGTGGCCGCAGGTGAGAGTCGTGCAGTTTGTCGGTGCGAAGACGTTCATTTTTGGGTTTTCCTTGGGTGGAGCCTGTGGGAGCGTGTGCCAACGTGCCAACATCTGTTGGCATGCAATGATAACGAAAGACTTGTCTAGCATGGCCAAGCCAATGAGGCGAATGGTGCTGGCGCTCAGCATGAGCCTGATGCCCTGCTAGGAGGTATACTGCATGACCCTGGTTCGGATGCAAACATCTCAAACAAATTGTCCCTAGACCGTTATGGTTTTTGTAATCACCTCAAAGAGGGTTGTTAGATCAAGCGCACGCGCGAGCGCTATACACCCCCACTTCTGGGGGGCCATTCATGTAGCATACTGCAATGTATGAAATTGGATGTCTAGCCCTTTGTAAAATCATCATTTTGGGAGACAAAATGATTCCCCCCAATAAATCTTTAGATTTTGACCCCTCAGCCTCCCTGTAGCTGGGTCCCCCTTTTGGGGACGGGGGCGGGTCGAGGGGCGCAGTCAAAAATCGAAAAGGTGACCCCGCCCCAGTTTGGACCCCAAATTCTTGATTTTTTTACGAATTTTCTTCAGACCCCCTACAGTGTGGGGTCTGCATGGACGGTGCGGGGTTTCAGTGCTTGTGCAGTATTTAGGCTGGTTAGTGGCACTTGGAAATTTTCGAAAGTTGCTTTTTTCTCCCGAAAACCGTTGAACAGTTTGGCATGATTTGGGGTTCCAACTGCTTTGAGATAGATTTGGGTCCTCATTTGGTGCCCATAAAGGTATTCTAGCGCCCATACTGACCCATGTAGCGGCTGCTAGGCCCCTGTAGCCAGCGGCTGCTAGGCCCCTGTGGCCAGGGCCATGGGCCCATGGAAAGCTCCAAAATTGCTGTTTGTAGGGTGCGTAGTGGCCGTTGAGAACTTTTCAAACTTTGGTTTTTTCGGACAGCATTTTGTCAGGCGTGGGCGTTGGGCTCATCATTTGGTATCAATATGGATGCCCTAGCACCCATGGAAACCCACCTAGTAGCTGATAGGCCTGTGCAGCCAGGACCAACCGCCCCCCCCCCCCCCCTTGCAAAAAAAAACACCCGAAATTGCCATTTGCAGCCGGTTTCGTGGCACAAACCTGCAGATGCAGTTTTCAGCCTTGATAGCGAAAAAGTCGAAGTTTCTGAAACTAATTTTTTGATATTGTGACCAGCTACAATGATCAAATATCCCATATGAAGGATGTTTTAGACCCTTTTTGTGTCTTTTGCACTCCATTTCCGCTCCTTGTCTTGGGGGGTACCACTTTGTGCAATACAAAAAAAGTGCACAAGTTGAGGTTTGCATAGCCTCTCCCAGCGATTTTCATATTCTTTCAGGCCCTGAATGGTGATTTCTGGTTTACTCCATTTGTTTGCATAGCCTCTTCATTTTCATGCCCTTGCACTCATGAGAGTTCAGGTGCACACAGTGCACCATCATTGTACATCAGTGGACCTCGCTTTCGTCTGCATGCGCCTCCAACCTCGGGCTTTTAATGCAGAGTGTGCCTCAGCAAGTCATGCACTGAGTACAGCACAGCTCACTTGGTGGCTAAAATACGTGAGTGGCACAGTCGAGTTTTTTTCAAGGATTTGGAGAGGCAGCCTAAGGATGACATTGTGGTGACTATAGGGTTACTGGTGCATTGCAACCCCGGGTAAGCCTGTCCGAATAAGGGGGTGGGGGGTGTAACAAATAGGCTCGAAGGGCCAAGTTGTCAAATTTCCGATAATGATGCGTTCCCAATATGTTAGGATGAGGGCAAAAGCACGGAACACATATGAGCTGGGTGTGGAAAGGGGTAGAGTACTATTGAGGGTGCCTCACTGCTTGGGCTGAATCTTGCCAATCTTTAGTGACAGTTTGCCCAATTGGGGTTACAAGTGATTATTCCGAATATTTTGAAATTCTCTGTTCTTTTCCAAATATGAGAAGCGAGGGTGTTCGGGTGATGGTCTGTAGCTTTTTTTTTTTATTTGTTGTGAGCGGATTTTCTTGATGTTGTGGCCTCTTTGCATTCAGTCATATCGGCTCGTGATGGGTTCCGGTCATATCGGCTCGTGATGGGTTCCCATCTTACCCCCCCCCCCCCCCTTGTATAAGCTACGCCCTTGTCCAAGCTACAGTAGGCGTAGGGACCGTAATAATTGTGTACGTAATTTTAATTACGTACGAAATGTAGTACGGCCACATGAGACATGGGTTTGTCGTCACATTTGCCAATGACATGGACACATGCAACATGCCACATGCAAGGCAAGCTCATTCCCAAGAATTTGAAGTTGTCCGAGCCCAGACCAGCCCCTAAGCCTCAGCCAAAGGCATCTTCAAGTGGTGAGCATGTGCAATTGTTCCGCATGGTGTATGGTCGCAAGAAGGGTTCCCAAGCCGAACATTGTAGGCTTCGCATTCTTCATTGCTTGTGCCAACAAGGGTGTGAACCTGAAATTTTCATGTGCCCAAGGCTGTCTTGTGTTTGCATACACCTGGAAATGTGGGCAGAGGTCAAGGTGCACCCATACCATGCGCGCGCGCACGTTTGTGTCGGTAGCTGTATGTGTTTCGTGCAAGCTACGCCCTTGTCCAAGCTGCAGTGGACTTAGGGACCGTAATAATTCTGTACATTGACGTAGCTTATACAAGGGGGGGGGGGTACCAAGCCCAACAAGAGATTGAAAAGGAGGGAATATGGTAGTTTTTTCTAGCGTGCACCGGCAGCGCTCAAATTGAACACATGCGAGCACTTGTACTTGAGCACCAAGGGACAATTGCATCATTTGTGATAGCACCTAAAGGCAAGCCAGCAACCGCAGGCATCTATAAGGCAAAATCGCCAGTAAGCAGACCAAATCCTGATAGAAGTACTTGGGGGGATACACTTGGAATGGCACCATTTGGCTCAACACAAGTGTATCATTTTTCTAGGTGTTATAGTTGGAGGGACCCTTTTGCAGGCTAGCTGGAGCGGATGCCATATGTCTGTAGGAATAACAAGCATCCTTGTCACCTCCAAGAAATAATTGCAACCAGTGAAAGATCCATGGGAAACAACAACCACTAGTCAGCGTCTATGTGTGTCGGGTATTTTGTACCAAAAAATTCAATCCTATTTGAAAAGCTAGCGCCAATTTTCTTTGCACCAAATTTTGCCACTCCAAATTTGGCTATACCACCCCCCGGCCCCTCGGTAGCAACAAGCAGCCAAAGTCCTCCTGCAACCATTAAGAAGCCCCCAAGAAATATTTTGGTTAGGGTGCATTGGAATGAGGTACCCCCCCCAAAAAAAAATCGGGGTAGGTGTTTTGAATCAGTGGGTGTAGTAGCAACTAGGGGGCACTGTGTGTTTGAGATATCATTTGTCAAATGTGTGCGGAATGTGGAATGGCAGAGTGTGGGGTCATGTTGGTGGTCCTAGCCCCGAGAGTCTAATAAGGGGTTGGGGTGTTGGGAAACAGGCTTGGATGGCACTCCCCCGTGGAGGCAGGTGCTGAAGACAGACAACATCGTGCTCAGAGGACTTTCCCATGAGCTGCACATTGGACAGCTCCATGTTGTTGCTCTCGCTAATTGTTTCTGTGACTGTTGCGGATGCTGGTGCTGTTCATGTTGATCTGACTGGTGCTGATCATGTTGGTCTGACTATGGCTATGGCTATGGCTATGGCTGCTGTTGTTACTCCAAGATCCTAGAACAACAACCTCTGTGACACCAATGTCGAACATTGCTACATATGCATACCAAGACCCGCATGTGTGGTTCATTTTGTGGCTTGCCTGTGGCCCTGGTAGCAACAAGCGTCCAAAAGCCTCCCGCAACCATTAGGAAGCCTCCGAGAACATTTCTGGTCAGGAGGCATCGAAAAGGGGCAGACCCCTCGCACGACTAGGGGGTAGGTGGTTTGAACTGGAACTGGGGGGGGGGGGGGGGCACTGTGCATTTGAGGTATGATTGATGGAATTTATGTGTGAGGTCATTAGTGGGCCCAGCCCCGAGAGCCCAATAAGAGGGGGGAGGGTGTGAGAAATAGGCTTGAAGGGCCCACCCGGAGTTGCTATGGATCCCGGGCCTAGCATGCTCTCTGTCCGTGCAGCTCCCCAAAGACCTTGCCATACTTGCTAATGCAGTGCAAGTAGACACGCGAAAACCTCAAGTGCAGAGTTGTGTGACGGTGTTTGGAGCTTCAATGATGTGCATTGATTTCCTATTGTGGTATTGTAATGTGTCACAGACAGTGCAAAGGTTGCAAAAGGCAAAGGCACTCCGAAAACATTGTGAGGCTGCACCCAAATTGAAGTGAATGTATTGTGCTAAGATTAAAACAATGACAGAGTCGCATGTCGTGGCTTGGGCGGGCCTCAAATCTGACAACCGGAAGGCACTGAGGGTGTTGCCAGCCATTCAACCCTAGCTGGAGAGGATGGCAGGCAGAGAGGGCAAGCACAAGATGACATGTTGTCGAGGTCTGGTTGTTGAATCGAATTTGCGTAAAGTGGTGCCTGCCAAGAAAAAAATAAATCCCATCTTTCACTGACGTATCAGCACATTTTTGTCCAGTCGCTTTTGGTGTTTCAATTACGCTGTATACCCCATACCCCACCCTTGAGTATTGCATCCAAGAAAGCTTTGCAAATTGTGCGTTTCCTTCATTCTCCACTTTTTACAACTGTGTTTGGCACATTGGTACATGTTACAAATCAGTGTCATATTTGCTCTTTTGCAGGTACTATATGCATTCTTCATCCCCTTCCCTCGTTCCACACGTGTTGTCTCAAAATGATCACAAGCTGATATGTTTTGACAGATAAAATTCCAATATTTTTGAATTTGAGGTCTACACATTCTTTGTGTCTCCCATGCTTTCACAGACAGGTAAATTGTGTACGGATACATACTATTCTCATTGCTGCAACATACAGCACACTGAAGTTGACTGGCTGCTGTGCTTAAGACCGTCAGCTCTTGCACTATACTGAGACTTGCTTCTTTCAGAAGGCGAAACATGTGCTTGAAAAAATGCACTGATGTGACAGTCAGGTTTCACACCCAACATATGAAACACAGACACAGACACAGACACAAAGCAGATGGGAGCGTGCACACCAGAGCACTGAAAAGAGAACTAGCAGTTGTTGGTAAGCCGGGCCATCACCAGACGCGGCCAACACATGAAATCCACCTCTTGGCAGTGGCTTTTTACGATGTTTTGGGATCCCAAAGTGTGCAAAGTTTGTAGAAAAGACACTGTCAAAACCCTTCAGAGAACAAGAAAACGAAGCATGGATAATTCATTGTGAGGAAGAATGCTCTTGAGGTTTCGGGGTTCTTGCAAGATGACCCGCCAAAGCCATTGCCTCTGTGATTCTTGGGGAAACATTATTGATGATCCCTGTGCATCACTGCCCTGTGACTTCTGTCAAGGAAGAAACAATGCCATAGGATACGCTGCCTGTGCAGTACCAAAGGCTCATTCCTTTCAAGCCCTGGTATTTCAGCATTACCAAAATGTTGGTCATCCAACTTTAGTCCATTTGGAAATATTGCTGCGTTGGGTGCAGCAGAGGGACAGCTGTCCCACTGTCACTTGTTAAAAATACTTTTCCCCGCCAGCTTGGAACAACCAATGTGAAGGATCTATTTCTAACACTCAAGACATACACCCAGATGTACCAACTGTCACATTTCCTCAGCCTTTATCCCCCACCGGGAGCACTCTTGTGCGCCAGGTATGGAGCACACCATGGGGTGGGGGTAATGGGGCTGGTGCCGATGGATACACATTCCACTGATGAGTTTTCTTGTCATGAGTACTGCTTGTGCCTCACCCTGGCACCCCACCACGGCCACAATCAACAGCAACCCTCCGGGATCTGATCTTGTGCTCCTGCCTTGCTTTTGCCTTGTTCCCTGCTGTACCATTGCAGTCTGATTGTCCCATGGCCTTGGTGGAGTCTAGTGCCATGGAGAATGATGGGCCGTTCGTATCAAGGGAGACCTACGGCGAGGAAATCCGCGAGACTTTCCCGCAGGAGCGCGCAGACCACCTCAGCGCCCGCGAGACTTTCGGCAATAGTGCGGACTGGTACGACCATTTTACACGGGGCCGCCGCGACTGGTTGAAGTCGGCAAGCTGCACAGTGGTGGGAGATTGCACCACGTATGTGAAGGGAAAGGTCGGGGGCCCATTTCTTCGCACCCCAAAATGGACTCCCGAGAGGGCACAGGTTGTGATGCTTTTTTTTTTTATCCCTTTTTTGGGGCCGCAAGGGTTATATTAGCCTTTTCTTTGCATCCCACTTATGGGACCATAAGACGGCAGGGGTTATGTGGCTTGTGATCTCTGTAGCAAAACTGCATCGTCCAAAGGTAGCGTGAGGAGGTGAAAATTGAAGACATTTAGTTGCCAACATCCCTGAGCAATCTTATAAGACAATTTTGACAGACAAGAAGACGGACCTTTGTACCGTCCTTTTTCCTCCGCCACCAAGGCAAGAGGGTGAGAAACAAATGGCCTCTATAAGTGCAGCCCCTGTTGCACCTCGCAGGTGTACTTGGCGCTGCATTTCACTTGGAACCGAGCAACTTGTGGAGGAGATTGGTTGATGGGCAAGGATATTGTGTTTTGGCTTGATCCAGAGTTCTGTTGCATGGAAATTCGTTACAATATGGGGTTGGGAGCCCTTCAGCTCCCTTGCTGATCCCCTTTTTGGTGTTGCTCAAACGTATTATCTTTGGAGCAGCGGACCTTGGGCTTCCAAAAGGCCGGTGATGGTCAGTCTTGTGGTCATCAGAACCTGCCTCAAGGTAGGTGGTTGAACACTAGGGTTTCGTTGATGAAGTTCATCACCCAAATGCTTGATGGTTTTGTGAAGGTGTATTGAGCATCGTCAATGCCGATGGTGCTTGTGCGGATCATCAAGGGGCTAGGTGACAGTTTTTCAACACCACTTTGTATTTTGCTGGCCGCCTCTTCAGCCGCACACTACACAATCTGCACAATGAACGCCGTGCTTCACATTGCACATGTGGTTTGTAAAATACACCTTGCGCATTGTTCTTCAGAGCGGACTCAAACGGGCCAAAACATGCAATTGCCGCACTTCTTACTTTAGCGACAGTCCCAGCTTGAGGGGGCAAAACCTCATGTGTGACCAAAACTTGTTTGAGTATCGCAAAGCTTCTGGTATTATTTTGGAAAAAGGGCAATTTTGACCTAATGTTGGCCTCAATAAGGGTTGTTTCCAATGCTTTTTGGAACTTTTGGTGCACGGAAAAAGGGTGAAATGGACTCAAAATAGGCTAAAGAAACTTGTTTGAACATCCCAAAAGGACCAGTACCTTTGTTGACCATTTTTTGACCCATTTTTGGTCCCAGTGGCACTCCACCTCTTTGGCACCTGAAAGAGGTGGTTGCTCATGCCGTGGATTTGAAGGTTGAGACAATTTGGAGTTGAAGATAGCCCACACAATACCAAGATGCAACCTTATGCACTCTACCCCGAGGCACCCTGGAAGAGGTGGTTGCTTGAAGAGTTGAATATAACATGGATTACACAGAGCTTTTTTCCCTGCACCTTTTTGATACCCTTACAAACCTATTGTCATATTGGCCCAGTCCTTTTAATTGGTGGCCACACAAAGTACTTTGTGCTTTGTGGACTTGGCATCCCATCGATTAGATCATTATGGGGTGCTGTACAGACCGGCAAGTGTACATGTTGCAATAATGGCATCATAGAAAAGATTGGCACTCACATTGCGGAATTACTTGCATTACACTTTTTAGGAGGTGGTGCTGAATTGTTTTTTTAAATTACTCCATAATGGCAAAAAAAGCTGGCATTCATGTTTACAGCCAAAAGAAAATGCATTGCAGTGTGATTCTTTTGTGCTTGGTTACGTTTTTTCCGGGAGCATCAAGAGGAGGAGGAGGAGGAGGAGGAGGAGGAGGACGAGGAGGAGGAGGAGGAGGGCCATGATTCAGGGTGTATGAGATGGGGTTGTAATCCCGCCATATGTGTGCTTGTTCAAGTAAGGCAACCCTGTCCTCTCATCTCTAGAATCAGGGTCCAACGGCTATGTCCAATGGCATCCCATCAAACCGAACCCTTGAGGATAGGTCAAGCCTCTTGCCTGTCAGCGCACAAGCCCACACACAGACATGAGATCAGGTTGCAGTGCTTCATCATCGGTTCATGGATGTGGCCGCAACAGCAAGGCCCATTGCCTGATTTCATGAGCCAGATGAATACTGAGTGTGTCAAAGCCCTAGGCCCACGCCAGGCCCAGTCCATGGTGGGCCCAATCCGAGGATGCAGCCACCCCTCCGACCCCACCCCCCTCCTCCTTCTTCTTGAAAGTTCGTTGCTGGGTGGCGATCAAGGAAGCCCACAGAGCCAAAGGCACTGGTGAATTTTTTGGGGGCTCAATGCCCCCCCCCTTCTTTTTTTTCAATAGATAAAACCATATATGCCTGAAAATCATCATCATGACGTGGTGATTGTTATGGTGTGATCCCATGTCCAACAACCACCCGACAAGCACCTGACACACGCCGGACACAACATTCACCCAACAGCACTGCACGATCAATCTCGTGAGTAGGGCGTGGACCATAGTCAATGAGGACGGTGTCCTTGCATTCGCTTGGAGCTTGCTATCTTGCAGTTGCACTATTTTGGCCTCTTCAGTAAATCCCCCCCACCCCCCCCTTTGTTTGGGCCCTTTGGAAAGTGGCCTTGACAACTTTGCGGCACCTCATCTAGGCCCTCAAGAAAGTGGCCTTGACAACTTTGCAAAACCTTGTCTAGGCCTTCCGGAAAGTGGCTTTGACAATGGGGGATGTGCTGACCAGTCCCATCCACACCCAACCAACCAGCCCACACGGTGGTGGTGAGCACCCTGCAAAGTCCACAGCCTTGGGAAAAGCTTTGTGTGGAGCGTGCCAGCACCGGCATGGAGGCACTCCAAGGGGCAGGTACAGCACTTGTGAGTAGTGGGATAGGTGTCCCACTCTCATGTGGTAAAATTAGTTTTCTCCAGTTGTTACAGGTAGCCAAGCAGGCTGCCCACCTCTCACCTTTTAACGTGCCCTCTTCGCCCTCAACCCAATTGGGGGTCAATCAACCCACCTATCCATGAGTGAAGGATTTCCTCCTCAAAAGGCGTGTACACCTGACAGAATCTACCAGTATTCTCTTTCAGCCTTTACGCCCCCGAAGAAAGGCTATCTAATTGGTTGGCAGGTTGGTTGGCCAAGACCTCAAGCTACAACGGTCAGACGGGCTTGCCATGCGTAGACAAGGCAATGCTGGCGCAGTGGAGATGGGATGCTGATGCACAGATGCAATGGTCCCCTGGTCGCCAAGTCAGACGTGGTCAAGAGGAGCTGGATTTTACTAAGTTGGACACAAGGGGGCACACTCAGCGCAGTGCAACTATTTGGGCGTCCGGCCGTACTAGAGACCCATACTTTGAGATACTAGGGGCTATGGGGCATCATGGTGACCCCTAGCGGAGGTTTTGACTTCTGAATTTGTCCCCCTTCTTCGCAACCCAAACCACTTGCCAAGAAAACTAAGAGAAGGAAGCACCCCGATAAACCTCGGACATTCACCGAGGAGGAGGTGGCAAAGATGAACAAACAAACGGAAGATAAGATTCTTGAGATGTTGCTCCATGTACATGAGAAAAGCATTGGGGCGCACCCCCTTGACCCTCAAGCAGATGGTGTTCAATGGTGGATTAAGCGTTGCGGCGGATCTCGGTCGATGAGACTGCAGATTAGTTATATGGGTCTTGATGCCTACTCTGCCGAGGAGTTTTGGCTGAAGTATGGGCACGAGGACATACTTCCGCGCAAGCATTTGTTCCGCTTCTTTTTCTTCTTCTTTTTTCATCCTTTGTGATGTCCTCTTCAATGTGAATTATGCGGGTTGCATATGTAAGGTAACGGTTGCCATTGACAGTCTTGGCAACATTGTATGGATTTGTCCGTTGGCCCCACGGACATCGGCGGATGTTCTCATTTGGGATCACGAGGGGCCCAAAAGGGTGAAGGGACATTACATGGATTATGAGATTGGCTCCATGGATGGTGCATACAAGGGGCGCCTCCATGTGGTATGGCCCTCTATCGGTCGAAAGACTTTGACGGAGCGCCAAAAGGAATACAACGATGTGCATGGTTTCTATAGGGCACGGATTGAGCACTTGTTTGCACGCATGTGGCATTGGGGCATTGTAAGGAACATATGGAGGGGATCCGGTACTGATTTGCATGAGTACGTGCGTGTACTCTTGCATTTGCAGCAATTTTTGATTCGAAGACAAGTACGGTACCCTCCATATGGTCCATGGGAACATGTACCCGCACATGTATGGACCGCACCTACACAGGAGGACAATGATGATGAGGATGTTGTGGGTGACAATGGGGATGTATGTGCCCTTTGTTGCACCAAGTCTGACCCTCAGAAGATGTCCATGTGTGAAAAGTGTCAGTTGCAATATTGTACAGATTGCATTGACACGCATACATGTGACAATGTCACGGTGCTTTAATTCAGCAACTGTGTCATGTTGTGCACACAAGTTGCTCATCCTCATTTTGTACTTCTTGGACAATTGAACAGAAAGAAGGACGTGTGTTGTTGAGAGTGGACATTTGGGGTTGCGACCATCGCTGTTCATGGCTTTTCGCATTTTGCATGATGTCTTATGTAGAGGGAAGGTAGCTTGCATTTGTCTTCAACTGCGGTAGTTCAGGTGACCTGAATTGAGGGGCCTTTGGAAGGGGTGGGTCTGGGGTCTCTTCGGGGGGAACCTAGTGGAAAAGTAGCGTGCGCAGTGCAGGGGGGCAATGGACTGTGCACTTACTGTACGTATGTTTTTATGCATGTTTTCACATGCCACCAAATCAGGCATCATGTGCCGCTTCGTAGTATCCGCTCTGTTGCAGCCAAACCATGGAGTAGGATGACACAGCATCTTGGGGGGATCCCTTCCCCCCCCCATACAGTCCTTTGTATTACACTTCCCACCTCATGTGTGTCGGAGAGCATACTCCACACTTCACGGGCATGGGAATGACTTCTTGTGAGGCCTTCCCACTCCAGCAGGGGAGTGGAGGCCCAGGGGGCAGCGTGTGAGCAGTGGAATCAACAGTCCACTCTCACCCACAACCCTCGAGGCGCAATTTGATGGCGAGCAGAGAACAAGTAGCCTTTGCGTTGGTAAGCTACGGCACGTAAGAATGCTGGTGGTGTTTTAAACTGGTTTGCCGCCCTCTGGAAGCACCAACGACCTCAATCTACACACAAAACAGTCACACAATAGACGTGGCACTGGGCACCGATTGTATTCCACAGTCCTCAACCAGCCTTCATGGAAGCCGCCTGCCAGCTGAGCACTTGGCGTCCATAATACTGTCTATGCCATATGCCAGAGCCTCCCACATTATAACCGCACCCTCCTTTATACCCTCTCCCCAGCCCCACCCACGAATGACCCAAATCAACAAAAGCAGGCCACACAACACATACCGCAACGGACACTGGTTGTGCTGCGCGGTACCCAACCAGCTTTCATGGAACAACCCTCGGGTGCCAAGAAGCAGAGCTTGAACATGGACATGCAGTTTGCTCCATTTTTGTTTGAACCTCACTGGATTCAATGGCACTTACTCAGAAATGCTCCGGTCTAAACCCTCCTCCTATTGTCCTGTCCACCGGAGCCCCCTGATGTGTTCCTGCATCACCCAGGCATGAAGGGGAGTTTTACAAGCACAACGATGCGCCATACAAGTACAAGCGCTCCCATGATAAACAGAAAGGGGCTGAGCGGATGGCGATGTCCTGCTTTTATGATCGGAGCGCGGGGGACACGGAGGAACGCAGCACTTGCAAAACGGTCGTGATGCGCCAGGGTACGAACTACAACCCGGAGATGGAATCCCTCGCTTCATTTCGTAGCATGGTGTTGCCCCATCTTTGCTTTAAAAGCACAGCACAGCACTCTCAGATGGACGGTCTAACCCCCCCCCCCCCCACCAAGGAGTAGCAGGACAACTGTCCCGCTCTTGCACAGTAAAAACAATTTTCCCTTGGCTGTTAAGCCCCACTGGCTGCCCACTTCTCGCAGTTTTTTGAACCTGCCCGTCTCACCACCAACCCAACGGGTGGGCAACCCACCCACCTGTCCACAAGTGGAGGATTCCCTCCTCAAAAGGCGAACACGTGCGTACACCCAGAAGTACCAACTGGCATACCCTTTCAGCATTTTTGGCACCCCCCCCCCCCAAAGGACACCTCCTGGGCCCAATAACTGGGCAACACTGCGACACAGCGACACCCTACCCCCACCTGAGCGTCCTCTTCAGGGGAGCACCTCTCCACGGCCGCCATAGGAACATGGTCGGCAGGGGTGGGGGTGGGGGGCACAGACATTGCTCAGCAGCCCGGGGGGGGGGGGGGGGGCTGGGCACCCAGGGTAAAGCCTCAGTCCTGCAGCTGGCCAATACCTGGGTGTCGGTGCACCTATGGTGGGGTTCGTTTCAAACATAGTGGGGGGCTTGCTGGAACCCACACCCGATGTAACACCATACCCCCTGCAGCAGGTCGATACCTGTTCGGGTGCAGTCCGGGTGGGGTGGGGGGGGGGGGGGGGGGGCTGCCATTGTGTTTTTTGGGGTGGGGGTTGACGGGAGGATACACCAAAAAAGAGCACAAAAACCTATGACAAATTGCCTGGAACCACTGAGGGGTACTACTTGATGATCCAGAACCTCCTCACCCTGAATTGCATTTTCCGCATCAGTGGTGGTGAGCACCCTCCAAACTCTGTGGTATTGGGAAAGGCTCTGTGTGAAGCATGATGGTGCCAGCATGGGAGGGGCAGAAGCTGCAAGTGTGAGCAGAGGGGCAACTGTCCGCCCCGCTGTCACCTAGAAACATGCCCAGTAGCTTGGTGCTAGCAATGTAAACAATTTACTTTAAAACAGCAATCCGTACACCCAGAAGTACCAAGCGGCAGCCTTTATGGCAAAATTTTCGAAATATGCATGCCCAATGAGTTTCAGTCAAGGGGGCCACCCCGCCAGTAGCACCACAGAATATGCCTGCAGCTGCTGTGCACCATTGATGTGTGCCGCTTGGGGACCTGCATCCACTGGCCCTGTGCTACAATTCCCACATCATTTGTGGGGGGAGAGCACCCTTCAAATTTCACGCATTGGAAGGGACTGAAGACGAGGCCTGTCAGCGCCATTCTTTCCTCCCCACATTGGGGTCCTGCGACAGCAGGGGGTATGTACCCTTTTCTCGGGTGCTTTGGGGGGGGGGTAGGCAAGGGTGCACCAAATGCTGACATAGTGTTTATCCCTCAACAGCGCATGACTCAAGACTCCAAAATTGGTTGTTTGGTATT
This sequence comes from Eutreptiella sp. 'Long Island Sound 2002', assembly GCA_964036045.1. NCBI lineage: Eukaryota > Euglenozoa > Euglenophyceae > Eutreptiales > Eutreptiaceae > Eutreptiella > Eutreptiella sp. 'Long Island Sound 2002'. Next base: position 171,842,694 of record OZ038378.1, read on the forward strand.
GTGCCAACTCACAATGATCAAGTATTCCATCAACAGCATGTCATAGCCCCTCATAATTATTGTGGATCACACCATTTTCTGTGGCTGGCAATGCGCACAGCACAAGGCGCAACAGGATTTGGCTTCTCCTGGGGTCAAGCCCTGTATTGGGGTGGGTGGTTGGAGGCTCTGGAGCACCCCCTCTCTTCATCATTGGCGAAGTTCCCAACAGCCGCATGCCGAAGGAGTATGGGGCTCCTTCCCCACGGACAGATCCCGATGGGGGGAGGGCGGGGGGGCTCCGGCCCTCGTCTAGTCACTCACCAGGCTGGAACGGGGTTTCTGTGGTGCCATGGTCATGTCCGCCAACAGATTCAAACATCATGCTGTACCAGAGCACGACCGGACCAAACCAGGCCAGACCCCTGTCAGAAAAAGTTTCTCAAAGAACATCACCAGGGTTCCGCTCAATGAGAAGAGAGGGGGCGAGAGAGAGGGAGGGGGCTCTGGGATCCAAACGTTTTGCGTGCCCAACATGGCACAAGACAGTCATTGGGGAGACAGGCAAGGGAATATTCTGCTGTAATTCTAGTGTTGCAGTGAAAGATTTTGGCCCCTTGTAAACGGGGGTTGGCATGCGGTGCAAGCAAGACCCCCCCCCCCCCGGCGGTGCACATCTGGACTGGTTGAACAGGTATGATCCCCTGTCCCTGCCCCCATGTTGTCGTTCGTCATGCACACTGCTGGGACACATGTGTTTTGGGATGGTAAATTCACAACAGTTTTGTCCAAACAACACTTTCCCTGTTGGTTCTACAATGCTTGGGGGTTTGCCGCTGACTGCAATGGAGGTTGTGAAGAATTAGCGCTGTCTGTGGACAGGGATCCACAGGCTTTAATGCAGGGTTGGCACAGGCTGTACACAGGCACAGGCTAAAGAAAGTTAGCATCCGTTATACTGAAGGAGTCATGCATGCTTCAAAGAAACGATGATCAAGGCTTTGGAGAGGCCTTGCGCGCGGTGCTGCCATCCTCTGCTTCATGCCTCTGCGCAGGTTGCCCTTCTTAAAGAGGAATTCATCGATGATGTTAAGAATCCGGTTGTCTCGTACGAGCGCAATTTTATCACTGGGGAGTTGGCCATTACGCTCTGGCCCCCGGGCATGTACGAGAAGGCCCACTCGGTATGCCTGACCTATGCAACACCCATCCCTCGGTACACAACTGCGGGTGGGATACGGGGACTGCAGAAGGGAGACAAAGCAGGGACCCCTTGCATGTTAAGGCGTTAAGGCGAGAGTCAGGGATGAGGATACTGGGGTGTAGCAGCCGGATCAGTCGCAGTTGTGTTACCCTTGGCCGAGACTTTGTGTGAAGCATACCGGCGCCGGCATGAGAGGGACACCCTGGGGCAGAAGCAGCACCAGTGGGCAGAAGGACAATTGTCTCACTCTCACCCACCAAAAATAGCTTTCCCCACCGTTTGTGGACAAGCAACATAGTCTCCACCCTCTCCGCTTTGCCATGTTCATTGTCTGGCAGGTGGCCCGTGCCCCAGTGCTTGTTTACTGTCTATTTTGCCTCCCAGGTACAATTACCACCCCTTGCAAGAGACAAGACACAATCGACGGGATTCTTCCTGGGATTCTTCCTGTGTAATTATAGACTCGCCGGGAGGAGGAGATACAACGCGCAAATAGCATGTTCCACAATTTTTTGAGTGGCCCAATGGCAACGCTGTACAAGCTTGGACAGCAACACAGGAAATGGAAAAACCAGAATCAGGTGAACCCAATGCAATCTGCTACTGTCCATTTTGCAACCAAATGGGCCAAAAATGTGGTGTCCCAAAATGATCCTAGGTAATTTGGGATGCCCCTTTAAGGGGTTTTGGCCCGTTTTCATTTGCCCCATTTTGACTTTTACAAGTTCCTCAATGCCTTAAAAACGGGCCCAGAACGCAAGAACGCCGTCTCCCAAAAGCAATACCGTGGACCGGGTCGAGACGAGGGGAAACCTGAACCGACCCTCAATAGTGAATTTCATATGCTTTGCTGCTGACAAGACATTTCAATGTAATGATGGGCCATTGTCCAAGTCTTGGGAATCAAGTATATTCTGGCGGGGGGCGCACCCCCTCCTTCCGCTCAAGCAAGTTTCTGGGCAGGGATGGGGGGGCAGTGTACAGCCCGCGTGGAAGGGGGCATTGGCCTGACTGAGGTTGGATTCCTTTGCTCCTAAGAGAACTGAAATGGAGCAAGCATTGAACGATATGTTCACTGGACACAAAGCACACATCGACTTTCCTGGATCCCCTTGTACGGGTTCCAAATGCCGTCTTCAGCTTGTCTGAGTTTCGAAGGTTGGGTAACATCTGGTCTCCCCATCTTAGTCCAGCAGATTCAATTAATTCAGTCAGTTGAGCCTCTTCTGAGGGGGAGGGGGGCTCTATTGCCCCGCCAACCTTTGCAATTGAATATCCGCCCACCCTCTGGCTGCATTGGATTGTATGTAGGACTGTTAACCATGTATCATCATGAGGCTGACATATCTCTCGGGGACATCCGGTTTATGCCAACATGGAGCGAATTCGCAATTTTTCGGGGTTTTTTCAAGTTTTGGTCCAATGCACCAAAATTTCGTTCCGGAGGGGGGGGTATGTGTATGCTTTTTGAAATTTGTGAGAAAAGGCCGTTTCAGAAATGTATGGGTTGGGGGGGGTGGTAGGCGGTCACAGTTTTGAGCACAGAGCTGAACAAGAGACGACACACAGGACGGGGCACTGCTCCAGGGATCACTCATTATTCGGAATTCGAGTCGCTGTCATTGTTGCCCCCCTCCACAAGGGCAGGGACTCCATTGGGGCACACATCCCCCTGCTTGTGACTGGGAACATATTTCTTCAGTTTTTCCCAATCCTGTAGCCTGCGTGCCTTGACTCGCACCCATCCTGTGTTCAAGGGCATGGCCCACAGGCCATCAGTTGTGAGGTTCACATTTCGCTGTTTCGTCAGCCGGACCTTGCGCCATGCGATGGCCTCACTGTACCCTGATTTCACCCAGACAAAGCCAGGATGGGCCTCAAGGTTTTCAGGGTCAGGTGTCTGGCCAAAATCCAGCCATTTTATTTTGTCATCTCTGATCAAAACAGGCTTCTGCTGATGGTCCAGGTGTCCGCTGGAAGACTTATATGCACCTTCCAGCCACTTGGACCTACCCCAAAAATCGGTGCGCTTCAAGATGCGGAGTTTCCGCACAAACCGCTGTTTGTTTCGCACAACGTGCTGGATTGTTAGGCCAGCCATGTCTGTTAGACCGTAATAATAATCAATATTGTGCAGGGTGCGGTCCATGGCACGGGACGCTGCATCACACAAATTGTAAGAGTGGCCCTTGATAAAAACACACCATGTGATGCGATGGAACCAGCGCCACTGCACCAATTTGTCATACAAATTACAGAAGGCCCCGTTCAGAAATTCAGAGCAGCAACCGTCTGTATGGATAAACAGATGGCCTGCCCCTGTGGAGCACCTGTACAGCTCTCCAATCAGGGCAGAAGCTGTCTCATTAAAGCCCTTACCGGCCACATACTCGGGCCAAACCAGTACAGTGTCAACACCCACAGTGGTGCGGTGCAGGACCAAACGGTGCGCTTTCAACTCCGCAGTGTACCACTTTTCCCCAACGGGCAGTTTCAATAAATTCAAAGCTTTGCTGTAATCCAGGACCATGTGCTCTGCCCGCTCAGGGAACCGAATCCCAGGAGTTGAAAATGTAGTGACTTTGGCTCCGCCCCAGGTCTGCATGCTGTACTGACCGTGGTACTTGTTCCGGTCATATCCTTCGCTGGCCAATCGCAAATGCGTGGCCTGCTCGTGGCGAAGTTTGGCCTGAAAACGGACAAAAAAAAAGCGCCACACAGTTTGGAGCACCCAAAAATCTAAGGACCGCAACGGCAGAGCATAACAACCTTCAAAGTAGGTGGGGCTGTTCGGATTTGAAGGTTGTACAGCTCACATTCCGCGCATGTATCCTTCATCGGTGCTTGGTATCCCACTTGAATGTTTTCATGGTCCGCTGGGCCGTTTTCAACGAAATCTGGTGCTTGAAATCCGCTTTGCCCCGCTTTGCAAACTGATATGCTTCCTCTTTTTGGAGCCAGTGGATCCACACATTGTGTGGGGAGGCGCGACGTCCACCCATGGGAGCCAGATGCACCGTCTCAGTGCTGGCCCGAGCGGCGTCACTGAAACGGTTCTCAGTTTGTGGCAGTGCCTGCAGGAATTTCTCAAATTTTGCTTTGATGGCCGAGGTCCGCCGTACGTTGTCTGAACCCTGTTTTTGGGGACTCTTCATGGGACTCAGGGGGCTGTCAACGGCCGCGGCTACTTTGGCTTTGGCCACCCCCTCCACAACGATGGGCGAGATTTTAAAATAGTGGAGGAACTGTGTCTTGCAAATTTGTCGGCGCGACCCACGGTAGGGTACAAAGTACGTTGTCTTGTGTGCCCTCTTTCTGGTGTACTTCTGGCGACCTGCGTGTTTCACATCTTGCTCCAAATCGACGTCGATGCAGGTTGCTAGAAATTCGTGTTGCGAAGCCTTGGTGGGGTGAGTCTTTTTATCCCAAAACTGGGCTGCAAAAGCCGCGGCCTCAGTAGTGGATAAAATGTCGTGCTCTGTGTGGGTGCAAGCAGGTTGCTGCGAACCACCTGTACGAGGCTTTTTTGCGGTGCTAGGGGTCCTCATGCAACTAACCTACACCCAGGTAGCACCCCCAGAGCGTGCTCTTTGCGAACCAAAGGTTGTTGCGGTGCATCCGGGGATGCAACAGCACGTGGCGTGAATTTGTATCCGGACATGGTGGCTGTCTGTTGACAAAAACAGCCAGCAAGCAACACAGGCACTGTCCAAAAAAGACAAAAATCTCAAACATACTATCAGTACAACATGCAGACCCAGGGTGTTCCAAATAGCCCTTTTCAAGGGCTTTCCGAATATACCCCACATACCCCCCCCCCCTTTGGGAGACTCAGCGGGCACAAACGAGGCAACAATCACGGCGATCCCTGAAAACGCTCCATGTTGGCATATTCCTGACCGTCCCCGAGAGATATGGCGTCCCCACTGCAAAAATTTACTCGGGCGGTCGCATACGTACACTCCAAGGCAGTTGTGCATGACACCTTCAAGCATCCTGCTCCCACCTGTCTACCTGCCAAGGCATCTATTTGCCCCTTCTTCCACACCCTTGGATTCAATGCAACTCACCCCTTTCTGAATATGACCAACAACCAGTGCCACAGGTCCACAGGGGAGTAGAGGCCTTTCCCCCAGGTAGGGGGGGGGGGTGACCCAGTCTGTGCAGCGACCCCCCCCCCCCCTTTTGAAAGTTAGTCGATACGATGAATCTATTGTGCAGCCCCAATGCTCCAACCTGTGCTGTAAATGTCATGAATTGCCCTTGCACAGTGGACGCAATGCACCTATTGGGCTATTAGGGCAGCCCGAGCACCCATTGTCATCCCCCCCCCCCCCCCATCGGGGGCCAATTTCCCCAATTTTCTGCCTCGATTTGTTGGATTCTTGGTGCCCTGTTAATAATTGACAGTTCTTAGTGTCCACACGTTTTACTTCTTGTGTGGACAGGCCGCTTTTACATTCATGGCCTGTCATATTTGTGGTTGCAAATGCTCCCGCTTGCAGGCAGTGTCAGATCTTGCACCTTCTGTTCAAGCCCAAGTAGCACGACACCATTCTCAACTGCCAACAGATGCTGAACTATGTTCAGTCTGCATACGTTACTGTCACCCATATCAAATCTTTGTTGCCAAACCTCTCGCTGCAATTCTGACGAACACGGTAAACACGGGCACAGTGACCTCTTGTGACCTCTGCCACCAATTCCACCGGTACCATGATATCTGCTACAAATTCTCGAGTTCTTGCACCGTATTAAGCACAAGCATTGCGACTGGTGCAGCTACTGCCACAATTGCAGCTACTACAACTAGTGCAACGGCTACAACCCGTGCGATTACCGCCAGTGCAATTTCTCGGGCTGTGAAGAAGTCCAAACCAAATTTAGCTTAAAAAAGAGGAGGACACCATGGAATGGGCAAAATAATTTCTTAGATGAAACAAAATTTCCATCAGGTTGAGCACCACGGCACGTGATAAAAATATTCACAGGTGGATTGGAACAAGCACTAGGAAGTTGTTTTGCCAAAAATTATGCCGAAAATCCGCTGAAAGTAGTCCCCCATTTTGTTGCCCCAGTTTGTTAGAAAATTCCTCGCAATTTGGGGGGGAGAGGGGTGCATTATTTGGCTTGGTTGTGGGACAAAGTCTGAATGTGTTCGCCAATTACCACTCAAAGATGGTTGCCATGTGGTGTTGCAAATTTCCACCCTATGGGGGATGGTGTGAGTTGGTTGCTTTGCCCATTCCGCTATTGCTAGTTGCATGTCACTTCATAATATGTATCCCTTGATGGCAGGCACATTGTGTGCATCGCACGCATGTATTGATGTAACTCTCCCACGGTTCTCCCCACTTCCCCTCCCTCATGTCACCTATTTCTCACAGTATTTTTCATTTCGTTATGGAAGGTGTCTTTGAAGATGTTTATCCAGTGGGTTGAAGAATCTCTACGATAAATTCTTTTCATGTTCTTGCATGTTGCGGGACAACCCATGGAGATGGGGATGCAAATATATGAGGAATGTGGGTGAGTAGCATATGGACAAGAACCACAACAATTGGGTGCATACATGGGCATCTTCATGCTTGTGCCTTGGGTTTGGGAACTACTAGGGCACTTGGACTTCGTTTGGTAATGTGTGCTTCGTTGGCAACTAGTTTTTGTGGGCATTTGTAAGCAGGGCAATTTGGATGCTTTTTTGGGAGGCTTCAAGAGCGGTTGCACAAGTTGCTACTAGTGGTTGGAAAAGGGCTGGGTGGACAGGGTCTACCGGGCAAATTCCAATATTTTGCCAAAATATTTAATTCCAGAGTGTTTTTTTCTGAGCGCAAAAAAAACAAGAAACGCAAAAATTTGAAATAATTCTGCCGTTCGGGACACAGGATTTCGCAAAAAAAAATAGGTTAATTAAATAAATAATTCGGAGAGTGTAGGGTTTGTACTATTTGTGAACAATGGTACAGGTATGATGCAAGGACCCTTGTTGCTTCCCCTATCTGCCCCGACCGCAGATGACCGCAGATGATAGTGTTAAAGTCCAGTAAGGTTTTGATGAGAGTTCTGTGTGTATTCTTCATGTTGTGACACACTTTGTTGTGCATGGAACAAATTTATTTCATCAGGTGGACAACTGCAAGACAACTGATAAGTTTGGTCCCTGCAAGATTTGAAGCAAACAGCAGCATTGAGGACACAGTATCAAACGCAAAATGGTAGTCGGACAAAAATTAATCGCAAAAAATAAATTTATTTTATGGGTGGAATACACAGTTTTTGGCTCGCAAATTCAAAATAATCGCCAAAATAAATTATTTTTTGGGCTATTTAGTGGCAAAAACAAAAATTTTGCTAAATATTAATTGTTTTTTTTCCCGCAAAATATTCGTATTTCAAAAATATTCATATTTGCCCGGTAGCGGCGACAAAACAGGTAGGGGCTGTTGAGGTCACATGGAAGTGGTTGGGGTGAATAAGATTTGGCATGGGCGCGCGGCCAAATTGGTTTTAGACGAGGTGCCGCAATTCCGGTTTTCTTTTGTGTGGGGGTTGGGGTGATACACAACAAACTGGCTTTCTGATGTTCATGTGTAACGGAGTACAGCATTTTTTGGCATTAAGGGTGCAAATAATCAACAGACGCTGGAGTGCAGCTGAAGGATCCGACCACTGCCCAAAATATGTTCCAGAGGTTGTGGGTTTGAACCCCAGGTATGACACCAATGGTTGAAAACATGCAGTCCTGCACTGGTGTGTCACCTAGTGCTCTTTAGACCCTATTACACCACCCTATTACACCACCCTATTATACCATCCTATTACACCATCCTATTACACCATCCTATTACACCATTCTATTACACCACCCTATTACTCAAGTGCATCCCTCGGCGTGGGGAATCGGCCAATGAAGTGGGGTTGACACACGGTGCACACAAGGCAGTGGATGGACGGTGCAAGAAGATCCATGGCTGCTGAGATGACTGCCAGTGACGTGACTGTGCAGTCCGAAGAGCAGTCTGCAAGCTGAATGTGGCACAAAACCAGGCATTGCTGACGATCTTCCACATAAGGCTCCTTTACTACGCCGACTACCGACAACAATTTTCAGTCTGCAACGAAAAAGGCATCTGATTTTCTGGGAACCGTCCCTCCCCTGTACGACCGCACTGCTGTGAGTGTCTCTGTGATGCACTTTGTTCAGGGGGATCCAGAAGTGGATGTGCTGAACCATGCCACGTGGACGTACAGCAGCTCAGGGGACTGCCGCTCCATTGAAAACTGCAACTCCAAGCCCTCTCCAGAGGAGCTTGAGGCCCAGTACGAATGGGTGTGACCCTCGTTGCATGTCTTCCCCTCTCCCCAGGGTAGAACTTGCTTGGCCACAGCAGGCTTTTCCGGGAGGCTGCTGCGGTTGCACACGCTTGTGTGTGCATGCCCGAAACACACAAATGGTCCATCATCCCCTGAAGTAACCCATACATGGTCTTTGAAGGCGGCCCTACCCACCGAGGGCAGACTGTGAAGGGCATGTCCGCATACAGCCTCGGCCAACCCAAAATTTCCCCTGCCCCGCCCCCTCCGGCCCAGATTACTCCAGATGCCAAAAGGCTGATATGCCGAACGTAAACGTGGTTCATAGCTGTTGTACCGAACAGGTGATCCGGAGGCTGACACCCACCATCCACCACACCCACTGACCCATGGTGTACTGGTTGAAGAACCGTGATTTCAAGGCATGAAAATGCTGTGCATTTGGGGCAAGGATGTGCTTAGTGTTCGGCCTACGGGACGGGGGGGGGGGGGCGTGTTATGGTCTTTGGGTGCTGAGGGGTTCTCCTGCAATGCTGCTGTTGTGTTCCCATTTCACATTCACTCACTGTTTGCTACGTCTCCACGCGAAATTTGGCTTTGGAGAGCCAAAGCATCCGACTCACCAAGGCCCTAGACCCCTCCCTCCCTCCCTCCCTCCCCCGCCACGATTTTTCTCACATAGCTTCTAGCTGCAGTCTGATGGCCTGGCGAAAGGTGTTGGCCAGAGTGGCCATGCTGATCACCATTTGTGCCATGCTATACCATGGCACACATGGTAGGTTCGAATGCATTTTATACTTGGAGCCCCCTCTCTCAAAGAAAAACAAAAGTGTCCGTCACTGGAAGAACATTCACGCGGATTCACGTGACTTTCGGCCCATCAAGCAGACATCTATGGAATCCTGCCTGTGACGCAGCCATCCAAATCTCTGCTTCCCCCCCTCCCCCCCCCCGTACCCTTTCCAGGGGTGACCTGGCGCAATCCTTTGTAATGTGCCCCCCGCTTTTCTGCAGGTATATCTATTCTCATTGCGTGCTGCACTGGTTTTGCATTTCTAGTCACCTGCCTCTTGCTACCATTTGCCATTATTTGAGTCAAAGTGTTGAAGTTTCTCTTCGTTTTTTTTTCGTACCGTAGAATGCGTGGTATCGCCCAATGGCACAATAGCAATACCCTTGGGTTGGGCAAGACATTGAAACAGGGTGGGTGCACCAAGAATGGGTTTGGCAGCCATGTGGTACATGCGTTGTTGCCATGTTGTCAACATGTTTTGCTCAGCCCTCCTGATTTAAAATGCAACCATTCCGCTTGTATGCATGCTCTTTGAAACAGTGGCCACAACTTCAAACATCAGATGTGTAGCTGCAACATATGGTTGATGGAACCTGTGACGACACTTTCTTAAGCATGGAATAGCAGGATTGGTGGGTACTTGCACATTACACACACACTCTCTCTTTCTTTCTGCTAGAGGTGTTGGCCCACATGGGGTCAAAGGTTTCAAATGGGGGCAGCGGGAAGGCCATGCACCATATCGCACCTGGCACCGCACTAGGGCAGACCTTAATGAAAATTGGCAGGAAACCCTGCCTGGCTCCAGTGTGCCTGCTGCTGAACAGAGCACTGGCTGTCCAGCAACTGTCAATTCAGGGCCAAAGGGCGTCAGTCGACACTTGAAGACTATCGGCTGACTGCCAACCACTGTCTGTTAAACCAAATGATCTCGAGCTGTCCTACAAAAGGCGAATTGGAGTGAGGGGGGTTCCAGTCCTCTTAACAAAGAACAAGACAAAAAAACTGAGGGAGTGGCCTGGCGCAACACATGTGGGCTTAGTGGTTGAATGAAGATTCTTGAAGGTTAGCGTTAAATGATCAACGTAAACTCCGTGTGGTCAGACTTGCAAAATCGATGGGCAGAATGCCTCCAGAGTATATTTCGGGTGTGAAAGAAAACTTCGAGGACCTTGAAAAGCTGCCCCTCTAAGAGGAGGAGAAGGAGGACCGTCCTGTATGTTTCAATTGAAGCTCATTTTCAAATCATCTCACCCTTCTTGGTGCACCTTCCCACACTTTGAAGAGGACGAGCACGCTCCACCATAGAGCCCCCCCGAACGAGTTTGAAGTGGGCAGAGGGCAACGAAATGTCCAGTGGAACGGAAGCTAGAAGGGGGATGTCCGTTGGTGCAAGATGAAAATGAGCACACCGAACTGGGTGGGGCCGTTTTTTTTTTTTTTTGCCTCATGCATCACCCAATTTGACACAACTTCCTGCTCATCGCCCGCGATGCGCATTGGCTGTAACCGTGTTGTATTGTGGACATTTGCACAATGTTGTGCCATGCAGTATGATAAGGTTGTCTTCATATACAATAGGAGGAAGCACACAATGTGGTTGCTGCATGGGCAATGAGCTGATTTCTTTGCCAGGGTGTTCCACCACAGTCTAGATGGTTTACTGCAACAATCAAATACTATCAAAGTAAACAGGGCGTGCGCCTCTTGCTATGCACAAGCACCTGGGTGGAACATGTCACACGGTCTCCACAACAACTGCACATGGTGGCCATCGAAAGGCCTTCCTATCCCCTTGCATTGCAGTGAGCGGGAATAGTGGAAATGGGTGGTGGGGCTGCGGGTTTGTTGACCTCTGCCAGGAGAGCTACAGCTGATTCTGGGTCGTTCTCCACAAGCTTGGCTGGGTTTGCATGAATACCTTGGACCCACACAGCATGCGCAGTAAAATGTTGTGCCCATTGTCCCTGGACAGGTGGTCTATTGCACACACACTATCTGCACAGGTGCGCGCACGGGAGGAGTACGCCATCTCTGAGTGCCTAGCAATGGAACGATGGCTTGTATTCTTTTTGCATGGGAGAGAGTCCGAGAAGGGGAAAGCGGCCCTGAAGGTTCATGTGCACGGTAAGGGTGCGGGTGCGCGTGCTGGTGTTTGTGTGCAGGTGGGGCAAGGCAGAGTTCCACGGAACAAATGGGCACCCCCCCCCCCCCTCCCCTGACACCACCACCCCGACTACTCCCCCTTCAGGAAAAACCTCTGCGCATCAGCAGCAGTGCGAAGAAAATGGCCCACCCAGGCCTACCCGCTCCACGATGGATCAATGTCCCATCAATCAACAGAACACTGCCCTGCATCTGCTGAACCAAATGCCAGGTGTTTGAGGCATGGTACCCATGGCTTGTGTCGGGTGCAATCTGCAAGGATTTTTCAAGTGGGTCATCCTGCAGTGACACAAACACCACTGTTGCAGGTGCAACCATGTGGCACGGTGGCACTAGGAGAGTGCAGTGTAGAGATAAAGTACGCACACATCAATGACCAAGGACATTGAGGTGTGAATATATAAGCTGGCTAGTCGCACGCGCAGGTTCGCAGCTTTTGGTTGTTGTGTTCACCTGCAGTACTGGAAGCAGGTTTGTTCACTGTATGCTGAATCTTGATTGCAGTGTCGTAGGTGCTTATGTGCATGATGATCGCCCTAGAGTACCACCCTGTCTGACCATCACGGCCACTCCTTCCTGAATACTCTGCAGCAACAGCATTTTGGACTTTAACAGGTCCATGCCCTCTTTAAGGCTGCAATGCTACCCCCACGCAGTCTCTAAGACGTGCCGCTCCAAGGAGATCCGGTACTGGACCAAGAGGACCAATTTGGCAGGGCACAGCAAAAGGGCGGCTGCCCTCTTTAAGACAAGCAACCTGAACCTGAATAGGCCCGTGCCCTCTCCAAGACAGCTCCCTCCAGCACACGAGCGGCTTGGACCTGAATAGAGGCATCTCCACGACCCCGCGACCTCACGTGCACACCTGCCACCCACAACCACTGCCCCCCCCCCCCCCCCACCGATTCCCCGTTTCTCGAGGCAACCCCCCCCCTCCCTCCAGACACCCAGAAACCAGCGCTCATTTCGTCACCCTCTGGGCCAGAGGAGCTGCACGCGCGCGGATCCCTTGCGCTCTGCCCAGGGAGAGCGTGCCAACAAATTTCCCGTCGGCACGTGCCGAGCACCTCAACACCAAGCACCACACACCCGTCCAGGCGACCTTTTTCACAGACCCCGCATACTCCAAACTGTACTCGGTCGCGTCTGTCCAGACATAATTTGGGTGTGGAGAGGGGTCACCGATGGGTGCCACAGGGGGTTGGCTGCCTCCCGCTGAGCTTCTGTTCTTCTGTTCGGTCGGTGTGGCTGTACCAGGCAGCATCCCTGACCCCCTTTCCACTGCACAGGACGCGGACGACCACGCCGCACGCCTCGAGAGCATGGTGCGGCAGCTGTGGGCCAAGGTCGACGCGTCGGTCATGAAGGCGGTCGCCGGCGACAAGAAGAGCGAGGCGTACGATGGCATGGCCTCTCTGCTGGAGACCAAGATCGCGCAACTGGAGCAGGAGCTGCGGGCGAAGGACAAGCTGATCCGCGAGCTGTCCACCGCCGAGCCCCCGTCCCCCGTGTGGCTCCAGTGAGCAGTGCCCGCGGGACATGGGCAGGGCCACGGAGACACGGCGCCTTCGTAGCCCCCCATTCCGCTTCTCCCACTGTCTCCGGCCTTCTCTACGCAGACGTGCCACGAGCGCCTGTCAGATCAGAGCGGGTCCAGACGGGCCTCGGTCCCACTCGGACTGGCACAGGGCAAAGGGCTGGTGGCGAACGACACTCAGTTCCCCTGCCGGACACCCGTAGCACGTCTCCGCCACACTGGACTGTCAACGACCCTTCATAACGCTCCCCAACCGTCACACGCCATCCTCCACCTCCACAACCACCGACACCCCTCCCTCCCTCCCTCGACTCTCTGACCCCCCTCTCTCCTTCACATCCCCTTCCCCACCGTCTATCCCCTGCATGTGTGTTTGGACGTGTAATTCCGCACGGGAGGACACGGGAACGTGCATGAGAAAGTGGATGCATTGGCAACACATCGATATTTCCGTGGATGCTGCCGGCCTTCTTTCCTGTTTATTGTGCTTTTTTTTCGTGGGGCCTTTTCGCCTTCGGGTACGTGCAGACCCTCGTCGCTTGACCGTCGACCGCCTTTCAGTTGGCCCTTGAGTGCTGTCGGTTGAGCTCATGGCTGCGTCACGTGCGGACTATCTGCCGCGGCTCCGCAGGGCATGCAGCCCCAGCGTGCGTCACGGCACTGTTCGATACCTTGCTTTTCTTGCACATTTAACGCGCAAACCAGTGATCTCTTCCCCTCGGAAGCAGCCACATGGGAGAGAGTGGTGTTGTATGTATGTCGCAAGGCATATCTTATGGGGGGAGGATGCTTTCCCCTTTGCTTAAGTCAATTTATCGTTCCTTCGGTGGCCCCGACCGCCGCCTATCGTCAACGGACGTCTGCACATCTTTAACCCCGTTTGCTTTTGTTTCTAACCATCAATCACCGCCAACCTTTTTCTTCACTGGACAGGAGTGACGCTGATTTCCGAGGAGTGCGGGTTGCATGGCTGGCAGGTGTCCCCAACACGAGGGGGTTCCAAACACTGCACACCTAACCGTGCCTCTGTGGGGGGTCAAACCACGTGTCCACCTGCGCAGTAAGTCATTGAACAGTGCCCCCCCCCCCCCCCCGCTTAACCGAGGTCCAACCCAAAGTTCCTCTGTGTGTTGATCAAATTTTACAAATGACAAAATGGTCCCGGCCATGTTTTGTACGCAGACCCTTGAGCCTCAGGCCTCTCCCTCCTCCCTCCCGTTCCAGCACACGTCTGGGTGAGCTCTCAAACAGTGTCTCCCAGTTCTGGTTTTTTGTGCCACAGTCCTCTGCTGGGACGGCACAACACAATGTCAGTCCTCTCCTTTCTGGATCACTTGGGGGCAGACCCTTGGACGTGCGCAACTCCGCGTTTCCTTCACCAGTCAGCCGTGACGGTAGGTGTCGAGCTCAGGTATTGGCTGGCCGTCACCATGCCAATCCCACAGCGATTCACAGTGCGCGCCCTTGTGCAAACCACATATGATACACAATCTAGCCTCACCTGGGTGACTGCGTTTGGTTTGTAAGCCATCTCTCCGCCACCCTGCACAGGGCCACCCCGACAGCCGTGTGGGCCTGGGTGCGCCCATGTGGTGTGGCCAGAGCAGCGCTTTACTCTTTCGGGGAAGGGGGGTGATGTTAATGTCACATTTGCATGTTTTTTTTGTATCAGTACTGCACCTCTGTTGGTGACCCCACCTTCTTGTGATTTGCGCTGTGTGTATTTGTTGCTCCGCTGTGTAACCAGAAACCTGAACTAGGCACAGGACCAACCACTCCGATGCCCCCCCTCGCCCCCCCACCCCATCCACTGGAGGACTGGAGCAGCAATGGTAGCATCTTGGGGTGTGGATCCAACCCTGGTCCAGCCATTGTTTCCGATCAAGTCATAGCCATGACAGTCAACTCGCCACAGGCCTGGATGCAGGGTCTCTGAATTCTCAGCTGTAGGAGTTGCTTAGAGGACCGCCCAGCAAATGTGGCCATTTAAAGACCGGGGCTGAATGAGGCAAAGTATCCTGCCCCCTAGTCCAAGCTATGCCCACATGCCAAACAGTATTTGCGCCTCCTGTAGCTCAGACCAGGCATAGCTTGGTGTGGTACACTGCATGTATCACATAAAAACACCAATACAATTGCAACTGTGAGCCATAACATGCATGGTGTCCCTTTTCCTGAGGACTGTAGAACGCCACCAGCTTGGGGGATTCCCTCCATGTGCTCGAAAGGGCTCGTGGTAGCAGATACATTTTCCCCATTCATATACCTTTGGAACACATGTCTACCAGGTGCAGATCAAGAATGTTCCTTGTTGCAGCCAAATGCTAGACGCAGGTGGGTTCTGTGACTCAGAACAGCAAAAATGGTGCCAAATGGGCGAAGAAACGTCGATCAAATCACAGTGGAAGCACTGTGAGTCAGTTAACAGCTGAAACCGCGTGTCTATCAATCGTCAGTCATTCCTGACTCTGACAAATTGGGACCAGATTACAAGTAGGTCCCCAAGTGGTACAGTACCCCCCCCCCCCCCCTCCTCCTGGATGCGGCACACTTGTTGATGGTGAGCGAGGACAGTGATGTGGTGGGGATGAAGGCCGTACCACAAACTCCTCAAGGTCTGCGGGCTATGTATGGCTACATCACCCCTGCCTTCTCGGGGTCCCCATAGTGGGGTGAGTTCAATATGGGGGATGGAAAATGGGTAAAAAGGGTTGACATTGGGCAACAAAGGGTGACAATTCAAATGTGCCACATCCCAAATGCATAGGAAGCTAAAAAAAAACCCCAATATGGAACCAAAAACTTGTCAAAAGGGGCCAAAAGTAGGGTCCGAGTATTTGCCGACATCCAAAACTTCACACTCTGTGGGCACTGCGTGCACGGCATTCCCCTACACTGAACCCCATGGTGGGGTGTTGTAAAAAGGATGTCATGTGGATTTGTGACATGTTTTGGTGATGGGTTACTTAGCCATCATTTGTCTCACTGGGCACCCCAAGATAGCACCGGTTAGGTTGGTTAGGTTGGCCTCGCCACTTTGGGGATCCCGAGGTAGCAGGGGTTATGAAGCCATTGTTTGCCTCCTTTTTCCTTTCTCGTTTTTCAAAAAAAATTGCAGGCAAAGAGTGTTGAGGAGCGACATGATACCCCAACCAATGGTTGAGTGGATGGCAGCCCCCTAGCCCCCGCAACCCCTGCCGCCCAAGCAACTGGGCCTTTATAGCAAACTCCCCGCCTTAGCTATATGTTGGCTCAGAATCACCACCGCCCTCCCCTTCACCCTATTCACGGTCCCCATCACCCAAGAGACCACGGACAGCGCGTTCCCTGCGCTCCGAGTCAAGGGACACCTCATCACCGCCTCCAAGAGCAAAGCCACGGGCACTGAAACACTCAAAGCAGGCCGACTTTACAAGGCTGCGTGATTTGTTCATAGGGATAGTGGAGTACCAAGTTGAAGGCAGTTTCGTTGTTCTCATGTGGGCTTTGCTGCTTCGCTGTGCAACCAGTCAGGTGACAGGTATTCTTGGGTGAGTATCCCGGCCTCTTTGTGTGTGCAGTATGCACACAGTGCAACAACTTGGCCTAGGGTTCATACGATCCCTGGCCCCATTGGCGTAATTTTTCACTGACCCTTCCCGTCAAGGTTAAGTGTTAGTTTGCAGTTGATTACCAGCGAACGGGTCTCAAGTGCTTCCCGTGGTCCCAGCTTTCAATAACACACAGAAGACAATGGTGCATAAACTACTAGAGGTTATATTGAAGTGCGGGAAGCTCTGAATGCATATTTAGCACACTGAGGGCTGGACAGTAGTATCTGAGATGATTGCTGCTTTTGAGTAAGGCAGAGTACCACAAGGGCAGCCCCCCCCCCCCCCCAGGCAATGGGATCCGCCAGCCCGTCAATCACGTATCTGCGAGCTAAACAAAAAGCCTTGCAACGGAAGAAAGCAGGTCAAAACGTTTTGTAAGGAATGGGCCTGAGCTGATGCCGGTGCCCATGTATTGAGACAGACACCGTGGCGTGTGCACCGATCCCGAAACAGTTGTGTTGTAAAAGAAATTAGGGGCTTGCAAAAAAATTTCAAAACGTGAGCCCAAACTGTGCGTGGAGCCACACTTTGGGGGTGGGTAGGCAATACGCCCCCAAGTCGGGCGGTTGGGCCAGATGTTCCAAACAGCACACACCAGACTCCACACACAGCAAACGCTGTGTCTGAAGAGATATTCCCCGGGCGCACCCCTGGTAACCCCCAGGTAAACCGGGGAGGGGGGAATATGGTTGAATTTGGGGCACTCGGGTGAGACCCAATTAAGGTGAGGTAAGTGAAGGCGTAGGTGTGGAAGACTAACCTTGTTGGAAGGCTAACCTGTGGAAGACTAACCTTGTTGGGGGCAAGGGGGGGTTGGAGAAAGCTGTATAAAGGGGTTGTGTGGTTCCCAGCACGTGGGCATGGTGTGGGTGGATGCTAGGGGAGCCTACGAGGGAGCGTTAGCGCGTAGGGAGCGTTAGCGTGCAGGGCGCGTAGGGCAACTTTTTGGGCTATTTCCGATCCCTACCACTGTGGGACCCCTAAGAAGGCAGCGGTTATGTAGCCAATCCGCCCATTTTTGGGTCCATGAGAACGCAGGGGTTAGGTAGCTAGGTCCGATTTTGTCCCCGTGGGTCCTAGGGCGCCAACCCAGCGGCCTATGGGTACCATGCATTTGAAGGGGTTACAATCACTCAGGGACTCAGTTTGGGGAAATCATCATAGAAGTAGCGCGCAGGGTGTGCGCAGGGCAAACACTCCCCCTACTGTCCACACACAAGAGGGGGGTGATTTTTCACATGCTGAGAAGCACAAATTTGGTTGTCTGACGAAACATACTTCTTCTCCCCCCACAGCCTATGGAAGATCCATTGCCATAGAAGACCTCAAGACATGTAGCCGAGAGGTTGTGGACAGGTTGGAAGTTGATGCATGGGATTACAACAAAGAGCTGGTGGTGCAAACATCAAACAACTCGGTTTCGGGTGTTTTCACCGTTCAGCTCCTGCATGTGTGAGAAGTTTTTAAATTTTTGTGGAAACTTGGGGGGAAACTAAAGTCATGCAAATAACATTAGTTCTGCCACGGGGGATACGGGAGATCAGGACACTTATGTGAGAGGGGCAGAGCTGAACTGAAGTGTGTTCTGGGGAGGTCGGGACTCTTTACTGAACTAATACAGAATACCGTTAACAACAACAGAAAAAGGGGGGCACAGAGGACAAATGTGCCAACAGTGGACCATGTGTGACACACCAGCCTCCAGCTTGTGCCTTTCAAAGCATCATCAATTCTCTGACAGCCATAAACACCCCAGTTCAACAGCAATCTACCGTCTGCACCTCCTATCAACCCCAATTTCCGAAAAATGCTGAGCACGGTTTTCTTGCGGCGCCTGTCCGCCTGCGGTATGACATTGTTGTAATTGCAGAAATTGCCCTCACAGCAGGGACCATCTCAAGTGTGGTTTGTATTTGTACGTGCTGCGTGCAAGCTACGGTCCTGTCTACAGTTGGTGTAGGGACCGCATCAATGTGGGACTTTTTTGTAGCTTGGATGGGGGAAGGGGTTATCTTTTCATATTGTTGAGGTTCCCTTGGGTCCTGGTGAAGAATTTTGGATACCCGTATTTCCTTACCTAGCCGGAACACAACACAATGGTTCAAGCCCATTGGACTTTCAAAATGTTTCCTGGGCTATTAATGACTCAGTTGTGCAGACGGGTCGCAAGTCATGGAATGCCACAACTGCCCATTAACATTCAGAGAAGCACGTCATGGTGCCATGGCGACAAGTGGATTAGATATGTGTGCGCCAAGAAAGTTGCATTGCTTCTTGCCATCCTCAGACCTGCCAGGCTTTGTTCTAATGCTATCACCAGCCTCCAGGACCCCCCGTTTGCCCTTGATTGTGGGCTTTGTCCTCGCAGCCGCCGTTGGTGTGTGCATCGGCCTGTCTCTAAGTCCCACTGCGCCCGACACCGCCGTGCTGTATGCCTTGACAACTGCCACCGCGCCCCCGCTTGTAGCCCCTCGCAGCCTAGTGCTGAGGGATGGCAGTGCGCCAGCAAGCCCCTCCAGGGCTGCGGCTTTGCGTGCACTACATGCACCACGCCCCCTACATTCTACCGTACGCGATATGGAGCTGCCAGCACTGGAACTGCGTCCCGACAGCCCTCCTTCTCCAACGACTGCATATTTGTTGCAGGTGTCGATGGGTGTCATGTCAGGTCAACCAGCATCGTCCGGCCAATCAACGTGGTCCACGTGAGACCTCAAGCTACCATCTTAGTCCCCCCCCCCCCCCCTTATGAGTCCCACATCGGGGGCCTGGGATTGACTGCCTGTGAAGCCTGTCCGCACTGCAGGGGCGCGGGCGCCCCCGAGGGAGAGGCCTGCAATTGGGAGCAGTGGGCAAACACACCACCTTCACGCACAAAATTGCACTCCCGCCCAAGTGACCTCAAAGGCATGGCACTTGACACAGGTTGGTTTACGCCTCAACCAACCAACAGATGGCGTGCCCTCTGGACAGGGCCCTGCCCAGGCGTCTACGGCTCAACCTCCCTTGAGGATCAACACCCACACTCCCTGCCCCCTCCCTCCCACCGTGTCGTGGGGGTTGGTGTGCCGGCACACGCCCATTGAGACACAAGTGGGGCAGGTCATCAGGGTCTGGTCGGTTTGTGCATGTCACGATGGACATGTGGCACGGCTCCAGGAAACCTACAGTGCACTAAGACAACAGAGTACTCCAGAAGCGTCCAGAAGCGTCCCAGGGGCAGCAGTATGAGGGGCTCCATGCAAGACAGAACGCACTCGGCGCCATTGGGACTAGAGATAGGGGTAGCTTGGGACTGCTGGCGCTGGGGAGGGGTCGGTGCTGGGGCTGCACTCATGTGGGGACGAAGAGGGCTATGCAATTGGCTGATGAGGACAAGAAAAACACTCTACGCCATGCACTCCGCGTATCAAATGGATTCAGGCAGGCAGACCTTTGGCGCAGGTTGCAGTGCAACACACTGTCCGGTGCACACACAGTGCAAGTCTCAACGTGTCACAAGGCACTTTCCATTTGAAATCCACCCCCCCCCCCCCCCCAGCCAGCTCAATTGGTCATTTTTTCAATTTGCCTCTTCTGTCTGTTTATGTTTCTGCTCCTGTTTCCGCATGTCTGTTTCCAAACGCCATTGTGTTCAAAAGGTGATAATGTCTGGTACCATACCTGGACACTCGGTGACAAGGGTCTGGAGAGTGTTGTTCATCCCTCACCTTCTGGGCCTCAGTTTCTGCACATTAGGTATTCCCAGGGCAATGGCCCATGCGAATGCCAGTGTGCCCTTGCAATCCACCCCTGCCCCGCCTTGGGGGGGGAGCGGGATCGTCGTTTGGGTGTGGTCCGCGGGGGGATGGGGGGTGGGAACCATCGCTAGGGGCGCGCGCAAGACGGGGGCGCAGGGTATGTTTGATTAGATTCCATGATCCGCGATTCATATGTCTGACATTTACTTGTCTGACAAACGCAAGTGCACAGCAGCCCCACATACCCCCACATACCATGTCATATATCAAAGCCCATGACCCTCACCGTTTCCTTGGGGTACATCGTCTCATGGTCTGTCACTCCCACAGCCGTCCTCACTTCCACAGGTTGGATCCACGGCCTTGGCATGGGCTTCAGTAGTTTTCGCAACGGCTCTTTCGATTTTTGGGTATAGGACTGCGGTGCAATGGGCACTGCGCCCCTCCTGCAATGCTGCGGTTTCTACTGTTGCTATGGCTGCGACCACCGGTGTGCCTTTGCCATGTGCATGTCCCTGCCCTCCCTGCCTGTGCACTGTCCATGCTTCCGAGGTCTGATGGAGCCCCCAATGTTTGCACAGACCATGCTTGAACAAGATGCTGCACCCACCAATTGAAGGTTGCATTGTGGGGGATGATTCGCTGCTTGGGAGGTGGTTGCTGTCAGTACGCACGCTCGCCCTGACCTTTGTAGCGTACGTCTTGCTCAGTACATGCACTTTTGTGATCTTTCTCATCTGCACTCCTGTGTATGGCAGTACTGTTCACCTTGCCCACCTGGTGGTTCTGACGTTCATTTCTTCTGCCGCCGGCAATGTTGGAGATACTGAGGAACCACGGAGGAACATAAACGGCCAAAGGAGAAGAAGATGTGCAAGGCATCCACCTGCAATCACCAGAATCCGTCCAAAGTCCGTCAGGAAATGATAGCAACCATCTAGAGTCCACCAGGAAATAACAGCAACCATCCAGGGTCCAAACATTGATGCACGCAAAACAACAGTGGTGCAAAATCAATCGCAAATTTTTATGTTTTCTGGGCTCTGCACTTATGCAAATTCAACGTTCACAAAATTGAATCACAGCTACTCGTATCTGCAAACCCGCCAAACACTGGGTGGCCCCAAACAATACCCTCACGTAGCGAAAAATGAACACACCACACCACATAGCCCACACCCCCACCCCAACCCCCCTTTTTTGAATTTTGGTGTGGAGGGCGTTTGAAGCATGTTATCCGATTTCTGAGAAGCCCCCCCCCCCCCCCGTGATCGGTTTGATCTGATAGGTGGACAGTGCATCATACTGATCAAGGACAGGCTGATGATCTCCTCACTTGTAGAGCAGCCTTACCCAACCGTCCAGACTGTGGTCATCCCCAGCAAGGATCCGATCACGGGTGTGCACAGGACTGCAGGACAACTGCTAACTCCCTCCCTCCGTATGAGATCATGTGGCTCAGCTGCCATGGCAATATGATGCCTGACCAGAGGTGCACAGTTCAATCTTCGATGGAGCATGAATGATAACATTGAGCTGTCCCAGGTGCCGGGGTGATGTCCTTGGCGAACCTGCGAGCCGGAAGGGATTAATAACGGTTTGCTGGTGATCCCAGACATCGAGCGGGTATTGCACCTCGACGGTTTGCTGGTGATCCCAGACATCGAGCGGGTATTGCACCTGTATCTCTGCCAACTCCGTCCCTCCGAAACTCCCTGCATGTGCAGTATGGTGCTTCGATTGAGTTCCCACTCCCCCATTGCTACTTTCGCTCTTCTCTCTTCTCTCTCTCCAGGAGAAACTACGTCTGCAGCTGTGGAGAAAGCTCAGTCACAGGTGTGTCATAGTGCGGTTGTTGCCAAGTGGGATCGCACTACCGCATCCCACAAGCTGCATTTGCGTTCCAAGGGCAAATCAGCGCTGCAGTGCATTGCTATCCTATTGACAATCAGCACATGGCATTGAGATACAGAGCCTGAATAGCCCTGCTGGAAAACTTCCTACCCGCTCTACCCCATCTATACACGCTGGGCGGTTGGGATACAGGACCGGCACACACTGTACTGCATCAGTATGGGTGGTGCTCCTGCATGGCCAGTATTGAAGGATGTTTATTTTAGGGTTGCGATGTTCTCCACTGAGATTTAGTGTGGGGTGCCATCATTGTGTAATGCAATCCTGTGCCGTATGAGCGCACTGTAGATGCCAAACCCGCAGATCCTGGGTGTTCTGTATGCCCCTCACGGACGTTTTGTTGATGCCAACCATGCAGGTTGTGGGTCTGTTCTGTATGCAGGGATCTGGATGTGCTTGGGACCCTAAGGTGACCAGCCCAGATGAGACTGGAGCCTCCATCGCTGATGTTTACTTGTTTCCCTCTGATATGAGGCTGAGGGGGTCACGCTGCAGGGTAACCCCCTCTCAAGACCTCGCAGCCCCCCCCCCCCCCCTGTAGGGCCCCAGTGAACAAAGGCCCCATGGAAGGACCCGTATACTCTACTACAGTACATAACCATTTAAGCATTTAACGCCCACTTCCAGCAACTAGGCAGAGAGCCTGCACCCCATCCCGACCTGGGTGTCCGCTTCAGGGGACCACCTCGTCAGGAGCACCAAAGGGAGGGGTCAACAGGGTGGCAAGCTGAACTCATCTGAATTGGTTTGTGCTCCCACAAGGCACCCAATGACACAGCTCCATGCCACGGACCACTGGCAAGGAGCAACAAGCCCGGGGCCTAACAGGGAATGCCAGGAGATCTCTGCAAGGGGGATGGGGGCAGGTGGGTTCGGGGCAGGTTCTTCACACCCGCCACCATTGGCAGCCGACCAAGCTTTGGAAGGTCCAGTGAGCTGCGTTTGGCAGGGAACTGGGAGACACCGTCAGGGTGAGGAGCAATGATGGGTGGGAACCCTTTGGCAACAAAGGCCCTGTTGGTACACTCCCTCTGCACACACACACACACACACACACACACACACACACACACACACACACAGCAGACACGTCACGGACAGTAAGTCTGTCCATGATGGAGTCACGCTCTATATGCATCATTGGTTTCTGCTAGGCAGACGCATCTCCAACCAGGACCTGTGGGATGAGTTGTGGGGGTCCTATCCACCCGCACTGCGGTGACAGAGTGACAGAGTGGAAGCACGTCTGTAGTGGGGTTCTGGGTAACCAGCAGGCAGATCAGCTCACCAATTAGGGGCGCCTACGGCACCAAGGACACTTGCAGTTTATGAGGGAGCTGGAGACGCAGCAAGGGCTAGCTCCAATGTCACTTGCCTGATTCCACCATCTAATGCCTCACCTAGTTTGTTTTCTCTTTCTCCAATTGCTTTTTTTATGCTCCTTGGTTGGATGATTGGCGGCTGGTTAGGCCAGCAAGGGGGACACGAAAGCTTGCTCATGCCCTCCCTCCCTACTCTTGTTACGCAACCCTGCTGCTGTCTAGTTTTTTTCGCTGCAGTGTTTGTGCGGCTGGCTAAGTTCGCTACGGGGTTTGTTGACCTCCGTACCCAACAGGGCATATCCGGCGGCCGCCGAGGCGGATTAATTGAACCGGGTGAGGGCGGAGACACTCCTGTGTGAGCGGTTAGAAAGAGGAACAGGCATAGCGCAACAGGAACACACTTGGTTGCCAAGTGTGGTGACCAAGGATTGAGCCCGTTGCCAGGCGGTCCAAGAGGACCCGTCTGTGAGGCGCCATGCACACGCACTCCACTTCTTGTCGGTGATTACCAAAGGCTTGGGGTGCATTGTGCGCACACGCAGCGCCGTAAACGTGGGGCGCACATGTGCAAAAAGTGCCGTAAACACCATGGAGGTTTCTATTAAGTGTAGGGATTGCCAAAGGGGGGATAGTAGGCGGTTCAGCACATTTCTAACGTAAGCGTTTACGGCGCCAACGCCGTAAATAGTCGGGAGTATCGGAGGGGAAGCGGTCAGGAAGCAGGGATGTTCGAACCCCTAGAGACTACACCCCTCCTTGGATCCCTGTCTGACGGAGAAGGGCAAAGATGGACAAATTGGGAGGAACCTGCATAGTTCTCTTGTTGCATCATGCTGATATGGGGGCGAACTCAAAAGCTTTCCACACAAGCCTACCGGGACACACCTGTGAACACCGCCAATGGGCAGGGGGGGATCATTGTGGGTACGCATTTACGGCGCTGGCGCCGTAAAATGAGAGAGGGTAATTTCTGATGATTATCGTGACAATGGGGTTTTTGTGGCAGTGCCCTTCACCAACACCAGCCCAAAAATTTCCGGGTGCATCTAAACACGGTGACAAATGTTAAAACTGCAAACTGCACAAACTGCCATATGCAGGGGTCATGAAAATATGGGGGTGATCTAAAAAGGTTTCCACACCACCTGAAGAGGATCCAACAGTTGAAATGGTTAGGTTGTCTTTTTGGGGGTGGTTTGAAACGGATGCATGCCCAGGGCAAAGTTTGCCGTCGCCTTGTGTCATTGTGCATTGCAGGACCCACTGTGTTCTGCGCCCCTTCACATACAAGCCTGCCACTGACTCATGATCCAAGGGTTGGTGTTCTAGGAGTATTAGGGCCCGAGGCCTAACCCTCATCTGATTGCAAAACCCAAACTGTCCCCTAGAATCGTTGCAGGAAATTTGTAGTGACAAGGGTGCAGCTAGCCCCCCCCCCCCCCCCCACCCACCCCCCATCTCATCCAACCTCCTCCCCACCCCACCCAGCACCAATACTCCGAACCACCCCTGAGACGGCGCACTCAGAGGCATCGGACAGCAACACGGCCTCCACGCTAACGTGCAGCACTGAGGGCTACCGTTGTGCCACGCCGTGATTCTTGGGGGGGGATTATGTGGTGCACATATTTGCACACATTTTGCGCATATTTCTCACATGTTGCATGTCATGTGTCACAGTTATTGTACATCTCTTTGCATTTTCCGTTTGCTCAATACGGAATCCCCAAAGTCCCCAACTCATGATGACTATTTGTCGCAGTCAAGCAATGAGGCCAAAAAGCAGAAGCGTGGAAAATCTGGGAAAGGTCAGGGGGTTTCTAAAGCAAGGTACAACACACAAATGGGCCAAACGAGAGAAACAGAAGCGGAAGGCTTCTGCAGTTTTGGACTCCGATGATGTCTCTATGAAGTTCCAACGTGTTACCACATTCAAGCAACCAACACTTGGATCTGGTAGTGTTGAGCGCTTTTTTTCATTTTCCAAGTACATAGATACAGACTAGCGACATGGTCTCGATGACAATTGCCTATAATGGAGATTCGCAAGCAGGATTGGACTAAAGGCAGATGTGGGCTTCACATAGACTGAAAGGGGGAGCACTTGATGCGGCGCGCGCGCGGCACGGAGGTATAGTGGTCTAGCCTGACCAAGCAGCTGCAGCCTGTGCCCCAGAGGCCCCTTGTCTAGGGGTTTTGAGCCTAGTCCGTGATACTCTGGAGTTGAACTAAGTTGAACTACTGCACCAACTTGTTCCATCAAACTGTCCATGCTTTGAGCGCCAAATCGTGCAAGACGAGGCGCTATACAAATGTCGTTTGTTGCTCTTTGAGGATCGCACCCTCGAAGCTCAGCCCCGGCGTGTGGTACCCAAGGGTTATCTCTCCATAGGGGGCATTTTGGGAGGTGTGTCAAAGCCAGCCCCCTTACGGGCAAACACATTGGAAAAGTAGCGCGTGCGCGGCGCAGATACTCCCGAAAAATGTGTCGTGGTTTGCTTGTGTCCATGGAACACCACAGATTCAAAGCATGCATGGGACCCCTCAGGAATTAAACCCATCCATTGCAACAACACCAAGAAACAAAACTGGCCATCCAGGGCCATGTGTGCGGGAAAAAATTGATTGCCAGAAGTCCACATATTTTACCACATATTACCACACTTTCCCACATGAAAACCACATCAAAACCATGCTTTTTTCTATTGCGGCTGAGCAGAAACCCCCCCCCCCCCCCATGTGATCCGCAGCTGATGGCAATGGAGGGCAAGCCAGTTCTGATAATCGCCAGGACATCCTCCCAGCAAGCGGCACATGCAACCCCCACACCTCCCCTCCTTTATGTTGTATGTGCACAACAAATTGACCTTAACCATACCTGAACCCACTGGGTTTTCCAACCTAAGGCCCAAGCAATGCCCGACCAAGAGGGGCCAAATGGGGCCAGCGTCAGCACCTTGGGGAGGGAGTGACCACTGACCAGGATGTACGCAGAACCCCATAGAGTCCAAAGGGCCAGAGAACAGCGTGGAAGCAGGGCACAGGGGTGAACAGTCAATTGACGCCCAGTGAAGCGCCGGACGCTGACACAATGGACAGAAGGCGATGAAAGCTGTGGGGCAGCCAGAGCCTAATGCGGACAATGCAACCTGACCATTTGAAGCCCGAGACGGCCACCTGCCTTAGTCAGACAGTTTGGTCTTGTGTCCACAGTTAACTCGCGTGAGATCACCGGAAAACCTATTTGCACTTTTGGTCGTTTCTCCTGTGCATCTTACTCCTTTGCCTTGGCCATCCAACCTCTGCCCGCACACCTCTGCTCACCACCCAAACACCCTGCAGGACGGCTTCATGGACGTTCCATACGACCGCTTGCAGTTCAGTTGGCGGCGCATTTGGCTCTTTGCTGCGTCTCCACTGCTGCTTGCCCCTCTGGCTTTTGTGGTACAGTATTTCTTGAATGTGCCACTGATGGGCCAGGAGTACGTTTTGGATTCCACATCCATTGTCAGCGGCGTGCTTTACTCTGTGCCTTGGGTCTTGGCCTCACTGCTGCCCATTGAGAAAGTCCCAGGCCTGTCCATATTGGGGGTATGCCACGTGCCACTCAGGCCCCTGCTGATGACCACATATCCGCAATGCGGTCCATCACGGCTTTGGTTTTATTTCGGAAAGTCTGGGACCGCCGCCGATGTTTAACTGCCGGCTGCTGGCGGTTGACCCCCGACCGGCGCCGGTTGACCGCCAAACGCCGATGGTTTACCGCCAACTGCCAACAGTTGATGGTCAACCAATGACCAGTTGATGGATGTTGGCAGTTGCGTCTGGGTATCCTACGATGGCAGTTTTTGCAAGCTCGCTATTCGCACTGTCATTTTTCTTTGGGCCCACTTAAAGGTAGTGGTGTTAGGTTTGAACTGCAAAGGGACTGGATTATTTGTTTTTCCATTGGGGCCTGTTAGAGTACAGCCCCGTGTACAAACAACGCATCCCAGCCTTCCATGTACAAGCGGCGTACCAATTTTTCTTGTGTACGAGTGAAAAATACCACTCCCCTGTGTACATACGATATGTGTCTTGCGCCTGCGTGCGTATGATATAGATCTCTGCAACTCTCCCAAGTACAACGCATCTCAAAACCCCCCTGGTTTACAAAGGGCTTTAAAACCCCCCTCCCCCTCCCCCTCCCCCGATGAAAACCCCTCAAGAGCGCTAGGAATTCCAAATCTTACAACCCCCTCCTTGCTTTGGGACTGAACACATATGGCACAAACCATGCACTGCGCCAGGTGGGGACTGCAGTTCCAGCACACACACACACACACACACACACACACACACACACACACACACACATGACTGTTGTTGAAAGCAAACTCCCTGAGCAAAAGGAAGAGCTGGGGCTGGGGCTGGCGGTAGCGCGTGGCTGGAAAAATGCACCGATGGTGGATTGCTTCATGTGCTGAAGGTGGCATGCTCCTGGGCACTTCAACAGTCCGCTGAGCAAAATCAATAAAAGCATTATCAGGGCAATATTAGTACTTACACCACTGACAGAGACCTGTGTGATCTGGATAATTATTAGGCCACAGACAGCCCAACTTCAGACACGATTTGCGCACATCCACACATCTACACGGTATCTGCCATAGTAACTGATGCAGACAACAGAACACCTGGTACCTGGTATCTCAACTGTATCCCCCCCCCCCCACCATAGTCAAACAGGACAAGTCATCCAGGGGCTCCGTTGACACAACCAAAACACGTTCGGGCCCACAGAGTGTCAGAATGAGCAGTGGTGAGAGGCCAATAGGCGCCGCCAAAGGCAAATAATCAGATATCGAGGCCTTGTGCCAACCTCCCCCCCCACCCCCCAACTGCCCCCATGAAACCTCAGTTTATGGCTATAAACTATAGTTTAGGATTCCGACTGTGTTTTTCAGTTGATTGTCCGTGTCTACAGAATGGGTAGAAGCATGGACCCTGATCCCCGATGAATGAAAGAGAAGAACCCACTTGAGTGCTGTGCATGCTATGTGTTGGAGGGACAAAACCTAAACCCTCCCCTCCTTGGACCCAGAAATTCTATTGCCTTCGGCAAGTCCACCTTGTAGAGAATCTACCCCAAGCAACACAAACCCAAAATAGGGTAAAAACTACATAAATACGGGCTAAAACATGCTTTACATACCTTGGATGGTCATTTTAAGTGATCACAATATCAAAAAAACAAGTTTTGAAAACTTCGATTCTTGAGCTGCCCAGGGTGAAAAACTGCATTAGCAGGTTGTGTACCAATCCCTTGGGAGATTCCCCCCCCCTCCTGGACCTAATACCCAAATAGGGTGAAAATCATGTAAATATAACCTAAAACATGCTTTACATACCTTGGATGGTCATTTTAAGTGATCACAATATCAAAAAAACAAGTTTCGGAAACTTCGATTTTTGGGTTGTCCAGGGTGAAAAACTGCATTAGCAGGTTGTGTACTAATCCCTTGGGAGATCCCCCCCCCCCCTTGGACCTAATACCCAAGTAGGGTGAAAATCATGTAAATATAACCTAAAACATGCTTTACATACCTTGGATGGTCATTTTAAGTGATCACAATATCAAAAAAACAAGTTTCGAAAACTTCGATTTTTGAGCTGCCCGGGGTGAAAAACTGCATTAGCAGGTTGTGTACCAATCCCTTGGGAGACCCCCCCCCCCTGGACCTAATACCCAAATAGGGTGAAAAACACCTAAATACGGCCTAAAACATGCTTTACATACCTTGGATGGTCATTTTAAGTGATCACAATATCAAAAAACAAGTTTCGAAAACTTCGATTTTTGAGCTGCCTGGGGTGAAAAACTACATAAGCAGGTTGTTGGCCGGCCCATTCACTAGGCCATTATTGGTGGAAACAGTCATTTCGCGTCTTTGGCATGGGTTGTGACCGGCTCTCAGCAAGGCTAGAGACTGCAAAAAAACGTCCTTTCGTATCCTAGTAGGCATATCTCTCTGGGACATCCGGTTCATGCCAACACGGAGCGTTTTCACATTTTTTCAGACTTTTCTCAACTTTTGGCGTAATGCACCAAAATGTCGTCACCTTGGGGGGGGTATGTGTATGCTTTTCGAAATCTGTGGGAAAACGCCGTTTCAGAAATGTATGGGTTGGGGGGGGTAGGTGGTCACAGTTTTGCGCACCGAGCTGTACAAGGGAGGACACACAGGGCACAGGCAATGGTCCAGGGATCACTCATTATTCCGAATCCGATTCGTTGTCATCGTTGCCCCTTTCTGCAAGGGCCGGGACTCCATTGGGGCACACATCCCCGTGCTTGTGACTGGGAACATATTTCTTCAGTTTTTCCCAATCCTGCAGCCTGCGTGGCTTCACTGGTACCCACCCTGTGTTCAGGGGCATGGCCCACAGGCCGTCAGTTGTGAGGTCCACATTTCGCTGTTTGGTGAGCTGGACCTTGCGCCATGGAATGGCCTCACTGTACCCTGATTTCACCCAGACAAAACCGGGGTGGGCCTCCAGGTTTTCAGGGTTAGGTGTCTTGCCAAAGTCCAACCACTTTATTTTCTCATCTCTGATCAAAACAGGCTTCTGCTGATGGTCCAGGTGGCTGCCTGAAGACTTATATGCACCGGCCAGCCACCTGGACATATCCCAAAAATCGCTGCGCTTCAAAATGCGCAGCTTGCGTACAAACCGCTGTTTGTTTCGTACAACGTGCTGGATTGTTAGGCCAGCCATGTCAGTGAGACCGTAATAATGATCAACATTATAGAGGGCACGGTCCATGGCACGGGACGCTGCATCGCATAGATTATATGAGTGGCCCTTGACTGGGCTGCAAAAGCCGCGGCCTCAGTAGTGGATAAAATGTCGTGCTCTGTGTGGGCGCATGCAGGCTGCTGTGACCCACCGGTACGAGGCTTTTTGGCGCGCAAGTCAGGCCGCCGCGTCACCTGCACCCAAGTTTCACCCCCAGATCGCGCTCTTTTTCGCACCAAAGGTTTCAGTGGCGCATCAGGGGAAGCAACAGCACGTTGTGTGAATTTGTATGAAGACATGGTGGCTGCCTGTTAGCAAAAATAGGCAGCAGGCAACACAGGCACTGTCCAAAGCGGAGAAAAATCTCAAACATGTCGTTAGCACAGCATGCAAACCTGGGGTGTTCCGAATAGCCCTTTTCAAGGGCTTTCCGAATATGCCCCACATACCCCCCCCAACCGGACACTCAGCGGGCACAAATGAGACCACAAAGGCACCAACCCCTGAAAACGCTCCGTGTTGGCATGAAACCGCACGTCCCAGAGAGATATACTGTCACAACATCCCCACTCACACCCCTCAGAGTGGGTAGCACGGGGTCACCGAGGTGGCCAAAGCCGCCAAGATAGCAAAAATGGCTGAAAAGTGCATAAACTGCACCAGCGCTCGTCCCACTCCGCCCCATACAAACTCCATGGAGCCGGGACCCGGAAACATTTTTTCGGCTCAAAATCGAAAAAAACCAAAAGATTCATGATTTTTGACCCAAAAAAAGGGGGGGTCATTTTTTGACATTTTTGACCCCCCCACCCCAACCCCCCCCCCCCCCCCCCCACCTCCCTCAAAAGCTCCAAAAAGTGGGTTTCAAGTGGGGGGGATCTGGGGGGGTCCGGACCAAAAACTCATTGGGGGATGCGTTTATTGGACAAAATAAGGATTTTACAAGGGGTTAAACTAACAATTCAACCTCTTGGGGTGGGGTACGCGAATAGGCCCAAAAAGGCCCAAAATGGGGGGTATGTGGCGTTTTCCCCTGTATACGCCTGCCTGGCTTTGATATAACAACCTCTGCGAGGTGATTCTGGACTGCTAAAATTTCCACCCGGAATTTGATAGGGGGGAGGGGTTACCACGTTACCACCTTTGCACAACCAATGTATCCCCCCCCCCCCCTCCCCTCCGCTAACCCAACCCTGTTCTCCTCACAATGGGGCAGGAGGGGGCTGTGGACACACATAAATGTGACATACAAGGGTACAATTGGCTGCCCGCCTCAAGTATTGGTTTCTATTGAGGTTGGGCCATATTCTGTGCAGCAACAGTGACGGGTTCTGCGGCTCAACATCCCACACATTCTCCCTGTGGATGCGTATGCGTTTTCAAAACCGAATGGTTTTTTTTTTTGAATCAAGTCGCTTTTGGAGTCTCACCGTTTTTTGGCGGTGAGGAGACACAGCACTGCGGGTTGTTGTGTATTCCCACGGAGCTCCTGGCAGACACCTGTCCAGAGTGGCCCCTCTGCCACTGTTCTTCCCTTCCCCTCCATCTCCTGCCGCGCAGGAGATCGACAAAGTTGCAAATTTCCTCACCATGATGACCTTCGGCACTGACAAGACCGTGGCCACTTTGGGCAAGGCTTTCATCGGGAGCGTGATTATATCCACCGCTGCGGGCGTGGGCGAGGAGCTGGTATTCCGTGGCGCGCTGCAGGGGGGGCTGCAGCAGCTGCTGGTTGCTGCTAGTGCCCCAGCTGCGCTTGCCATGGGCCTGCCGCTGGTGGTAGCCAGCTTGATCTTCGGGGTGCTACACAACTACAGCAACAGCCCTGCGTACACCATCGTGGCCGCCATCGCGGTATCTGCTCGTGCTTCCCGCATTTGTGTTTCCTGCTGCTTCACCCGGTAGTTCATGCATTTGCAAGCGACAGCAATACATATTCACACTGCACAACCTGAACCGTGAGAGGGGAGAGAGTTAGGGTGATCCTTGCCAGCCGGGGGCCGGGGTGGTTGGGGGCACAGTTTGTGGATCCCCCCCCCCCCCCCCAGTACCCCACCATTTTGCGGATAGTCACCTTTTTGCGGATAGTCACTCACGGACCACTACGTGGAATGCAAGTCAGAGGAAGCCCCGACAAATGTGTTTTTTTGGGGGGGGGGTTAGGGGAGGGGAACGTTTTTGTTCATAGAAATACATTTCCTCCAGCTCATGGAGCTCCAAATGACTGGCGCGACATGGCAATCATTTTTGCGTATGATACATCTTGATCCGGCGGCCTTGGGTCCATTTCGCTCTGGAAGCAGCAGCAGCAGCAGCAACAGCGATGACCAGTCCGGTGCTATGCACAAAGCCTAGGCACCATCCAGGGATGACCCATGGCATGAAGCCGCTCTCTGGCATCACTGCAACCCCCCTCTTTGTCGACAGAATAGTTGGCCGGGCTGAAGCGAACCCCCTCCCCCCCTTTTGTTCTGAATCCTTTGGGTAGCGCTTGCCCAAGGCAACTCTGTGCACATAACGCCTCGCCCCGACGGTTGCAGCAAAGTATTGTCGGTCGACGTTACCGTCATCAGCATCCCGAAAGTTTTGGGTGGCTCCACGGGATACACAGGCACCTATGGTCCCAATAGCATGGGTGTAAGCTCACCGACCTTTCGGTGAGTGCGGTGAGTTCCCATTTTTGCCCGTTTTGCAGTCGGTGAGTGGTGGTGTGTAGTTTTTCATAACACCGTGGGAAGGGGACTTCTCTTGCGTGTCTTGTACTGCTTGCATGGCTGGGGTTGTATTCAGGCTCAGGCTTAGACTCAACGGTGCAGTGTTCTCATGTTTCCCCCTTTTGTGCAGTGCTATGGATCCCCCAAGTTTTTGTGCACACAATGGTTCACTTTTTGTGAACAACAGTTGGGCAGTCAAGCAGGAGTGGTGGACTAGTTATGATGCCTCAAGGAAGTTGACACGTTTCAAAGCAAAGGATGTGGGCATCGCTGGATTGAAAACAGGTGTAGTGCCGTCCCTTAAGAACGCAAAAACGTGCTAAAAATAGCATTTTCGTGTTGCATTGTGTTTCATCCAACAGAGTATTCTGGTGCAAGGATCCCTAGCTATGTGAAAGTGGAGGACAAAACCCTTGGAGTCTTGCGCCTTGGGAAGAGGGATGAGGCCAAAAAGAAGATTGCGGAGGAGCAACAGAGGTTGCTACACACCGATGTAGAAGATGCAGCACCCCCCGAGGCGGGCAGTGACGAGGCCAATGCAGCAGTTCTTGAGGAAGACCCCCAGACGGATGAAGAACCAGTTTTCAACGTTACTCAGGTTGCTTTTTGCAATGGGCACGTTTTGGGAATTGCCCAACGTCTCGCTTTGCATTTCTCCCGTTTTGCACCCGTTTTGCACCGTATTCCTGTTTGGGAACTTTTTTTTGTTGCAGGCAGTGGCAGATCTTCTTGAAGCCCCACTGAAGAGTGAAAAGTGTCTGCAACAAGGCATTTTTCAAAAGACCCCACCGTGGCAGTTGCAGCTTGCCAATCTTCTGGCAGTTGGGCGGCCTCAAATTGAAGCCATTGTAAATGCACTGATAGAGAATTTGCATGTACATGCAGGCATTCCTCGTGACAAGGGTGCTGCTATTCAGCACTGTTGGAAAACCCTATTTATGTCCCCCTTTGTGTCATCAGAAAGCAAATCTGTGCAATGCATGCCTGCATGTGTGTCACCAGAGTCTGAGTCTGAGCCGCGAGTACAATCCCAGCCCCGGATAACGGTGATTTCGATATTCACCAATGGTGGGATAGCATGAAAGACCGCCTACCCACGATGTATCCATATGCAATCCAAACCTTGTGCATTCCGCACACCTCGTGTGACGTGGAGCGCTCCTTTTCCATGTGGAAAAATGTGCGCTCAGAAAAGCAATACAATATGCAACATGCGTTGCACAAAGCGTATGTCTCATTTGGATTCAACGGCGTCGTGGATGCCTCATAGCAGCCGCATACTCAAAGGAAATGATGTCCATGGTGTTGCAATGTGCATGCAATCTTCCGGGAGGCTTGTCAATGTTGTCATCCACCACAACCCCACCATCCTACCACCATTTCCCCATCTTCGCTTTTGACCATTCAATCGATTTGCACCCATTTTGCACCCATTTTGCACCCATTTTGCACCGTTTTGCACCGTTTTGCACCGTTTTGCACCCGTTTTGCACCATTTTGCACCGTTTTGCCCGTTTTGCCCGTTTTGCAAGGCCCCGGTGGTGAGTGGGTGAGTGTGGTGGCGGTGAGCATACAGGCCTGCAATAGGTGCCGTGGCCCCTCCACTGCAGGTGGGCTCTGAAAAGTAGGGTTTTCCTTCACCACCTTCGAGGAATACTGTGCACGCAGTGCAAAGTTTTGTATGTCGGCAACTACTCGAACCCTAGTTTTGGCCCCTGGGGGGTGCACCTGACGCGGCACGCGCGGGGGCATGCGCGGTGTAGAGATTCGGCCTTCTGGCCCACCCAAGCACCCACAGTTCCTACCCCGGGGGCCCATCGTCTAGGGATTTTGGGCCTGATCCGCGATACTCTGGAGTAAGAAATGTCGTTTGTTGCTGTCCATTGAACATCCGTGCTAGATTGGGCAAGACGAGGCGCGTAAGAAATGTCCTTTGTTGCTCTTTGAAGATCCCGCCCTCGAAGCTCAGCCCCGGCACGAGGTAGCGGTTGGTGTGGGGTGAAACTTGTTGTTGGGCTGTGATACTGTCGGGCCTAGCGCTCGTTTTTGTGGTGTACATTGCTGTTAAGATCCCGTGGGTACGACGGCTATCGCAATATTTGGAGGGGGCAATGGGACCACCCTTCAAAAAACTATTTGCCTGTTGTTGTACCTCACCCAGTTTAATATTCGGCGCCAGGTTCGCTACCCCTCATATGGCCCTTGGCCCCATGTGCCACCTCATGTGTTGGTTGTCATCTTTTGGGCTTTGCTGCTTTGCTGGGCTAGCACACAGGTGGCAGGTGATCTTGGGTGAGTTTCCTGGCACGTGCACGTGCGCGTAGTGCGCACACAATGCAACAACTTGGCCTCGGCATGCATTGATGAGAGTGGCTTCATGATCAACATCCTTGCTATTGCTGTTCTCAATACAATGCCAGAGCACTCGCCCAAGAGCGGGCCGCTGCGAGTTGAACATAGGCACATGGGAAGGGTACAAAGCGACAATAGTCAAGGGGGGGGGTCGGCCGTTGGGGGGGGTCCCAAAGTGGGGGGGCCTGCGCACGACCCACTACTACCACATGCAAACCTCTAGGGGGGATGTGTGTCTGGGGCATCCGTATCCCCAACTCAAGGGGGCCACGCCAAAGCATGGGAAAGAGAGAAAGAAAGACGAAAGAAAGAACGCACTATGTAACCAGCGGCGTTCGCCCCTGAAAGTTTTGGCACCACACTGGAGCCGGGGGAGAGCTCCGAATGCAGGATCTTCACTTCGCAACAAACGACATTTGGATAGCGCCTTGTCTTGCTAATCTGGTGCTCAATACATGGATGGTTTGATGAAAGGGAAGCATGCACAAAACCCTTTGGCCCCGGCATCTCTCAGAACCGGGGGGGGGGGGGGGGCTGGGGGATGTCGCATACAAGGACCCCCCCCCCCCCGGTGCCTCTGCCTAGGGGGGGCACGTCCGGCCGATGCTTGGAGGGTCGGGGGGGGGGGGGGGGGCTCCTCCCCTTCCAATGCATCCTATGCAAAGGCGAAGGAAAGAGCAAAAATGTTGGACAATGAGCCAATCAGCACATAGAACTGTGGCTTGCATGTTGCACTTGTGTGGTTGGAGATCGTTTGTACAAAGGTAAGTAGGATGGCCATGGGTATGCTCAATACCAATGCTGAAAATTGCTTTTTGCATGTCAGAGTGTGAGTTTTGACAGATAGCTGGGGGGCCGTCGCATCAGGACCGGTTGTAGTCGCCCCCCGTGGGCGGAGGGGCATGGGTGTGGTCTGAGGCCCCCACTGGGAGCACCTGGGCAGCGGGCGGAGCAGGGTGTAGAAGTTGTGCGCGTTACCAGAGTGTGGTTCACCCCCGACAGCCCCTCAGGCCACTGCAACAACAGGTGGGGGCAGGGCATGAGGACAGGGCCACACAACCACCAGCTGGTATTGTCACAGGAGAAGACGACCCCTGTTTCTCTAGGTATGCAGTCCTACTCCCGTGATCAGAGGTGCACACGTCCCTTGGGAGTCATAAGGCTCGCCATCAAGCACCAATGGTTGAAGCATGCCGTTGCACCTGATTTTGGAGCCTGTTGGTGGGGGTTTTGAAGCATGCCGCAGCACACTGAAAATTGGGTTGGGACTTTTTGAGGAAAAAATATCGGACCAAAATATCACTCTCATCCCCGAGCAGTCTAGTGGTTAAATGGTGTATGTGGGATTGCGAGGTCTCTGGTTCAATTCCTAGAGTTTGTAATCTGCAGCAATGTTGGTTGGGACAGGGGCACACAACCTGATTTTTTCCTGTTTTTTTTTTCTACACTTTGTCTGCTGATGTCCACTGTTGAACCCATTGAGGGGGGGGCAACACAACCCATGAGGAACAAGGAGACAACGGGGAGTACTAGAGACTGTTTTGCAATGGGCAATTGGAGAAGGCATCTGGACCACCCATGAAATGATTCTGTTGTGTTCATCTGTGCAGGGTGTCAGGAGATGCATTCTTTTGTGTTTGGTTCTGGATTTTGCCACTTTTGTAGCTTTTGGAAATTTGGGTACCCCCCACCTACAGCTTGAAGCATACCGCAGCATGCAGCACGCCGCAACACAGCAAATTTTTGTTGGGGACCGTTGGTGCTTGCTCGCCATGCGGCGTCACTCCCTCAAGGTGCACTTGAGGTCGGTTTTTGTACTGCATAGACATGCATAGACAGTGAGTAAACCAAACAGAACAACCACAACACAAAGTCGGTATAGTGTAGTGGTCAAAGCGGAAGTTGTACACGTGAGGGGTTGGTGGATTGGTCCCTGCTAGTAGTATCGTCTGGTGAAGGTGCACCCCGACCCTTGGGGGTGGCTGAACTCGCCAAGTGGAGGCTCTCCCTCACAACATCGGTCAAGTTGGCATGGGGTGACAGAGGATGACTGATCATCACAGAATAATGTAATCACAGAAGGAGGTAAGACCTCTGGATTACATGGCTTATGTGGGAGAAGCGAGCTCTAAGCCCCCTGTTGCCAGGAACCATGCACCTTTTCAGACCCTGCCTCAGCTGGCAGGGAAAGGTTTGTGTGCCCCCAGCCCCCCACGATGCAAGGTGGTCAACTGTGGGGTGGGTGGGCTTGAGCCAAGCTCCAGCCCATACCAGTGTAAGTGCAAGTCTCGCAGACCCACCACCACCACCCTCCACGGTACCCAGCCGTTGCCCAGCCACTATCTCCCTGACGACAAGTGCCAGCATCACTGGCATTTGTAACTGACGGTAACCGCCCCACATGGCTTTGGCAACCTCCTCCAACCGCCTATCTAACTGCTACTGGAGCCGCTTCTGAGTCCCCTTCCCGTCTAATGCACCCCCCCCCCCCCCCCCCACCAAGATTGTGCACCCTTGGTCAACTGTCGGCCGACCCAACCATTGGCAACCAGTGTGGAGACCACAAACACCACAGGCATCGCTTTCCCCTTTTGTTTGAATGGCTATGAACGATACCCGTACATTGAAAGAGCTGTAGGACAAGTTCTTGCACAGATTTCCGGCACACACAAGAAAAATGTCTCGCAAAGGGAAGGGGAGGGCCATCCGGCAGCTGAGAGCAGCTGTTGGCAGCACGTGGCACCGTCCGTCCCGTGCAAATCTTTTCCAAACAAGTACGTGGGTTGTTTCATAGCGATTGCCTCATCTTGTTGCACGTTCTGTGGCCGCTGTATTTCCCAAGGGGTGCTCCTTTATCACCCCCCCACCCCACCGTCTTTTTTTGTTGAGGACAGGCCAAAAGGCCACAACTTCGTGGCGCCCATGACCTATAATGGGGTGGGTGGGTGGGTAGGTCACAGGCCAAAAAAAAATTGTGTACCTAAAATCGACCTCCAATTTCGGGCCCTGTTGATAAATTTCTTTTTTTTTCTTGAGGAACAATTTTCTGATATGGGTGGGTGGGTGGGTGGGTGGGTGGGTGGGTGGGTGGGTGGGTAAGGCCTAGGCTGCCATCCCCCCCCCCCCCCTCCCCGGCCCGGTGGGAGGTGCCTCGTCACCTTTACTCTCTTCTGCAGGGCATTTTCCTAGATGATGTGCTCGGGCGCGTGGACGCCTTGGCTAAGGCAACAACCCTTTAGCAAACACCGAGATTTGGCTGGGTAGCAAGCCTGCAAGAACCCACTATTTGTTTCATCGACGAATGCCCCACACCTGTATTAGGTGCATGACCCAATAGCAATTTTTAGGCATGGTTTGTGTCAGTGTGTTCGTGGAGCAGTGTCTTTGCCGCCAAATCTGGAAATTCCTAGTTTTACGTTTTACAGTGAGCTGGTCATGAAAGGTTTATCACCTAGGAAGTCCCTCTGATGATAGTGGCTCTTTGGCATGACCTAGGTGCAACGTCTGGCGCAGCGTGTGGGGCCACACCCTGTATGCGACACTATGTTGCCTAGTGTCGTATAGCGCCGCTCCTGTGTGTCTTCTTTCATTCTAGGCTGCTGTTGGCCCTCTAGGACTTCTGTCCACGATGGGGAGTCTCAGTGGTCACGGGGCACGATATTTGTTTCCTATGTGGCTACGAATTGTTCGGAGTTCGTCCCAGTCCCGACCTGTTTCACGCCCCATCGCCCTATCGTTACGCTACTATAGGTTTCACGGGCAAGGTCACCCCCGTGATGTGGCTTTTCTCCTAGCCCGCGGGATCACCCGCACGGCCCTGCAACATGCGCTGTGTGTTTTTTGTTTTGAATGAAGTAGCAGCCTTGTACTGTAGTCATGCTCTCACCCTACTAGTCGTGCCTTGTTTTTCAGCGTGCCATGACCAGCGTTGTGTGTATATTTTCCATTGGACCCTCCCTCCTGCCACCCTCATGTGTTCTTCGTCTTGGCGCTCACAGGTGCTTGAAGGGCTGGGATGGCCTGGGATGGTGTGCTCTTTTATAGGTTTTGTCGGCTATAATTCCCTTTTCTGTGCACGTACCGTCGGCAGTTTCTAGCCGCTGGGACCCGGACACTCAGCGGTTGCGCCTTCCCAGGCAGTAATGGTGGGTGGGAGCGGCGAGACGTAGGCAGCACCGCTACGCTCCTCTGGGAAAGTCCGACCGTTCCATCTCCGCCGCCGTAGAACAGTAGCCGCCGTGTTTGGGCGCTGAGCTATGGCCACCCTAAGCAGTCCTTGGCTCTCTATGTGTCCCATGCAAACCTTCCTCCTGACTTGTGGATCCACCTCCAACAAATGCAGTAGTGAGCATCAATCATGATACCTTTAGCTGCCTTGCCCTTTCTGCCCGCCCTGCGCTGTGCTTGTGTCGATCGGGCATGGCTAGGCTTTTTGCCGAAACTTTCCGCCCTGACAGTGGGCGGTCTATGGACGCGGGTCGCTTGTGCGGCGCGTTGGTGGTGGGCTGGGGGGGGGTCTCTATGCGTCCGCTTGACTTGGGTTGCAGCCCCGGGTTGGCTGTGGCACCGAGGTATCCCGGTTCAACAGGGGTGTAGGTTTGGAGATTGGCACCAGCCCAATTGCCCTTGCGCCTGGGGTGAACGTGGCTTGGCTAGTCTGGTAACTGCATCCCAATCCGTGTGGTGGAGAAGCGGGGAGTGGGCACCCTTCCCCAGCTAGCCGCTGGCATGGGGCCTGGCCGATCGCTGGCACCCCCCCGGTAATAGTAAGCCATGGCTTGGGCGAGGAGCGCCATTAGGAAACAAGTGCTTAACTGCCATCGTTGATCCTCCGGCTGAGGCCCAACTGCCGTGGGTTACCGCCGGCATATGACTGAGTGTATGGTTGCCCACCCTCTGTCCCTCTTTTTGGAATGAGGAGAACCCTGATTTCCGATGCATTGCAGGGCGGCTATTTTGGGTGGCTCTACCTCGTGACTGGGAACTTAGTTGTGCCGATGGTGGCGCACCTGATGGTCGACCTCGTCAGCTTCTTCATCAACTACGTGCGCATTGCGTGGCTGAGCGACGCGGAGGCCCAGCGGGAGATCTGGAATACGGACGCCCCCATCGCCAAGTCTTTCCGGGACGGCATGTCGCAGCCGGTCCTACCGCCGTGAGTGTGGCGGTGGGCCCGGCGGAGGTTGACAGGGACAGTGAGGGGGTGTGTGAGGTGCGGGGGGGGGGGGATCTTTTTTGCGAAAGGCGCCTAAGTGGCCGCTTAAGGCCTTTGACAAGCTTTTGTTTCACTCTTGTGATCTGCAAGTGCTGCATGTAGTGCTGACGCCGTCTCAAACAACACCACACACGTGACAGCTCCCACGTCACCGTAGGAAGGGGGGGGGAGGGGGCAAACGGTTGGACCAGAGTCCGTGCTGGCTTCCAACCCAACACCTATGGACACCACTGCCACTATCCTCAACCCAGTATGACTTTTTCACTGTGTTCAACTGCAAGAGCCATCACCAACAATGCTCTCGCGCTCCGAATCCGTATCCCAGGGCTGTGTTTAAGGAACCAGGCCTTTCTTTTTTTGATGAAGACCCTCCTTGGGTCTTTTGGGTAGTGTCTGGTACAGAACTATTGGATTCTTGTGCACCAACCTTCGAACAAGACTAATGATTCTGCAGGGCCCCAGATACATCCACCAAGACCCATTGCTGTACACAAGTCCGTGCTATGTCTTTTTCACGAAGGACGGCCTTGGGGTGAGCCGATGTTTGTTGATGTTCACCTGACGCCGGTTGGTCCGTAACAGACAGCTGTTGCTGGCCGGCAGGGGAGTACAACCTACGAAAACAGATGAATTGAAACACCACGCTTTGTTTTCGAGTCTGTCATGTTGGTTCTCTGTCCCAGACAGGTTGATGTCACAGGCAAAATGTCACAGTCAGGCCGATGCCACAGGCACGCCAATATCATCGCCCAGGAGCGACTCCGCAATCTCATCCTGTCTGCAGGGCCAGCTCCAGGAGCTCACAGGCACAATGGTGCACCTCACATTTGTGTTGCTGCTTCAAGGTTTTGTGAAGGAGGTTGTACCGGCGCGGTTGATGTTTGCCCATCCGAAGCGTTCCCATTCACATGAATTTCCGCACTCTTGAACAACACCGTCCGCTTCTCTGTCAAGTCTTTTTTGCACTGTGGCTCCCAGCTATCTGGATGGGGCCTCCCGTCCCTGTCAAGTCTGTCCTGCGATCCATACGCCACGGCAGGGGCGCGGAAGGGCACCCCACCCACCCCTCTTACAGTGAAGTTGCTGCGGGCCCCATGAAGTGGCCCAGGAGCAGATTCCGAACCCTAACCGAATGACTAAACGTTGGGTTTGTTTTCAATTGAAAACCGCCCTCTGGTACGCGAAACGCCA
Organism: Eutreptiella sp. 'Long Island Sound 2002'; assembly: GCA_964036045.1. Taxonomy (NCBI): domain Eukaryota; phylum Euglenozoa; class Euglenophyceae; order Eutreptiales; family Eutreptiaceae; genus Eutreptiella; species Eutreptiella sp. 'Long Island Sound 2002'. The sequence continues at coordinate 171,884,508 of OZ038378.1, forward strand.
TCCTGTTTCTAAGCTTTCAGGCTGTCAGAACCGAGAGGACCAGTTGGGCACTGAGCCCCCCCCCCCCGCCCATATTGGAAGGCCCATCAGTTGTTCCAAACTCCCGACAACAATCATCGTGATGCAGATACGGCTCCCTTCTTCTCAGGGCGTTTTTCCTGCTGGGCAGCCGTACGTATATGTGCATTTGAGGAGGAGTGTGCACTGTTTTTTGCCAATATTGCCTCTACCATTTCTTCTTGCCGCTTTCAGGAGCGCCATGTGGCACTCCCCCCTCCTTCCTCAGGTCTCTGATTGCCTCAACATAAACAATCAGCAGCACCCAAATGTTGCTTGAATCATTTCAAATCTCACCATTTACGTTGGAACAAAAAGGTGCCGCATTCTCTGTCGTTGAGCGACCCAGTATTGTTTGCTTGAACGCTGAAAGCAAGCCTGTTTCTGCACTTCTGCAGTGCTGCAGGGTACCCTGCACGGTTGATTGATATATGACACTAAGCCCACCCCTTCTATGTTGTGAATGAGGTGCTTAACATGTTTGCCATTCTTTGAAGTAGATGTTCTTTTCTCTAAATTTGCGACAGTTTGCCTCCTTTTTTCCCCTTCAATCAATTCTTAGGGAAGTTCAATCTTCACATATCAACGTAGTGCACGGTACTTGGTGCCTGTGTTTTGTGGAGCTGATGCCAAAATTCTCTCTGCTGGTATCTGGGCACCAGATTATGTCCATAATTTGACACAAATATTCAGTTCAAGGCTTGGCAAAAGAGTTGTTGCGATTGAGCTGAGCCTTGCAGCAGGTAACTTCTATGTCTGAGCGCAATCTGAATGGACAAGTAGCATTTTTTTCCACCCAGTACCTCTTTCAGAATTGTATGGCTCCAGATTATGTATGTTCCAGTAATTGATTGCTGATGTTTCTTGTTTGCACATTATTGTATCATGCATATCATGTTGCATTTTGCATATAGCATACAGCATATCGGCCGCTGGTGGTCATGGCCATGAAAACAACCCCCAAATGGGGTATATAACCACCGTTAAAACCACCCTTTTGGGAGGACCCCCCCCCCCCCCGTTAAAACCACCTCCTTCGGGGTGGTAAAACCACTCTGGAGTGGTTTAATGGCACTACATGCACACATGATGCAACAAAGCAATCAAAATCAGTCTGAACCATGCACTCTGCGAAACCCGAGCACAACATATTGGCATAAACTAACTGTTTGCATGATTCACAGTCGCCTCAACCTCACCCTGAGTCTGGGTTTTGGCAAGTGGCACTTCTTGATCCTCTTGCCCCCTAGCTGGGAACCACCTGTGGCCTCCGCCTCTTGCATCAATCAGAACCCAAGATATTGCTTCTCCGAACTATAGTCGACAACCCACGTCGCAAACCCCATCTCACACCCCGTTGCCAAGGCAGGTCCATCTCAAACCTTGTCCCAACCCTATGTCCATTCGGACCCCTAACCAGGATTGAATATTGGGAGAGAGCTGGTGGGGGAAGGAACATCGTCTAGGAGACTTTACCGACAAATGAGGGACACACTGGAAAGTGGATGACATCTGCTCAAAAGGGGCTCAAAATGAGTTGTATTCATCCGTTTGGGCACCACAACTGGACTAGGATCATTTTTGGAAAACCATGGTTTTGACCCGTTTTTGAGCCATTTGTGGTCCCAAATTGGCCTTTTTTCAAGGCCATTTCTGCCTTGAGAGGGGCCAAAATTGCTGAACATGGGCCCACTTGTTTATGCACCCCAAATAGTCCAAAAGTATCTTTGGAAAAAAACCTTTTAGATCCATTTTTGACTGATTTTTGGTTGCAAAACAGCCCATTTTCAAGGCGTTTTGTGACTTTGGAGTGAACAAAATGGTTTGCACTGGGCTTAAAATGTTCTCATTTCAAATGGGTTGTTTTGCGATCAAAAACATGGGTCAAAGATGTGTTATTCCAAAAATGGTCTTAGACCATTTGGGCCGTATATTGGGCCCCATGCCCAACAGTAGAGCACCAATGGTTGTTTCCATTGTAATAAGTTTTGGAAAGCAAGGGACAGTGTCCTCACTGTGTAACAAGCCTTTATGGAAAAAAGTGAAAATTGGCCAAAAGGAACGAAATGTTTGCGTAACGCGAAATTTGTATGCATGCCACAGGCCGCATAAAAGTGTTTGTGACCGCAAAAATTGACGGACATTCCACTCGGTTGTTTTTTCGCCGCGCATCATTTTGCAAATGCGGTAATGAATGTTCTCATCGCATAACATTGGTACAAGAAGACAGGTGTGTTGGGCCAAGTCTCTAGTAAACTGTAACAAATTCAGCAATGATACGTTGCTGCTTACCTTTTGTTTGGTTAGGGAAAGAGTTCGCCAATGCAGTCTCTTAGCAGGTACATTAGGAATAATTCAACATCCAGCGGTGCTTTGATGTTGCGGACAACAGGGCAAGCATTCGCGAAACCCGAATCACGCAAAATGCGTGCAACACACATCTCAAGTTCTTGAAGGTTACGATGACTATGCCAGTAGCGTGGTGCATCACGCAGGAGCAAGACAGCCAGCGTTGTTGCATTCAGGGAATTGTCGTTTTTGACAGCGTTTGTGGTAAATTGTTTGTGGTAGCGATTGTCCATCCATAAGACAACGCATTGCTGGTATATTTTGTCCTAGGTTGTTTGCAACCTGGTTGCGGCTTTCTCTTTCCCTCATGGTACGTTGTATCACACTAAACCTGACCTGGCTAAAATGCGTCGTTGTGCACTGTTCTTTTTCGTCGCGACTACAGATTTGGGCTTGCCCTAATACGGCACTACCCGATGGCGCATCAACAAATACAGGCGCCATGCCTCCTACTTCAAGGACTCCACCCACCTCTTTCTTTCTTACGCAATTGCTTTTTTGCCGCTGCAACGTGTTTGTTCATTTTTGCTGCGTAGTCGAAGGAAAAAAATCAAAAGCAATTGCGCGCCCTCACCTTTTTGTTTTAGCCCTTCCCGCAACTCTTTTACCGTTTGGTACGGCGGTTCTTCTGAGCAACCATTCTGGAAGATTCCAAATGTGGTTGCCGCTATGATCTCCAGGTCCAACAACGTGCCTAGGGGCATTGTCACTAGAAACCAAAATTTCCGTAAATGTATCACAAGCAGTGGGCAACATTGAAGAATCCTTTTGCAGCAGTCATTCACCTGTTATATACTTCTCGCGCGACCACTTTTTGTCGATTTGTTTGTTGCGCACACTGTTTTCGGTTCGCAATAAGCGTCAAATATTCGCACATTTTGATGGTTTATGCTAGCTGCATGTAGCCGGTTGCGCCACGCTACGAACGCTGTTGGGCAATGAAGCCAGCGGTGACCACAGCATGAAAACTGACCTGTAGGGCCGCCCATACAAAGGGTGACGTCAAAGAAAATGTACATGCCGTGTAGTTGGAGAATCTGATCATTTTCACTTGTATACAATCTTGGCACTTCCAATGCGTAAGGCTTCACGCATTGGATGTTGGAAACTTGTTATTTGCGACACACTATTCTATGCGCGAGGCTTTACGCACAGAACAGCGGTTCTTGGAGTAATGATTATACATTTTCAGATTACCTTGTGGAGTGAAATGCAAAGATATGTATTCTTGGCTTTGTTTTCACCGGCACACTGTGACAAGGGTACAAGGTTAGGTGCATGACCACGCCATGTTTGTCCTTGTGTCGAACTTGCTGAATTTATTGTGCGGCAATACGTTATTTTGTTGTGCACGCCCCCCTATGTGCGAGGCCTCGGGCATTAGATCGCAATAAAAGAAGGTCCTGCCTAGATAAGAAAAAATATAGCGAATCTTCTACGAGGCGTTGCCCTGGTCACCCGAAAGAATAATTCTTCAATGTCTTTCTGAACCTTTCCGATTTCCATGTTTGCAGGTATTGTGACCATGCAATTAGAGCCGCCTAAGTATTATTCATCGTATTTCTTAGGTTTTTGTGCAAGTAAGCCAAATTTTTTATGTCTATAAACATTTGGTGAGTGCAGTGCCGCGGAGCGGAGCGTGGAATTTGCCAGTTGCATGCGGAAATTCATGCAATTTCAATGCACGCAGAAAAATGAGGTGTGGATTGTATCTATTTCTTTTTTCCTGGCAATAATCGGCGATTAATCGAGCAATCAATTCATCGCCAAAATTTTTTCTGAACGTCCAACTTATGCTTAACGCCCGACTGATGCTTGAAACACCACCTTCTTGCATCATGGAGAGAAAAATAGGGTAAGCTGCCCGTATAATGCTCCACTTTTGTGCTGGCCATAACTAACGATTTTATAACAGCAGAACCTGATAAGAATTTATGTGCGAGGTATTCCCAAGAGCCAAACAAATATCTTTTGTTTTAAGATCCAACTATGGCTGAAGCCGCAAGCCGGGGTCCGCTATTGAGTGCAAATTTTCTGCCGTATCATGGCGTGCCGAAAATGGCACCATAGCTTCTTTGGTGTTTTCTTTGCGATTTCTTTGGTGAAATCAATGTAAAGATTTGTGGAACAACTTTTTTAACTTAAATTATGTTGTTTACCGGTACCATCACAAGCTCCGGTACAACTAGGTACTAGGCCTCACGCCATTACCGACCATAGGGTCCCAACGCTCCTAGCGATATTGTGTGCACTGATGAAAAGGCCGGCAAATTACGGTAAAAGGTTTGACCTTCTTGACGAAACAAAGCCCTTACACTCGTAATGAAACACCTCTTGCTGGAAAGGCTTTACCACGGCACCATGCAAAGGAAAAGATTTGACACCCGTAACGAAACAACCCGTGGTAGAAAGGCTCTAGCACCATACGATGCACCGAGTACCACCGGCAGCTTTTGTAAGCGGTGATGCGACAAGTGCAATAGAGCAGCAAAGATCAGCCTTAAATTTAACGCAAAAACAAATAACGTAAATTCTGACCTATCCACACATGGGTTGTCGAAGCTGGAGAGAGCGCGCACATGGAGCATAAGACGCATGCATGGAGCAATAGTTAATTGGATATCGAGATTGAGATGACGTTTCGAGATTTGGGCTATGGGACTATTGATTGTAATGTAGTTTAGAAATTACGACGCAATCACAATTTGTTGCGGTGATAGTTCAGGTTTTGGTATGCTCAGATTTGTACCTTGTACTCATATGCTTGTTTGTAGACGCTATGACGGGCATATGACACTTTTGTAATCCCGCAACGGATTCCTCTATGACCCTGAATCCAAGAGCAAGGCCGAAGGCAATGAGACCCCCCCCCCCCGTCTTTGCAGTTTAAGTCCTGGTTGAGCCCTCTACTTGGCACCAAAACCCACACAACAAACATACGGATTTGGATCTGCTCAGTCTTTGGGTGGACACATGGGTGTTGCCGCTTGTTGGGGAAGACGGTGGGGTTGTTTATGGAGTGGAGAGAGAATAAAACATGCATACCCGCCCGTCCGAAACCCTCTGGCCCCCGGTAACATGACATTGCCGTTTCTGACACCATGTTGTGATCGGCATGGCTAGGGTGTGCTCCTGCCCTTGGCCGAGCTGGCAAGGCAGTGCGGATCGGCTGAGTAGTTCAGACGCGTGCTCGGTCTTTCAGAATTTCCTTACGGTGTTGTTTATGATACGAATTTCAGAATTGATTGACAGATCTCGATGCTTGTGTCGAATACATGAATTTTGCGCTTATGAGAGCTTCAGTCCTCAGTATGAATCAGCATTTCACAATGCTTTCCCATTTAGGGGCTTTGCCATGATTATTCATGTTTCATCGACTCGGACGGGGTTTTGAGGATCGCGTGGATTTCACATTCTAATTTTCGTGCATTTGTATTCCGTGCCTCCGTCGATCGGAGAATTGGTGTTTTTCAAGTAGAGCAAGAGCTTAAAAGATTCATTTATCGGGGTTTATACGTCAACAATCACAATGATGGAAGGACTCGAAAGCGTGGTAGCAGAGCAGGATGCTCTTGCTCACCTTAACTCACAACTTAAGTCCAAATCACAACCTTCTCCCTTGAAAGAGGAGTTCATGTACACGCCTCCAAAGGAAGTGGACCCGGACGAGCTACCGGATATCCAACCGCCAATGGCTCTTCATTTTGATGACCGTAATACTCCTCAAGCCATTCCATTTCAAGCATTGGGTGAAGAAGAAATTCAACAACATGATCCTATGACTTTGTTGAATAGTCATGATGAGGCTATTGAAGCTTTGGGCTCGGTCATTGATCAATTGGTTAGGTTTACCACTTCCCTTGCTCAACACAATCATGGGGAAGTTGGTAAGGCATTTGAATATCTTTCGCAACATCGTCGAGTGCTTGAACGGTTGAGGCTCAAGATCCGTCGACTCGTTGATCATGAGGAAAATACACAAGAATATATGGGTGGTTTCGACAATGTGTTGCAAAACTACGTCCTTCCCACCTTGAAAAAATATTCCGCTGACATTCCGACGTTGCTTTCATTCAAGAAGATCTCCGAGAGCAAGCTCTCAACCATTGAAGCCCATTTGACGTCCTTGGAGAATTCTTTGAAGGATTGGAGTATGGAGATTTCTACAACAAAAAGTACGAGTGAATATGTTTCCCAAAAACTTGATCTTTTGTCCTCTTCGGTTTTGCAACTTCAACAATGAGTTGATCAAGTACAACAAAGTATGGGTCCTCTTTCAACATCCATGGGTGAAATTCGGTCATAAATAAATTCATTGCAATCTCTCTCTTCTTCCGTGCATACGCTTGGCTTGCGAATGGATTCCATTGAGGGAAATATCAATTGTCGGTTTTCTGACATGGAGTCTTCCCTTAAGAGTAGTTTTGCCACGGAGCTCAGTTCAATGGAGAGTCGACTAAGGAATGAATTTCAATCCCAATTTGCTTCGTTTGATTTTGCAAGGTTTCAACAACATATTGAAGTTACGAATTTGAAATTATCGTCGTTTGAAGAACAACTGGTGAATGTTGGTTCTTTGCCTCCTTTTGCAATGCTTTCATCGCGATCGGAGAGGAATGATAAATTGCTCAATGACCTACAACCTCAAATAACGATGACTCAAGTGTGGAGTAGGCGTCTAGACACAGTAAGAAAAAGTCACTACCATGTCTTTCTTGGGGTACTTGATCCAGGCTACAGCCCCCTTTTTTGCCTAAGGAAGTGCTGAGACTAACACTTAAACATTTTTGTTTCTCTTATGAAGCTTTAAGTACACTTTCTCAGCAACTAGGGTTAAAACCCTAGCTCCCCCAAGAAGTTCACCCCTACCACTCAAAGGAGCGGAGGTATCATCCCTCATGGAGGTTATACCGAAATAAAGTAGGCACTCCTTGCCTTGGGCCATGTAGGTTAAGCCTAGTGGTCTCCCACCTCAGGACTCCTATACTCAAAAGTTTCTACTACTTATTGTGGTTCCAGATTGTAACTGTTTCTGAATTCAGTTGCTTGGCCAAGTCATTTTCTGTGTCTGGTCTGACACCTATGCCCCGGATTCCTAACCAGCTCCATTTCATCCAAAAGAGTGCACATGAAGTGCTTGGTGCTATCTTGGAGGCCTGAGTCATGCCAGTTTTCACATAAAATCATTTGTTTTGTTTATAAAACCATTAGAGTTGCATATTTGATTCCTCATTTGTCTATATGCAGCCCCTCTTTGCTTACAATGCTTTGATTTGGAAGAATACTATCTCAATTCTGACTTTGATCCTGTTTGTGGTGTTCCTTGTTCGTGGACTTTACCTTTTTGCAGCTTTGGGGAAACATCTTTTGAAAAGCAATCAAGGTTTTCAATATCAACAACAAGCAAGGGACAACAGAAACTCTTTCTGGTAGCAGAGTGCAACACCCTCGCCAAGCTAAAGCACAAGAGTCCGCAGCGTATTGAGCAATGTCACGTCCATCAGTTACACTGAGCGCCAAGACCCTGCCAAACAGGTCCCAGCCAGCGGCGGGGCCTGTAGCAGGACCTTCCAGGGCTATGTCCCTGAGCAGAAGAGATGATACAGTCGTTATGGACACTACTGGCTGGCGCGGAGAGCACCAAGCAAGAGGGGCGGAAGAAAAATATATGAGAGAAGCCCCTGAGGCGCCTGTGTTAACCCAGGAACGCCTCAGAAGCCTCGAAGGGAGGGATCCGATGGCGGCTGCCCTCCTGTCTGTCGTATCTTCCTTACCTCCTTCTGAGGATGCCCCTGATCCTGAAGCCCAGGCCGCGATGGAGAAGGTCGCCAGCGCCAAAGTGAAAGCCTGGAGAAAAGCGGGAAAGCAGGAGAAGGAGAAAGAACCGATGAAGGCGTATCCCATGTTCGGCACCACGTGGGGTGAGGGGTTCGAAGCACCTTATGGGGAAATATCCGCCACGACGTCCAATGACTCCTCGGAATGGGAGGTGGACTGGATATCTAGAGAGCCTACCCCGTTGTTGCCTTCGAGGCCAAGACCACCTTCGCCTCGTGGGGTGTGCCCCGAACCCGTGCGCGTGGAAAGAGGTTTACCTTCACGTATGGCTGCCCCTAAATTCGGTCTGGATGAGACCATGGAACTCCTTTCCCGGGTTCTGGGGGCTGGGGATGAAGATCCTGATTTGAGTGCACTGTCTGCAGCACTCAAGGCTAAACTGGGGCTGTCTGAACTGAAGAAGCCCCCCTCGACCATGTCCCCGGGTGTTGAACTCCTGACCCGGGGCGTGAAAAGCAGCAGAGGGATCCGCAGCACCCCCTTGGACACTTGTCCAAGCCCTTTCCATCCTCGTGTGAGGACTGTTCCTGTATGCACTATTGGGGATTCTACTGAGGCTGAGATGGAGGACTATGGGCTGGCTGCACTGGCGCCACTTGCCACTGTCTACCCCTCACCCCCCTCAGGTGGAAAAGGTGACACTGGTGTACCTGGTCGGGGAACGAAGGGCATCGCCACAGCGAACCTTCAGATTGAGCTCCCTGAGTCCGATCCTAAAAACTTGCCCGAATGGGCCGAAGAGGTTTAGGCGTTTCTACTCCTCACCGGACAGCAACATGCTGATGTCCGGACCAAGTGCACGCTCATCAAGAAGTCATGCAAGAAAAAGTTCCTACAGCGGCAGGTGAAAACTGCCATCAGGAAGAGCTCCAGTTGGGGAGACTTCCTTAAAAGACTGGAACAAATGTACCCAGTCTACGAAACGGACCTGAGTGTCCGTACGGAGATAGAGGAACTACCCCCACTTCCTGAGTTCCCACAGCTGCCCGTATTTCTGAGTTCGTGGCGCAGCTAGAGGAGCTAATGGAGAGGATGAACCCCTCCTCATACGGGCCTACAGAGCCTCATCTGTGGCTCGTGGGTAAAATTCCTCCCAGGACTTGGGAGAATTGTAAGGAGACGTCCGAGAGGAAATCCCGGACTCATTTCTACGACGAGTTGGTCGATCTTCTGATCGAACTCGCCATGGAGAGAGAAAGCGACTCTCACATGGAGAAATACCTGCGCAACCATCTGCGGAGGGCGGCCCCTGCTGAAAAGCCTCAGGGAGAGAGGTCCCCACAACCCCACTCTAACCCTGGGAAGGGTAAGGGAGGGCAACTGAAGCATATGATCGAGACCCCCCCCGCTAAAGGCAAGGGAGCCCCCAATCTTTTTTATTGCAAGCCTACGGACGACAAGGGGGGACCATGTTACGCCCCCGACTGCGATGGACACAGCTCTTGTATGCTCCAGCTGCGGCGGACGCAGAAGACCAAGGATGGTCAGGAGGTCGGACACCAGGACCACTTCCGCTGCACTATCATGTGTGGCTATTGCGGCAAGAGGAGGCACTACGAGGATGAGTGCCACATGAAATGCCGCGAGTCCGAGAAGCTAAAGAGGGCCGAGGAAGAACGGCGTAAGAACGCCGGTAAGGGGGGGGGAGGCAGTACACCTGGGGGAACTTTCGGTGGAGGTAACCCTGGAGGAGGGCAAGGAAACTCCGCACCCCCCACAGGTGGAAAACCAGGCCCCACCCCCAGGGGTGAGCAGCCTGGGGAGAAGCGAACCGTACCCTCTACCCCCAGCGCCGGTGGCGCTGACAAGGGAAACGAGAACGCCAAGAAGCGCCGCCTCAACTGGCACTCTAAGTGCCTGCAGGCGGCGGGCTTTGAAGTGAAATTCCCTGAAGGGAGATAGGGGGGCGGCTCCGAGGAAGAAGATTTGGTTTTCTGGATCACCGTCAAAATAGGTGATCAGGTTTACAAAGCGGTCTTGGACACCGGCGCCACGCTCTCAATCGTGGCCCGCAGATTGCTAAAACAAGCCAAGATCCGGAAAACCAAAACAGTGGCCATAAGGGTAGGGGATGGTCGGACCATCCATTCCCTGGGGGGGGTTGATGTGACTGCATGTCTAGGCGATGAGGAGGTGACGCAGCACTGCAAAGTGCTTGACACCACGCCTTTGACATTGTCATTGGCACTGACTTTCTGCGCTTCAACCCCCAGGTGACGTTGCTGTCCTTGCAACGTCCCTACGCCCTTCACTGCGATTTTGGCAGTGGCCTATACTCTGTCCCTCTGGAGCTGTCAGGTCTAAAAGAATCCAGTCTACGTTACGCGAACCGGTCTTACAGAACTGAGAACTATCAGCTGGTGCGGCCAGTGTTGGAAAGCCCACTGGCCGCCCTGCAGCTGGACCTGAATGAAATTCAGGTAGAACTGTTCGCGAGTAAAGAGCAGCATCTGATGCAGCTCTACTGCTCGCGCAACCTGAACAATGTGTACCGCTTTTACTGGAAATCAATGGGGTTGTGCTACGCAAACCCCCCCTTCTCCCAGCTCGCCAAGGTGATTACCAAAATCGCCCTCGAAGGAGCGAGAGTGGGCCTGTGCATCCCCGACCGGGGTTCCACAGGTGAACACGCCTATTGGAGGCGCCTCTTGGACCGTATGACCGTGGTAAGGACTGAACTGCCCAACGGTCCCATGTACGTCCCTGAGGACTCTCAGGAGACCATGCCCGCCCCTGAATGGGGCAGTTTCCTATCCATCGTAGATGGTGCTCTAAACCCCGTGCCCGTGAGTGACCTTGATCAGGTTGTACTCAAGGAGTTGATGGCCGAAAACAAGGGCCTTACCCTCCATGATCTCAAGAAGAGATCTGAGTACTCTTCGGTTACCACTACGAGTGGTGAGTGCCCCGATGAGCCGGAGACACCAGCAGTCTCTACTCCGCTGGCTGATGCTGACGACCGCCTGAGCGATATCGCCAGTGTAATACCTCCGGTCGACCCGGAGGTTGTGACACTGAAGCATAGCGCTTTCCTAGCGCAGTTGCTCATGGAAGAGGTGGACCTAGGCGAGTCCGCCCCTGCTGGGTCTAATGATCACGCCGTGTTCTGTATGAGGGCCACTGATGGCCCCTCAGGTCAGGTACCTGGCGATTAACCCTCACCAAATAACATGCCCGTGTCTTGGTATGATGTGCAGGAACTACAGCAGGTCCTGTGGGCTAAGGCTGAGGGTATCGAGCGACGGACCCGCCTGGACCTCCTCAAGAGGACCTGGAAAACCTCTATTTGGTCCGAGGAGGATGATGAAGAGATGATCCTCCCCGATCCTGAGACCCCTCCGGTATACTCCCTCCACTATGCCCAGGAACGCCAGGACTGGGAGGATGAGTTGCCCCCCGAAACGGTGGGGCGTATAAAAAAGCAGGATAAAGGGAAGAGTAACCTCCGCGCTGAGGAGGATTTTTCTGAGAAAGTGGAGAGCATGAATCTCGACCCCCGTCTCACTAAGCTCATCCACAAGTATCAGGAGGTTTTTGGAGCTTTGCCCCCACCCCTGTCTTGTAAGAAACTGGTCCAGATTGACCTCAAACTCAAACCAGAGTTTGAAGGGTCGGTAGTGAGGCGGCGTCCATACCCCGCCCCACAAGACCAAACTGACGAGATCGAACGCCAGATCCAAGAGTGTATAGATGCTGGCCTCGTCGAGGAGTATAAGCACGGGGACTACCCCCGCCATTGTAGCCCTTGTCTTCTGGTTGCTAAACCTTGGTCCACTGCTATGCGCTTGGTCGTTGACTATGGGGAGGTCAATAAAAAGACGCAGAACCACTCAGGGACTATCCCCAACATGGACAACACCCTGGAGAGAATTGCTAAGTGTCGATTCAAGACCAAGATGGATAAGCGCAGTGGCTTCTGGCAAACAGACCTAACCCGAGCAGCCCAGGAACTGCTCGCCTTTGTAACCCCTAAGGGCCGTGTCTTCCGCTGGAAGGTCATGCCCTTTGGTGTCGCGAATGCCCCTGCTCTCTTTCAGGAGCTGATGAACAAAATCTTATATATCCTGAGACACAGACCCCTTGTGCAGGAACTGGTTTCCCGCGGGGCTGAGATGGAGGCCCACATCGACGACGTGAGCCTGGGCACTAATACCCAAGAGGATCATATCCTCCTCCTGCAAGAGTTTTTCACCGTCTGTCAGGAAAACCATCTCCGCATCAAACTCGAGAAGTGTGAGTTTATGCGAGAGGAGATGGAGTACCTATGGTTTGACGTGGGGTATGGCTGGTGGAAACCAGCCGCGTCTAAGATGCAGACCCTACAGGACATGCAGATACGTGACGACCCTAAGAAGGGTCTACACGATGTGCGGAGTTTTATTGGCGCCTGCAATTTTTACCGACGCCATATCCACAACTTTACGTATTCATCAGCCCCCCTGACTGACCTCATAAAGAAGACCAACCCTTGGCGGTGGACCGACAAGGAGGAGGCCTGTTTTCAGGAGTTGAAGAGGAAAATATCTTCCACCAACTGCCTGGGGGTGCCCCGCCCTCAGGGCGAGATAATACTCGTCACGGATGCGTGTGACGTAGGGGGGGTGGTACCCTATACCAGTGGCAGGAGCTTAACCCCAATGAGTTGTCGCACTGCCAGTTTCACACTTCAGGTCTGAACCGCGATGGAACCCTGAAGCATGACTATCCCGCCAATGAATGGCGTCTGGTGCCTCTGGGGCACTGGAACTGGAAGTGGAATCAAGCACGATCCAACTACAGTACCTACGACCAGGAACTCCTGGCTGGGATGCTCGTGCTCTCTTCCCAATCCCGTCTTCTACGTACTAACCCTGTTGTATGGCTCTGTGACCAAGAGCCCGTGAAGACATTTCAGAAGGGCCCGCCTCCTGAAAAGGCGAAACTAAAACGATGGTGGACATACCTGAGTCAGTTCAGGTTGACCGTCCATCATATACCAGGTATAAAGAACGAGATGGCTGACTACATCTCGCGTAATAACTTGGACGCCCTCCTAGGTGAGAGCTCTGAAGCGTTGGCCAAAGAGGCGTTCCAGCGTACGGATGTCCAGCTTGACCTGTCCATGCGCACTGCTGGTATCCTGGAGGGTTGGAGTCTAACCGACTATCAGTCAGAGTATAAAGAAATACTCCAAACCCTCAGCACCGCTCTCGAACACCGTGTCATTGACGGGCACCAGTGGTATAAAAACAATCAGTAGCTCTTCTACGAGGACCGTATTGTTGTGCTGAGGCACGACTGGATGGGTGCCTACAGTGGTCCCATCTCAGTTCCGGTCACACTGGCGCTAATCGCTCAGTGGACTTCTTCCGTGAGTGTTTCTACTGTAGTCTAACCCTGACTGAACTGAGGTCGCGTATGCAGACCATTGTGGATGCTTGTGGCTGTCATGCCAGCAAGCAGAGCGACAGTAGGGATAGGGGCCTGATCTCCAGCTTACCAATACCCTATTGTGCTAACTCTCTTCTCTACGTGGATTTCATCCACGGCCTACCACGCTTCGGCGGCTATGATAGTTGCCTAGTGGTAACCTGTGGCCTATCTCGCTTCACCCGTGTGTTCCCTTGCAATAAGAAAATCACAGGTGAGCAGACTGTGAAACTGTTGGTCGAACAATGGTTCGAGCCTTATGGAGCACCTAAGCAGGTGCACTCTGATGAGGATGTACGCATCCGCAGTGACACTGGGTGGTACAAACGAGTGCTAAATGCCTTCAACGTGGGGGTAACCACAGGTGTGCCCTATACCCACACGTCTAACCCTCTCTGTGAGAGACAGAACCGTGTGGTGGAGCAAAACTTAAGAATCCTGATGAAACAGGAGTGTACCAAGGACTGGGTACGCCTAGTGCCCTGGGCAGTGCTGACCATGAACTCACAGCGGAGCTCCTCTACGGGTTTCACCCCCCACGAACTGTTCCATGGAGGACGACCTGCATGGTTCTTCAAAACCCCCTTTCCTGAGGACTTCAAGAGCCCTGTGGGAGATTGGCTGGAACACAAGCAATCTCTGGCTAACCAGGCTGGGACTAACCTGAGACACATTCGTGACTGTGAACTGAGCCGACGGAACCGCTTACGGCAACCTGCCAGCTTCAAGGTTGGTGACCTTGTTTTGGTTCACCATTCACGCCTACCCTGCTGGCCACGTAACTGCCTACAGGACCCTTATTTTGGACCCTATCGTATCATCAGGATAGATGGATCCAGGATCCATGTCAGGTGCAGTCCACGTCTAGGTGGTGAACTGCTGTGTGCACCTAAACAGTTGAGGCACTATCACTCCCCTGACGATTTGTCTTGGGACGAGTGGCGCCTCAGCGACAGTGAAGTCGAGCGTATAGACCTAGAGAACGCTGCCAGTCCAGAGGAGGCAGACGAACTCGAAGAGATGACTGCCGATGACATGGCGGTCGATGGTTACTACGTGGTTGCAGGTATTGCTCGCCACGAGTATAAACAGGGCTGGAAATTCCTAACCCTGTGGGATGGCTATGGGTTATCTGAGGCGACCTAGGAACCTATGTCAGCCTTCATACAACCAGATGGGAGTATCAACCCCATCTTCCGTTCCTACCTCGTTGAGAACAACGAGGGGCAGCTACTAACCCGTGCTGAGACTATGTCCCAGGGCAAAAAGCGAAACCAATTTTCCTGTGTCAGTCTACTGACTGTGTTCTAACCTCACAGGTGCAGTGAGCACTCCGGTGCAGACGTGCCTGCGTATGGGTGTAAGAGCAGTTGTCACAGTTGCCCCGCATTGCATCGCAGGACAGGACCATTAGCCCCCCGTGACAACCACTCCCTGGCCGAAGGCCATTGATTTTTCACAGACTACTGCTTACTGAGCACTGCACTGACCCTGTCTGTGCCCTGCCTAGGTATGTGTGAGTGTGCTATGCCTGAGGTCCTAAGAGCAAGTTGCAGAAGCGGTGTCCTAATTATACCCAAGTCTGCACGCTTGCTAAACCTGGACGGTTTTCTTATTGATGCCACGGGGTACGCCCCGGGTCTCCCCTCCCCTATGCGCCCAATTTCTGTGCTGGCACAAAACCTTGGGGGAATACCCAGCGTACTAATCCAGGTATTGTTTTGCCTACCTACCTGACTACTAAAGGGAGGGGTGGCCAAAAGCTATGAAGGCATGAAAACGCCATTTTGCTAAGTGGCCAAAACACTGACCTAACCACTGCCACAGCCCACCAACCCTGCTATAATTGCAGGAAACGGGTGGGACAGTGACACACGCACTACAGGTCCTACACACCCTACAGTGGCACCATCCTGGTGGGCGAGCGCTACTGCAACTGGCTCAAGCCCGCACGCAGGACTACCACGCCTACACCCACACTCTACTGGGCGTTGCGATGGCAAAGGTCTCATGAGTCCTAATGACCCTCCTGTGAAGAAGGGAAGAGAAAACAGCGCTGCTAAGCAACTGTGG
This sequence comes from Eutreptiella sp. 'Long Island Sound 2002', assembly GCA_964036045.1. Classification (NCBI taxonomy): domain Eukaryota; phylum Euglenozoa; class Euglenophyceae; order Eutreptiales; family Eutreptiaceae; genus Eutreptiella; species Eutreptiella sp. 'Long Island Sound 2002'. Next base: position 171,900,234 of record OZ038378.1, read on the forward strand.
CCTAACAGGGACGTCATAACACGTTTCCCTGCTAGGGCTTGGAGGGAAGGGGTGCTCTTGTTGCGTGCACAGCGCGGATGTCGATGGAGTCAAACTGCCCTCGCCACTCCTGGCTGAGGCGCAGTCATTTGATTGTGTGATCAGCGCCGTATCTTTTAGCACGGCTCAAGGGACTGCACCAATCACCCTGTACCTCTCCCACCTGTACAACAGAGGCCAATGGACTGGGTTCAAGACGGAGGAACCAAGACACACTCCACATATTATACGCTTCTTAGTGTGCCCTATAATACACTGTTCCTGAACCCAGTTGCAAGCAAGCAAGCTTAAGGACTTCGCCCGTTCCCTTACGGAACGTAGGGCGAAGCCCTGGGTAACCTGGCAAGGGTTCATACCGCGTGCACAGCGCGTGGCCTACTGTCAAATCCCTTTAATGCATCGTGTGCACGCATGCAGGGAAGGGAGGCGAGACCATAACCACACTGACTCAACCAGGAGGTGAGCTCCTCCTGGGCTTACCCACCTTACTCACCATGCATCGTGTGAATGCCCAAGTGAAGCGAACGCAAAACAACCCTATTGCGAGTTATTAACAAGCCTAAGCGTTTTAAGCAACCCTACATTAACGCTACGGCTACACACGAGCAAACACTTTGTTTTCTTACCTGTGAGGAGAGAACAAGGATGAATTGGGGTACAGGGAAAGCGCCACAGCGTGTGAATGCCTCAATTAGGCACATGCATCGCGAGCACAGTGCATATTCTAACCCTACGTGCGCGCTGCGTGCTCCATTCACATCGCATACCTTTCATTCCTGTTTTGACCTGTGCAGAGCAAGAGAGAGGAGCACCGGAACCCCCAACGAACACAGCGTTGACAACCCTAACGTTTTAACGAAGCAACCAACACGAACACAATGCATGCGTGTGAGATGACACTGGTATACATGAGAGGTGGGTTGTCCACCTGCTCTGTGGTGTGGGTTGAGTTTGAATATCTTTCCCTGAAGTTTATAAAAATTTTGATGCAACTGTGCAAAAAGTTCCTTTAGAACTTTAAAAACTACGGCTCATACCTTCTTTTCCAAAAGCCGTTTACGCTTGCGCAACCTTGTTTTTTGAAGTCAGCTTCCGTTGCGCTTGTCTGCGACTTTGAGTTTTGGTGTAAAAATGAAGATTTCTCGCGTGATTTCGTCAATTTTTAGCGATTTGACTTGTTAAATCGCTACACCTTTCGCTAAACCACAGGATTCACTCCCTGTTGGTCCTCATTTCTATTTTTTTCAGCTCCTGGAGTTTTGTGGGCTCCATCAGGAGTATTGCTCCGCCCTGGCCGTTGGTCAGGACGATTACTGAAATACGTTGTTTATAGGGCGATGACCGTCCGCATTAGAGCGGTGGATCCTACCCTAGTGGGTCCTGGCGGCGGACATGGTCGGAGGGGTGCTCCACGCATCCCGTGTGCGGGGGGCGTGCCCACAGTGGACCATCCAGGTGTACACCCCCCCACGGGCGTGGCCCTTCTCCACGTGGGCGGTGCTCGCCGTTATGTGGCACCTGGCACCGGAGGACGCCCCCACAGCGACCGCGGAGGAAATCGCCCGGGACCTCCACACCTGGCCGGCCGACCAGGATTATCCCTGGCGCAGGCCCCGGGGCGGCCTCCCAGTGGCATCCGCGGCAGAGGGGCTCAGCCTCGCGGCAACCCTCCAACGGCACCCTGACAAGAAGGCACGCCACTTCCTGCAGACGGGCACGGTCCCGGCCACCCCGCCAGACTCCTAGTGGCGATGGGACGCAGGGGAGGCGCAACCGCTGCCGGGCCCCTGGGTCCTCCCGTTGTGGTATTTGCCCATGGGCACCCTGGCCCACGCCACTCAAGCCGTCAAGGGGGCTTTCCCGCAGCCGCTCCTCCCTGGCGTGGCCCTGCTCCGCAGCCTGCAGGCGGGGGCCGCCTGGGTACGGTGGAAGGAAGGAAAACGGCGCTCGAGCAAAGGCTCAGGCAAAGGTGGAGGCAAAGGCAAAGGCAACGACTCCGGCAAGGGCAGGTCGAAAGGACGTGGTCAAGGGCAAGACAAGGGTCAAGGTGGACAAGGAGGAGGCGGTAACCGCCAGCCGGACAACAAGAACAAGGACAAGAACGGAGGCAACCCCAACCCTAATCCAGGGGGGAACTCCGAGCCCTCTGGCGGGCAGTCTGGACCTACCACACGCTCACAAACGCAGGCCCAGCAAGAACAAGGAGCCAAGCGTGAGCATGAAGGTGGTGAAGACGGCAACGCTAAGAGGAGGAGCCGTTTCATGAGGACGGCCCGCAAATTGCGGAACAAGGGGTTCGAGGTGACCCGTCCCGCGGAGTTCTGACGGGGACGCTCTGGTGGCACCCAAGACCTGGTGTTTTGGGTACGTATCCGACTAGGGAGACGCGAATACCTGGGGGTATTTGACACTGGCGCCACCATATCTATAGTGGCCAAGAAGATTTTACCTTGTGGGAGCCTGAAGAACACCATGACCACCGCTGCTATACGCATGGGGGACGGACATGTGGTGCACAGCTGCGGGGACTGTGAAGTGGAGGTACCTATGGGCTCCCGGACTATCGCCCATCGGTTCTATGTGATGCACACTGAGGCCTTCGACTTTGTACTGGGGACTGACTTCTTCGTACAGCACTCCCAGATACAATCCCTGACGCTGCAAGCGCCCTACCTCCTCTACGTGGACCACGGCAGTGGCAGAGAGTCTGTGCCACTGGAGCAGTCGGAACATACCTCGAGTTACCTGAGACTATCGAAGGAGGAGCCCTCGAACATGATGGCGGCCTCCAAAACTGAGGACTATCAACTATTGGGGGAAGTCCTAGACCAAGGTCTGAAGGAGTTGGGTTACTCTCGAGAAGACCTGAGTGTGGAGTTGTTCGCCAGCGACAAGCAGCATGTACTGGACCTTTACTGCAGCAAGGGGAAGAACTGCAGCTACAAATTTTACTGGCCCTCTTTCGGGATGGCCTACGGGAACCCCAGGTTCAGTGAACTGGGGAAGGTGCTGACCAAGGTGGCCTTGGAACGTTCCCGTATGGTCCTGTGTTCCCCCGATTGGGGAGCCCATGGGGGCAACGAGTACTGGCGAAACCTCCTGGACAGGCTGACTATCCGCTCTGTTCGTTTGCCTGATGAGGCCATCTACGTGCCTCTGGGACGCAAGACGCCTATTGGGAAACCCGGATGGGGGAGTATGCTGAGCGTGGTGGACGGAGGTCTTACCTCCATCCCCTGGGAGGATCTGGACCCGACTCTGGTCCAGGCTATACAACGAGAAAGCGACGGACTCGCCTTGGCTGACTTGAAGGATCGCCTACGACCTCAAGATGCTGTTGAGACTACACCCGGAGGAGATGAGTACGTCGTGACTGACACCAACGCCCCCAACTCTCCCTGCCATGTACCTGTTCCTGATGGAGTCTCTGAGTGTGGACTATCTGAGCTACCTAGCTCTATCCACTCAGACGACGAAACTGAGCACGACGCCTTCTTCGTGCAGACCTGTGTGGAGGAAGTGGAGAACGCCGAGTACGTCGCCCCACTAAAACCCCTACTCTCCATGAGGGTGGAAGACCCCGTGGACGAGGAGCTGGACCCTCGATCCAGGCTCAGGGAGTATGTGGATTCCAAGAGGAAGTTGGTGGCGAAAAAGCTATGCTACGCGAAGCCTACCCGCAGCTCCTGGCCACTGAAGCAAGGACGTATGGGAGACCTATCCCAATTGAAGGAGGACCTCGAACAGAAGATCACCACCTGGCAAAGGGAGGTCGATCTTAAGCTCATGAAGAGCGTGTGGGGCGCCCATGTGAGGACCCCAGAGGAGGACGACCTCTCGGAGGAATGTGTATGTGAACCCCCTTGAGCGTGCCTATGTTGCCATCGTCCACCGGAGATGGTTGAACAAGACCTTCTATATGCCTACCAAGGGCTGAAGGACACTACAACAGGCGAAGAGTCGGTGGAGGACCACCTCCCGACGTCTATTACTCAGGGGGCAAGCAACTTACACTCTGACGAGGACATGGAGGACAAGATCAAGGTATTGGACCTGCGGGTACAGAAGCTTATAAGGACCTATCTGGAGGTGTTCGGAGAACTACCCCCTCCAGCCTCATGTGACAAGCTGGTACAGATGGACCTCAAGCTGAAACCCGAGTTCGTGGGTCACAAGATCCGGAGGAGACCCTATCCAGCTCCTAAAGAGCAGGCCGACGAGATTGAGCGACAGATACAAGAATGTATCGACGCTGGCCTAGTCCTGGAGTACAAGGACGGGGACTACCCCCTACACTGCAGCCCCTGTTTCCTGGTGGCTAAACCTGGGTCTACAGCCAAACGGCTGGTAGTGGACTACGGAGAGCTGAACAAGAAGACAGTGAACCACTCAGGGTCCATTCCCAATATGGAGTCTACCCTGGAGAAGATAGCCTCCTGCCGCTACAAGACCAAGATGGACAAGCCAAGCGGATTCTGGCAAGTGGACCTGACGCCCAACGCACAGGAACTACTGGCCTTCATCACCCTTCAGGGGAGGGTGTTCAAGTGGAAGGTCATGCCGTTTGGCGTGGCTAACGCACCCGCTCTATTCCAAGAGCTGATGAACAAGATCTTGTCCATCCTACGAAGGAGACCTAAGGTGCAGGAGCTCATATCCCGTGGTGCCCAGATGGAGGTTCACATCGACGATGTATGCCTCGGGACCAATACCCAGGAGGATCACCTAATCCTCTTGGGTGAGTTCTTTGCGGTCTGCCAGGAGAACCACACACGACTCAAGCTGGAGAAGTGTGAGTTCATGCAGGAGACCATGCAGTACCTGGGGTTTGACGTTGGCTATGGGTGGTGGACCCCAGCGGCCTCTAAGGCCAAACCCCTGATGGATGCCAAGGTACGACACGAAGACCCCAAGAAAGGACTTCATGATGTACGCAGTTTCATTGGGGCGTGCAACTTCTATCGCCGCCACATCAAAAACTTCACCTATACCAGCGCCGTACTGACGGACTTGATCAAGGAGAGTACTACTTGGCGCTGGCAGCCCACAAGAGCAACAAGCGTTTGATGAGCTCAAAGACAAGGTAGCCAACGCTAAATGCTTGGGCGTGCCTAGAGCACAAGGGGAGATTATCCTGGTGACCGACGCCAGCAATGTGGGCGGTGGTGGAACGTTGTTCCAATGGCAAGCACTAGAGAAGGAGGAGTTCGACTCGGCCATTTCTCAATGGGGGACGGAAGGTCTCAACCGAGATGGAACCCTCAAGCACAGCTACCCTGACGACAAGTGGGTCCTAGTACCTCTGGGCCACTGGAACTGGAAGTGGAACCAGGCCAGGGGGAACTACTCCACCTATGAGCAGGAATTGCTCGCGGATATGCTGGTGCTATCCTCACAAGCACGACTGTTGGGGAGTAACCCTGTGGTCTGGCTGTGCGACCAAGAACCGGTCCGCAGTTTCCAGAAGGTGTAAAGGGGAGCTCAGGACAGGACAGGACAAGCCTGAAAGCCTGTGTTTTCCCTAGGATTCGGTTCGTTATGTTTACTGCTATTTTGTCATTAAGGTATCGTGCTCAGTACTTGGCTGTACTGACACATGTATGTTACATAAACCCATATATTATCCTGTCGCGTTGCGGTGCAGATGCCGCTTTTTGGGCACTGCATGGCACGCGTGCGCACTGATTTGTGCATTGTTTTCTTTCGGAAAAGCACTGATTTTTAATATAAAAAGATCTGATTTTGTAGGAATGTAATGTGCAAATGCATGCATAAACACTTTCTGAGTGTCTTTTGTCTTTAGTGTGCAATGGAATTATTGCGATCTCAGCAAGAGGCAAGATCGCTCAGTACTTCTGGACTATAAAGAAAAGTCGTATTGCAGCTATTTGCTTCGCTATTGGGTTGCGCCGTCTTCGGTATTGTGGGTCGTCCAGGAGTTCTTTGAAATCAAGATTTGGGATTTTGGTACAAAAGATCTTGGAAAGCACACGACAAAACACCGTACAAGTGTTTTGAAAATAAGATCGCAATATTTGCCGCCCAGCTGCAGATTTAGCAAGCCCACAGAGACACCATGAGCGCTCCCTCAACATCAGCGCTAACCACCATAGCCGTAAAACATTCCAGCTCGCTGTCAACAATGCTCGTGCACTCGCCGCCGAGAAGACCGGCACCGCCTCCGCCTAGAGGGCCTGCACCATCACGGTCGCCGTCACTGCAGGATCTGGCGAGAGAGGAACGACGCGTGCGGGAAGAGCTGAGGTGTGCTCAAGAATTCACGTTCGCCAAGCTCTATGCGAATTTCGGGTACAAGTTTCAAGGTCTCTTCCATGCCCTCATGGTGCAGTTGAGTAGCGCCGACAACAAGGTCGTGGTTCACGGCGTACAAAGTGAAGAATTGCCGTGGAGGACGAAAGCAGTTCCACACAAGTCAAAGACAGCGCCGACGAAGAACAATGCGTATTCACGTGTGTTTACAAAATTGGAGTCGTCGCTGGAAGTTGCGCTGCACAAACTACAAAGTATCGTCTCGCTGTTGAGAAGTCCGCTTCCTTCTACGCCCTTCAGAGCCACAAAAAATAGTTCGTCAACTCAAGACCAAAAGGAGTCACGATGCAGCTCAAGTGAAGAGGCCAACGCCGATGGGTCACAAAAAGAGCCCTGGAAACGAAGAAAGGAGCACCGAGTGACGAATTCTACAAGCTTCGAAAAAGGTGTGGGAAGTTGGGTGGCCGAACAATCTCAGGAGGTCATCAGTGAGGGCAAGCCAAGAAGAGGACGACGCGCAGGCAAAGCCGTTCAAAGACGAAGAGCTGCCCAGTACTTCAGTGAACTGGTTGACGTTCTGGTCTCCAAAGTGGAAAACAAGGAGGCCTTCAAGTGGTGTCGAACTTCCTGCCCACCGCGGTCAGTGTGGGGCCAGCGTTTGGCTTCCAAGGAAGATAAGTACAACCCTTTCCTTTAGGTTTTGAGCGCTGAGAGCGCTCTGTAACTTGCGCGTATGTCGAGCGCTTGCAGCGCTCTGTGTTATCAGTCTTTGGCGCTGTGAGCGCTTTGTTTTTTCCAACCGCTGTGCCTTGCACAGTGTGAAGCCTGTTTGGCTGCATATATGCAGGAATCTGATTTAGATTCCCTGGCATGTACATTTTCAGTATGTCAACGAGGTCTTTTTTGGCCTCTTCTTGGGCGCCAAGCGCCTTGTTTGCTGGCACTGACATGTGCCTTTGCTTTCTTTTTCGTTGTAGATACTATTTTGGATCTGCAATGAGCAGTGGTGGGATACACCCTGCTTTACACTTTGAGTGAACTCTGGTTTACTCAGTTTTGCAATTCTGTTTTGCTTTGCACCTGCCTGCTTGTGAGCAGTGTGTCTTTTTTTCTTTTTCAGCTGCTTCTGTCTTGGAGAAAAAGCAGAGTGGTTTTCCCGTTTGTTTTTCTGCTTTTGTTGGAAAAAGCAGGGGTTTTCTTTCAGTATTTTTATACTAAATTTTATCTGTGCCATGAGCACTTCAGGTTGTGTGCCATGAGCACTTATCAGGTTTTTACACCCTTTGAGGAGTTTGAGTGGGTATAGGTTGAAACACCACTTCACCACTCCCCTAGGGCACTGTTTTGTGACAGAAATCCCTTTCAGGAGGGTAAAGCTATCTATGGTACCAGTGGTATTCCACTAGCATGATCTGCACATAGATAGTAGCTGTTTTTACCTGGAATGGGTAGAAATAGCCAGATCACAGACAATAATATCTGTATTGTATTGTAGGTTAAGGCCTGCATGTTTTGCTATTTTTTTTTTCTCGGGTCAGCAACTCATTTGGGGAGTGCTGAGCCTGGGGGGGGAGTGTAAACATGCAAGGCAGCCTTTCGGGTGCTTGCGTTTTACACCCACCCAGCTCTGTCTGAGCTTTTCCCAGCCCTATGGTAAAACCCTTCGCACCCTTTTGTTTTGGGGTCTCAGCCACACATCAGGGTATGTGTGGGCTTGGGGGGGGAGTGTAAAGGGGAGCTCAGGACAGGACAGGACAAGCCTGAAAGCCTGTGTTTTCCCTAGGATTCGGTTCGTTATGTTTACTGCTATTTTGTCATTAAGGTATCGTGCTCAGTACTTGGCTGTACTGACACATGTATGTTACATAAACCCATATATTATCCTGTCGCGTTGCGGTGCAGATGCCGCTTTTTGGGCACTGCATGGCACGCGTGCGCACTGATTTGTGCATTGTTTTCTTTCGGAAAAGCACTGATTTTTAATAAAAAAAGATCTGATTTTGTAGGAATGTAATGTGCGAATGCATGCATAAACACTTTCTGAGTGTCTTTTGTCTTTAGTGTGCAATGGGATTATTGCGATCTCAGCAAGAGGCAAGATCGCTCAGTACTTCTGGACTATAAAGAAAAGTCGTATTGCAGCTATTTGCTTCGCTATTGGGTTGCGCCGTCTTCGGTATTGTGGGTCGTCCAGGAGTTCTTTGAAATCAAGATTTGGGATTTTGGTACAAAAGATCTTGGAAAGCACACGACAAAACACCGTACAAGTGTTTTGAAAATATGTAAACATGCAAGGCAGCCTTTTGGGTGCTTGCGTTTTACAGAAGGGTCCCCCACCTGAGAAGGCCAAGCTACGGCGCTGGTGGACCTACCTCAGTCAACTACGGCTGACGGTACACCATATCCAGGGAGTGAAGAACGAGTGTGCCGACTACATCAGCCGCAACAACTTCGACGCCCTGATTGGTGCCCGGTCTGAAGCGCTGGCTAAGGAGGCGTTCAGCCGTATGGACGTCCACTTGGACCTCAACATGACGATGATACGCCCCCTGGATGGACTCCAACAATCGGAGTACCTGAAGGAGTTTGGGGATATCTACAAGCGCCTGGAGAAACGCCTTGAACCCCTCCTGGTCAACCAAGACCAGTGGAAGAGGGACAAGAGCTACCTCTGGCACGAGGACCGCATCGTGGTGCCTAGTGACCGAGTCCCAGCGCTGCTGAAGTGGACCCATGAGTCCAGCGGTCATGTGGGTGCTGACCGTACCCTGAGGCTGTTCAAGCAGTGGTTCCACACTACGTGGACTGACGACCAACTGCGGAAAACCCTGCAGCCGATCGTGGACAAGTGCCCGTGCAGGTCCTGCAAACCAGGGAATATCAGGGACAGAGGTCTCTACTCGACCCTGCCCATCCCTCACTGTGCTAACAGTGTTCTATACGTGGACTACACGGAGATGCCGAAGTTCGGGGGCTATGACTTCGCCCTCGTGGTAACCTGTGGGTTGACCAGGTTTACCAGGGTGTTCCCATGTACCAAGCACATTACTGGGGAGGAGACTATCAAGATACTCCTGGAGGAGTGGTTTTGTGTCTATGGGGCGCCCAAGGAGATCAACTCCGATGAGGACGTACGAGTACGCTCAGATACCGGTTGGTACAAGAGGGTCCTGAGATCCCTCAATGTCCAGGTGTCTACGGGGATTCCCTACTCTCACACGAGCAACCCCCTATGTGAGCGACAGATCCGTGTCCTCAAGGAGAACGTAAGGATATGGTGCAAAACTGAACGCACCAGAGACTGGGTGAGACTACTCCCCATCATATCCTTGATGATGAACTCCCAAGAGAGTTCAGCTACTGGCTACTCGCCCCATGAGCTATTCCTGGGGCGCCCGGCATGGTTCCTACATGCCCCCTATCCAGAGGACACCCATTCTTCTGTGGGTGAATGGGTCCAAGAGCAACAAGCGAAGGTGGACAAGGCCAAGGCTATGCTCCAGAGAGTGAGGGAGCGTCAGTGGAACAAGAAGAACCAGCACCGAGTACCGGCCACCTACCAAGAGGGGGACTGGGTGCTGGTGCACCACAGTCGACTACCCGCCTGGCCACGCTCTACCAGCGATGACCCATACTTCGGGCCGTACAAGATTCTATCAGTGGATGGACACCGTATCACCGTGCGGTGTTCTCCCCGTCTAGGGGGGACCCTGGTGTGCGCTGCTCAACACCTGAAGCGCTACTATGATCCTGAAGACCTCTGTGGGGAGGAGTGGGAGCTGAATGACGAGGAAATCGCCGCTCTGGACCTACAAGGGGCTGCCAGCCCTATGGAAGTTGAGGGTGAACTCCCCGACATGAACGCCGAGGAGATGGCTAAGGAGGGCTTCTACCTGGTGAAGTCCGTCCTACGCCACCGCTATCGCCAGGGTTGGCGCTTCCTCACCCTCTGGGAAGGGTTTGGAGTCGAAGAGGCCACCTGGGAGCCCTTCTCTGCATTTGTTCTACCTGAGGGACGCCTAAACTCAGTTCTGGTGGACTACTTGTCCCAGAACAACCTTGGTGAGTTGCTGAGGCTCGCTGAGACGCTTGCCTCCAAGACTAAAGCTAGGGACTGAACCTTACCCTTACCTGCCAAAGCGTATGTGTGAGTGTGCTATTCCTAAGGTCCTGAGAGCAAGCCGCAGAAGCGGTGTCCTAATTATACCCAAGTCTGCACGCTTGCTAAACCTGGAGGGTTGGCTTATTGATGCCACGGGGTACGCCCCGGGTCTCCCCTCCCCTAAGCGCCCAATTTCTGTGCTGGCGCAAAACCTTTGGGGAATACCCAGCGTACTAATCCAGGTATTGTTTTCCCTACCTATCTGTCTACTACAGGGAGGGGTGGCCAAAAGCTATGAAGGCATGAAAACGCCGTTTTGCTAAGTGACCAAAACACTGACCTAACCACTGCCACAGCCCACCAACCCTGCTATAATTGCAGGAAACGGGTGGGACAGTGACACACGCACTACAGGTCCTACACACCCTACAGTGGCACCATCCTGGTGGGCAAGCACTGGTGGAACTGGCTCAAGCCCCCACGCAGGACTACCACTCCTACACGCACACTCTACTTGGTGTTGTTGAAGAACGTGTCGTGGGTCCTAGCGACCCTCCTGTGAAGTGACAAGAGAACACAGCGCTGCTAAGCAACTGTGGCCTAACAGGGGACGCCACAACGCGTTTCCCCTGCAAGGGCTTGGAGGGAAGAGGTGCTCTTGCGTGCACGGCGCAGATGTCGATGGAGTCAGACTCCCTGCTCTGCCACAGGCAGAGGGGAGTTACTTGTTTGTGTGATCTGCGCCCTTGTTTAGCAGGGCATGAAAAAAATGGTATGCTGCTGCACCAATCACCCTACCTGCCCACCTGTAAAGCAAAGGCAAATGAAGGGGCGTTTGCGGCGGAGGAACCAAGCCACTCTCCACGTATTATACGCTTCTCAGAGTGACCTATAATACACTGTCCGCAAACACGCTGAAGAATCAGCTACCCCTGTCAAGCAAGCAAGCGTTAAGGGACTCCTCAGGTTCTCTTAAAGAACGTACCGAGGAGCCCCTGGGTACCCTAAACAAGGTTTACCGTGCGCACTTCGCGTGGCCTACCCTTTAATGCGTGTGTGAATGCGCGAGCATGCACGTGTAGCGTGGGCAAACCTGCCCATCTCAACCACAATCACGAACTCCACCAGGGGGTGGCCCCTGGGCTTACTCACCTTACCTACCGCTGGAGAGAGAGAGCAAGTGAGGGGCGCACGCGAAGAACGTTGCTATGCACTTGTGTGTATGTCTAATCACCCTGATCTGACCTCTAATCATCTGCAATCTTTCTAATCAATCCCTCTATCGCGTCCTATCGTTGTTAGCGCTGCTACAAGACTCGTTCACGGAGACACGAGACGAGCAATGTGTATGCGACATACGAGACGAGCATACCTGTAGTTTATACCTGATTCATTGAAGTCTTTTTCGTTGATATCCGAATTCTTGAATTTTTGAAGCTTCTATTAGTGTGGGTGGAATCTGTATGTTTATTTATTAATGTGTGTCTCGTCATTTTCAAGACTACGTGAGACATACGTTTATAATTCCATTATTTCTTCATTTTCCAGCGCTTCGCTAGGAGCCGCTCCTGCGCGCCGCCTTTTTATGCGTATGAATTTCTGGATTTAAAAAATCTAGAGATGACTATAATTTTTATAAAAATGTGCTTCTGATGCACAATTGGATTCTGCTCAGGTGTGTCGTTTCAGAAAAATTCTAGGCCGTCATTTGACGGATTTTGGTGTCGTCGCTTCGTTTTTGCGTGGATTCGTCCATAATTCTCCCATTCCTGCCTCTGCAGATACCCACGCGCAGCCTCGCTGAGTAGGCTGTGTTCTGGCCGAAACGCAGCAGCCTGGAGAGACTGAGCAGAACCCAAGACCCCACCAAGGGGCAATTTAATTTTTTTGAGACTCCCTTCGCCCTAAGACAGGTCACAGGTCGCCAGCAGGTTTAGGAGAACCCATGCGAGTGTGTATATTATGTCTTGCGTTGGGTTTGTGTCGCGCTGCGTCTTGGAGGGAGGGATGCACATGCACATGTTTTGGCATGCTCCCAAACTAACCCAACCAAGCCACAGGAGCCCCGGCAGCGCCATGAGCGCTGAGTCTTCTGTAGGAAATGTTACAAACAGAGCAGCAAAAGAGCGCCAGCCATGGTGAGCGCCCATTTTTCTGTGTAAGGGAAACTATAGGTATTTTAAAGTAGATGTGGAAACCAAGGAAAGGCCAAGAAAAATTCCCTTTTTCCTAAAATGCGACAGTGGTGGCCACCACAGCACAAGGGGGGAGTAAGAAAAAGTGCTTTTCCATTGCTTTGAGGCATACTCTAGTTGTATTAGAGATGCACTGAGCATCCAGGCATTTCTATCTTAGTATTGGTCCCACCAAAAGTGGTGATAACACATCTTGACCTATGGAACCAAACACCCAATCAGAATATGGAGTGGACCCCTTAATCCCCTTTCAATGTGAGGCAAATCATCTTTTCCTGAGTTGACTGAGAACTGACATATCCAAGGCAGAGCCTATGAATTTATATATGTTTTTCCATGAATTCTTAGCTATCCTAGTTGTATGCACCCTAGGGGGCTGGGAACCTCTTTTTGAGAGGTCCTGAGTTCAATTCCTGGTCAGCCTAGCTAAGTAGGAAGATCCCATGTGACATGGCAGTGACCTCATCGCCACATGCCCTGCCACCTCAGCACATATGGGACCCAAAACAAAGAGTGCATATCTCCTGAGATGGCACTATGAAGAGAGAGTGACCATGGGGCAGTTTTCCAACTCTTTTCCAAAACATTTCAGCTACCTTTGTGAATATGCATTCGTATTTGACCTGAGTTGCAGTTTCTGTGAATATCCAATCATCTTTCACTGTTTACACTGCAGCCCTTCATGCTTTGATCCTGATTCTCTTCTCCTTGCATACTATTGGCTTGGGCTATCCTGGATTGACTTTATTTCAGCAAACAAAAGCTTTTCATCTCCAAAAACAAGCAGCAGGAAACCCTACACCAACAGCAAGCAGCAGGAGAGGCAAAACACAGTGCTGAAACCACTATAAACCTTTCTCCCTGGCTGCGCCGGCGAACCCAGCGGCGATGCCGATGCGGAATAGCTGAGTCCAGGAGGACACGGCGGGCGACGCCCTGTGGCTCCTCTCGTGGAACCTGCGCAACGGCCTCGTGCCGCCAGACCGGTCCCTCCGGGCCACTCAGCGGCGGCGCCGGGGGCCGGCGGCCTGTACCGACAAGGAGCACCTCAGCACCGGCATGCTACCCCAGGAGGGGGGCTTTGCCATCATGCTCCAGGAAACAGGGATCGCCGGCCGGGCACAGGAGATGCACGTGGCCGCGGCGCTCCGGAACAAGGGGTACACCGCCTTCTTCAGCAGCCGGCTGGCGTAGACGGGAGCCACCTCCACCTCGAGAGGGGGGGGCCTCCTCACCGCGGTCAGCAGCAAGTACGTGGCGGAGCACGAGGTGCTCAGCTTCACGGAAATCGTCCCCGGGAAGGCCGCGGCCCTGGAGATCCGCACGGACGGGGGAGGCCTCACCCTCATCAACATCCACGGTCCGCAAGCAGGCTGCTCCCCGTGGGCGGGACGGGCGGCGTTCTGGGCCGACATACAAATGTATGCCACGGCACGCAGCCTCGGTGGGAGGCACCCGGTGGTCATCGCCGGCGACACCAACATCTACATGGATGCCACCACCAACCCGGCCACGGAGCACTTCCGAGCGGGCTGGGAGGCCTGCGGTTTCCGAAGGGCCGCGGCAGGCGGCGAGGAGGACATGACCCCCACGCTCCACCCGTCCCGGCACAGGGTGGACACCTTCCTGGTCAACGAGCCCCTCCTGCCGTGGTCCCTGCGAGAAAGCGTCTGGGCTCGCGGCATGGCAGACCCCCAGGTGGTCGGCTCGGACCACCTCCCGGTCCGCCTGGCCCTGCCGGGCCTCCTCAGCGCAGCGGGGCGCGCGGCGATGCCCACCCCCTACAGCCACACGGAGGCCCGCCTCCTCCCGTACGACGCCGAGGCCGCGCCCGTCCAACACTGCCTGTGGGCGGCGGTCACCGCCGCGCAGGATGAACCCTCCCTGGCGCCCTGGCTGGGTCCCGCAGAGCAGCACGACTACGGGTCCATGCCCGCGGCCGCGGTGGACAAGGTGTTCGAACACCTCCACGCGACGCATGACGCCCTGGCGCGTGTGGTGGGACGCCGGCAGCCGTCCCCGGCGGGGACGGACCCGGCGGAGGGGGACCTCCCGGAGAGCGGAAAGCAGCTCCAGGCGGCGGTCCTCCGCTATGACACACTGGCAGCGCGCGCGCCGGCAGCGTACCAGGCGGACGCGGCACGGCATGGCATCCGGTCCCAGGCGGCGCTCCGGCTCACGGAGGAGCTGCGGGGTGTGTCGCCCAGGTTCCGCCCGACCACACAGGGCCAGCTACAGAAGGAGCTGGAGAGGCAAGCAGCCGCCCTTGAGGAGGATGTTCGCCGGCTCCGCGCAATCCTGGCGGCAGACCGCAAGCGCGCCATCAAGCACTTCTGGCGCCGCCACGCCCCCGACATCGCCCAGCGATGGAAAGCCGTGCGGGGAGCCATAGAGGTAGAGGCCCCGGGCCCGTCAGGCCTCTGGAACGTGCGGGTCCCCAACACCCAAACACTCAGCACGGAGGCCCACGACGTGATGTTTGCAGTTCGCGCCTTCTGGCGAGAACTATATGCCAAACGCCCGGTGGACCTCCCAGGCTTCCAGGCAGTCCTCGGCCGCCATGTCCCCCGGGTTCCTGAAGGGGCCTGGACACAGGTCCAGCAGTACTCCATGCAGGACCTGAAGTCCGCCCTGGACAAGGCAGATGGCAAGGCCCCAGGTCCCAACCACGTGGAGGCCCGTTTCATCAAGGCCCTCCCAGCACTCGTCCAGTGGCTCCTGGTCCACTCCTACCGGGCCATCCTCCGCGGCGCCCCGCCGCCGATGCACTGGAGGGACGCGCACATCTGGCTCAGCCCCAAGGTACCGGGCTCTGCCAGACTGGACGACTACAGGCCCATAGCCCTGGGCCAGCTGGACATAAAGCTGCTCACGGGCCCCCTCACCCAGCGCATCACGGAAGTGCTCACGCGGCACGGAGTGGTCAGCGACTGGCAGCAAGGGGCGCTCCCTGGCTCCAACACAGGCCCCCCGCTGTTCATGGCGCAGCGGCAGCTCCAGCGGGGAAGGCCCAACTACGTCTTCGCCTTCGACACCCCCAAGGCCTTCGACACCGCCCCGCACGGCGCCCTCCACCTCATCCTGCGCCACCTCTCCGTGCCGCCGGACGTCATCGACCTCCTGCTCTTCCTCCACACGTGCGCCAGGCTGCGCATCGTCACCGCACACGGGCTAACGCAGCCCGTCTACACGCTGCGCGACGTCCGGCAGGGCAACCCCGAGAGCCCCCTGCTGTACGCGCTCCTCCTGGAGCCCCTGCTCAGGGCGCAGGGGCACCGCCTGCGCCCGCTGGGAGGGGCCGAGCACGGCCTCATCCAGGCCTACATCGACGACCTGCTGGTGGTAGCCCACACGCTGCAGCACTTCGTCGAGGGCGTGGAGGCGGTGGCCGCGTACCTGGGGATGATGGGCATGGAGCTCAACCCCGGCAAGTGCGCCATGGCCACCACGGAGGGGGTCCCGGGCCTGCAGCTGCGCCTCTGTCCCCACCTGGAAAACCCGTGGCACTGGGTACCAGCGGCGGACTCCGTCCCCTACCTGGGACTCCAGCTGCAGCCGGACGGGGAGTTCTCCCTGCAGCGCAAGCACCAGCTACGCCTGGCAGCGGTGCACCACTGGTGCCTCAACACCCTCACGCCACCGAAAGTGGTGCAGGACGTCATCCTGGCGATCCTCGGGGGGGTGACGCAGTACGTTGCCCCTTTCATCGCCGACGACTCCGACACTGCACGCCACCTGGACCACATCACGGTCCAGGTCGCGAAGGACAGGGCGCGGTACGCCTTCGACGCCTCGCGGGACAGCCTGCAGGATGACCGGACCCTGCGGCTCACACGGGTGCCAACGCGGTGCCAGCAGGCAGCGGTGGCCCTCGTGGGTACACTCGTCCACCACCGCTCAAGCTCCGTGCGCGCCGAGGTCATCAAGATGTTCTGGGAAATAGCCGGCGCGCACGGAATATGTCCCGAGGTGCACTACTCCGTCCCGGAGTTCGCAACTCTAGCGGGGGGCGACTGGGTCCACCGCATACCCCGGGCCCTGGCCGCCCTGGGAGTGGGGCTGTACAACCCCATCGTGTGCCCCAGGGCGGCCCATGTCCAACTACAGTCCCCGCCGGGCAACATTGTCACGCTGCGCACCGCCGTGGCATGGGCACCACGGGCCACACCACCCCTTCCCCGACAATGACGACCCGTGGCCGACGGCGGTGCGAGAATGCCTCAACCAATGCGCCGATGAACACCTCCACTACTGCAGCCGTGAGCAGGAGCCCACCAACCACCCCGGGTGGCGCGACGCCTTGGTCCACCTTTTCCACACCACCGGCACGCGGGTCCCCCGCCTGAGACTCGTCCACCCCACGAGGGCTAAGCAGGACGCCCACACCGGCCCACGGGTGACCCCGGACGGCCTGCACCTCCACGTCGGGGGCTACCGCCGCCGGGGCGTCCTATCCCCCCCCACGCGGGGGGCGGCGTACCACCCGCCGGCAGCCCTCATGTACATCCTCCGCGACGTACTCGCGGAAAGCGAGCACCAAGAGCCTAACGCGGATGTGGCATGGCCCGAGCCCCTGCGCCTCCGGCCCCACGCGCCAATGCCGTTGTGGTTAGTGACCACGGACGACCAATGCACCCAAGCGACGGGGCAAGCGCAGCTCCGGGGCGAGTGGGTAATAGTGCAGGTGGGGGCAGGCCAGCCCAATCCCCGTGGGCTCCCCCGTGGCACCGCCCTGCTGGTAGCTACGGGGGTGCCGCACATGGCAGTGCACGCGCTGGAGGACCAGCCGGAGGACACGGGGCACCTGGTGGTGCACCAGCGCGGTGGCCCGGCGTGGCTCAAGGAACATGTGACGGCACTTCGGTCCTGGGCAAGCACGATCGCCGGAGCGGAGATCCGGCTGCACGACCACCCGGCGATCAGCCCTGGCGACACCAGGGCGCTGAGCGTGGACCAACTGACCCCCAGCCACCCCGACGTCCGGTGGCACTCCGCCGACCTCAACGCGGGGTGGCTCAGCCCCACCGGGTACTACTTGATCCCGGAGGCCTGGGGCCACACCTCTTCGGACGCGTCCGGGGGCGGACCCTGCAAACACGCCACCAGCGTCGCTCTCGCCGCCGACCTCACCCGCACGTGGGCGGTGGCCATCTCAGGCACGGTGCCCGACGGGGAGGAGGTGGCCGCCTCCCTCCCCCTACAATACGGTGCCCACCGACCATGGGTCCACAAGGTGGACGCCGAAGTCATCCTCAACCTCCTGCGGCACGCAGATCGCGAGCGGACCACGGGGGTCCCCGCGGGCGCGGCGAAGGTGGTCAACCAGATGCCCCTGCGGTGGCTCCGGGACAGCCTGTGCGCGCGAGGGCAACACGCCGGGCACCCGTTCTGGTACGTCCGAGCTACCTCGCGCCACAGTGACGCCCTACTGCACAAGGCGGACTGGGCGGCGTCCCAGGACACCGTCCTGCAGAACACGCCCCCGGACCCACGCCACGCCCAACTCATTGTCGCCGGCCGTGAGGGCTTTCTCGATCTACGGCCCCCCACGATGCGGGTGCTCGGCGAGGTCGCGCAGCGGGCGCAGACGGACCATGCGCTGACGCACCGGGGACACACACCTTTGGGCGCGGCCCACGCCACAGCCTATGTCCACGCCCGGGACCTCACCGCCACAGCCACCAACCGCCGGGCGCTGCGGGCCCGAGACGGCCACACGCCAGTGCAGCGCAGGCTCCGCGTCCGTAAGGAGCGGCTCTCCGGCGTCGCTGTCATCCCACAACCATGCCTCCTATGCGGCGGCCCGGAGGAGACCCCGGTGCACATGCACGTGGGGTGCGCCCACCTACAGCTCTTCTGGCCCCACTACCGCCAGGCGGTACACGAGGCGGCCCGCCACCTCCCACCCGGGGACAAAGCCCTGTGGGTGGCCTCGCGGCGCTCCGCAGGCGCCACATGGACAGAAGTCTTCTGCTCCGGACTGGTGCCCGAGGACGCGGAGGCGCAGCTCCGCGCCATAGCCCGCTACGACCCGCCGGGAGGGACCTCTGTGGACGATTTCCTCCACCACATGTTCCGGCTGGGGGACTTCGCATGGGAGCTTCGCAACCACCGGCTGGAGGGACTCCTCCGCGAGCCCCAAAGCGCGGCTGCCCGGGCACACCGATGGCCCACTGCGGCGGAGGGCGACCACCCTCCCCCTCCCCCGCGCCCCGACAAGGACTTCGTAGCCTCCCTCCGTGTCATGAATGGCACTCTGGAGTGCCCGCCCCAAGAGGGCCCCCACCCGTACCAGGACCTGCCGGGGGGGTTCTCGAAGCACCTACAAGACGCCCTCTTCCCACCGTGGATCATCGGGCGCGGCTCCATGACCGCGTGGGAGGCGCGCATCGTGGGTGAGGAATGGGCGCGCGAGTGGAGCCGGTGGTGCGCCACCACGCGCGCCCCGGAGACCCCTGCGCAACGATTCCCGCTGTCCCGCTCGAGGGATGGGGGCCGGACACCCGGCCGAGACCCACCGTGATCCGCGGGGCGGGACCTGACCACCCGTGGGACAAGGCGACAGGGGAAAGGCTGCAAGTGGCCCCGGGACCGCAAACGGGATGGACTGGGGACGTGTCCTCACTCGTCAGGACACCCGCCCCCCCCCCGCATCGTCCTTCACGCCGCCAACGTACTGCGGGCTACGGAGATACGCACATGGGGACACGCCGCGGCCACCGTCCGGTGGCACCCCCCCGAGGACGGGGCCACCCAGCTCGCAGTGGCGCACTTCAAAGCTGGGGGGCCGTTATACGACGACGCCCTGTCCCGGCTGGGCGACACCCAGGGACCCTTGCTCCTCAGGCTCCCCACCGACATTGCAGCCGCGCTGCGCCAGGAGCTGGACGGCTGCGAAGGGCTGCGAGTGGGATGGGAGGCAGTCCCGGACGGCACCCTGCTGGCCATCCTCCACCGAGACACCGCGAGCGGGTGCCGATGGGATGCGCTGACGCCCCACCTCACCGGGCGCCACATGTACATGGCAACCCCCCCCCAGGGGCAGCCCCGCCCGGCGTGGGACGACCTCATCGCCGCCTTCCACGACCACAGAATTCTCCCCGACGACACGTGGCGGGAGGTCCAGCGGAAGACGCTTGGCAGGGACTACCGGCGCCGCGTCGGCGCCCGCCTGCTGGAGATCCGGGACCCCCTCCGGCAGAGGTGGGACGACCTCTGGCTCCGCCATCTCGACCCTTGATCGCCGCCCTCCCACCTCCCACACACCTGCCGGCTCTGCGGGGAATGTGACACGGTGTCCTCCGCAGCGTTGACAGGCGCCAACAGGTGCGCGCGGTGCGCCCAGGTGGCCGCGTGCCCCTGGCCCGACCCTCCCACAGGCCCGCGCAGGCGCACAGAGGAGGAGGCCCTGCACCGGCGCATCGAGGGGGCACACACCCCCTCACACGAACGCGCGGGCCCCGCGGGCGCTGCCCTTCTGTGGATCCACGTGCACCTGCGGGACCCCACATCCGTTGCGCACCTGTCGCACGTGTTCGCGCCCTGACCCCCACCCGCCGCCGCCCATTGCAGAGCCCGCAGTACCATGCCACGCCGACGGGGGGATGGGCCGGGACACACCAGGGCCCGCCGCAAAGCGCAGGAGGCGGCCGTCCGGGGCCTGGTGACGGACGCGGTGGCGGAGGCGCACGAGGCGCACGCTGCCGCACGGCGTGACCTGACAGGCAGTGCAAGGGCTTTTCTCAACGAGACCGCCCTCCCGGCCGTCCGCGCCCTGAACGGAGCGGGGGCCCCTACGCTGCTCCCGGCGATGCACCGGATCGTGAACGCCGTCAAGCCGGGGCTCATCAGCCCGGAGGCGGCCCTCTACGGGCACTGGATGGAGTGGTGCGAGTCTAACTGGTCCGGCCGGCCCCTGTCCATGGGGGATACCCTGCAGCTGGCGGGAGCGGGGTCCGCCATGTCCCTCCGCAGCAGCGCCCCAGCCCTGCTGCACGCCCTCAGGATGCGCTACGCCGGGGACGCGGCCCCGTACCTGAACCAGGCGCGGGCCACGTACCCGGGCGGAGTGTCCGAGCTGGATGCGGCGCTCCACCTCTCAGCGTCAGCAGGGTCGCCCCGGTGTGTTCGACCCATGGGGTGTTGGTTCTTTCCTGTCCCTCGTTGGCCCTATGTGTGCGCGGTGTCCCGGGCCTCTTGGCTCCTGTTCACTGGTGTGCTCGCGCGGTTTGTTGTGTCGTGTCTGCGGTGTCCTGGGCCACTTGGCTCCTGTTCACCGGTGTGTCCGCTTGGTGTGGTGCGTTGCGCGTGCGGTGTCCCGGGCCCCTTGGCTCCCGTTCACTGGTGTGCCCGCTGAGTGTGTTGTGTTGCGTGTGCGGTGTCCTGGGCCACTTGGCTCCTGTTCACCGGTGTGCCTGCTTGGTGTGTTGCTTTGCGTGCGCGGTGTCCTGGGTCACTTGGCTCCTGTTCACCGGTGTGCCTGCTCTGTCTTTTGTTTTGTTTGTGCGGTTTCCTGGGCCACTTGGCTCCTGTTCACCGGTGTGCCCGCGCGGTTTGTTGTGTTGTGTCTGCGGTGTCCTGGGCCACTTGGCTCCTGTTCAACGGTGTTTCCGCTCGGTGTGTTGTGTTGCGTGTGTGGCGTCCTGGGCGCCTTGGCCCCCGCTCACTGGTGTGCCCGCTCCGTGTGTTGTGTTGCGTGTGTGGTGTCCTGGGCCACTTGGCTCCTGTTCACCGGTGCGCTCGCTCGGTGTGTTGCTTTGTGTGCGCAATGTCCCGGGCCTCTTGGCTCTTGGAGTGGGCACACCGTTGAACAGGAGCCAAGGGGACCAGGACGCCGCACACGCGAAGCAACACACCGAGCGGGCGCACAGGTGAACAGGAGCCAACTGGCCCAGGACACCGCACAAACAACACAACGCACCGAGCGGGCGCACCGGTGAACAGGAGCCAGGTGGCCCAGGACACCGCATGCACAACACAACACACAGAGCGGGCACACCGGTGAACAGGAGCCAAGTTGCCCGGGACACCGCACACGCAACACAACCCACGGAGCGGGCACACTGGTGAACAGGAAGCCAAGTGGCCCAGGACACCGCACACGCAAAGCAACACACCGAGCAGGCGTACCAGTGAACAGGAGCCAAGTGGCCGAGGACTCCGCACACACTACAACACACCCAGCGGGCGCACCAGAGAACACGAGCCAAGTGGCCCAGGACACCGCACACGTAACACAACAGACCCAGAGCGGGCACACCGGTGAACAGGAGCCAAGTGGCCCAGGACACGGCACACGCAACACAACACACCGAGCGGGCACACCGGTGAATAGGAGCCAAGTGGCCCAGGACACCACACACACAAAATCAACACACCGAGCGGGCGCACCGGTGAACAGGAGCCAAGTGGCCGAGGACACCGCACACGCAACACAACACACCGAGCGAGCACATCGGTGAACAGGAGCCAAGTGGCCCAGGACACCGCAGACGCAACACAACAAACCACGCGGACACACCGGTGAACAGGAGCCAAGCGGCCCAGGACACTGCACCTACGTAGGGCGGCCGAGGGACAGGAAAGAACCAACACCCCATGGGTCGGACGCACTGGGGCGACCCAGCCGACCCACAGGGCCATTGGCAGGAGCGGTACTCCAAGGCCACTGGTCCGAGCCCGGCCACGCTGCATCGGGGACCATGGCAAACGTCACCCGGAGCCATGGAAGCAACCGGTGACAGGGGAGCCGGTACACAGTCCAAGAGGGGGTCGCCTGCCAGGCAGAGTGGCCCCGCAACTCAAGCCACAAGGCTGAGGCGGTCGTACCGTAGACAAGCGGGAGCAATACCCCTTGTGGTGAGAGATACTCCACACGGCTGGGCAGCCCCCAGAGCTGCCGCCCAAAGGAGGGGGCATGTGGCCCTACCCATGGACACATGTGGGGACACCCTCCCACCTGGGACACATGGACCGGGTGGCCGCGACAATGCCTTCCCAAGCACATGCGGGAGTGGCTGAAGAGGCACCTGACATAGGGCAGTGGGAGAAACAGGATGTCCCCTTGGTAAGACCTTCTTCCTGCAATGTCAAAGGAGGCATCCCGAGCTCCCGAAGATACCTACCTACTTACCTCAGAATCGAGATAGCATTCTTCCAAATCAAAGCATTGTAAGCAAAGAGGGGCTGCATATAGACAAATGAGGAATCAAATATGCAACTCAAATGGTTTTATGAACAAAAAATTGATTTTATGTGAAAACTGGCATGACTCAGGCCTCCAAGATAGCACCAAGCACTTCATGTGCACTCTTTTGGATGAAATGGAGCTGGTTAGGAATCTGGGGCATAGGTGTCAGACCAGACACAGAAAATGACTTGGCCAAGCAACTGAATTCAGAAACAGTTACAATCTGGAACCACAATAAGTAGTAGAAACTTTTGAGTATAGGGGTCCTGAGGTGGGAGACTACTAGGCTTAACCTACAAGGCCCAAGGCAAGGAGTGCCTACTTTATTTCGGTATAACCTCCATGAGGGATGATACCTCCGCTCCTTTGAGTGGTAGGGCTGAACTTCATGGGGGAGCTAGGGTTTTAACCCTAGTTGCTGAGAAAGTGTACTTAAAGCTTCATAAGAGAAACAAAAAATGTTTAAGTGTTAGTCTCAGCACTTCCTTAGGCAAAAAAGGGGGCTGTAGCCTGGATCAAGTACCCCAAGAAAGACATGGTAGTGACTTTTTCTTACTCCCCCCTGGAGTACTAGTTAGCTAAGCTAGTAGGACCAAGGAAAAAGGCTCAAATTACCCTGAAATTACCTCAGAAAATGGTGTAAACCTTCACAAAACCTCCTCATCAGTTCATAGAAGCTGTTCACACTGCTGGTACCCTTTAGAAACAGCGTGATGTACCGTGAATGATGTCCCTTCGAAGGGGCATTCCTCAAAAGTAGCTGGCCTGAGCCTGAACTTTTGGAAAAAACAGTTTGGGGGAAGTGGGGTTTGAACCCATGACCTCCTCCCTAGAGTCTGCATTGCTACCCACTAGGTTTGAGTTTTGAGGTTTGATTTTGCGGGTACTAGACGCCTTTCCGCCCCGAGGGGCCGCCTGGTCGGGCCAGGTGATATCCTCCCGACCGGGTCCTAGTGGGGGGCCCTCCAAGACGCACCTCCTGCCTGGTGGCGGAGTCCCCCGGGTTCACAGGGCTCGGAGCCCCGTCCCTCCCTGGCTTCCCAGTTTCGCCACTCCCCGGTCAGTGCATCCATTCGCAGCCGTGGCTGCGGGCGCTTACCCACTGCGTCGCCCCCCTAATGCGTGGTCGCCCGGAGCGCCGGCGCCGCCGGGCCCGTGCTACTGGCTTGTCGCCAGTGGAACCCCCTTGGGCTCACGCGGAGGCTGCCTAGCCTAGGGGTTGGGGCGTGGCGCTGTGCGCCACTATTGCCTTGACGGGTGCAGTGCCCCGTCTGTGTGTGCGCGGCGCTCGCGGCCGGTTCGGGGGGTTTGGGCCGGTACCTGGTGTTGTGTCTCTCTCGTTTCCCTCTTCCCGCCCCGCGTGTTCCGCTCTGCGTGTGGCGGGCCGTCCCGTCCGGGTGTCCCTTACCCTCGCTCGCTGGTACGCCATTCCACGCGGTCTGTGCGTTCCGCGCGCTCGGTCCGGTTGCCCTTCTGGTAGTCCTCGCGTGCCCTTTGCGTGTGTGTGCGCTCGCGCTCCCGCGGCGTCCGCTCCCCCCCCTCCTGGGTGGTGTGGCGTGCGCACCTCGCGCGGTCCCGGCACTGGGCGCTGGTAGGGCCGTTCCACGTGGTCCGTGCCCCTCCGCGTGTCCTGCCCCGGTCCCTTGCTCCGTCTCCGGTCCCAGTTCCCCCCTACTTGGCTTGGGGTTGCGGGGGTGGCGGTAGGGCGCCCCCGGGGGGGGGTGCCTTCTACTGTTGCGAGGGGCGTCTGGGGTCAGGCGCTCCCCCTCCCCCGACTGCCCGTCCACTGGGCGGGCTGTTGGGGTCCGCTATCCACGTGTTGTGGCCGCGGGCGTGCGGGTGTGGGGGCCCTTCTCTGTCCCCTCGGCCTGCAGGCCCTGTGGGGGCTGCACTCCGCAGGGCGGGTCAGTGGCGTTCGTGTGCCGGGGGGCGGGCTGGGGGGGGGGGTGGGGGGCCGTGTGCCGGCCCCCCCGTTTGTGCGGCCGGGGGGGGGCCTGTAGGGCGGGGGGTCGCTCTGCCTCGTTCCGTCCCTCTGCCTTCCCTGGGCAGGCAACAATGCGGGTGTCACTGGCGTCGTTCTGTCCATGGGGGGCGTGGCCACCCATACCACTCCGGTTCGTGCTCGCCCGCCTTCTCTGGGCGTGATCTGTGCGGCGTCCTGGCGCGTTGGCGCGGGCTCGCTTGTTCTCCGCGGCCCCTGTGGGAGCCGGCGGCTGGGGCGGGGGGGCGGGTCGCGCTCCGGCTCCTCTCTCGGGCGGGGGGGGGGACCGACCCCCCTGCCCCGGGGGACGGGGGCCGGAACCCCCGCGGCTTGCGGGCCGGGGGGGGGGGGTTTCGGGGGGGGGGGGGGGCTCGCGCCGCGGCCTCCCTGCCCCCCTTCTGGGTGGCGGCCTGCGGTACTCCACTCTGGCCCCCCTCGCGTCGTCGGCGCACTCCCCTCCGGCGTGCGCGTGTGGTCGGGGTCGCGGTGCCGCCCCGGGGTGGGGAGGGGTGAGGGGCGGCCCGTGGACCGCTCCCCCGGGGGCCCCTGCAGACCTGAACCCCCCCTCTGCTCTCCCTGAGTGGGCTGTGGTCACGGGAGGGTCATTTGGGCCGCGGCCCCCATACTGTTCTGGTGCGCGCGTTGCTCCGGCACGCTTGTGTGGGCTCACCCTGCGGCCGCGACCCCCGCGAGAGCAGGTCCAGCCGCATCCCCCCCCCCCCCCCGCGCGTCGCGGTCCCTTCTGGGGGGGGGGGGGGGCGTCCCCTCGGCTCCGGGGGGGCGGAGGGCCGCCCCTGTGGCTCCCAAGCCGGGGGGGGGGGTGCGGGGGGGGGGGGGGTGGGGGGGCCGCCCCTCCCGCCCCCCCGCCCCGCCGGGCGTCGGCCTGCCTTCCGTTGTCCCCGGCTTGCCCCCCCGGGGTATACTCGCGCCGTGGGGGTTGCCGGGCGGCCGCGGGCGTCGGGCGCGGTCCGGTCGGCCGCCGGGTCAGTGCAGCGGGGGGGGGGGGGTTGGGTTGGGTTGGGTTGGACTCTCCCGACTTGAAAAACGCGACGGACCCGTCAATTGAAAAATTTGGGTCCCCCGGGAGCGGCGCAATCATCGGAGTAGTCTGAGCACACTCCGCCACCAGAAAGAGGACGACCGCACGACACATCAGCCTGCTGCACTTGGCGCATACCGCCTGTATCGCTCCTTGGCCAGCCTCTGCTGGCCCGGGGCAGCCCCACCGCGCCCTGAGGGCGGCGCCCACACGGCTGGGCCGCCGCTCTCGACGCTCGCGGGATCACTCCGACGCCGCCGGGCCCGAACCCCCGGGAGGGGCATCGGGGTCTCCCCTGGCGCGGACCACTGTGGAGCTGCCTGGCACCACTGCTGACAGGGCCATGAGCGCCTCCGCCAGCCCCTGCGGCACTGTTCCTTCCGGCGCAGACATCCAGAATCGGTCTCCAACACGAACATGCACATGTTCTGGCTGGGCGTCCAGCCGCGCCAGGCTCCAGCGGTGTACAGCGGCTCCTTCCCAGGCAGGCGCCTGTCCGCCACCAATCACGACAAGCACTGAACAGTGCTGCCCGTCTGAACCCAGAGGGAACTCTGGTTCCGCCAGGGCTGCCACGCCCAGGCCTGGGGACTCCGCCAGCGCTGTGACAGCGCGGTCGTACAGGTGCAGCAATGCGGACAGGCACGCGGCGTGTTGCCACGACAGCCCATGCGTCCACCCGCTCACTGGACCATTGGATGTAGTCCAGAACAGATCCCAGGCTGCTGACCGGGCATATGTGGCCAGTGCCTCCAGGTAGACGCTGGCCAGGCTGTCTCGACGAGCTGCCGTAAGCCAGCGTGACGCTCCCGCGCATGTGCCCATGAGCATCCCCGACCACGTGACGTATACTGTGTGGGGGCGCGCTGGTGGCCATGTCGCTGTCACCTCATGGTCGGCCCGCAGGACCAGGTGCAGGCTGTCACCACTGGGACGCCCTAGGCGTACCCACGTGGTGGTCACCCACTCTGGCACTGTTGCACCGGGCGCTGCCGCGAGTACCAGCGCACGAAAGCCAGCTTGTACGGCCAGAGCAACTTTGCCACATGCTGCCAGTAGGTGCTGGCCCCATCCGGCACACGACTGTTCGCAGAACGGGCAGTTGAAGACGTTGTCTGGGGCTGTCGCCATCGTCCGGGCTGCCCGAAGCCACGTGGCCACGTTGAGGGCGTCCTTGGATAAACGGGCCTCCTGAACCACTCGCTCCCACGACGTCCCAGCCGCCGGGTCGCGGTGCAAGAGGGCATCCAGGTGCGGCATCGCTGGTGCTAACTGCTCGTACCGGCGCTCCATGGCCACAGAGTGACGCAGATACGGCACGCCCCCCGTCGTGAGTACCGCCACGCCTCCGACGTCCGCTGCAAATGGCATGGGGCCCTCTTCCACGTCCGACATCCGCGACGTCGCCAGACTGTGCGCTCTGTGCTGAAGGCCGGCTAGCCCCGGCGCGGGGCTAGGAGCACCGCTCGCGAAGTCCTGCTGAGCTGGCACGTACACTTCGTCTGCTTGCCAGAGGTGCAGTCTGGCCGCGTACTGGAACCGCAGGTTATCGACATACGGGCTGTCCGACACGGTGTGATCCTCCCCTTCGGTGGTGACGTGGGTGTTGTCCGCCAGGGCCAGCACTCGCGTGGCCAGAGGAAGGCGCATCTCGCGGAGTACAGCGAGCCCCAGGTATCTACCGAACCATTCCGCTGCCCATGGGTACGGGTCCTCTACTGCCACTGCAGACCACGCCTCAGCAAACACCCCGCGGGCGTCTGCAAGGACTGCCGCATACGCCAGCGATCGCTGGCCGCATGCCCCATCAGATCGGGGGGGGGAACCCCCCCTGCCCTGGTTTGCGCCCCCGTCTTCCCTGGGCCGGCCTCTGATAAGGCCGCTCCGTTTGCGCCGTCCTGGGCGCCGCCGGTCCGCCGTCGGCCGGCAGCAGGGAGGGCGTGTGGGCGCCTGCCTCGGCGGTGGTGCCCCCGCACCCGGGGTGCAGCGGCCTCTTCGAGGGGTTGCGGGGCCGCCGTTTATTCGGTCTGCCTCCGTCCGCTCTTGGGCCCGAGTGGAAGGGGGGGGGGGAGCGGGGGGGGCCCTCTGGTCCCCTGGCGCCGCCTCCTGACGGCCGGGGGGGGGGGCGGCGTGGCGGTCCCGGCCCCGGGAACCAGCCATCGGCTGGGGGGTCGCACCCTTCCCCCGCCCCCCTCTACCTAGAGCCGGACCCTCGTGCAGGCCCTCGCTGGGGCCCCTCATCCCCCCGGCCGTCGTCGCGCGGCGCTGGCGGGCCGGGGGCGGCCGTGAGGGTTAGCGGCCAGCGGTTAGCGGGCTGCGGGGCGGCAGGTTCCCCCCCGCGCTGGTTGTCTCCGCCCTCCCGCCCGCGGGATGTGGCGCGCGCTCCTGCGTCACGCCGTACCATGGGGGGGGCGTGGGTCGGGGGGCCCAGCTCTCCCCCCCACTTTCTGGCGTCCGCCGTCTGAGCCGTCACCTGCGCCGCCGCTTGTGTGGGGGCTGGGGCTGTGGCGGCGGCGGGTTGCGCCGGCGGTAGCGCCAGTGGGTGAGGGCGCTGCGCAAGGCCCGGGGGAGCCAGTTGTTGGCGTCCGCATCCGTGATGCGGAGCACCGCTCCCCCTTCCAGGAAGGCCGGCCACGTCGGCTCCCTGTCGGGCCACGCCGCCCGGATCACTGACCTGAGGACCCTCTCATGGTCCTCCGGGGCTGCCCACCCCCCCGTGGGTACCTCTCCGTTTCCTCCGTCTCTCCGGAGGAGCACGGCATCAAAGGGCCGGTTCCTCAACCCCCTGGTGGTCCCCTGGTTGGCCCAGCACAACCACCCGTACACCTCTGCCACCACGGGGAGGGCCTCCTCCCCCAGAGGGTCCGGGACCGTGCCCCAGTCCGGGTCCCAGGGCCGGGCCCCCTCTGCCCCTCGCGCCGGCTCCCCTCGCTGCCCTTGTGCCTGCGGCGCCGATGCCGCGCGCCGCCCCCCCTCTTCAGAGGCCATCCGCGTCGGCTCCGCTCTTGGCGCGTGGGGGGCTGGCTGGTGCTGGGGTCGTGGGGGTCGGGGGGGGACGAGCTCGCCGGCGTCAGGGTCGATTTTGTAGAGGTGGTGGTGGTGGTGGTGGTGGTGGTGGGTGTGGTGCGCCAGCATCTGTTGGATGCCGGGGGGGATGCACCTCGGCGGCTGCACGTCCGGCTGCGGGGGCGCCCCGCCCCCCGCCCCCCTCCTTTCGGCCCGCCCTCCCCCCTGGGCTCCCATGCCCCGTCCCGCCTGTCCCTTGGGGCCCGCGGCGCCCTTGCCCTTGCCCTTGGGCCCCTTTCCGGCCCCCTGCCCGTGCCGCGGGTCCCGTCCCCCGTCCCCCACGCCCTGGCCCGCCCGCTCGCCCACCGCCCCTCGCCCCGCTCCCTGCACCTGGGCGCCCTGCCCGCGCCCCTGCGCGCCCTTCCCGTGCCCTGGTCCCTTCCCGGCCCCCTGCCCTGAGTTGCGCCGTGCGCTGCCTGTGCTCTGCCCCCCCCCGCTGCTGCGCCCTTGCTCCCTGCCGCGCGCGCCCTGGCCTGCTCCTTGCGCGCGCTCCTGGGCAGTTCCCCTGTCGCCTCCTGCCCCCCGCTCCGCGCTCCCGTGGCTGGCACGCAGCTCTGCCTGCGCGCCCTCCCCTCCTTCCTGGATCACGTGCCGGGCGTCCCGCTGTCTTTGCAGCTCTGGCAGCGTGACGCCCGGCGGCGAGCGCTCGGGCGCCGGGGGGCGGACGTGCCGCGCCCGCCCCGGGGGGAAGGGCTTGGGGGGGAACTGCTCCGGGGGGCTGGTGTGGGTGTGGGTGGGGTTGGCGTGGGCGCGGTACTTCGCGCTCTCCCTGCCCACTGCTGCTGCTGCGGCGGCCGCCGGCGAGGCGCCCGTGGCCCGTGCGGGGTCCGTCCCCCGCTTTCGCGGCGTGCTGGGGGTCCCGGCGTGGCCGGCCGAGGCGGTGGCGCGGCCCGCCGGGGCCGCGGTCGCAACCCCTCGCGCACCCTCCTCGCTCTCCTCTGCGGCTGCGGCAGCCCTCGGCGATGCGCCCGGTTCCTGCGCCGGGGCTACCCCCCGTGTCGGCGGCGTGCCGGGGGCCGCGGTCGGGGCCGCGGCGTGGCTCGCTGGGACCGCGGTCTCCGCTTCCTGCGCGTCTCGGGCCCCCTCTCGGGGCGGGGCGGCAGGGCTTGCTGCTTGGGCGGCGGGGGCGGTCATCTCGGCTGGCTCAGGCTCCTGGGCCGGCGGCGGCGGCCCGACCAGCACCGCTGCCTTTGCCAGCCTCCGCTCCTCGCGCTCCGCGAGGGTCTCCCCCGTCCACTCCGGGGAGGCGGGGGAGCGGGAGCGGGACCGGCGGTGGTGGCGGTCGTCCCGCTGGGGGGAGCCATCGGAGTCTGCCATCACTGTTATCCTGGTAGGCATGCGTGGTGGCAGGCGCGCCCTTCCCACTACCTCCTGGTGCATCAGTGCCGTGCCGTGGGCAGTGCCGTGCGGTGCTCTGCGGGGGGGAGGGGGGGAGGGGGTGGGGGGCCGGCTGTGGCGTCAGCCCCGCACGTCCGGGGGCCGGCGGCCATCCATCGGCATTGGGAGGGGAGGCGGGGGAGCCACGCGGCCCACGCGTCGCGCCACAGCCCCCAGTCTGGGGCGGGGCCGAGGGCCCTGGGCCCCCGGGGGTCGTCGGATGGTGTCGGGGGGAGCCGCACTAGGTGGACCCCCGTAACGGCGGTGACCTCCTGTGTTCGCAGGAAGGCGTGTACTCCGTCCTGCGCCGCCGGCGCCGGGAGGGGGGGGCGGGGTACGGGTGCTGCCCCATAGAGGTGGGTGGGGGTGATCCCCAGGACCCGCCCGGGGTCCCCGCGGGTCGCGACGACGAGGAGGAGCAGGGGGGTGCCAGGGCACTCTTGCCAGAGGACCTGCCCCCTGTGGTGGGCACCCCTGGTTCTGGAGAGGGCCCACCGGGCCAGGGGCAGGAGCGGTACTCCAAGGCCACTGGTCTAAGCCCGGCCAGGCGGCATCGGGGACCATGGCAAACGTCACCCGGAGCCATGGAAGCAACCGGTGACAGGGGAGCCGGTACACAGTCCAAGAGGGGGTCGCCTGCCAGGCAGAGTGGCCCCGCAACTCAAATTACAAGGGTGAGGTGGTCGTACCGTAGACAAGCGGGAGCAATACCCCTTGTGGTGAGAGATACTCCACACGGCTGGGCAGCCCCCAGAGCTGCCTCCCAAAGGAGGGGGCATGTGGCCCTACCCATGGACACATGTGGGGACACCCTCCCACCTGGGACACATGGACCGGGTGGCCGCGACAATGTCTTCCGAAGCGTATGCGGGAGCGGCTCAAGAGGCACCTGACATAGGGCAGTGAGAGGGACAGGATGTCCCCTCGGTAAGACCTTCTTCCTGCTTTGTCAAAGGAGGCATCCCGAGCTCCCGAAGATACCTACCTACCTACCTCGGTGTGTTGCTTTGCGTGTGCGGTGTCCTGGGCCACTTGACTTCCTGTTCACCGGTGTGCCCGCTCCGTGGGTTGTATTGCGTGTGCGGTGTCCTGGGCCACTTGGCTCCTGTTCACCGGTGTGCCCGCTCGGTGTGTTGTGTTGTGCATGCGGTGTCCTGGGCGACCTGGCTCCTGTTCACTGGTGCGCCAGCTCGGTGCGTTGTGTTGTGTGTGCGGTGTCCTGGGCCAATTGGCTCCTGTTCACGTGTGCGCCCCCTCGGTGTGTTGCTTCGCGTGTGCGGCGTCCTGGGCCCCTTGGCTCCCGTTCACCGGTGTGCCCACTCCGTGTGTTGTTTTGCGTGTGCGTTGTCCTGGGCCTCGTGGCTCATGTTCACCGGTGTGCCCGCTCGGTGTGTTGTGTTGCGTGTGCGGTGTCCTGGGCCACTTGGCTCCTGTTCACCGGTGCGCCCGCTCTGTCCTTTGCTTTGCTCGTGCGGTGTCCTGGGCCACTTGGCTCCTGTTCACCGGTGTGCCCGCTCGGTGTGTTGTTTTGCGTGTGCGGTGTCCTGGGCCACCTGGCTCCTGTTCACCGGTGTGCCCGCTCGGTGTGTTGTGTTGCGTGTACTGAAGCGGTACCCAGAACCTATGGCCCCTGGCCCGGAGGCCTGTGAGCCGTCACACCCGTGTGGAAGCCATTGACACCGGCTATCCCTGTTCTCTAATCCGCGAAATCTGGAATCCGATTTCTAACCAATAAATCGATGTAGAATTACCATAGTTTTATTGTCTTGGGCGCTTTTCGGTCCGAAATCGGTGAAATACCCGATTTCTACCGCGATTTCTAATTGTCGTGAAATCGCCGCCTGTTCTCGCCTGTTCGTGCGCTTTCGTTGCTTCTCCCTGGCGAGTTTTGTGAGGGATTTTTCTCGAGTACCTTTGAGGTTTGAGGTTTGATTTTGCGGGTACTAGACGCCTTTCGGCCCCGGGGGGCCACCTGGTCGGGCCAGGTGATATCCTCCCCACCGGGTCCTAGTGGGGGGCCCTCCAAGACGCACCTCCTGCCTGGTGGCGGAGTCCCCCGGGTTCACAGAGCTCGGAGCCCTGTCCTTCCCCGACTTCCTCGTTTCGCCACTCCCCGGTCAGTGCATCAATTTGCAGCCGTGGCTGCGGGCGCTTACCCACTGCGTCGCCCCCCTAATGGGTGGTCGCCCGGAGCGCCGGCGCCGCCGGGCCCGTGCTACTGGCTTGTCGCCAGTGGGACCCCCTTGGGCTGGCGCGGAGGCTGCCTAGCCTAGGGGTTGGGGCGTGGCGCTGTGCGCCACTACTGCCTTGGCGGGTGCAGTGTCCCGTCTGTGTGTGCGCGGCGCTCGCGGCCGGTTCGGGGGGTTCGGGCCGGTACCTGGTGTTGTGTCTCTCTCTTTTCCCCCTCCCCGCCCCGCGTGTTCGGCGCTGCGTGTGGCGGGCCGTCCCGTCCGGGTGTCCCTTACCCTCGCTCGCTGGTACGCCATTCCACGTGGTCTTTGCGTTCCGCGCGCTCGGTCCGGTTGCCCTTCTGGTAGTCCCCGCGTGTCCCTTTCGTGTGTGTGCGCTCGTGCTGTCGCGGTGTCCGCTCCCCCCCCCCCTGGGTGGTGTGGCGTGCGCACCTCGCGTGGTCCCGGCACTGGGCGCTGGTAGGGCTGTTCCACGTGGTCCGTGCCCCTCCGCGTGTCCTGTTCCGGTCCCTTGCTCCGTCTGGCAAGCTTGGGGGGGGGCGGTCCGGTCCCGGTTCCCCCCTACTTGGCTTGGGGTTGTGGGGGTGGCGGCAGGGCGTCCCCGGGGGGGGTGCCTTCTACCGTTGCGAGGGGCGTCTGGGGTCATGCGCTCCCCCTCCCCCGACTGCCCGCCCACTGGGTGGGCTGCCGGGGCCCGCGATCCACGTGTTGTGGGCGCGGGCCTGCGGGTGTGGGGGCCCTGCTTTGTCCCCTCGGCCGGCACGCCCTGTGGGGGCTGCGCGCCGCGGGGCGGGTCCGTGGCGTTCATGTGCTGGGGGGCGGGCTGGGGGGGGGGGGGCGTGCGCCGTACCCCCCGTTTGTGCGGCCGGGGGGGGGCCTGTAGGGCGGGGGGTCGCTCTGCCTAATTCCGTCCCTCTGCCTTCCCTGGGCAGGCAACAAAGCGGGTGTCACTGGCGTTGTGCTGTCCATGGGGGGCGTGGCCCCCCATACCACTCCGGTTCGTGCTCACCAGGCTTCTCTGGGTACGATCTGTGCGGCGTCCTGGCGCGTAGGCGCGGGCTCGCTTGTTCTTCGCGGCCCCCATGGGGGCCGGCGGCTGGGGCGGGGGGGCGGGTTGCGCTCCGGCTCCTCTCTCGGGCGGGGGGGGGACCATCCCCCCTGCCTCGGGGGGTGGGGGCCGGGGCCCGAGCGGCCCGCGGGCCGGTGGGGGGGCGGGGGGGGGGGCTGTCGCGCCGCGGCCTCCCTGCTCCCCTTCTGGGCGGCGGTCTGCGGTACTCAATCCTGGCCCCCTTCGTGTCGCCGGCGCGCTCCCTTCCGGCGTGTGCATGCAGTCGGGGCCGAAGTGCCGCCCCGGGGTGGGGGGGGGTGAGGGGCGGTCCGTGGACCGCTCCCCCGGGGGCCCTTGCAGACCTGAACCCCCCCTCTACCCTCCCTGAGTGAACTGTGGTCACGGGAGGGTCACGTGGGGCGCGGCCTCCATACTGTTCCGTTGTGCGCGTTGCTCCGGCACGCCAGTGTGGGCTCGCGGGGGCAGGTCCAGCCGCCGCTCCCCCCACCGCGTCGCCCCCCAGGCTCCGGGGGGGCGGAGGGCCGCGCCCGTGGCTCCCCAGCTGGGGGGGGTGCGGGGGGGGGGGGGGGGGGGTGTGGGGGGCCCTCTGGTCCCCTGGCGATGCCTCCTGACGGCCGGGGGGGGGGGGCGGCATGGCAGTCCTGGCCCCGGGGGCCAGCCATCGGCTGGGGGGTCGCGCCCTTCCCCCGCCCCCCTCTACCTAGAGCCGGATCTTCGTGCAGGCCCTCGCTGGGGCCCCTCATCCCCCCGGCCGTTGTCGCGCGGCGCTGGCAGGCCGGGGGCGGCCGTGAGGGTTAGCGGTCAGTGGTTAGCGGGCTGCGGGGCAGCAGGTTCCCTCCCGTGCTCGCTGTCTCCGTACTCCCTCCCGCGAGAGGTGGCACGCTCTCATGCGTCGTGCCGTACCATGGGGGGGGCGTGGGTCGGGGGGCCCGGCTCCTCACCCCACTCTCGCGCATCCTCGTCTGGGCCATCACCTGCGCCGCCGCTTGTGTGCTGTCCATGGGGGGCGTGGCCCCCCATACCACTCCGGTTCGTGCTTACCCGGCTTCTCTGGGTACGATCTGTGCGGCGTCCCGGTGCGCAGGCGTGGGCCCGCTTGTTCTTCGCGGCCCCCATGTGAGCCGGCGGCTGGGGCGGGGGGGCGGGTCACACTCCGGCTCCCCTCTCGGGCGGGGGGGGCCCATCCCCCCTGCCTCGGGTGGTGGGGGCCGGGGCCCCCGCGGCTGGCGGGCTGGTGGGGGGGCGGCGGGGGGGGGGGGGGGGGTGTCGCGCCGCGGCCTCCCTGTTCTCGTTCCGGGCGGCGGCCTGCGGTACTCCTTTCCGGCCCTCTCCGTGTCGCCGGCGCGCTCCCTTCCGGCGCGCGCGTGCGGTCGGGGCTGAAGTGCCGCCCCGGGGTGGGGGGGGGTGAGGGGCGGCCCGTGGACCGCTCCCCCGGGGGCCCCAGCTGACCTGAACCCCCCCTCTGTCACCTCGGAGTGGGCTGTGGTTACGGGAGAGTCATGTGGGGCGCGGCCTCCTTCCTGTTCCGTTGTGCGCGTTGCTCCTGCACGCCAGTGTGGGTTCGCGGGGGCAGGTCCAGCCGCCGTTGCCCTTACCGCGTCGCCGTTCCTCCTGAGGGGGGGGGCGCCCCCCCGGCCCTGGGGGGGCGGAGGGCCGCGCCTGTGGCTCCCCGGCTGAGGTGCATGCGGGGGGGGGGGGCTGGGGGGGCCGCCGCCCCGCCCGCTCTCGGGCCTGTGTGGGAGGGGGGGGGGGAGTGGGGGGGGCCCTTTGGTCCCCTGGTGATGCCCCCTGTCGGCCAGGGGGGGGGGGCGGCATGGCAGTCCTGGCCCCGGGGGCCAGCCATCGGCCGGGGGGTCGCGCCCTTCCCCCGCCCCCCTCTACCGAGAGCCGGATTCTCGCGCAGGCCCTCGCTGGGGCCCCTCATCCCCCGGCCGCTGTCGCGCGGCGCCGGCCGGCCGGGGGTGGCCGTGAGGGTTAGCGGTCAGTGGTTAGCGGGCTGCGGGGCGGCAGGTTCCCCCCCGCGCTCGTTGTCTCCGCACTCCCTCCCGCGGGAGGTGGCGCGCCCTCTTGCGTCGTGCCGTACCATGGGGGGGGCGTGGGCCGGTGAACCCAGCCCCCCCCCCCAACTCTCCCGTACCCGCCGTCTGGGCCTTCACCTGCGCCGCCGCTTGTGTGGGGGCTGGGGCTGCGGCGGCGGCGGGTTGTGCCGGCGGTAGCGCCAGTGGGCGAGGGCGCTGCGCAAAGCCCGGGGGAGCCAGTTGTTGGCGTCCGCATCCGTGATGCGGAGCACCGCCCCCCCTTCCAGGAAGGCCGGCCACGTCGGCTCCCTGTCGACCACGCCGCCCGGATCACTGACCTGAGGACCCTCTCATGGTCCTCTGGGGCTGCCCACCCCCCCGGGGGTACCTCTCGGTTTCCTCCGTCCCTCCGGAGGAGCACGGCATCGAAGGGCCGGTTCCTCGACCTCCTGGAGGTCCCCTGGTTGGCCCAGCACAACCACCCGTACACCTCCCCCACCAGGGGGAGGGTCTCCTCCCCCAGAGGGTCCGGGACCGTGCCCCAGTCACGGTCCCATGGCCGGCCGTCCTCCGCCCCCCGTGCCGGCTCCCCTCGCTGCCCCTGCGCCTGCGGCGCCGATGCCGCGCCCCGTCCCCCCTCCGCCGAGGCCATCCGCGCCGGCTCCGCCCTCGGCGCGGGGGGGGCTTGATGGTGCTGGTGTCGTGGGGGTTTAGGGGGGGACGAGCTCGCCGGCGTCAGGGTCGATGTTGTAGAGGTGGTGCTGGTTGTGGTGGTGGTGGTGGTGGGTGTGGTGTGCCGGCATCTGTTGGATGCCGGGGGGGATGCACCTCACCGGCTGCACGTCCGGCTGCGGGGGCGCCCCGCCCTCTGCCCCCCTCCCCTTGCCCCGTCCTCCCCCCTGGGCTCCCATGCCCCGTCCCGCCTGTCCCTTGGGGCCCACGGCGCCCTTGCCCTTGCCCTTGGGCCCCTTTCCAACCCCCTGCCCGTGTCGCGGCTCCCGCCTCCCGTCCCCCACGCCCTGGCCCGCTCGCTCTCCCACCTCCCCTCGCCCTGCCCCCTGCACCTGGGCTCCCTGCCCGCGCCCCGGCGCGCCCTCCCCGTGCCCTGGCCCCTTCCCGGCCCCCTGCCCCGAGTCGCGCCGTCCGCTCTGCTCCCCCCCGCTGCTGCGCCCTTCCTGGACCACTCGCCGGGCGTCCCGCTGCCTTTGCAGCTGCGGCAGCGGGACGCCCGGCGGCGAGCGCTCGCGCGTCGGGGGGCGGACGTGCCGCTCCCGCCCCGGGGGGAAGGGCTTGGGGGGGAACGGCTTGGGGGGGCTGGTGTGGGTGTGGGTGGGGTTGGCGTCGGCACGGTACTTCGCGCTCTCCCTGCCCACTGCTGCTGCTGCGGCGGCCGCCGGCGAGGCGTCCGCGGCCCGTGCGGGGTTCTTCCCCCGCTTGCGCGGCGTGCTGGGGGCCGCGGCGTGGCCGGCCGAGGCGGTGTCGCGGCCCGCCAGGGGCGCGGCCGCAGCCCCTCGCGCGCCCTGCTCGCTCTCCTTCGCCGCCGTGGCGGCCGCCGACGAGGCGCCCGTGGCCGCGGTCGCCACTCCTCGCACGCCCTCCTCGTTCTCCTCTGCTGCCGAGGCGGCCGCCGGCGAGGCGCCCGCAGCCCGTGCGGGGTCCGTCCCCTGCGTTCGCGGCGCGCTGGAGGTCGCGGCGCGGCCGGCCGAGGTGGTGTCGCGGCCCGCCAGGGTCGCGGCCGCAGCCCCCCACGCGCCCTCCCCTCTCTATTCGCTGCCGTGGCGGCTGCCGACGAGGCGCCCGTGGCCCGTGCGGTCGCAACCCCTCGCGCGCCCTTCTTGCTCTCCTCTGCGGCTGCGGCAGCCCTCGGCGATGCGCCCGGTTCCTGCGCCGGGGCTGCCCCCCGTGTCAGCGGCGTGCCGGGGGCCGCGGTCGGGGCCGCGGCGTGGCTCGCTGCGGTCCCCGCCTCCTGCGTGTCTGAGCGGGGCGGGGCGGCGGGGCTGGCTGCTTGGGCGGCGGGGGCGGTCGCCTCGGCTGGCCCAGGCTCCCGGGCCGGCGGCGGCGGCCCGACCAGCACCGCCGCCTCCGCCAGCCTCCGCTCCTCGCGCTCCGCGAGGGTCTCCCCCGTCCACGCCGGGGAGGAGACGGGGGAGCGGGAGCGGGACCGGCGGTGGTGGCGGTCGTCCCGCTGGGGGGAGCCATCGGAGTCTGCCATCACTGTTACCCTGGTAACATGCGTGGTGGCAGGCGCGCCCTTCCCACTACCTCCTGGTGCATCAGTGCCGTGCCGTGGGCAGTGCCATGTGGTGCTCTGCGGGGGGGAGGGGGGGAGGGGGTGGGGGGCCGGCTGTGGCGTCAGCCCCGCACGGCCGGGGGCCTGCGGCCATCCACCGGCATTGGGAGTGGAGACGGGGGAGCCACGCGGCCCACGCGTCGCGCCACAGCTTCCAGTCTGGGGCGGGGCCCAGGGCCCTGGGCCCCCGGGGGTCGTCGAGCGGTGTCGGGGGCAGCCGCACCAGGTGGACCCCCGTAACGGCGGTGACCTCCTGTGTTCGCAGGAAGGTGTGTACTCCGTCCCGCGCCGCGGGCGCCGGGAGGGGGGGGCGGGGTACGGGTGTTGCCCCATAGAGGTGGGTGGGGGTGATCCCCAGGATCCGCCCCGGGTCCCCGCGGGTCGCGACGACGAGGAGGAGGAGGGGGGTGCCAGGGCACTCCTGCCAGAGGACCTGCCCCCTGTGGTGGGCACCCCTGGTCCTGGAGAGGGGGGGGGACAGGTCTGGGTTAGCCCAGCCGCGGGGCGCGTGCGTCGCCGGCGGGAGGGCGGGGCACCAAGTGGGCTCCCTGGGGAACGCCTCGTAGACGACGGAGTACGGGGGGGTAGGCCCGGTGCCGTCGTACACCGGGTTGGTCGGCCGGGGGCGGGCGGACGCCTCGTCCGCGCCTTCCACAAACACCGTGACCTCGCCCACCTCCAGGTCCTCGTCGGGCGGGTGTAGAAGGTGGAGCGCCGCATCCAGCTCGGACACTCCTCCCGGGTACGTGGCCCGCGCCTGGTTCAGGTACGGGGCCGCGTCCCCGGGGTAGCGCGTCCTGAGGGCGTGCAGCAGGGCTGGGGCGCTACTGCGGAGGGACATGGCAGACCCCGCTCCCGTCAGCCGCAGGGTGTCCCCCATGGACAGGGGCCGGCCCGACCGATTGGACTCGCGCTACTCCATCCAGTGCCCGTAGAGGGCCGCCTCCGGGCTGATGAGCCCCGGCCGGACGGCGTTCACGATCCGGTGCATTGCCGGGAGCAGCGTAGGGGCCCCCGCTCCGTTCAGGGCGCGGACGGCCGGGAGGGCGGTCTCGTTGAGGAAAGCCCTCGCACTGCCCTCCAGGTCACACCGTGCGGCAGCGTGCGCTTCGTGTGCCTCCGCCACCGCGTCCGTCACCAGGCCCCGGACGACCGCCTCCTGCGCTCTGCGGCGAGCCCTGGTGTGCCCCAGCCCGTCCCCCGGTCGGCGTGGCATGGTACTGCGGGCTCTGCAAAGGGCGGCGGCGGGTGGGGGTCAGGGCGCGAACACGTGCGATAGGTGCGCAACGGATGTGGGGTCCCGCAGGTGCACGTGGATCCACAGAAGGGCAGCGCCCGCGGGGCCCGCTTGTTCGTGCGAGGGGGTGTGTGCCCCCTTGATGCGCCGGCGCAAGGCCTCCTCCTCTGTGCGCCTGCACGGGCCTCCGGGAGGTTCGACAAGGGGCACGCGGCCACCTGGGCGCACCGCGCGCACCTGTTGGCGCCTGTCGACGCTGCGGAGGACACCGTGTCACATTCTCCGCAGAGTCGGCAGGTGTGTGGGAGGTGGGAGGGCGGCGACCAAGGGTCGAGATGGCGGAGCCAGAGGTCGTCCCACCTCTGTCGGAGGGGGTCCCGGATCTCCAGCAGGCGGGCGCGGACGCGGCGCCGGTAGTCCTTGCCAAGCGTCTTCCGCTGGACCTCCTGCGACGTGTCGTCGGGGAGATTCCCGTGGTCGTGGAAAGCGGCGATGAGGTCGTCCCACGCCGGGCGGGGGTGCCCCTGGGGGGGGCTCGCCATGTACACGTGGCGCCCGGTGAGGTGGGGCGTCAGCGCATCCCATTGGCACCCGTTCGCGGTGTCTCTGTGGAGGAGCGCCAGCAGGGTGCCGTCCGTGACTGCCTCCCATCCCACTCGCAGCCCTTCGCAGCCGTCCAGCTCCTGGCGCAGCGCGGCTGCAATGCCGGTGGGGAGCATGAGGAGCAAGGGCCCCTGGGTGTCGCCCAGCCGGGACAGGGTGTCGTCGTATACCGGCCCCCCAGCTTTGAAGTGCGCCACGGTGAGTTCGGTGGCCCCGTCCTCTGGGGTGTGCCACCGGACGGTGGCCGCAGCGTGTCCCCACGTGCGTATCTCCGTAGCCCGGAGCACGTTGGCGGCGTGAAGGACGATGCGGGGCGGGACGGGTGTCCTGACGAGTGAGGACACGTCCCCAGTCCATCCCGTTTGCGGCCCCGGGGCCGCCTGCAGCCATTTTCCCGTCGCCGCGTCCCACGGGTGGTCAGGCTCGCCCCGCGGATCATGGTGGGTCTCGGCCGGGCGTCCGGCCCCCACCACCGGAGCGGGATGGCGGCGTATCGTTGCGCAGGGGTCTCCGGGGCGCGCGTGGCGGCGCACCGACGGCTCTACTCCCGCGCCCACTCCTCACCCACGATGCGCGCCTCCCACACGGTCATGGAGCCGCGCCCGATGATCCACGGTGGGAAGAGGGCGTCTTGTAGGTGCCTCGAGAACCCCCCCGGCAGGTCCTGGTACGGGTGGGGGCTCTCTTGAGGCGGGCACTCCAGAGTGCCATTCACAACACGGAGGGAGGCTACGAAGTCCTTGTCAGGGCGCGGGGGAGGGGGAGGGTGGTCGCCCTCCGCCGCAGTGAGCCACCGGTGCGCCCGGGCCGCCGCGCTCTGGGGCTCGCGGAGGAGTTGCTCCAGCCGGTGGTTGCGAAGCTCCCACGCGAAGTCCCCCAGCCGGAGCATGTGGTGGAGAAAATCGTCCACCGAGGTCCCTCCCGGCGGGTCGTATCGGGTTATGGCGCGGAGCTGCGCCTCCGCGTCCTCGGGCACCAGTCCGGAGCAGAACACCTCCGTCCACGTGGCGCCTGCGGAGCGCCACGAGGCCACCCACAGGGCCTTGTCCCCAGGTGGGAGGTGGCGGGCCGCCTCGTGTACCGCCTGGCGGTAGTGGGGCCAGAGGAGCCGTGAGTGGGTGCATCCCACGTGCATGTGCACCGGGGTCTCCTCCGGGCCGCCGCAGAAAAGGCACGGTTGTGGGACGATGGCGACGCCGGAGAGCCGCTCCTTCCAGACGCGGAGCCTGCGCTGCACCGGCGTGTGGCCGTCTCGGGCCCGCAGCGCCCGGCGGTTGGTGGCCGCCGCGGTGAGGTCCCGGGCGTGGACGTAGGCCGTGGCGTGGGCCGCGCCCAAAGGTGTGTGTCCCCGGTGCGTCAGCGCATGGTCCGTCTGCGCCCGTTGCGCGACCTCGCTGAGCACCCGCATCGTGGGGGGCCGTAGATCGAGATGGCCGTCACGGCCGGCGACAATGAGTTGGGCGTGGCCAGGGTCCGGGGGCGTGTTCTGCAGGACGGTGTCCTGGGACGCCGCCCAGTCTGCCTTGTGCAGTAGGGCGTCACTGTGGTGCGAGGTGGCTCAGACGTACCAGAACGGGTGACCGGCGTGTTGCCCCCGCGCGCACAGGCCGTCCCGGAGCCACCTCAGGGGCATCTGGTTGACCACCTTCGCTGCGCC
Source organism: Eutreptiella sp. 'Long Island Sound 2002' (assembly GCA_964036045.1). Classification (NCBI taxonomy): domain Eukaryota; phylum Euglenozoa; class Euglenophyceae; order Eutreptiales; family Eutreptiaceae; genus Eutreptiella; species Eutreptiella sp. 'Long Island Sound 2002'. Next base: position 171,941,555 of record OZ038378.1, read on the forward strand.
CGCGGGGACCCCCGTGGTTCGTTCGCGATCTGCGTGCCGCAGGAGGTGGAGGATGACTTCGGCGTCCAACGTGTGGACCCCTGGTCTGTGGGCACCGTATTGTAGGGGGAGGGAGGCGGCCACCTCCTCCCCGTCGGGCACCGTGCCCGAGATGGCCACCGCCCACGTGCGGGTGAGGTCGGCGGCGAGAGCGACGCTGGTGGCGTGTTTGCAGGGTCCGCCCCCGAACGCGTCAGAGGAGGTGTGTCCCCAGGCCTCCGGGATCCAGTAGTATCCGGTGGGGCTGAGCCACCCCGCGTTGAGGTCGGCGGAGTGCCACCGGACGTCGGGGTGGCTGGGGGTCAGTTGGTCCACGCTCAGCGCCCTGGTGTCGCCAGGGCTGATCGCCGGGTGGTCGTGCAGCCGGATCTCCGCTCCGGCGACCGTGCTTGCCCAGGACCGTAGCGCCGTCACATGTTCCTTGAGCCACGCCGGGCCCCCGCGCTGGTGCACCACCAGGTGTCCCGTGTCCTCCGGCCGTCCTCCAGCGCGTGTACCGCCATGTTTGGGTCGTGCGGCACCCCCGTAGCCACCAGTAGGGCGGTGCCACGGGGGAGCCCACGGGGTTCGGGCTGGCCTGCCCCCACTTGCACTATTACCCACTCGGCCCGGAGCTAAGCTTGTCCCGTCGCTTGGGTGCATTGGTCGTCCGTGGTCACTAACCACAACGGCATCGGCGCGTGGGGCCGGGGGGGCAAGGGCTCTGGCCACGCCACGTCCGCGTTAGGCTCTTGGTGCTCGCTTTCCGCGAGTACGTCGCGGAGGATGAACATGAGGGCTGCCGGCGGGTGGTACGCCGCCCCCCGCGTGGGGGGGGATAGGCCGTCCCGGCGGCGGTAGCCCCCGACGTGGAGGTGCAGGCCGTCCGGGGTCACCCGTGGGCCGGTGTGGGCGTCCTGCTTAGCCCTCGTGGGGTGGACGAGTCTCAGGCAGGGGTCCCGTGTGCCGGTGGTGTGGAAGAGGTGGGCCAGGGCGTCGCGCCACCCGGGGTGGTTGGTGGGCTCCTGCTCACGGCGGCAATAGTGGAGGTGTTCATCGGCGCATTGGTTGAGGCACTCCCGCACCGCCGTCGGCCACGGATCGTCGTTGTCGGGGAAGGGGTGGCGTGGCCCGTGGTGCCCATGCCACGGCGTTGTGTGTGGCACCGTCAGGCGGCACGTGTCGCGGTGTCGCAGCTTGGCGGTGCGCAGCGTGACGATGTTGCCCGGCGGGGACTGTAGTTGGACATGGGCCGCCCTGGGGCACGCGATGGGGTTGTACATCCCCACTCCCAGGGCGGCCAGGGCCCGGGGTATGCGGTGGACCCAGTCGCCTCCCGCCAGAGTTGCGAACTCCGGGACGGGGTAGTGCACCTCGGGACATATTCCGAGCGCTGGCTATCTCCGAGAACATCTTGGTGACCTCGGCGCGCACGGAGGTTGCGCGGTGGTGGACGAGTGTACCAACGAGGGCCACCGCTGCCTGCTGGCACCGCGTGGGCACCCGTGTGAGCCCCAGGGTCCGGTCATCCTGCAGGCTGTCCCGCGAGGCGTCAAAGGCGTACCGCGCCCTGTCCTTCGCGACCTGGACCGTGATGTGGTCCAGGTGGCGTGCAGTGTCGGAGTCGTCGGCGATGAAAGGGGCAACGTACTGCGTCACCCCCCCGAGGATCGCCGGGATGACGTCCTGCACCACTTTCGGTGGCGCGAGGGTGTTAAGGCACCAGTGGTGCACCGCTGCCAGGCGCAGCCGGTGCTTGCGCTGCAGGGAGAACTCCCCGTCCGGCTGCAGCTGGAGTCCCAGGTAGGGGACGGAGTCCGCCGCTGGTACCCAGTGCCACGGGTTTTCCAGGTGGGGACAGAGGCGCAGCTGCAGGCCCGGGACCCCCTCCGTGGTGGCCATGGCGCACTTGCGGGGGTTGAGCTCCATGCCCATCATCCCCAGGTACGCGGCCACCGCCTCCACGCCCTCGACGAAGTGCTGCAGCGTGTGGGCCACCACCAGCAGGTCTTCGATATAGGCCTGGATGAGGCCGTGCTCGGCCCCTCCCGGCGGGCGCAGGCGGTGCCCCTGTGCCCTGAGCAGGGGCTCCAGGAGGAGCGCGTACAGCAGGGGGCTCTCGGGGTTGCCCTGCCGGACGCCGCGTAGCATGTAGACGGGCTGCGTTAGCCCGTGTGCTGTGACGATGCGCAGCCTGGCGCACGTGTGGAGGAAGAGCAGGAGGTCGATGACGTCCGGCGGCACGGAGAGGTGGCGCAAGATGAGGTGGAGGGCGCCGTGTGGGGCGGTGTCGAAGGCCTTGCGGGCGTCAAAGGAGAAGACGTAGTTGGGCCTTCCCCGCTGGAGCTGCCGCTGCGCCAAATTAGCGGGGGGCCTGTGTTGGAGCCAGGGAGGGCCCCCTGCTACCAGTCGCTGACCACTCCGTGCCGTGTGAGCACTTCCGTGATGCGCTGGGTGAGGGGGCCCGTGAGCAGCTTCATGTCCAGCTGGCCCAGGGCTATGGGCCTGTAGTCGTCCAGTCTGGCAGAGCCCGGCACCTTGGGGCTGAGCCAGATGTGCGCGTCCCTCCAGTGCATCGGCGGCGGGGCGCCGCGGAGGATGGCCCGGTAGGAATGGACCAGGAGCCACTGGACGGGTGCCGGGAGGGCCTTGATGAAACGGGCCTCCACGTAGTTAGGACCAGGGGCCTTGCCATCGGCCTTGTCCAGGGCGGACTTCAGGTCCTGCATGGAGTACTGCTGGACCTGTGTCCAGGCCCCCTCAGGGACCCGGGGGACGTGGCGGCCGAGGACCGCCTGGAAACCCGGGAGGTCCACCGGGCGTTTGTCATACAGTTCTCGCCAGAAGGCGCGAACTGCGAACATCACGTCGTGGGCCTCCGTGAGGAGCGTTTGGGTGTTGGGAACCCGCACGTTCCAGAGGCCTGACGGGCCCGGGGCCTCTACCTTCATGGCTCCCCGCACGGCCTTCCATCGCTGGGCGATGTCAGGGGCGTGGCGGCGCCAGAAGTCCTTGATGGCGCGCTTGCGGTCTGCCGCCAGGAGGGCGCGGAGCTGGCGAATGTCCTCCTCGAGGGCGGCTGATTGCCTCTCCAGCTCCTCCTGTAGCTGGCCCTGCGTGGTCGGGCGGAACCCGGGCGACACACCCTGCAGCTCCTCCGTGAGCCGGAGCGCCGCCTCGGACCGGATGCCATGCCTGGCCGCGTCCGCCTGGTACGCTGCCGGCGCGCGCGCTGCCAGGGTGTCATAGCGGAGGACCGCTGCCTGGAGCTGCTTTCCGCTCTCCGGGAGGTCCCCCTCCGCCGGGTCCGTTCCCGCCGGAGACGGCTGCCGGCGTCCCACCACGCGCGCCAGGGCGTCATGCGTCGCGTGGAGGTGTTCGAACACCTTGTCCACCGCGGCTGCGAGCATGGACCCGTAGTCGTGCTGCTCTGCGGGACCCAGCCAGGGCGCCAGGGAGGGTTCATCCTGCGCGGCGGTGACCGCCGCCCACAGGCAGTGTTGGACGGGCGCGGCCTCGGCGTCGTACGGGAGGAGGCGGGCCTCCGTGTGGCTGTAGGGGGTGGGCATCGCCGCGCGCCCCGCTGCGCTGAGGAGACCCGGCAGGGCCAGGCGGACCGGGAGGTGGTCCGAGCCGACCACCTGGGGGTGTGCCATGCCGCGAGCCCAGACGCTTTCCCGCAGGGACCACGGCAGGAGGGGTTCGTTGACCAGGAAGGTGTCCACCCTGTGCCGGGACGGGTGGAGCGTGGGGGTCATGTCCTCCTCGCCGCCTGCCGCGGCCCTTCGGAACCCGCAGGCCTCCCAGCCCGCTCGGAAATGCTCCGTGGCCGGGTTGGCGGGGACATCCATGTAGATGTTGGTGTCGCCGGCGATGACCACCGGGTGCCTCCCGCCGAGGCTGCGTGCCGTGGCATACATTTGTATGTCGGCCCAGAACGCCGCCCGTCCCGCCCACGGGGAGCAGCCTGCTTGCGGCCCGTGGACGTTGATGAGGGTGAGGCCTCCCCCGTCCGTGCGGATCTCCAGGGCCGCGGCCTTCCCAGGGACAATTTCCGTGAAGCTGAGCACCTCGTGCTCCGCCACGTACTTGCTGCTGACCGCGGTGAGGAGGCCCCCCCCTCTCGAGGTGGAGGTGGCTCCCGTCTCCGCCAGCCGGCTGCTGAAGAAGGCGGTGTACCCCTTGTCCCGGAGCACCGCGGCCACGTGCATCTGCTGCGCCCTGGTGGCGATCCCCGTTTCCTAGAGCATGATGGCAAAGCCCCCCTCCTGGGGCAGCATGCCGGTGATGAGGTGCTCCTTGTCGGTGCAGGCCGCCGGCCCCCGGCGCCGCCAGAGTGTGTCCCGGAGGGACCGGTCTGGCGGCACGAGGCCGTTGCGCAGGTTCCACGAGAGGAGCCACAGGGCGTTGCCCGTCATGTCCTCCTGGAGTCAGCTATCCCGCATCGGCATCGCCGCCGGGTTCGCCGGCGCAGCCAGGGCCTCTGGGTGCGCTGCATCCGCTGAGCCCGTTCCCAGCGGGGCCCACAGGGGGGCCCGGGGGACCGGGGGAGCCAGGGGGGCCAGGAGGGCCAGCCCCGCGGGGATGGACATGGACCCTGGTGGGGCCGCACCGCCGGCCCCCGGGGCCGCTCCGGGTGCCTCTTCATCTCCATCTGCGTGGTCGGCTGCCTGGGGCGGGGGGCGCCGGGTGTACGGGGCGTGCCATGGGGACCTCCGTGCTCTCCCCTGCAGGATGTTGGTGGCCGCCTCCTTGTCGTCCGCCGGGGCCGCAGCGTGCACCGCGTGCCACGCCAGGTGTTCCAGCATTGCCCCGCTGGTGTAGTACTTGTCCGCACACAGGGGGCATTTCGTCGGCTCCTTGGCCCCTCGCGCCGGGGGGAGCGGCACCGACTTCCGAATGGCGCCCTCCGCCGCTGGTTCGAAGGGCGGGTTGGCCAGCGGCACCGTGTGTGGTGCCGGCGTGCGGCCCGGGGCCGCCGCATCGAGGGCTCGCGTCGCAGGCGCGGGCGCGAGACCTCGGATGGCATCGCGCTGCGCGTCTGCTTGCAGCCACGTTTGCCAGTGCGTGGAGCCGACTTGGCGGTCGGGCTTGCCCCTCCATCGCAGGTCGTGGAAGGCCTGTAGCCAGTGGTACACCGCGGTCGGGACCGCCAGCTGGAGCTCCAGGTCGGCAGGGTGCGCCGCTGCCGGCCACACTCCCGGCCTCGCCGCCCGGGCGTTGTCCTGCAGCCTGACCTGGAGCAGGAGGGCGTGGTGTTCGCCCTCCCGCAGCGCCTTGATGATCATGCGGGTGCAGTCTGCCACGCGGATCACGGCTTCGGGCCCCGGCAGGCGTTCGGGGTCGCAGACGACGATGTGCGCGTCCGCCGGGCTGAACATGCAGACCACCCACTGCGGGTTCTGTTGTCCCCGTTGGGCCACCGCCAGGGTAGCCGCTGGGCGGGCGTGCGTGATTGGCCCCGCGTGGAGGTCCGGGACGTCCGTGGCCCTGATGGCGTCTCCCTGCCACGCGGCCCGTAGATGCTCCTCCTGGTCGGGGCTCCACACCAGTGTGGGGGGGTTGACCCACCCCGGTTCCTGCCTCTTGTTGGGGGCGCTGACAGTGTGTAGCAGGACCGCCAGCGGCCAGGGGTCCGCCGACATATAGTAGGCCTGGGTGGGCCCCTGTCGCCAGTCGATGTGGGGCAGGGGCGGGAAAGCCCCTTGCCTGGCGGTGCTGTGCCAGACCGTCCACCGGCCTCCGGCCAGGACGTGCGACCGGTACCCTCCGGCGTGGCCGTGTATGATGGCCTGGTAGCCTGCCGTCTGCAGTACCAGTGCCTCCCCCTGCTTAGGCCCGGGCGGGGGTGTGCCATCGCCCGCACCCCAGACGCGGGTGCGCCCGCGGAGTGTGGCATGCCACGGGTCTGGTGCATCGCGCTGAGGCCCTTGTATGCATCCTGCAATCTGCGCCGGGCCGTGGTGGTGGACGAAGCTCTCCCCGCCGTCTGCTAGCAACGCCGCCGCGACGACGTATAGTTGCTCCGCCGTGAGGGGTGCAGTCGGCCCGTGCGTCGCGGCCGGCCGTCAGGGGCCGCGTGTCGCGGCAGGGGACGGGGGCAGCAGTTGCGCCGGCCACGCCGCCACGGGACCCATGGTGACGGCCGCGACCGCGGACGCCAGCGCCGTGCGGTCCGTGGGTCTGTACTGCCGGAGCCCCGTGGTATCTCGGGCGAGGTGCCTGCAGGCTGCCATCCAGGCCACCGCTCCGCAGTTCGTGCAGTCTGGTTCGGCACCATCCGCGCCGTCGCTTCCCCTTTGCTGTACCGTGGTGGCGGTGTCGAGCGGGGGGCCCCGCTGTAGCGCCTCCGGGCCCTGCCCCGGCGGGAGGGCGGGCGGGACTGGCTGCGGGTAGTTTTGCGCGCCTCGGCGCTCCGGGTGCGCGTGGTACGGGTTTTGCTGGCGGTGTTCAGGGGCTGCCCGTGGTTGGAAGAGGAGTTGGTGCAGGTACCAGTGGCCCTCCGCGGTGGACGGGTTGCGGAGCAATAGCCACTGTTCCACCACGCCTCCTGGGTGCGCGGCCTCGACGCGGCGCTGCAACCCCAGGCGGCCTAGGCGGTTGGACGTGCCCGCGGGTGGGATGTGGGCCTGCGGGTAGAGCACCCGCAGCGGCTCCAGCGCCAGGTCCAGCACTTCGTCGTTGAGCTGCTTCGTGAGGGCCGACGCCCTGTGTAGGGCGTGGAGGACCCCGGGTGTGGGGGCCGTGAGCTGTTCGAGCACCGGTCCCGGCGGGTACTGCGCACCCGGGTTCGTTAGCCACTCCCTGGTGTGGCTCAGTACGGCCTTCCACACGTCCCTTGTAAAGGCGTGCTGGGGGGCCAAAGAGGGGACCATCCGTAGGAGGCGGTGGCACGCCGGCGGCGATCACATGGGCTGTGGGGCGGCCGCCGTGATCCACCTGCACGCCGTGCCGGGCACGATCGCCCCCCATTCCACGGTCCCCATGCCCTCGGCGTGGATCAGCGCCTGGCCCTGGACCATGGGGAAATAGGGGCTCGAGCGCCCCTTTCCTTCCTTCCACCGTACCCAGGCGGCCCCCGCCTGCAGGCTGCGGAGCAGGGCCACGCCGGGGAGAAGCGGCTGCGGGAAAGCCCCCTTGACGGCCTGGGTGGCGTGGGCCAAGGTGCCCATGGGCAAGTACCACAACGGGAGGGTCCAGGGGCCCGGCAGCGGTTGCGCCACCCCTGCGTCCCATCGCCACTCGGAGTCTGGCGGGGTGGCCGGGACCGTGCCCGTCTGCAGGAAGTGGCGTGCCTGCTTGTCGGGGTGCCGTTGGAGGGTTGCCGCGAGGCTGAGCCCCTCTGCCGCTGGTGCCACCGGGAGGCCGCCCCGGGGCCTGCGCCAGGGGTAATCCTGGTCCGCCGGCCAGGTGTGGAGGTCCCGGGCGATGTCCTCCGCGGTCCCTGTGGGGGCGTCCTCTGGTGCCAGGTGCCACATGACGGCGAGCACCGCCCATGTGGAAAAGGGCCACGCCCGCGGGGGGGTGTACACCTGGATGGTCCACTGTGGGCACGCCCGCTGCACGCGGGACGCGTGGAGCACCCCTCGGACCATGTCCGCCGCCAGGACCAGCACCATTCCCGAGGGTTCCACAATGATCCCCTCTGCGGGTCCGCCGTGGCGGCCCCGGGTGTGCAAGGCCACTGCCGCCTGTCCCGCGTGGGTGACTTGGTCGACGGCCTCCTGGATGTTCACGCTGCCGCGCGCGGTCTCATCCAGGATCCAGCCCTGCGCCACCCCGTAGCGTAGGGCGGCGCGTGCGGCCGCGGGTTTCACCTCGGGCAACGCTCCATCATCGGGGCCGGGCTGGAGGTGCTGTTTGGGGCACCAGCCTTCGCCGGTGCAGTGGCCCCGTTTCCACGCGGGGCAGATCGCGGGTACGCTGCCCGCCGGCGGCGCAGGCTCCGCGGGCGCGCCTCCCGTGGGGGGCTCCGGCAATGCCTCCAGGTCGGAGTCCGTGCCCGCGTCCCCTTGTGGGGGGTCTCCTTCGCCGTCTCTGAGTCCCAGCGCCCTGATGACCTCGTGTGCTTCGTCCAGCGTCGGAGAACGGGGGCGTGTCTTGCGTGGTGCCGCGGGTTCCGCCATTGCTGTGTCGCTGTGTCTAAGAGCAGGGGGTGGGGTGCGGATGTCCTGTGGCTGGTGCGTTGGTGCGCTGGTGCGTTGCTCGGTGTGGGGGTGGTGGATGGGCATCCCCGGGGGGGCGCTTTCCAGCGTTGCGAGGGGCGTCTGGTGTTAGGCGCTGTCCCACTCCCGGTCGCCCGTCCTCCGGAGCGGGCAGCCAGGGTTCCGCGACCCGTGTGTCCCGGGTGCGGTCGATGCGGGCGTGTGGGCCCAGCACCGGCCCCAAAGCGTGCGCCCTTGCGGGCCGGCGTTCCTCGCTGTGGGGGTGGCGGAAGGGCGTCCCCGGGGGGGGTGCCTTCCACCGTTGTGAGGGGCGCCTGGTGTCAGGCGCTGTCCCTCCCCCGACCGCCCGTCCTCTGGAGCGGGCAGCCAGGGTTCCGCGACCCGTGTGTCCCGGGTGCGGTCGATGCGGGCGTGTGGACCCAGCACCGGCCCCACAGCGTGCGCCCTTGCGGGCCGGCGTTGCTCCCTGTGGGGGTGGCGGAAGGGCGTTCCCGGGGGGGGTGTCTTCCACCGTTGTGAGGGGCGCCCGGCGTCAGGCGCTGTCCCTCCCCCGGCCGTCCGTCCTCTGGAGCGGGCATTCAGGGTTCCGCGTCCCGTGTGTCCCGGGTGCGGTCGGTGCGGGCGTGGGGACCCAGCACTGGCCCCGCAGCGCGCACCCTTGCGCGTGCTCCTGGGCACTTCCCCTGTCGCCTCCTGCCCCCCGCTCCGCGCTCCCGTGGCTGGCACGCAGCTCTGCCTGCGCGCCCTCCCCTCCTTCCTGGATCACGCGCCGGGCGTCCCGCTGTCTTTGTAGCCCCGGCAGCGTGACGCCCGGCGGCGAGCGCTCGGGCGCCGGGGGGCGGACGTGCCGCGCCCGCCCCGGGGGGAAGGGCTTGGGGGGGAACTGCTTGGGGGGGCTGGTGTGGGTGTGGGTGGGGTTCGCGTGGGCGCGGTACTTCGCGCTCTCCCTGCCCACTGCTGCTGCTGCGGCGGCCGCCGGCGAGGCGCCCGTGGCCCGTGCGGGGTCCGTCCCCCGCTTTCGCGGCGTGCTGGGGGTCCCGGCGTGGCCGGCCGAGGCGGTGGCGCGGCCCGCCGGGGCCGCGGTCGCAACCCCTCGCGCACCCTCCTCGCTCTCCTCTGCGGCTGCGGCAGCCCTCGGCGATGCGCCCGGTTCCTGCGCCGGGGCTACCCCCCGTGTCGGCGGCGTGCCGGGGGCCGCGGTCGGGGCCGCGGCGTGGCTCGCTGGGACCGCGGTCTCCGCTTCCTGCGCGTCTCGGGCCCCCTCTTGGGGCGGGGCGGCAGGGCTTGCTGCTTAGGCGGCGGGGGCGGTCATCTCGGCTGGCTCAGGCTCCTGGGCCGGCGGCGGCGGCCCGACCAGCACCGCCGCCTCCGCCAGCCTCCGCTCCTCGCGCTCCGCGAGGGTCTCCCCCGTCCACTCCGGGGAGGCGGGGGAGCGGGAGCGGGACCGGCGTTGGTGGCGGTCGTCCCGCTGGGGGGAGCCATCGGAGTCTGCCATCACTGTTATCCTGGTAGGCATGCGTGGTGGCAGGTGCGCCCTTCCCACTACCTCCTGGTGCATCAGTGCCGTGCCGTGGGCAGTGCCGTGCGGTGCTCTGCGGGGGGGAGGGGGGGAGGGGTTGGGGGGCCGGCTGTGGCGTCAGCCCCGCACGGCCGGGGGCCGGCGGCCATCCATCGGCATTGGGAGGGGAGGCAGGGGAGCCACGCGGCCCACGCGTCGCGCCACAGCCCCCAGTCTGGGGCGGGGCCGAGGGCCCTGGGCCCCCGGGGGTCGTCGGGTGGTGTCGGGGGGAGCCGCACTAGGTGGACCCCCGTAACGGCGGTGACCTCCTGTGTTCGCAGGAAGGCGTGTACTCCGTCCTGCGCCGCCGGCGCCGGGAGGGGGGGGCGGGGTACGGCTGCTGCCCCATAGAGGTGGGTGGGGGTGATCCCCAGGACCCGCCCCGGGTCCCCGCGGGTCGCGACGACGAGGAGGAGCAGGGGGCCGCCAGGGTACTCTTGCCAGAGGACCTGCCCCCTGTGGTGGGCACCCCTGGTTCTGGAGAGGGCCCACCGGGCCAGGGGCAGGAGCGGTACTCCAAGGCCACTGGTCTGAGCCCGGCCAGGCTGCATCGGGGACCATGGCAAACGTCACCCGGAGCCATGGAAGCAACCGGTGACAGGGGAGCCGGTACACAGTCCAAGAGGGGGTCGCCTGCCAGGCAGAGTGGCCCCGCAACTCAAATTACAAGGGTGAGGTGCTCGTACCGTAGACAAGTGGGAGCAATACCCCTTGTGGTGAGAGATACTCCACACGGCTGGGCAGCCCCCAGAGGTGCCTCCCAAAGGAGGGGGCATGTGGCCCTACCCATGAACACATGTGGGGACACCCTCCCACCTGGGACACATGGACCGGGTGGCCGCGACAATGCCTTCCCAAGTACATGCGGGAGCGGCTCAAGAACCACCTGACATAGGGCAGTGAGAGGGACAGGATGTCCCCTTGGTAAGACCTTCTTCCTGTCTTGTCAAAGGAGGCATCCCGAGCTCCCGAAGATACCTACCTACCTAACTCGGTGTGTTGCTTTGCGTGTGCGGTGTCCTGGGCCACTTGACTTCCTGTTCACCGGTGTGCCCGCTCCGTGGGTTGTATTGCGTGTGCGGTGTCCTGGGCCACTTGGCTCCTGTTCACCGGTGTGCCCGCTCGGTGTGTTGTGTTGTGCATGCGGTGTCCCGGGCCCCTTGGCTCCTGTTCACCGGTGCGCCCGCTCGGTGCGTTGTGTTGTGTGTGCGGTGTCTTGGGCCAATTGGCTCCTGTTCACCTGTGCGCCCCCTCGGTGTGTTGCTTCGCGTGTGCGGCGTCCTGGACCCCTTGGCTCCTGTTCACCGGTGTGCCCACTCCGTGTGTTGTTTTGGGTGTGCGTTGTCCTGGGCCTCGTGGCTCCTGTTCACCGGTGTGCCCGCTCGGTGTGTTGTGTTGCGTGTGCGGTGTCCTGGACCACTTGGCTCCTGTTCACCGGTGCGCCCGCTCTGTCCTTTGCTTTGCTCGTGCGGTGCCCTGGGCCACTTGGCTCCTGTTCACCGGTGTGCCCGCTCGGTGTGTTGTTTTGCGTGTGCCGTGTCCTGGGCCACCTGGCTCCTGTTCACCGGTGTGCCCGCTCGGTGTGTTGTGTTGCGTGTACTGAAGCGGTACCCAGAACCTATGGCCCATGGCCCGGAGGCCTGTGAGCCGTCACACCCGTGTGGAAGCCATTGACACCGGCTATCCCTGTTCTCTAATCCGCGAAATCTGGAATCCGATTTCTAACCAATAAATCGATGTAGAATTACCATAATTTCATTGTCTTGGGCGCTTTTTGGTCCGAAATCGGTGAAATACCCGATTTCTACCGCGATTTCTAATTGTCGTGAAATCGCCGCCTGTTCTCGCCTGTTCGTGCGCTTTCGTCGCTTCTCCGTGGCGAGTTTTGTGAGGGATTTTTCTCGAGTACCTTTGAGGTTGTAAGAGAACTTAAGGGCTGAATCTAGAGTGGGAGGATGCCGGCCGACTAGGCCAGCTCCAGCAGCATCGTCGCTCCCGACCAAAGGGACGTGGCCCGCACCTGCGAGCGCGCCTGTGGGGTGCCCTGCAACCTTCGGGTTGCCCGGCAACGGGCCACGCAGCAGAACGCTGCTGTGGAGGGCGCCGTCGGCATCGCCCAGGAGGAGGCTGCAGATTGGGGCAGAGGCATGGCCTTCCACGCCTGGACCGTGGCGGCCATTGCGGCCGGACTCACGGCCGCAGCCGCCCAGGAGGCAGCGACGGCCCGGGTCAGGGGTGAGGTGGCGGCAGCCGCCCAGGAAGCCCTCCTGGCCCAGGAGGCCATTGTCCGTAAGGAGGCCGAGGTGAAAGCGCTGGAAGAGGCGCTTGCCCAAGAGAGGGCAAAGAAGGAGGCGGAGGGAAGGGCCCACGCCGAGGCAACGGTCAAGGCCCAAGCGGACGCCGCCAGGAAGGACGCCATCGAGGCCGCGCGACGGAAGGTCGCTGAGGAGAGGGCCAAGACAGAGGCGGAGCTGGCAGCATTCGAAGCGGAGAAGGCTCGGCTGCAGCGGGCTCGGGAAGCCGAGGCTGCCCGTGCCCGGGAGGAGGCTGAAGGGCGAGCTGCCGCAGCCACGGCCGCCGCAATGGAGGAGGCGGAGGCCAAGCTCCAGCGCGAGACTCCCCCGGGAGGATCCCGAGTGGAGACCCTTCGAAAGCTCTTCGAAGGGGACGCCTCCTCCAAGATGATGCTGGATCTGGAGGAGGTCGACATGGGCAGCAGTGGGGACAGTGGCCCCACCGCCTACCGACGAAGGAAGGGTAAGGGGAAGACCCCCGAGAGGTCACGGAGGCCAGCGGGCAGACACCCCACCGACTCCGACCCCTTCTTCACCGCCAGCGACGGGGATGGACGAGGCCGCCGACATCGCCGAGGAGTGGCTGGCGGAGGAGGCGGAGACGTCCCCATGGAGCCGGAGGGTGAGGGTGAGGATCTCCCTCCTCCCTACCGGAGCTTGGAGTCTTCCGCGTGCGAGACCGAGACGACCAGGTGGGGCGACATGGACGAGGATGAAGACATGGACTTCGGCTCCACGGAGAAGCCCTCATCCTCGGACCCACCGAGGCGACCCGGCGGAGACCCACCGGGACCCCCTGGCCGAGGCCCGTCAGGACCCCCTGGAGGACGCCCACCAAGTGGAAGCCCCGGAGGCGGACCTCCGGGAGGGGGAGGACCCCCTGGACCGGGCGGACCCGGCGGAGGCCCTCCTGGAGGACCCCCTGGGGACCCCGACGACCCACCAGGGAACAGTGACCCGCATGCCACCTGGCGGTGGATTGTCCACCTCCGCAGCAGGGTCCAGTCCCTCGAGCGCGAGGTAGACACGGGCAAGGGCGAGATGATCCGCATCGCCATGGTCGCCGCTGGCGCACAGAAGGAGCTGGACATCGCCAAGACAGAGATGGTCAAGATCGCCAAGGTCGCCACCGCCGCCCAGAGGGAGCTGGACATCGCCAGGGGCGAGACCAGGCTGCTGAACAAGGTCATCAACGGCCTGCAGCAGAGGTTGGACGAGCTGGAAGGCCGTGGGAGCGTCGGTAGCGACCACCAACCCCTGGAGTCTGGCTCGTCGGACGACGGCTGGGGACCTGGACCTGGTCCAGGCAGAGCCCACGTCCCCGGCGGAGCCCCCAGGAGTCGCCCCAGCGCCAGTGCCCCCTCTCTTAGTGCCCCCTCTCATCACAGCGCGGGCCGCCGTAACGAGCGCGTGCCGCCCGGCAGTGGCAGTGAGGAGTGGCGTGATGAGTGGCCCCGTGCGGAGTACCACAATCGCCGTGCTCCACCGCGGACACCGGTACGCCCCCGACGCCCCGCACCAGCCCAGGAGCCAATCCCAATGGCTGGCGGGCGTTATGGTGGACTCAGAGATGAGGTCCCTGGAGGGGACGTGGAGTGGGATGTCCGCAGAGGCGAGGAAGACGTGGAGGAGTTCGGCATTACCCCGCCGCGTGGTGTACGACGGGAGGCCGCTGAACGCCGCCGCCGGCGCCGTGATGAGGAGGCATACATGGAAGGAGTACGGCGTGAACATCTAGGTTCAGCGTACATGGAGGAACCACGGCGTAGCCACATGAATACCGTGGAGGAGATGGAAGTGGCGGCCGTGGGAGTCCGTGGGGGACGCCGATGGGAACCTTGGTCGACCTCCCGGCCAGCGTTCATGGTCTCTAAGGCCGCGGATGCCGCCCTGTGGGAAGACCTGAAGGACATCAAGCCCCCCACGTACGATGGCAACCCCCTCAACCTCGACCGCCTCTTGGAGAAGCTGGACGATTGAGGGATGACCGTCACTAAAGACATGCATCCCGCAGATGCGGAGAAATATGTCTTCAAACGGTTCAGGTGGCGCCTGCCGGAAGTGCTCCAAGAGCTATACTTCGTGGCGACCAAGGAGGGGAAAATCAAGACCCTCAAGGAAGCCAAGAAGTGGCTCAAGGAGCAGGAGCGGGTGGACGCTCCGCAGGTGGCTGCCAAGCGATGGAAGGCCATCAAGCGTCAGCATGAGGGTCGGGAGATCCGCCTACGAGATTGGCGGGACTTCTGGGGGCAATACACCCTCTTCCGCCGCAACGTGGAGGACTGGAATGAGGGTGACGAGCAGGCCCGCCTGCTCTCCATGCTGCGGGAAGCATGGATCAAGAGAGTCACCAAGGAGGAAGCCAAGAGGGCCAAGTCCAACCACACGGTCAAGATGATGCTCCCCAAGAAGTATTGTACGAACATGGTGGCTTGGACAAGGAAGAACGTGACCCGGGATGTCAAACGGCACTCCCTGCAGAATGCCCTGCTCATCACCGTCACGGGCGATCGCGAGAAGACCGCGATGTGGCGCCTTGATGAGTGTGACGTGGGCGGCCAGACCATCTGTCTGCAGGCCATCCCGGCGCAGATGAGTTGCGACGAGATCCTGGAGAGGGTTGGAGAGGAGGTACTCAAGGAGTACCGGAACCTCCACCACACCCGCGGGTTGAGGCCCGGCAACCGTGACGTCAACTACGTTGGCGAGGGCTCTGGCGGGGAAGCTGCCATGGACCCAGCGGGAGCCGATGGCGATGAGGCTCTCGACGACGATGACGACGACGATGAGCCCGCCGAGGTGGCCGTTTGTGCCTTCGTGGCCAACAGCCTGAACACGGGGAGCAACCGGGGAAGCTGGAAGCCCCTGCAGAAGGGTTGGAAGAAGAAGGAGAAGAAGGACCCCCGCCGCATTGGCGACCCTCCGCTGTCCTTTGGGGAGTTCATACGAGCTCACCCTCAGGGCTGTTTCGTGTGTTATGGCAGGAACAAAGGGTTCAACCATGACCACCAAGCATGCCCCATCCACAAGGCCGACACGGAGGCTTACAAGAAGGTGCACGGGTGGAAGAAGCATGCACCCGCGGGTATCCAGGAGACCAAGGTGGAGGTCACCAAGGACGAGCTCTCCAAGCTGATGTCCGTGGGGACCGAGTTGGCCAAGGAGATCCAGGAGATCAAGAGGTCCTGGGTCCCCAAGTCGGACGACAAGAACAAGGAGCACAAAGAGAACGACAAGAACAAGGACAAGGACAAGAAGGGTAAGAAAGGGGGGAAGAAGAAGAGTGTCAACGAGGTTGATGCGGAGGACAGTACCCCTACTACCACAACCGACGCCCCTCAGCGGAGCCCCTGCAGCCAAGGGCCCCAGCTAGGGCGGTCGCAGGATGGTGTCGTGGGAAGCGCAACACCATCCCAGTCGGGAAACAATGAGCACAAAGGGATTGCCGCGGGCGGAAGGTCCAGTCCGGCACCCAAAACGAAAGACAGTCGCAGTGGCAGGGTGAGGGCAAGTGAAGGCACGAACCCTTGCACCCATCCATCCTTCGCGACCAAGAATGTATTTGATGTGCTTCAAGATCTATCCGAGAGTATCGGAGGATCACCCGGACCGCAGCTGGATGCTGCAGATGGGCAGCCTGAGCCCATTGTCCACGACCTGCACCAGTCGCTTATTGAGCTTCTGGAACGGCCGGAGATCCTGAGCTTGCACGCCGTGCACCGTGTGGGGCATGAGCGGCAGTTGCACCTTAAGGTCCGTGTCTTATGCGGGGAAGTGAAGAAGGTCTTCGACGTGTTGGTCGACACGGGAGCTCAGGTCAGCTTGGTCAAGGCTGGCTTACTTCCGCCAGAGTGCTTGACCGACAGTCGGAAGCCTGTCAGGCTGAAGGTGGCGAACGGCCAGTACATGGTGGGAGGCACGAAGGAAGCGGCCATTGGGCTGCAGTTCGTGAACCACCGTGAGCTGAGCCGCCCGGACCTCGACAAGGAAATCCTCCTGCAAGGTCGCTTCTACGAGGCCGAGATGGACTGGGACATGATCGTTGGGTACGACTTCATGATGGAGACGGACTCCGGCGTTCTCCCGGCCCAGGCCTCCATGACCCTGTACCAGGATGACCAGCTCTCGTGGCTTTCGTCACCTGAGCACCATGTGGAGTGCCAATGGATCCACCCGGAACGCAATCAGCTCGAAGTGGCCGCGCTGGGCACTGAGCCAACTGGGCCAGCAAACCAGGAGTACGGCGTAATGCCGGAAGTGGCGAGCCGAGTGGTTGCGGGCCTGGGAGCTTCGGATCTGGCCTTGGATGCGTTCTCTTCAGGAACCTCCGCCCATCTTCGGGTCTGTGAGAAGTACTGGAGCGCCCAGGACTCTGCGTGGAAGAAGCACTGGGCTCCGCATCAGGGTTTGATGTGGATCCATTGCCCCCGAGGGGACATTCCAAGGGCGGTTGCAAAGATTCGCAAGGACCGCTCCAAGGCAGTGCTGGTTGTCCCTATGGGATGCACCGAGGAGGAAAGCACCCGAGATTGGGTGGTCTCATTGACCAACATGACCGTAAACAAGGTCGTCCTACCGGCTGGAGAGAGTGTCTATCAGGATGCCAAGGGACAGCCCATGCCACCCCAGAGATGGCCAACGGATTTCCACTATGTGGATGGGGGCCTTGAACAGGCCGACACCACGGACTTCGTGTGTGTCAACCGCATCATAGCGGAGCCATGGTGGCAATGCTTTGCGGTTTCCCCTGTTGACATCGGAGAATCGGAGGACCCCCTCACTGAAGAGGAGTTGGATCTGGTTCAGGGGTATATGGATCAGCCCTTTCACGACTGGGGAATCCAGCGTGAGGGCAAGGGCCAGGACAAAGCCTGGTGGGAAGTGGATTCCATCCTCTCTGGTTCCTATGATGGGAATACCTTCGTAAAGAGGGTGCTGGACCACATGTCCAGCCAGGACGAGCCAATCGGCGGCAACCCACCCACCTACGGCGACCTATTCCGAGGCAAGACCAGAGATGGCCCTTTGGGCCACCTGGGAAGACCGCCAAAGCGATCTTGTGGAGGTACCCCGCAAGTAAGCTCAGTGGTTCAGGTGCCCGGAAACGCCAAGGCGGAGTCCGATGATTGCCCCAAGATCCAGGCATTGAGGGCCAGGCTGAAGCAGAAGTATGGTGAAACCTTCTTCAGCGGAAAACCTGTGTTTCACCCACCGG
This sequence comes from Eutreptiella sp. 'Long Island Sound 2002', assembly GCA_964036045.1. NCBI lineage: Eukaryota > Euglenozoa > Euglenophyceae > Eutreptiales > Eutreptiaceae > Eutreptiella > Eutreptiella sp. 'Long Island Sound 2002'. The sequence continues at coordinate 171,958,805 of OZ038378.1, forward strand.
TGCGTGGACCGTATGGCGAGGCCAAGATTCGACTGAAGCCGGACCCCCGTGTGTATCAACACCGGGAGTTCGCTCTGAGGGGCGAGAGAAAGGAGGCCATGGAGAAGATCCTCTGTGAATTCATCGAGAGGGGCTGGCTTGAGCCGTGCCACTCCGAGTGGGCCTCCCCGTGCTTCGTCGTCCCCAAGAAGGTGGCCGGAGAGTGGCGGCTCGTGGTCGACTACCGCGGCGTAAACGCCCAAACGCAGCATGACAGCTATACGCTGCCCCTCATTGAGGACATGCTGCAAAAACAACACCGGCGGAGGATGTTCACGGTGATTGACCTGAAACACAGTTATCATCAGATGCCTCTCGCCGAGGAGTCCCGTGCCTGCACAGCCATGAGCACCCCACTTGGACCTCTCCAGTGGAAGGTGATGCCCATGGGCGTTACTAACGGCAATGCGGCTTTTCAGCGGATGCTGGAGAACCTGCTTGAGCCGGTGCGTGACTGTGCGGACCCCTTCGTGGACGACATGATCATCGCGTCCGGGGACCCCAGTATGAGCTATGAGGAGCTCCTGGAGGCACATGAGAGGGACGTCACCAGAGTGCTGGACCTTCTGGTTCGGCACAAACTCACGGGCAGCAGTGACAAGGCCACCATTGCGGTAAGCGAGGTAGTCTTCGCTGGCGAGGTAGTTGGGAACGGGCAGCGGAAGCCCATACCTGGCAAGGTGGCTGCGATTGAGCACTGGGAGAAGCCCAAAACAGTCTCTGAGCTGCGGGCGTATTTGGGGGTCTGCAACTACTACTCGGGGTATATCAAGATGTATGCCGAGTATGCAGCCCCCATGACGACCATGCTCAAGGGCAACAGAGAGGAGACCAAAAAGGGGTCCAAGAAGGCTCTGGTCTGGAATGAGGATTCGGACCGTGCCTTTGAGGGGATGAAGCAGGCGCTCCTATCTGCAGTGGGTCTGCACCTCGTGGACGCTGACCAAGGGTTCTTCCTGCGCACCGACGCTTCCGACCACGCCGTGGGCGCTGTGTTGGAAGAAGTGCTTGACGATGGGAGGCACGTGCCGGTGGACTTCTGGAGCCGAGTCCTGGCGGAAGGCCAGAGACGGACGTGGACGCCCCGAGAAAAGGAGGTGTAAGCCATCGTCATGGCTCTCAGGAAATGGGCTGGGTACATAGCCCTCCATCCCGTCACCGTCCGCACCGACCATCAGAGTCTGCAGTTGTGGCACAAAGAGCACGTGGACACCCCCTCCGGTCCCGCCTCCCGACGGGCAGGATGGCAAGAGACCTTGGCCAAGTTCGACCTCACGGTTGTGTATGTTCCTGGCAAGGACAACACCGTGGCGGACTGTCTCAGTAGGTGGGCCTATCCCGCCAGCAAGGGCATGACGGATGTCTCTGCCCATGGCGATGAGGCTGAGACCGCTGAGGCCAAGAGGATCATAGAAATGGAGCGCCTGATGGAGGAGGAGGGTGTTAAATGCTTCGTCGTCATGGCTGCGGATGCCCCCCTCGGAAAGAGGATGGGCAGAACGGTCAGAGTACTCGCCCCTGAGGGAGCCGAGTCCGACAAGCACCTCTTCCCTGAATCTTGCCTCCAGGACGACTGGACCGACGACTACGCTAAGTCTGAGGCCTTTGAGGCCGAGTATAGGGCTGTGACCGACCCTGATGACGGGCAGAAGTGGCCAAAGGGGCTGACTGAGGAGGATGGCAAGCTCTACCGGAATGGTAAGCTGCTGGTCCCGGAGTCCCGGGTGCTCGAGCTGTGTGAGGCTTGGCACCACCACATGATGCACCCAGGGGTCAAAAAGCAAGCCCTCGACATGCAGCGCCGGTTTGAGATTGACCAGATCGGTCTTTACAACGCCATCAAGAAGGTCAGGAAGGGTTGCTCGGTCTGTGAGGCCTGCAATCCCGATAACCGGAACCTCAAGGGGGAAGCCCAATGGACTCCGGTGCCTGACCAGCCCATGGAGAGCGTGGCCATGGACGTCTTCTCCATGCCTGAAGTTCACATAGGCAAGGAGACCTTTGACTGTGTGGTCCTTTGTGTGGACCGCCACAGCGGCTACGTAGTAGCCGTTCCAGCACGCAAAAGGGGGTTGCTTGCCAAGGAAGTGGCAGTCATGATGATTCGTCATTGGCTGACCGTCTTTGACATCCCCCGCACCATTTGCAGTGACCGAGGGCCGCAGTTTACTGGTGGCTGGTTCAAGGCCATGTGTTCCCTCATGGGAATACGTCATGCCAAGAGCGTCGCCTATCTCAGCCTGTCCAATGGCCGGGCTGAAGTGGCTGGAAGGCAGCTGTTCGAGAAGCTACGCAAGATTCACATCACCAATCCACGTCGGAACTGGTTTGAGGAGATGTGGCCCGCTCTGAAGGCCCATCATGACACCCCCACTCCGGGTGGCTTGTCCCCTCACCAGATTTTGTTCGGCAGGGACCCCCTTGGTCGGGGACTTCCCTTGTCTGGTGATGGTATGGCCATGGACGCCAAGGAATTCTTCGCGCGGCAAGAGGCAACGGCGCGGGACATCCGCAAGCAGACACCTACCGCAAGGTGGGTCACGGACAGTTCCGGGAGCGCCACCAGAGTCAACTCTGTGTGCGGGAACCCGACCTCCGTGGCCAACATGTGTCCCTGGACTACGCCGCACATGAGGCTGATTCGGACGACGACTATGCTGAGCAGGACGACTATACCGTCGAGAAGATCCTGGCCCAGCGTCCGAACGCCTCGGCACCCGGAGGCCTGGAGTTCAAGATTCCTTGGCGAGGCTATGGGCCGTCCCACGACACCTGGGAACCCGTCTCCTCGTTCGTGCCGAGGATTAATACCCCCTTCATGGACTACATCCGCAAGCACAAGACGAAGATCCATGTCTCGGACTTGGCAGCACTCACCCGGGCGATTGCAGCCAGGGGCGCCTGATCACCGCCCTGAGCTCTCCCCTGATGCAGCTTGAGCACTTGTTTGGTCGACGGATCGTCCCTAACTTGCTTGCTCTCTTCCATCTTCTGGTGACATGCCATCTGAGTGGCCATATACCCCCCCCTGCTGAATCCAGGGGAGGATGGCCCCTCTCTTCCACTGCTATTCGTCACTCCCCGCCTGCTGAATCCTTGCGAAAACCAGGCAGGGCGACTGACCTTGACGTTTCCTGAGCTCTTAGGGCCTTGAAGCCCATAGGACGTTGCGCAACGGATGCCGCTGTCATTGGCATTGCGATTTTTGGGTGTGTGGGCTGGTCCCATGGCACTTGCGGGATCCAGACCAGTCTGCGTGTGTCTGCAGACTATATATGGCCTGAACTCAGGCGTCTTTCTGTCCACCCTCCTGCATATTCCTTATCCTGACCGGGGCCTGGTTTGGCGCTCTGTCCAGAGTGTGTTTACACGCCTATTACCCTGTTTATTGCTTATTTTTCTGTTTTTCAGGATATGTGCATCTGTATGTTGAGTGTTAATGGCCCATCACTGAAGTATGGACCGTTTTTCCCCAGAACGAACACGAATAAGGGATACGAAGGCGCCCTGAGTCGCCGTGTACATGCTCTTACATAAGGTCCAGCCTGGACCAGTACCTAAGTACAGATTCTTCTGTTTGAGTGCCCGTGATACCGTGTGCCCTAGTGGCTGTGATGTGCTGAGATCCTGATGGCGCCAGGTGGGAAGCCCAGTTGCCTGACTACACTCCCAGCGGTCCGCCACTGTCAGTCCCAGTGTGAGCCTACCAACTCGCAGACGCACTTGCAGTCGGTTGGCGACCTCCGGTGTCCTGACCTCGGTCAGTCTGCCTGGGAAACTGGTGATTTGAGGAGTCGACGCCTCCGCCCAGACTGCATGAGGACTCCCTCATGCATGGCCTTCGTGGTAATGGGGCGAGGGAAAAGACGGCCTTGATGCCCGATCCCTTATGGAGGAGCTCGTTCGGCTTTACCACTCTGGACTCGCGTCGTGGATATGGACATGGTGCGCCCAAGGAAGGACCCGTGGGGACTCTCCCCCAGACTGCGGCCTTGGGAGGCCTGGGGTAGCCTGATGGATCTTTGTTGTCGCTTTCGACCTGTGGGAGCACCTCGGTCGTCGTGTATCGCCTATGTTGGCCATGTATGCCACTGCCACTGTGGTAGTGACCGTCGCAGCCGGCACCCGGTGCGCCTGGTATGTGTTAACGGGTCCTTTGGATGCCGAACAATCGCCGCCAGGACCCGGGACTTGATACTTGATACTATACCTCTGATTACTAACAACTACAGCACCATACCTGTCTTAGCGTGGGATTGTAATGGGCAACCTAACCCGCAAATCGGCCTGAAGTGATGATGTGACAACCCCCCCCCCTCTTCAGGGAACGGTCCTGGGTACCCGCTGCCATGCTTGGGTGTTATCGAGCCCCCCCCAGGGTTTGCTCTAAGGAGGGGGGTGAAGCGGTACCCAGAACCTATGGCCCATGGCCCGGAGGCCTGTGAGCCGTCACACCCGTGTGGAAGCCGTTGACACCGGCTATCCCTGTTCTCTAATCCGCGAAATCTGGAATCCGATTTCTAACCAATAAATCGATGTAGAATTACCATAATTTTATTGTCTTGGGCGATTTTCGGTCGGAAATAGGTGAAATACCCGATTTCTACCGCGATTTCTAATTGTCGTGAAATCGCCGCCTGTTGTCGCCTGTTCGTGCGCTTTCGTCGCTTCTCCGTGGCGAGTTTTGTGAGGGATTTTTCTCGAGTACCTTTGAGGTTCTAAGAGAACTTAAGGGCTGAATCTAGAGGATTTTTCTTGTACTTTCATCTGGTGTGTTCACCAGAATTTTTCGCCGTTGCGTCTGAGAGAAAAACAGCGCGCAAGCTTTTCCGTCGATTGCTCGAACTCATGGTTCTCAAGGACCATGAGTTCGGACAGAACCCTACATTCCCCCCCTATGCCTTTCATCCATGTCCCTTTCACGTGGGCATATCACTTTGTATGGGGAAGCGGGCAATAGGGATGTTTTAAGCAGCCTATGGGTTTCGCAAACCCAAGTCGTTTGCGTGCGCAAACGCTAACTTTGTGGCCTTGTGAGCATGAACGTTAATAAGCGAACACAATGCTCACAAGACCAAAGGCCCTAGGCCATTTTTGATTTTCGAGCCAACTCAACGATGGCTCCACGCAATTCAATGCGTACCAAAACTCACTTTTTGAAAAAGGGCAAATTTTGGTCGAAAATTAGGCCAAAATGGCCAATCCCCCGAGGCTCGTACTCGAAGTCTATGGGGAGTTGAGCCTTGAAATAAGGCAATATGTAAAGTAGGGACCACGAAAGACATCGTGGATGGCTTGGTTGATTTTGGAAACCTTGTCTTCTTTTTTATATAATGTCGCCTTGTGAGCACTCGTGCCATACTGCCTCTTTGCACACGCGCTCATATGCAAGCACTAACGACACGAGTGGGCGGAGACAATCTAACCATAGTGGGCATATTTGAGGGCACCTATTATGGGCCTACTCCAAAAATGTTTACTCATATTTTTGCTCCTCAAGGTCCCAAAGATATGTACATACCAATATCGCCGATATATGCACTTTTTCCGATAAATAGTGTGCTTCAAGGATTGAGGTGTCAAAAATGTTTCCATTATGCTTTGGAACCTCAACCCTTGTTGCAAAAGGGAAGCAAAGCTTCGGTTTGCATGCATGCAAAAGCCCGAGGCTCCTTTCTCTTGTGACACGGAGATACAATTTTTCGAGTGACCACTTTTGGGTGAATTTTGGCCGTTTTGCCCAGAATGGCCACAAACCCCTTCTCCCCCTGATGTCACCCCCGAGGTTGCGTGCGCCACTTGACCAAGGGTAAGGGCAATTTGGAGAGGGAACATAAACCCGCATCGAATGGGGTGTTTCCCCATGTGGCCTCTCCTCTCGAAGGGAGAGTTGTGAGTCAACCAATTTCGGGTATGTTGCCATTCTGCCCCATTTGTGTGTCACTTTCCCTCCAATGGGGAAAATAGCTAGAGGCGACCATGAGGGTTGGCAAGCGGCATATATTGGGACCTAATTCCCATGTGTCTATAGCATCTTTGGTTGAAAGGATCCTCGCCATGGCTATGGAGATATGGAATCATGAGTGCGGGCCATTTTGGCCACATTTCGCTGTTTTTCCCATTGTATGCCATGTTGGAGCTACCATATCTCCATGGGGCACAGGATCTAGCCAGGAAGGAAAGGGCGATTATTGTAGCATATGACCAAGGGTTGAACTCCATTGAGTTTCGTATTTGCTCCTCTGGTTCATCCGGAGTTATTCAACCTTTGGTGCGATCCATGATCTCCCCCGTTGCACCGCATGCTTCTTTCTGCCCCATTCGCGTGTTCATCCCCTCGATGAACAGCAAGCAGCCAGTGTGACAGCAAGCCATAACCCAGGGCATGGGACCAAAGGGGATATCAAGGGTTGTGAATCAAAGCTTGGCGCGTCAATATCCCCAAGGTTTCTTACCCTGGTCGGTTGACCGAGACGACCAATTTTGCCATTTTGGCAGTTGTGGACCCAGTTTGGATTGTCACTACGCCACGTGGCATGGAGATCTTTGGGGGCCAAAGGCATGGGAGTCTTGGTTGCACTCCCGGTGGATCGCGTGTGGAATGGCGAATCTGATCTCCAAGCCGGTGTGGAGATATACTATCGGGGACACCTTCGATTTTGGCTCATTTTGAGCAGCCAAAATGACCCCCTTTTGAGACCCCAATTTCACTTCCCCGTGTGGTCAATTGGCGGCCCCATATCTCTATGCCCATGAGGAGTCCGGACCCAATTTCAAGTCTTGCACTTAGATAGAGGTCCTAGGTCCTGCCTCCTATCCTGTGTGCCATTGGCCTTGCAGTGGCCGAGCGAGCCGCCCGTGGGAATCACTCTAACTCTGGTAATTTTGGCATCATGACCCCACGTGGCGATTCCGTGGCGCCCTGATGCCGGGACCTCAGAGGGAACCAGGTTGGGTGAGGGCTCCAGAGAGTTTGTACTCGAAGGGCATAGGGTCAGTTGCCTCGTCCCTACCTCTGGCGGGTCCGGAAGGGAGGTCAATTTTGGAGTTTTTCAAGCTAACATCAGTCTGGGCTGAAACAGCCCATTTTCAGCTACCAACTCCTAGGGGATAATGGCGGGGCCTTCTCTCTGGCTCAAATGGGAGTTGGGACCTGTGGTTAGGGAAGCATAGGGAGCCACTGTCAGTTGGCCTTGGAGTCCCTTGGTTCCCGGGAACTCGCCTGCGGCTGGGCAAAACACCCTCCCCTATTGGCAGGGTTTCAGGGTCCGGACTGGGCAGGGCATGGGTTGTGTTTGAGCCCCCGCCCCTGCCAGCCACTGAGAGGGTCGGACCTGGGATTGGGATATGAGTTGGGACTGAGTGTCTATTGTCCCGTGATGCCCTTAACTCTGTCCAGTCTTAACCCCATGTGTACATATCCTGATGTGTTGCTGTACATACGTTTGTCCCCTTGTTTCAGAGTGGCAAGGATCCTGAAACGCTTTGTCACATGACACGAGCATGAGGATGCCCTTGTGAGCGCAGTGCTTTGACTGCCTGCTTGCTTGTGCGTGTCTGCCGCAGCGTCCCGTGGCCATGCCCCCCCCACGGGAACGCATCAGTACGGTGTCCTGGGCCACTTGGCTCCTGTTCACCGGTGCGCCCGCTCCGTCCTTTGCTTTGCTTTTGCGGTGTCCCGGGCCACTTGGCTCATGTTCACCGGTGTGTGCTCGGTGTGTTGTTTTGCGTGTGCGGTGTCCCAGGCCACCAGGCTCCTGTTCACCGGTGTGCTCGCTCGGTGTGTTGTGTTGCGTGTGCGGTGTCCTGGGCCACTTGGCTCCTGTTCACCGGTGCGCCCGCTCGGTGGGTTGTGTTGCGTGTACAGTGTCCTGGGCCGCTTGGCTCTTGTACACCGGTGTGCTCGCTCTGTGTGCTGTGCTTTGGGTTGCGCGTGTGGTGTTGCGTGGGCGGGGCGTCGCTGCGGGGCGCTCACTCGTCCATCCGGACGGCGGCTGTTCGTAGCCGGTAGGGGCTGGGTACCCCCCGGGCGCGCACTGGTCCATCCGGACGGCGGCTGTTCGTAGCCGGTAGGGGCTGGGTACCCTCCGGGCGCGCACTCGTCCATCCGGACGGCGGCTGTTCGTAGCCGGTAGGGGCTGGGTACCCTCCGGGCGCGCACTCGTCCATCTGGACGGCGGCTTGTGTTTCTTGGCACCTGTTCCTGTGCCGTGGTTCGTTGCGTGTTGTGCGCGCTCTCCGGGTTTGCAGCACCTGGCGGCCATTGTGGCTTGGCACCTGTCTGTGTGCCTTGGTTCTGGCCGGCGGCGTGCCTCTCTGGCGTGCCTCGTGGCCCCGCGTGGTGCGCCGCGCCTCGTCCGGTCCGGTCGCTCTCCGTGCTCCGGTCGGCTTTCCCGACGCCGTGGTGCGTTTCCCCGCCCCGGGGACTTGGGCCCCAGGCTTTACTGGGCGGCTGCGCGGGGCACACGGAGGCCGGCCGAGAACCCAGCTCATCGTGCCTGCCGCTGGCCCCCGCCGAGGCAGGGACGCTGGGCTCGCTCCGCGTCGTACCCGTTCGGGGCCCCGCGATGGGGTTGTCCCTGGCGGGTCCCTCCGGTGCCGGTCTTGGGCTGCGTGCGCTGCGGTGGTTGGCGTGTGTGGACCCGGTCACTGACGCGTCTGGTTTCCCGTACCGTCCGTCGTTCGACGAAGGACTCGGCTGGTGCACTGGGGCTGTTTCGGGTGGACGCCGACACCTCCCCTTGCGGGTCAGAGGACGCCACGCCCGGGTCCCGTGCGTGTGTGCGTGTGCTCGTCCTTCCTGGCCGAGTCGGGCGGGCCGGCCTCCCGGGCGCGTTCTGGTGCGCCTCACCTTTTCCTTTGGCCGCTCTGTCTTTCCGCTTTGCTGGGCCCCCTCCGGGCTGGGGTTGCCCCTGTTTTGGTCCTTTGTTGGCCCTCACCTCCCCCCTTTTGCTTTTGTTTTGTTGTTTTTTTTTTCGTTTGTCCGTTCTTTTTTGCCTTGCGCCCCCTCTGTTTCTTGCTTTTCTTGGTTTCCGGCCCCGGGTGCCCTGGGCCTTGGCGCTTTGCGTTGTTTGTTTTGCTGGCCTCGCGCTTCTTGGCTCTCCGTGCGCACTCGCTTTCTTTGTGTTGCCCTGTCGTGGGCCGCTCTCCGGTGGTTGCCCCCCCCCCCCTCCCTCTCTTGCTGTTGTTGCCGTTCCTCGTTGCTCGCTTCCGTTGCGCTTGTCTGCGACTTTGAGTTTTGGTGTAAAAATGACGATTTCTCGCGTGATTTTGTCAATTTTTAGCGATTTGACTTGTTAAATCGCTACACCTTTCGCTAAACCACAGGATTCACTCCCTGTTGGTCCTCATTTCTATTTTTTTCAGCTCCTGGAGTTTTGTGGGCTCCATCAGGAGTATTGCTCCGCCCTGGCCGTTGGTCAGGACGATTACTGAAATACGTTGTTTATACAGCAATGACCGTCCGCATTAGAGCGGTCGATCATACCCTAGTGGGTAGCAATGCAGACTCTAGGGAGGAGGTCATGGGTTCGAACCCCACTTCCCCCAAACTGCTTTTTCCAAAAGTTTACGCTCACGCCAGCTACTTTTGAGGAATGCCCCTTCGAAGGGACATCATTCACGGTACATCACGCTGTTTCTAAAGGGTACCAGCAGTGTGAACAGCTTCTATGAACTGATGAGGAGGTTTTGTGAAGGTTTACACCATTTTCTGAGGTAACTTCAGCGTAATTTGAGCCTTTTTCCTTGGTCCTACTAGCTTATCTAGCTAGTACTCCAGGGGGGAGTAAGAAAAAGTCACTACCATGTCTTTCTTGGGGTACTTGATCCAGGCTACAGCCCCCTTTTTTGCCTAAGGAAGTGCTGAGACTAACACTTAAACATTTGTGTTTCTCTTATGAAGCTTTAAGTACACTTTCTCAGCAACTAGGGTCTGACGTTTGATCCTGTTGGTGGTGTTCCTTGTTCGTTGACTTTACCTTTTTGCAGTTTTGGGGAAACATCCTTTGAAAAGCAATCAAGGTTTTTAATATCAACAACAAGCAAGGGACAACAGAAACTCTTTCTGACACTTTTGATGCTCAATTGAACGAATTTCGAAGAATACAAGCCTCTCTTCCTACTCTTGATGTGAAGGTTAATGAGCTTGAGTCACAAATGAGTAGTGTTTTGTCGTTGACTCCTCAATCTGAAGCATGGAATTCTTGTTTCGGTGCCGTTGAGGGAGATGTTATTGGTTTCAAGTCGCATTTGGAATTAATTGACAACATACCCAATACGCCTCCGCCGCCGCCCTTAACTTCGAAGGATGGGGCCTCTTCCACCGCCTTTGATTCATTACACACACGTGTATCGGCGTTGGAATCCCGTCTCAATCCTTTGCATGATTCTTTTTTGCAGTGCACTTCTCGTTTACATGCATTGCAATCTTCAATGGAGAGTCACAAGGAAGTATCTATTCGATCAATGGAGCAAATTTGAGAAAAAAATTCGAAATTGGAGATTTCCCATGGTGGTATGCGGAGCGAGTTCGAGGTTGTTGTGGGAAAATTAGGTGTCTTGACAGCCCGAGTGGAAGAATTTAATGGGGAAGAGTTTTTGCAACGCTTTCCCATAAATGAGATCGCCCGCCCTCAATTGGATTTATTTGCTGAAACAGCATTGGATGCCTTACATTTTTGCGAGGCTAAAGTACAATTTGCTTTGGATAATTTTATTGTATCTCCCGAGGCATTCCAATCCATGTTTGAGGGCTGTTTTTCACACGTCCGTTCGTCCTTTTGTGGCGAAGTGAGCGATCTCTTTGTTAATCGCATTTGCAAATCCCTTTCCACCTTCCAACCTGTGCCTACTATCCTTTCTCGCCTTACTAAGGTCGAGGAAGAAGTGAGTGCATGGGCCGAATGGAAAGGAGATGAAACAATTCCACCCGATAAGACTGTTGAGGTATCCCACACTCCCTCTTCCTCCTCTGCATATCATGGTTCATTGGTAGAACACGAGAAAAAGGAAGCACCACATTTGGCGGGGGGTGGGGAGACAAGGCCATCGGTGTCTGAGCCTGTGGCTGGTTGTGAATTGCCTTCCCATAAATTGCCGCCTCAATTCCTGGATTCACAATTTTTGCGCGTTCATCCGGTCTTTGAAGCTATGGCCACCGGTAAGATGGAATTATTTCGACGCGACCCCATTCGGGACGTGCCGGTTGAGAAGATTTTCTTGGATCGCAGGTCTTTTGCATCTTTTGTAATTAATGCTTCGAAGGCTAGCTTAGGGCAAGACGCTGTCGGTGATTATGTTAAAAGGAATCCAGAGGCCGCCCCCCTGGTTAATGAGGTTGACCTAAAGCAAGGCCCCGAACCCAAGGACATCCTCTGGTCTTCCATTTCTCGTGATTGGGATTTGTTGGATAATGACACAAAGAAAGACATTAAGGATAAGTTGAAACGTCCTACTTGGAAATTGGAGGATCCTGGACACCCACCCACTTGGCCTTCTTTCAAGCGGGAATGGGTCCTATTCGCGGCTTATTGGAAGCCACGTGTCCTGGAGGTTATCATGACCCATACACGTCTTTTCTCCTTGCCAGAGGCCAAAAAGGAATTGTATGGGGCCCTGCATAAGCATTTGGGCTGGGATTATGATTATATCTGGGATGATCTGGTGATTAGAGGCTCTGATCAGGAGGATCGTGGAGATTTGGGTGATCTATGGTTATCCAAACAACCACCAAAGGAGAAAACTGTGGATGGGCACACACAATGGGTCATTGTCTGGTGTGTGCATGGCCAGCGTGCATCCCCTGTTACCTCTGAGCGAGCACGTGATGTTTTTGTGCAAGCGCTCCTGAATCATGGGTCGTACGAACAGGAAATGAATGAGGTCTACCGTATCCAGCGGCAGACCGGCAAAGAATTACATTGGTTAATGATTCATCGTGTTGTTCTCTGGGAAATGATTTGGCGTGAACAGGCTTTTAAGGAGAAGCTCAGGGCACAGACTTTGGCGAAAGTTTGTTCTGTGCTGTCGCAAGTGGCACGTGGGGTGGGGTGCACCCGCTGTGGATCCCAGGACCATGTTGCCGTTAACTGCAGGGCTGCGGGAGCACATGCTGGTAAAGGTAAAGGTGGCCTGACTATTCCCAAGGGGAGAGGTAAAGGATCTTCAGGGTCACTGCTACCCCCAGGGTGTGATGCCTGGTCGGAGCTTAAAAGGAAAGCTTTTGATTCCCTGGTATCTAGTTTGGCTGAGCGTCTTACTGCAGGTCACTGTGGGTGGTGCGGATCTCCAGACCACAGGGCCCCACAGTGTCCATCTCAGAAGTCACCGTCTAAGCCAGGTAAGCCCAAGGCGCCCGCCGGACCCCAGCCTGGGGCTGGACCCCCTGCAAAGCCGTCTCCGAATGATGGTGGAGGATCGTCCCCTAAGCCGCCCCCCCCAGAGTGGAGATGGGGGGGGGGTGGGCAAGGGAAAAGGCAAAGGCAAGGGTGATGCTAAGGGCAAGGGTAAGGGCAAGGCTTAGGGTTGTCAGAGGGTGTCGGTGAATCATTGTCTGGTGCGGCGCGAGGGTGAAACAACTGATTTCGCCCTGGTTCAATCATCAAGGACCCCGTCGGGGCTCCCTTCTGTTAATGAACCGACTGGGTCACGACCGTTTCAGGTCTGCTTAACGCGTGTTGATGTGCCCGCCTGTCCTGCATCTGCGGATCGGCTTGGGGGCACTTTGGTGTGCCGCACCAAGGTAGTGCGGGTGAAAGCCCGGCTGCCGCAACCGGTCCACGGCAAGGCCACTGAGTTAATCGTACCAGCCACTGTCCAGTTTTCTAATTGTGAAGGCTGTGACCGCAGGGTGTCGCTTTTGCCTGATGATGACTGTGAGGCCTTTGCCGTGGCGCCGTTTGATTTCTTTCCAGCGGGGACTCTGATTCCCGCCCGTCGCCCCCTGAAAATTGTTGCCATTGAAGGTAGTAACATCAGGGGAGGCACACAGGGAGCTGTGATGGATATCACTGTGCCAGCTCGGAATTCTTCAGGGCTTGAGGAGCTTATTCATTGCCAAGGGGCCTTTGTGTACGCGGCCGATGTGCGTGGAGGCCTTGTTGTAGGGTACCCATTTTTGAAGGCATATGGGCTCTGTGTTGACCCAGGTGCCGATTGCCTGCGGGACTGCCTGTCACAGTCACCATCGGCGTCTCCTGCAAGTTCAGAGTTAGTACAGGATAATTCTGACAAGCAGGCTGATGTACAGTGTGCATGTGTTTCACACTCTGCTCTGCATTCAGTCTCTGGGTCTGATCCAGGGGTATTGTTGGACGACGTTTTGCAGTTGTTTTTTCCGGGGGACGCCTTGGGGATTTTTGCATCTGCGCCCACTCCGTCCATTTTGCCTGTGGTCACGCCCTTTTTGAGTATGAGCCCATATGTTTTTGCATGCACGCTTGCGTGGCGTTATTTATGCTCTTTCTTTCTGTTTTCTGGAATGTACCTTTCTACAGTGCTGTGGGGTACGCTGATGTGGACACCTTCGACTTCTGCGGCCTCGTCGTCTGGTTCGCAACATGCGAGAATTTCTGCAGGTTCCTGTTTTTGTGGTGTGGGTTGTAAGTGTGTCGATGGGTGTGTGGAGTTGGGGCTGCGCGGCGCGTGGTCAATACCCATGCATCCAGAACTTATTCCACCGCCGCTGTGCGCCTGTGAGGACCCTGCAGTCAGGTGTCCCTGCGCTGTTTCGCCTGTGCCAGCAGCGCCTTCAAATTGTCCTCGTTTGTTGCCGCCGCCAGAATTTGTGCGGCGTTCCATTGTACATAGTGCTGAGGCCACTGACGAGGAGTCTGATGGCATTTCTGATTTGGAGTCTGACAGTGGCTCTGACGCTGGGGTCATCCCGGAGCAGGACAGCCCCCCTGATTCGTTTGCTGCAGGCTGGGGTCATCCTCAGTCTCATGGGGGAGCGTGGACTGCGCCCCCTGTTGATTTTAAAAGTCATGCCGTGCCTGTTACAGTTGGACCAGCCCTGCCGGAGAGAGATGATCCCCTTCTTGCTAGAGGTCTGGCTGTCAGCTCAGTACAGGATGATTTTTTTGCTTCCCGTTTCCCTCACAGTGCTGCTTCCTCTGAGGGATTGACAGCTCATGAGCGTCTGGTTCATAAGAGAAAACGGTTCCGTATGACTGCCAAATATGTGTATGCCCATGATCGGGCCTTGCTAGATTCCTCCGTGCGCGAGGATATTTTGTCATGGGCTGGATTGGCCTCTGGTCGGAAGTCTATTCGTGAATTGTTCCCTAGGAGTTCGGATTCCTCCTTCAGGCCTTTGTTGTCTGGTGGTAAGGCAGATGTGTGGAATACGTGTTGGTCTGGCCCGTTGCTGTGGGTACAGGCCCCCCGGGCGAAATGGGGGGCCGCGGTACAAGAAATTTTGGTTGATCAAGCCAAAGGTATTGCCGTAATCCCGGTGGACAAGACCAAGTCTTGGTTCTGGGCCCTGGGTGAGGTAGCGGTAGACTGGTGGGGTCTCCCCCATCATGTGCCCATTTTTTCTGATGCTGAAGGATGGAGGTACCCACAGCAAAAGGGTGTGGCCACCCGTGTGGTGTTGTTCCATGCGTTTGTGAATGAGCAAGGGGATGACAAGCCGACTGAGGCGTGGGATGATGTCCAGCCGGGCGAGCAGCCTGGCGGGGGGGGGTACCAGTCACGGGTGAAAGTGAAGCGGCTGCATACCCTACATCCTGATTGTCCTCGTTATCATGCGGTTGAGACACGCTCAATCCGAGGTGCTGTTGAAGCGGACCAACTGGATGAGCGTTGCCGGCATTATAGGGAGTTGCTGGAAAAAGAGTTTGCTGATGTTTTCTCATTCCCAAATGTAACGGACGTTCCTGATGACCACAGGGGCCCACACTCCATGCATCGGATTAAGCTGAAGGAGGGAAGTAAGCCCCAGAAGTGTAGTCCCATCAGGCTGGCGGGGCTCAGGGAGGCTGCGTTTCGCTCCCTGATTCATAAGTTTGAGTCGAGAGGTATGCTGAAAACCTCTGAGTCAGAATGGGGTGCGCGGGCATTTATAGTCCCCAAACCGGGCGTCAACAAATGGCGCCTGGTTATTGACTATAGATACCTGAACAGCTGCATCTCTGACGATGCACACCCCCTGCCCGTGATTGAGGACATGGTGGCGCGACAGAGTGGAAATGCACTGTGGTCCGTCTTCGACTTAGAAGACGGATTTCATCAGATGCATCTCCACCCTGACAGTCAGCCGCTGACGGCCTTTGTCACGCCGTGGGGGTTGTATGAGTGGACGGTATTGCCGATGGGCCTGAAAACGGCCCCATCGGCATACCAGAGGTTGGTGAGTTGGTGTCTCCGGGATTTCACTCGGAGGTATGGCACTGAGCCATACATTGATGATGTGTGTCATGGAACCGCGGATAAAGATAATCCGGATCTGGTGGACCTGGATGCCCCATTAAGTGATAGGTGTTTGCGGGAGCATTTTTCTCAATTGCGGGAATTTTTTCTGCTGATGCGAAGGTATCGTCTCACCATTAAACGGGGTAAGTTTGTTTTATTCGCTACCCGGGTGAAGTTTTGTGGTCATGTGCACATGAGGGGGCGGATGGCACCGGATCCGGAGAAGACAGCTGCGGTGATGCGCTGGGATTGGCGCGCAATTACGACACCCACGCACATGAAGGCGTTCCTGGGGTTTACTCAGTGGTACTCCCTCTATGTGCGTGGTTATGCTAAGTTAGCGGCGCCACTGATGGAGTCATTGAAGGGCCTTGATGTGACAAAGAAGCAACGAAAGGAGAGTAAGGCTTCGCGTAAAAACCGGTCCACATCAGGCCCAGATGTGACCCCCCAGGAAGCTGCCAAATCCCGTAAGGAGACTTTTTGGACTGAAGTGATGAAGCGATGTTTTGAGGAGCTGAAAATCCATTTTCGGGATGGGGCAGTTTTACATCAGCCTGACATGAATGCACCCTTTTACTTGCGGTGTGACTCGTCCACCTACGCGGTGGGTGGTGTGATCAAGCAAATGGGGTCTGCAGGTAGTCTGCGGCCTGTGGCTTTCTTTTCTAGGAAGCTGCAGGGAAAAGAGGGGTATGGTCAGCGGGGCTGGTCCATACGGGAAAAGGAGACGTACGCCATTGTGGCTACGTTATACAAGTTTCGCAGTTGGGTGCGTAATTCCCCCATCAAGGTTCAGGTGCTCATTGATCACGAGTCGCTCCAGCAGTGGCACACTGAGCAGTTAGATACAATGGCTGGCCCCATTGGTAGGCTTGGCCGTTGGCATCAGTTTTTATCCACCTTTGACATAGAAGTCATTTATGTCAAAGGTGAGGATCAGCAGGTGCCTGATATTTTGTCACGTTGGAGTTACCCTGCGCATCAGGCGGCACCTGATGTCAGCATACATGGGTGTCAGACTGATGTTTTGGGTTGGGAGCAGGATGAACAGGAGGTGAAGGCCTGGGCTGATTCTGAGTTGCAGTTCTCTCGGCGGGTGCGGCGTTGGGTGCGGGCAATAGGCGGAACGCCCTCCTGTAGGTCCAGGCCTGTTAAACGCCGCCTCCGGGCCTTACAGACTGGTCTGAAAAATCAGTGCTGGAGTCCCAGCTCGTTTGCTTCTGCTACTGTGCATTCTCCTGATGCCTTGTTGCTTACTGATTTTCCTGTTCTCTCAGGAGTGGTAGGGCTCGTCCAAAGGCTGTCCCGAAGTTAGCAGCTGATGTACAGGTGCTGTTCGATGACTGGACAGACTCCTATTTGGCAGATCCAGATTTGGCAGGTAAGTTCGCTGCACTCAGTTCAGGCATTTCATTCCGGCGGGATTACCTGCCGCAGCATGTGATTTCTGGCAACAAGCTGCGCTGTGCAGGAAAAATTTTAGTACCTGCTGCCCTCGTGCCACGGATGATTGCTGCTGTACATAGTTACGTGCATGGGGGCATAGAAAAGACATATCAGTTGGTGCGACGGCGTTTTTCTGTGCCCAGTTTGAAGCTTGATGATCTGTATGCTGCTGTTAAGACTCACTGTGATGCCTGTCATGTCTGTCAGCAGTCCAAGCCACGTGTAGGGGTTCATCCAGACTCCTTGCACTATTATCCGATCCCGGATGAGCCTTTCAGTAGCTTGGCGCTTGATTTTCTGGATTTGAAGTCTGTTGATGTCAACAGTGTACAGCATGACTGTTGTATGGTTGTTGTTTGTCGCCTCACAGGCTATGTGTTGGCGGTCCCCTGTGCCAAGGCTGGCCTTGATAGTAGGCAGGCTGCTGAACTTTTCCTTCGCCATTGCGTGTTTTTTATGCGTTTGCCTCAGGAATTTCTGTGTGATGATGCTTCTATCCTTAATTCTGATTTCCTCACCACGTTGGCGGAGTTGTCGGGGATAGAAAAATATCACAGTGTTATATACAGGCATAACAGCAATGGTAGGGCGGAGTCAGCGGTACAGGGGGTCATGATGGCGCTTCGTAAGTATTTGTGTCAGCGTGGGGGCGATTGGTATCATGCATTGCCTGTTGCGGTGTGGGGCCTCAACGATCTGCCCGGAATCGTGGCCCCGTATTCCCCACACCGCCTGGTGTTTGGGAGGGACCCCCCTGGCTTTGGGGACTGTCCTCCGTATGTGTCGGAGGAGGGCAGCGAGGACGCCCTGGATTTTTTTTCGCGTCTGGCAGATGAGCGTCAGCGCGTGAAAAGTAAGCTGGAGTCCCTGCATGCCGCTGTGGCCAAGCGATTCTCGTCCTCCATTTCTCCGCTGAGCTTTGAAGAGGGTGATAGAGTTTGGTTGAGGGATCTGCCTAAGGCAGAGCAAAAAAATTTTGATAAGCTGAAGCGGGTTTGGCAGGGTCCCTTTGAGATCCTGAAATGGGAGGGGGGTAATCGCTACCTGGTGGACACGCCGCAGGGTCCCCATGTGTATAGTATTGATCGTTTGAAACCATATCGTCCCGCATTGAGTGGCGCGAAAGTGCCCCTGTATTATCACGCTGACATAGTGGCGCCGCCCGAAGATGATGGTTGGGTTGTTAAGGAAATCTTAGGCCATGAGCGGCGTCCTGACCCCAAGCGTCGTGGTAAGAAGCGACTGTTCTGGCGAGTGCACTGGAAGGATGCCGACCAGCCCTCTTGGGGGCCCGCTTCCCAGTTTGTCCATCATGTGACTGACAAGTGGTTACAGTACAACCGTCGTCACATTATTCATGTGGATTGGTCTGATGTATCGTGATTTCTGTGCTTGTTTTCAGTCCACAGTGCAGATTCGAGTACACCCATTGCTGTGGGTGCTCCATGACCCGGCATGTTTACACCTACTTTCAGAGTACAGAGGGCAGTGCGCCACTGTCATGCCCTGGGATGGGGTTCAGGGGCAGTTGGCGGCTGCGTTTGTGCTGTGTGACTTCTGTGACCCCCCCCACCTTCTACTTGTCTGTTTCTTTGTTTGCGTATTGTTCTTCTCTCTGCCTGCCTTTTGTCATCTCTTTGACGCTCGGTGTCTCAGATCTTCGCAAGTCAGGGCCATTATGGCCAGAATCAAGAGACAGAGTGAGCCAGGATTTGATTTAATTAATTTCTGCTACAGTGACCGTCAGTGACAGTCTGCAGTACTTTTTTTCACATCTGCCGGCCTCAGGGCGCTGTTGGCCTTTTACTGACGCCACTGCCTCTCAGTATTCATCAGGCTGTCATCCACTGATGCTCAGCCTTGGTGGGGGGTGTGATCGGCATGGCTAGGGTGTGGTCCTGCCCTTGGCAGAGCTGGCAAGGCAGTGCGGATCGGCTGAGTAGTTCAGACGCGTGCGCGGTCTTTCAGAATTTCCTTACGGTGTTGTTTATGATACGAATTTCAGAATTGATTGACAGATCTCGATGCTTGTGTCGAATGCATGAATTTTGCGCTTATGAGAGCTTCAGTCCTCAGTATGAATCAGCATGTCACAATGCTTTCCCATTTAGGGGCTTTGCCATGATTAGGTAGGTAGGTAGGTATCTTCGGGAGCTCGGGATGCCTCCTTTGACATTGCAGAAAGAAGGTCTTACCAAGGGGACGTCCTGTCCCTCCCACTGCCCTATGTCAGGTGCCTCTTGAGCCGCTCCCGCATGTGCTTGGGAAGGCATTGTCGCGACCACCCGGTCCATGTGTCCCAGGTGGGAGGGTGTCCCCACATGTGTCCATGGGTAGGGCCACATGCCCCCTCCTTTGGGCGGCAGCTCTGGGGGGCTGCCCAGCCGTGTGGAGTATCTCTCACCACGAGGGGTATTGCTCCCGCTTGTCTACGGTACGACCGCCTCACCCTTGTGGCTTGAGTTGCGGGGCCACTCTGCTTGGCAGGTGACCCCCTCCTGGACTGTGTACTGGCTCGCCTGTCACCGGTTGCTTCCATGGCTCCGGGTGACGTTTGCCATGGTCCTCGATGCAGCCTGGCCGGGCTCGGACCAGTGGCTTTGGAGTACCGCTCCTGCCACTGGCCCGGTGGGTCGGCTGGGTCGCCCCAGTGCGTCCGACCCATGGGGTATTGGTTCTTTCCTGTCCCTCGGCTGCCCTACGTGTGTGCAGCGTCCTGGGCCGTTGGGCTCCTGTTCACCGGTGTGCCCGCGCGGTTTGCTGTGGTGCGTCTGCGGTGTCCTGGGCCAGCTGGCTCCTGTTCACCGGTGTGCCCGCTCGGTGTGTTGTGTCGCATGTGCGGTGTCCTGGGCCCCTGGGCTCCTGTTTACCGGTGTGCGTGCTGTGTGTGGTGCGCGTGTGCCATGGGTGGATGTGTCCCTCTTCCTCCCCCCCCAATGTTCGTTTTTTTTTTTCCTGTTTTTTTTTTTTTTTGAAAAAAGAAAAAGAAAAAACAAAAAAGAGGAAAACAGAGGCGCGCGTACACTGCAGGCACAGGCATGGGCAGCTGGTGCGGCGGTGCTATAGCATTGTGTCCTCTGGCGTGTGTCGCCGGTGCTGTGGCGGCGGTCGCGCCCCAGGGGTGCGGCTCGCGTGTCCTGATGTACATGGGTATGGGTCAGGGTGGGTTTGGTTAGGTGTCTCTTTGCTTCTGGTGCTGGCTGGTTAGGCGGCTGTGTGGGCTGTGGCTGTGGGCTGTGTCTACGCATTTCCCTCAGCGGGCCTGGTTTGGAGTCAAGGGTTGACGGTTTCGGGATGTGGCTCGGGTTTGATTTGTGTTGGGGCTTCGGCCCGGTTAGGCTTGGGTCAGGGTGGGTTTGGTGAGGTGTCTCTTTGCTTCTGGAGCTGGCTGGTTAGGCGGCTGTGTGGGCTGTGGGTGTGGGCTGTGGTTGCGTTGTTCCCTCGGCGGGTTTGGTTAGGAGTCAAGGGTTAGCGGTTTCGGGGTGTGGCTCGGGTTTGATTTGTGCTTGAGTTCTGGCTTGGTTAGGCGGTTGCGCGGGGCCGGGCGTGTGGGTAGCGGCGTCCACGGAGTCGTGCGCCCGAGGCGGGTGCGGGGTGGTGCGTGCGGGCCGGCCGTTGGGCGGTGGCCTCACTGGGAGTCCCACACGGAGGGGTCGACGGGCGTGCCGGGGGCGTACGCAGCGTGCAGGTTGGGCAGCAGCGGGCGCACGTGCAGGGCGTCGGCGTGCCCGATGGGGACCTCACTGAGGACCGAGGGGTTGGCGGCAAGTAGTATGCGATGCCCGGGAGGGGTGGTGGCGGGGAGCGGGAGGATGTCCGCGGCCCGCGACGTGGGGGCGAACACGGCGTGGGTCGGGTGCGGCCCCGGGAGTGGTGCTGGGGGGAGCGGGACCACAGGACGGCGGTCTACTGTGAGGTGCCAAGTGCCGCGATGGTGGAGGAGCCGGACTAGGGCGATGCTGTGGCGCAGTGTGTGGGGCTGGGTGCTGGGCGGCGTGGGGACGTGCGGCGGGAGGGGGGGGGGGGGGGCAGGGCGGTGGCGTGGGAGGGGGCACGGCGGAGGAGTGACGTCAGTGACGTGTGTGTCGTGCTGAGGGTGGAGAGGAGCCCACGGTATCGGGCCCGGGTTCGGCGCCTTTGGGCGTAGTGGTGCTCGTTGTCGTGTGCGTTGGCTTTTTTCGGCGTCCGGTTTGTTTGGTGACTTCTGGGCGGGGCCTGGCGTGGCGCCCCGTGGTGGTGCTGTGCTGGATAACGGGGTTAGATGGCGGCGCCGCTGGCCGGGGGGTCAGGCGCGTCGTGTTGTGTGGCGCGCAGGGCTCCTGGGGTGTTGTGGGTGTCGCCGGTGTCGGTGCGCCGACGCTTGTGGGGTGGTGAGGGGGTGTGTGCGTGCGGGGCTGGGCTTTGGGTGATGTCCCACAGGCGGATGCCGTCTCGCCGCGCTTCCTGGAGGGTCTCCCGCAGGCGCCTGAGGACGTAAGGGTGGTCCTGGGGCGCGGGGAGGTTGCGGGGGTGGACTCCCAGGGGGTGGAGCGCATCGGCCAGCATGGCTTCCCATGCGGCCTGCGGCATCCACCCCCCCGCCGGCCGCAGGCGGCAGTTCTCAACCGACCCCTTGCGGGGCCGATGGACCAAGCCCTCGAGGGAGGGCTCTCCCCGGGCCCACTTCCGCAGCTCCCAGAGCTGCGTGTGGGTCCAGCGCTGCCACCACTGTTCCTGGGCGGGCCTGCGGTCTTGGGCGGAGGAGTGGGCGTGGGTGGGTGTGATGGGGTCGTGGGGGCCGGCGGCGGTGGCGGGCCTGGGGGATTCCTCGTAGTCCTGTTCCGTGGGGGTGTGTGGGGAGTGGGGGTGCACGCGGATGTGGACCCGCGGGTGTGCGCGTACGGTCTCCGCCTCGGGGTTGGGCGGGGATTCGCGGCGGCGGCGGTAGTGGGGCATGCGTTGCATGTGGGCTGTCATCGGGGGCCGGTAGGGGGGCGGGGGCGCTGCTGGTGGACCCTGGAGCGGTCCGTGGGCCTGGGGTGCGGGCTTTGGGAGGTGGTGGGACGAGGCGCGTCGCGCTTCGGCCGCGGCGCGCTCCGCCATGAAGGTGGTGGCGGTGGCGTCGGTGACGGTGGGGGGGCGCCGCGCTGGGCGCTGCTGCCTTCGGGCCTGGGACGGCTGGGGCCGGATGTCGTAGAGGACATCCTGGGGGGACCGGGCACGAGCTGCCGTCGTGGCGCCGGGTTTGGGCTTGGGCTTGGGCTTGGCTGCGGGCCGCCGTTTGGCGGCGGCCTTGGGCTTCGGCTGGGTCGTGGGCATGGGCTTCGCCGGGGCGTGGGCTTTGGCGGCGGTGGGGCTGCTCGCGGTGGGGGCGGGTTTGGAGGCCCGTTTGGGAGGTGTCCCCCGCGGCCTGGGGGGTGGAGTGCTGGATGAGGACGTGGTGGTGGTGGTGGTGGATGAGGTGGTCGTGGTGGTGGAGGTTGTGGAGTCCCAGGCGGAGGAGAGGGCCGCGGGAGACGGCGGAGGGTCCCGGGCCTCGGGGGCGGGCGTATGATGCTGGGTCCTGTAAGTAGCGAGAACGCGGGTGCAGGTTCGGGCATCGGGCGTGTGCGCGCGTTTTCCCTGGTGATCCGTGCGTGCTGGTGCTGGCGTGGCGGTGTTGTCTCGGCTGTGCGGGCACGTGGGTTACCCGGGGGGTGGCCATATCTGCTCCAGGACGCGGGGGTGTGTCTGCTGGAGGTAGTCGAGGGTCTCGAAGAAGCATCGCTGGATGCCGGGCATGTCCTCCTCTGTGAGGTGGGGGTAGTTTTGGGTCGGGGTGTGGGGGCCCGGCCATAGCAGCGCCATGAGGCGGGCTGCCACCATGTACGGGCATAGTTGTGGGGTGGTGGGGCGTGGGGGGGTGGGTCCCCCGCGGTTTGGGGGGGCTTCCATCTGCTGGGGGCGCAGCGTGACCACCCACACCCATCGGTCCGCGGGGATCCCCCAGGTCCGTTGGGTCCACTTGGCGAGGCAATACATCGCGGTACCAAGGCCCTGGTAGCCGCTGCGGATGGAGAGCAGCGCGTCCAGGGATTCGGGTTCCCACGTGCCCCAGATGTGGGGGTCGTCCGGGTCGTCCCCCCTGGCGTACGTGTCGGGGCCTGGGTTGTGTGTGGGGGGGGTGTAGTCGGCGGGGAGGAGGGAGTCGGTGCCGTGTACCACCCAGTGGTCTGTGGGCGCGTCGTAGGTGGTGGTGGAGAGGGTGTAGTGCAGATTGTACATGAGGGTCATGTACGTGGAGGGGGCTGGCTGCTGCTCGTCGGGAGTGGGGATGTCCCCCGGGACGTGGTGCCGGAAGTTGCTTAGGGAGGCCATCCGGGCCACCCATGTTTCCCGCTCCCACTCTTTGGTGCTGTCGGGGGTGGCGTCGGGTGGGGGGTGGGCCATGTTGGGCTCGCGGTAGCGGGTGCGGCCCTGGGTGCTGTCCCGCTCCGGCACGGGGTGTCCGACCAGGTGTCGCCCCCAGTCGATGGGGGGTACCCAGATCCGGCTCCCCGTGGGGGGCGGGCTCTCGCCGTCTGGGGTGGCGCGTGGGGGGCGCTCGTGTCGGGCGACGTGGAGGAAGGCGTCGAAGAGGAAGTCTCTGACGCCTTCCCCGAGGGTGGCCGCCTGGACCAGGGTGGCCGCCCGGATGGGGGTGCTGGTGCCGGAGGTGCGGAGGTACAGCACGACGTCCTGTTCCCCGACCCCCCGGAGGTGCTGCCGTACCGCTGCGGGGTTGTGCAGGGCGTAGGGTTCGGCCGGTGCGGCGACTGGTGGTGCGGGGTGTGATGGGGGGGGGGGTGTGGGTTGGGGGGGGTGGTCATCGTTGTCGCGCGTGGGGTCCGGTGATGGGGTCTCTTGTGGCGGTCGCGGGAGGGGGGATTCGCGGTGGCGTGTGTCGGCGGGGGTATCGACGTCGATTGGCTGGTGCTGGCTGCCGCGTGTTGTGTCCGTGGCCTGGTCTCGGGGGGGGGGGGCGGGGGGGGTGGTGTGGGGGTGGCGCTGTTGGTGGTGGGGGGGGCGGGGGTGGGTGTCGTGCTGGCTGGGGGTCTGGGCGTCCCTGTGGGTCGTGTGGGTGTTGCGTGTGTGCGCCGTGTGGCCCTTGCGTTTCTTGACTGGTTGTGGTGCCGGGGTGTGGGTGGGAGGCGGCCGCATGAGCGTCCGGCTGGGGCTGTGGTCCGTATGTAATGGGTGGCTGCTGGTGGATGGTGCTCGCTGGTATGGGGTGTGGGTGGGGGGGCTGCTGGTGGCGGTGGGGTGGGGGGGGCGGGGGTGGGTGTTGTGCCGGCTGGGGGTCCGGGCGTCCCTGTGGGTCGTGTGGGTGTTGCGTGTGTGCGCCGTGTGGCCCTTGCGGTTCTTGACTGGTTGCGGTGCCGGGCTGCGGGTGGGAGGCGACCGCATGAGCCCCCGGGTGGGGCTGTGGTCCGTATGTGATGGGTGGCTGCTGGTGGATGGTGCTCGCTGGTATGGGGTGTGGGTGGGGGGGCTGTTGGTGGTGGTGGGGCGCCCCTACTCGGTCCTGGTGTTGCCGGTGTGCGTGCGCGGCTCCTCGCGGGTCCATGGGGGTGTACCGTGGCTCGTATGTCGTGGGCCCGTGTAGCGGGGGCGGCGGGTGGTGCTGGACCGCGTGGTGGTGGTGTGGAGGGTGTGTCGGTTGTGTGTGGTACCCCGGCGTTGGTGGGTGTGGTGGCAGGGGCTGGTGGTGGTGGTACACGTGATGGTGTGGTGCGGTGATGTGCGCTATGTGGGCAGGGTGGTTCGCGGGGCCTGGTTGTGCTGGGGCGTGGTGGGGATGTAGCTGGTGGGGGCCGCTGTAGCTTGGGGGCATTAGGGGGTAGGGGTTGGGAGGGACGGGGGCGCGGTGGTGGTGTTGGTGGTGCCATGTCCCCTGGCTCTGCGCGTACGGTGGTCCTGGCATGGTGTGGACGTGTGTGGGCGGTGGTGGCTGACTGGGCTGCGGGGTTTGGGTGCTGCGGTACGGTGGTGGTGGTGGGCGTTGGTGGTGGTGGTGTTGTTGGTGTGCCTCGGGGGTCTGGGCGTGGGGCGGTGCGGTGTGGCTGGACCCGGGCCTTGGTCGGGGCGTCGCGCCCTGCTGGCGGGCGCGTTGGCGGGCCCCCTGGTGCCGGTGCCCCTTGGTCTTCTTGGCCTGGTGGGTGTCGGGGGCGGGTGAACCCCCCTGTCCCCGTGGGGGCGACGGGGAGCGGGCGCGCCAGCGGTGTGCCTCTTGGAGGCTCGTCTTGAGGCCTCTGACGTAGGCCTCCTGGTCCGTGAGGCTCATCCGCGTGGCGGTGGCCCCGTCGGGGGCGGCCAGGTGGGCGTCCCGGAAAGACGCCCAGCCCTCCGGGGGCGTCTGTTGTGCGGGGTGGGGGTGGTGTGCCGGGTAGAGGAGTGCGCTGAGGGGGTAAGGTGTTCCCTTCCGTCGGCCGAGGGCGTTTGCGAACCGGCGGCACGTGGCTCGGAGGTAGGCTGCTATCTCCTCTGGTGCCGTGTCAGCCCACGCTTCCGGCGTCAGGGCTGCTGCTTGGGGGGCCGGGAGTTGTGGGTCTGGGAGGTGTAGGTCTCGGTGGTGGAGGTATAGGGCGAGGAGGATGTGGCGGGCCGCCACGTTCAAGCCGCCTCCGCTGTGGCGTAGGGGTGGGCTGTGGGGGGGCAGGGGTGTGTTGCCCGCGGCCACGGCTATGGCCCATGCGTGGTCCGCCGCGTCCGCCACGTAGTACCCTCCCAGTTGGTCCCGGAGAGTGTCGGTGAGGTACCCGAAGAAGCTGGGGTGGCTGGCGGGGGGGGGTGCGGCTGGGGCCGCGGGCCGTTCGCGGTGGCGGGGGTTGAGGTCCCCGCAGTGGGGGCAGTGGGTGAGGCGGTGCGCGGCTCCCAGGCAGACCCAGTGGTCTGGGTTGCAGGGCAGGGCTGTCTGTGGTAGCCGTTGGCGAACGCAGAGGGGACATGCGGTGGCTGGTGGTTGGTGGTACCTGTGGACGGACGGCGGCGTGGGGGGATGGGGGCTGGTGGCGCGCGCATGCTGGTGGGAGCGTGTGCGGTGCCTGTGGCGCCCGTGTGTGCTGTGCCAGTGCTGTGCTCGGTGGACGGTGTGTAGACGTGGTGGGGGTTCGGTGTTGGTATGTCACGGGGTAGGTTCTCATGGTTGGTAGAACAGGAGTTTGAGGAGGTGGGCTTGGTCTGTTGGGGGCAGGGTTGCCGCATGCTGCAGGTATTTGTGGGTGCGGTATGTGAGCTGCTCCGCCGTCTTGGCAACGGCCGTCCGCTGCATGTGTGCCGCCGTGGCCTGGGGGTCCTCCGCGTGGGTGCGTAGTAAGGTGTAGACGGCAGTGGGGACGAGTCCCCTGCGGACTGCCTCGAGCACCTCCGTCTGCTTGAGGACGGTGGTGAGTTGCTGGGTCGCCGGGGACTGCGCCAGCCATCCGGCGTGCTGTGCGATGGTGTGGGTTGGGTTCCAGTCTGTGAGGGTGTCCAGTCCCCTGTACAGGGGGCACGCCTTGAAGTGGTCCCATGTTTCTTCTTCCGCGTGGCTGCAGATGCATTTGGTGTGTCCTGCGGGGACGTGGATCGAGCGGCGCGTATACCATCGGTGGTATCGGGTGAGGAGGGGAAGTTGTTCGAGGGCGAGTTGGAGTCGGGGCTTTTGTAGGTGTGCTGGGAGGCCATCCGGGCGCAGGGCGGAGTAGTAGAGGGGGGTGTGGACGGAGTTTTCGAGGCGTCGGAGGAGTTCGGTGTTTGCTGGGTGGCCCAGTGTGGTGGCGAGTTGCTGGATGGGTGTGGGGTAGTGGTACTGCTTGTCTCGATCCGTGTACGGCGTGTCCTCGGGCATCCATTGGGGGGGCTGTGCGGCCAGGGGTATCGGGGGCAGGTGCTGCAGGTGGCTGTGGTGTGGGGTGTCCAGTCGCACGCGTTCGAGCCCTGGGGTGTGGTTGGTGTTCTGGTGTTTGGCCTGCGTGTCTGCGCGTCCATTGCCGTATGCGTAGCGGTGCGACTCCTGCTTGACGATGTGTAGGGCGTCCTGGGGGTGCATGCCCTTGAAGGCCATCCATAGTCCCAACGCTTGTGTGGTGAGGCCGGAATCGAGTGCTTTGTGGAGGGGCAGGTCCGCAAGGCGCCTGGTGAGGTGGATGTCGACCGTGGCGTCCACGACTACCCAGATGTTGCGGGGCCGGACCGTCGTGGGTGGCGGTGTGGCGGTGACGGCGTCTGCCATGGTGCGCAGTTCGCCGTGGGAGGACGCCCCAAAGATGGTGGTCCCGGTGTGGTGTTCCACGTGGAGGCCGTCCGCGTGCCGGGTGATGCGCACGGAGGCGCAACCGACCGTGGGGGTGCGTTGCTGGGTGCCGGATGCGTCAGTGAAGTAGATGATGTCGGTGTCGCTGGGTATGGGTAGGCGGGCGATTGCTGTGGGGTGATAGACGTAGATGGGGTTCCCCTGGGTGGTTCTGGCGGTGATTTGCGTGGGTTGCAGTAGTGGCGCTGCATAGACGCCTATTCCCTGGGTGATGATGGCCTGGGCTCGTGGGGTGAGGCGGAGTAGGCCCCTGTCTGGGCGTCCCTGGGTGATATACGCGTACATCAGGTGGAAGAGGTATCCCGTATTGGGGTGGAACTTCTGGCACGTGATGGTCTGTCGCCGCTCCTTGTCGTCTTTGTCGCCGCGGAGGGTGGGGCATTTGTGCTGTAGGGGGCGCATGGGTGCCTCCTGAGGTCCTGCGCGGTGTGGGTCGCAGCGGTCGTACTCCATGGCTACGCTGTCCGGGTCTGTCCGCTCGTTGGTGAACGTCCATGTCGCCGTGGGTGTTCGGGTCCAGGCTACGTGCGCCGGGTGGTCTGGGGGTACCGTGTGAAACCAGGGGGAGAGCCATGCCTGCTGGTCGGCGGTGGCGGCGGCGGTGGGGGTGTGGTAGTGGGTGGAGATGAGGTGCAGCAGGGGCCACGGAGTGTCAAGGGCTGCCGGGCCGCAGTGCCAGCACGTGCGTGGTATGCCCTGGTCACTGTGTCTGACTGGTGGTACATCGGTCTCCGGTGCATTGTGTTTGGGGATGGACCAGGGGGCATGGTGTCGCTGGACGGTGCGGGTAACATGTTTGTGGCCGTTTGGTGCTAGTAGCAGGATGGTGGGTGGTGTCCAGCCTTCGGCTGACGGGGTGGGCTCCCCCTGCGTCGTGCCGCCGTCGTTGGGGGTCTCGTGTTCGCTCAGGCGGGGCCGGGGGTGCTGGCGCTGGAAGGCTGTGTACGCCGTGTCGATGTCCTTGGGCCCCGGCATGTCGCGCCCTGCCTTCGTAGCACATGCGCGGAGGTACGCTTGGAAGACGTGGCGTGCCGGCCATTATGGGTCGGAAAGGAACGGGGCGTGGTGGGCGTCGCATTGGGCCATGATCTGCATCTGTGTTGGGGTGATATACACTATGGTGATGGTGGCCCCTACGAGGCGCAGGGTGTCCACCTCGCCTGCCGGGCGTCGGTGGATGTCGGTGTGTGTGGCCACGAGTGGCCCCTGTTGATCGCAGTGGTGATTTGTCAGGATGGCGTGTGTGTGGTGCGGTAGGAGGAGTTGTAGCTGGGCCCAGATGCCAGTGCCCACGGGGGTGGAGACGCCGTGTTGTGCCAGTATCCACCGGGGGCAGGTGTTGCGGGCCATTTGCGCTTCTTTTATGCGTATGGCCGCCGCCTCGCGAACTTCTGGTTGGTGGTTGTGTGTTACCCTGTGTAGGAGGTGTGCTGCGTGTTTGGCATAGGCCATGTCGACCAGGGCGCCCGTATTGTCTCCGTAGTAGCGCCAGTGGGCCATCATGGCCTCCTTGGGGAAAGACGTGGGCCAGCCTCCGTGTTGCGCCCATGCCTTCGTCACTTGCTGTCGAGCGTGGCGTAGTGCGTCTTGGGGGCGCGGGAGGTGCAGGGCTTGGTACCCGATGGCCGCGTTGAGCACTGCTTCCATGAAGTACGCCAGGCCCTGCGTAGACAGGAGGTCCCCCCTGGCAATTTGGGTTAGCCGGGCGAGGCGCTCTTCTAGCCTGCTTGGGAGTGTGATGTGGTGGTGCTGCGTGGCCTGTGTGACTCCCAGGTGGACTGTGGTGTCTTCCAGGTGTAGGGGTTCGCCTTTCCGGATGTGGGGGGTGGGGGTCTTGGCGTCGGCCAGCCCGACCGATTTGCGGGGGTGCACTAGGAGCTGGTGGGCGTCCAGGTAGGTTGTGGTGAGTTGGAGAATGGCGGACGCTTGTTCGGTGGTCGTTGGTAGCCCTGCGTTCTCAGGGTCGCGGTGGCGGGTGGCCGTAGTGAGGAGGTTGTCATCTGCGAAGTTGATGAGGGGGGACCGTAGCGGGTATGGGGCGTACCCCGGGTATACCCGTGCTAGCTCGAATGCCAGTGGCAGGGTGACGAGGAGGTAGAGGAAGGGGCCTTCGGCGCCTCCTTGGGGGACCCCGCTGTCTGTGCCGGTCCAGGGGGTGAGGCCCGCGGCCGTGATGACGGCGTAGAGTCGGGTTTGGATGTACCCGGTCATGAAGGATAGGAATGGGAGGCCCATGGCATCCCATACCTCCGTGAGGAGCCGGTGTGGGGCGTGGGGGAACGCGCCTTGGACATCGAGGGAGGCGATGATCATCTCGTAGGGGTTCATGTCCAGTGCGGTGTCCTGGAGGAAGATGGGCTCGTGGGGGGACCTGCCGGCCATGGCCCCCCACATGCTGGCGGGCACGTGGGCGAAGACCGCTGGCGCGATGCGGCCTAGGATGAGCGTCCACACCAGCTTGACCTCGGTGGTGGCGCATACTATGGGCCGCCAGTTCGCCGGCTGCGCCCAGTCCCCCTTTTTGTAGAGGGGGTGGACCAGGTTGGCCCACTCAGGGGGGATGGGCGTGGCGCCCGTGACGATGTCCCACAGGCGGGCTGCCAGGCGGCGTTTGATGGGCAGGGTGAGACGTTGGTACGCTTCGGCCGGCAAACCGTCGACGCCGGGCACGACCCCCTTCTTCAGGCGGTCTAGGGCGCGCTGCAGTTCTAAGATGCTGAAGGGGTCGTGTTCGATGGCGCGCCGCTGTTCCCGGTTGAAGACCCTGGGCACATGCTCGCGGATGGTGTTTCTGGTGTGGGGGTCGAGCTCGGGGAGGGCGTCCCCGTGTTGTGCCTGGAAGCTGTCCAGGACTGCCTGGAGGACGGCGTCGGGGTCATTGGTGAGGCCTCCTTCGGGGGTGCGGACCGCGTCGATGGTACGGCGCCCCGTGTCCTCCAGGATGCGGCTGACGTACCGTAGGGACTTGTACGGCGTGTCGTTTCTGCCGTATCTTTCGCGTTCCTGGGCTGCTGCCGCTATGCGGTGGGCGTGCCATTCCTGGAGTTGGTGGCGGCGGGTGGTGAGGAGCGCACGGAGGTGGGCGTCCCGGTCTCGTGCCTCCGGTGTGCTGGGGCGTAGCAGGGTGGCGAGTTCCCCTTTCGTGGTCCAGATGTCATGGACGAGTTGCTGGAGGGTGAGGTCTGGTGGTGCTCCCGTGTGGTTGGTGTCACGCTCCATGCCGCATGCTTGTGCCGCCCGGCGCATGGCGGTGGTGAGTGTCGGTGCACCCGGGCGGCGTAGGATGGCGTGTAGGGCCCTGTTATACCTGTGCCAGGCGCCGTGGTCGTCCTCGGCCGGGAACTGCAGTGTGGGTGGGAGGGTGTCGTCTGGCAGGGTGGCCGCGGGTGGGGGTAGGTTGGGGATGATGAGGTCGATGTAGAGGGGCCGGTGGCCCGTGCCTGTGGGCGGGAGGTCCCCGTAGGCTGCTTCGTGGACGCGCACCGTGGTTGGGTCCCCGTAGCACGTGTCGATGCGGGATGGGTGGGTGCCGGCTTGGTGGGGG
This sequence comes from Eutreptiella sp. 'Long Island Sound 2002', assembly GCA_964036045.1. Classification (NCBI taxonomy): domain Eukaryota; phylum Euglenozoa; class Euglenophyceae; order Eutreptiales; family Eutreptiaceae; genus Eutreptiella; species Eutreptiella sp. 'Long Island Sound 2002'. The sequence continues at coordinate 171,989,545 of OZ038378.1, forward strand.
TAATGGGAGGGTGTGCCGGTGAGCCCTGCCGTGAGGTCGGTGAGGCCCAGTTGGTGCATGGCGTCGCGGACAGCTATGTCGGTGGCTGTGGGTGGGCCGGTGCGGTCGTCGTCGGTGGGAGCGGCGTTTAGGTCGCCTATGATGATGGTGGGTGCCAGGAGGGAGAGTCGGCGGTACGCCAGGCTCAGGGTGTCCAGGAAGTCCTTGGTCTCCTCCCCGAACGGGACGTGCGTGAGCAGCACGTTTAGCTGCCATCCGGGCCCCACGCACTCGTACGCCCCGAGGCGACCATCCACTCCGAGGTCGGGGTGGGCATGTACCGTGACCGATGTCTTGTGGTAGAGGGGTACCCCCCGTTCCCAGTGGGCGTGATATTTGTTCCCCTCTGGGTCCAGGATCGGTGCTGGTTCGGGTTGGTCCGCTTTGCGGAGGGCTTGCTCCAGGAACCCCAGGAGGTCTGCGCCTTGGGGGTGCGGCCCGGGCATGGCTTGCAGTGTGGCGGCCTTGGTGGGGTCGTAGGTGACCGCGGGCTCGTTGAGGATGTTGATGCGGGCGTGGGCTTCTGCAGGCGCCGGTTTCTGGGGACCGGTAGTTGGGGGGGCGGGCCGTGTCCGGCCCTGGCCCCGTCAGGCGTTGAGGAGGTCGATGACGCCCTGAGCTGCGGGTGCCCTGCGGTTCCGCTTCTGGGGCTGGGGTAGGGCCCATGCATTGTGGACTTCGCCCGTGTACTCGGTGCCGGTGAGGTGCTCCGTGTCGGGGGTGCACAGCTGCATGGGGACCATCTCACGACCGGCTTGGTCTCGCCAGAGTTCGATGGTGCGCCCCAGCTTCTTGTCGTTGGGGGTGGCCGGGTCCCACTTGACGTGGATCTTGAACCCCTGGTGGTCCCAGGTGACGCGGTACCGGTGCTTGACCTCCCCTGCAGCCCATATCCACTTGGAGGGGCCCGCGGCCGTGGGGTACTCGAAGGGCAGCTGCACCCGGGTGTTGATGGCGTATTCGGGATACAGGGCAGCGGCTTCCTCTTTGGTCCAGCTCTTCGGCTTGGCCCTTGGCTTTGGCGCGGGTTTGGCCTGTGTGGGGGCCTTGCGCTTCTGCGCACCTTGGCGGCGCCGGGCAGCAGGTTGTCCCCGTTGGGGAGGTGCGCCCTGGGGCCGCTGTACGGGTGCGTGGCCCGGTGCAAACACGGGGTGTTCGCGGGCGGCTGGGACGTCGGGCTTGGACGTGGGGACGGGGTCCGCCAGCTGGAACACTTGCTTGGTCATGAGGCCAAGCACTTCCTCGGCCTCCTGCAGGGCGTCGGGCGGGTCCGTGGGCCAGATGAGGAGCCGGTGCCCGGTGCCTGCCCCGTGGCGGCGCATGTGGGCCGTGTAGCGGGTGGCGTGGAGTGTCCACGCTGGGGTGCGTTCCGGGGGGAGGGGGCCTTCTGGCGCCCCCTGCGCCCAGTAGAGGGCGTAGTGCAGCGCTTCCCAGGCTGCCTCTGGGGCGTGGGGGATGCGTGCGGCGAGTCGCAAGCGGTCTCCTCCGCGTGGTGGGGGCGGGACTTCGCCGTCGGGGGCGTGTGCCGTTGCCCGTCTGACCTTGCCGTGGTCGTCCCGTTCCACCGTCCACCAGGTGTCCCGCTGTTTGAGGATGTGGACCTCCGTGGTGGCCGGGGGGGCGTCCATGGCGTCCCAGCTGACGAGCTGGATGGGGCGGACCGCAGGGTGGGTCTTCGGGGGTGCTCGCATGTTGAGGATTTGGTGGATGTCCTCGGCGGTGGGGCCCGTGTCGGGGGCGTCCTGCGCTGCTTGGGCTAGAGGTGGGGAGGGGCGGTCCTCCCAGAGGCGGGATGCGGACGCCGTGGCGTACATGGCTGCGATCAGGACGTGTTCCGTCAGCCCTTCCACCATGAGGTGGTTTTCCCCCTCCAGGTCTCGGGGGATGGCGGCTTCCGCCTTTAGGGTGAGGAGTGCGATGGCGCGTTTGGGTCCAGGTGTGGCGTGTGTCGGCTCATCTGGCGGGCGTCCGTCGGATGGGGTGTGGGGGGGGCGCTTCTGGAAGGGGGATGGTCCCACCGCCAGGTGCTCGACAAGGTGTAGTGGTATGGCGTGGTGGCGGTCCGCTGCGGGCAGGAGGTAGGGGTGTGGGTCTCCGGGCACCGTGCCGAGGAATATGCCCCCCCTGTAGGTAGGAGTGGGCAGGGGTTGCTGCAGAGCGCCTGCGCATGGTAGCGCGCACCGAGGGTTGCAGTGGGTGCATGGGGCTGTTATGGGGTGCGGTACCGCGTACACGGTGAAGGGCCCTACCGCTCGCTGGATGTGGCGGGGGATGATGTTGCGGAGGTCCGCCACCCGTGCCGTGCGGCCTTCGCCATAGTATATCCAGAGCGTGTCCTCCAGTGCCATTTTGGGGCGTAGCTTGCATGCCAGTAGGTTCAAGGTGCTTTTGCGGGTGGCCTCGGTGATGGTGCCGGGCCCAGCGTTAATGCGTGGGAGCAGGTGGCTTTGGTGTTGTGCTGCGGCCCGTCTGCGGGCGGTGTGGAGGGCGGTGCTGTCGGCGGGAGGGGGCGCGTGGTGGGTGGGCCTTTTGCGTGGGGTCGGGGCGACGTGTAGGGGGTGCTTCCATGCCGGGCGTGGGTGGTGTTGCGGTGGCTGGAGGCCAGGGTAGGTGGTGAAGGTGTATACGGTGATGGGGGAGCGCTCATGCGTGGCCTGGAGGTAGTAGTGGTCGCGACCCGTGTTGTGGGTGACGATGACGTTGGGCGTTGGTATGTCGTAGTGGAGTGCGGTACTGGGGAGTTGTTTGGTGATGCGTGCCGTCGCGTCCCCTGTTTTGGGGGCGGTGTCGTGGGGCACGAGGATGTGGACTGCCCACGCATCGTGGGCGGGGAGGTCGAGGTCCGGTAGGGTGGGATGAATGGGGCGTCCCCGGAAGTGTGCGAAAGCTGGGTTGTGGCGTGCCGCCGTTTCCTTGATGATGGACGGTGCCCATTGGGGTGGCGCCCCAACTTGCTGGGCCATGGCGGCGACGGCGCGGGCGATCGCCGTGAGGTCTGGGCCGATGCCAGGCTGGTCTGCCGGTGGTTGCAGGCCCCCTTCTGGTGCGGGGTGGTGCCACCATAGGGTGTAGCCCTTTTGTGTGTTATCGTGGGGGGTGTGTACGAGGCCCTGGTGGTTGGAGATGGCGGTCTTGAGGGCTTCCGCTGCCTCGCGGTGGAGGGTGCGCGTGTAGGCCCAGACTCCGGTGGGGGGGGCCGCCCCGGTGTGGGATTCGGCCGTGGTGGGGGCCGGTTCGAGGGTGTGACTGGTGAGGGAGGGTCTGTGCAGCCCTTCGTGCAGGGAGGCGCACACGTGTGCCCACCTGTCCGCCCATCCCTGTTGGGCGCTTCCTGTGTCTGCTCCTGTGGGTAGTCGCACGATGACCACGTGCCAGGGGTGTGACCCCGGTACTACGGTGGGGGGTGTGGTGTGCTCTTGAGCGTGTAGCCATACTGCGGTGTCCGCGTTCGCCGTCACGTAGTCCTCTCCTTCCGCTGTGTGGACGTTTTCGACGGCGGCCTCTCCCTCCAGGGTGAGGAGGAGGTTTGTGCCGGGGGGCTGCGCGTGCGTCTCCGTGTCCCGGAGCCACAGGTACGTGAGCGCCACGGCGCCGGGGAGGATTTCCCCCCACGTGAAGGTGCCTTCGGGTGATGCCCACTGCAGGGGCAGTGTGCGGCGTCCCCGCGAGTCGTTGGTGGCATGGTAGTCGTGGGGGAGGTGACGTTTGGTGAGCCGGTGCGGCATGCGTTCGGTGGTGGCCGTGGGGGGGTCCCAATTACTTTCCTCCGGTGGGGGTGCGTCTGCGTCGTCCTCCTGGGGCTGGGCCAGCGGCAGCGCCTGTGCATTGGGTGCGGCGTCGGGTAATCCGCTGTGCGTGAGGGTGTAGAAGCCCTCGGGGGTGAGTTGGAGGACGATGTCCCACTTCGCCGTTTGCTCTGGGGACCACTGGTGGGGCCCGTCCTGCGGTCGGTTGAGGGTGACCTGGTGGCCCCATCTCCAGCTGTGGTAGGCGAGGAGGCTGAGGACGGTGTCTTGCTCCGGGTCCTCCACGCTTTCCATGTATGCCGTCATGTCGGTGACGTCGACGGCGTACTCGTCCTCCCATTCTTGTGTTGGGGTGCCTGGAGGGGGGGGGGCGGTGGTGTACCCGTGGAGTCCCGGCCCCGTGACGTCGGGCAGGTCGCGCTCGAGTGACGCCCGGTACTCGGCGGGCCCGTTGCTGGCTTCGTGGGTGGGGTGGTGGCGCCGCAGGGCGTTGGACAGGTGCGTCCAGGGCGCCCTCTCGCGGGGGGGGGGGCGCGGGGGGGCATTTTGCGGGTTGGGGTCTGCGGGGCTGCTTGCTGTGGGCTCGAGCTCCGGCGGGGTGAGGTCCATATGATGCTCCCTGTCCTCCGTGTGTTGGAGTTCCAGTTCTAGCAGGCTGTCGATGTCCAGGGCCATGGGGTCATCTTGCGTGTTCACGTGCTGGGGTGCTGCTTCATGGCACGGTGGGCGTGTGATGCTGGTGTTCGGGGCACGTGCGGCGGCCGGTGCGGGGTCGTGCGCCGGGGGAGGCGCGCCGTTTGGCGTGGCTGTGGTGTGTGGCTGCACGCTGGTGGCTGTCCTGGCCGGTGGTGTTGCCCCTGTGTGCGGTTCGGGTTGTGGCCGGTGGTGGGTGTTGAGCTGGCGCGAGGTGTGCGGGGTTTCCAGGGGTGGTGCCGGTGGGTTGGGGTGCGGAGTCGGCGGGGCGTGGCTTCGTTCCTGTGTTGGTGGGCTGTGGTGTCCCGTGCCCCCGGGTGGGGGAGGGGGGTGCGGTGCGGTATGGTGGTGTTGTGCTGTGTGGTGGCCTTCCCGTTGGGGGGGGGGGGGGCACCGTGTCCAGGTCTGGTGGGGTGGGCTGTCGCCTGTGGTTTGTCCTCTGGTGGTGTGGGGCAGCCCCGCGTGGTCTCTTGATCGTTCTCCTGGTGTGTTTCAGTACGTGGCCTGTGCGGGGTCGGTGTGGCGTAGGGCCTGGGGTCCCCTGGGGCGGGGTGTGCGGGACTGGAGTGTCGCAACCAGGGGGGTGTGGTCGTGTGGTGCTTGGGGGTGCCGGCCCGCCGTTGGGTGGGCCCGTTGGTGTGGGGTATTGCGTTTGCGGGGTCCGCGGGTCGGTGGGTCGCGGCTGCTTGGGCGTGTTGTGGCCCCGGTGCGGTGCCCGCGGGTGGTGAGTGGCGGTGTGTGGTTGGGGTGTATCGTTTCGAGGGTGGGAGGGGGGCTATGTGCTCGGGTGTGGGGTGGGCCCGTGGTAGGATGCCGGCGGGTAGCGGGTGTCGGGGCCGCACTGTGGGTGGGTATTCCGCGGCGTCCCCTTGGTGCGTCCCGTGGTGGCCTCTGGTCGGCCGGCTGAAGGGGGTTTTTGGGGTGTACCGCATCCATGGGGGCACCATTGTGTGTTGGGGCGCCGCAGCGGTGGGTGCGGCGGGTTGTGGGGGTGGGGCTTGTGTCGGTGTCGACCGTGTGTTTGGCGGCGGTGTGTCGTGTGTCGTCCTCAGCGGCTCCTCTTGGTGGTCTGTTGTGGTGGTGCCTGGGGGGTGGTCTTGGGCTTTGCGGTTCCTGGGAGGGTGCGGGACATGCGGGGTTGGGCTGGCTGGGGGGGGGGGGGGGGGCGCGTGTGTGGGCTTGCGTGTTTGCCCTCTGTTACCCCCGTGGCCCCTTCCTCTGCCTGTCCCTTACTCCTCTCTTTTCGCTGGCTTGTTTGGCTTTGTTTTTTTTTTTGGGGGGGGGGCCGGCTGGGGTGCTGTGCGTGGGTGTGGGTGTGTGCCGGTGTCGGCTCCCGGTTCCCAGACCGCCAGGGTGGGTGGCTGTGGCTCCTGGTTAGTGTCCGGGTGGCGTGGCCGGGCGTGGGCGTGCGTGTGGGTGTGTTCGTGGCGTGGGCTGATGGGGTGGTGGGCAGTGTGGGCGTGGTTGGTTTGTGTGGGTGTCGGGTATGTGTGCGCCGAAGGCGCAGTGGGTTGGGCTGGGGCACCGTGGGCGATGCAATGGGTGGAGGTGATGCTGGTGACGCCTACGGGGGGGTGCTGTAGGCGTCGGAACGGGTCTGTGTTGTTGACGTGGGTGCTTCGGGTGACGCGCCGGGCGGCGACGGGGTTGGTGACGTTGTTGGTGTCATAGGTGACGGGGCGGGCGCTGGGGGGGCCTGCGGCTCCGGTGGTCGCTGTAAGTGGTGCAGTGGGTGGTGGCGCGACTGGTGGTGCCGGCGGTGAGGGTGCTGCCGGCGACGTCGATGGTGAGGGCGCTGTGGGTGATGTCATGGGTGGTGGCGATGTTGATGTGGGTGCTGCAGGTGGTGTGCCGGCTGGTGGCGCCGCTGGTACTGTCCCTACGTAGGGTGTTGCCGGGGGTGCTGTGGGCGGTGCTGTCGTCGGTGGTGCCGATGGTGAGGGTGACGTAGGCGATGCACTGGGTGACGGTGAGGCCGGTGTGTGCCGTAGGTGACGCATTGGGCACGGGTGGTGGGGGGCCCGAGGGGGGTTTGCCGTTGGTGCAACGGGCGATGGTGGCGTTGGTGCTGCAGGTGGTGGCTTGGGCGTTGGTGCTGTTGGTGATGCCGACGGGGTGGTTTGTCTGCCTGTCTGCCCGCGGAGTCGGTGCCGGCGTTGGGCGGTTGCCTGTGCGTGTGGTGGTCGGTGCGCCGGGCGCTTGGTGGGCGTGGCCGGGTGCGGGTGTGCGTGTTGGTGTGTACGTGGCGCGGGCTGCGGGGGGTCTGCGGGCGTCGGGTGCGCTGTTGCCGTGCGTGTGGTGGTTTGTGTTGTCTGGTGGAGCGTGGCCGGTGTGTGCGTTGCGTGGGTGTTGTGGGGTCGGGTCGGCGTGGGTGGTGTCGGTGTGGGTGTTTGGGGTTGGGTGCTGGTTTTGGGCGTGTCGTTCGCGTGGTGCAGTCGGGCGTGATGGTGGTGCCGCTAGCGGCGTCGATGGTGACGGTGCTGCAGGTGGTAAGGGTGGGACGGTGGTGTTGGCGGTTTCCGGTGTGGGTGGTGTGAAGTGTGGGGGTGTGGCAGGTGTGGTGCGGGGCGGATGGTGGTGTGCTTGGCGCCGGCATCGCGAGTGCTGCCGGGGGGGAGGGTGTTGTTGGTGATGTTGTGGGCGGCCGGTGGCGGGTGGTGGTGGTGGTTGTGGCTGGACTGCTTGGTGGTTGTGGTGTCGGCGGGTGGCTCTGTGTGTGGTGGCGGGTGGGCGTGCTTGGTGGTGGTGATGGTGTGTCCTTGCGGGTGGTGTTGGGTGTGGTACCATTGGGCGTGTGGTTTGCGATAACTGAGCACTCACCCCTCCGCCCGGCGCGGGCCCGGTGGTCCGGTAGCCCGTCCGGCAGGTGGCGCCGGGTGCTCACGCGTCCCTCTGGACGGCGGCTGCTCCGTAGCCGGCAGGGGCTGGGTTCACTGCCGGGCGCACACACATCTCTCCGGACGGCGGCTGTTTCGTAGCCGGCAGGGGCTGGGTTCACTGCCGGGCGCACACACGTCCGTCCGGACGGCGGCTGTTTCGTAGCCGGCAGGGGGTGGGTTCACTGCCGGGCGCACACACGTCCATCCGGACGGCGGCTGTTTCGTAGCCGGCAGGGGCTGGGTTCACTGCCGGGCGCACACACGTCCATCCGGACGGCGGCTGGTTCGTAGCCGGCAGGGGCTGGGTTCACTGCCGGGCGCACACACGTCCCTCCGGACGGCGGCTGTCGCGCTGTGGGGACTGCGGGGCTTGGACTTGTTCTTGGCGGCTCGTTCGTCGTCGGGTGTGGGTGTTTGCCGTGGTGGTGTCGTGTTTTTGTGCCGTGGTGCGTGCTGGCGTGCGGTGCTGCGTGTGTGCCCTGCTTGGCCTGTGTGTGGCGCGCGCTCCTTGCCCGGGCGTGCTGCTGCGCAGGCGCGGGGACACACCCTCTCTCTGGCGGGCCCGTTTGGCTCCATGGCGGGCCCTGTTGGTGCCCGGCTGTGGCCCGGCGCGCGGCAGTGGGGTGTGTGCACGTTGGGGGGGGGGGGGGGTTCGGACCCCTCTTCTCGTTTTCCCCGCCTTGTCCCTCTGTCCCTCTTCGCCGGCCTGCCCTGCCTGCCCACCCTCTTCGTACCCGCTGGGTTGGCCTTGGCCGGTCGGTTGGTCTTGGCGGTCTGACATTGTGTTTCTTTCCTGCAGGGCGGCGTGGGCTGGGTTCGTTTTGGGGGCGGGTTGCTCGTGTGGTGTGCCGCGCCGCTTGGCTCCTGTTCACCGGTGTGCACGCTCCGTGTGTGGTGTCGTGTGTACGGTGTCCTGGGCCTCCCGGCTCCTGTTCACCGGTGTGCACGCCCTGCGTGTGGTGTCGCGTGTACGGCGTCCTGGGCCTCCCGGCTCCTGTTCACCGGTGTGCACGCCCTGCGTGTGGTGTCGCGTGTACGGCGTCCTGGGCCTCCCGGCCCCTGTTCACCGGTGCGCACGCTCTGCGTGTGGCGTTGCGTGTACGGCGTCCTGGGCCTCCCGGCTCCTGTTCACCGGCGTGCACGCTCTGCGTGTGGTGTTGCGTGTACGGCGTCCTGGGCCTCCCGGCTCCTGTTCACCGGTGTGCACGCCCTGCGTGTGGCGTCGCGTGTACGGCGTCCTGGGCCTTCCGGCTCCTGTTCACCGGTGCGCACGCTCTGCATGTGGCGTTGCGTGTACGGCGTCCTGGGCCTCCCGGCTCCTGTTCACCGGTGTGCACGCCCTGCGTGTGGTGTCGTGTGTACGGTGTCCGGGGCCTCCCGGCTCCTGTTCACCGGTGTGCACGCCTTGCGTGTGGTGTCGCGTGTACGGCGTCCTGGGCCTCCCGGCTCCTGTTCACCGGTGTGCACGCCCTGTGTGTGGTGTCGCGTGTACGGCGTCCTGGGCCTCCCGGCCCCTGTTCACCGGTGCGCACGCTCTGCGTGTGGCGTTGCGTGTACGGCGTCCTGGGCCTCCCGGCTCCTGTTCACCGGTGTGCACGCCCTGCGTGTGGTGTCGCGTGTACGGCGTCCTGGGCCTCCCGGCTCCTGTTCACCGATGCGCACGCTCTGCGTGTGGCGTTGCGTGTACGGCGTCCTGGGCCTCCCGGCTCCCGTTCACCGGTGTGCACGCCCTGCGTGTGGTGTCGTGTGTACGGTGTCCTGGGCCTCCCGGCTCCTGTTCACCGGTGTGCACGCCTTGCGTGCGGTGTCGCGTGTACGGCGTCCTGGGCCTCCCGGCTCCTGTTCACCGGTGTGCACGCCCTGTGTGCGGTGTCGCGTGTACGGTGTCCTGGGCCTCCCGGCTCCTGTTCACCGGTGTGCACGCTCTGTGCGTGGTGTTGTGTGTACGGTGTCCTGGGCCTCCCGGCTCCTGTTCACCGGTGTGCACGCTCTGCGTGTGGCGTTGCGTGTACGGCGTCCTGGGCCTCCCGGCTCCTGTTCACCGGTGTGCACGCTCTGTGTGTGGTGTTGCGTGTACGGCGTCCTGGGCCTCCCAGCTCCTGTTCGCCGGTGCGCACGCTCTGCGTGTGGTGTTGCGTGTACGGCGTCCTGGGCCTCCTGGCTCCTGTTTACCGGTGTGCACGCTCTGTGTGTGGTGTCGCGTGTACGGCGTCCTGGGCCTCCCGGCTCCTGTTCACCGGTGTGCAAGCCCTGTGTGTGGTGTTGCGTGTACGGTGCCCTGGGCTCCCTGGCTCCTGTTCACCGGTGCGCACGCCCTGCGTGTGGTGTTGTGCGTACGGTGTCCTGGGCCTCCCGGCTTCTGTTCACCGGTGTGTACGCTCTGTGTGGGTGTGTGGTGGCGGATGGGCGTGCTTGGTGGTGGTGTTGGTGTGTCCTTGCGGCTGGTGTTGGGTGTGGTACTATTGGGCGTGTGGTTTGCGTTAACTGGGCACTCACCCCTCCGGGTGGCGCGGGCCCGGTGGTCCGGTAGCCCGTCCGGCAGGTGGCGCCGGGTGCTCACGCGTCCCTCCGGACGGCGGCGTGGTGTTGCGTGTACGGCGTCCTGGGCCTCCCGGCTCCTGTTCACCGGTGTGCACGCTCTGCGTGTACGGTGTCCTGGGCCTCCCGGCTCCTGTTCACCGGTGCGCACGCCCTGCGTGTGGTGTTGCGTGTACGGTGTCCTGGGCCTTCCGGCTCCTGTTCACCGGTGTGCACGCTCCGTGTGCGTGTGCGGTGTCCTGGGCCTCCCGGCTCCTGTTCACCGGTGTGCACGCTTTGTGTGTGGTGGTGCGTGTACGGCGTCCTGGGCCTCCCGGCTCCCGTTCACCGGTGTGCACGCTCTGTGTGTGGTGTTGTGTGTACGGCGTCCTGGGCCTCCCGGCTCGTGTTCACCGGTGTGCACGCCCTGTGCGTGGTGTTGCGTGTGCCGTTTGGCCCTTTTGCGCCTGTGTGGTGCGTGTTGTGTTGTGCGTGTGGTGTCCTGGGACACTTGGTTCGTGTTCTCCGGTGTCGCGGTGTGTTGCGGTGTGTGTGTGGTGTCCGGTGTGCGGTGCTGCATGTGCGGTGTCCTGGGCCTGCCGGCCCCTGTTCACCGGTGCGCGTGCTCGGTGTGTTGCGTGGTGTGTGCGGTGTGGGTGTGGGTGCGTGCTCGCGTGTGCCATACCGTGGCCGCGTCGTTGCGGACTCTTTGTTTTTGCGGATACATTTTTCTTTACACTTTGCTCCCTATGGCGTCTGATCTATTCTTCCCGTTTTGGACTCTTTGATTTTGGCGACGCCCAAGAGTAAGCGTGTCTTAATGCATGCATGGCGGTGTATGTTATTTACGCGTTGGTTTGCGGACTCGTTGCATTTTGCGACGCCCAAGAGTAGGCGTGTGTGTTTAATGCATTCATGCTATGCCACTTATTCTTCATGTCTTGGACTCTTTGTTTTTTGCGTCGCCCAAGAGTAAGCGTGTCTTAATGCTTGCATGGCGGCATATGCTACTTAACCGTTGGTTTGCGGACTCTTTGTATTTTGCGACGCCCAAGAGTAGGCGTGTTCGTTTAATGCATTCATGCTATGCTACTTGTTCTTTGTGTCTTGGACTCTTTGTTTTTTGCGACGCCCAAGAGTAAGCGTGTCTTACTGGGCTCAAAGGTGGGTGGGGAGGTGCATGGAGAAGGAAAAAGGAAGAGGAAGCGTGCAATTCGGAGGGTGTGGCGTGTTAGTTATCCATTTCTCCGGTGTTTACGCGCCGCTCGTGATGCGGTTGTCTTTACCTATACGGCGTGTTAGGGGGCGGGAGGCACGGTTTGTGGACTCTTTGTTTTTTGCGACGCCCAAGAGTAAGCGTGTCTTAATGTATGCAAGGCGGTACAAGGTACTTACTCGTTGTACCTTGGGACTCCCACGCTACTTATTCCCTTTGTCTTGGACTCTTTGTTTTTTGCGACGCCCAAGAGTAAGCGTGTTTTAATGCATGCATGGCGGTATATGCCTCTCACTCTTTGGTTGGTGTTGGGGCGCGCACAAGTCCCCTACTCCTATTGCATGCACTTTGCTAAGTGATTTGGGGCACGCAACGTTTTGGCCTTACTCTCGCCTCTAATCTTCTTCTTTGTTGTTGGAGCGCGCACAAGTCCCTAGCGCCTAGGGCACGCACTTTGCTAGGTGTTTTGGGGCATGCAACGCTCAACTTCGTCGCCGTCGCGACTCTGTTGTTCTGCTTTTTCTGTGAGTGTCCTAAATTTTTTTGACCTCGCCAAACAGCGGCGTAAAATGTTTCTGGGGGTTTCTGAGGTCGGAAAAGTCGATTTTGCGCTTTATTTTTGCTGGTTGTGCGTCTTTTTCGTGATTTTTTATATTCTTCTGCTGCGATCGCGCGACACCGCGAAGTCCCGTTCCACTTCGCCACATACCGCATTTGCCATGATTATTCATGTTTCATCGACTCGGACGGGGTTTTGAGGATCGTGTGGATTTCACATTCTGATTTTCATGCATTTGTATTCCGTGCCTTCGTCGATTGGAGAATTGGTGTTTTTCAAGTAGAGCAAGAGCTTAAAAGATTCATTTATCGGGTTTTATACGTCAACAATCACAATGATGGAAGGACTCGAAAGCGCATGTAGTGTTTGAGGCTAAATTGGGCAAGGGTTATTGCCCAACCACGGTGGGTTGCCCTACCCTTTGGGATCCATTGGCACACAAAGGGAAGTGTGCATGGCAAAGGCGTGGCTATGCCGTAGTTTGCACTTATTCCTAACGCCATCCTGCACACATGTGTTTTTTTTCAATTTCTCCGTATTATTGTAGTGGGGCTGTTACACTACCTACTATCCTCCTATTGTCATTTGGTAGCAGTGAGCACATCAAAATTGGTCCCTCCGCCGTGGCGTCCATGGCTAATTGATTGGAGCTGGTATTTCCTTATGCAAGATGATGCCTCCAAATGTGTCTTCGATTGAAGATGTGCCGGTTGGTTGACCCGCCCGGTGAGCGGTTCAGTCATGTTCCCGCAATATGACCAAACTCAACATACATGTTGGGGTAGGCAACGGAGAGAGGAAGGAGGGGGTGCAGGCGGCAGGGTGGCTCACAAAGATAAATTCAAAGGTTGAGGATTAAGGTTAGCTGATAAAGGGCTAACATAACGAAGGAAGAGGCAGCCATTCATTAAGCAGTTTGAGCTCCCGGACGCGCCACAACCTAGTAGGGGCTAGTGCCTTGCGCCCAGAGCTCGCCGTTGCTTCCAAAACCTCGTCCATTGACGAGGGTGGCGGTGGAGATTTTGTTCCCAAAGCTAATTGCAGAACAGCTGCTCCCGTGCAACAACTCAACCCACCAATAGTTTCGTGTTACAAAAATGTATCAGGCTAACCTTCCCACAATATATAGCTGAAATAGCCCACAAAAAAGCTACATATTATGGGAAAAAACAAAAAAAATTGGACGCTTAATGCTTGAAAACGAAAATTTGTCACACCGCACCCTCTCGCTTCAACTATCCTATGAAGCCCAAACACCTCAGCCAAGCGGCCAAATGAACAAAACGTTGTAAATGCATTTGGCAGACAGGTATTTGTTATTAGTTTGGCTGGAGGGGTAGTGAGGGCAAGTTTGGCCGTTGACGATGTTCCTCTTCAGAAAAGAGACAAATTATGAATTACCAACTTGACGGGATGAGGGGATGTATGTCCAGGAGTTTGATACAAGACAAAAGCAGCCATTCGCCACACCTTTCATCTCGAGCGCACGCTTTGTATAACTATGCTCTATGCACTAAACATCCTATCTACGCGCTATGTCCAGCTTCGACAACCAATCTCTGGATAGGCCAGAACTTACGTTATTTGTTGCCGGGTTAAATTTAAGCCTCATCTTTCTTGTTCCATTGCACTTTCCTCGCAAAATATTACTTGGGTTGGAAAAGGGGAGTGGGGATGACCCAAGGAGTGTTTGATTAAAAAATGTAATGCAACTTAGAAAGAAAAGGCTTTTACTCAATAGCTAATTGCATATCGACATTGAGATGAAGTGTGGGCATTTGGCCTATGGAATTATCAATTTCAAGGTAGTTGTTACGTTGATATTCGGATTATGATATGCTCAGATTTGTAGCATATGCTTGCTTATAGACCCTGTGAAAGGCATATATATGCAGTTTGGATCCTCCAGTGGGTTCCGGAGTTGCAACAAGTTTGTCAACCAGTTCGTTGTTGCCTTGCGCCTTGCTCTTAGATTCAGAGTCATAGAGGATTCCACTGTGGGATTCCAACAAGCCAAGCTGCATGCACTACGGTGGTTACGTGAGATTAAAGCTCTGCAACTCGGAGACAAGAAAGGCGGAGACGTCCTCCCTCGTCAATCGCAAAGAAGGAATCAGCAAACACATTACCGCAAAGCCGGAAAGATCGCAGTACAGCGTGTTTGGCGATCGCGCGTAGAACCCATGTACGTGACATCCGGAATGGCTATGGACAAGACCACATTGGACCGCAGGTCGCAATGTATCCGTTGGCGGATCATCCTTGCGAACTGCTGCAAGCCGTCCCGGAAGCTGGTAACTATGCCTCTGTGCAGCCGACAGGCAGTATGGATTTTAAGCAAAGACGATTAAAAAGTATTGCGATGAATTTATGTGCGGGAGACCAACTGAACTTCACCGAGCAAGCTGCAAGCCCAAGGTCAACGATGGAGCTGTGCTGCACTGGATAGAGGAGGATGGAAGACAGGCATGGCCACCCTACAAATCCGAGACCCTCGCATTCATTGGATGATTTCGTACTGTACGCATCTGTTGCCGCAGAACAACGGATTGCTGGCACCACAATACTGAACAATGGCATTGTTGCATCCGGCACTCGCACTGCAGCCTTTAGCACTCACACTGCACTTTAGCACCCGCCCTGCACCTATAGGCACGCGAGCGGCACCAAAGAGAAAGTTCAGTGCGGTACTGCGTGGTGGTATGGTGCGTACAGCACCTCGGTGCACCACTTGCGATCAAGACAGTGGAAGCAACAATAATTGGCAGCCTTCCTACATTGTGCAGGAGGAAGACGAGGCACAAAGTGCCCCTGACTACGGCATGCAGGTGTTGCTGTCTGCTTATGTCCGATTTTCAATAAGCGGACCTACAACACACATTCTTTTTACCCATGAATGTGCATAGTTGGTTGGTTGAATACCATGGACCTACTTGTGCACGCATCAAAGATAGACTCAGAGATGCGATACCATTATTCTCATTATCCTTGTACCAATTTCTTCTGCATCATAGATCTAAAGTGGTACCAAGTGTGCTTCACTGTTTTTGACCGGTGGGAAACAAAGACACAGTGTACGGCCCCAGATGTTCTTTGTGCCCACAAAGGGAGGACAAGTAGCAATGGTTTCCAAAACTCGCCATTTGGTTTTTGTTATTCCAAAATCGTAGAGAAAACATAAGGAGGAGGAGTCGATCGCAGAGGAGACCGTCGACACCGAAACAGTTCCATTTCTTTTATTTCAGAATCGCAGTGCAGAGGTAGTGTGGCATAATAGTTACCAGTGAAACAATTTTACTTTTGCAAAACTGCATTGGTCGATATTACAGCACAACAGTTAGAGATAAACATTTTGGTATTTAAGACTTTGTAGACGATGGCAAAATTGCAGACAACGAGACCCATGTTTGGATTTTTGAACATGGAAGGCCGGCAAACATTGCATATTCGTAAGTACACAAACATTTTGCCTCTTTAAACATGGAAACGTGAGCCCCAAGTAGGAGATCTCAATCATGGGTAGGAACCTACATGGTTTGGAGGATAAAGAATCAGGTGAGAAACAATTCACCGAGGTAGCAACCAAGTAATTGCAGTCATGGCAAGGAGTGGAAGCAGATGGTATCTGTTTGGCTAGAAGTCCCTCTCATGCAACACAACTTTGGAGATGTGACGTTGTTTGGACGGTGCCAAAAAATGTTGCTTTTCGGTTTAGGCTTCGTGCGGTAGTATTACAAACACCCAACATTTTGCCAGGTAGGGGTGTGGAGAATCAGGGCACCGAGTACAAATGGAGAACTTTACCTTATGGCTTGAAACAAAAGTCATTTTTTTGTTTACATAAATATTTTTTTGTGTAGGATTGAAAAAATAGATGAAAAAACCGACGGAACTTGCCCATGTATGAAGCCACAAGTGCGTGAAGGAAACCTAAAAAAGTGCCATTCGTGGGCATGTGTAACATGTGTATTTGTCTCATGAAGCACGCTTCGAAAAAATCACAGAAGTTGCAGTTCTACGGCGTATATGCTGCCTCAGTGTGTGGAGATAGCCACAAATGGTGGGCTAGTTGATTAGACTTTTTGGCAATAACTACGACGTAGAGATCCAACCTTATAACACGAAGGCGGGGAAAACATATCTGTTTCTGGTCGTCGTTCCCACTTCCATATGCAGTGGCATAGGAACTGGTGGTGATCCCGTGTCAGCATACCAACTGCTGACTTTACCTGATCCACCAATGTGTAGAAGATTGTAAACTCGATGCATTTGAAAAACCACATGGGCAAAAACAAAAAAAAACTGGAAAACAAATCACGGCGACCCATAGAAAAAGAAAACAAGTACCAGAATTCCACTGGGTGGCCAGCTTTTGAAAGTTCAAATGTCAATACATCGACAATATATCAATGAATGTAGACGAGACTATCGGAGGCTCCTTTCGATGAAATTTGTTCAAAAACTAAAGTTGTCCGAGAAATTGTGGGATTAAATATACCAGGGGGTGCACATGTGCCGGCCTCTAGATTCTGCAATGTGCTAGCACATTGTTGCCGGGATTTTCGCTCCCGGAAAAATCACCGATGTTTTAATTAATTTTAACTAATTACTGACGATTTAACGATCCGCTTGTTAAACCGCATAGAGATCGGGTGGTATTTAGATTGCTTGTCCTCATCCGTTCCCCTGGATACCTTGCAAATGACAAAATAGAATGTCACCCCAAAAACAGCTCAATCAACTCATCAACTGTAGACTTAGTTTCAATACAAGCTCATCAAGATGCAACTTTGACAATCAGTGCAAGTTTTAGCTTTGCTGTTAGAGGTCTACTGTAGATGCCAGTGGTGTAGATGCCACTAGTATACTATAGATGCCCCTAGTGATGCCTGAATGCAACTTACAATCCACAAGTATTTCAACTTCTTGTGCCTTTTTGAGTGATAAAAAAAGTGAGCACATAGCATATGACCTTAAACAAACTACCTTAAACTGTCTCTCACTTCAAACTCATCCTTGTTGCAGCTATCACTTTCACATTTAACCTAAATCTATCTTTGATGCCACCAGTGTCAGCTCAATCCAACTCACACTTTACCACAAAACACTCCTTGTGTCTCTTCCACTCAACTGCTAACTAAGTGCAAATCACACAACCCTAAACTAACTACAAAATGAGCTCATGGGTTTCGAATTCCTCCTTGTTGTGGTTGTCACTTTCACATTTAACCTAAATCTACCATTGATGCTTCCAGTGTCAGCTCAATCCAACTCACATTCCACCACTAAACACTTGTGCCTCATCCACTCAAGTGCTAACTAAGTGCAAAGCACACAACTACAACAAGTGAAGCGCTCACTGGCTTCCATTTCTGCCTTGGTAAGGTTGCCATTTTACATTGCTGCCAAATCTTCAAATGCCACATTGCCAAATACCATGAGACAGTCGGAATGCCAGCATAGGCAGAAAATATTCAACGAAAACAAAGCAATGCGCCCCCTGTTATATTAAAACTTTCAGAACACTACCCCACCAAATCAAGGAATCCCGGACACAAAGTCTAAGTGTGAAGAGATGATGCGGATGGCCCAAGGGACCCTACGGGATGACAAAAATGCGATCTCTTCACACTTGCCTAGTGTTAGGGGTGGTTTTTCAGGCAAAATCGTGACGGATGGCAATCCCAGCACCCTGCTCTGTCCAAATCCCTCTGAAATGACAAATGCTCACATCGTGCAACAATATAGGACACAATGTAATGTCGATTTCGTTGCAGAGCCGCCCACTTTGTGAATCGGTGCACCCATCTCTGCCGAACTCGCAAGGCAGCTTGGTACTCCACAAAAATTAATGCCTTGGGGGCGATGGCCTTGTGAGGGGTGGAAAAAGAAGAATCAGAAGAAGGTGTGGCGATTTTCTTTTGAGAGGGCTCATTTGGGGAAGGGGCAGGCTCCAAAGGGCGCTTGGAGGACAATTGGGTGTCCCAAACCTTGGAGTTCTTACCCTCAGGAGTGGTAGGCACCCTTTGTGGCAAGTTCAAAACACATTGCCTCCAAATTACAAGCAACTTGGTAATTTTCTTGGCTGTGGCCATGGCAACACCTTCCGCAAAATCAATGTTCCTTTCCCTAGGAGTCAACTCACGGCACTCCTTCCAAGCAAACCCTTTGCGGTGAGCCACACACCAACCTGCGGTGGTTTTGAAGGTTGGCTTGTCACCACCTACAAACAAAAAGGACAAAACAAATTGGACCTCTAAATTGTGGCAATGACGAAATCGGAAATGCACAACGAAGCATCTCACAAAACTGTTCCCAATGCCTTGGACAATCGTGATTCAAATTGAACGACAAAGACAACCCTCACAAACCAGGACCATAATGTCATCATTCATGCCAAAATCACAAATTACCCTTGAAATCGCAACTTGACCTTGCTAGATTCGGACATATGGTAAGCACAGCCCATACCTTCGGACATATTGGTGAAGTGCCAGGTTAGGGTTAGCCAGAAAAGCTACGAAACCAAGTGCCAAGCACAACCAAAGGCGAAACATGAAAACAAGCTCTGCGATACAGTCATCCATTGCGAAACACGACAAATGGTGCCAGAAACGCTCGCAAACAACTAGCAGTCATCTAATTGATACAATCAACACAAAAAATTCGAGATTCGACAACCCTATAAATTACGAAATCCATCCGAACGGCCACGAAAGTGCTAGAAATATAGCATGACTCGATACGCATTAAAGGTCGCTATATGTGTATATGCACAGATCGTGCAGGAACCCAAACCGACTTTATGTCCAGCTGGTGCTGTAGTGAGAAGCCGCCCCCTTGTGGCATTTTGCGGTACGCAAAATGACCGGCCTATCGGCCGGCATTTTGCGACATATCTGTTTCTGGTCGTCGTTCCCACTTCCATATGCAGTGGCATAGGAACTGGTGGTGATCCCGTGTTAGCATACCAACTGCTGACTTTACCTGATCCACCAATGTGTAGAAGATTGTAAACTCGATGCATTTGAAAAACCACATGGGCAAAACAAAAAAAAACGGCAAAACAAATCACGGCGACCCATAGAAAAAGAAAACAAGTACCAGAATTCCACTGGGTGGCCAGCTTTTGAAAGTTCAAATGTCAATACATCGACAATATATCAATGAATGTAGACGAGACTATCGGAGGCTCCTTTCGATGAAATTTGTTCAAAAACTAAAGTTGTCCGAGAAATTCTGGGATTAAAAAGTGCCTGCTACGGGTTTTTAGCGGTTGTGTGCACCAGGCCGCAACATGTCCTCATCTTCCAAGCCTTTTTGCCATGCAATAAGAGGGAGCCGGAGTGGAAGCGCCGACGCACGTCGCACACAAATTTTGAAAATCCCTTGAGCTACCCGAGCAAATGGGCATGCTTCCACGCCACGGCACGTCGCTAAAGCCTACATTCTCAGGCGGTGTACGAATCTGTGCATTCTTTTACTTGCCGGTGGTCGGTGGTTAGAGTCCATGTCACAATTATTCTGATTCTGACTCCTCATACTCGCTCTCATTGTTGTCAACATCAAAATGCTCAAAATGTGCGACTGCCCTTCCACGGAAAGAGCACGCAGACAAACGTGCACATAGATGGAGAGGATTCATGTAGCCTCTTGCGGATTGGGCTCACTTGTGCTTGTGTGCTCCTACACTTCCTCCCCTGGTTACTTGCGGGGTAGGCTCCCGGTGAGTTTGCGAAATGTGCGGACTGTGTCACCCTGTTGCACATTTCGTTGATCTACGGTTCCTTATCTAGATTTTGGTGGTCACATTGTTGCGTTTGAATGTGCATTCCTTCATTCGTCCATTTTAGACATGAGCATCCGTCACATGTCAGTACCAAATGGCCAAAATCTAGCAACAGTTGTGCCAAGTTTGAAGTGAAGCATTGCGCATGTGTGTGCAAGTCACATGGTTGGCAAGACTCGTTGCCCTGGACCCCTATTCCAAAACAAATGTGAAACACAAGTTAGCGAAGTCCCACCTCTTCGAGTTCTTCCTTTTTGCATACTTCGACCACCTCTGTTCTCCAAATCCATTATTCAAACTCCCATTTTAAGCATTTTATGATCCGGCCTTTAAAGGTTTTTCACGGACGACACAAAGGTCCCTCGTGCAAACTGAAACATTGACAACTTCTAGCGTGAATGACTCGATTTAGTAATGTCATGGAATTACGGGGAATTTCAAGCAGCATCTTTGCTTCACGTCCCAGATTCGTTGCTCCAACTCTTTGGAGCGTAACGTGGAGACTGGCACGTTATCTTTTTTGGCTCGTAGGTTGTAAGCATGCCGAGATTCAGTAAAGGGGGTGCTATTACAACCGAGCAAGTAATCGCGAAGCTACCTGCATTGACACCTTCAAGCCGCCCCATGGTGGAGAGGTTCGTAACCACTCTTATCCAACAAAATCCGTCAACGAAGATGGATTTGCTTGTGAAGATTGCCGATTGTTTCAAGCTCCTCAAGTTTCGTGCCGTGCGGATGCTTGTCGACCCGGACGAGAGAGAGATGTTTACCCGGGCTTGTAATGAGTGCCTCATTCGGAAATTGGACGAAAGAGATGATGCCGATGGTGAAGAAGGCCAAAAGGTGCGTGTCCTTGTAGTGAAGAAGGTTTCGTTCGAAGGGAGTCGTTAGATTGCGCCCTTCCCCAAGTTGTGAGTGATGTCTTGTCCTTGGCATCTAGGTTCCACCAAACTTGTGTAAAAGCAAGCAGCGGTGGGAAGGAATGAGGGCTCGGCTTGATTAACAATGCAATTTTTGCGACCGATGGTACCCTATCACCTTGGAGATCGCCTTTTTGCCACCCATTTGACCCCTTGCAACCTTGCCCACACAATGGCAAAACTCCGGTGCTAGTCGTCCGTCGAAGGGTGTTCGTGGTGCATACCAACGGCTTCATTCATCACCGCGAGGGCGACGAAAGTAAAAACGGATAGGTCTTGTGAGCGCCTCAAAAGAGGCGCTCACAAGAAAAGAAGGGAGGGTATATGCCACGGGATGCAACGCAGATATCTATGGCATAGGCACAAATAACGTATAATATCTGTGGCATAGGCCCGATATCCGTGGCATAGGCACAAACACGGTATAGAATTCATTCATTCATGAACTCATGCATTCTGTGGCAGCTTAGCCCCTCGCCATAGCTTGAATGGTGGTGGTTCGGTATTGCGTTGGTTGGTTTGGTTGGTTGCACTTTGAGGGCTTGGGTTCCAATAAAAATTTGAATTCACCGAAAAAAGGGCTTTCTTTGACCATTTTGGGTATGCAGGTTGTTCATGGTGAGTTTGTCCTTGATTTTCCATGATTTTCCTTGCAAATCCCAAAGTGCTTTGAAAACGGATCATGAACCAAAAAAGCAGGTGAGTATGTAATTTTCTCTTGATTGGGGAGGGATTACGCAAGGTCACTAACTGCGTCCAACCTCCTAAATTCGCCCCCCCTTGGTGGGTGGCTGGGTGGAGAGAAGGCAATAGGGGTGTGAATTTTTCTTTCAAAATTGGATTGTGTGTAACACAGCAACACAAGGGGAGGGGGGTTAATTTCAAAGTACCCATGACACAACGTGTCGCCACGCCCTACGTAGTACCCGGTCCATGTGACACAACACTTTTTGCAAGCTTCAGCGCCATGCCTTTGTTTTGTCATTTTGAACATATGTGATGCAATTTACAACATCTTTATAACATGGACATTGACATCCACATTGAATTTGAATTCTTGGTTGTCATTGTTGTGTTGTGTTGTCTTTTTTGTTGTGTGTGCTGTGTTGTGTGGTGGCTTCTCACCCTCCGACAACAAACCAACAACGCAAAAGGCCACTACCACAAGGCACTACGTGTTTTTGGCGTCTTGGGCCAGCCATCCAAAGTGCACAAAGGAAGGGGGGGGGGTTGCAGCCGTGGCCATGGCGCACCTCCATGGTTAACATAAAGGAACCCCATTGTGGCATTCGGCCCAGGAATAATCCAGAACAATGCTTGGCTTGGATACTGGGCACCGAGGGGGGGGAGGGGGTGGGGGGGGGGGCTCTAGCCACCCAGCCACCCAGCCACCCAGCCACGTACCCACCATATTGTGTTGGGCCTTGCATTTTGCCTCTTTGCCTTTGCTTTCAAGATCACATGACGGTGATAATGTGTCTGATGCAGGTATTGGTACAATTTCCTCACCATGCACCTATGTTTGTCATGTTTTTGTAATTAGGTAATAAGGTAATTAGATAATTATTTTAATTAGTCGCATTATGCATCGGGATGGTAATGCGACGGTTGTTTAGTTGCTCAATCACCAACACAACTGCTTTTGCAGGGTGTTGTAGCGTCCCTGTGTCCAACTAAGTCAAAAGGGGATGGCTTGCACCCCTAGGGACCCCAAGTGTGGCCGTTTTTGCTTCATTTCCCTTTATTTTGGACATCCCCCCCCCCAGTCGTTTCTGGCCAGCCACGGCCAGCCAAGGGGGGGGAAGGGGGGGGGGGTCAACCAACCCAACCGCGGCTTTGAACGCCCCCTGAGTTCTGGGAATGGGCGGCTTTGTGCTTGTTTTGTATGAGTGCCATGATGTGTTTTGCTGCACGCTCTTTGCAGGCTGAGCCTGGTGTCTTTGCATTCTCTTGTCTCGCTGCTCTTCTCTGCTATTGGGATTTGGAACTGGACACCCTTGTCACATGGTGTGACACTCATGATTCTTGTCATGGGGTCCAATAGTATTGTGCTCTGGTTTGTACCTGCAGGGAGGGGTCGCCGACAGCCCCAACAATGCAGACGATCCGAAGCAACAATCCATTGCTAGGGCTACTGCCCCTGTCAACATGGTTGCTCCAACTAATAGATGCAACGAAGACCAACGTATCTATGCACACCTCACAAGGGATGCCCAACCATATATCTCTGTAGGAGCAATCCGCCAAAATGCCAGGGGGGCAGATGCGGGGGCTATAATAGCTGCTGTACGGTACCCATGAAATTGGAGCTTTCATGGAAAAATGTTGATCATCCAGGACATTTTTGGCATGCCTTTTTGACAAGTGCGATCTTCTTCTAAGTCAATATTCTCCCTGGAGAAAGTCCACCTCCTCCTGTAACGGTTTTGCCTCTTCGACAAGCGGAGCCTTACGCACTCGCTAGCTGACTCATGCACGCATTCACCTACTCCTTGTGCTTGCCCAATCGCCCTCTTCCTTGTCGTTTTGTAGAGAAAGAGGGCCCGGAGCAAGTCCATAGACGACATGCGTGCACGCTCAGCATCACGAGCCCGTTCGCGGTCTCGCAGCGTTGCGCCCCCGCCATTGATGAAATCCCGATCGCGGTCTCGATCTATAAACAAGAATTACATGCCGGCGAAGCTTGGGGTAGAAAGTGTTGCAGAACTCTTTAACACCAATACGTTGAAACAGAAGCCAAAGGTGAAGGGAAGGAAGAAGGTGGTCACACCAGCGTATGCAAAGATATTGAAGGCAAGGGAACAACAGGAGTCTGGGCCTGCAAAGGGCGTAGCAGGGCAAAACAAAAAACGAAAGTCAAGAAGTTTGACGCGAGCGGAGTGATTTGGGCACGTTGTCAAACGCAAGCAGTGATTGCCAGCACGTACCCTAATGCCCAGAGGATTTTGAGTTCATGCAGAAAATCTCCATTAGACTATCCAACCTCTAGCCAACCTGTGACATCAGGTGCACATGTTGCTCGGGTGTGTGCAAGGTGCACACATGCATATACTGGTGGCCTTCCTTGGCACACCTGCCCTGAAAACCTTTATGCCCTGTGTATGCATTTCTGTTGGAGGGCAAATGCCATGGATTGTAGCGCCAAAATGAAATGGGTTTGGGTGCACCAGGACCGGGAATATGCGATCCATGGGCCCCGCGAAAATCCATAAAATGGTTTGATGACGTGGTCCATCAAAGGAGTACCAATGCAATGAAGACGATTTGCGGCGTTGGCATGAGAAGTTGCATTTGCTCCATCCCTCTGGAAGTTGACGCCGAAAGGTGGGTTGCTTGCTTATTCTTCTGGACTTTTGCCGCATCTTTTTTGTGGCGGATAATTGACGACGAATGTGCCTACGTTTTTTGCTGTGCTGGGTCGAGGTTTTGCGCATCCTTTTTCCTCTGCGATGGACTGGGAGCACAAAATCTTGCCGCAAAAATATGGCTGTGTGATGAAGGAAAGTGCCCTGGGCAATGTTTGGGAGTCGTGCAGTAATTGGTGTTTTAATTACCATGACAAAGTTGAGAGAGAGGGGTGGGGGGGGGGTCCAGAGTTGGTCAGCTTGTGCAGTGCACAAGCAGTGTCAGATTCCTTGCATCGCGAGTAAGTACGGTGGGGAGACCCAGCTTTACCCTTTGCCAACCCCGCTTTGCTGCATTGTTTGGAGGGGGGATTCGACTGCTCACACCACGAGTAGACATGGTGCAACCCATTGCATCCCTTGCTTTGCTGCATAATGTTTGAGGGGGGGTTTCTTTGAACTGGTCTATTTTTAGTCCGCTCGGATCTAACCATTGTGTCATTTGGACCTCGACAAGCAAAGTAGTGGAGCTGCATGCCGCCACTTGACCCTGTATCCTGTCTTATTTCTGGCAGCGGGAATATTGTGTTCTGCTGCATTGAACGTATTTTATTCAGTATTCCATAACTGTGTGTGTGTGTGTGTGTGTGTGTGTGTGTGTGTGTGTGTGTGTTTGCCCGTGTGTTCCACATTTGTGTGATTACAATGGTGACTGCCAGCAGATGGATTGTGGTAGCTGAAGTGTTCTGTTGTTTGCCCCACGTGTTTCTCCTTGAACATGCTATTGTGTTGTCCAATTGATCCCCATTCTTGCTGTTAATTCCAAATACTTCCCCACCCAGCCCTGGTTTCTTCACAGAGGGAAAGTGTTGTGTGCGACAACGCAATCACACAGCCATCAGTATTTGGGATACAAATGACCAAAACACCATTGATCCCACGATTGTGAGCAAAAAAAATGCAGCAGGCTCTTGATTGCAGTGTGGTTCACAGAACAGACAAGATGAAAATCAGGCAGATGCAGGGCAGTGTTTGGGAAGGGTGTGCAGGGTGTGCTGTGCGTCCCTACAACCTCTGCTACAAATGTGTTAGAGGGCTTTTCTCCACTAAACTTCAGGACACAGAGACTCCCGTTGAAACTACATTGGGTATGAAAGTCAGAAAAAAGGCATGTATTTTTTGTGAAAAAAATTCAGAAATGAATCTCCAAATGCCATTTTGGCAAACAGTTGTTTTTGAAATGTTTCCAAACTGGTTTAGGATCCATTTTGTTTGTCAAAATGGTTGTTGAAATCAGTTATTTTTGCCGATATTGCAATTTGCACCACTGTTTTTTGCTTCTACTTTTTGTTAAACACCCTTTTTGCCACCTCAGTTGGTTTTGTTGACTTGATCAATTTTTTTTAGGAATTTGTTTATTTTAACATTTTTTGACAATGCGCATTTTGCTTTGCCGGTTTACTGATTTTTTGCCCATGCCACCGTTGACCCATAAGTCCTCCGAGCACATTTGCACGAAGACGAAACACATGGCGAACTATTGTGCAGCAACCACAGTCAATGGAGCACAAACAAGCAGCCGTAGGCGGTAAATAATACATTGGAAGTTTGAAACGGGTAGCAGCAATGGAGATATTGGATAGTGATGGTGACACAAAGACTGTTACCATGGGTAACAACCAATGGATGCCAATGCTATGTAATGTAACATGTGCACCAAGTTCCACACTGACCGGAATTCAAACACTTTAATGTAGTGGACGGCCCACCAAACCTGCGCACTACGTTGTGCTGTGTGAGTGTACATTCTCTGTGATTTGAGATGCATGATTTGCAAGATTAACCATGATGCATGATTAAATTTGTCATGTCAATTTTAGCGCTACGGATTTGATGAACAGCATTGGTGCATGTGTTTTGCATGCATATGGCCTTTTACTCGGCAATTTCTTTGCCGGATGTTGACGCCTGCGCGCAATGCAATTTTCCATGATTTTATGCATTTTCCCACAATTTTTCACAATAGAGCCCATTAACGGCGCAATATTTAGCGATAAATCCAAACGCCACGGTTGACGGAAGCGTAGCATAAATGTCACATTACTTGTCACATTACTTTGCGATCCATCATAAACAGAGCCACACAAGGTGCCGTGCACAGGTCAAATAATTGTACAAAATTGTATTCGGTCATTGCTACCAATGTTTCTTTTCAGTGCAAAGATCAGAGCGATGGCCATAGAATTGTGGATCTAGGTCTACATTTGATAATGCAGAGGGCTGTATACACTATACACTTCGGTAAACACTATACACTGCATAGTAATCTGTCACTTTCAAACTTCAATACGCTATAGACATGTTGTACACATGACTATAGATCCCGTCGAGACGTGTGGACTAGCCTACGGCTGTTTTCGGCTATATACACTGAAGACAGCTGCAGACAAAAAGGTTTCTTTGCGACGTAGATATGACATTGAAGATATAGAATACATACTTGTAGAATTGTACACTTTATTCATGTGTGGTATGACCAAAGTGTCGTTGCCATGCAGTAGTTATTGGTTGTTGTTTATCAAGTCAAGACACAACTTGTTACTTCAAACAAGCCTGAAAGTTTGCAATCACTACGGTTCACTCGTTTGAATTAGTTTTCAAAACAATTCATTTTGCAAATTCTTTTGAAAAAAACCTCTAAGTGCTCCAAGTACCTCCAAGTACCTCCAAAGTACCGATTGCCCGATTTTTGGGTAGTGCGAGATGGCCGCTCCTGGCAGCTTCCTCTCCTAGGTTGTGGTTTTGAGGAGCACCACCCCTGGCTTCTGAGGAGCTTTAACCATGAGAGTATTCCTCGGGAGCACTGCCCTTGGCCGGAGGGCGCTCTTGTGGATCACAGTCCCTAGGTTCTCAGAAGCAAAAGCTCCTAAGGAGCACCACCCCTGCTCTTGAGAAGCGATTGTGCTCCTGAGGAGCACCGCCGTTGGCTCTAGAGGTGCCAAAGGAAAAAAAAAGTTATGTTCACCCTTTGCTGCCTATTTTGCATCTTTTCTTAATACCATGCCTATTGTGGGTGCAATATTGCCAACTATGCGGATCAAAGTTGCATTTTTTGAGCTTTAGATGCTCTTTTGGACATTTATATGATTGACCAACGTGTGGTATGAGGACATTTTGTTTCGAAAGTGTTCATTTCATGCTCTCATCACCAAGCAACAAAGAGGTATTTTTTTTTGTGCAAACAACATCATTGGCTCTATTTGAGGACCGAAATGAAAAATGTCTTTTTGCTTCTTGATGCAATTTTTGCTATTTGAAGGTCTTGATTCTCTTGTGATCTCTTTTTCAACCCACCTTTTTTCCTCCATTTTTTCATCTAAAAGAATCATGGTGCAAGTACCTATTGTTACGATTTAACAATGCAATAAACTGCCATTCCCGTAACTCTCCAAGAGCAACATCTTGAGCTCTTCAGGACCAAAATGCTAGACACCAAAACCGCCGCTCTTGAGAATGGCCGAACTAGGAGCTCGTACCGTGCTCGTTATAAGCAATTATTAGGGTTCGCCCCTGAGGAGCACTACTAAGGTTGATGCTCCTCTTTGGGCCATGTCTCACCTACCGAAAATTAAATGACACCGATAACAATCTTGGCACAGTAGGCCTCACCACTTTTACTTTCTAGACAAAATACACGAGAACAAATTGGAGAGGCAAGAGATAATCATCATTGCAATCAACCATGAACATGCTTGGGCTTTCATTGACTCCATATGTAGCATACATGTCGCCCAACGATGACAGTTTGGACCTTCACAATATCATGACATCAAAAGAAGCTAGAACATAAAGACCAAAAGTGAAACAAGTAAAATGATACTAAACACCTTACACAGCATTCATTGTGAATGGAGCCTTCGTTACCCAGCGTCACACCGCTCTGCGGCTGCCAAAAATTCGGAAGATTTTCAGGCAGAGGATCATATCTGACAAACAAAATACACCAAACTCGGCACTCGTGTGGAATGACCTAAGTGATGTAGGGCATGTCAATGATAAAGCAGCCATGGGCGGTGCCCACTATTCTTGGAACACTGAATGAATGAATGAAACATTGGAGCTATTCATGAAGCGGGGTGAAGATATTGGAACTCTTTGGACATTCTGCGGCTTGTGTGATTCTAATGAGACATGGAAAGCATGTCCCGAATGTATCGTGAAGACATGTTGTAAACACTGAGAATACGGTGCTGCTAGAGAATAGTGCCTTCACAAAAGTATTGCGCCACATCGTATTTTTGCATTGCTAGACATACATAGCATCAAATCTTTTTCGTCAATATAGTTGTATTGGTAATGTTAAGAAACCAAAGAAACTGCAATACATAAATGAAAAACAATTGAGCATACAAAAAATTGCACAAAGATTGTCAGTGCTGACCAATTTTTGAATACCAATACACTGCAGTGGGGCCATGTGGATGTCGATAGTTCCTTTGGCTCGGACACTGGTGTCCGCACAAATTGTGGTGCGAGTGGTGCCAACTTGTCATGAAAGTGAAACTGTTGTCTCACCCTTTGCTGCCTCTTTCTTGCTTGCAAATATAAACTTTTCCGTGCATGGTGTGATGTGGCATAGTGCATTTAGCCTAAGTAGGTTCATTCCGTTTGTGGTGGCTTAAGCTCACGGTTGCGCAAATCCGCGTATATTTTAGCCAAAACAGAGGTAGGTAGGTAGGTATCTTCGGGAGCTCGGGATGCCTCCTTTGACATTGCACGAAGAAGGTCTTACCAAGGGGACGTCCTGTCCCTCCCACTGCCCTATGTCAGGTGCCTCTTGAGCCGCTCCCGCATGTGCTTGGGAAGGCATTGTCGCGGCCACCCGGTCCATGTGTCCCAGGTGGGAGGGTGTCCCCACATGTGTCCATGGGTAGGGCCACATGCCCCCTCCTTTGGGCGGCAGCTCTGGGGGGCTGCCCAGCCGTGTGGAGTATCTCTCACCACAAGGGGTATTGCTCCCGCTTGTCTACGGTACGACCGCCTCACCCTTGTGGCTTGAGTTGCGGGGCCACTCTGCTTGGCAGGTGACCCCCTCCTGGACTGTGTACCGGCTCCCCTGTCACCGGTTGCTTCCATGGCTCCGGGTGACGTTTGCCATGGTCCCCGATGCAGCCTGGCCGGGCTCGGACCAGTAGCCTTGGAGTACCGCTCCTGCCACTGGCCCGGTGGGTCGGCTGGGTCGCCCCAGTGCGTCCGACCCATGGGGTATTGGTTCTTTCCTGTCCCTCGGCCGCCCTACGTGTGTGCAGTGTCTTGGGCCGCTGGGCTCCTGTTCACCGGTGTGCCCGCGCGGTTTGCTGTGATGCGTCTGCGGTGTCCTGCGCCAGCTGGCTCCTGTTCACCGGTGTGCTCGCTCGGTGTGTTGTGTTGCATGTGCGGTGTCCTGGGCCACTGGGCTCCTGTTCACCGGTGTGCGTGCTGTGTGCGGTGCGCGTGTGCCATGGGTGGTTGTGTCCCTCTTCCTCCCCCCCTAATTTTCGTTTTTTTTTTACTTGTTTTTTTTTTGTTTTTTTTACTTGTTTTTTTTTTTTTGGGAAAACAAAAAGAAAAAACAAAAAAGAGAAAAACAGGGGCGCGCGTACACTGCAGGCACAGGCACGGGCAGCTGGTGCGGCGGTGCAATAGCGTTGTGTCCTCTGGCGTGTGTCGTCGGTGCTGTGCCGGCGGTCGCGCCCCAGGGGTGCGGCTCGCGCGTCCTGATGTACACGGGTATGGGTCAGGGTGGGTTTGGTTAGGTGTCTCTTTGCTTCTGGTGCTGGCTGGTTAGGCGGCTGTGTGGGCTGTGGCTGTGGGCTGTGTCTACGTATTTCCCTCAGCGGGCCTGGTTAGGAGTCAAGGGTTGACGGTTTCGGGGTGTGGCTCGGGTTTGATTTGTGTTGGGGCTTCGGCTCGGTTAGGCTTGGGTCAGGGTGGGTTTGGTGAGGTGTCTCTTTGCTTCTGGAGCTGGCTGGTTAGGCGGCTGTGTGGGCTGTGGGTGTGGGCTGTGGTTTCGGTGTTCCCTCGGCGGGCTTGGTTAGGAGTCAAGGGTTAGCGGTTTTGGGGTGTGGCTCGGGTTTGATTTGTGCTTGGGTTCTGGCTCGGTTAGGCGGTTGCGCGGGGCCGGGCGTGTGGGTAGCGGCGTCCACGGGGTCCTGCGCCCGAGGCGAGTGCGGGGTGGTGCGTGCGGGCCGGCTGGTGGCCGGTGGCCTCACTGGGAGTCCCACACGGAGGGGTCGACGGGCGTGCCGGGGGCGTACGCAGCGTGCAGGTTGGGCAGCAGCGGGCGCACGTGCAGGGCGTCGGCGTGCCCGATGAGGACCTCACTGAGGACCGAGGGGTTGGCGGCAAGCAGTATGCGATGCCCGGGAGGGGTGGCGGCGAGGAGCGGGAGGATGTCCGCGGCCCGCGACGTGGGGGCGAACACGACGTGGGCCGGGTGCGGCCCCGGGAGCGGTGCCGGGGGGAGCGGGACCACAGGACGGCGGTCTACTGTGAGGTGCCAAGTGGCGTGATGGTGGAGGAGCCGGACTAGGGCGATGCGGTGGCGCAGTGTGTGGGGCTGGGTGCTGGGCGGCGTGGGGACGTGCGGCGGGAGGGGGGGGGGGCGGGGCGGTGGCGTGCGAGGGGGCACGGCGGAGGAATGACGCGAGCGACGTGTGTGTCGTGCTGAGGCCGGAGAGGAGCCCACGGTAGCGGGCCTGGGTTCGGCGTCTTTGGGCGTAGTGGTGCTCGTTGTCGTGTGTGTTGGCTTCCTTCGCCGTCCGGTTCGTTTGATGACTCCTGGGCGGGGCCTGGCGTGGCGCCCCGTGGTGGTGGTTTGCTGGGTAACGGGGTTAGATGGCGGCGCCGCTGGCCGGGGGGTCAGGCGCGTCGTGTTGTGTGGCGCGCAGGGCTCCTGGGGTGCTGTGGGTGTCGCCGGTGTCGGTGCGCCGACGCTTGTGGGGTGGTGAGGGGGTGTGTGCGTGCGGGGCTGGGCTTTGGGTGATGTCCCACAGGCGGATGCCGTCTCGCTGCGTTTCCTGGAGGGTCTCCCGCAGGCGCCTGAGGACATACGGGTGGTCCTGGGGCGCGGGGAGGTTGCGGGGGTGGACTCCCAGGGGGTGGAGCGCATCGGCCAGCATGGCTTCCCATGCGGCCTGCGGCATCCACCCCCCTTGTCGGCCGGAGGCGGCAGTTCTCCACCGACCCCTTGCGGGGCCGATGGACCAGGCCCTCGAGGTAGGGCTCTGCCCGGGCCCACTTCCGCAGCTCCCAGAGCTGCGTGTGGGTCCAGCGCTGCCGCCACTGTTCCTGGGCGGGCCTGCGGTCTTGGGCGGAGGAGTGGGCGTGGGTGGGTGTGACGTGGTCGTGGGGACCGGCGGCGGTGGCGGGCCTGGGGGATTCCTCGTAGTCCTGTTCCGTGGGGATGCGTGGGGAGTGGGGGTGCACGCGGATGTGGACCCGCGGGTGTGCGCGTACGGTCTCCGCCTCGGGGTTGGGCGGGGATTCGCGGCGGCGGCGGTAGTGGGGCATGCGTTGCATGTGGGCTGTCATCGACGGCCGGTAGGGGGGCGGGGACGCTGCTGGTGGACCCTGGCGTTGTTCTGGCTTGGTCGGGAGCGGTCCGTGGGCCTGGGGTGCGGGCTTTGAGAGGTGGCGGGACGAGGTGCGTCGCGCTTCGGCCGCGGCGCGCTCCGCCATGAAGGTGGTGGCGGTGGCGTCGGTGACGGCGGGGGGGCGCCGCGCTGGGCGCTGCTGCCTTCGGGCCTGGGACGGCTGGGGCCGGATGTCGTAGAGGACGTCCTCGGGGGGCCGGGCTCGCGCTGCCGTCGTGGCGCCAGGTTTGGGCTTGGGTTTGGGCTTGCGTGCGGGTTGACCCTTGGGTTTGGGTGGCCGTTTGGCGGCGGTCTTGGGCGTCGGCTGGGTCGTGGGTGTGGGCTTCGTCGGGGCGTGGGCCTTGGCGGCGGCGGGGCTGCTCGCGGTGGGGGCGGGTTTGGAGGCCCGTTTGGGAGGTGTCCCCCGCGGCCTGGGGGGTGGAGTGCTGGATGAGGACGTGGTGGTGGTGGTGGATGAGGTGGTCCTGGTGGTGGAGGTTGTGGAGTCGGAGGCGGAGGAGAGGGCTGTGGGAGACGGCGGAGGGTCCTGGGCCTCGGGGGCGGGCGTATGATGCTGGGTCCTGTAAGTAGCGAGAACGAGGGTGCAGGTTCGGGCATCGGGCGTGTGCGCGCGTTTTCCCTGGTGATCCGTGCGTGCTGGTGCCGGCGTGGCGGCGTTGTCTCTGCTGCGCGGGCACGTGGGTTACCCGGGGGGTGGCCATATCTGCTCCAGGACGTGCGGGTGTGTTTGCTGGAGGTAGTCGAGGGTCTGGAAGAAGCATCGCTGGATGCCGGGCATGTCCTCCTCTGTGAGGTGGGGGTAGTTTTGGGTGGGGGTGTGGGGGCCCGGCCACAGCAGCGTCATGAGGCGGGCTGCCACCATGTACGGGCATAGTTGTAGGGTGGTGGGGCGTGGGGGGGTGGGTCCCCTGCGGTTTGGGGGGGCTTCCCTCTGCTGGGGGCGCAGCGTGACCACCCACACCCATCCGTCCGTGGGGATCCCCCAGGTCCGTTGGGTCCACTTGGCGAGGCAATACATCGCCCTACCAAGGCCCTGGTAGCCGCTGCGGATGGAGAGCAGCGTGTCCAGGGATTTGGGTTCCCACGTGCCCCAGATGTGGGGGTCGTCCGGGTCGTCCCCCCTGGCGTACGTGTCGGGGCCTGGGTTGTGTGGGGGGGGGGGTGTAGTCGGCGGGGAGGAGGGAGTCGGTGCCGTGTACCACCCAGTGGTCTGTGGGTGCGTCGTAGGTGGTGGCGGAGAGGGTGTAGTGCAGATTGTACATGAGGGTCATGTACGTGGAGGGGGCTGGCTGCTGCTCGCCGGGGGTGGGGATGTCCCCCGGGACGTGGTGCCGGAAGTTGCTCAGGGAGGCCATCCGGGCTACCCATGTTTCCCGCTCCCAATCTTTGGTGCTGTCGGGGGTGGCGTCGGGTGGGGGGTGGGCCATGTCGGGCTCGTGGTAGCGGGTGCGGCCCTTGGTGCCCACCCGCCCCGGCACGGGGTGTCCGACCAGGTGTCGCCCCCAGTCGATGGGGGGCACCCAGATCCGGCTCCCCGCGGGGGGCGGGCTCTCGCCGTCTGGGGTGGCGCGTGGGGGGCGCTCGTGTCAGGCGACGTGGAGGAAGGCGTCGAAGAGGAAGTCTCTGACGCCTTCCCCCAGGGTGGCCGCCTGGACCAGGGTGGCCGCCCGGATGGGGGTGCTGGTGCCGGAGGTGCGGAGGTACAGCACGACGTCCTGTTCCCCGAGTCCCCGGAGGTGCTGCCGTACCGCTGCGGGGTTGTGTAGGGCGTAGGGTTCGGCCGGTGCGGCGACTGGTGGTGCGGGGTGTGATGGGGGGGGTGGTGTGGGTTGGGGGGGGTGGTCATCGTTGTCGCGCGTGGGGTCCGGTGATGGGGTCTCTTGTGGCGGTCGCGGGAGGGGGGATTCGTGGTGGCGTGTGTCGGCGGGGGTATCGACGTCGATTGGCTGGTGCTGGCTGCCGCGTGTTGTGTCCGTGGCCTGGTCTCGGGGGGGGGGGCGGGGGGGGGTGGTGTGGGGGTGGCGCTGTTGGTGGTGGGGGGGGCAGGGGTGGGTGTTGTGCTGGCCGGGGGTCTGGGCGTCCCTGTGGGTCGTGTGGGTGTTGCGTGTGTGCGCCGTGCGGCCCTTGCGGTTCTTGACTGGTTGTGGTGCCGGGGTGTGGGTGGGAGGCGGCCGCATGAGCGTCCGGGTGGGGCTGTGGTCCGTATGTAATGGGTGGCTGCTGGTGGATGGTGCTCGCTGGTATGGGGTGTGGGTGGGGGGGCTGCAGGTGGTGGTGGGGTGGGGGGGGCGGGGGTGGGTGTTGTGCCGGCTGGGGGTCCGGGCGTCCCTGTGGGTCGTGTGGGTGTTGCGTGTGTGCGCCGTGTGGCCCTTGCGGTTCTTGACTGGTTGTGGTGCCGGGGTGCGGGTGGGAGGCGGCCGCATGAGCCCCCGGGTGGGGCTGTGGTCCGTATGTGATGGGTGGCTGCTGGTGGATGGTGCTCGCTGGTATGGGGTGTGGGTGGGGGGGCTGTTGGTGGTTGTGGGGCGCTCCTACTAGGCCCTGGTGTTGCTGGTGTGCGTGCGCGGCTCCTCGCGGGTCCATGGGGGTGTACCGTGGCTCGTATGTCGTGGGCCCGTGTAGCGGGGGCGGCGGGTGGTGCTGGACCGCGTGGTGGTGGTGTGGACGGTGTGCCGGTTGTGTGTGGTACCCCGGCGTTGGTGGGTGTGGTGGCAGGGGCTGGTGGTGGTGGAATACGTGATGGTGTGGTGCGGTGATGTGCGCTATGTGGGGTGGGTGGTTCGCGGGGCCTGGTTGTGCTGGGGCCTGGTGGGGATGTAGCTGGTGGGGGTCGCTGTAGCTTGGGGGCATTAGGGGGTAGGGGTTGGGTGGGACGGGGGCGTGGTGGTGGTGTTGGTGGTGCCATGTCCCCTGGCTCTGCGCGTATGGTGGTCCTGGCATGGTGTGGACGTGTGCGGGCGGTGGTGGCTGACTGGGCTGCAGGGTTTGGGTGCTGCGGTACGGTGGTGGTGGTGGGCGCTGGCGGTGGCGGTGTTGTTGGTGTGCCCCGGGGGTCTGGGCGTGGGGTGGTGCGGTGTGGCTGGACCCGGGCCTTGGTCGGGGCGTCGCGCCCTGCTGGTGGGCGCGTTGGCGGGCCCCCTGACCTGTCTTGGTCTTCTTGGCCTGGTGGGTGTCGGGGGCGGGTGAACCCCCCTGTCCCTGTGGGGGCGACGGGGAGCGGGCGTGCCAGCGGTGTGCCTCTTGGAGGCTCGTCTTGAGGCCTCTGACGTAGGCCTCCTGGTCCGTGAGGCCCATCCGCGTGGCGGTGGCCTCGTCGGGGGCGGCCAGGTGGGCGTCCCGAAAAGACGCCGAGCCCTCCGGGGGCGTCTGTTGTGCGGGGTGGGGGTGGTGTGCCGGGTAGAGGAGTGCGCTGAGGGGGTAAGGTGTTCCCTTCCGTCGGCCGAGGGCGTTTTTGAACCGGCGGCAAGTGATCCCGTCGAGACGTGTGGACTAGCCTACGGCTGTTTTCGGCTATATACACTGAAGACAGCTGCAGACAAAAAGGTTTCTTTGCGACGTAGATATGACATTGAAGATATAGAATACATACTTGTAGAATTGTACACTTTATTCATGTGTGGTATGACCAAAGTGTCGTTGCCATGCAGTAGTTATTGGTTGTTGTTTATCAAGTCAAGACACAACTTGTTACTTCAAACAAGCCTGAAAGTTTGCAATCACTACGGTTCACTCGTTTGAATTAGTTTTCAAATGATTCATTTTGCAAATTCTTTTGAAAAAAACCTCTAAGTGCTCCAAGTACCTCCAAGTACCTCCAAAGTACCGATTGCCCGATTTTTGGGTAGTGCGAGATGGCCGCTCCTGGCAGCTTCCTCTCCTAGGTTGTGGTTTTGAGGAGCACCACCCCTGGCTTCTGAGGAGCTTTAACCATGAGAGTATTCCTCGGGAGCACTGCCCTTGGCCGGAGGGCGCTCTTGTGGATCACAGTCCCTAGGTCCTCAGAAGCAAAAGCTCCTAAGGAGCACCACCCCTGCTCTTGAGAAGCGATTGTGCTCCTGAGGAGCACCGCCGTTGGCTCTAGAGGAGCCAAAGGAAAAAAAAAGTTATGTTCACCCTTTGCTGCCTATTTTGCATCTATTCTTAATACCATGCCTATTGTGGGTGCGATATTGCCAACTATGCGGATCAAAGTTGCATTTTTTGAGCTTTAGATGCTCTTTTGGACATTTATATGATTGACCAACGTGTGGTATGAGGACATTTTGTTTCGAAAGTGTTCATTTCATGCTCTCATCACCAAGCAACAAAGAGGTATTTTTTTTTGTGCAAACAACATCATTGGCTCTATTTGAGGACCGAAATGAAAAATGTCTTTTTGCTTCTTGATGCAATTTTTGCTATTTGAAGGTCTTGATTCTCTTGTGATCTCTTTTTCAACCCACCTTTTTTCCTCCATTTTTTCATCTAAAAGAATCATGGTGCAAGTACCTATTGTTACGATTTAACAATGCAATAAACTGCCATTC
The DNA here is from genome assembly GCA_964036045.1 of Eutreptiella sp. 'Long Island Sound 2002'. NCBI lineage: Eukaryota > Euglenozoa > Euglenophyceae > Eutreptiales > Eutreptiaceae > Eutreptiella > Eutreptiella sp. 'Long Island Sound 2002'. The sequence continues at coordinate 172,025,407 of OZ038378.1, forward strand.
CCGTAACTCTCCAAGAGCAACATCTTGAGCTCTTCAGGACCAAAATGCTAGACACCAAAACCGCCGCTCTTGAGAATGGCCGAACTAGGAGCTCGTACCGTGCTCGTTATAAGCAATTATTAGGGTTCGCCCCTGAGGAGCACTACTAAGGTTGATGCTCCTCTTTGGGCCATGTCTCACCTACCGAAAATTAAATGACACCGATAACAATCTTGGCACAGTAGGCCTCACCACTTTTACTTTCTAGACAAAATACACGAGAACAAATTGGAGAGGCAAGAGATAATCATCATTGCAATCAACCATGAACATGCTTGGGCTTTCATTGACTCCATATGTAGCATACATGGCGCCCAACGATGACAGTTTGGACCTTCACAATATCATGACATCAAAAGAAGCTAGAACATAAAGACCAAAAGTGAAACAAGTAAAATGATACTAAACACCTTACACAGCATTCATTGTGAATGGAGCCTTCGTTACCCAGCGTCACACCGCTCTGCGGCTGCCAAAAATTCGGAAGATTTTCAGGCAGAGGATCATATCTGACAAACAAAATACACCAAACTCGGCACTCGTGTGGAATGACCTAAGTGATGTAGGGCATGTCAATGATAAAGCAGCCATGGGCGGTGCCGACTATTCTTGGAGCACTGAATGAATGAATGAAACATTGGAGCTATTCATGAAGCGGGGTGAAGATATTGGAACTCTTTGGACATTCTGCGGCTTGTGTGATTCTAATGAGACATGGAAAGCATGTCCCGAATGTATCGTGAAGACATGCTGTAAACACTGAGAATACGGTGCTGCTAGAGAATAGTGCCTTCACAAAAGTATTGCGCCACATCGTATTTTTGCATTGCTAGACATACATAGCATCCAATCTTTTTTGTCAATATAGTTGTATTGGTAATGTTAAGAAACCAAAGAAACTGCAATACATAAATGAAAAACAATTGAGCATACAAAAAAATGCACAAAGATTGTCAGTGCTGACCAATTTTTGAATACCAATACACTGCAGTGGGGCCATGTGGATGTCGATAGTTCCTTTGGCTCGGACACTGGTGTCCGCACAAATTGTGGTGCGAGTGGTGCCAACTTGTCATGAAAGTGAAACTGTTGTCTCCCCCTTTGCTGCCTCTTTCTTGCTTGCAAACATAAACTTTTCCGTGCATGGTGTGATGTGGCATAGTGCATTTAGCCTAAGTAGGTTCATTCCGTTTGTGGTGGCTTAAGCTCACGGTTGCGCAAATCCGCGTATATTTTAGCCAAAACAGAATAAACAAGATATACAGGAAAGACATGGTCAACAAATACACAAAAAAGCGCGGTGTTCTTCAAAGGATATACCCAAGGCAGCTTTGGTCTGGTCGTGAGAGCATGTGCAGTGGTACAATGGTTGTTTAGATGCAAAAATACTTTTTAGATGCGCTAAAAAATGCTATAAACCCCAAAAAGAAATAGAAAACATCTGAAATTTGATACAAAACATCGAAAGAAATGTCGAAAAACTACTAAAATTGTAGTTCGCCCTCTAAAACATAATCCGCTGCAAATCTAGAAAAGAATAAAACAATGTTTCAGGAACAAACTTCGGGACCAAAAAAAAAACAACCTCGAAAAAAATAATCCGCATCTTAGACAAGATTAGATAACAGACAACGCTGCTGCGACGTCGCTGCCCTGCCCCTACATACAACATGCAATAAAAACCACTGATTGATACTGTTTGTTGCACCTATGAACAACATGACGCCCAGGGATGCTGCTTTTGTATTTGTCTGCATCATGTCCAAATTTTATGGCACTGCGGCCGTTGTCCACAAAGAACACGTCCCGTGCATAAGTTGCACAGCGACAGGTTCCCACGCCATCAAGTGGGTTGCATTACCCATTATCCTCACGTAATCTAAAGAATACTGCAATAACACGTTCAAGAAAGTGCATTTAGCATCAAGCAATCTTGTTGGCAGCGGTGTCATGCTACCTTGGTTGGCAATATGTTTTGCGAGGTCTGGCGTGTGGGGGCGACTACGCAAAACATCCTCAGTGGCTTTCGTGCAACGGGAATTTTCCCGTTTGATCTAGCCACAATTGTGGCTCATGCCCCTCGCGATCGCATCCGTCACACCGCACCTGTTGTATGCCCTCAATGCGTTCCCGTTTCAGCATCATCAGGATCAGAAGACCAGGCACTGCGATCGGAGGCTAGCACGCAGTGCAATGGTCGCCGGATCAATGATGCATTGCAAACAAGGGGCGACATGTGCTTCCTGCGCTTAGGGCTTTTTGTAACGTGAGATGATTTCATGCGTGCAACACAGCGCAGCACAGCATAGCGCCGTCACAATGCACCATCTAGCCCTCACATTGCAGCATTTAGCAGTCAGATTGCACCATTAAGCACCCGCATTGCAGCATCTGGCAGCTGTCTTGCCCCTAAGGGCAAGCAACTTGCATGGCAAAGAAAGGCCAGCACACTGTACTCTGGTGGCGTGCGAAGCAAAGCACCCCACCGCCCCCCTCGTGATCAGGACAGTGCCAACGACACTCATCGGCACCCTCTTCACACTGTCGGTATGTATGAGCAACCACACAGTGCATCATACTACCATGTGCAGCTCCTACTCTCTTGTGTATCAGAATTTGAATGAGCTTGTTTGCACTTATCGGTCATAGAGCTAGAGCGGTACACATTGTGATCCACTATTTTTGAATGGTTGAGAACAAGGAAGAAGTGTACGACCCCAGATATCTTTTGTGCCCCTGCTGCGAGAGCGGAGGTACAGGTAAAACATAATCGTTAGAAGTGAAACAGTTTTCCATTTGCAAAATGGTAGAAAAGATGGCAGTGAAATAGTTTTCCATTTGCAAAAAGGCAGAAAAATGGCAGTCGAACAGTCTTACTTTTACAAACACTTATTCGTTTACAAAGAGTATTAGTTTTACAAAGAGGCATAAAACTTGACACAAGATAGTGAGTAGGGCAACACTTTTGCAAAACAGCCGAAGGATGTGAGTGAAACAGTTTTACTTTACAAAAGGACATGATACGTGGTGGTGAAGCAGTGATAGTTTCCTGAAACTGCCCAATATTTTGAAGTGAAGCAGTTGTACTTTTCCACAAAAGGATAATGGTTGGTAGTGAAACAATTTTCATTCCACAAAACTGTATAATATTTGGGAGTGAAAGCCTTTTAGTTTTTCAAATTGGCATGAGTGAATGTAGATGTACTTTTAGAGAACAACCAGGTTTCTTCCATGTAGGGGTTGCATACCACGCGGATCCGCACAATTAAACATGATTAGGGTATGCACACAAAATGTAGCCCCAGGATCCAAGTAATAGGAAAGAACCGGGTTGCGGAGGGGTTGCGGGTCTACCAGGACAACGATGCTGGCTGTTGGAAGGTTACACCAGTCGGGTTCTGCGAGCACACACCCCGTTCGGCATACATGCAAAGCACAGCCCTGCATTTGCCGCTAACAATGATGCTGAAGCTGCAAAACCTGCTAGCTGGTAATTGTCCCTAGCGGGCATTGGCTCTCATTCTATATTAGATGTGTTTCTTACTGCTTTTCATAGCATTCTAAGTTCGGATAGTGCATCAACGGCCCTTTTGGTATCCTGAGTCTGACCACGAAGCTACTGACCCAAAAACGTCCCTACGCTCAGCTGCTCAGCAGAGTACCCGGATGCAAAGTGATCCAGCCAGGCTTTTTCTGCGCATTTCTCCCGCAATACAATGTGCCACCCACGCGCCCGTGCTTCACTGCTTGGCAGCCATAGTAATCAATCCCTTAGAACCCTGCATCCCAACACAACAATTCGTGCATCAAATGCTCATGTTTCTGCGGCTTTCGCAGTCTGCCCAGTCAGTCCCAAGTTCCACATTTCTTGCTCAGAATTTGTTCAGAGGTAATGTAAAGTGCCCAAATTGTAATCGCCGCCCTAATTGTGCAGCACCCCTACCAAGCAACCACCTTGGTGGCCGAAAATCACCAATTTTGACTCCAAAACTACAAACTGCAAATGTGCAATGTTGCGTGGCACTCTCCCACAATGTGGTGCATGCGACTATTACCCTTGGAGGGTGTTTGTCATCAACACCGATGTCATCCGCCGGCCCTCCGTACCATCCCCCGGCCCCGCAACCTACCGCGGCAGTACCAATGACGGTAGCACCCGAACCTACACCCGAGGCGCCAAGTGATGAAAACACTGGGTTCGCAACTTTGGACAGGCAAGCCTTCCGTACCACAAAATTGACAAGCACGGGGGCTACAACTGTTGATGTTCGTTTCGTGTCCAGACTAGGTGAAAACCATCGGTATGATTGTGCACATGATGGTTGCGAAACCAAGCGATGGGTGGCAGCAAAAAGAGTATGTAGGGCCGCTGCATTGGAGACGGCAAGCTTGAAACAATCCATGCATGCCATTGTGGTGCTAGGTGAGATGGCAGCAAACGCCTCTTGCAAGCCGCTTCCTAGGCTAGCAATAGGTAGCTCGCCAACTGCCCCACAAACACACTTGTCAAACATTTTACGGTTTCATGAGCTATATGTCAAAAAGGGGCACGGTAGGGTGGAAAATAGGAAAGTAAGGTACACTATGGTTGAGTAGCCTAAGGTAAAGTCCAGTAAAGCAACCCCTTGCATCTTAATCGCCACACATGGCCACACAAAGCAATGCAGCGCAAAAACGGTACTACGGTTGATCACGGTACTACTTCCAACTCAAGTAGTCCCGCAACAAAGCGTGGATTGCGAATCCCTAACCCCACCTCAAAGGGGCCCCGCGTGGATTGTGAGTCCCTAGCCCCAACTTAAGGGGCCACGCAACAAAGCGTGGATTGCAAATCCCTGAACCCAACTCAATGGGCGCAACAATACTGACCAATATGAAATTGTGAAACAAACAAGTGGAACACCCCACATTTCACATTGTGTACCGCAATTCCACTCCCGGGTTGCCACACGGCCTCCAAACGCTGGTGGTCACGCGGTTCCACGCTTCGCCCACACTCATCGCTGATTGGGGCACCGCTAGCGTAGCAAAGCTAGCGGCTCCGCTAGGAGAGTAGATGGTTCGGACACAATGCTCAATGCGGGCGGCAGCGGCCCGCGCCAGGGGCCCCTTGTCCGCGGGCTGACAATTGCATTTAACATGTGTGGGCAACAAGCGACACTTGGATAGCACCTCGTCTTGCTAATCTGGCGCTCCAGAGGGGGTCTAGAGGGGAGGGGGGGGGGGTTGGTGTCAAGCCTCACAGGTCAGCGTCCCCTGTGGGTGGGGAGCAATCAACTCAGAAAAAGAGTGGATGTGGTGGGAATGCGCAAAATGTTGGAAATGGGTGAAACAAAGATATAAATCCAAGTTGGGGGGGGGGGTCAAAATCAAACTTGCTTCATCACCCGTGCCGTCACGGGGTCCCCACACACACCACGTTCCCCCACAGGTGCCCAGGGAATCGCCCATAACACTTTTTGGACCGCTTCTAAAATTTGCGGCATTCGCGCTAAAAAACAATACTCCGCACAGAAAAAAAATGTCTCAGTATTTATGTTTAGCGCGGAAGATTTTTTGGTGCGGATTTTTTTTAGATAAAAAAGTATAACCTCTGAAAAAATAATCCGCATCTAAAAAAAATGCAGGACCAAGAGCCATGTGCAGTGCTTGACATTGGGTAATGGTCAGGGTGCAAATTGTTCGATGCCTAAGTCAATATAGGGGAACTGTTTGTGTTCAAGTGGTGGGTGTGTGATATGGGACTTGGTGGTGCTAAGAGCACCGGCTTATATCCCCACCTGGGGTATAATATGAAAAATAAGAATAAGGTAAGGTAAGAATAATATGATGCAAATTAATAACATAATGTGCATCAGATCAATCAAGGAAAGGTTCAAGAGGGGAGGGGGGGCTGGATGACTCACTGTTCTCTCATGAGCCCAACAGCACCACCAGCATCACCAGCAACCCCAGCACAGCACCGCAGCACCACAAGAGCAACTTCTGCACACCCAACACAGCCGGGGTTTGCCCCTGAACAACCCTGTATGTCCCTGGATTCCTTCCACTTAACCTTGAATTGATCCAACATGACCCTCTTCGCCCTCAACCACCTCCTATGTTACAATGAAATCCGAGACTATTCCTTCTTACAATCCTGACCTGAGTCCCAGGCAGGGGAAGAAAGGTGCCACACAATGAATGAATGAGTGAATGTGACAAAAGGAGAGCATTTCTTTAATCAAAAAGGCTCAACATGTTCGTGCCATTGACCCGCTTGGGCCAAGCAGAGCTCGAAGGCTCAATCAGCATATCTTTCCGCAGGTTTCTGTCAATCAGGCTGGGGTCAGCAAACGGAAGATATGCATGCAACTGGTTCCTATTGCTTTTCTGAGGTTTAGGTGACTGCACAAAAGGTTTCCCATTTGATAGGACCCCACTGTGTTTTGCGGCGTTTGGGCAGTGGCTGAAGTAGCAAAGTGGGTCCCATTCTTCTCTTGGTCACTTCCAGTGGAAGAACAATTGTTGGTGTATGTGGTACATATCCTGTTGGTATTGGTCTTCTTTGGTTTGTAGTGCCTGGGTGAAGTCCTGGCATCCGTGGATCCGCCACTCCTGGCTGGGGTTAGGAACAGGGTTCATGTAGAGTACATGTGGTGTGTGTCAATGCACTATGTCCGCCAGTGCTGCCTTGTGATGGTGGTAACGGCGTACCTGCTCCGAGGTATTTGCTTTGGGCTTGTGGGACCACGTCTTTTCCTCGTTGGATCTTTGGTGTAGGTAGCTTTGTATAGTGATGCTTGCCTGTTGCAGCTGCTGCGCAGCATGGTGGTCCCTTTGTCTATATAGTATGATTTCTTGTGCACATGCTGCGCTGGTACACTATCTCCATTGTGCACAATTGTTGGTTGGCGCTCAAGTAACTGGGCAGCCTTGTATGCCCGTTTGGCCTACTGGTAGTGCTGTCACTCTTCCATGGCATGGCATTGTATGCCTGCCCCCCAGTCCACCTTTGGCTGGGACATTTTGCGCGAGGCGACAATGCTAGAAATGCAGGGTGCAAGAATTGGTCATGTGCAACATGCAAGGGATGGGGGATGCAAGGGATTGAGGGATGATGTGGGGCCACACAAGACCAAACTTCATACAACCAGCCCGTCCATCCATTCAAAACCATGCATCACCACCCCAATTTGCCTTCTGCATACCACTGCTGTGATCCCCCGCACACCTCAACCCTCCCCTTAGGGGGCATTTCTGCACAGCGTATGCACAGTGCCCAATAGTAAGTTGGCTTTCCCGTGACCAGCAAAGCACTTGTTCACCTAGCATTGCATTAATGCGAGGCCATGCATTACGGATGTGCTCGGGGGCGCACCGTGCACCTGTGCACGCGCTGTGCGAAAAATAGGCTATGTTGGTCTCGCAAGGTCAGGCAGTACCCGAATTTGGCGGTTAATGAGGCGCATTGGTCAGAACGGTTGAATAAATTCAACCATCCCCCTCATTTTCCTTACATTGTGACCCATTTCACTGATCCCACGTCAATCACTTCGATTGGTGGTGCACTTTCCGATGTATTGTGTGGGTAAGGGGGTGGTGCACTGGGACCTGCATGCCCTCAACAGCAAAAGGCTGGGACATGTCGAAAGAAACGGCTCACCTGATCTGAAGGCGCACAGAACGTTGTCCACCTCAGGGAGGGGATATGCGGAATATGCAAACGAAGTTTGCCAGTGGGAGTTCAAGGGAGCCTGCAGTCCTCGAGGCACGGATGGGTCCATAGGAAGGGGGCCTGGGGCTGGGAACGGCTAGGCAACCGACTCTTTCGGCAACCAAATCTGCTGGTCCTGTGCCGACATGACCATAGAGGCCCACTTCTGCAGCAATGCAGCCCCAAGGAACATGGCGGGTCTGTCGGCCACGTCCATGGCCTGGAATACCGGCATATCCACCACCGCCACCGTGCAGCCCACGGGGTCCAGCCCACCCCCTACCGCGACCTCCAGCTTGACATTGGGCAACTCCTGGTTCGCTCCCTGCGAGTCCAGAAGCGCACCCCAGCCCCCCTGCAGTAGTGGGCTATCCGGCGTCAGTCCAAGAGCAGCCGCTGACTTCCAATTGATGGCACATTGGGTGCCTCCGGTGTCGAGAATGCCGAGGACGGTGATCCGCTCCCCGTTGAGGTCCAGCGCAATGTCCAGGGCCAGCATGCCCTTGGGCAGCACCCGGTACGGGATGGGCGCCATGTTCTCCACAACCGCACTGCCCTTGCACGACCCCCGTGGGTGCAGCACCATCTCCTGCGCGGCGAAATCGAACACGGCGTCGAAGCGCTCGAGAAAGTCGAGGCCCAGGATGCCCCGGATCATGGGAAGGGGACTGCAGCTGCGCATGACGTAGGGGCAGAAGTCGTAGCCCAGGGCCTGAGAGGTGGAACACACACAGCCGTGGGCCTTTCGGGTTAAAGATCGCAGTGCATGCAGGTCCACGCGCGGCTATTGATGATGGCCGACCGCCACTCACAGCAGTCGGTGAATGCCCTTCGGCATCGACGGCTGTCCATGTTTTATCAGGGTTTGCCGATGGCAACCGATGGCGGTTGGCAGACAATCGACAGCGGCTGTTGGCGGTGTTTCTATCGGTGGCCGAAAACGATCGAAACCTTTAGTTCCAGTATGTCAAGGACCCATCTTGTGCCTCAGGCTCACATCTTGGAACTAATACCGTTGAGCCTGTTTGCGGACAACAATCATGACCAGCCGCATGAAGAGTCCTTCAGAGTTCTATGCTCTGTCCTTGACGCATAGAAGCTTCGATTGCAGGCTCTTGGCTGCGGCCGTAGAGGTCCTTCTTGGTGGTCTGACTCTTGCAGACCTTCCGTTGCGTCCTTTTTGGCGCGCGGGGGAGGGGGGAGGGGGGTGATCAGGAGATCCCCCTTCCCGGAAGCCCCAACCTCAGAAGGGGCTCAGTCCCCACCTCAACCCCTACCAACACGACCCCGCTCCGCCGACATCAGACGCAAAAAATCAGAAAACGTGATGGTGGCATCAGGGCGATGGGGAGCAATAACACTCTGCAGGAACCCGTTGCGTGAAGAACAGCCCGTGCCTGCGCACCCCGGCCAGGCAAACGGAGGGAACAGTGTGGCAAGGGCACCTATGTGCCACTCACGATGCAGAGGAGACCCATCTACTACACACTCTGCGAGTGATGAGGGTCACTGCTCTCAGGTTTTGATGTGTGTTCAAACTTCGAAGGTGGGATTCGACTTATGCCTCAGGCAAGAGTGACTGGCTCCTTGCATGCACTTCGGATCAATGGACGTCCGCAAGGCCCACAGAGAACAATATAACAGCATACTTTAGCCTTGGAACACCTGCCCTGTGGCCCAACCTTTTCACAGCACTGCTTCGCGAGGGCAGCTGTGGGACAGGGATGCGTTCCCAAAAAAATCCTGTGTCCACCTCACCGGGAAAAGGAATTATTTGATTCCGTTGTTGCAGAAGTGACCACAGCAGCGGCGTTGGCTGTGCAGACAGGGTCCTATTTGCGCTATCAATGCAGAGGGCATCACGGAAAGCCCATGCATACCCCTGGTACGGCTGCAAGCACCATGTTCAAGTGAGGAGACTCATCCTGCTGGAAGACAACACTGTGTGGACCCGACCTCCGGGTCCATTTCACAACCCCGTGCACCACAAAGAGTGCGGTTTACTCGGAGTCACGGAAATGTTGCCGTACTACGGGACACAATGGACACACAGCGCAACACATGGCATGCGAAAAGAAGCAGGTGCGATGGGACGCACCAACTGCTGGCTCACTTGTGTAGAGTGTCGCGGGGCGCCACTCATCGACTTGACTACCTGATCTTGACCTCTTGGAAGTGCCCCTCGCTTTGCTGTGGAACGTGGGTGGCAGGGGCAGCGGACCTCTTGGCATGAGATCTGGCCTTTTTGCAGGAGGTTGCATAGCCACGAGTACATGAAGATCTTCAGGGACCCAAGTGTCTTCTAAGTAATGAATTAGACCTGACCTCCGAGACTGCTCGCCAGGCACCAAACTCCCACGGGCCCTCTGTTCCCACACGGCCGCAGTGTCTGAGTCCAGCCCACCAAACTTCAAGGGCTGAAAGACCGTTCAGCAGCTCTACATCTCTGCGCACCCGCTCCCGAATCTCTTCTTTGCATCACCTGCCGCATAGCCCTATATCCTCCATCCGTGCGATTGGGCATCAGAATGCCATCTAACGGACATCCAATCCAACACATGCGGACACAACGAGGTGACCCGGGCCGACATGATGGACAGCAGGCCCGTTTTGTGTATGGGTATCCCCGAATTCGGGCAAGTAACCCTCTTGATGTCAGGTTCCATGGCATCCACCAATACAAGGAAGCATTCTGCCGGTCATACAAAAGGATCTGGTGACTGCCATTGACACAGAAAGTATAGAACCATTCAGGGTGTGCCAGGATAGACGATAAAAGCGGACGTGCTGCATACAAAAGCTCAAAAAAAAGCTGCATATTTCTGCCTTGATTGAAATGCATGTTGGACAGAGCCCCGGATGCCGGCGCCGGCATGCATCACACGAAGTCTTTCCCAAGACAGTGTAGTTCGGAGGGTGCTCACCACTGCTGATGTGGGAATGTAATACAGGTCAGGTCAGGGGGTTCCGGATCACCAAGTGTTACCCATCATCTGGGGAGGGGGGCAGCGGACCAGGGAAGGGGGTCCCATGGTATAGATCTCCAAATGATCGCCACGTCGCGCTGATCATTTGGAGGAATATGTGTTGGTGAAAAACAGACTTGATGTTAATGTGCGGCAAACCATACGTTGGCACACGGCATGTGCCCGCCAGATCTCGGCACACGCAGCACCACCCCCATGCCAGATGTCACGACCTGGCTGGGTGCCCTATCCCGCAGCCATGGCAGCAGACGGGCTCACCGGGGGGCTCAATGCCGGTGAGGTGCACAGAAAAACACTGCACTGCACATCCGCCAGACGTCGGCACGCACAAGTCCAACCTCCCGCCGCACACTCACTGGCGGAAAAGTTTTCTTTGGGGCTGTAGGGGAGGGGAGGGGAGGGCCTTCACCGACCAAAATTTCACATGTCAGTCACACTTTGGTAACTAAGTTGACTCAAGGTCCCCGCCACAGACAATCTCAGTCCAGCAGTGCAATCCGAAGGCCAGGGAGGGGGTGGGGGGTCGCGCACCCAGACCGCGGATACGCCCCCGCTGAAGATCCATCCCAACCCCATTATGAAATCAACAAACATCACCACCTGCATGGCGGCGGGTGAAAGGAGAAAGCGAAGGAGCCTGCTTTTGTGGCGACCCCACGATAGCCACGGTGGATCCGGCCCCACTCAACTCAACGCGGCGGCTGTTTCACTGGCGTTTGCTGAAATGATCTTTGTTGGTGCGGAGTACAGCGACAGAGGTCAGGCAGCGGGGATGGAGGGCACCTGATCCGCAATGGTCATGCGGCCCAAAGACACCTGCTGCCCCTCGAGCCCTCCGGCACCGAAAGACGCAGCGATGGTGCCACTGGCTCCCGTGGGCATGGCGCCGAACTGCTGCGCCGCATCCTGGTTCAGCACGGACCACGTGGCCCCCGTGTCCACCAGCAGCGGCAGCGTGGCATTGAGCGGGCTGGCGGGAAAAGCCGCGTCCACGCCGAAGAGGATGTAGGGGTCGGGGTCGGGGGTCGGGAACTGCCGCGAATCCAGCAGCACCTGCATGGGCACGGCGATGGGCTCCTCGGGCGCCGCGGCCGGCGCGGCGCGCGCGCTGTCCGTGGGGGCCGCGGTCTGCTGCACAGCAGACAGGAGGCGATCCACGAGGTCCTGCTTCTCGAAGCAGTCGTCGCAGGGCAGTCCGCGCCGCTTCAGCTCAGTCTTGATCTCTTTGATCCGCATCCTCTTGATGCTGTCCTCGTCGAACGCAGATTCGGTGGCCGCCCCCCGTCGTGTACCGTCGCGCGAGCCTGGCGTGAGGTCACCGCGCCCCCAGGGGTGTCGCCCGTTACTGGGGGTTGCCAACTCCCATTCGGCCGCCATACCCAGACCCCTGCCTTGCAAACGGGGCTGTCGAGGGTATCTCCACTGCGTTATCCGGGGCCCAGGCAGCAGTGCATACACCTCAGTCACGCCTGGCACCGCATGGGCTGAGGTGATGCAGCACAGCACCACTCCAAGCACCGTCACCATGCCAAATACAAAACTCCACCACTGGCCTTTGCCATCGCGCTGCACTGGAATGATGCACATAAGCGCAGGGTCCGATTGAGAAGAGACTCTCACCCGCATGAGAACTTGCCTTCCACAGAGCGATGAATATATCTGTGCATACATGTATGCACGTACGTACGTACCATGCAGCACCATCTCCACCATGCTCCAACCGCGACGTTCAATTTCTATACACTAAGTTGCACACGCACTGCATGATGCAATAGGGCGGCTGCCACTAGGTCTTGGTGGGAAGATCCACACTCGCAACCAAAAGTGTGCAACCTGACCTTCTTGGTCCGTTTCACTTCCATTGCTTGTGGGCCTGATGTTTTCAACTTCTATATTGTTTGCACAAGTACTGAGTCAACAAATTTTGCTCATGCATCACCTCAAATTGTCCATGCTGATCGACAATGGAAGCTTCTTTGTTTGGTTGTTGTTGATAGTGTGCCGGGCTCTACAGGTCCAATTGCAGCCAGGCAACTTCTCCAGGCCACTGCCTGATGCAGCCACGGGGGGGGGCAACTACAATCGGTCCTGATGCGACCCAGCCCCCAGGTATCTGTCAAAACTTGCGGGGGGGGGGGAGTTGGGGCGGGGGGGAGGGTCAGCGGGAGGGTGGGGGGGGGGGTATTGGCAGCTCAGCGGGGAGGGGGTCCCAAGAGGGGGGGGCGGGGCTGCGCGTAACCAACTACTACCACATGCATACCTCAAGGGTGTGTGTGTGTTTGGGGGCATGGGTGTGTAGAGGTATGTATGCGATAATAGCGATTTCTCGTCTTTGCCAGGAAGAAAGTCTTAAGGGTTTTAAGGACCAAAGGCATATTACCCGCTTCAACTAAGCATGGGAAAAAAATTTTGGCACCGTTGGCGCCATGGCCTCCACGCCGCTATCGTTTGAAACTCGGAGGGGGGGGAGGTCCGCATACAAGGACCGGGCCCGGCCGCCCCCCTGTGGATGCAGCATGGTGTACTTCGTGCTCTCCTCTGTTGTGATGGCACCCAATGCCTGTAACTCTGACTTTACTCACTTTTGAAGCCCTTGTTGCAGCGAGCCCAATAGTGAAATTATTTTGTGTGTTGTTCAATGCTTTTCTTGATTTCTTGCAATGTTTTGCATGTTTTTTGGATGTGGCTTTCCTACCGTTTTCTTCGGCAGGAACGCTCAAGAGTCATTTGACCAAATACCAGTAGATGGATGGATGGGAAGACTTGCCCTCCTGGGGATGGTCCAACCACAGTGTCTTGCAACCTGTGTCCTGTTGAAGGCCGAGTGTAGAACAAGAATGAGCCAAGGGAAGCCAATTACATGCACGTTGCATTTCAGAGTTGAGCACCAGCAAAAGGCGTGTGCCGACACGATGACAAGCAACGCGCTACTGGGCCATGGTGTGATACAACACACGATGATGTGGTGTTGGGACTTCTTGCCCCGCGTGTGCACCACGCACCGGGCTGTTATCCGTGGCATTTGCCCCCACTGAATGCTCCCAAATGGCTCACCGAAGGAAACCTTGTGCAAATTATGTACCTGCACGATACAGTCATGAACCAATGAGACCTTCGGTGTGGGAGAATCAGGAATACAAATCTACCCCGCCCTTGCATGCCGTTTCCAGATTGTTGTCGGGCAATTAGGGTACCGGATGTTCCGCCACGAATGGAACAACCACATGCACACGCCCCTTGTGAGCGCCATCGTGTGCACGAGCTTCAAAATCAAAGAAATCCCCGCGCATATGCGAAGGACGGTAGCCATCCCAATCAAAACATCGGTGGACGTCCTGAGGGCCAAACCCAAACAATGTGCCTGAAAGATGCCCTGTGTGCCCTGTGCGTGCTCCGCGCGGCAAGTTTCCCTCGTTGGGGCTAAAGTAGTCAAGAATGCGTGCAAATATATACAAAAAGGGGATTGTGGAGACCCCAAAGACACACAGTATGCGCAAGCTGTGGGCACAGTGCGTGCAACACCTCCTCAAGGTTGTGATGAACGGCGTTCACAACCCCCCCCAAAAAAAAACCACCAAGAAACACCAAGAAAAAGCAAAGAATGTTCACGAGAAGAATGACCAAAAATAAACAATAGACAATGTTCATTGGCCTAAAAATGCTGATGTGAAAAGCACAAACTTGACCCCTTTCAAGCCCAGCCACACACCAACTGGAGGCCATTTTGGTGGGTGGCAGGTTGTTTTGAAATACCCCATCATTTTTTGTTTTCTTTGGCACTTTTTGGCGTCTTTTGGGATAGTTTGGGATAGCTTGGGATAGTGCTTCTTGCATGTTTTGTGAAGGAGGGGGCGGGGGGGGTTGGCATGGGCATAGGGGATATTTCGCAGTTAGTACCATCCACCAGATTTATCCCGGTGCACATAGGGCCAAAATTTAAAAACCCAGACATTGACCTTTGGTGTTTGTTGTTTTTTGTTTTGATGCTTTCAATCCAAATGTGGTTTTTGCATGTTGGTCGGGGGAAGTGGTTCTTTTGTTGGTGTTTTGGGGGATAATGATTCTGGTTTGATCTATGGTGTTTTTTGCTTTTTTTTCGGGGGGGGGATAGTGTGTTTCTTTTGGTGCTTTCTGCTTTTCTTTTTCTTTCCTTTTTGTGATAGTGGTGGTTATTGTTTTTGGGTGGTTGTTGTTTTGCTTTGGTTTTCTTTGGGTTGGTGTGTTTTGATCTTTTGGTGGCTTTTTGGGATAGTGATTGTTGTTGTTCTTTAGTGGTTTTGGTTTTGCTTGGGGGTGTTGTTTGATTATTTTTCTTTGGTGTTTTTTAAGATAGTGGCTGTGGTTGCTTTTTGGTGGTTTTTGTTTTGTTTCCGTGATTTTCTGGGGATAGTGTTTTTTATTGTTGGTTTTTTTTGTGCTTCTGGAGGTAGTGTTTTTGGTCATTTCGTAGTGTTTTGGGGGATGGTGCTTTTTGTTGATGTTTTTTTTACCAGCACAATTATACACAACACATATTGTACTGTTTCCGCATTCACCCAATCCTAAAAATTGCACATGGAGGCACGACAAAGGAGGGCAGTTTTTATTCAACGGCATATTCACCACCTGGGCCACAAATCTTGCTTCTGTTCGTCCAACCACTCGTCAAATGGCGTGTCCTCTCAATCAAAACAAATGCTTGCATGGTTTCAAACATGGCCATTGGTGGCAAGACCACCTTGCGCTGGTTTTGTTGAAATTGTACTCCTTGTCAAGGATCGGCTGGCCAGCGGTGGGAGGGCTGGGCGGAGCAGAGACAGAGACAGGGATAGGAGGCCATGTCAACTGCACCTACTCCTATGAGAAGGGAGAGGAGTGGCTGCCCCAGAGAGAAGAGCTCAGAGGCCGTCTGCGTGTGTTGGAGTATGCAATAACCCAGAAGCAACTGCAGCACATCTGTCAGACCCTGGGGACGTGGGGTATGCAAATGAATCTGTATCAGGCCACGACACTGCTCTATATCTTGGACTTAAACACCTCTAATGTTGGGTGACTCTTGGCACCTTGTTAAGTGAAGAGAGCTCACATCGGAAGCTGCATGCTTGACCACTTAAAAAACCGTCAGTTTAATGCGTGGTGCGAAATAGCAGGGGGGTGCCATAGTGCAGCTGTGACTTGACGACAATAATGGCCGATGAGAGGGAATGCGGAAGGGTGCAGGGACTGAGGACAGGGATATGCACGAGACTGGAGTGGCATTTTTTACGGTGGTGTGATGCCGATATTTCTCAACGGCAGGGCGCACCCGCGCCATCTCAACACTACTCATAGGCCGTGCAGCGCACAACAGAAAAAAGTGTTGCAAATGTGGCTAATGGTCGAACTTGGCCTGAGCAGAATGGCGCCCACCATCAATAAGCAGATGGCTGCAAACCTTACCACTGTTGGTTGCCACTGTTCCCAACGAATGCAGTGAAGCACTGGGGGCAAGGCACCGGGTGTGGCGGGATCTAAATTGCAGAATTTGCAAACGACAAAGCGGCCCTAGGAACAACCTTTCAGCACCACGCAATCCATCCAATGTGCCTGGTCCACATATGGGCACACGCAGTAGCGGACAACATAAAATCGTCAGGCTCTGTCACAAGCAGTGGGCAGTTCAAGCATCCGGACGAGCAGGCCTACTTTCTCTGAAGACAGCTCAGTCTCATGAGAGCCCTTCAAGCATCCCAGAACAAGTACTGCCCCGGAGGCAGCACCACAAATCATGGCTGCAGGTGGCACCACGAGGGGAGGGGCAATACTTGCAACAGGGACAGCAGGCCTCGGGGCACCTGCTTGAAGAGGGGAAGGGGGTGCTGAACAGATTGGCCTTATGCGGCAATGCGGCTGGCCCTACGACCAACCCCGAGGGGTCAGCCTGCATTTCCTGCATTTCCCGGTATGGCACGGGGAAGTGGGAGCCCTTGCACTGCGCGCTACTTTTACACTAGTTCCACCCCGAAGAGACCCCAGGCCCAACCCTTCCAAAGGCCCCTAAATTTTGGTCACCCGAACTACCGCAGCTGAAGACAAATGCAAGCTACCTCCCCTCCACATAAGACATCATGCCAAATGCGGAAAGCCATGAACAGCGATGGTCGCAACCCCAAATGTCCACTCTTAACAACACATGTCCTTCTTTCTGTTCAATTGTCCAAGAAGTACAAAATCAGAATGAGCAACTTGTGTGCACAACATGACACGGTTGCTGAATTAGGGGGAGCCCTTGCACTGCGCGCGCACTGCACGCGCACTGCGCGCTACTTTTTAGATCAAGTTCCCCCTGAAGAGTCCCCAAGCACACCCCTTCCAAACGCCCTTATATCACCCCTGCCTCAGGAGCGTGTCCCACTGTAGACCGTGGGAGACCTCCTTCAGTGAGGGCGGGAGGTGGTCCATCTTCCACAAATGGGGGTGGGTGGATGGACCTGGGGGTGCGGGGTATGGCTGTCTAGCATAGCCCCGCTGCCGACCGTCTTGGGATGACGGCATGGTACGTCTTGGCTAGATCAAGCCAGTGAGGTCACCTTCGATTATAGTACTTGAACGTGACACAGCACTTGGAGAGGATGCTGGATTTGATCATAATCCTGAGGTCTGAGATCAGCCGTGCCTACTTGGGGTCCCGATGATGGGGGGTTAACAACAACGATATATCACCTCTGCCTTCTTGGGGTCCCATGGTGGGGAGAAATCAACCTATGAAAGAGTGGATGTGTTGGAAATGAGCAAAAACAAGTGAAAAAAAAATGGAAATGGGTGAAACTAGGTGAAAATCCAAAAATGCCATATTCCCAATATGGAAGAAGTATCAAAAAAATACTCTCAAACAAGAATGATGCCCCCCTAGTATCACAAAGTATGGGTCTCTAGTACAGCCACATGCCCAAATAGTTGCACTGCGCTTGCACTACGCGCGCACTGCGCTAAGTGCGCCCCCTTAAAGCACCGTGGCATTGTCACATGTATGCTTGTCAATGCAATCCGTACAATATTGCAACTGACACTTGTCACATCTTCTCAGGGTCAGACTTGGTACAACAAAGGGCACATACATCCCCATCGTCACCCACAACATCCTCATCATAATTGTCCTCCTGTGTAGGTGCGGCCCATACATGTGCGGTTGCATGTTCCCATGGACCATATAGAGGGTACTGTACTTTGTCTTCGAATCAAAAATTGCTGCAAATTGCTGCCCAAAAGAGGGCGGAAATGCTACGTCACCCGTGTATTCTCGGGGGTCCCCAAACAAAGGGGGACAAAATCAGAATTGGCTGCCTCGCCCCTGCCTTCTCGGGGGCCCAAAAGAGGGCGGAAATGCTACGTCACCCCTGCGTTTTCGGGGGTCCCCAAACAAAGGGGGACAAAATCAGAAGTGGCTGCCTCAACCCTGCCTTCTTGGGGGCCCAAAAGAAGGCGGAAGTGCTATGTCACCCCTGCGTTCTCAAGGATCCCCAAACAAGGGGACACAATCAGAAATCAAAATGTACGCTAAGGGCAACAATGATGCCCCTAGTATCTCAAAGTATGGGTCTCAAGTACGGCCACACCCCCAAATAGTTGCACTGCGCCCGCACTGTGCTAAGTGAGCCCCCTCATGGCATGAAGCATTGTGATGTCAGATGTCTTGCCGTGAAGGTGGTGCAGGAATGCGGATTTCAAACCAAAGCAGGACGTCACGCTCATCTGCGTCTCCAAAATGACCCCACAGAGGGACAAAAACCAGTGGTACGCGTGCACCATTGGGCGAATAGGAACATCAACAACAGCGCCCAAATGTGAACACGACCATTTCCGGTGGGGAGACCATGCTGCCTCGTTCTGGCGACCCTTGTGGGTGCACTTCCAGTATAAGGGCAGCATCAGGGCAAAAGAATGCTTCAATGGGGCCTCAGTAAAACTTGGGTATGGCATATGGCCCCCACGCAGCGGCTATGCGCCCCTGCAGAGCTTGAACATTGGTATTGCGTGCCGCTCAAAAGTGCTTTCGCCAGATCTGACCCCTGCAGCTGGGAATGATAATTGCAAGGTACCCGCATTCAGGAAATAGTACTACATTATACCCATCTAGCACATGGCGTGTGTGGCACACATGCGTAGTGTGCTGTGCACGGTGTATGTGGTGTACATGCACTCGGTAGGTGGGAGTGATTTTTTTTTTACATTCTGGCGCAAGATGGTGTGGAGCGTGAAACCCGCCCAACTTGCACTTGTGGGCACTCTGTCTAGAACATATGTACAGGGAAAGCATCATTGTTGTGGGCAGCCAGCTGCAGGGGTGTTCACTTCAACTGATGGGGTTTGAGGGTTCACTACTATACAGCCACCTCGTGGGGATTATCTGGCCACCACTTAAAACGAGGGCTCTCCAAGGCCTAACAATGTCTCTTAGGACCCATTAAAAGCAGACAGCTCCACATAAAACTCCGCGCAATTGGGGCAACACCTCCGATCAATCCCTCGCTGGATCTTGGACTGCAGACCTTCGTCAGGTCAGCAGGGTGTGCAAGTGTTGTGTCGGCATGTGGGTGCAAAGGCTTGACTGGAGTCACCATGCAGCCCAACCGGATGGCCACCGACAGAAACAATCCTGGTTTCTCAGAGGAAATCCAAAGAAGTACTGGAGAAGCACTGGCCGATGTTGACCCACCGTTTACCAGAGAACTGTGTAACGTTTGCACGGCAGGCAACTCCGACTCAAGGGGCTACTGAATAGCAAAAAAAAAAAAACTGCCGCCGGCTTTTGTGGTCTCTAGACTGCCTGCCAATCAACGGCGGTGGGCGGTCAGCCGACGGCAGTTCGCTATCGACCCGTGGCGGTCGACAATGGACCCAACGGTGCACAAGGTGCGGGGAGGGGGGGGGGGATCAGGGCCCTAAAGCCTAAAGGACCCCCTCCCCCGTCACCAAATGGACCCCCCATGCCCGTCCCAGGGCCACAGATCCCTCTCGGACAAAGCGAACGTTCCAAACGCTTGGAGGGGCCCTTTGAAGCGCCCAGTCCTCAACCGTTTGTTTGTCGGCGGACACGTGTCCTTTTGAGTAATGGTACCGCCCCGAACGCGGGCGCACCACTCTGGACCAACCGCCCATACCACTCGGGAGCGCACGCATCCCAACGCCCCCCCATCGTCCGTCATCCCCCAGCCCCAGCCCCCCCCCAAAGGGACAGTTTGCTCAGTGGTGTAGGGGATGACAGGGGAAGAGGTAAACCATAAACGCACGGAGCCAGGTTTTTGGGACTCCTGGTTTCACACACTTGGTAGTGGTTAGCGGAGGCGTGCCTCCAGACCGAGAGTGTGCGGGGGAAGGTGGTTTAGTGGTGCTGTTTTGTTGAGGAGAGTGGAATGTCCAAGGCTAACGGGCCATTCCCGCGGCCACGTCGAAGGCCCGGGGCTGTGAGGCCGCGCGCGCGCAATCAACCCTGGTCGCGTGCGCTTCCGGTGCAGCGGCGCCAACCGCGGCATCGCACTCCGACAGCCGCCGGCCGCGCGTCTCCGGTACGTACACCACCGCAAACGCGAGCGCGAGCGCCGACGTGGCAGCGAACAGGGCGAACGTCGCCGGGGTCCCGATGGCGGCGAACAGGTCCTCGAGCGTCTGCGTCTGCACGCAGGTCACGAGCCAGTATAGCGCGTACGCCGCGCCGGTGCCGGCGGCCCGAGCGGAGGTAGGCAGCACCTCCGCGGCCACGACCATCATCAGCGAGGCCCAGGAGACGTTCCACGCGAAGAAGAAGGCGAGCAGCCCCGCGAGCGCGAGCCCCGACCCCGCGGTCGCGGAGCCCGTCGCGAAGGCCGCGGCGAGGCCGGCGTGGCAGACCGCGCAGCCCGCGGACCCCGCGACGAGGAGCGCGCGGCGGCCGACGCGGTCGACGCCGCAGAGGCATGCCGCGACGCCCGCCGCCTTGGCCAGGCCGACGGCGACGTTGGCCCGCAGCGGGTCGGCGACGCCCGCGCGCAGCAGCACGTCCCGCGAGTAGTACAGCACCGTGTTGGCGGCGGTGGCGTTGTGGGCGAGCGCGCACCCCAGCGCGAGCGCCAGGGGCCGGCGGTGGTGCGCGGCGAGCGCGGCGTACTGGTGCAGCGCCTCCCGCAGTCCGCCACCGGCGGCGTTCGAGGCGGGGGCGCGGCTGATGAGCGATTCTTCGAGGCCAAGGACCTCCAGCGCGTGCAGTGCGGAGCCGCGGCGGCCTATGTGGTCGATAGAGGGGGGGTGGGGGGCGGGCGAACCAGGATCGATTCACTGAGTCACTCGAGTACAACCAAAGTCTCGATCGGCGCCCTAATAATGAAACACTGTGTTTGTAGTCTGAGTTCTCTGCGATCCTCCACTGCCCTTCGGCCAGGCGACAACCGCGCCTTGGTGCTTGCGGTCGACTTGCTCCGCCGCTTCGGGGTAACGTTTGCCCAGCGCGCGCCCGGTGCGCCCAGCATCCAAATCAATGCTCCGGCCATGTATCCCTATGCTTTATGCCCATATCCAGCTCAAGGGGCCACCCAATCTGTGGATTGTTTGGTGTGGAGGGAGTCGAAAATGGTATGCCAGGGAAAAATTCCCTGTCGCCCAAATAGGTGCACTGCACTAAGGGCACCCCTTTGGGAAAAGAGGGGGAGAACTGGGGGGAAATAGGGGGAAACTGTGCCCGGCGCGCCCGGCGCACTAACGTACCTGCGTAGCCCACGAAGGACCGATCCGCGTCCCAGGCTGTAGGTTACTACCCCCATCACCTGCATCATTGTCGGTTTCAATACGTCTAGTTGAGGGGGCATCTGGTTGAAAGGGGCACTGAAGTGATGGGGTTCCATGACGCACATTCTCCTTCGCACTAACTTGGATCAGGAGTGGCAAAGCATGATAATGCAAATTGGCATGAGGAAATGAAACGCACTGACAGAGCGAGAAGCTGATGCATTTCTGCTTTTCGGAGCGTTGTCTGCATACAGCATGGCATTAAGAAAGTGTTGCGGGTGATCAGGCCGGGCCACAGGGGGGCTGGTTGGTTGGTTGGTTGGTTGGTATGGAGTCCTTGTACCAAGTACCTGGCGAGCACCGCCACGTGTCTCACTGTACTGCGGTTGCCTGTTCGGACTCGTGAGGCATCCAGGGACCGCCACTGCCATAGCCGAAGCACGGGTGAAACGGTTGTGCAGTGCAGTGCCGTGTACTCTCGCAGCGGCTGTTACCGGGGGAGGGCTCCACTAGTAAGCGCCGGGGTGGATGCCTTGCATGGAGGGTTGACAGGGCGGCCTTATATCGGGCTGGTCTCACTGTGGATGCTCACACGGTGAGGCATGGACACTGCCTGGTCCATGCTCCCCGGAACCAATGGCTGAGAGTCACAAGCCCCCTGTGGTAAGGGTCCCTTGCTACCCTCTTGGAGGACTGACCTGTCAAGGCACGCCAACAGCCACATACTCCTCTTGGGCATCCGCAGGTTCCAGGCCATGCAGGACACTCTGAGGGTTAAACCCTGCTGGTCCACAAGACCTCTTGTGACAGTGAAGGCCATGGAAAATCCCGTTGGACCATCCCACTCATACACGGCCACAGTTCAGTGGACTGAGACACCGGGCTCCTGGCCACTCGTACGCAGGAGACACCGAACTGAGTGTGCATGAGACCCCCACCCCATCGTACGGAAGTCAGGCTCTCCTGGAGACCGTGACTGGCTTTGTCTGGCAGTGCTGGGGCTGCCCCGCCCAGATAGCATCTTCCCCAAGGGGTGGCAGTCCCTGGTGGTGGTGGCCCCCTGTCCAGGCCCATCTGACTCAGGTGGGGGGCTCCACGCCGTGGTGTTGCAAGGCCAAAAACCTGTTTTTGGAAGTATTGAAGAATATGGAATCACTACGAGGAGGTCAACGTCAAAGAGTTGTTTGATGCGGCGGATACTGTAGCCCTGTGGGTGCCTCTGCAACCACCAGAAGTACCAAACCCCTAAATCAACAGCAACGATTGCCTCGTGACTGCAACAGGAAATGAACACAGCCACAAGTGCACAGTTTGCCACGCCCTGCCAGCCCCAGTCATGGGTACGGGCACACCAAAACCGAAATGCAGGGCTGAAACCACACAGATTTTGGGGGTGGGTTGTCTGAGGTGCAGAGATAGTCTCCTGTTTGGACCCCATCATACTATCACCCAAAGCCCGTGGTAGTCACGTGGTTCACCACAGTGCTTTTGCGTCATTTCGCATTTCGCCGTCGGGCTGCAGCCCCCCACGCACCCCCGCCCTTACGAATACAAATGCGCCAATCGTATATCGGTGACATCCTCTTCCACGCCCTGCCACACCCCACCACATCCTGCCACACCCTGCCACGCCAGCCAGATTGGCGACTCGCACAGCACGAAGCGGAGGCCGAACAGCTGCAGCAACGCAGGCAGCGCCGCGAGGCCCATGGTGACGCGCCAGCCCGCGTCCCCGATCGCCCACGCCGCAACGTACGCGGCCAGGCAGCCCACGCAGACCGCGAGCTCTGCCGCGGTGATGAAGCGGCCGCGCAGCCGCGCCGGGGCGGTCTCGGCAAGGTACGTGGCGACGGTGGAGAAGCCGCCCCCGAGACCGGCGCCGACGGCCGCGCGCCCGGCGAAGAACAGTAGCGTCCCAGCGCCGGGGGTCGCGCAGGCCATGGCGGCGGCGCCGAGGGCGAAGCAGACGTCGGTGAGGGCGAGGGCTGCGCGCCGCCCGCAGAGGTCCGCCACGGGGGAGGCGAGCAGCGCCCCGAAGACGGCGCCCACGGAGGCGAGGGAGACAGCGGCCCCTTTTGCAGGGCACGTGCAGTGCGCCAGCGCCGCGTCGGTGTCGCCCCCGGCGCAGGGGTAGCACAGCTCGAGCGAGCGCTGCACAGGCGTGAGCAGCGAGCCCATGACGCAGAGGTCGAAGCCTAGCAGCAGCCCCGTGAGGCTGGCGAAGGCGAGGTGCGTGTACTGGCGGGAAGTGGCGCTGCGGCCCGGCTTTGCGCTTAGCGGGGCCGTTTCCATCGGTCAAAGGGGATGGGGCACTGCGTGCGGGCAATGAGAGGTGGATGCGGCACACTACGGGGTCATGGATGCCCGCGCGCCCGGCATCCAAACCAATGTTCCGGCCATCTATCCCACTCCCCAAACATTACTACGCTAAGGGCGCCCCCTTGAGGAAAAGGTGGGAAGAACTGGCGGGAATTAGGGGGAAACTTTGCCCGCCGTGCTAATGTTCCCTCTACACGCACGACGATCAGCACTTGTACTGCACACAACAAAACCCTCGGATGCCGGTCTCTGAAGGTTTGTACCAACTTGGAGAGCGGCGTGGAGGAGAGGGGCACTCTAGGACAGCAAACTCGCAAGCACCCCTCCCAGCCTTGATCCACCCACTCTCCTATACAGCAAAGGCCCCAAAATCTCAGTCTTGCTGGCGAGACTGCCCTCAAAAAGCCTCAATCATATAGGGAAAGCCCCAAAATCTCAGTCTCGCTGGTGAGAATCGCCTCAAACATCCTCTCCTATATAGAGACAGCCCCAAAATTGTAGTCTAGGCCAAGTTCTTGCACTGTGTGTGCACTGCGTGCGCACTGCGTGCATACTGCGCACGCAAAGCCTGAGATACTCACCCAAGAATATCTGTCACCAGTCTAGTAGCACGGCGAAGCAGCAAAGCCCATATGAGAACAACGAAACTGCCTTCAAACTTGGTAATCAACTGTCGTTATGAACAAGCCACTCAGCCTTGTAAAGTACAACTATGCCCTTGAACTCCGCTGGCCGCGGGACCTCGCCGACTTCTCTAGCCCTCAGCCTGGCACAGGCTTTCAAGTTAGACACGATAAGTCTCATCCACTGCGGCTAGGGTCATTCTAGGGCCTTGTTCAACTCCGAAAAACGGGGAGGGAGGGTCGGACCTTCCTTGATTGATGCCCTGGCCAGCTGCTTGCGTAGCTGCTGAATTTCTCTGGCTTGTTCAGCAATCCTCTCCTCTGCTGAGGCGTGAGGCTGATGGGAGTCGGAAGGTGGTTGCATGTCATGCCCGTCCATGGCACTCATTGAAAACAAATTGACAGAAAAACTGCCTTAGTAGGGAGGTGCAGGTGGTTGAAAATGGGCAAAAATGGTCGACAATTCAAATATGCCACATCCTAAATGCTTAGGAAGCTAAAAAAACCCTGGTACGGAACCAAAAACTTGTGAAAAGGGGCCGAAACTAGGGTTCGAGTATTTGCCGACATCCAAAACTTCGCACTGCGTGCGCACTGCGTGCATGGCATTCCCCTAGCCGTAGAGATCAACCCCCATTCCGGGGGGGGCGGGGGCGGGGGCGGGGGGATAACTGTGTGTGGGGGGGGGGACATGAAGCAATGGATACTCAACTACTGAACGCCCCTGTGTCACACGTGACCGGTCATAGCCCGTGAATGTTCTGCCGGGGGGGGGGGGGATAAAAGCTAGGTCAGTTTGCCGTGGAGCTCTCCCGGGTGTATGCACCGTTTTGAATTTCTGGGAGGGAATTGTCCACATTGCTTGTCCATAGCTGTGGGGAAACGTTTTCGTTTTTGATCATAGTAGGGCAGTTGTGCCCCTCCCTTGTGTGCCACCACTGGGGGTACCTGATGAACTCGCAACAGTTGAGTCGCCGGGACCTGTTCCTACCTTGTTCCTACAAGGGTGCCTTCCAAAATCGAACTAAGTTGCACACAACTGCAGGTGCTATGGGTAAATTTGAAAGACACATACAAGACATACTCTTGAGTTGGAGTGAAAAAGAGCAAAAAAGCGAATACACCCAAAAACACCACAAAACAATGGTAAATGGGGAAGATGGAAATCGGCCAGAAAACGGTGTTTTCCAGCCATATGACGGGTGGTGAAACGGGCAATTATGCCACCCCCCCCCCCCCGTCTTCGTCATGCATTGGCAGATACGTTTCACTTCATTGTAATCCCATTCGATTTCACCACCTCGTTTGTGACCATGTAGCATGGTCTTCGGTCCTGTCCTAGTAATGATCCACGGACTCATGGCCTTACACTTCATGTCACGCCAACCCTCCTCTTTAGCTTGATTGTATGTGGCCTTGGCTGTGCCATTCTTCAGCAATGTTATCTTGATATTATAATCAGCACTGTCCACTTATGTAGCAAATGTTACGCACATTCAGCCAACATGACCCAAAAGCACATACTCCACCATTGCACCGAGTGTGACCTACTGTCCACACCATGCCTCATTGCAAGCAACTGTTCTGTATGGCTTCCCTTTACTTGAAACGTTCAATGTCACTCATGCCTAAACCACCTTGTTGCAAGGGTTAATTGTCGCACACCATCTTTGGTACCTGGTGCACTGTGGAACACCCATGTTTTGTCACATGGCTACCGGCTTCATTGGTGGAAAGTGCTATCTCCATTTCTCGTAATTTGGTCAGCCCATTGATTAAGCTCAATAATCCAATCAGTTCTGCCAAATTGTACCCCGGAAAACAGTGGTTTTTGAGATCTTTAATGACCATTTTCGGGAGACAGGGACGAGGTGGGTAGCAAAACGCATCATGAATCGTAGCACCCAGGAGGACTGGATGAGACTTATTTGCAGCATAAGCTACCATTGTTGCACCTGTGTGAAAAGGGGGACAAAAAATGGGACCAATAGAGAGCTGCCGATTGTAAATTTCTTGCAATGGTGCGATGTTCTCTCGTGAGAGTCCCCGTCTTTGACTATTGAACAAAGCCCACAAGCTTGGATCCAATTCATTGAAGTCATTTTGCCTTTTTCTTAGATGTCTTGTGTTGAATTGCTGGCAACTTAAGTGCCGCCACGGGAGCGAGGACTTTCTTGAGTAAGAGCACTTGCAGGCTTCTCGCTTTCTCTTGTTGATCTGTAAAAGCCACAAGCACCACCTCATCTGCACTTGCGACTAGGGCACAAATGCTTGCTTTGCATTTCAACTTTCAACGTTTCTGCTGAAATTGCCATTGTTCCAAATGTGCTTTTTTGCCTGCAGGGGAGGGCTTTATTTGAAATGTGATTGTACTACTTCTCAGTGGCATGTGCTTGTTGTATGAATGCGTATGTTTGATTGTGTGTCATGAAATGGGGACTTTGCTTCAATCTCAACTGTTGCATAAACCTGCCTCATAGCAAGAGTGAGGTCATCTTGCAATTGGAAAGTGGCTTTTGTTGTTGCGCAGCACAGTCCAGATTGTCATTAAAAGATGATACCACTGGGATGACCTTCAGCGTTGCTCAAAATAGGCAAGAGGCCTTCATCACATGGAGGTCCCTTTCCCTGGGGTCATTCTGGTGCGTGTTGGACTGTGAGAGTGAACAGAACAAAGTTGGCTTAAAATGGGATGTGACAATAGACTTTTCAAGGAGACTTTTAACATTAAAGAAGGGGCCGGCGGGTGTGTTGTCTACTATGTTCCCTGTCCCATGGAATTCTATGCTCCTGAAGACGAGATCCCGCCATTCTAAAGTCTGTGTCGTATAACTGCAGGCCGAGATAGCAGAGGCATCGCGTGCACCGCTGTGGAGCTCTCACTGTGTAGCCTTACTAGAAGGTAGCACTGCAGCTACGTGCAAGCTGAGTAGCTAACGCTGTTATTGAAGAATTTGGGCATCTACCGTTGCGCAGTGGACAGTAGATGGCAAAAGACTCTGGGTATTGTATAGGAAAAACTGGCAACGGTGCTTTCATAGCCTCAGAACGGCACGTTTGATCGGCCCTGTTGGCCATACAGGTAAGATTACTTTTGGGGGCATGAGGGATGCTGCTGTCTTAATCCCCACCCACCCACCCACCATCACCACAAGTACATTTTCTTGGCGTCCATTTTTTTTGGATGCACCCTCCACAACCAATTCCCCAGCAAGTTCTGTATAGAATGCTGTGCCCTCAGATCTTTAATTCTTTAGATGCACTTGCTACTTGACATGAAATTTTGATCCATGCAAATTTCGATCCATTCACTCCCTTCTACATTCATAGTGCGTACAGAGCGCATCTTTTGTGTTTTTCTGACTTGCTGCACAACATGTTGAAGTCAGCACCTCTTCTGCCGCCCCTCAAAAAGGAGTCTCATGCCCCCGGCGGATTATGAAGCATGGATCATGCGTCCTGCCATTGGGATTGCCCTGCAGGGTTTTTATGGTGTGAATACTGCTGAGCTGGACAGCAACCGGCTCAAAGGCTGCCCATGCCGCAATTGTTATTGGAATGAAAAGGTAATCCTAAACACACCAACCTGAATGCGGCCACCAAACAACTGTTCCCTGTTTGTATGGAACAGAAACGATCAATGATGGTCCAAAACAAAGTGGCACAAACCCCTCCCTCCCTCATGGTAGCCCAGAGTCCGTCCAAATTTTGGTGAATGACGATAGACAGAAAGATGAATCAAAGGGACTTTGACCCAAAAAACAATAATGGCCGTCGGCTCAAGTGGAGGTGGCGAGTTCCGAAAAACTGCCAAGAATGGCCCAATAAGCCAATCCTTTTTTAGTCATCTGGGGTATGGAAGAGATGTGTGGTGGGTGGCGTGTGCATTCCACGCCACTTAAATGATGACGAAACCCTTGACGCCTTGTCAACTGAGATGTCAGCCTCATTGACCCACGGCACGTCACCAAGAAGTGACCCCGCATCCACACCTTCCTAACACATTACTTCGGCCCTCCGTGAATACTGTGGAACTGCAAAACTCTGGAATCAGGGCCAGAACAATCAGGTGCGACCGTTTAGAACTTTCCATTGTCCCAAGGAAAGTAACGTGCATTTCACCAATTGTTTTGAAGGCAAACTTTGCAAGAGTTTCAAGCATTTGCTCCAGGGCCCATTGGCGAGGTGCACGAGAGGTTCACACAGGCAATGCAATCAAAGTAAGCACGAGCCAACCCTCAGACACAACTTGCCTGATGTCAACCTTCTTGTGACCGAGTCTGTGGAAACCAAGCGCATAGACAACCCATGTTTGAGCAGCGAATTACTGCCCCACGCTGACCACTGCACACTTCCAATATCAATTTTCTATTTACAGAAGAACTCCTCAGAACAATTTGTAGCACCAGTGTTCAGACATACGGCAGTCAGACAGAATCATTGCACACATAGGCACAGTCATCTGCTCTTCTGGGGGCAGACGAAAAATGGGTATAGAGGAAAGAGCTCCGACGCTTAGGAGACATCCGTCTTCTTCCCTTCGAGCAACAACGTACAAGACACATCATTTGGTCATTTAGCAAACACACAATAATAAGCAAAAACAGAGGACATGTGGTTGGATGTCCGCCGGTTTGGAGGCGGAATTTGCACGTTGGATTCCCTGACAAGCGCCACCCCCAGTTCAGCATTCCACATACAATGGGTCAGGTGCACAACTCACTTGTGCGGGTGCAGAGAGAGTAATTCTGCCCTATTTACAGTCTCTGGTCAGTTCATAGGCACAACAGATCTCATATAAAATGCAACGGAAGGCAGCGGTGAGGGAGTTAAGGGCACTCCACTCTCTCAAATATCCCCAGAATCCGAGAGGGAAAAAGAGGGCATGGTCCGCGCAGGAGTGGTATGTTGCAAAAGCAACAACGAGACCTTCTTCATTGAAACCGCAATTACAAGATTTCAAGGAAGAGTTAGGAACTGGACTGAAGTGTCAAGCGGGCGGTGCTTGGATTAGGGGCTACCAGCTCCTAGGCTGTCGAGGGACAGAGGCAACCCCAAGCATCCCAGAAAGGCAGAGGAATTTGTGTTTGGGTGTTTACCTTCTGAGTAAATCCCTTTACGAGATGGCAGTTAGTCAAGCGATGTTAACATTGCTGCCCGTTCATGGAACAACGAGCACCACCAAACCAAGCAGGGAACACGTCCATGCTTTTGGGGGGTCAGGTGCACAGCATGCACGTGGCCCCCACTGTTGGGGTGACTTTACTGGGACCAACGTCGTAACCACAAAAGTATTAAAACCCATCATGCACATGTCAAAAATTGTACCCCCTCCCCCTTGCGAGAGCAACACCAAAGTCCCAAGACTTGAGAAAAACAACATCTACCGTCCCTGATTCATCATTCTCCGAAAGCGAAGCAAGGTGCAGAATGGGGCATGAGACACGGAAGAGGAGGGCAACAAGCAGTGGGGCAAACTCTCCTGCGATTCTGGCATTCTTGCAAAAAGGGGGACAGGGGCAAAAATATTTCCTTTTTGCAATTTTTTTTGCGGAACCCATTTTTGCGTTGGGCATGACACCAAAAATTGTTTTTTTTCTGCTTTTTTTTTCTTGCAGACAACAACACCTTGTGCCGGGAAGTAAATATTTTCGCAGATCTTTAGGATTTGTACGGTCACTGTCCCAAAGGCGTAGGAGGTAAGAAGGAGGGGTTGATAATTGTTGAAGGGGGTGAACCATCAAGGCTGAAGGAGTATGCCGGTTGGTACTTCTGGGTGTACATGCGTGTGCGCCTTTTGAGGAGGGAAGCCCGCGTGTGGATAGGTGGGTTGGTTGCCTACCCAGTGGGTTGGGGGTAAAGAGGGAGGATTTAGAAAAACTGCGAGAGGTGGGCAGCCAGATGGGCTACCTAACGACCGGTGAAAATTTTTTCTTACTGCGTGAGAGTGGGACACTTGTCCCACTACTCACAAATGCTGCTTCTGCCCCTTGCCGTCCCTCCCATGCCGGCGCCGGCATGCTTCACACAAAATCTTTCCCAAGACCGCGGGGTTTGGAGGGTGCTCACCACCAATGATGTGGGAAAGGGTTGCTGAATGGGGGTGCTTGAAGGAGGGGGGGGGGTTGGCTGAAGGTAAAGACACAAGACCCTCCACACCTGCAATAATTCTGTTGTAGGGGTAGGGCTCATATTGAGGTCTGGCCTGAATCCGAGAACACTGACCGTGGGGTTACGGGTCAGTGGTAGGCTTGCAGGAGAACCAAGGTGGAACACAGACAAAATATCCAACCCTGCAAATGCCTCACAGAAAAAATTGCCCTCGGCATAATTGGAAACACGAAGTGCCACGTTCTACGTCAGCCCCGAGCAGTTTGTGTATACCCCTTAGCAAGCATGGACAATTAAAGTTGAAGGTTGTTTGCGCCATAACCCCTGTCTGCCAAAACCAGAGGGCTCAGAGACCACTGCCCAAAGGCAGGCAAACTGTACATAAATCTCACGCCCAGGCACAGTTGAATGCAACCACCCCAAACATGCACCATCATGTACACCCACCTCAAAATCGAAGCACCTTTCACCTGATTTGCAGTGCAAAACACGCCGGTGTAGTACATCATGTGCACAACACGCAATTTGCGGTGAGTAGCTTGCCGAGTGCACAATATACAACACAGGCAAACACACATTTGACCCATTTATCATTTTCCTCTTCTCACAATGAGTGGCATGTGGCTAGATATACCCGATTTAAGAGTCCGACAAAACAGAGAACAGGATAAAAAGGAAGTGGAGAAAATGGGCTGTTCTGGGGGCAACCAGCGTAACAGGATAAAGGAAAGTGAAGAAACTGACGCAAAATGATTTGTTTTGGGGGCAACCAGCGTACCTGCCGAGTAGCAACGCATCCCCATTGTGAAAAGAGCGAGAATGATCCGGTGGTCGGTGCTCTTTACTTGCAGTCAGGGGGTCGAAACACCCGACATGGCGAACAGTGCACCGTGCGCCCCCGTTACATGCCCAACGTCCGAAGGAATTCACGGACAACAGGACAATCCGCCATGGATTGAGAATTCCTTTCCTACAGTGCAACCTGTGTGTGCAGGGGGGGAGGTCTTGGACGTAGTGATCCCTGGGTACTATTTCATCGCAATTTGGGCGTAAGAGTAGGTCAAAACTGCAGTATTAGGTGCAAAAAAAATTAGAATGGTTTGCAACCAACGTGGTCATGTGCCACTGAGATCTCACCTTGGCTGGCACCTGCCACTTTTCCCAGGGGTGCTTGAGCATCGGAGCGCCAGTGCCTCTTTCCGAGGGAGCAATCTGCACTTGCTTGAAAGGTAAAAATTCCAACCCTCCTTTGCAGGTTGAGCTGGCACTGTGGCCTCGAAACATACTGATAGTGTCACAATATCAATGTTCATACTCCATCACCTGGCGTTTTTTTTTTGGGGGGGGGGGGCAAAAAAATTGTCAGCACTTCTTGTTGCGTGCTGATTCTGCTAGCTTTAACAATTCCTCGACATTCTGCATTACAGGATCTTTCTGAACTGTTGCTGCTTGCAGTGCAGTAGGTGTTTTTGGTCAATGCATCTATGGACTAAAAGTGCACTTATGTGCATGCAATTCTGTGACACAGATTGCAGTCTATGTACAATGGGGCTGTTGTAGCCGACTTATCATGCCACTGTGCGACCTTGAAGCTCATTACATGTCAGCACAGCTGGAACAGATCGAGGAGGCCCGGTAGGCAGCTGCTGGGATACCTGTGCGTTTGCACATGGTCTCCACCAACTTGCATTGTGCGAAAAGACAATGCACACATCCGGCAGTTGCAGGTTTCGTCACGTGATGTGGACGCTGAGCACACATGGAAGAGAGGGAGAAAAAGGAGATAGGCTCACATGATCCACAGGGAAGCTCTACTCGTCCTGCAGCGGCTTCGGTGCAAACGGGACCCTGAGGTCCGGCTCAAAGAAGGCTGCGAGAACGGGGTCCTCGGCATACAATGCCTGCCGCCACGCAGCCATTGTATGCACATTCCCCTGCAGCCACAACGGGCCCTCCAAAAGATGGGTTTGCAGCCCAATAAGAGTGGCAGCATCGCGGTTGGGCCATGTTTGGTACAGACAAAGCAGCGTCTGCAACTCAAGCTTGGTAATGAACCGCTCACCCTCCGAGCCACCAGTGCCCGAAGAAAGCAGCTCCACATACGAGAAATACTGCAACAGAGTGTGGCGCTCTGCACGACGCTTGCTGGCTATGAGGGCTGCAAAAACCTGCATGAAACAGCAGAAGTTCATGGGACCATCAATGGTGTACTGGTTGAAGAACCGTGATTTCAAGGCATGAAAATGCTGTGCATTTGGGGCAAGGATGTGCTTAGTGTTCGGCCTACGGGACGGGGGGGGGGGGGCGTGTTATGGTCTTTGGGTGCTGAGGGGTTCTCCTGCAATGCTGCTGTTGTGTTCCCATTTCACATTCACTCACTGTTTGCCGCGTCTCCATTTCAAGGCACAGTATGAAAACTCCTTGTGAGTGTGGGCTCTATGTAGATGAGGATAAGGAGAAGAGCACAGGTAAGAAAAGGAAGCGGTCTGAAGACTCCTTTAACAAGGACAGTGATCCTTTGTGTTGGTCAAGCTCTTCCCTTTCATTATCTGACTCAGACCCTGATAGCGAGAACAGTGAATAGACTGCTCATGCGCTTCTCCGTCCAATGCTCGGGTCTTGTGTACTGCTTTGGTGGCTGGCCGGCTGGCTGGGTGGCTGTCAACATCCCCGGTGTGGGTGAGAAAATTATGTGCCCCTGGCCCAACTGGGTGGGTGCGCTCGTAATTCTCCCCCCCTCCTTCCTGCCCCCCCCCCCCCCTCCTCCTGTGGATAAGCACATTGCTGATTTTGGGGGCATATGCTACATCATGGGGCTACATGAGCATGGCACGAATTTTCAGCAACAAATGCTTTTTCTAGAACACACAGGATGGTTCAGCACCAGACCACAACCGCTGCGGCGTGAGTAGGGGGGTCTTTGGGGGGGTGGGGGGGTGGGGTCAATTTGTCATTTTGGGTTTGGGGGGCACTTTTGGATCCCCCCTTCATTCTGCGAATTTTGAATGTACACAGGTGGGTAAAATCCCATTTACCGTTCACCGTAGATGAAAAACAAGTAGGGCATTGTAGTAGATGCACTATGAACTGGTGAAGGCACCGAGTGAGCAGTGGAAGACATAGGGCAACTGAAGACATGGCTCTGATGTTTGTATGCCATTGTTCGAGGCGGAGTGCGGGTTTCATTCACGACAGTTAGAAACAATGGCCTCGCACTACAAAATGTAGAGGCATCCTTAATGGGGCTGGGTAATACGAAGGCCTATAGCAACTCACACAAGCACTTAGACTTAGGACAGCCACAATCTTAGCAGGGGTAACGTCATGCCTTGCCACTGCTCCAGTCCTTGCCATAAACTTCTCAGCAAATGCCGTAGCTTGGGCACTTCCATAGGCACCGCCTTGGGTTGTGGCGAGGTATCCTCGTATACTCCACAACACCAAGGAGGCTGGACTAGAACTGGAGCTCGAACTTGAGCTGGAGCTACTTGTGGCACCGCTGGACACTCCGTCATTACGGGATATGAGAGCAACATAGATGCACAGGCCTCCTTTTGTGTTGCGGGCTGACCCCAACAACCCGACCTGAAACATTTCAATAAGGCTGCTCGCTCTTCATCACTACCGATGAAGTATGGTGGAGCCATGGAGGGATGTGCCTTTTGTATGTGGTTTGGTGGACGACTTCAAAGGACAATAGGTGGGTATGTTAAGGCAAAGGCTCCATTTCGACCCCTTCCTTGCTTCTGCAACATTCAGCTTTTGGTAGGCCAACAGGCAAATTACTATGAAGTATGAACATCATAAACAAATTCCATTGCAAGAGCCAAGTAAAACTCATCACTATGAGGGATCTGTACCTTCTTGTTCCTCCCAATGGTGTCCCAACAAAGATTGGGTGCAAAATGTGCGTGCGCTAACTACATGTGTTGCTGACAACTTTGTATTACAACACGACTAGGTTGAAGAATGAATCATGTTCGAATGTCCACTTGCTACAATTACCATCAATCATCAATCAAGCCGTGGCAACAGGGCTGGGTGATACAGATGTGGAACGGTGTAGTAAACACGTACTCTTGTCTCTCCTATCTCTTATCTCCTTTCAACAACCCAATGGTTGAACACTACCAGCGATGATCAGGGCCTCGGTGTGGGTGATAAATCCTCCACCATGCCACATGGGGTAAGTGGATTTGACTGCAAGGCCACAAGCCAATAGAGCGTTGGTTGGAGGAGGCATTTCCTGCCCTGGTAGCGAGGCAACCTTAAGATGCGTGGTTGTGGCCCAGGAACAAGGGGTTTCCATGCTTGGGGATGCTCCTCACTAGGGAAGCCGTTCACAGCTTCTTTGGCCAACCACATCCATCCCTGCCATCGATGTGATGAGGGGATGAGTTGATGTGTTCAGTGTACGAGTTTGCCGTATTCTAAGTTGTATAGTTGGCTCAGGAACAATGCAGGGCAACCATTTAGTAGTAGGCTGAACCAAAGGACTTGTGGTCTGCACCACTAGTGGACAAAGAATGACTTGCATATTCAGGGTCTCTAATGTGGGGATAAATCAAAGTGGCTCCATGCCCTTGTCTTTTAGGGGTCCCAAATGTAGGGACGAATGAAAATGGCTACATAACCCCTGGTGTATCGGGGTCTGCAAAGCGGCAAAATGTTGGATAGTGCATGCTACCGGTACTAGGGGTGTGGGGTCCCGTAAGCAAAACTGTTACCGGTTCCTCCCCATCGGCGTAGGTTGGGGGGTTTGAAGGGGGATGTGGTGGTGGGGGGTTGGGATCCGACCCCCCCCCTCAGAAAGAAGTATAAAGCGCACCCACAAAGCATGAGTTTTGCACTGAACAACAACAATGGAGTCGGCTGGAAGGAGAAAGAGACACTCGTAGTCTGAGGTTTGGCTCAGCAAAAATATCCGTATTGCACACACACAGACACACACACAATTGCAAGACAAATGGGTACAACGCAGTCTCCGAGTGTCAGAATCCTCGTCAGTTGGAACGTCAAACAAGACAGAGCATGTTCGCCGCCAATAGGCGCCTTTTTGCAGTAATGCGGACACACACACGCACGCACGCACACACACGCACACACACGCACACACACACACACACACCACGCACACACGCACGCACGCACACACGCACGCACGCACGCACGCACGCACGCACACACACACACACACACACACACACACACCACAAACGACTAGTTCGTCCTCCGCTCCCCCCCGTATGGCCTGTTCAGCACTTCAATTAGAGCCATTCCCCGTCCACGGCTACAGCGCAGTCAAGCCCAATGCAGACCTCTGAAATTCGGACTGTTGTTGTCTCACACCGATCGCCTGTGAATAATGTCACTGCGTTCGTGATATCCTCCTGTGTCAACGGGTGTTCTTGCAGCAATTCAGAAAGCATAGTCACCAACCGTGTCTGCGTGACCTCCAGCTCCCTTCCGGCCGTCACTTTTGGGTCCTCGGGCACTCCGAGGACCTTACAGAAAGCCGCAGTATCCAACGCATCGGACACGCGATGTAGCAGTGGGTTCTGCAAGCGATGTAAGGAGTGGAGAACGAAGCCCTGTTTACGCGCTTGGGCGACCTGTGAAGCCAACGCAAGGCGGCGATCTGCTTGTACATCCTCAAGCTGCTTTTGCAGCAATTCACGGTTTTCGAGGCTCCGGCTTGAGCCGCCGCGGTGCATGGAGCTGTTCCGGGCCGTCGATGCGGTAGGAGAGGTGGTCCGGAAGGACACAGCCTTGTTGCTCCGTAAGGAGGCTTTCGTTGCGTCTTTGTGGAGTAAGGGATTGGTGTTGAAGGAGCTGCTGTGGAGTGGATTGCTGCTGAATGAATTGTTGTTCAGCAAGATGTCCTTGTCTTTGAAGGACGCGGCGGAAAGCAGCTTCCCCGTTTGTTTCAGTACAGAGATCTTCTGGTCAAAAAGCTGCAAGAATTATATCAGATGGGTACGAGCTTCCTCCAAAGACCCCAGCAGAGCAACGAAAGGGCAAACGTTTTGATAAAAAAAAATAGGCAATACTGAACGTGTGCAACGCCCAAATCACAAAATAGAGATGAACAGCCTGACTTTAGTCAAGGGGCTAACCTCCTCACACCGACATCCCCCAACCCTGGGCAAAAACAGAGCCATACAGAGGACTTGAAAAATTGGCCCCCAGAGCCGCAAGCCCTGTGACAACCAACCTTATCATTCATGCAGAGGGTTTCCAGTGAACACGACATGCGGCTCCGGCATATCTCAGTAACCTGCAAAAAAAGCTGTTTAATGCAAATGCAAGTATTTGTCACGCCGAGGCTCAGAGAAGACGGAGCCGCTTCCTGATCAGCCCTGCACAAGACACGGCTGGTCAAAAAACCACAGCTGTTTATTACTGATATCAGATGAAGATATGCTCCTGTGAAGAATGTGGACGATCTGGCTGTTTTCTACCCAGAACCATGGCGTTCAATGTGTGTTCCGTTTTGCAATTATGCGCTGGCAGTTGCGGCCGATGCCTTCACATTGTGTTGTGCACTCCTGCCCTTTTGCTTACAGCACAAACTCACAGTAAGCAATGATTAGGCATAGCAGCAGCAGCAGCAGCTTTTCGGGCAACGGGAAAAGGCAGTGTGTGGGCATGCAGCTCAGACACCTCAAGCTCCGACAAATTGCAGCGGCCGCAATATTTCTGGCCTTGCCTGTGGAAAATGCACGGGTTTGCCAAGTGCTGCAAGGTCGCCCGCTGTGAGGACTGGATGCTTTCCCGGAGGCGCTGCAGCGGTAGGCCTGGACGCCCCGTTTTCCCTGGGGACTCTGCAGCAGCAGAGCCCTGCGTCCAGCGCCTTCCAGGGAGACTCTTTGGCACCATATCGGGCTTGGTGGATGGTAACGCCGCAGCTGCACGGGATGCTGGTGCTGCAGACTTTGGCCGAGCGGCGGTCCCATCGCGACCTGCCTTGTCTCGGCACGAGGCCGCTGCGGGTGCAGACTTGGGACGACTGGTGTTTCGAGCAGCAATCCGTGTCAGATTGACCGCACTGCAGGTGGCAGCCTCATCACAAGCGCCTGCCATCGGCTCACCCCATTTTTTCAGCCAGCCCTCAGCGGGCGGACGGATTGGAGGGGCCGGCATGGCTGGCGCACTGAGGCACGTGTCCTTCCCTCGCATGGCACAGCGTGCTCACAGCATACAAAGCTACACAAAAGCGCGTTCAGATGTGGACCGCTCAAACTGTGGCCAATGCATTCCTAAAAATCCTTCAATC
Organism: Eutreptiella sp. 'Long Island Sound 2002'; assembly: GCA_964036045.1. Taxonomy (NCBI): domain Eukaryota; phylum Euglenozoa; class Euglenophyceae; order Eutreptiales; family Eutreptiaceae; genus Eutreptiella; species Eutreptiella sp. 'Long Island Sound 2002'. Next base: position 172,063,174 of record OZ038378.1, read on the forward strand.
CCTTCCTCCAAACAGGGCCATACAGCATGGGCATCTTGATGTATGCCTGCTGATCAACCCTGAGAAATCCATTCTCTGGCCAACAGGGGTCAGAGAGTGGACGTGATCATTTTCACAGAACAAGGGCGAGCAGCTCCCAACTGAAGTGAGCATCCGCTGAAGTGCAAGCCAGGCTTAAATGCCCAGTGTTTCACACAAAAAAAGCTTCATTTGGTAGAATTTGGTAGACCATTGTTCAATTTCTTTGAGACAACTCAGCGCGAATGGTTCAAGCTGTTTAGGTCCTTCTCAGATATCACGTGCCTAGAAAATTAATACATCATCTTTGCGAGAGACAAAGTTGGACATAAATGGCACTTCTCTGTGAAGTCGAAATCAAAAAACCTTACCCTGCCTGAATCTGAAGGAAAACATTAAAAGAGCATCTCAGACAGGAAAAAAAATCTTTTTTTAACGTCAAGACAAAAATCTGAACCACAAAAATACTACTGGAATATGATTCTGAGCATCCGAGCTGATTTTGGTTCCAGGATACAAGCAGACAATATCCTAAGCGGCCCCTATATCCCATCCGGTTAGCATGATACATCTTTACCACATGTCCCTGCCAAATCCTAAGCATTTGGGGACACAGAAGCTCCCCATTCCCCACGAGTAAAGACTGAATAGGTCATTCTGGCAGACGCACACATGAACCTACTAATGCAGCCAACTGGTGTAAGAAATGGGGCACTTCATGATCAATTTGCATTGTCTGCGAGCGGTTGATCAGGGCCAGCCCCAAAATAGGGCGGGACTGTGGCTACATATCCGCCACACCGAAAATCAATGCGATTATGGCTGGCTCCAAAACCCGTGCTGTATTGGAGCCACACCCAAAATGAGGGTGGATTGTAGCGATACAAGCCCTGCTGTCTCAGGGGTGAGAATGGATTGTGGTGACATGTGGTGTGTCCTAAAAATGTTGCTCCTCCCATTGATGTAAGTTTGGGGTCTGGAAGGGGGGCAGATTGGGTTGCGGCCCTACACATAAACTACTAGTACTACATATACACTCCATGTGGGATGTGTGCTCTTTACCTCGGGGGCCTCAAAGGTCAGGTGTGGACCTGCCATTATGCTCCAGCCACGCCTGCTTTCACACAGCCTTCGCCTGTAATTCAGCTCCATCAGTGATTGTTCAGCGTCCGTTTTTTGGCATTGTTCGCATCAACCTTATCCCTGACCTCCCTAACCAGGGCAAGAGCATTACCATTGTTCACCGGTGCGCCTTTGCAGGGGTGCTGTTAGACTAGTCCGCCGCACCCAGGTGGACAGGGTTGGGTTGTGGCATACATGCTGTGCCTCATGCTGTGCACCCTGCTATTGGCAGGTCATACTTGCAGGATGCTGGCCCCACTTCACCATACATCCTGTGTTGCAGTAGCTTACCAATCCTTGGTGGGGTCGGGTGGGTTACGGGGAGTTAGTGGTCAACCAGGCCAAAATCAGTGGCCATGGCTTAATGCGAGAGCCTCAGATTTGGAAAAAAACCTTGGGTGGAGATTTGACGATTGTTACATTGTGTCCTTGTTGCCATTCCTACATTGCCCACATATGACACATCCTCAGAAGGCAAAAACGCTGAGGCACTAATGCACTACTTGCGCTACTGCCTGACAATGAGCCAGCTGTCCCCGAGAGCCCGAGAATACTAGCTCACGAACCAAAATATACCCCAATTTAGGTATACACTTGTGATGCCTGCCATTGCCAGAACAGAGCATTGCCAAAGGCCAATCAAGCAAGGATAGATTCGGGCTGCCCCTATGTGTGCCTAAACACATGGCCGACTTTTGCTGCACTTGTGGCTAGGGTTGGTGCACTTTCTTTTCATATAGGTGCAGAGGGCAGTGTAGAAACGCTTGAAACGGTGGTCAGCATGCATGGGACTGGTGACAAGGCTTTGAGCGACAGAAAGCGTCCAAACGCGTTGTATACGATTGTGTGCGAGGAGGTGTGGCCAAATTTAGGCAGGATGTTTGACCGGCAAGAGAGGAGGCACCATCCCACCATCAATGGATAAATGGGGGTCCCCGGTACCATCAACGAATGCATACCATTTATGATGCACACAAACCCGCATACCCACATGCCCACATACCCCACAGGCCATCGGATGCATTGTGGCCCGCTGGCATCGCTCTTCCAGGGTTGTGTGAGGAATTCGCTGTGCAAGGCCAACTACAGAGCAAGGGGAGGCCCCTGCATTATGGTCGTGTGAAAATGGACTTTCACCACCACTCAAAGATTGCTGAATTGTGTCATTACTGCGCACGTGACAGGGATTCAATGGCATGGGATTTATGTAATCTGTATTTGACTCATTGAACACTAAAAGCTGTCCATTTCTACTGTAGCACACCCTGCTGCGGTGCACATGCAATGCAATCATTAGAAGTGGAATGAACCACCATCTTGCAATTTTGCCTGGACTTTTTGCTTGTGGCAGATGATTCCTAACAGTCTCCAAGCCTCGTGTAACATTGCTGTTCTCACAGCCTAACAACTTTTCGTCCACTGGGGACACCGGTGGTCATTCTGCAGAGCACTACCATGGGTTGCAATATCATCACTGCAGGAAGGCCTCAGAGTAGCTTGCATAACATTGGAGGCAAGCCTCCCCCCATCCAGTCTGATTGGCAATGTTAACACTAGAAATCTGCATAGCCAATGAAGAAACTACTGGCCCTTCTTTCAGATCCCCTTCCTACACAAGCTGTCTCTGGATCACAAATTTTCTTGTGGTCTGGGCCTCCCAAAACTAAAGACTATCACGACGGCGCTCATATCGGTCCCACTGTTTCGCCCCTACTTAAGGTAGGCAAATTGATACTGCAACGCTTGGCATCGACACCCGGACATAAATATCGGCCATCACGTATGCGGTGAACACATGATGGCACTGACTGGCAGATCCTTCTCTCTCCCTGAAGACATGCCCAGTGCAGGAGCAACAACATTTGATTACAGGGCGAGATTTGAGCTCCAGGTCTCAACTTCCGACGTTTTAGACACATGGCAGGTTGATCCAAAGGGGGCGGCCTGTTCAAATTCTAGACCCCAACCGGGTGCGAAAACTTTGGAGGGTCTGGAGGGGGGGGGGGGGGGTAGGTGGGTCGGCCGGTCAGCCGCCGGGGTCCCTAGAGGGGGGTCAGTGGGTAGAAGGCGCCGAAAAAAATTTTTGCCCTTCCTGAGGGGGTATTTTTTTTTAACCCTATGTGTCTATACTCAAAATACTCAGAATTTTGTGGAGAAGTCAAAAATGTTTGAAAAACACAGAAAAAATTTGGACCCCTGACTTGACCGCCGGATCGGACCTTGGCTGATGGGAGCCTGAGCTAATGGGCAAATGTTTTCTGAAAATTTTTTTGCCCCATTTGTGTATGTTCAAAATGATCAGCGCATCATGGGGATCATTTTGAGGTATGTATGTTGGGGTACCCCCAAAATCTCAAATTGGAGAAAGATGGGTTCGAAAACTTTGGGGGGTCTGGAGGGGGGGGGGGGGGTCTGGAATTCGAACAGGCCGCCCCCCTCGGATTGATCCATCGGTCAGCCGGACCGGCCAACCGAGAGGTCCCTCTGGTTGACCCTTGAGCGGACTGTCCGGTTGTTTACACATCAATTTCATTTGGGGCCGGCACACACAACAAACAATGCTGATTGGTACTGTTGTTGAGTGGTATGTAGTGATGGTGTAGTGTAGTGTGGTAGTGTAGCCATGGACAATGGAAAGGGCAGGCAACGAAAATGAGCGCAGGATGGGCGGTCCAAAATGGCAAAAGCTAAATTGTTTGCGCGGTGGGCCCAGCCACATGCTCATCTCCTCGCCCCGTGGCCAAAGGTGTGTCAGCAATTCTCACAAACAGCACGGTCACATGGCCATTTGTTGTGAGTTGGCATGGGATCCACACCTGGACAAAAGACAGCAATGACACCTCCTGCTGTGTGGGCATTTGGCAAATACTGCGGCTGCCCGAAGCGTCATGTACGGCCTGGACATGAAATGGCCTTTGCAAGGGGCCTACAAGTGCTACTTGGTGCCCTTGACTGGGAAGAGAAAGCAGGCAACGGGCAAGGAGAGCAGGCGGCAGCATGTTCGGTCTGACCCGCAAGATTCAGTGTGTGGATGCCACGAGGGCACTTGGCAGTGCGGTCGGTGCTGCAAACACAATCCTTCTCCCACATCCGTGGCCCACTTCCCACCGACCCCATGGGGCCAGAGGCAGGGGGGGCGGGGAGGGTCCGTGCAGCACCCACCAGCGGTCCATGACAGTCCTTCTGGCCTCGCTCCGTGCTATTCCCATGTCTTTGGGCCTCATGTGCACCACTAGTTCTGACAATTGCCACAGGTGTGCGACGCATTTCACCAAGTACAACTACAAGATAATGGCGGCAATCTCAACCTTTTCCAAGAAACAATTTGCCTTGATGAAAGAAAGCCCTCGAAGTTCACGAAGAAGCCACAATTGACTTCGATACCCAACTCCAGCGTGCATCGGGCCACTGATTCATGAACGCCTTACAAAAAATATGTGTTTTGGTGCCATAAGCACCTTCATGAGCACTGAGTTAAAAACAATGGCAAAATCACAGGACATGGCCTCCAAGTCAACAACACAGCCCCCACAGACCAATCCCAAAGCGAAAATGCTGCAGAACAATTAATCTACCATATTTCCATGATCGCCGTCGCTGTGAGCGCAAATGCAGCCATCACGGGGAACAACGATTATAGAAAACTGATGCGACGCAACACAGCGAACAATTTTAAAGTAGAAATGAAATTAAGGTTATCTAACAATCCACGCACAGCTTTAGACTAGCGCATTGAAACACAAGCATGGTGTCTGACACAAAGCACATGTACTCTAGTGGCGACACAAGGTCAACAACCTCCACCGATAGTGCTGGCACTCGCTCCATCTGCGAGAGGGAAAGAGACGCATCGTTGTCATAAAACTTTTCGTTGGAGATGGTTGCGTTGTGCCATCTAGGTTGAGCAACGTGGACCAGCCACAGCGTGAAAAAAATGCAGAACAGTTTCAGCGGCCCCCCAAAAATGGTATGATGCACAACAGGCAAATGCAGGGACCCCCCCCCGCGCGCGCTTTAAACCAATTGACAACATCAGAAATCGGTGAAGACAGCATACAGACGATTTACCCATCTATCATGCCGAAGTTACAGCCATGGCTGGCAGGGACAAAATTCTGAGCAACAATTGACCATACAACGTGACTGCTAACACCACTGCAACAAAACAAGCATTGATGGTCTGGGAACAATGCACACCCACACCCACACCCTGGCCCTGCACGTGCTTATGTGGAAAACATTTGTGTCTCTTGTTGTGGGTTGCTGTTTTCCAACAAGGGAGGGGTTGAGCCACTTGTGGCTATTGCCAACTATCGCGACAATCCTCGCAAGCTGGCTTGGCGCCCTATCCCGCAGCCATTCCCAAAAGCAGCAGGATGTTGTGGGAGTGGCTTTGGCACATGGATGTTCGGTGAGTCTGAAGAAGTGCATTGTCAAGGTGCAAGCAATCACCCTCACGAGCCATGCTGTCAACATGCAGTGTGACGAGGGCAGAATACAGCATTCACATACTGCGAGGGCTGTGTCTGGTATCCCAAGGGAGGGTTACTTATCTTGGGGTGCACTGTTTGCACAGGGAGAGCCTAAACCCCAAAAGAGGGGAGGCGCTGTAAGGAAAAACAATTTTTGCCCACGCGTGCACCACACTTACGGCTCTGACCCTGCAAACAGGGCACCCCAAGCGAATCGACAGATGTGGATGTGTAGTTTCCATAAAGAATGCAAATAGCAGACACTTTCTAAATTTGTTGGCATGCAATACGTACTCCAGGTGACATTGTATGCTCTGCACCATCAGTATCCGCAAGATTGGAAGCCGTGAGTGGTGCACATTGGTGGTTTGCTGTGCACGGTGTGATTCAGTGATCTCGGATCGGATTTCGAAGCCATCAACTGCAGACGCCATACAAGTCCACAGCTTCCTGTTGTATTGTGGTCTGGCCTCTGTTGGGTGCAAAGGCTTGACTGGAGTCACCATGCAGCCCAACCGGATGGCCACCGACAGAAACAATCCTGGTTCCTCAGAGGAAATCCAAAGAAGTACTGGAGAAGCACTGGCCGATGTTGACCCACCGTTTACCAGAGAACTGTGTAACGTTTGCACGGCAGGCAACTCCGACTCAAGGGGCTACTGAATAGCAAAAAAAAAAAAAACTGCCGCCGGCTTTTGTGGTCTCTAGACTGCCTGCCAATCAACGGCGGTGGGCGGTCAGCCGACGGCAGTTCGCTATCGACCTGTGGCGGTCAACAATGGACCCAACGGTGCACAAGGTGCGGGGAGGGGGGGGGGGATCAGGGCCCTAAAGCCTAAAGGACCCCCTCCCCGTCACCAAATGGACCCCCCATGCCCGTCCCAGGGCCACAGATCCCTCTCGGACAAAGCGAACGTCCCAAACGCTTGGAGGGGCCTTTTGAACCGCCCAGTCCTCGACCCTTTGTTTGTCAGCGGACACGCGTCCGTTTGAGTAGTGGTACCGCCCCGAACGCGGGTGCACCACTCTGGACCACCGGCGTACCAGGAGTTGAATCTGGAATTTCCTAAACAGGGGCCTGGTACCATTTTCACACACCGCTGTGCAACACACCATATCTGACACAATGTGACTGCATTGTGAGATAACAGCTCTGAATTTTTTTGAAGGACTTTTTGATCGGGTCTGTGACGGATGCTCCTTGTGAGGGGCGCTCCTCAAAGGTGCCCCTTAAAATTGAAATGGGGTCATTGGGGATTGCTCTGCATTTGGATGGGCTGAGGGTGACCGTCGTTTTGATCTGGACGATCTGCAAATGAGTTGGCCTTGGGGCCAATCTTCGACAATCTGCACCACAGCCCCTCCCAACATGCACCAGACTACGGAACAATGCTGCCGCGTAGGGTAACCGCCAACGGGTGGTCTTTGACAACCCCCCTCCCCCCCCACCACCAAAGCTGAAGACCGCGTTTACGCAAACATTCCCTTCAGCGTATCCATTCCCCCCTGTTTCAGTAGATTTTTCGCAAAGCCTTTTTCAGACCGCTCACAAGGATTTGACTTGGCGGATCTGGGTGAGCTTGACGACTTGGGTGACCTCGGAGACTTGGGAAACGTGGGGTTCGCGGTTCCCTGCGGGGTTTTGGGCGAACGAGGGGAGGCGGGCTGCGGTACCGCAGCCTCTCCGCACCAACCGCCCAATCCGAGGGACTCGACTCGCATCTCTCTGTACGCGGGCCAGGTCGGCTCCCCATCCGCCACCTCCTGCGCTGCCGCCACTCCGCATCCACTGCAGACCACCGTTCGGCGCGTTTGATTGGTCTGGGACTTCTTCTCCATGAGGCCCCCGCAGCGGCAGCGCACACTGTACTTGATGCGCCCCCACATTGCGCTGCGGCCGACATTCCGACCCCCAGGACACTCCAGATTCCCGAAAAACGTGGGGAGGTACTGCGGATCAGTGATATGGCAGTCAAAATCTGTGGGACACAAGAGGGGCGCACGAGGGGTGAGCAGGCGGCCGCAGAGGAGGGGGACAGCAGGGCGCAGCAGGGGATCGGGTGGGCCACCATCTCAAGGATGGGGTGGTGGGCCGGCTCTGCAGCGATGTCTCCCGGTGGGAGGCCAGTTCTCGCGGGCTGCAGTGCAATGCCGGATCCCACAAACGCTTTCAAAATTCAAGCTGCTCTGTGTTTGCTTTGTCATGGCACGGCCGCCTGTGGGACCGGGTGGCTAGCGCTCAGAGGGCAGAGAACGGGACCGCGGGGCCGCGGGCACAGTACCGTCTGTCCCACCGATGCGCAAAGAGTGAATCCTGAACCCAACTCCCCCCGAAATCTCTGGAGTCACCACGGGGCTCCGGCGGTATTCAGTGGCAGGGCGGGCGTGGCCACCCACGCACACCACGGGTGTCATGGAGGCCACTCCGCCTTTGTCGTTTGGCGTGGCACAAACGGCTATTCGGCCTGCAGTCCCGCACGTGCAGTACCAACACTACCCCACATTCTGGAGGGACGATGTTCCCAAGAGTGCTTGTACGCATTGCAGCGTCAGACACAATGGCAGTGTGCATGGTGTACTGGCCCAAACGCTGATACCAGTCATTTTTTAGTGGACAAGGTTTTTCTAATTAATAAATGTGGTCTTGGCCTAGTAGCACTTTGTCTCCAAGCGTCGTCGGTTACTCTCCAACCGTCGTCGTTTACTCTTCAACTTCCGTCAGTGAGCCTCTAACCGCCGTCGGTTATCCTGAAACCGCCGTCCGTTGCAATCCAACTGCCGTCGGTTACCCCTCAAGTGCCATCGGTTGGAGCTGTGCAGATGTGGCTGACCACTGGACACTCCAGCTTTTTTTTTCTCATTAAGAAACGTCCTAACCGATACCTCTCTCAATCACTCGGTGGCCTCAGGACAGCACGTCGTGCAATTGGTGCATTCGGAGACGTAGTAATCAATGGCATCAGCGACGCCCTCTCTTCTGCAGTGCCCGCTCCACAGCGACGTCGCTCGGTCTTTGCCCCTGAGGACTGGCACACTGCCAGGGCCTCTCTTTGTCTGACCCGACCCCAGCCTGTCCCGCCTTGCCACGCAGCATGCTCCCCTGCTAGCCCAACCTCCTCACCCCGCGCCTCAGTTGGGCACGATGACGGCGAAAAACAACAACAACGTCGGCATCCATTACACTGAACCCGGCGGTTGTAAGGCAGTCGACAAGCAACGGCGGTTGAAGGACTACCAAAGGCAGCTGGAGAACCATTGACAGCATTTGGAAGGGAAGAGGGCGGTCGTTAAGGGGGCAGTCTTGAGCGAGATAAAACAAAGAAAGAGATCGGGTCCTTGAAGCACGCCCTGGTCCAGTTTGGCACAGTCGGTCAGCACACGGCATTGCAAGGATCCTACTCTGGTATACCCCCCAGGCGAAGGGCCCTGCAATGTCCGTCTGATCATGTTTGTCTGTTGTACAATGCAGCGCATATTAGGCACATTGAAGCGGAAAAGCCTCCGGATGCGAGTCCGAATAGCCAGCTTTGACCACCCCCCTCTCTGCAGGATTATCCATTCCGGCTGAGGGAGGGGGGGGGAGGGGTGCGGGGCGTACTGGAATCCTGCTCGGCGCAGGCGGAGGTGTGATCGCAGCTCCCTCGCTTGGCCACGCCTGTCTCAGATCCTTTGGTACCCGCCAGGGCAGGGGTTCGGGTCTCTTCTGGGCATATCTCTCTGGGACGTGCGGTTTCATGCCAACACGGAGCGTTTTCAGGGGTTGGTGCCTTTGTGGTCTCATTTGTGCCCGCTGAGTGTCCGGTTGGGGGGGGTATGTGGGGCATATTCGGAAAGCCCTTGAAAAGGGCTATTCGGAACACCCCAGGTTTGCATGCTGTGCTAACGACATGTTTGAGATTTTTCTCCGCTTTGGACAGTGCCTGTGTTGCCTGCTGCCTATTTTTGCTAACAGGCAGCCACCATGTCTTCATACAAATTCACACAACGTGCTGTTGCTTCCCCTGATGCGCCACTGAAACCTTTGGTGCGAAAAAGAGCGCGATCTGGGGGTGAAACTTGGGTGCAGGTGACGCGGCGGCCTGACTTGCGCGCCAAAAAGCCTCGTACCGGTGGGTCACAGCAGCCTGCATGCGCCCACACAGAGCACGACATTTTATCCACTACTGAGGCCGCGGCTTTTGCAGCCCAGTTTTGGGATAAAAAGATTCACCCCACCAAGGCTTCGCAACACGAATTTCTGGCAACCTGCATCGACGTCGATTTGGAGCAAGATGTGAAACACGCAGGTCGTCAGAAGTACACCAGAAAAAGGGGGCACCAGGCAACGTACTTTGTACCCTACCGTGGGTCGCGTCGGCAAATTTGCAAGACACAGTTCTTGCATTATTTCAAAATTAGTCGCATCGTTGTGGAGTCTGTGGCCAAAGCCAAAGCAGCCGCGGCCGTTACCAACCCCCTGAGTCCCATGAAAAGCCCCCGGAAACAGGGAGCAGACAATGTACGTAAGTTGAGAAAAGTCTGAAAAAATGTGAAAACGCTCCGTGTTGGCATGAACCGGATGTCCCAGAGAGATATGCCAATTGCTCTACCACTGAACTACCAAGCTCATTTTGGGGGTGGGGGCTGGAGAATCGCATTAGGGGGTGGTGGGGCGGGCGGGCCATGAGCAACGGATACAGGACTCGCATACACCCCCGTGACACAGGCATATGGTCATCGTCACCACTCTCAGTTCATTGTTTGCCCTGCTGCACTGCAGCACATATCAAATGAGGCCGAATGTTTCTTGGCCCGCTGTGGGGAATAGCATACACCCCCCCATTGGCTCGGTTAGGCAAGCATCCCATAAATACAAAAGGGGCAGGCGGGGGGGGGGGGGCGATCCGAAACATGTGGAACATGATTGAAATGCCTTTGCGTGGGCTTTGTGCGGTTTGTACAATTCCTACAAATTTGACGGCACACACGCACGCACAATGCAAAAGCTCCCAACACGAACACCCTGAGGGCAACACACACACACACACACACACACACACACCAGCCCCCGTCACGGCCGGTTCCAGCTGTCCTGCCCCCGTTGGGCAGGGTTGGGGGCCGTTGCTACGCGGAGGATTACCGGCAGCCCACCAGGGGGGGGGGGGGGCAAGCCCAGGTGGGGCCATCGCACTGGCTTGCTATTAGCTTTCGGGTTAAGGTTCAAGGCCCACCTGTTTTGCATGTTCCTGTGTGCAACACATCCCGGCCTTTGCCTATACGTAACAGCGCGTTCGGCGCGCACGCACACATGATCGACGGGACAAACAGGCAGCAGTCAAAGCCCCCCCCCCAAAAAAAAACACAAATTCTCGTCAGGTGCAGCGTCAAAACACAGGCATGTTGGGATGTTCGAGTGTCAGACTTCTTGTGAGGCCAAGGCCCCTCAAAAGGTGATCATGGGAGGCGAATAGATGCCTTCCTGTCACAGGCTTGTAAAGAGGTGATACAAACACAGGCGCGCAGATACACAGACTTGATCGTCCACGCTCCATTCACAGCTTCACAGTTCCATCGGGCAAGCACCGGACGGGGAGCATACGGATGTGCCCATGTGCAAGGTCGTAGGCCACGCTTGTGGAAGCAATGTGGACGGGAAAGGAGTGGGCTGGGTGGCCTTTAGTGCGACGGCGGCCACTGCACCGGGATGCGGTGGAGGAGATAAGAACGGTGCGGTGCAGCCCTGTGCAGCCGGGACAAACACCGGGGGTTGAAATGAGTAGTTCATCCGGAGCGCTGAGGGTGGCACCTGGGGAAGGGTGAGGAGATGAGCAACCACCAGGGTGGGGCTACAACATGGGATATGAGCAAGATGGGGGGGGGGGGGGCTCAGGTTTGGATGCAGACTCGCCCCCCACGAAATGCTGGCCAAAGGTCCCCTGATGGGGGGGTTTGGGGGTTCGGGAGGGGCAATTTGGGGAGGGGGGCTGGGGGGCAAGAATTGGTTAATCACAGGCTCCTCTTACTTCCCCTTGCCCTCCCTCTGACCATACAATCACCCTAACCAGGATTGAATATTGGGACCGAGCTGGTGGGGCAAGGAACATCGCCTAGGAGATTTCAAAGACAAATGAGGTACGCACTAGAAAGTGGATGAGAGCGGCTCAAAAGGCGCTCAAAACGAGCTGTATTCATCCACTTGGGTCAAAAATGTGTTTTTCCAAAAATGATCCTAGAGCATTTGGGGTGCCTAAACAAGTGAAATGAGTACATTTTGAGCCCATTGCAAGCCATTTTGGCCACTCCAAAGTCACAAAATGCCTTGAAAATGGGCCATTTTAGGACCAAAAATCAGTTGGAAATGGATCTAAAATGTGTTTTTCCAAAGATACTTTTGGACTATTTGGGCTACACCCCTTTCAGCCATCCATTCCATTTCAAATGCACACCCTGACGTCACTGACTCTACGATGTTGAATCTGTCTGGTGCTTTCTCGAGCCGTCTGTCTCAGGGTTTCACACACAGCCTTGTATCAATCATGTTTTCTGCATGTTGTGTGCCTAACAGCGGGGGCGCACCGTGCGCTGTGCCCGCGCTGTGCGAAAAGTCAGCTGTTTTTCACCACCGGTAGCCAAGGGTCCCAGGGTCCTGAATTCTGCACCCTGCAGCCCCTGCTGGTACACCAGGGATTTTTTGTTTCAGTCTCATGCTTGCCATGGGTCCCAGGGTCCTGAATTCTGCTGTTTTGAATGGATCATGCACGCTTCTGTAGGTGGGTAGTTTTCAGGGGTGTTCCCCGGATAAACGTAACAATTGACGCTACGCGCACGCTGTGCCCGCATTGTGCCCGCGCTGTGCGAAAACGCCCCCAGCGACATCAAGGGGGGCCCTGTCCTGGGGTGTCACCTGCATTGTGTACCTGTTTGCCATGGAAAGTGGAGTGGTCCTGCACGGTGGTACTGGTGTGCCTCCGGTGGACTGGAGGCAATGCAGCGTGGAAAGCAACTGCAGCACTCGGGTGGTTGTTGTCCCATGAGGCGCTATGAGACAACACTTGAGTGCCTGATCATACAATTTCCCGCCCAGTAGGTTTTGGTGGTTTTGGGCTGCAAACTGCTGGTTCAGACCATCGGGGTATGATCAGATGACCATTTGCTTGCTGCTCTCTTGGTGCTCCTTGGGACCTTCCGTGAAGGTTTATCTTAGAGCGTGGATGCCGTGTCATCTCCCAAAAAGTTGCGCACCGTGCGCCTATCACAGACCCTGCATGGCCCTGCAAATGTTGCTCCCCGGGAGGACTGACTCCATGGGTCCCAGGACGTGGACTACCCCCCCCCCCCCCTCCAAGGGCAGTTAGCTGTCAAAGGTGGCAGCCTCAGGACTCTATCGGCGCCAAAGGTGCCCAACGCTCCACGGCGCCCGAACGGAATTTTTGTCTACTTTGCACGCCAACACTATCCTTAAACACAACCCTACCCCTAACACCCACCCCAACCCTGAGCCTAGTCCTAACACTACCCCTACACCTAATCACGATTGAATATTGGGACCGAGCTGGTGGGGCAAGGAACATTGTCTTGGAGACTTCAACGACAAATGAGGTACGCACTAGAAAGTGGATGAGAGCGGCTCAAAAGGCGCTCAAAACGAGCTGTATTCATCCATTTGGGCACTACAACTGGACTGGGATCATTTTTGGAAAACCATGGTGTTGACCCGTTTTTGAGCCCTTTGTGGTCCCAAATTGGCCCATTTTCAAGGCCCTTTCGGCCTTGAGAGGGGCCAAAATTGCTCAAAATGGGCTCAAAATGGGCTCATTCCACTTGTTTGTGCACCCCCCTAGCAAAATGCCTGGAAATGGTGTGCACTATTGAATATTGATGTGTAACACTTGATGATCCGGTACCCCGTGGCCCTGTGTTATATTTCCCAGCAAACAAGGCTCTCTGGTCTTCAGCAAACGTTTTCAGGACATGCGAGATGCAAGGGCGTTGATGGAAAGCAGGGCCATAGACGGGATACATGTAATGCACAGTATGAGTGCTGGGCAGACGCAGGACCCACCAGGGGGTGCGCGTAATGTGGGCGCTGGGTGCTGGGAGCGGAGCCATCAGAGCAGAGGCAGAGCCCCCCCCTAGTGCAAGCACACTGAAAGTCAGGAAAATGGGGTCCTGTGCTTAGACCTGCCCATGCTTCACCCTGACCACAACTGTCGCAACAGGCACCAGAACACAATGTGCAGGCAAATTTCAGCATAGTCTGGAAGTCCTCACTGTCCATCTGGGGCACCAGGAGCTGTGGAATAGAAGCCCTTTCCAACCTTGCGCCTCGTCTTAAACGATTGCACATGCTTGCCCTTTAACCATGGCCGAAAATCAAATCCAAACAAACAGCATTGGGTTGCAGTTGTGAGCAGAATGCTGGCATGAGGAGGAGCAGCTACCACAACCATGATCCAGCCCCCCTTTCCCTCAATCGGAGCACAATGGCATCACCAAGAAAACGAAGGTCAGACGGGTCCCGTGTTTGGCCATAAAACGACGATGGTCGTCACCCTCCAGAATCACTCTAGCATTCCATCAGTACCTCATGTATCACGCGGCGGAGCCATAGCTTGGCCATAAACCAGTGGAAAGTCCAGCGACAGGTCCCCACCAACAGACCTATTCATGGATCATGCGGCGAAGCTGCGACACACATTGTCCGTGCATATCAGCAAGGAGCCATCAGGCGCCACACCAATTGTTTATCTGTGTTCCGGGTGTTGGGTCAGCATCAGGTCCCTCACCAACCTGACCTTACTCCCCCGGGCCTCTTGCGGCGGGTGTCACTGACATCCGTGCTGAAGCCGTCACTATCACTGTCCCCCAGCCCCCACAGCCAAGTGTCACTGATATCTGTGCTGTACTGTGCCCCACCATCTGAGCTGCCCGCCTCTGAGTCGCAGTCCCCACTGCCAGTGGACGCTGCCTCCCTGGGGTCGCTCAAGCCGCCATCCCCCAAATCCACATCTGACGTCTATCGCCCTTCCCCTGGTTCTTGCATGAGCTGCAGGCCCAGCTCTTCCCACTCCGCTACTCGTCGCCGTTTCGACAGGGGCAACAAGTTGTTCAGATGCAGTTGCCTGCCCTGCTCCGCCAACTCATCTGCTACCTCATTTCCCAGCGCGTTGAGATGTGACGGAACCCACCTGAGCTGCAGCTTGTCCCCCGCCCCCTCCCGCAGCCACAGGATGTGTCCCCAGAGGTCCCGGTGCCCTACCTCCCCCGACGACATGCACCACCCGTGTCGCCTCCATTTCCCCGACCACTCTGTAATTCCCTTGTAAACATACTCGGAATCAAGAACCACAATTAGCCTCTCACCCTCTCACCTACTCAGGATCGCATGCAACACCCCCCTCAGTTCGCTTCAACTTATGCTCTGCCGCTCTGAGGCCGGAACATGTGCCGTGTGGTTGCGGCTGTGTCCCGTCCCATACCAAACCCCATACCCTGCTTGCATCCACCCCCAAACCCGCTTCGCGGAACCGTCAGTATACACCACCACCCCACCCTGTGACTGCAACGTGGTCAGCTTGCTCATCAATTATCCCTGTAACTCCCCCACTTTGCTTCCTTCGCCGACAGCTGCGTTTTCTGCGCTGCCGGTTTGGCTGCTGTGGTCGGCGCAGGAGGCACCCGTTGGAACATGGTGCGGGAGTCGTACCAGCCCTGCAATTGGGGGGGGGGGGGGGGCGCCCGAGCGATCTCCGGACTCCAGCAAACCATCACTCCCATGCCCAGCCTGCAAGCGCATCCCTTCTGGCTAGTGGGGGTTCACCCCGGACACCCAGGGAAAAGGTTTAGCCTGCCGTTTCCTACCCAACCACAGACTTGAAAAAGACTAGGGACCGTTGATCAGCAGCGTTGATGCACAACCACTGAGACACGCGCCCCTGGTACAGAGCTATGAGGAGTGTTGCGGGCGGGTGGGTGGAGTATAGTGGATATGGTGAAATTTTTTTACCTGGTGCCAGCATGAAGGAAGCTGTGATGCGGATCCCTATCAGGGCTTGGTGGTTGCAACACTGGCGCTTGAAGGCGTGGTTCACTCTACAGCAGGCCACAAGGCTACGGTAATCCAAGAACGCCAGGGTGTAGTCAAGCAGCTCAACAGGCAGAAACATGGTGGCAAACAGAACCTGTAGGGGACGCTGCAGAATGCAGCCCAGAAAATCGGCAAAACACAGGAATCAGGCGCTCAAGTGCCTGAGAAGACATTTCCTTCACACAACGGCACAAACTTTGGTGGATGATACACCACAGGTTGAATTTATTTTGCTGTGCACACTGCGTTGTACGCAAGCCACACAACACCCATGCAACAAAACACAAAGAGAGATGAGACGGGAACAAGGAATGCACACACTTTGCGTCACTCTTGTTCAGAAAGATGACCGCCAAACTGATGCAAGCATGAGATACTAACCATCTCCACCTCAAAAACAACACAATTGGGGGGGGGGGAAGAGGACCACTAACAGTGTATTTATATGCATGCACCAAAAATTGAACCCATGACATCTTAATCTTCGGCAGCTAGGGACCATACCATTGGTGACTCAACTACCGTCCTGCATCTAATTGGAACAGATGACTCGTGGTCTGCACTCAACGTTGAAAAACAATCACTGACCTACTTGGTCTCCACTTGGTCTCGGCCATGTGGCACTATCTTGGGTCCTTGGGTTGGCTGAGCCAGGATTCCTGGGCCCCGAGGAGCTCTAAGAGGAAGTAGAAATAGAGCTTGAACTTGAGATGGAACTAGCCACCTGTTACACAACGTCAAAGGGCATACATCACCCCTGCCATATCGGGTGAAAATGAAATGGCCATGTAACTGTCTCGGGGAGAACGGAAATGGCCGCATAACTCTTGCTGGCTCACGGGAAAATGAAATGGCGAGGAAACCTCCACTGTCTCGGGGAACTGTGAAATGGCTGCATACCTGCTTACACAACCCATGATGCCTCAAGGAGAAATCAAATGGCTTTGCAAACCCTACCGTCTCCAAGAAAATGAAATGGTTCAGTGACTCTTGCTGTCATGGGGACAAATGGAATGGCTACGTAACCCCTGCTGCCTTGGGGGAAAATGAAATGGATGCATGGCCCCTGCTGTCTCGGGGAAACAGGAAATGGCTGCGTAACCCCTACCGGCTCGGGGAAAAGTGAAATGCCCTGGGGGCCACAGGCACAATGGCTCAAAAACCGAATGGACACGCACACACACACACACACACACACACATACGGACCCGTGCTTTCACGCCTGCGGGTATTGAAGTCTAGAAATCTTCCAGCCCCCCCCCCCCCCCCCACACGCGCGCACATGGGAGCTCAACTTCCATCCCTTTTTGGACAGATCCGAGAGCTTATGGACGCACGTTGCATTATGCTGATGCATGTTGTGAAAAGAGGTCGTTCCAAGGGATTCCAAAATGAACTTGACCAGAGAGCCACCATGCAGAGAGCCATAGGTGTCCATAAAGTGATGTATATGCTGAAGATCTGTGTCGACATTTTTGTGCACAACCAGCTACAATTTTGGGTCATTTGATAGAACCACTTGCTCAGCTGCAACTCGTGTGTTGCCAGCAATTACTTCATGCGCACTACACGCACCCCTTCCCCATTGTCCAAAGAAGACGGGCAAATTACAGAGAAAGCACGGTCAGAGGGGAACAAGCCCATGCTTACACAGAGGCCACGCGTGTCACGCACACGCATGGACAACAACGTTTGCGAGGGTTTGTATGCGAGCAGCGTGCAGCAGAACTCAACAACAATTTGCTGCGAACGGTTGATTGTTCTAAAAGATCCAGGCGGTGCATTGCAGTTGAACCATTTTGTCGGAAACCTCGGATCGTTCTTCGTGTCTTTCACCGCCTCTCAGTGCCTCTATGGAACGCGGTCTCAAGAGAAGGGTACATGCCAGGGCCCATCTCAACGAGCGCCAGAGGCGGTACCTATGCCATTTGCGGCGGAAAAGAAAAGGCGCCTTTTGGAGATATTTGGGGGTTGGGTTTCCGTCCCAAGCCGTTGCCATGTGTGTGGGAATGATACAAAGTGCGAGGGGTTGCATAGGGAACATAAGAGACAGGCTAAGTTGGTGTTTTATGGCAAGACGAGGGCCGGAGATGCGCTTGGAGAGGGAGGGATGGGTCTAGAGGTCGGTAAAAAGCTGTCGAAGGGCTGCGGAGGGACGGAGAGGGTTGTTAAGAGCCAGTAACGGTTGAAAAAGGTGGACAAGGCCTTTTCTTTGTGTGCAAGAGAGGGCTGCTCCATACACTGTGATTGCTTCCGGTGTGGTACAACGGTGCAGCACCGGTCCGCCTTGGCAATGTGTGCTGCCCAATTCCAGCAGATTATTGGACACCATTACGGGCAGTACGCTGCAAGCATGAGCGGTGGGGCCAACTCTCCTCACCCCACAAAATTGCGTTTGCGCTCGCCCACTCTCGAGAGTACATTTGGTTCATTTGGAGAACATGTACCTGCGGCATGGAGTTTGCAAATTTTGACAGGCATTCCTGAATTATACGAGAAAATACGAAACTTCGATACGAAATTGTGAATTGCAAATTCAATCAGCAGGTCACACAAAAGACATGGCAATCCTGGGCGCGGGGGCAACGGTTGGGGGGGCTAGTGCTTTCATGTGGCACCCCTTATTGCCTCAACAGTCCGTGGACGGACTGGGCTTTCATCTCCTCTTCGCACATCATCAGCACTTCTTCACCGCTTTTCGCCCATCCTTGCATCTTGCGCTTGGGGTCATGCGCACCGCAATGAAGTGCATCAAGCATCAATTTTCTTTCCTCGAGATAAATTGTGCGTCCATGCCCCACAAACAATGTTTCTATTCCCTCCAGCACTTTTACACTGATGGGCCAAAAGTTGGCTCGTGAATGCGGCTCCCATCGGGAATGGAATCGACACTCTCACGCCGCTACTACCTCTAGTAGGGCAGCATCTGATGCAGCGCACTTGCAGTGCAATAACGAGGGCATCTGGGAACACTCTGGCAGGAGTGGGAAGAGGACAGTGGAAAGTGGAACTAGTGGGAATGACAGCGGGAAATAATCCGGCCATTCCCAGAATAACGCCGTCAAGAGGTGCGCACGCGGACTGCAAATACTCCCCAAATTTGACATTTGTCCACACATTGGTGCCGCTGTACCTGCGTTGCTCTTTTCTCGAGTCTCATGCATATCAGTGGCAGCTTGCCTCTGCGTTTAAACCAGTTCCCCAGACAGCTTTTGAACTGTTGAAGTGTGAAGAGGGTGGGATGGCGTTGGTGAGGGTAGGGTGCAGTACCTCAGTCTGCGGTGTTGCTGCATCATCTGTCCCTGCGTAACATGACTGGAATGGGTACACCGGAATGTCTGGTTGAAAGGCCATGTGGGACTGTTGACAGGTCCCGAGCTGTGATAATTTGGAGGTATTGGCATCTTTTTGTTTATGCATAACCCCCAAATGATTTTGCCAGCGCCATTGACAATTTTTATCGCACCATTTCTGAGATTATCATGGCTGGCACTTGTTGCAGTGACATTTATGTTGTTGACGAATTTTGGATTGGATTGGACTGGATTGAAATTGGAATCGGAATTAGAATTGGATTGGATTGGATAAGACATGGGGGGAGCATTAGCGCACAGGGCACGCGCCGGGCAACTTTTTTTTGACCGTTCCCCACCCATGAGTGCTTTTGCCACCCTCCCCCCCACCAAACAATCCACACATTGAGTAGCCCCTCAAGAGGGGGGTCCTTTAGGAACAATTCTTTTTTGATAAGGACCCCGCTTAAGGACCCCCCCGAAGGGCCTTTTTCCCCAGGTCCTAACTAGGATTGAATATTGGGACCCAGCTGGTGGGGCAAGGAACATTGTCTTGGAGACTTCAACGACAAATGAGGTACGCACTAGAAAGTGGATGAGAGCGGCTCAAAAGGCGCTCAAAACGAGCTGTATTCATCCGTTTGGGCACCACAACTGGACTGGGATCATTTTTGGAAAACCATGGTGTTGACCCGTTTTTGAGCCCTTTGTGGTCCCAAATTGGCCCATTTTCAAGGCCCTTTCGGCCTTGAGAGGGGCCAAAATTGCTCAAAATGGGCTCAAAATGGGCTCATTCCACTTGTTTGTGCACCCCAAATAGTCCAAAAGTATCTTTGGAAAAAAACATTTTACATCCATTTCCGACTGATTTTGGGTCCCCAAACAACCCATTTTCAAGGCATTCTGTGACTTTGGAGTCGCCAAAATGGCTTGCAATGGGCTGGAAATGGGCTCGTTTCACTTGTTTAAGGACCCCAAATGGTCTTGGATCATTTTTGGAGAAACACATTTTTGACCCATTTGTGACCCATTTTTGTGCCTAAACAGCCCATTTTCAAGGCATTTTGGGATTTTAGGAGGGCCAAAACGAGCCACCACGAGCTCAAGATGCGCCAAAAACACTTGTTTTGGCATTCCATGTGGTGCACGATCATTTTTGAAAGAAATCCTTTTTTTGCACTTGGTGGACCTTGTTGACCCATTTGGCACCCAACTCTTTGGGCTACCTCTTGCAGCTTGCCACAGCCCACTAGGCCTAGGTACGGGGCTCTAGGTGTCGGTTAGGGCAATTTTGAGGGGTGGAAACCACCAAACGTGGGTGGTTGCGGGTGGATTAGGTGCGCTCGAAATCGCGGTTTGAGCCACGTTGCCCAAGATATGGTCTGCTTTTGGTTTGGCGCTGCCAGCGGCCAATGTGCACAAATACGGGGTTCGCGGACATATTGTGGAGTTAGAGGGCCCTAGAGGGCCCTTCGGCACGGGGAAGTCTAGCTGCATGTGTGGAGTAGCCACTATTTCCCTTCATTTGGCCGTTTTCAGCAGGTTCTAGGGTACTTTTGGGGGGGGGAAAGGCGGATTTCTAGCTCATACTTTGTGTGGCTGTCCCTCACACCCATAGGTAGCATCCACCAAAATTTTGGCAAAATTCAAAGCACCACGACAGAGCTGTGATTTTCCCCTATTTCGCGCGTGCTTGCTGCTTGCTGCTTGCTGCTTGCTTGCTGCTTGCTGCTTGCTAAACCTGGTAGGTCCACCCTAGACACTAAAGACGGTTATAAAACCAAGACTGGTTCCACCAGCTCGGTGACCCTAACCCTAACCTAGCCGGCCATTTTTGTCCCCGCGTTGGGGACCCCGGAGAAAGCAGGGGTTATGTATCCCGTTTGCCTGCATGTGGGCCACAACACCCCCATTACCTGCGCTTTTCATTCCTCCTTACCAACTCCCTCGGCTTCGTTAACCTTCCGGTGCTATTGAGGATATCCAGTTTACATTTCATTTCACTTAATTTTGCTTCACAGCCAGGTCCGTTGCCCTGCTTATGGACAATGGGACATGTCCCGCCTCATGTTGGGACTGATAAAAGCGACTCAGCCGCCACGCAAGATGAGGGAGAGGATGAGGCACAAGTGTGTGCTTTGTGTTGTCACAAGCGCTCCACCATCACAATTTGTGGTGAGTGTTAGGAGCATTATTGCGGAAAATGCATTGATACCCACACTTGTGGGGATAATACTATTTGTTAGGCACATCATAAGTAGCATAGATTGAAGTTGAATTTAGTTGATTTGCCTTATGTTGTTGTGCAGGTTGAGTCTCAGCGCCCCTGTTTCCGGTTTAGGTGTGTCTGGTGTTTTAAGTGAGATATCATTTCATGATGCTGTGTACTAGGCCTTGCGTAATCACACATCCTTACCATATCCCCACCACATTATCACCACACCCTCACCTCACCCGCACCACATCTTCACCACATCCTCACCGCATCCTCACCTCACCCTCAGCACATCCTCATCGCATGGCCGGACCTGATTTTGGCAACACGTGCGCACGACGCGACACGTGGCGCAAAAATGCCTCCGTTTTCGCCAAGAACAAATTTTGGTGGATTCAGCTTGCTTAAAAAGGGGGGAAAGGGTAGGTTTGAAATTATGGGTCAAGCTGGGGTGTTACCCACGATATACCCAAATGGTGCCAAAATGGCCCTTAGCTGGCCAACTGGCCGGAACTGATTAACCTCACCTTACCGAAGCCAATGACGGGCACCCCGTCTGACTGTGCTTGTTTTGAGCAACGCAGTTTGCGGTACCAGCCCTCCAGGAAACAGAAGTAGCGCAACAGCTCGGATTTCTCTGGGGCAATTCGACAGAAGTGTTGTTTGTGTGCCTGCCTGATGATTTCATGCAAGCTTCATGCAAGAGGAACAGTGATACGCATGTGCAGGAGTCTCCAATGCGGCCCCTTACGGGAAAGGGCTTCTGCACTTAGCGTGTTCTTCCCGTCCAAGAGTAGTGTGCATTAAAGCCGATCAAACTTGCATTGCGTCATCGTTTCTGGTGTAGATTTAGGTGCAACAAATTTTTAAACAAGATGTACAGGGTTTGCGTCTGGGGACGCATACCTGTGATGTGCCACAGCTGCTAATCCATGGGCCCACGATCCGGGTACCTGGGGTCCTTGCCCTCAAAACCACCACCCGACTCTTGGTCCACCACCGCCCAGGAGGTGGGGTCCCATTTGAGGCACCCAGCTTGGGTTGGTTATCAGGCGTTGCGGCCGAAAGAGCTCCCGATCTCTGGAGGAGAGATGAGGATTCTGGCGGCTGGTCACGGATTGTAGATCGCCATGGGACTGCCATCGGCTGTTGGAGGTCATGGAGGGTGCATGGTGCTTGATCAGGACTGTCGAAGATGGTGGTTCGGTCGCTCCTGAAAGAGGGCAGGGGCGTTAGCAACATATGGCCTTCCGTTGGAACATGGGCCCCCTTTGGAACAGCAAAGGGGGACAGTTCCTCCATTTCCTGGAAATGCGGCCACGAGAAGCCGCTACGGCATCTTGGACTCAAATGCGTATGTGGAGACGACTTTGGGAAGGCGGGCGAAACGACAGAGGACCACTGACCGAGCTGGCCGAAGTTGAAGAAATCGTTCAAATGTATCTCATCCTGCCATTAATTTGCGTGGAGGCACTCCTCCCTGAGTTCTAATCAATCATACACCAACCCTATGGAGATGGCTGGAGCGGGACCAGTGCTGCTTCTGCGGGGCTATTCGGGGGTTGCAAGCCCTAAGCAACGCCAATCGCCAGAAGAATGGCAAAGGCGGTCACGGAGTGCTGCTGCGTTCGGTAGAATTGTTGTGGCCCCAACGTGTATTCAGCCCAGGATTTTCCGTCACTGGATCGTTATACACTTAACCTTAGACCACCACGGCTGAAGCAGGGTGCCTGTCACCAGCTAAACGCATCGTACTACTCGTTCTATTGCCGTTTTTTTCGGCGGCTCGGTATTTTCTTCTGGCAGTTTCCAGCCCCCCGGCTTCCTGTCTTTGCATCAGATCCGCGTCATGGGTGCAGGACAGCAGTTCGCACCACGGCGGGTAATAATCAGTGCCACTGTACCCCTTGTAGTCCCTTGACACAGGACAGTCTGGAGCAATGCAGATCTTGTGGTTGAGGTAGGCCCCCCAAAAGCCAAAGGACCCGCCACTTATGACAACTGCATCGCTGTGGGCCATAATAGCCAAGTCAGTGGCTGGCGTGTGGCTGATCGGTGTCGGTACCAAACGGACTGGGATGTGCTGCCTGGCGTAGGCGTAGTCCTGGCGATCTTCCCTGCGATCCACGTTCCCGCCGGCCATCACAATGAAAAGCATTTCGCGATCGGGGTAGCTCTGCCGCAACCATGCGATGCCGCGCCTCCAGTAGTCATCCGGAACCGCTTGCGTCCGAGAATGTGCCAAGTCGCCGCGACGCACGTGCACCGCGACTGTCATCACCTTCGGCGAGTATCCACGCTGCTGCCGGGCCTTTGTGATGAACCGACGCGCCTGCGCTTCAACTGTCGCATTGAAGCGGAATCTCCGCAGGATTTCGGTTGAGTGGTTCGCAAAATATCGGTGCGACTGCAGGTACCCGGAAATGGCGCTGTTTGGGGGTGCACCGAGCAAATGAGGCTGGAAACGGATCCCGTTCCACTCCTTCCTGCAACGCACGGTACGCCAAGTATCACTGTCCACCAGCCACACGTTCAGGGCCGGGAAGAGCATGCGCAGCTGATGGTAATCGCTGACGTCGGCAGCGCGCGGCTGGTAACCCAGGGTCAAGGCAATGCCAATGAGAGAGGCAGTGGCCCAGATCAAGTTGCCGAGGCGCTGGTACATGTACATGTCTTTCAGCAGCAGCCAGTCTCTGGGCCCGTGGTCTCTTGCGAGGATCTGGCAGCTGCCCACGCTTGTCTGGACCTGTGAGAAGGGTATGGGAGGTCTTCAATGCCGAAATGGAAAACAGCTGCCGGACTCCTGGACGCCTGGACTTTAGAGCACCAGCCGACCAGTACCCGCTGTCGGTTGGCGGCCAACCGACGTCGGCTGACCATCGATTACCGTCGGCTAACTGCCAATGAGAGGCCTGCCAGCACTGACAGGGGTGTGGACGGCGACAAACAATCCACCCTCACCCATAACGCTGCACTTCAACACCCCCCCCCTTGATCAGTGAGCAGGTCGCACAACAGACAACCCTTTGATAGCTGTATACCGACCTCCTTCTCCAAAGCCGTCTCCAATCCTCGTCTTGCCACAACACACCAACTGCCTCTGTTACATTGCGACTGCCCCATGCCCCCATCCCTTTCCAGTAGCCCTGTCCAAAAATCCTCCTGGCTTCTACCACAGCCCTTTAACCCCTCAAAACTCTCTGCCCTATCGCCTGCCAACACACAAACACCGCCACTTTCCTTGAGCCCTATCTCTTCCGTACCCTTTCATAGGAAACCCTGCCAGGGAGGTCCAGGGGCACGATGTACTTTTTGACCCCAACAAGGGGTATTGGCTGCCACCCATCCCCCCCGAAGGCATGGGATCTGCTAAGGGGGGGACACAGGTGATAGTCGGCACACATTCGCCCCCCCCCCCTTCCCCCGCACCACCACCATGCCCTCCGCATTACTCATCCCCGGAATTCCCCACCCCTGAATGCATCCACCACCACTACTTCTGCCCCCCGCCACCGCCACCAGGCAACAGGTTTTGGCCGCAACGGCTAAGACACCCTCCACCAACAGGACCCCCCCTCTCCCCGCCTCCCCCCAAACCAGCACTCACTCCGTAGCCCTCTAACCCCAACCGCCCCCACGCACCCCGACTTGTCGAACTGAAATGTTTCGCCCACCCGGAGTCCTCGTAAAGCATGTGCGTTTGTGTGTGGGGGGGGGGGGGGCATTAAGTTTCAGAAACAGAGTCTGAGCCCACCAGAGATCAAAGATCAAGCCGCAGAAGGCGAAAGTGGCAGGCAGGTGCTGGCTCTACTGACCATGTGCAACCTGCGTGCCACGTTGAGTGGGCGGCGTCGGTCACAACTAGCCCAAGTTGCGCCAGGGCAGCCATACTTGGCTGTTACCTTGGTCATGGAGGTGAGGTTGCGTGGTATCATGATCAAGAGTAAAACCGGAATGCCCTGGTGTGTGGGGCATGTGGGGCATGAGGGGAATGTGGAACCATGTGGTGTGTGTGTGTGTGTGGGCCTCAAAGGTCAGGTGTGGACCCGCCACCAGGCTCCAACCGCGCCTGCCACACGGCCTTCATCGTTAACTCAGTTCCATTTGTATGCGTGTCTCAGGGACAGCCCCATCCAGTTCATTTTCCTCACCTCCGTGTGGGGGGGGGGGGGGGGATGCCGTGCAAAACGAGCACGGGGCTGCTGAGGGGCTGCCGACCATCAGCGCCCACCATGCCTATCGGTCCCGTAGTGTGCCCAGGCTGACAAGTGGACCCCCAAGTCCGTGGAATCCGCCATCGAGGCCAGGCGTAGGCCTAGTGCTACCCAAGCTCCCGGAGGGTCCAAGATCCAGGCCTAGAGTGGACCCGTGGGGCCACCTAGTCCCCGAGGACATCCAATGTCGCGGCTGAGAGAGGACCACTACTTCCGACAAAAACTTGTCCCACATGGTCCGATATCGCCGGATTTCCATCCGTCTGACAAAATTGGTCTGACACGGGCTGCTCTTGCCCGTAAGGCGTTCACCCGGCAGGCGAGGAGTGGGCGACCCACTGAGCGAGGCGTGCAGATCCACTGAGTGGATGGGCACCAATGGCCATGCGTGGAGCAATTTTCTTCCCACCCACTTCACGAATTGTTTGACGGCCAACCGGCTGAGGGGAGCGAGGAGAGGAGGGCGGAGATTCACCTGGTCCAATTGCTCCCAGTTGGCGGTCAAGCTAGGCCACCGCGCACTTCCCCCACGAGCTCGTGGAAGTTGCATGACCATGGACCCGTGGAGTTTCGTCATGCACCACACCTTGGCTAAGTCCACCACATCCCCATTTGGATAGAGCCCCGGCCTCTCAGTCCCGAGTCCAGCCCGAGATAGCCTTGGCCCCACTACGGCTGCGTCGTACGGTCGCCACCCGGCACCGTCCAAGAATTCGCGGCGCCAAGACTCGCCGCTAAGCAGGCGTAGCCGGGAATGTGGCTGGCGGGAGTAAGGAATGGGAAGTACGGAGTCCACCGTGCGCGCCCCGAGCGCGAGGACGCGGGCCTCCAACGCCGGATGCACCGAGCCATACACCAACACACGTTTGTGGCGGAGTGCCGCCGCAGAGATGACCTTGTGTAGTGGGCTATTGGGTGCAGAGGGGCAACAAGTGACGTTGCCTTGGGGAACAATATGCCAATCAATGACCGTCCGGACGTATGGGTCTGTCCACACCATTGGGTCAAATTCAACAAACGTCTCATACAATGCGAGGGCGGGCGCCATCACATGTCGGTACCAGTCAGCTTGAAATCGAGGGTCGGTGACATAGAACAGGGCCGTGCAATTCACTGGGACCTCCACATGCGTGTAATACCGCCCCACTTGTGCCATGTCCGTGCCTACGACTACGTCATAAAGGGAAGGGCGCTTGACCTCAGGCATGGCGCCAGGAAAGAACGGTGCCGGCCATGCATCCGGGTCAACGACTGGCTCCTGATTTCCAAGACTAAGGAGCTTTTTCCTTTTCACCCAGAGGATGTACATGAGGATCTCGCTAAGGATGAAGAGGAAGAGATAACGGGAGGGCAGGGTTGCCAACGGAGCCAGCCATTGGCGGGGCTGCATGCTTGGCTTCGGGTTGGCGCGTTTCTGGTGATGGCACGTTTCTGTTGATGGTACAAGTATTCACATCATAATTGTACACCTACTACTTGAAGCGATGCTGTGCATTGGCATCACAACCCCGGGTCGTGCACCGCTTCCATGGGAAAGAGACGCTCTGCAGGCAAATGAGGAACGCCCAGTCTCCCCCCTACTCCTTGTGGAGACAGCACCCACCATCGGCAGAACACCACTGATTAAAGACCAACCGGTTAGGCCATTTACCAAAACTCATCGCTTTCATTTTTAGGAAGGCGAAAGGAAATAGGTGCACTTGGATTTACCAAATTTCCAAAATTGTGACAGGTCGTACTTTACAACAAGGGGCTAAGACTATGACACACTAGCTAGACAGAATGGTTTACCACTCACACATGGGCATGTTATGGCGCGTGATAATGGTCACAAGCAAGTTAGCAAATGAAGCTACGCCGGAAATAGAGGGCAAGGCCTGTGGTCAGGCTGGTGCTATTGCCTTCTAAAAAAAAATAGAAGGCAAGGCACAAGGCATTTTGGTCAATGAGGCAATTAAGCGACCAAACCGAAGGCTAGGAGTGACCCTGCATGTGGCATTTATGAGGAAACAATACAGTTCCTCCTAACCCCTAGACCTTAATGGGGCTTAACAAGCAAGCGTGTACAGTGCAAAACTCAACGGATGATCATGAGATCCTCATGATCACGATGTATGTATGCATGTATCATCCATGTATCCATGTATGTGAGCAAGCACAGCGAGAAGAGGTGCAACGGAGCTGCGCCTAGCCGCGGCTGGGAGGCTGGGAGGCTTTGGAAAACCCCCCCCCTTGGCTGGCTGGCTGGCTTGCACGCCCCCAGAAAACAGCCAAAATACGTACTGCACCACTGTACCGCCTCTTCTCACGCATGGTATGGGGATGGGGATGGGTTTGCAAGGGTGGGGGGGGTCAGCCACCTTTCAAAAACACCCTTACCTCATACTCCAAGTTGCCTTGTACAACACAACGCGAAGCAAGCGAGCAGGGCTCAGCAGCTCAAAAGATCATAGGAATCTGTTCACAAACACGTATTGTGATTCGATTTTCGGAACCTCCCATAAAGACCAAAAACACAAAACATAGAATCACCGCATCACACAAATGTTCAACGACAAATGTTCTTGTTACCGATGTAAAGGGGTTGCCTCCAATACCTTAAAGTACACAATTGTCCTCAATCCGAAATATGTACCATCCATATTGCATTATATATCCCAAGGAGCTGCGCCTAGCCGCGGCTGGGTGGCTGGGAGGCTTTGGAAACCCCCCCCTCCCCCCCCCCCCCCCTGGCTGGCGCAGCTCCCAAGGCACCTTTCCAAAGAACAACGTCTCCAACTCCTCGTTTTGCGACGTGTAACCCAACACAAAGTCATGCACCTTTTGGGTCAGAACATATTAACCTTGATACTTGTCATGGGAAACAGGCATGTCATCATGCACCACATTGGCAAAAGGAATTGTTTTGTTTCCCCCATCCCATTTGCAAATCAAGGAGCCTAGAATGGTTTGGAATGCCACGGGACGGGGCCGCAAGTTCCTTGCCTGAAAGGTTAGGTGACCAGCAACTGCACTAGGGCATCTCCATGCATGCTTGCCGATGTTAGTTGGACACGGGGACGCTACAACACAATGCAACGGCAATTGTGTTGGTGATTGTGCAACTGGACCACTAGGTCCGGATTCCCACACAAGCAAACAACCCAAAACCCCATCCCGATGCATGATGTGCCTTGTTTGAAGGGAAGGAAATTCTACCACACACTCCATGTGTCGGTGACATCATCTTGAGATCTTGAGAGCAAGGGCGGTGAGGCAAACATGCATGTACAAAGCAATGGTGGCTGGCTAGGTGGATGACAGGCGTAGGTGGCTGGTTGGGTGGTTGGCTAGCTGGCTGGCCGGCCGAACCCCCCCCTCCCTGGCAGGCGCAGCTCCAACAGAACAACTGCTCACAGATGCATCAATAGGCTGAGAGTGCAACACACAGAACACACAGGGTGAACTCGAAAAGGCCATGTAACACTGAGTTCACCGGGTCATATCCAAGGGGGTGGGTCAAGTCACGGTCCGTCACGGTAGCGACCGCCGAAGGACTATTTGACAAAAACCCCCTTTTGGGGGTTCTATGTAAGTGTACTATGGGTTGTGACCCCTCTATAGACATATTTTCTTGTGCTCTTTGACATGAAGGTAGTGTTGACCACATTTTTGGTTTCGCTCCTCATGGTCCTTGGGAACACACACCCGAGGATTTGGCACCGGTGACTATCGATATTAATGATTTGGATGAACCACTCGTTGGCTGCAGCTCCAGCTCCAGCTCCAGCTCCAGCTCTAGCTCAGCCGTGGGAACAACTTCTCAACCAAATTGTTGTTAAAGGAGACACGCGGCAAAGAGCAAAACAAAATATCAATGGTCCATAGCTGCAAACACAACGTACATGACATACATGTCCTTTGCGCTTTCGCTTTTGTTCACACGTCACTAAAACCTATCCGTGAGTCGGCAATGAGCACAAAAGCGATGCAAAGACAAAAAACGTTCTCAAACGGCCATGACCTGCGGACACAAATAGTTTACAGTGCTGCCACGCACTATATCACAGTTCATATCCTCTGGTTGGTGGTTTCTGCTTTTCGTCTTCCCTATGGTATTGCCTCTCTACACTAGCTCTATGGACCTGATGAATCTCCGGTGCATAGTATGTATGTATGGCGCGCGTGCTTCATGCATAGGTGCCACATCACTCATGTAAGTTGTCAACGACAGAGGGCGGCAAAAATACGCAAAGAAAAAGCTGATCACACGGCCACAAGAAAGATGACACATATAAGACCATACAGGCAATGCACATATGGAGAACAAAAGCATATAGTGTGATGCTTATACATGGGGTGCATGCCACATGGCGAGCCCCAAGCGAGCCTCGTGGCTAAGCTCCCCATGTGACCCTCCTCTACCCCCCCCCCCACACACACATATGGTGTGTGCACACAGTGCAGCGTTGCAAAGGTCAGGTGCTGCCACCGCCAGTGAACATGTACAACACAATGCAAAGCAATGAACAAGCAAAGGCTCTACTGTGCCATGCAGATAATCTGAAAATGAAGTGTGAAGGGTACAAAGTCGATTTTCGCCTGCACTCTAGCATTACATGCAACAGTATAAATTCGATGGATGCCCACCCACTACCCACCCATAGCTTTACCTTGATTGTACCACAGGCGTGCTTTATGCAGGGGTACAGTGTCCCAAAGGTTGTGATCACTGAGTTTTACTCTAAGGCGCAACCACCACCACTTCCACAGGTATCCTTTGTAACCACAGCCCTGAACAACCGTCTGCAGGTTCCTCTCCCTCGTGACTGCACTCGAGCACCACGTGATCGATTTCAGAACACTCGTTCCATCTGCAGCAAATTGGTCCACTCACGCTCTTGCTCTCGAGCAATGTGGATCCTGCTAGATCCCGTGATGGCCCCAATGCCTTCCAACTGCTGCAGGTCCTGTAAGGGCTCGGGGTGAGGTGAATGGACCATGCGGACATCTCGCAAGTCCACTGAAATGCCGTGCTTTGTGTTGTACGCCAGCCAGTAGAACAATAGGGCATCCACGAGACCATCGGTCAGGCCATCTGGTCCACATAGGGCATACTGTGGGGTAGTGGAGGTTAGAGTGGGTTGGGACCCCTTTGAGAAGGAGATCTCCCTGGGTAGTGAGGCAGGCTTCACACCAAGTAACAGTGGAGCCGTCACGCTCCCACTTCATTGGGATGTCATACACTGTGGAGTGGAACAAGCAGAAGAAGGTGGGCAACGCGTCTTCCGTTGCTGGGGGTATGTTTTGGAGGGCAATGTAGTTATTGTCCATGTAACGGGTGAGCAGGACTGCTGGGTCTGTGGTTTCAGGACTGTGGACTGTCGTCTCCTGGATCATGCAGTGTACTGGACGAAGATTGAGGAAATACTGAAGCAAAAATTTGTGCTGCGTACGCACTGACCGGTCAATGATCTTGCCTACTCTGCCTTCTGGGTGGGAATCCCAGAGGCCCATGGCAAAGACAGGTACATCGAGGTCGTCAAGAGTGAGGGTGAAGAGCAATCGAAACCTCAGGGCTGAACCAGCCCTGCATCCCTTGCTGTTCGAACAATTTTCTTTCATGGGGGACAAAGGCGACTTGTGGGAATGTGAGCAAGGGTCCGGGTTTTATTTGCAGGGCAGGCAAATTTTGGGGCCATTTCTGTAAAACCGGTTGCAGCAACTTCAATTTTTCAGGTGATTCAGCGAAGTGGTGTTCTGTGGCAAGGGCCTGGATGCACATGAGTTGTGCGCTCAAGAAGCCTCCAATCAGTACACCTGTTTCTTGTTGTCTCATCACAACACCCCACACTTGGAACCAATTGTTTTCGTGGATATCCCAGCTGACGAAGTCGGTGACTTCCGCCAGCGTCACTGTTCGAAATGACCTCTCATAGGCCTTACCAATGCGGTCCAGTGATTTCAGCCCTCCTTTCGCTAAGGGAAAACCTCGCCACTACCTCACTAGTGAGACTGGCGCGCTGCGATTTGGCTGCGCCAGCCCCCCCCCCAGGTGCAAAATCGACTACACAGGGGCTCTTTTCGGCGGGAATGGCTATGCAGGACTACGGCTTAGGGCTACGCGTAGGACTAAAGGATCTGCCCACATCTGGCGCCTGCGCTTGCATTAACTGAAAATGGGGAAACAAGCAAGGGTGAAGTTGCACTAGGTACAGGCGTGGGTATAGCACGTAAAGTGTATGTTTGAAGTCTGTAGATATATCTTTATAACAGACAATTCGTGACGAAACATGCTCAAAAAGGCACCAAAAACCAAAAAGGAGGCCTGTGAAGCCGCTTGGCGCGCTTGGACGCGGGGCATGCCCCACTCCAAGCGCGCCAAGCAGCCTTTGTTTTTTGGTTCAAGAGAGCCAAGACTTCAATTCGACCTCTTCAAGGAATGTACTTAATTGTCAGTTGCTTGTGGTCGGAAGATTGAAAAACACTTAAAGCGATCTGAAATCAAGGACATTGCACCACCAGTTACACACAAAACGTGTTTTCTTGATGTTTCGGTCATTTTCACTGGTAAGAACTCAGGTCTGTAGATTGGACTTTACACACCAGAAGTTACAGAGTACAGTCTTTGCAGTACACACTGCTGACCAAATTGCATCCACGGTCCCCCAACTTGCACGCGCGCAGTCCTGCTTTTGCCGCCCGCACAAATTGCTCTCCTGGCAAAAAGGTGTTTTGAACCAAAAAGGTTTGTGACATAGACGCTTCTGATTCATATCACTAAGATTGTTGCATTTCTAAATATGTAAACAATACCCGATGGGACCACAGAAATCGCTCGATGATCGCTCGGGGGACCTATATGGTGATCGTCCCGTGTCCGGCTGCCGGGACCCAACCCACAGCCGGAAATTGGAGCAGGCCGCGGGCCGAAAGGAACAAGCAAGGGTGAAGTTGCACTAGGTACAGGCGTGGGTATAGCACGTAAAGTGTATGTTTGAAGTCTGTAGATATATCTTTATAACAGACAATTCGTGACGAAACATGCTCAAAAAGGCACCAAAAACCAAAAAGGAGGCCTGTGAAGCCGCTTGGCGCGCTTGGACGCGGGGCATGCCCCGCTCCAAGCGCGCCAAGCAGCCTTTGTTTTTTGGTTCAAGAGAGCCAAGACTTCAACTCGACCTCTTCAAGGAATGTACTTAATTGCCAGTTGCTTGTGGTCGGAAGATTGAAAAACACTTAAAGCGATCTGAAATCAAGGACATTGCACCACCAGTTACAAACAAAACGTGTTTTGTTGATGTTTCGGTCATTTTCACTGGTAAGAACTCAGGTCTGTAAATTGGACTTTACACACCAGAAGTTACAGAGTACAGTCTTTGCAGTACACACTGCTGAACAAATTGCATCCACGGTCCCCCAACTTGCACGCGCGCAGTCCTGCTTCTGCCGCCCGCACAAATTGCTCTCCTGGCAAAAAGGTGTTTTGAACCAGAGGGGTTTGTGACATAGACGCTTCTGATTCATATAACTGAGAATGTCGCATTTTCAAATATGTAAACAATACCCGATGGGACCACAGGAATCGCTCGATGATCGCTCTCGGGACCTATATGGTGATCGTCTCCTGTCCGGCTGCCGGGACCCAACCCACAGCTGGAAATTGGAGCGGGCCGCGGGCCCAAAGGAAAAAAGGAATTGATTTTCTGATTGAATTGATTGCTGAGACTGAACAGCGTACTTTTATAAATGCAAGCATCAAGCGCATCTGTTCTGCTATTTTTCAGACACAGATGTCAGACAAAACATCTGAGCTCAACTACAGTCCCCTTCCCTTGTCCCTGGCACCATCGGAGGTCCTCGAAGAAGACCCATATGAAGCGTGCACCGATGAGGAAGATAATGATGAGGAAGATGCCAGCATGAAGTTTTCGGAGATGGGTGCCACTAGGGAGCCAGTTGTAAATGCGTTTGCCGGCTCTAGTCACAAAGAAGTTTGTGACCGCATGGACGATTGGGCGGATGAGAACGGCTATGTTCTCAGTCGTCGTGGCGATAAAAAAAAAGGCCAAGCATATTTTTATTGCCACAAAGTAGGCCGCCAAAAACAGCACAATCGTAACGCACCCCAATCCAGGGACCTTCCCGAGGATAGTAGGACAGTGCCAGCATATGCACCGGAGTCAAAGGAGCATTGTTGTCCCTTCAATGTTTACATTTCTCGCCGGAAGGATGGCATGTGTGAGGTGTGGTCCGTGAGTCCCAAAGGACTCCGCCTGCACCATAACCATCCACCGCAAACGGCCAAGCAAAAAAAACTCCTTGGTCCGGTGAATTTGTCCCGTAAGGATGCCGATTTAATCATGAGCTTGGGGCAAGCCTTCATGCCCCCCCGCAACGTGGTAAATTTCATGCGGAGCCGCGGAGTCGAGCTCACAGCAAAACAAGTCCAAAATATTTATGATGATAAAGGGTACTCCTCAATGCTGGATGCGCATGAGTTGGTCAACCGCCTTGAGGAAAAGGAGGACAAACATGGGTGGTACACCCATGTGGTGAGAGATGATATTGGGAAACTATCCGATGTCTTCTGGATGAGCGTCGAGCAAATTGCTATTGCCCGGCTCTTCCCATATCTAATCCTCCATGACAATACCTATCAAAGTAATAGGTATAGCCTGAACATTGGCCTCTTTGTTGGGGTCAACAACTATGGGCAGACAGTGCTGATGGGCCAAGCCATTGTGGTGGGCGAAAAAATTCGCGACTTTGAGTACCAGTTTACCCAATGGTTGGCTTAGGGTGGGCATCGCGCCCGTGGTCATGTTCACGGATGCATGTGTGAAGGCTTCGGCGGCCGTTGCCACCGTTTTCCCCAATGCTGGTGTTACTAGCACATTGCCAAGAATGTGGCCAAGAACCTGAAAGGAGAAAGATGTCCTTGATGAGTGCCCTATAGATTTTGAAGAAATCCTGAAGGTTTTTGATGTTGAAATCCCAAAACCAAAGGAGCAAGTAGAGCAAGAACAGGATGTGGATTGAATCAATGAATAGTTTGAAATCCAGTGTAACACAGAAGGGCTGCAGATAGACAAAGCAGGTATAAACACAAAGATTCAATCACAAAAGAATAAAACAAATGATTTTTATGTGAAAGCTGGACTGACTCTAGCCTCCAAGTTAGCATCAAGCACTTCATGTGCACTCTTTTGGGTGAAATGGTGCTGCTTAGGAATGGGGGGCATAGGAGTTAGGCCACACACAGATTATGACTTGGCCAAGCAACTGAATTCAGAAACATTTAAAAAGTAGAACCACAATAGGTGGTAGAAACAATTGAGTATAGGGGTCTTGGGGTGGGAGACCACTAGGCTTAACCACCAAGGCCTAAGGCATGAAATGCCTATTTTATTTCGGTATACCCTCCATGAAGGAAGATACCTCCGCTCAGTTGAGTGGTAGGGGTGAACTTCATGGAGGACTAGGGTTATAACCCTAGTTACTTTGAGAAAGTGTACTTAGAGCTTCAAAAGAGGGATAAAAATACTTAAGTAAGTCTTAGCATCAACAAAAGGGTTTTAAGGGGGGCTTGGCGTGGATCAAGCCCTCCAAGAAAGACATGGCAGTGACTTTTTCTTACTCCCCCCCCTGGAGTACTAGTTGATCAAGCTAGTAGGACCAAGGAAAAAGGCTCAAATATTTCCAAAATTACCTCAAAAAATGCATTAAACCTACCAAAAACATTCTCATCAGTCACACTGTAGGTACCCTTGAAAAACAGTGTAATGTACGGGGAGTAATGTCCCTTCGTTGGGGCATTCCTCAAAAGTCGCCAGCGTGCGACGAAAACTTTTGGTAAAAATTTGGGGGTAGTGGGGTTTGAACCAAGGACTCCTTCCCTAGAGCACACATGCTTGCCCACTAGGGTACAGTCGAACGCTCTAATGCGGACGGCTACCGCTGCATAAACAGCGCTTCAGTAAACGTCCTGACCAAGGGCCAGGGCGGAGCAATACTCCCAATGGAGGACACAAATCTCTAGGAGCTGAAAAAAATGGAAAATGAAACCAAGAGGGAGTGAATCCTGTGGTTTAGCGAAAGGTGTAGCGATTTAAGAAGTCAAATCGCTAAAAATTGATGAAATAACGCGAGAAATCGTCATTTTTACACTAAAACTTAAAGGCGCAGACAAGCGCAACAGAAGCGGACTCCAGAAACAGGGTTGCGCAAGCGTAAACCGCTCAAGAAAAAGATGGTATGAGCCGGAGTTTTTAAAGTTTTTTTCAAAAGAAATTTTTGCACAGTTGCATCAAAACTTTTATAAACTTTAGGAAAAAGTATTCAAACTCAACCCACACCACAGAGCAGGTGGACAACCCACCTCTCAGGTATGTCAGTGTCATTTCACACGCATGCATTGCGTTCGTGTTGGTTGCTTCGTTAAAACGTTAGGGTTGTCACGGCTGTGTTCGTTGGGGGTTCGGGTGCTCACCTCCTTTGCTCTGCACAGGTCAAAGCAGGAATGAAAGGTATGCGATGCGAATGGAGCGCGCAGCGCGCACGTAGGGTTAGAATATGCGCCGTGCTCGCGATGCATGTGCCTAATTGAGGCATTCACACGCTGTGTCGCTTTCCCTGTGCCCCAATTCACCCTTGTTCTCTCTTCACAGGTAAGAAAAGAAAGTGCTTGCTCGTGTTCGTGTTGCCGTCGCGCTAAAATAGGGTTGCTTAAAACGCTTAGGCTTGTTTTGCGCTGTGCAGTGCGCCACTCTCTCTCCTCTTTCTGCACGAAACAAGACAAGGAACTTTAAGAGGAAAGCATGCATGACACACAGTGCATTAATCGCTTAGGGTGGTTTATAATTCGCCGTAGGATTGTTTAAGCGCGTAGGGTTGTTTTGCGCTCCTGTTTTCCTCGGCATTCACATGATGCGTGGTGAGTAAGGTAGGTAAGCCGAGGAGGAGCTCACCTCCTGGTTGAGTCACGCTGTGATTGGTTATGTGGGGTTAAATTAGGAGAAATAGTGGGGAATTGAAAAACCAGTGCATACTTGTGCATGCATATGACGCATTAAAGGGTAGGCCACGCGAATTGCGCACGGTACAACCGTTGTTTAGGCTACCCAGGGGCTCTACCCCACGTTCTATAAGAGAACGGGTGGAGTTCTTTAAGCTTGCTTGCTTGCACCTAGGTTTGAGGACAGCGTATTATAGGGCTACCTGAGAAGCGTATAATACGTGGAGGTAGTCTTGGTTCCTCAGCCGCAAACCCAGGCCATCAGCCTTTGTTTTACAGGTGGGAAGGTAAGGGCGATTGGTGCAGTCTCTTTGAGCAGCGCTAAAATATGCTGCGCACACACATCACACAAACAAATAACTGCGAGTGCAGTCCGACTTCACCGCCATCGACGCTGTGCACGCACACTGAGCATTCCTTCCCTCCAAGCCCTGACAGGGAAACGCGTAGTGGCGTCCCTGTTAGGCCACAGTCGCTTAGTAGCGCTGTGTTCTCTTGCTTTCTCACAGGAGGGTCAGTAGGACCCGTGACATCTTTGACAGCACCTCCAAGTAGCGTGTGTTGGTGTTAGGGTTAGCAGGCTTGGCAGGAGTCGAGTGCAAGCGATGAGTGCTCACCTTGCCTTCGAAGCTCGGTGCTGGCATTAGTGAGTGTAGTGTAGTGAAGTCTCCTGTCCCGCGTGCTTTTCCTCGTGGGCAGGGGAGTGCGTTAGCTTTTGGCCTTTAGCAAAAATGGGAGTTTTATATGCCCTTAGCACACTTGGCCACCCCTTCCCTCTAGTAGGTAGGGCTTTTGCCGCCTTCCCCCAAGGATAGGCGCCAGCACAGAAATTGGGCGCCATAGGAGTGGTAATAGTACCTGATTAGGACCTTCGGTCCGACGTCAGCGAAGCCCGGTCTCCGGGAGCCACGCCGGGGAGAGAAGTGAGACACACACAGACATACGTAGCACACTTAGGGGTATGGTGAACCCTGTAAGGGAGGGTAGAACCCCATGGACCTAGACCAGTCAGGGGTCCTAACTATGGGCTCGCTTGTCTCCAAGGAGGGAAGACACACCTTGCCTCATAACACCTTGCTTGTCATTCCCTCCTGGTGTAGTAAGCCACCCTTCTTCGTTGGCTCTCCAAGGTCATTACATCAGGGCAGTCCCCATGCAACACATGGTCAACAAGGCATACACTCGCTGGGTGGCTGCAAACCTGATAAGCGGCCATCTGGTCCACGCTGGAAGCCATAGGCATGGGACTGCAGGGCACAGACAGGGTCAGTGCAGTGCTCAGTAAGCAGTGGTCTCTGAAACACCAATGACCGTCGGCCAGGGAGTGGTTGTCACGGGGGGCTAACAGAAAAGTTTATAGTGTTTTCAGCACTGTGTTTTGCCTCTCCTGCTGCTTGCTGTTGGTGTAGGGTTTCCTGCTGCTTGTTTTTGGAGATGAAAAGCTTTGTTTTGATGAAATACAGCCACTCCAAGTCACTCCAGGATAGCCCAAGCCAATAGTATGCAAAGAGAAGAGGATTCAGGATCAAAGCATGAAGGGCTGCAGTGTAAACAGTGAAAGCTGATTGGATATTCACAGAAACTGCAACTCAGGTCACAAATGAATGCATATTCACAAAGATAGCTGAAATGTTTTTGGAAAAGAGTTAGAAAACTGCCTCAGGATCACTCTCTCTCCATAGTGCCATCTTAGGAGATGTGCACTCTTTGTTTTGGGTCCCATATGTGCTGAGGTGGCATGGTATGTGGCGATGAGGTCACTGCCATGTCACATGGGATCTTCCTACTTAGCTAGGCTGACCAGGAATTGAACCCAGGACCTCTCAAAAAGAGGTGCCCAGCCCCCTAGGGTGCATACCACTAGGATAGCTAAGAATTCATGGAAAAACATAGATAAATTCATAGGCCCTACTTTAGGTATGTCAGTGCTCAGTCAACTCAGGAAAAGATGTTTTACTTCACATTGAAAGGGGATTAAGGGGTCCACTCCATATCCTGATTGGGTGTTTGGTTCCATAGGTCAAAATGTGTTATCACCACTTTTGGTTGGACCAATACTAAGATAAAAATGCATGGTTGCTCAGTGCATCTCTAATACAACTAGAGTATGCCTCAAAGCAATGGAAAAGCACTTTTTCTTACTCCCCCCTTGTGCTGTGGTGGCCACCACTGTCGCATTTTAGGAAAAAGGGAATTTTTTTTGGCCTTTCCTTGGTTTCCACATCTACTTTAAAATACCTACAGTTTCCCTCACACTGAAAAATGAGCGCTCACCATGGCTGGCGCTCTTTTGCTGCTCTGATTGTATCATATCCTACAGAAGACTCAGCGCTCATGGCGCTGCCGGGGCTCCTGTGGCTTGGTTGGGTTAGTATGGGACCATGCCAAACATGTGCATATGCATCCCTCCCTCCTGAAAGTGCTGCCCTGGGTCGTTGAGGGTGCCGGAGGGCTCGGGGCCGGCAAGACCAGTGGGGCAGGCACGCGAGGAGTCTCCCTGGATGTTGTTATTGGGGGTGGAACCGGATACTCGAACACCAACAGAGGCGAGAGCAGCGACAACAGAAGCAAGGTCCATGCTGATTGTTATCCGGCAGAAAATCCCAGTCTATGAAGAAAATTGATGCGAATTATTCTAAATACATCTGAGTGTCCAAAACTGTCTGAAAAGATTTAAATAATCCAATTATGTAAAAATGTTTGGCCGATCTGGCCCGCGAGCGCGCGTCAGCGGCAAATGGCGATTCCAGCTAAAATAGCGGAACGCGGCGGATTTACGGGAAATGGACCGCGGAATCAAATCCGGCATATCAGAAATATATAGGAAATATCCTGAGACTGAGCTGCGAGGCGGCGATTCCGCCGAAGCAAAGAAAATGACCAAAATGTAGCCAATCTGGGCAGAATGTCTGAAAATCTGAGCAGATGGGGCTAGCCGCACTTACACTCCCCCTCCAAAAACACACTGGGGTGTGTCGCTACGTCAACGAAGAACGTAGTGCGGGTAAGTCCCAGAAAAACATAGAAATGTAGCCTCGATGGGGCTAAATCTGCTTGATCTGACCTGATTTGGGCTGAATTGGCACTGAATCAGGCTGGATGAACCTGAAATGAGACAGAATGAGAAGTGACGAACAGTCCTCCGTGCAGTAAAACATTAGGTCAAGGGCTAAAAAGCATGTAAACGCATCGAGAATCGATACCAAACCATGCATTGGTTGAGAATGAGGTAGATTATTGGTGGATTGAGTGGGGGGATCAAGAATTGGAGTGACATCTCAGCGCTCTGGCACAGTTTCGCTGTCGCAGGCACGCTACGGTGTCCTCGCCGAACTCTACATCGTGTTATTCCCGCTTTTCTCGTTCTGAAAAGTGCAGCATGTGCTTCAGATTTGGCGCATCTGGCGGATGATCACAAGATTCAGCATTCATTTGGAGCAAAGATGAAGGATATTAAACAGTCACAGAGAGGTAAAACAAATACAAATGCAGTCTACGGACCCTAAGTGCACCATTGAAGGTAGAGTTGATTTTCTGTGCACTTAGATCTAAACAGATCTTCAAGGAATGAGAGGAGATGACAAGGAAATCAATCTAAATTGTCCTAATGTCAGTAAATTCCCTAAGATGAAGGTGAAATGAAGCGGAATGTGTACAACTGAAACTACCAACACCTTCGTTTAGACTAAAGTTAATATATATTGTCGTTTATTCAGCTCAATTGTGCTTTCCGGCACGTTGGTTCGCGAGCATCAAACAGATTCTATCAAAATGTGGATCATGTGATGATGCATCATGATGGGACATGCTGGCCCTGGATCCTTGGCATGTAACGCGCCGAAGGTCACTGAAGGCGCTTTACTGACAGTATATAACTGAGAGACACCGAATTTACAGTGGCGGTGGTGTCAATCGACTTGGACAAGGCCAATCTTTCGATGGAGTCCCACAAGACACTTAGATTCACCATTCTCGACAGTTTCTGGTCGGATTGAGCTCACATTGGCGTGTGCCAAAAATACAACGAAGCTTACGGACTTCAGAGGTTGCTGTTAGAAGTCCCTAGAGCTCCTTTCTGAAGATTGTCTGAACAATTGACGTCTGGGTTTCGTACAACAGTGGCAGAATGATGGACAAACCTGAGAAATTCAAGGTAAATTTGAGGATTCTGGATCTGAATCTGGACTTTGGCGTCAGCATCACAGCAAATGAAGGTAAGATCTGAGTTCCTGGCGTCGCATCTGGTGCAGCCAGTACTACAGGGGATGCCTGTAGGGGTGAATGTCGCTGGCCAGCGTTTTGATTATGTACATTTGCTTCCATCTGCACGAGTAGCCAAATTCCAAAGATGCACAGACCAACAGAGACAAGATTACCCCGAATCTGCCTGAATTAAGCCTGAGTTTGGTTTTTTCTGAACACGGCAGCACACTCCGTGGCTTTCGGTTTTCGACTTTCGATACGCTACCGAACGGAGACCAAAGAAAAGTAGATTGATTGACGTCAAATTATCAAACATTCGCAGTTCTCCACATCATGACATAAACAGAAAGAATGAACAGTGGATTGAGCAGAATGTGGTAGGATGGCTTCCTCAATTCGGCCAAGCACGAATACATGTGACCACCAACCTGTCTGGCCTGGCCCTCGTACGGCTTGGGCGCTGCAAATCAGCGGCCGAACTCGAAGCTTGGTCCTCATTTGGCTCCTGGGCTGGCCTGACCGCAGGAGGGGGGATCGACGGATCAGCCCTGGAATGTGGCTGCTGAGGGCCGTAAAAGGCTGGATCTCGATTCACCACAGGTCGTTTTCCGTCGCTCTCCACTTGTCTGTCTGGTTTCGACAAACAATCTGTCAGGAGTACTCCAATTTCGGGGTGCTTCTTGAGGAAGTCGATGAACCCCTTGGTGTACCCATGGACAAAAGATTGGGCTGGTTCCCAGTTGTTGTGACTGGAATCAAAGCCCCTCCACTCACACAGAAATTCCCATTCGCCCTTGGCGTCACGTCTTGCTTCAACAATCCTCTTGAGTTCGTACTTTCCCCCTTCGATGACCCGATCGGACAAGTGTTTTGCAGTCCAAAAAAGGGGTTTAACCCGATCCTTGGGGGAGGGGATCTCTCTCTTGAGGCGATCGCCCGAAACGTCAATTTCCCTGCTGACATCCACACGAATCCTCCACCTGTTCTCACCAAGACGCGCTGTAACAGCGAATGGCCCCTCCCACAAGGGAAGAATCTTGTCATCTCCGTCCAGGGTGGATTCGGATTTTCGAAGCCAAACTCGATCATCGACTTCAAAATTGTGGGGGTTTTTTCGGCCTTGATTCTGGACCCAAAGCCAGTCAGCTTGATGCTTCTCGATTAATTTCGACACAGATTTATCTGCTCGTTGGACTTCGTCCAAAAACAGCGAAGCATCTTTACAGGGGCGAGGATTATTCCACGGCATGTTCCACCAACACTTCTTTCGTCCAAAGACAATTTCATTTGGAGAAAGGCCATGGTACAAGGGCGTGTTGTGGTAACGACGAAGCAATGCGAAGAGAACTTCCATCCAATGGAAATCCTTTTCACTCGCGAGCTCCTTACGAAGCATATTAATAATTGAGCGGCCGGCTCTTTCACCAGGCAGCGCTCGATGCGAGTGGATTTCACATCGGAGGTGGTGGATTCCAAGGCGAGCACACAATTCTCTCCACCATTCGGAGGTGTACTCTTTGCCTGAATCCGTCACCACCTCGGATGGGACGTCCCAACCTCCCATCCAGGTCTGCGCGCACCATTTGGCGGCAGCCTTGCCAGTCATCAACTCAATGTTGCAAGGCAACACTTGAATGTAGCCGGAATGACGGCACTGAATAAGGAGCACACCATTGACTTTTTTATTAGTCCAATGGCACTCTTCGTCATCGAGTTCACCGAGATAGAAGAAATCACTGGTGACTCTGTTAAAGAGGCGCTCCGGAATAGGGTGAGGCCTCAGATGGCCGTGCTTCTTCGCGCTGGGGGGCGTCGAGACAGCACATTGGGCGCATCCGGCGGCTACTTTCATGCAGTGAGTATATAGCCGTGAGCCAAACAACCTATGTTTAATCATCGACCACAGTCGACGGCCATGTGCGTGGGGGGACTCCCATTTGTGCCACCAGTTTAACACTCGGGGGGCTAGGGCGTCTGGCACACACAATTTACCCTCCATCCACAGCTTCCCCCCATCCAACGAGTACTCAGAAAAAATCCCATCCCTGTGAGCATCTTTGGATTTGAGATTTCCAAAGACCTCTTTAAACATGGGATCCTGCAGGTAATCGGACGTCCAGTCACGGATGATAAGGGAATCTTTAGGCAGGGGTGGAGTTTTGGCCGGATCTCGACGCTTAATGCCCTGGATCAACCGAAATCGACTTACTTGTCGGGTATAGTCAAACCGTTTCACACTCCCTGAGGAGGGATCGGTGACTTTTTCCACGACTTTCAGTGTTTTGGTACAGATCTCATGAGCATGCGCCGGATCTGAGATGGCCGTGATGTCGTGACACGGCAATGCGTGCTGTTTAACAGCGCACTGCATGCATGCACGTCGAATGAGTTTCTTTTCTTCCTGATCCCATTCGATGATGACATGGCGGTCCTGCTCCGTACCATGGATGTTGGTACTTTGCAGCCCCTCTGAGGCGGGGTAAGCCCATCGGCTCAGAGCATCCGCTACCGTGTTGTGTTTTCCAGGCAAGTACGACACATGGAGGTCAAACAGAGAGAGAAATTCGTGCCATCTGGCCCGTCGACCAGCTGGGCTCGCGACAGTATTAAGGTGTTCGGTGGTCCAATACTCCAGAGATCGATGATCCGTCAGGACCTCGACTCGATTGGTGCCAACCCACGATTGGTACTTTTT
The DNA here is from genome assembly GCA_964036045.1 of Eutreptiella sp. 'Long Island Sound 2002'. Taxonomy (NCBI): domain Eukaryota; phylum Euglenozoa; class Euglenophyceae; order Eutreptiales; family Eutreptiaceae; genus Eutreptiella; species Eutreptiella sp. 'Long Island Sound 2002'. Next base: position 172,106,468 of record OZ038378.1, read on the forward strand.
TAAAGCACAGATGATGGCATATGTCTCTTGCTCACGCGGCGACCATTGCATTTGGCGTGGGGCTAGCTTCCGAGACCAAAATGCAACAGGGTAATGATCGCCGGTGGCTTCATCAACCTGTTCAAGGACAGCTCCGATCGCCTACCTAGAAGCGTCGGTTCTAATGTAGAAGGGTCGGTCAAATTGGGGCACATGCAACGTGGCGACTTCGCAGAGGGCTGCCTTCAAGTGATGGAAGGCCTCCTCGCACTCGTCAGTCCACTTGACACGAACCTTTGAACCTGCCTTGCCTGCATCTCTCCCTACCTTCAGTAATTCAGTGAGGGGGGCAGCAAATTTGGCATAATTCGGCACAAAAGTGTGGTAAAAATTGCAACAACCCAGGAATCCTCTCAACTCCGTGATCGTCTCAGGGCACTTCCACTTCTGAATAGCGACGAGCTTCCCTGGACTGGGTCGTCGGGTGCCATTCTCTAGGAGAGAACCACAAAATTCGACTGATTTTAAAAATAATTTTCCCTTCTTGGGCCCACAAATCAGCTGATTGGCGTCAAAAATGTCCAAAACTTGGTTCAGCTGCTTCTCATGTAGGGCCACCAGCTCGGCTTCGGTCAGTCCCTCCCCTTCCGTCGCGATGATTATGTCATCTATGTACACGCTCACAAAGGCACGTAGCTCAGGATGAGCTGAAAAAAGCACATCTTCCATCATTCTTTGAAAAAATGAGGGGGCGTTCTTCAGGCCCATGGGCATGACGGTCCACTGGACTGGGCCACATGGCGTGCACATACAGGTGAGAGGTCGGCTGTCCTTCCTCAACGGCATTTGGTGAAAGCCGTGACGGAGATCCAGCACAGAAAACAAACGACCTCTTGCCCTCTTGGCGATTTCCTCCTCAATGAGGGGCAGGGGGTGTGAATCCGCCTTGGTTTCGGCGTTGAGATTGCGAAAATCAACAACCATTCGCCAACCATCAATGGTGTTCTGGTCTGCAGGCGGTGGCTTCGGGACTGTGAAGGGTGCACAGCACCATTCGCTGGTCATACAACCCTCAAGCCAACCAAATTCCCTGAGATTTCTCTCGATGATTTTTCTGAGGATCTCATGTTTGTGTCCATGGTTCTCATAAGGGCGCTGTTTTTTTGCCTTGTAACCTTCACGAAGCTCGATGAAGGCTTCACCGAACTGCCCACGGACAGGGGGGTCTTTGATCAACTTTCCCGAAAGGGTTGTGTCCTTCCGTTCCTCAAAAATCTTTTCTCTTGACTTGGAACACAATTCAGTGTCCACCTGATCGCCAGGAATTACTGTCGAAAAAACTTTGGCGACTTCTTCGGCTTTGGCAGGAAGAATCTTCTTACGGATGTCCCTAAACAGGTCCGTATCAACTGCCTCTTGAAGATAGGTGGGTCGTGTGTCGAAATCCCAGAGATTCTCTTCGTGATCCAGCTCCTCGAAAGGATCCAAGAAAGCTTCCACAGGGGGTTTTTCATAAAAAACTCTGAATTTGCGGCGCGATTGGAGATTTTTCTTCGCCCGTGCACTGAAGATTCTTTTCGATGTCGACCGTATTGGGGAAGAGGGAGACGAGGCGAATCCATTGGACGTTGAATCACCTTGGGTATCTGACGGACAAAAATCAGAAAAAATAGATTCATCATCAGTACCACGCTCAACCTCAGATTCAGACCCAACACAGGAATCTGTACTAGAATCAGCAGAATTAGAGTCAGAAAGCTTTCCATCCACCAGGAATGCAAGCGAACTCCAGGACCGCTGTGGCAGGGGACCTGTGTCGTCCCTGGCATACAGCTTAATCTTCCTGGGAAGTTCGATGTAATCTACACAAATGTCTTGTAATTCCTGAAACCAAGGCTTGTCGTCCCACAAGGGCACAACTAAAATTGCCTGGGTTTTATCTTGCTTGATTTTGTGGATGACCTGCTGGATTAAGTGAAACGGAGGATTAATCCACAACTTCTTGTCCCATTTATGGGTCCAAGCGTCGCTAAAGTGCTTGTCAAAGCGCTTGTTCATACGGTTAGCAAAGGCATCATACTGTGGCCAAAAGGAATGGTGTTCATGAAAATATTCACAAATTGCATCGCGCCATTTGTCGACAACTCTGTAGGATGAAGAGTGCCAGCGCGAAGGGCGTCGTGGCTGGGAGTCCCTACGAAGACATTCTAACTCTTGGGAGTAATCGGCACTCCCATTCACCTCTGCAATGGTGACATCTTCACCAAATTTTGGTGTCACTTTTTGCTTCAAAAATTCTTCTGCACTTTTAAACCCTGCGTGCAAAAAACGAAATTCAGGACGCTCCAAGGGACCTGACTCCAGCAAAAAACAACGACGATGACCTACGGGCGCTACCCTGTTCTTGCGAAGCCAAGGATGGCCCAAATAAAGGTCATACTTTATGTCGGCACGATAGAAGTAGTCATCCTTAAGGACAACTTCTTCCACATTTTGCTCTTCCCAAAGGTCTTGAGCGACCAAATGAGTTGATATATAACAACCGAGTTGCCCACCTGCGAGAGAATGTCCAGAAACTCCCTCGAGGGTAACAGGATGAGGCGATTCAAACACGCAGTCGTCGGGTAAGAAGGAATTGGATTGGAGATTTACCTCTGATCCATTGTCACACAAACAAGTGGCGAGATGGAAATTTCCTTTGCAATCAGAGACCCACAGCTTTGTGACAAACTGACGGGCCCTGTGCTTGGACTGTACACCAACCTCGTCCACTACAACAGAAGGATCCGCTGCCGGATCCAGGGGAGAGGAGACAAGCGACCCTACATCAAGTAATGGTCGATCAGGAATTTGGGGATCATGCCTGAAATCGCCTGGGGAGGGGCGATTTTTGTGGCTCCCCTAGGCGTTCTGACCTCCAGCGGCTGCGTTAACATTGTGAACACAGCCTGATTCGTCGATCCACTCCTCTTGGAACGGATCATCTGCAGGATTCAGGGCATTTTCGACATAATCTCGATCCGCATCGGACACCTGATCTGCACCTGAGACCTGATCCACACGATGGTTGCCCTTTCCACGTCCACGGCCACGGCCGCCGGATGATGGACCACCACCGTCGCCACGCCCTCTGCCCTTACCAGAGAAAGGGGTTCCTGAAGGATTTCCCTTACCTTTACCCTGTGATCCTGGAGCATTTCCTTTGTTTGTACCGGATTGAGGGGTTTGGCCTGGATTTCGATTTCCGCCTCCGGCGTTGCCATTGGGACTTGTCTGGCCGTTTGGCTGCCCACCGGAGCCGGATGGAGTCCGATTTCCTTTGCCTTGGGACCCGCCAGGGCCTCCAGTATTTTTGTTTCCACCGGAGGGGGTCGGATTACCCTTTCCCCCCTTTGCACCATGCACCTGTCTGTCATTCCTGTCTGAATTCTGCGAATTACTGACATTTTCACCAATCACCTTGTGATCGTAAGCAGACCATCGGTGATTACCAGTAGAATGCGTCTTAGCTCAGTTCGTAGAACCTAAAAGAAGGCAGATGCTACAATGATCCTGAACATTCCGGGTGTCATTCACCTTTTTGTTGCCCTTTTGGGCCCCATTTTGGGTGTTTTGCTGGGTATTCTTGTTTCCCCCAAGACCCTCATGGAAATTTTGATTGGCGGCGTCAGCGAGCCGCTCAACCTCTTCCCACAGTTCCTGCGGGGTGAACGAAAACACCCAGTTCCTGGCCTTCAGGCGATGGCCGTGGAAACTTACTCCCCTGTTGAGGACTTGGACAAACAAGTCCCGATCCTCGTGTTCATTAAACTTGATTTTCCACGTGTTTTCAGTGAATTTCACCTTGGTAAACGACGTGGGGGAACACTTTTGAAGTGATTCCCTGACGGTGAACCTGTTGGCCGAGGCGTCGAAGCCATCGACCTCCGCCCACCAGGTCTTGACCTTTTCTTCGGACTGTTTATTCCGAAGGGTGGCGGCGGTTTCTGAGGGGATCTGGTCAAAAATCAGATTTTTCAGCTCGGCACTGGAAAATTTTTCGCCTGAATGTTCAGATTCTTCTACGAGATTCCAGAAGCGCTGTCTCTTGTCCTGCACTTCGTGCAAGATTAATCGAGAGAATGAAGGAAAATTCTTCAACATCTGGTGGTAATGGTCCTCAGGCAGCCGGGATCCACGTACCTCCAACTGTTCCCACACCTCATCAAAGGTAAGGGGGGAACCTGAATCCTCACGATCACTCCAGGTCCGGAGCCAAGTGTTGGCCGGCGCTCCCTCAAGGCAGTCCAAGAGGGCCATCAGGAACTGATCATCCTGGAGCTTTTGAGTCTTAACCCACAGTTTAAATTCCCGTTGGAACTGAGGCCAACGTCTGGGGTTTCCATTATACTTCGGTTGCTTGGCAACCTGACGAAGTCGCAATGAAGTAGGATTTAGAAGTGAATCCAGCCCAACACCGGCCGTAATGGCAGACACCTTGGCGGTATCATTAGCCACACCAGCTCCGGCGAGGGTCTGGGCGAGCAACATCTGGGCTATTGCATTGGAATCAACAGCAGGAAGGGTAGTACGGGAGGCAGTTCGTTTGGCATTCTGAGCCTCAGTCCTAGCCTTCGCCGATCTACTCTGAGATCGAGAGATTGTAACCCTTTCCTTTAGCTTAGTCCTGCTGATCCTGGCGTCGGTGGTCTTAGAGTCCACCGAGGGAGCAATCGAAAAAATTTCTGTCGCCTCCTCCGACGGTTCTGTTGTTTGTTCCACCGATGATGCGCCCTCAGACCGCATGTGTGTCTTGAAAAGATCTTTAATTCCCAGCGTCTGAATGATGAGTTGCATTTGATCTTTGAGCAATTGGAGCTCAGTATCTCGCTGTAATCTGCAAGAGCAGTCGGCAGGACAGTACATACCGTGTCCTGAAGGGCCTGAGCAGACTGTCGGACCGCTAATCTCAGTGGTTCGCAGCCAGGAGTCCACTTGGGGAGCTCCTTCAGCCCTAATTTCTAGGCTTGCCTGCCTGGCTGCCTCTAAAATTCCTTCCTCAACCGCGGCGGCTAGATCGTCGCGGATGGAAACAGAGGGATGAGGGGCGGAGGGCCCGGCAACAGGTGCCTTGGTCTTCTCCTTCGGGAAGGGACTTGCCTCCCAGATCTGCAAAAAAATGGCAAAAGATTCATCTTCTTGAGAACGCCACCACATCCTGGTATTAATTTCTTCTTGAAGGAGGAAAAATATTCGAATAAAAAATCAGAGGCGATTCTTTCTTGTCCTATCAGCTTAGACGTGGCTAATAGACAAAGGGCCTCAAGCGCCTCAAGGTTACGGGTCACTGCGGAAGACAAATGGTTGTCCCATTGTGCCCATGAGGCTGGTCGATTATAGGTAGGTACCTCACCTGGACCACCCATCTCAATGTCGTCAATGTCGGCGTCGATGGTCTCAAAATGTGGGCATTGGTAAGGAGTATTAGTACCTGCCAGGTCCGTAAGCTCCACCGGAGCGTTGCCATTAGCGTAGGCTGGGAGATTCCAGCTACTTGATGGCCAATTTCGACTGGGATCTTGATTGTAATCTGGGCCTCCACAGCTGCTGATTTGTGCCCTTCTTGGGCAATTTGGGCTTGCGCAAGGCATTCCTCTCAAGGCCTCGTTCGCACAGCACCACGGCAGCGTAATCGTTACGTCTCCGGAGGTGGCTGAGTCTACGGGGCCGTACTGGGGAGCTAGCTGTGGTTGGGACACCAAAGGAACAACATTCAGGTAGCCTCTGCTACCATGAAAGTGCTGCCCTGGGTCGTTGAGGGTGCCGGAGGGCTCGGGGCCGGCAAGACCAGTGGGGCAGGCACGCGAGGAGTCTCCCTGGATGTTGTTATTGGGGGTGGAACCGGATACTCGAACACCAACAGAGGCGAGAGCAGCGACAGCAGAAGCAAGGTCCATGCTGATTGTTATCCGGCAGAAAATCCCAGTCTATGAAGAAAATTGATGCGAATTATTCTAAATACATCTGAGTGTCCAAAACTGTCTGAAAAGATTTAAATAATCCAATTATGTAAAAATGTTTGGCCGATCAGGCCCGCGAGCGCGCGTCAGCGGCAAATGGCGATTCCAGCTAAAATAGCGGAACGCGGCGGATTTACGGGAAATGGACCGCGGAATCAAATCCGGCATATCAGAAATATATAGGAAATATCCTGAGACTGAGCTGCGAGGCGGCGATTCCGCCGAAGCAAAGAAAATGACCAAAATGTAGCCAATCTGGGCAGAATGTCTGAAAATCTGAGCAGATGGGGCTAGCCGCACTTACACCTCCAAGACGCAGCGTCGACACAACCCAAACGCAAGACACAATATACACACTCGCATGGGTTCTCGTAAACCTGCTGGCGACTTGTGACCTGTCTTAGGGCGAAGGGAGTCTCAAAAGAATTAAATTTGCCCCTTGGTGGGGTCTTGGTTCTGCTCAGTCTCTCCAGGCACCTGCGTTTCGGCCCGAACACGGCCTACTCAGCGAGGCTGCGCGTGGGTATCTGCAGAGGCAGGAATGGGAGAATTATGGACGAATCCACGCAAAAACGAAGCGACGACACCAAAATCCGTGAAATGACGGCCTAGAATTTTTCTGAAACGACACACCTGAGCAGAATCCAATTGTGCATCAGAAGCACATTTTTATAGAAATTATAGTCATCTCTGGATTTTTTAAATCCAGAAATTCATACGCATAAAATGGCGGCGCGCAGGAGCGGCTCCTAGCGAAGCGCCGGAAAATGGAGAAATAATGGAATTATAAACGTATGTCTCACGTAGTCTTGAAAATGACGAGACACACATTAATAAATAAACATACAGATTCCACCCACACTATTAGAAGAATCAAAAATTCAAGAATTCGAAAATCAATCGAAAAGACTTCAACGAATCAGGTATAAACTACAGGTATGCTCGTCTCGCATGCCGCATACACATTGCTCGTCTCGTGTCTCCGTGAACGAGCCTTGTAGCAGCGCTAACAACGATAGGACGCGATAGAGGGATTGATTAGAAAGATTGCAGATGATTAGCGGTCAGATCAGGGTGATTAGACATACAAACAAGTGCATAGCAACGTTCCTCGCGTGCGCCCCTCACTTGCTCTCTCTCTCCAGCGGTAGGTAAGGTGAGTAAGCCCAGGCGGGGCCACCCCCCCCGTGGAGTTCCTGATTGTGGTAGAGATGGGCAGGTGTGCCCACGCTAAAAGTGCATACTCGCGCATGCACACACGCATTAAAGGGTAGGCCACGCGAAGTGCGCACGGTAAACCTTGTTTAGGCTACCCAGGGGCTCCTCGGTACGTTCTTTAAGAGAACCTGAGGAGTCCCTTAACGCTTGCTCGCTTGACAAGGGTAGCTGCTTCTGCAGCGTGTTTGCGGACAGTGTATTATAGGTCACACTGAGAAGGGTATAATACCTGGAGTGTGGCTTGGTTCCTCCGCCGCAAACGCCCTTTCATTTGCCTTTGTTTTACAGGTGGGCAGGTAGGGTGAGTGGTGCAGCAGCATTTTTTTATGCCCTGCTAAACAAGGGCGCAGATCACACAAACAAGTAACTCCGCTCCGCCTGTGGCAGAGCAGGGAGTCCGACTTCATCGACATCTGCGCTTTGCACGCGAGAGCACTCCTTCCCTCCAAGCCCTAGCAGGGGAAACGCGTTGTGGCGTCCCCTGTTAGGCCACAGTTGCTTAGCAGCGCTGTGTTCTCTTGTCATTTCACAGGAGGGTCGCTAGGACCCACGACACCTTTGACTTCGCAACGCCCAGTAGAGTGTGCGTGTAGGAGTGGTAGTCCTGAGTGGGGGCTTGAGCCAGTTGCCCCAGTGCTCGCCCACCAGGATGGTGCCACTGTAGGGTGTGTAGGACCTGTAGTGCGTGTGTCACTGTCCCACCCGTTTCCTGCAATTTTAGCAGGGTTGGTGGGCTGTGGCAGTGGTTAGGTCAGTGTTTTGGCCACATAGCAAAACGGCGTTTTCATGCCTTCATAGCTTTTGGCCACCCCTCCCTGTAGTAGACAGATAGGTAGGGAAAACAATACCTGGATTAGCACGCTGGATATTCCCCCAAGGTTTTGTGCCAGCACAGAAATTGGGCGCATAGGGGAGGGGAGACCCGGGGCGTACCCCGTGGCATCAATAAGCCAACCCTCCAGGTTTAGCAAGGGCGCAGACTTGGGTATAATTAGGACACCACTTCTGCGGCTTGCTCTCAGGACCTTAGCAATAGCACACTCACACATACGCTTTGGCAGGTAAGGGTAAGGTTCAGTCCCTAGCTTTAGTCTTGGAGGCAAGCGTCTCAGCGAGCCTCAGCAACTCACCAAGGTTGTTCTGGGACAAGTAGTCAACCAGAACTGATTTTAGGCGTCCCTCAGGTAGAACAAATGCAGAGAAGGGCTCCCAGGTGGCCTCTTCGACCCCAAACCCTTCCCAGAGGGTGAGGAAGCGCCAACCCTGGCGATAGCGGTGGCGTAGGACAGACTTCACCAGGTAGAAGCCCTCCTTAGCCATCTCCTCGGCGTTCATGTCGGGGAGTTCACCTTCAACTTCCATAGGGCTGGCAGCCCCTTGTAGGTCCAGAGCGGCGATTTCCTCGTCGTTCAGCTCCCACTCCTCCCCACAGAGGTCTTCAGGATCATGGTAGCGCTTCAGGTGTTGAGCAGCGCACACCAGGGTCCCCCCTAGACGGGGAGAACACCGCACGGTGATACGGTGTCCATCCACAGATAGGATCTTGTACGGCCCGAAGTATGGGTCATCGCTGGTAGAGCGTGGCCAGGCGGGTAGTCGACTGTGGTGCACCAGCACCCAGTCCCCCTCTTGGTAGGTGCCGGTACACGGTGCTTGTTCTTCTTGTTCCACTGACGCTCCCTCACTCTCTGCAGCATAGTGAAGCGGTACCCAGAACCCCATGGCTAGGTTACGGCATACAACCGGTCTCCGGTCCACTAACCCCATGTACGGAAGGGAAGACGCCCGTTGACGCTCCGTTCCGTGCCGTAAAGCCCCGCATCGGCAACCGATGCACCGCCAGCGGAGATTTGTATATCAGAACATCAGGAATCAACAGGGTTTTATTTTCATATTGTTTCCGTCAAGTTTTACGCTTCCGTTCTGATATTCACTGTTTTGACTGCTGGCGGTTGGATCGCGACTTTACCGTAACCGCCAGTTTAACTGTTTATAATGGAAATTTTAACGCAATCCGTCACGAAGGCTCCAAAGCCTTCAGGAACTGCATGGACGCTTCCGCAATTTTCACATCTTACACTCGCAACCTTAATCCGAATTTTTCAGGATGTCGAAATCGGATTTTCGACTTCGACATCCCCGCACTTGATTTGACCTCTTTCGAGTGGACCTACGTGCTTCCCTATGCACGAATCAACTTTCCTTTTATCCTGCCCTCCATTTGTCTTAAAGATATGGGCAAAACAAAGTTGATTCGTGAGGCCACTTGTGAAGGTCATATCTCGTGTTGCTTGCGAGGAATGACAGTAAGGAAACGTGGGATGTATTCACAATACTCCTGACGTAATTTAGGAAGCATTATATGCCTTGCGTCTCCACACGTGCGCGCTAGTGTAATGGATCATGGTCAAGAGGGTAGAGTTTGCGTTACAACTCATTGGCCATGGTATTGCGTGCGTTAAGATAACTTTCGAGTGTAGCGCGCAAGTGTTGGTGTTGCATAGGAACTCTCCTTGAGTTCCTATGAGCGATTGACACAAAGTTATGCCCTTGGAGGGGCATGACATATCGTGGTGGGAGCTACCTTTTTGGGCAATATGTGGTATGTGCCATGTGTTGTGTTGTGTGCCCATTTGGCGGGTCCATTGCTCCAAGCCGAACCCGCCAATGGACCTCATATTGTGCAAGCCCCTTCTCCATACTCCCCACGATCAATTGCAAGCCTAACCTTCGTGGAGGAAAGCTTGTGTGGCGATCCCAAAGCGATGCGTTGGGAGCAAGGTGTGTATTTTGCAATTTTCCATATTTTCATGTGCCCACTTGGGAAGTAGCGCTCGTAACCTTTCAAGGCGCCCCAAGTGGAGCACATATGTGGGATCGAAGGTCATTGGTGTCAAGTCATTGTGTTTAGAATGATTAGTTGATTGCATGATCCAAGCCGAAGATATTATAATATAATTGTGCACCTTTCAATGCACTTTTGTATGTCTTTGTGCCAATTTTGCCGTTTTTGGCCCGTCATGATGTCAAGTGGTGACCGTGTATCTCAACGTTGCGTTCAATTGACATCGTGACCCAAGTATGTTATGAGGGTACATACTTCGGTGCCCAACATATCTTGGACCCGGCGAATAACTCCTCTTAGGCTTGGCATACCGTGGCCGCCATGTTGGCGATTTGGGACTATCCCAAATCATGGGCTCACTTGGCGACCCTGCCATTCCCAAAACCGGAGGAGTTGGGCGACGCCCAAAAGATATGTTGGACACACATGACTTGATACCAATCCTATGGCACACTCCGGTCCAAGTCGGGCATGTGCCTCATTTGCCCCAACCATGAGTGTGCGCATTTTTGGCCATTTTGAGCAATTTTCCACTTTTGCTGCCCGCCGTGCACTATGTTCTAACCCTCGTGCACGCCGGACGCATGGACCAATGGACCATATATGACATGGGTGTTATGGGTAATGGTCCCCATGGTTCACACACCACGTGGGCGAAGCGGAGCAACCTTCGTCAAGGCGCTAGGCCAAAGTGAGTGTGGGCAATTTTGCCATTTTGGCATTTGTGGACCCAATTGGGATCGTCACCGCGCCCAGTGGCATGGAGATCTTTGAAAGCCAAGGGCATGGGAGTCTCCGTTGGACTCCCGGTGGATTGCGTATGGAATGGCGGATCCGATCTCCAAGCCGGCGTGGAGATATACTATTGGGAGCACACTGAATTTTGGCTCATTTCAGGCAGCCAAAATAACCCCATTTTGGGACCCCAATTTCCCCCTTCCGTGTCGTCAATTGGCGGCCCCATTTCTCTAAGCCCATAGGGAGCCCGGACCTAATTCCAAGTTGTACACTCAGATATAAGTCCTAGGTCCTGCCTCCTACCCTGTGAGCTATTGGCCTTACCTTGGCCGGGCGAGCCACGCGTGGGAATGACGCCAATTTTGGTGATTTTGGCATCATGACCCCACTTGACAAACCCGTGGTGCCCTGATGCCGGGACCTCAGAGGGAACCAGGTTGGGTGAGGGTTCCAGGGAGTTCATACTCGAAGGGCATAGGGTCAGTTGCCTCGTCCCTACCTCTGGCGGGTCCGGACGAGTGGTCAATTTCTGAGATTTTTGAGTTAATTCCAGTTTGGGCTGAAACAGCCCATTTTCAGCTACCAACTGCTGGGTGATAATGGCGGGGCCATATCTCTTGCTCAGAGAGGCATTGAGGCCTGCCGTTAAGGGAGCATAGGGAGCCACTGTCGGTTAGCCTTGGAGCTCCTTGGTTCCCAGGAACTCGCCTCTGGCTAGGCGGGACACCTCTCCCATTGGCAGGGTTTCAGGGTCCGGACTGAGCAGGGCATGGGTTGTGTTTGAGCCCCCGCCCCCACCAGCCACTGAGAGGGTCGGACCTGGGATTGGGATATGAGTTGGGACTGAGTGTCTATTGTCCCATGATGCCCTTACCCCAGTCCAGTCTTAACCCCATGTGTACATATCCTGATGTGTTGTTGTACATACTTTTGTTCCCTCTTTGCAGAGAGGCAAGGATTCTGAAACGCTTTGTCACATGACACGAGCGTATTGATGCCCTTGTGAGCGTAGTGCCTTGCCTGCCTGCTCACCTGTGCGTGTCACCGCAGCGTCCCGTGGCCGGCCCCCCACGGGAACGCGTCAAAAGCGTTTCACCGCCGCGGGGTTACCCAGCCCTCGCGTGCCACTCGGGGCCACCCACCCCGAGCAGCGCGGCGCAGTCCGCAGCTCGCAGCGCAGCGCAGCAACTCGCAGCGCAGCGCAGCAGCTCGTAGCGCCGCCCAGCGACAGCGCCGAGTTCGTCACGGAGCCAGCAGCGCCCTCCAGAGCATCGCCCTGACCGCGCAGCAACCGTGAAAGAGGTGCACAGACCAGGACTCCTGCATCAGCCCCATCGGCCGACCCGGAGTCCCATCGGCCGACCAGCAAGGCCGCGTCAACCACCTCCACAACCACCGGCTGACCAGCACCAGCCGCACTTCCAATCCAGTGCTGCAGCACCCTCCTCAACAACCACAACCAGTTCGTTGAGTTGAACGAGTGCACATCAAGGACCTCAAGACCAACTACGCCCCCGCTGCCATGGTGAATTGGCAAGAAGCGGGTAGGAGGTGGCCGCAGCCCCACCCCCATGTGGCGCGCCTGCTGCGCGGATTGCTGTGGGACCAGCAGTACCGCTACAGCAATCCCCAGTGCGAAGGCGGCATGCCCGGGAGCTTCGAGCTCCGCGAGGACATGGGGGAGGACCGCCTGCGGGCAGTGGAGGAGTGGCTGCTGGCGGAAGGGTACGAGTACCGCTTCCGCCGCAAGCGCTGGAGGACGTGGACCCGGCCGGACAGGCCCGGCGAAGGGCTGCGCCCCGACGGGATTGAGGAGGACGAGGACCCCAACGCCTACCCGTCGGGCGCCTCGATCAACGTCTCCCTGTGGGACGTGATGGAGAAGAACTTCCCGGAACCGGGGAGCGAGCGCAGGCTGCAGGGCAGCAGCAGCGCGTCTCCGGCGACGGAGAAGCGGTTCGCCGGGGACAGGAGGCGGGACCGGAGGTGGCGGGAGTACCAGGAGTCCCTGGCCGCCGAAGCCGCCCAAGGCGCCAAGGGCGGAACCCCAGCCCCCAGTCCCCAACGGGCCAATGGTGGTCATCACCCCGGCTCCACCACCCTTGGCGACTACATCAAAGTCGCCAGGCAGACCAAGGCCAAGCCCCGTCCGCTGCTCCTGAAGCCCCAGCAGGCCTCAGCAGGCCCCAGCAGCGACGTGGAGTTGTAAGTGCGGCTAGCCCCATCTGCTCAGATTTTCAGACATTCTGCCCAGATTGGCTACATTTTGGTCATTTTCTTTGCTTCGGCGGAATTGCCGCCTCGCAGCTCAGTCACAGGATATTTCCTATATATTTCCGATATGCCGGATTTGATTCCGCGGTCCATTTCCCGTAAATCCGCCGCATTCCGCTATTTTAGCTGGAATCGCCATTTGCCGCTGACGCGCGCTCGCGGGCCTGATCGGCCAGACAATTTTCATAAATGGATTATTTAAATTCATTCAGACAGTTTTGGACACTCAGATGTATTTAGAATAATTCCCCTCAATTTTCTTCATAGACTGGGATTTTCTGCCGGACCACAATCAGCATGGACCTTGCTTCTGTTGTCGCTGCTCTCGCCTCCGTTGGTGTCCGAGTGTCCGGTTCTACACCCAATAACAACATCCAGGGAGACTCCTCGCGTGCCTGCCCCACTGGTCTTGCCGGCCCCGAGCCCTCCGGCACCCACAACGACCCAGGGCAGCACTTTCATGGTAGCAGAGGCTACCTGAATGTTGTTCCTTTGGTGTCCCAACCACAGCTAGCCCCTCAGTATGTCCCCGTAGACTCCGCCACCTCCGGAGACGTAACGATCACGCTCCCGTGGTGCTGTGCGAACGAGGCCTTGAGAGGAATGCCTTGCGCAAGCCCAAATTGCCCAAGAAGGACACAAATCAGCAGCTGTGGAGGCCCAGATTACAATCAAGATCCCAGTCGAAATTGGCCATCAAGCAGCTGGAATCTCCCAGCCTACGCTAATGGCAACGCTCCGGTGGAGCTTACGGACCTGGCAGGTACTAATAATCCGTACCAATGTTCACATTTCGTGACCATCGATGCCGACATTGACGACATTGAGATGGGTGGTCCAGGTGAGGTACCTACCTACAATCGACCAGCCTCATGGGCACAATGGGACAACCATTTGTCTTCGGAAGTGGCCCGTAACTTTGAGGCGCTTGAGGCCCTGTGTCTATTAGCCACGTCTAAGCTGATAGGACAAGAAAGAATCGCCTCTGATTTTTTATTTGAATATTTTTTCCTCCTTCAAGAAGAAATTAAGACTAGGATGTGGTGGTGTTCTCAAGAAGATGAATGTTTTGCCATTTTCTTGCAGATCTGGGAGGCAAGCCCCTTCCCGAAGGAGAAGACCAAGGCACCGGTTGCCGGGCCCTCCGCCCCTCATCCCTCTGTTTCCATCCGCGACGATCTAGCCGCCGCGGTTGAGGAAGGAATTTTAGAGGCAGCTAGGCAGGCAAGCCTGGAAATTAGGACTGAAGGAGCTCCCCAAGTGGACTCCTGGCTGCGAACCACTGAGATTAGCGGTCCGACAGCCTGCTCAGGTCCTTCAGGACACGGTATGTACTGTCCTGCCGACTGCTCTTGCAGATTACAGCGAGACTCTGAGCTCCAACTGCTCAAAGATCAAATGCAACTCATTATTCAGACGCTGGGAATTAAAGATCTTTTCAAGACCCACATGAGGTCTGAGGGCGCATCATCGGTGGATCAGACAACAGAACCGTCGGAGGAGGCGACGGAAATTTTTCGATTGCTCCTTCGGTGGACTCTAAGACCACCGATGCACGGATCAGCAGGACTAAGCTAAAGGAAAGGGTTACAATCTCTCGATCACAGAGTAGATCGGCGAAGGCTAGGACTGAGGTTCAGAATGCCAAAAGAACTGCCTCCCGTACTACCCTTCCTGCTGTTGATTCCAATGCAATTGCCCAGATGTTGCTCGCCCAGACCCTCGCCGGAGCTGGTGTGGCTAATGATGCCGCCAAGGTGTCTACCATTACGGCCGGTGTTGTGCTGGATTCACTCCTAAATCCCACTTCATTGCGACTTCGTCAGGTTGCCAAGCAACCGAAGTATAATGGAAACCCCAGACGTTGGCCTCAGTTCCAACGGGAATTTAAACTGTGGGTTAAGACTCAGAAACTCCAGGATGATCAGTTCCTGATGGCGCTCTTGGACTGCCTTGAAGGAGCGCCGGCCAACACTTGGCTCAGAACCTGGAGTGATCGTGAAGATTCAAGTTCCCCCCTTACCTTTGATGAGGTGTGGGAACAGTTGGAGGTACGTGGATCCCGACTTCCTGAGGACCATTACCACCAGATGTTGAAGAATTTTCCTTCATTCTCTCGATTAATCTTGCACGAAGTGCAGGACAAGAGACAGCGCTTCTGGAATCTCGTAGAGGAATCTGAACATTCAGGCGAAAAATTTTCTAGTGCCGAGCTGAAAAATCTGATTTTTGACAAGATCCCCTCAGAAACCGCCGCCACCCTTCGGAATCGACAGTCCGAAGAAAAGGTCAAGACCTGGTGGGCGGAGATCGATGGCTTTGACGCCTCGGCCAACCGGTTTACCGTCAGGGAGGCACTTCAAAAGTGCTCCCCCACGTCGTTTACCAAGGTGAAATTCACTGAAAACACGTGGAAAATCAAGTTCAATGAACACGAGGATCGGGACTTGTTTGTCCAAGTCCTCAACAGGGGAGTAAGCTTCCATGGCAATCGTCTGAAGGCCAGGAACTGGGTGTTTTCGTTTACTCCGCAAGAACTGTGGGAAGAGGTTGAGAGGCTCGCTGACGCCGCCAATCAAAATTTCCATGAGGGTCTTGGGGGAAACAGGAACACCCAGCAAAACACCCAAAATGGGGCCCAAAAGGGCAACAAAAAGGTGAATGACACCCGGAATGTTCAGGATCATTGTAGCATCTGCCTTCTGTTAGGTTCTACGAACCGAGCTAAGACGCATTCCACTGCTAATCACCGATGGTCTGCTTACGATCACAAGGTGATTGGTGAAAATGTCAGTAATCCTCAGAATTCAGACAGAAATGACAGACAGGTGCATGGTGCCAAGGGGGGAAAGGGTAATCCGACTCCCTCCGGTGGGAACAAAAATACCGGAGGCCCTGGCGGGTCCCAAGGCAAAGGAAATCGGACTCCATCCGGCTCCGGTGGACAGCCAAACGGCCAGACAAGTCCTAATGTCAACGCCGGAGGCGGAAATCGAAATCCAGGCCAAACCCCTCAATCCGGTACAAACAAAGGAAATGCTCCAGGATCACAGGGTAAGGGTAAGGGAAATCCTTCAGGAACCCCCTTCTCTGGTAAGGGCAGAGGGCGTGGCGACGGTGGTGGCCCATCATCCGGCGGCCGTTGCCGTGGACGAGGAAAGGGCAACCATCGTGTGGATCAGGTCTCAGGTGCAGACCAGGTGTCTGATGCGGATCGAGATTACGTCGAAAATGCGCTGAATCCAGCGGATGATCCGTTCCAAGATGAATGGATCGACGAAACAGGCTGTGTTCACAATGTTAACGCAGCCGCTGGAGGTCAGAACGCCTAGGGGAGCCACGAAAATCGCCCCTCCCCAGGCGATTTCAGGCATGATCCCCAAATTCCTGATCGACCATTACTTGATGTAGGGTCGCTTGTCTCCTCTCCCCTGGATCCGGCAGCGGATCCTTCTGTTGTAGTGGACGAGGTTGGTGTACAGTCCAAGCACAGGGCTCGTCAGTTTGTCACAAAGCTGTGGGTCTCTGATTGCAAGGGAAATTTCCACCTCGCCACCTGTTTGTGTGATAATGGATCAGAGGTAAATCTCCAATCCAATGCATTCTTACCCGACGACTGCGTGTTTGAGTCGCCTCATCCTGTTACCCTCGAGGGAGTTTCTGGACATTCTCTCGCAGGTGGGCAACGCGGTTGTTATATATCAACCCATTTGGTCGCTCAAGACCTTTGGGAGGAGCAAAATGTGGAAGAAGTTGTCCTTAAGGATGACTACTTTTACCGTGCTGACATAAAGTATGACCTTTATTTGGGCCATCCTTGGCTTCGCAAGAACAGGGTAGCGCCCGTAGGTCATCGTCGTTGTTTTTTGCTGGAGTCAGGTCCTTTGGAGCGTCCTGAATTTCGTTTTTTGCACGCAGGGTTTAAAAGTGCAGAAGAATTTTTGAAGCAAAAAGTGACACCAAAATTTGGTGAAGATGTCACCATTGCAGAGGTGAATGGGAGTGCCGATTACTCCCAAGAGTTAGAATGTCTTCGTAGGGACTCCCAGCCACGACGTCCTTCGCGCTAGCACTCTTCATCCTACAGAGTTGTCGACAAATGGCGCGATGCAATTTGTGAATACTTCCATGAACATCATTCATTTTGGCCACAGTATGATGCATTTGCTAACCGTATGAACAAGCGCTTTGACAAGCACTTCAGCGACGCTTGGACCCACAAATGGGACAAGAAGTTGTGGATTAATCCTCCGTTTCACTTAATCCAGCAGGTCATCCACAAAATCAAACAAGACAAAACCCAGGCAATTTTGGTTGTGCCCTTGTGGGACGACAAGCCTTGGTTTCAGGAATTACAGGACATTTGTGTAGATTACATCGAACTTCCCAGGAAGATTAAGTTGTATGCCAGGGACGACACAGGTCCCCTGCCACAGCGGTCCTGGAGTTCGCTTGCATTCCTGGTGGATGGAAAGCTTTCTGACTCTAATTCTGCTGATTCGAGTACTGATTCCTGTGTTGGGTCTGAATCTGAGGTTGAGCGTGGTACTGATGATGAATCTATTTTTTCTGATTTTTGTTCGTCAGATACCCAAGGTGATTCAACGACCAATGGATCCGCCTCGTCTCCCTCTTCCCCAATAAGGTCGACATCGAAAAGAATCTTCAGTGCACGGGCGAGGAAAAATCTCCAATCGCGCCGCAAATTCAGAGTTTTTTATGAAAAACCCCCTGTGGAGGCTTTCATGGATCCTTTCGAGGAGCTGGATCACGAGGAAAATCTCTGGGATTTCGACACAAGACCCACCTATCTTCAAGAGGCAGTTGATACGGACTTGTTTAGGGACATCCGTAAGAAGATTCTTCCTGCCAAAGCCGAAGAAGTCGCCAAAGTTTTTTCGACAGTAATTCCTGGCGATCAGGTGGACACTGAATTGTGTTCCAAGTCAAGAGAAAAGATTTTTGAGGAACGGAAGGACACAACTCTTTCAGGGAAGTTGATCAAAGACCCCCCTGTCCGTGGACAGTTCGGTGAAGCCTTCATCGAGCTTCGTGAAGGGTACAAGGCAAAAAAACAGCGCCCTTATGAAAATCATGGACATAAACATGAGATTCTCAGAAAAATCATCGAGAGAAATCTCAGGGAATTTGGTTGGCTTGAGGGTTGTATGACCAGCGAATGGTGCTGTTCACCCTTCACAGTCCCGAAGCCACCGCCTGCAGACCAGAACACCATTGATGGCTGGCGAATGGTTGTTGATTTTCGCAATCTCAACGCCGAAACCAAGGCGGATTCACACCCCCTGCCCCTCATTGAGGAGGAAATCGCCAAGAGGGCGAGAGGTCGTTTGTTCTCAGTGCTGGATCTCCGTCACGGCTTTCACCAAATGCCGTTGAGGAAGGACAGCAGACCTCTCACCTGTATGTGCACGCCATGTGGCCCAGTCCAGTGGACCGTCATGCCCATGGGATTGAAGAACGCCCCCTCATTTTTTCAAAGAATGATGGAGGATGTGCTGTTCACAACCCATCCTGAGCTTCGTGCCTTCGTGAGTGTGTACATAGATGACATAATCATCGCGACGGAGGGGGAGGGACTGACCGAAGCCGAGCTGGTGGCCCTACATGAGAAGCAGCTGAACCAAGTTTTGGATATTCTTGACGCCAATCAGCTGATTTGTGGGCCAAAGAAGGGAAAATTATCTTTAAAATCAGTCGAATTTTGTGGTTCTCTCCTAGAGAATGGCACTCGACGACCCAGTCCAGGGAAGCTCGTCGCTATTCAGAAGTGGAAGCGCCCTGAGACGATCACGGAGTTGAGAGGATTCCTGGGTTGTTGCAATTTTTACCACACTTTTGTGCCAAATTATGCCAAATTTGCTGCCCCCCTCACTGAATTGTTGAAGGTAGGGAGAGATGCAGGCAAGGCAGGTTCAAAGGTTCGTGT
This sequence comes from Eutreptiella sp. 'Long Island Sound 2002', assembly GCA_964036045.1. Classification (NCBI taxonomy): domain Eukaryota; phylum Euglenozoa; class Euglenophyceae; order Eutreptiales; family Eutreptiaceae; genus Eutreptiella; species Eutreptiella sp. 'Long Island Sound 2002'. The sequence goes on from OZ038378.1 coordinate 172,125,468, forward strand.
CAAGTGGACTGACGAGTGCGAGGAGGCCTTCCATCACTTGAAGGCAGCCCTCTGCGAAGTCGCCACGTTGCATGTGCCCCAATTTGACCGACCCTTCTACATTAGAACCGACGCATCTAGGTACGCGATCGGAGCTGTCCTTGAACAGGTTGATGAAGCCACCGGCGATCATTACCCTCTTGCATTTTGGTCACGGAAGCTAGCCCCACGCCAAATGCAATGGTCGCCGCGTGAGCAAGAAACGTATGCCATAATTTGCGCTCTAAAAAAGTACCAATCGTGGGTTGGCACCAATCGAGTCGAGGTCCTGACGGATCATCGATCTCTGGAGTATTGGGCCACTGAACACATTGATACTGTCGCGAGCCCAGCTGGTCGACGGGCCAGATGGCACGAATTTCTCTCTCTGTTTGACCTCCATGTGTCGTATTTGCCTGGAAAACATAACACGGTAGCGGATGCTCTGAGCCGATGGGCTTACCCCGCCTCAGAGGGGCTGCAAAGTACCAACATCCATGGTACGGAGCAGGACCGCCATGTCATCATCGAATGGGATCAGGAAGAAAAGAAACTCATTCGACGTGCATGCATGCAGTGCGCTGTTAAACAGCACGCATTGCCGTGTCACGACATCACGGCCATCACAGATCCAGCGCATGCTCACGAGATCTGCACCAAAACGCTGAAAGTCGTGGAAAAGGTCACCGATCCCTCCTCAGGGAGTGTGAAACGGTTTGACTATACCCGACGAGTAAGTCGATTTCGGTTGATCGAGGGCATTAAGCGTCGAGATCCGGCCAAAACTCCACCCCTGCCGAAGGATTCCCTGATCATCCGTGACTGGACGTCCGATTACCTGCAGGATCCCATGTTTAAAGAGGTCTTTGGAAATCTCAAATCCAAAGATGCTCACAGGGATGGGATTTTTGCAGAGTACTCGTTGGATGGGGGGAAGCTGTGGTTGGAGGGTAAATTGTGTGTGCCAGACGCCCTAGCCCCCCGAGTGTTAAACTGGTGGCACAAATGGGAGTCCCCCCACGCACATGGCCGTCGACTGTGGTCGATGATTAAGCATAGGTTGTTTGGATCGAGGCTCTACACTCATTGCATGAAAGTAGCTGCCGGATGTGCCCAATGTGCTGTCTCGACGCCTCCCAGCGCGAAGAAGCACGGCCATCTGAGGCCTCATTCTATTCCGGAGCGTCTCTTCAACAGAGTCACGAGTGATTTTTTCTATCTCGGTGAACTCGATGACGAAGAGTGCCATTGGACGAATAAAAAAGTCAATGGTGTGCTCCTTATTCAGTGCCGTCATTCCGGCTACATTCAAGTGTTGCCTTGCAACATTGAGTCGATGACTGGCAAGGCTGCCGCCAAGTGGTGCGCGCAGACCTGGATGGGAGGCTGGGACGTCCCATCCGAGGTGGTCACGGATTCAGGCAAAGAGTACACCTCCGAATGGTGGAGAGAATTGTGTGCTCGCCTTGGAATCCACCACCTCCGATGTGAAATCCACTCGCATCGAGCGCTGCCTGGCGAAAGAGCCGGCCGCTCAATTATTAATATGCTTCGTAAGGAGCTCACGAGTGAAAAGGATTTCCATTGGATGGAAGTTCTCTTCGCATTGCTTCGCCGTTACCACAACACGCCTTTGTATCATGGCCTTTCTCCAAATGAAATTGTCTTTGGACGAAAGAAGTGTTGGTGGAACATGCCGTTGAATAATCCTCGCCCCTGTAAAGATGCTTCGCTGTTTTTGGACGAAGTCCAACGAGCAGATAAATCTGTGTCGAAATTAATCGAGAAGCATCAAGCTGACTGGCTTTGGGTTCAAAATCAAGGTCGAAAAAACCCCCACAATTTTGAAGTCGATGATCGAGTTTGGCTTCGAAAATCCGAAACCACCCTGGACGGAGATGACAAGCTTCTTCCCTTGTGGGAGGGGCCATTTGCTGTTACAGCGCGTCTGGGTGAGAACAGGTGGAGGATTCGTGTGGATGTCAGCAGGGAAATTGACGTTTCGGGCGATCGCCTGAAGAGAGAGATCCCCTCCCCCAAGGATCGAGTTAAACCCCTTTTTTGGACTGCAAAACACTTGTCTGATCGGGTAATCGAAGGGGGAAAGTACGAACTCAAGAGGATTGTTGAAGCAAGACGTGACGCCAAGGGCGAATGGGAATTTCTGTGTGAGTGGAGGGGCTTTGATTCCAGTCACAACAACTGGGAACCAGCCCAATCTTTTGTCCATGGATACACCAAGGGGTTCATTGACTTCCTGAAGAAGCACCCCGAAATTGGCGTACTCCTGACAGATTGTTTGTCGAAACCAGACAGACAAGTGGAGAGCGACGGAAAACGACCTGTGGTGAATCGAGATCCAGCCTTTTACGGCCCTCAGCAGCCACATTCCAGGGCTGATCCGTCGATCCCCCCTCCTGCGGTCAGGCCAGCCCAGGAGCCAAATGAGGACCAAGCTTCAAGTTCGGCCGCTGATCTGCAGCGCCCAAGCCGTACGAGGGCCAGGCCAGACAGGTTGGTGGTCACATGCATTCGTGCTTGGCCGAATTAAGGAAGCCATCCTACCACATTCTGCTCAATCCACTGTTCATTCTTTCTGTTTAAGTCATGATGTGGAGAACTGCGAATGTTTGATAATTTGACGTCAATCAACTTTTCTTTGGTCTCCGTTCGGCAGACAAGGCGTAGATACGCTGACGGAGTGTGCTGCCGTGTTCAGAAAAAACCAAACTCAGGCTTAATTCAGGCAGATTCGGGGTAATCTTGTCTCTGTTGGTCTGTGCATCTTTGGAATTTGGCTACTCGTGCAGATGGAAGTAAATGTACATAATCAAAACGCTGGCCAGCGACATTCACCCCTACAGGCAACCCCTGTAGTACTGGCTGCCCTAGAGGCGACGCCAGGAACTCAGATCATACCTTCATTTGCTGTGATGCTGACGCCAAAGTCCAGATTCAGATCCAGGATCCTCAAATTTACCTTGAATTTCTCAGGTTTGTCCATCATTCTGCCACTGTTGTACGAAACCCAGACGTCAATTGTTCAGACAATCTTCAGATAGGAGCTCTAGGGACTTCTAACAGCAACCTCTGAAGTCCGTAAGCTTCGTTGTATTTTTGGCACACGCCAATGTGAGCTCAATCCGACCAGAAACTGTCGAGAATGGTGAATCCACGTGTCTTGTGGGACTCCATCGAAAGATTGGCCTTGTCCAAGTCGATTGACACCACCGCCACTGTAAATTCGGTGTCTCTCAGTTATATACTGTCAGTAAAGCGCCTTCAGCGAACCTTCGGCGCGTTACATGCCAAGGATCCAGGGCCAGCATGTCCCATCATGATGCATCATCACATGATCCACATTTTGATAGAATCTGTTTGATGCTCGCGAACCAACGTGCCGGAAAGCACAATTGAGCTGAATAAACGACAATATATATTAACTTTAGTCTAAACGAAGGTGTTGGTAGTTTCAGTTGTACACATTCCGCTTCATTTCACCTTCATCTCAGGGAATTTACTCATGTTAGGACAATTTAGATTGATTTCCTTGGCATCTCCCATCATTCCTCGAAGATCTGTTTAGATCTAAGTGAACAGAAGAACATCTCTACCTTCGGTGGTTCACTTAGGGTCTGTAGACTACATGTGTATTTGTTTAACCTCTCTGTGATTGCTTAATCCCCTCAATCTCTGCTCAAATTCATTCTCATTTTTGCTGAATCTTGTGATCATCCACCAGATGCGCTAAATCTGAGCCACATGCTGTACTTTTCAGAACGAGAAAAGCGGGATAACACGATGTAGAGTTCGGCGAGGACACCGTAGCGTGCCCGCGACAGCGAAACTGTGCCAGAGCGCTGAGATGTCACTCCAATTCTTGATCCCCCCACTCAATCCATCAATAATCTACCTCATTCTCAACCAATGCATGGTTTGGTATCGATTCTCGATACGTTTACATGCTTTTTAGCCCTTGACCTAATGTTTTACAGCACGGAGGACTGTTCGTCACTTCTCATTCTGTCTCATTTCAGGTTCATCCAGCCTGATTCAGTGCCAATTCAGCCCAAATCAGGTCAGATCAAGCAGATTTCGCCCCATCGAGGCTACATTTCTATGTTTTTCTGGGACTTACCCGCACTACGTTCTTCGTTGACGTAGCGACACACCCCAGTGTGTTTTTGGAGGGGGAGTGTAAGTGCGGCTAGCCCCATCTGCTCAGATTTTCAGACATTCTGCCCAGATTGGCTACATTTTGGTCATTTTCTTTGCTTCGGCGGAATTGCCGCCTCGCAGCTCAGTCACAGGATATTTCCTATATATTTCTGATATGCCGGATTTGATTCCGCGGTCCATTTCCCGTAAATCCGCCGCATTCCGCTATTTTAGCTGGAATCGCCATTTGCCGCTGACGCGCGCTCGCGGGCCTGATCGGCCAGACAATTTTCATAAATGGATTATTTAAATTCATTCAGACAGTTTTGGACACTCAGATGTATTTAGAATAATTCCCCTCAATTTTCTTCATAGACTGGGATTTTCTGCCGGACCACAATCAGCATGGACCTTGCTTCTGTTGTCGCTGCTCTCGCCTCCGTTGGTGTCCGAGTGTCCGGTTCTACACCCAATAACAACATCCAGGGAGACTCCTCGCGTGCCTGCCCCACTGGTCTTGCCGGCCCCGAGCCCTCCGGCACCCACAACGACCCAGGGCAGCACTTTCAGGAGTCGGCCCACCGCGGGAGGATGCCCACCGACCAGGCCAGCTCCAGCAGCAGCGCCGCTACCGCCCAAAGGGACGTGGCGCGCGCCTGTGAGCGCGTCTGTGGGGCGCCCTGCAACCTTCGGGTTGCCCGGCAACGGGCCACGCAGCTGAATGCTGCCGTGGAGGGCGCCGTCGGCATCGCCCATGAGGAGGCCACCGAGTAGGGCAGAGGCATGGACTACCACGCCTCGAAAGTGGCAGCCATCGCGGCCGGTCTCACGGCTGCGGCCGCCCATGAGGCAGTGGCTGCCCGGATCAGGGCAACCGACGAGGAAGCCTGCCGGACGCAGGAGGCCATCGCCTGCAAGGAGGCCGAGGTGAAGGCGCTGGAAGAGGCGCTTGCCCAAGAGAGGGCAAAGAAGGAGGCGGAGGAAAGGGCCCACGCCGAAGCAACGGCTAAGGCCCAGGAGGACGCCGCCAAGAAGGAAGCCATTGAGGCCGCGCGACGGAAGGTCGCTGAGGAGAAGGCCAAGACGGAGGCGGAGCTTGCAGCGTTGGATGCGCAGAAGGCGGGGCTGCAGAAGGCCCGGGAAGCCGAGGCGGCTCGTACTCGGGAGGAAGCCGAAGCGCGAGCTGCCGCAGCCACTGCCGCCGCAATGGAGGAGGCAGAGGCCAAACTCCGCCGCAAGACTCCCCCGGGAGTATCACGAGTGGAGACCCTTCGAAAGCTTTTCGAAGGGGACGCCTCCTCCAGGATGACGCTGGATGACGCGGACACGGGCAGCAGTGGGAGCAGTGGCACCACCGCCCATCGACGGAGGAAGGGCAAGGGGAAGACCCCCGAGAGGCCGCGGAGGCCAGCGGGTGGACACCCCCATGACAGTGACCCCTTCTTCACCGCCAGTGACGGGGATGAACGAGGCCGCCGGCATCGCCAAGTGGTGGCTTGGACGGGCGGAGACGTCCCCATGGAACCGGTAGGTGAGGATGAGGATCTCCCTCCTCCCTACCGGAGCTCGGAGTCTTCAGAGACCGAGACGCCCAGGTGGGGCGACATGGGCGAGGATGACGACATGGACTTCGGCATCACGAAGAGGCGCCCATCCTCGGACCCACTGAGGCGACCCGGCGGAGACCCACCGGGACCCCTGGCGGAGGACCATCAGGACCCCCTGGAGGACGCCCACCGAGTGGACCCCCTGGAGGCGGACCACCGGGCGGGGGAGGACCCCCTGGACCGGGCGGACCCGGCGGAGGCCCTCCTGGAGGACCCCCTGGGGACCCCGACGACCCATCAGGGAATGGCGACCCGGATACCACCTGGTGGTGGATTGTATACCTCCGCAGGAGAGTCCAGTTGCTCGAGCTGGAGGTAGACACGGGCAAGGGCGAGATGGCTCGCATCTCCACAGTCGCCGCGCGCGCGCAGAAGGAGCTGGACATCGCCAGGGCCGAGACCAAATCGCTGACCAATGTCGTCAGCAGCCTGCAGGAGAGGCTGGACGCGCTGGAAGCCCGTGGGAGCGTCGGCAGCGACCACCCACCCCTGGAGTCTGGCTCGTCGGACGACGGCTGGGGACCCGGACCAGGTCCAGGCAGACCCCACGCCCCCGGCGGAGCCCCCAGGAGTCGCCCCAGCGCCAGTGCCCCCTCTCTCACCGCCCCCTCTCACCACAGCGCGGGCCGCCGCAACGAGCGCGTGCCGCCCGGCAGTGGCAGTGAGGAATGGCGTGATGAGTGGCTCAGCGCGGAGTACCGCAACCGCCGTGCTCAACCGCGGACGCCTGTACGCCCCCGACGCCCGGCACCAGCCCCGGTGCCAGTCCCAACGGCTGGAGGACGTTATGGTGGACTCAGGGACGAGGTCCCCAGAGGAGACGTGGAGTGGGATGTTGGCGAAGGTGAGGACCTGGACCTGGACCTGGAGGAGTTCGACATCAGCCCGCCGCGTGGTGTACGACGGGAGGCCGCTGAACGCAGCCGCCGGCGCCGTGATGAGGATGCGTACATGGATGCAGTACGGCGTGAACACTTTGGTTCAGCGTACGTGGAGGAACCGCGGCGTAGCCACAGGGGTTCAATGGAGGAGATGGACGTGGCGGCCGTGGGAGTCCGTGGGCGAGGCCGATGGGAACCTCGGTCGACCTCGCGGCCGGCGTTCATGGTCTCTAAGGCCGCGGATGCCGCCGTGTGGGAAGACTTGAAGGACATCAAGCTCCCATGTACGACGGCAACCCCCTCAACCTCGACCGCTTCTTGGAGAAGCTGGACGATTGGGGGCTGACCGTCACTGAAGACCTGCCTCCCGCTGATGCGGAGAAGTATGTCTTCAAACGGTTCAGGTACCCCCTGCCGGAAGTGCTCGGAGAGCTATACTTCTTGGCGACCAAGGAGGGGAAAATCAAGACCCTCAAGGAAGCCAAGAAGTGGCTCAACGAGCAGGAGCGGGTGGACGCTCCGCAGGTGGCGGCCAAGCGCTGGAAGTCCATCAAGCTTGAGCATGATGGACGGGAGATCCGCCTACGAGAGTGGCGAGGCTTCCGAGGGAAATACACCCTCTTCCGCCGCAACGTGGAGGATTGGAACGAGGGTGACGAGCAGGCTCGCCTGCTCTCCATGCTGCCGGAAGCATGGATCAAGAGGGTCACCAAGGAGAAATCCAAGAGGGCCAAGTCCAACCACACGGTCAAGATCATGCTCCCCAAGGAGTATCATACAAACGTGGTGGCTTGGGCGAAGAAGAACGTGGCCCGGGATGTCAAACGGCACTCCCTGCGGAACGCTCTTCTCATCACCGTCTCGGGCGATCGCGAGAAGACCGCGATGTGGCGCCTTGACGATTGTGAGTTGAGCGGCCAGACCATCCGTCTGCAGCCCATCCCGGCGCGGATGAGCTGCGACGAGATCCTGGAGTGGGTTGGCGAGGAAGTACTCAAGGAGTACCGAAACCTCCACCACACCCGCGGGTTGAGGCCCGGCGACCGCGACGTCAACTACGTTGGCGAGGGACCTGGCGGGGAAGATGCCATGGACCCAGCGGGAGCCGGCGGCGATGAGACTCTCGTCGACGATGACGACGACGATGAGCCCGCCGAAGTGGCCGTTTGCGCCTTCGTAGCCAAGAACCTGAACGCGGGGAGCAAACCGGGAAACTGGAAGCCCCTGCAGCAGGGTTGGAGGAAGCAGGAGAAGAGGGACCCTCGCCGTATTGGCGACCCTCCGCTGTGCTTTGGGGAGTTCATACGAGCTCACCCTCAGGGCTGTTTCGTGTGTTATGGGAGGAAGCGAGGCTTCAACCATGACCACCGAACATGCCCCATCCACAAGGCCGACACGGACGCTTACAAGAAGGCGCACGGGTCGAAGAAGCGTGCGCCCGCGGGTATCCGGGAAGCCAAGATGGAGGTGGACAAGGACGAGCTGGCCAAGCTGATGTCGTCGGTGGGGACCGAATTGGCCAAGGAGAGCCAGGAGATCAAGCGGAACTGGGTCCCCAGGTCGGACAACAAGAACAAGGAGAACGACCAGAACAAGGACAAGGACAAGAACAGGGGTAAGAAAGGGGGAAGGAAGAAGGGCATCAACGACGTTGAGGCCGAGGAGAACACCCCCTCTTCCACAACCGACGCCCCCTGGCGGAGCCCCTGCAGCCAAGGGCCCCAGCTAGGGCGGTCGCAGGATGGTGACGTGGGAAGCGCCGAACCATCCCAGTCGGGAGTCCATAAGCACAAGGGGACTGCCGCGGGCGGAAGGCCCGGTCCGGCGCCCAGTCGCGGAGGCGGGGTGAGGGCAAGTGAAGGCACGAACCCTTGCACCCGTCCGTCCTTCGCGACCAAGAATGTGTTTGATGTACTACAGGATCTTTCCGAGAGTATCGGAGGATCACCCGGACCGCAGCTGGATGCTGCAGATGGGCAGCCTGAGCCCATTGTCCACGACCTGCACCAGTCGCTTGTTGAGCTTCTGGAACGGCCGGAGATCCTGAGTTTGCACGCCGTGCGCCGTGTCGGTCGCGAGCGGCAGTTGCATCTTAAGGTCCGTGCCCTATGCGGGGAAGTGGAAAAGGTTTTCGACGTGTTGGTCGACACGGGAGCTCAAGTCAGCTTGGTCAAGGCTGGCCTACTTCCACCAGAGTGTCTGACCGACAGTCGGAAACCTGTCAGGCTGAAGGTGGCGAACGGCCAGTACATGGTGGGAGGCACGAAGGAAGCGGCCATTGGGCTGCAGTTCGTGAACCATCGTGAGCTGAGCCGCCCAGACCTCGGCAAGGAAATCCTCCTGCACGGTCGCTTCTACGAGGCCGAGATGGACTGGGACATGATCGTCGGGTACGACTTCATGATGGAGACGGACTCCAGCGTCCTCCCGGCCCAGGCCTCCATGACCCTGTACCAGGACGACCAACTCTCGTGGCTTTCGTCACCTGAGCACCATGTGGAATGCCAATGGATCCACCCCGAACGCAATCAGCTCGAAGTGGCCGCGCTGGACACTGAGCCCACTGGGCCAGCAAACCAGGAGTACGGCGTAAGGCCGGAAGTGGCGAACCGAGTGGTCGCGGACCTGGGAGCGTCGGATCTGGCCCTGGATGCGTTCTCTTCAGGAACCTCCGCCCATCTGCGGGTGTGTGAGAAGTACTGGAGCGCACAGGACTCCGCGTGGAAGAAGCACTGGGGTCCGCATCAGGGATTGATGTGGATCCATTGCCCCCGTTGGGACATTCCAAGAGCGATAGCGAAGATTCGCAAGGACCGCTCCAAGGCAGTGCTGGTTGTTCCTATGGGATGCACCGAGGAGGAGAGTACCCGACATTGGGTAGCCTCATTGACCAACATGACCTTAAACAAGGTCGTCCTACCGGCTGGAGAGAGTGTCTATCAGGACGCTAAGGGACAGCCCATGCCACCCCAGAGATGGCCAACGGAATTCCACTATGTGGATGGGGGCCTTGATCAGGCCGATACCACGGACTTCGTGTGTGTCAACCGCATCATAGCAGAGCCCTGGCGGCAATGCTTTGCGGTTCCCCCTGTTGACATCGAAGAATCGGAATCGGAAGACCCCCTCACTGAAGAGGAATGGGATCTGGTTCAGGGGTATATGGATCAGCCCTTTCACGACTGGAGAAACCAGCGTGAGGGCAAAGGCCAGGACAAAGCCTGGTGGGAAGTGGACTCAATCGTCTCCGGTTCCTATGACGGGAATACCTTCGTACAGAGGGTGCTGGATCACATGTCCAGCCAAGACGAGCCGCCTGGCGGTAACCCACCCACCTACGGCGATCTGTTCCGAGGCAAGACCAGAGATGGCCCTTTGGGCCACCTGGGAAGACCACCTGAGCCGAAAGCGAGCGGAGTAGCTACCCCTCAAGTAAGCTCCGTGGTTCAAGTGCCCGGAAAAGCCAAGGCGGAGTCCGATGACTGCCCCAAGATCCAGGCATTGAGGGCCAGGCTGAAGCAGAAGTATGGTGAGACCTTCTTCAGCGGAAAACCTGTGTTCCCCCCACCGGTGCGTGGACCGTATGGCGAGGCCAAGATACGACTGAAGCAGGACCCCCGTGTGTATCGGCACCGGGAGTTTGCCCTGAGGGGCGAGAGGAAAGAGGCCATGGAGAAGATCCTCCGTGACTTCATCCAGAGAGGCTGGCTTGAGCCGTGCCACTCCGAGTGGGCCTCTCCCTGCTTCGTCGTCCCCAAGAAGGTTGCCGGTGAGTGGCGGCTCGTGGTCGACTACCGCGGCCTGAACGCCCAAACGCAGCACGACAGCTATACGCTGCCCCTCATTGAGGATATGCTGCAAAAGCAACACCGGCGGAGGATCTTCACGGTGATTGACCTGAAACATGGTTGTCATCAGATGCCTCTCGCCGAGGAGTCCCGTGCCTGCACAGCCATGAGCACCCCACTTGGACCTCTCCAGTGGAAGGTGATGCCCATGGGCGTTACCAACGGCAATGCGGCTTTTCAGCGGATGCTGGAGAACCTGCTTGAGCCGGTGCGCGACTGTGCGGACCCCTTCGTGGACGACGTGATCATCGCGTCCGGGGACCCCAGCATGAGCTACGAGGAGCTCCTGGAGGCACACGAGAGGGACGTCACTCGAGTGCTGGACCTTCTGGTTCGGCACAAACTCACGGGCAGCAGTGACAAGGCCACCATTGCGGTAAGCGAGGTGGTCTTCGCTGGCCACGTAGTTGGGAACGGGCAGCGAAAGCCCATACCTGGCAAGGTGGCTGCGATTGAGCACTGGGAAAAGTCCAAGACGGTCTCTGAGCTACGGGCGTATCTGGGGTTCTGCAACTACTACTCGGGGTATATCAAAATGTATGCCGAGTATGCAGCCCCCATGACGACCATGCTGAAGGGCAACCGAGAGGAGACCAAGAAGGGGTCCAAGAAGGCTCTGGTCTGGACACCTGAGTCCGACCGTGCCTTTGAGGGGATGAAGCAGGCGCTGCTATCCGCAGTGGGTCTGCACCTCGTGGATCCCGACCGAGGGTTCGTCCTGCGCACCGACGCTTCCGACTACGCCATTGGCGCTGTGTTAAAGCAAGTGCTCGACGACGGGAGGCACGTGCCCGTGGCCTTCTGGAGCCGAGTCCTGGCGGAAGGCCAGAGACGGACGTGGACGCCCCGTGAAAAGGAGGCGTATGCCATGGTCATGGCTCTCAGGAAATGGGCTGGGTACATAGCCCTCCATCCCGTCACCGTCTGCACCGACCATCAGAGTCTGCAGTCGTGGCACAAGGAGCATGTGGACACCCCCTCAGGTCCTGCCTCCCGACGGGCAAGATGGCACGAGACCTTGGCCAAGTTCGACCTTACGGTTGTTTATATTCCTGGAAAGGATAACACCGTGGCGGACTGTCTCAGTAGGTGGGCCTATCCCGCCAGCAAGGGCATGACGGACATCTCTGCCCATGGCGATGAGGCTGAGACCGCTGAAGCCAAGAGGATAATCGAAATGGAGCGCCTGATGGAGGAGGAGGGTGCCAAATGCTTCGTCGTCATGGCCGCGGATGCCCCCCTCGCAACGAGGGTAAGCAGAGCGGTCAGAGTACTCGCCCCTGAGGGAGCTGAGTCCGACAAGCACCTCTTCCCGGAGTCTTGCCTCCAGGACGACTGGACCGACGACTATGCCAAGTCTGAGGCCCTTGCGGCCGAGTATAGGGCTGTGACCGACCCTGATGACGGGCAGAAGTGGCCAAAGGGGCTGACTGAGGAAGATGGCAAGCTCTACCGGAATGGTAAGCTGCTAGCACCAGAGTCCCGGGTGCTCGAGCTGTGTGAAGCTTGGCACCACCACATGCTGCACCCAGGGGTCAAGAAGCAAGCTCTTGACATGCAGCGTCGGTTCGAGATCGACCATATCGTTCTCTACACCGCCATCAAGAAGGTCAGGAAGGGTTGCTCGGTCTGTCAGGCCTGCAATCCCGATAACCGGAACGTCAAGGGGGAACCCCAATGGACCCCGGTTCCTGACCAGCCCATGGAGAGCGTGGCCATGGACGTCTTCTCCATGCCCGGAGTGCACATTGGCAAGGAGACCTTTGACTGTGTGGTTCTCTGTGTGGACCGCCACAGCGGCTACGTTGTAGCCGTTCCGGCACGCAAAAAAGGGTTGCTTGCCAAGGAAGTGGCAGTCATGATGATTCGTCATTGGCTGACCGTCTTTGACATCCCCCGCACCATTTGCAGTGACCGAGGGCCCCAGTTTACTGGTGGCTGGTTCAAGGCTATGTGTTCCCTCATGGGGATACGTCATGCCAAGAGCGTCGCCTATCTCAGCCGGTCTAACGGCCGTGCTGAAGTGGCTGGGCGGCAGCTGTTCGAGAAGCTGCGCAAGATCCACATCACCAATCCACGTCGGAACTGGTTTGAGGAGATGTGGCCTGCTCTGAAGGCCCATCATGACACCCCCACGCCGGGTGGTTTGTCACCTCACCAGATTTTGTTTGGCAGGGACCCCCTGGGTAGGGGACTTCCCTTGTCTGGTGATGGCATGGCTATGGATGCCAAGGAGTTCTTCGCGCGGCAAGAGCAAACGGCGCGGGACATCCGCCAGCAACTCGAGAAGGAGCATGCTGAGCGTCAGAAGTCCGCCCCGAGCTCGACAGCGCAGAAGTTCAGGGTGGGAGACCCGGTGTGGGTGATCAGACCCCGCCCCATGGGCACCCACCGCACCAAGACCTGGTTCACACCCGGCGAGGTGGTCCGCAGGATTGGTGAGGACACCTACCGCATCAAGGTCGGTCACGGACAGTTCCGGGAGCGCCACGAGAGTCAACTCCGTGTGCGGGAACCCGACCTCCGTGGCCAACATGTGTCCCTGAGCTATGCCGCACATGAGGCTGACTCGGATGATGACTATGCTGAGCAGGACGACTATACTGTCGAGAAGATCCTGGCTCAGCGTCCGAAAGCCTCGGCACCCGGAAGTCTGGAGTTCAAGGTTCGTTGGCGAGGCTATGGGCCGTCCCACGACACCTGGGAACCCGTCTCCTCGTTCGTGCCGCGGGTCAATACCCCCTTCATGGAGTACATCCGCAAGCACAAGACCAAGATCCATGTCTCGGACTTGGCAGCACTCACCCGGGCGATTGCAGCCAGGGATGCCTGATCAGCGCCCTGATCTCTCCCCTGATGCGTTTTGAGCGCTTGTGAGGCCGACGTATCGTCCCTTGCATGCTTGCTCTCTTCCATCTTTCGGTGACAGAGTGGCCATATACCCCCCCTGCTGAATCCAGAGGAGGATGGCCCCTCTCTTCAATTCTACTCGTCACTCCCCCCCTGCTGAATCCTTGGGAAACCAGGTAGGGCGACTGACCTTCATATTTCTGAGCTCTTGGGGCCTTGAAGCCCATACGACGTTGCGCAACGGATGCCGCTGTCATCGGCATTGCGATTTTTGGTGTGTGGTCTGGTCCCATGGCATTTGCGGGATCCAGACCAGTCGACGTGTGTCTGCAGACTATATATGGCCTGGACTCAGGCGTTATCCTGTCCACCCTCCTGCATTTGCCTTATCCTGACCGTGGCGTGGTTTGGCACTCTGTCCAGAGTGTGTTTACACGCCTATTTACCCCGCTTGTTTTGCTTTTCTGCCCTCCAGGATATGTGCATCTGTATGTTAAGTGTCATCAGCCCATCGCTGAGGGATGGACTGTTTTTCACCACGAATCGGGATACAGAGGCGCCTTGAGTCGCCGTGTACATGTTCTTACAGCCTGGTCCAGCCTGGACCAGTACTTGATTACAGGTTCTACTGTTTGAGTGCTCGTGATACCGTGTTGCCCTATTCGCTGTGATGTGTGGAGATCCTGATGGCGCCAGGCGGGAAGCCCAGTTGCCTGACTACACTCCCAGCGGTCCGCCACTGTCAGTCCCAGTGTGAGCCTACCGATTCGCAGACGCACTTGCATTCGGATGGCGGCCTCCGGTGCTCCTGACCTCGGTCAGTCTGCCTGGGAAACTGGTGGTTTGAGGAGTCGACGCCTCCGCCCACACTGCATGAGGACTCCCTCATGTTTGGCCTTCGTGGCAGTAGGGCGAGGGAAAGGACGGCCTTGATGCCCGATCCCTTCAGGAGGAGTTCCCTTAAGATCTGGGGTTCTTAAGGAGTTCGACTATGGCACTCTGGACTCGCGTCGTATGGATATGGACATGGTGCGCCCGAGGAAGGACCCGTGGGGACTCTCCCCAGTCGGCGGGCCTTGGGAAGCTTGGGGTAGCCTGATGGATCTTTGTGGTCGCTCTCGACCTGTGGGACCACCTCGGTCGTCGTGTGTCGCCTATGTTGGCCGTGTATGCCACTGCCACTGTGGTGGTGACCGTAGCCGCCGGCACCCGGTGCGCCTGGTATGGGTTAACGGGTCCTTTGGATGCCGAACAATCGCCGCCAGGACCCGGGACTTGATACTTGATACTATACATGTGCTACAGCCTATTACAGTATAATACCTATCTTACTGTGGGATCTAGACAGCCTACCCGGAGTCAGCCTGGAGTGAGGATGTGACACCCCCCCCCCCCCTTCAAGAAGTGGTCCTGGGTACCCGCTGCCATGCTTGGGTGTTATCGAGCCCCCCCCAGGGTTTGCTCCAAGGAGGGGGGTGAAGCGGTACCCAGAACCCCATGGCTAGGTTACGGCATACAACCGGTCTCCGGTCCACTAACCCCATGTACGGAAGGGAAGACGCCCGTTGACGCTCCGTTCCGTGCCGTAAAGCCCCGCATCGGCAACCGATGCACCGCCAGCGGAGATTTGTATATCAGAACATCAGGAATCAACAGGGTTTTATTTTCATATTGTTTCCGTCAAGTTTTACGCTTCCGTTCTGATATTCACTGTTTTGACTGCTGGCGGTTGGATCGCGACTTTACCGTAACCGCCAGTTTAACTGTTTATAATGGAAATTTTAACGCAATCCGTCACGAAGGCTCCAAAGCCTTCAGGAACTGCATGGACGCTTCCGCAATTTTCACATCTTACACTCGCAACCTTAATCCGAATTTTTCAGGATGTCGAAATCGGATTTTCGACTTCGACATCCCCGCACTTGATTTGACCTCTTTCGAGTGGACCTACGTGCTTCCCTATGCACGAATCAACTTTCCTTTTATCCTGCCCTCCATTTGTCTTAAAGATATGGGCAAAACAAAGTTGATTCGTGAGGCCACTTGTGAAGGTCATATCTCGTGTTGCTTGCGAGGAATGACAGTAAGAAAACGTGGGATGTATTCACAATACTCCCGACGTAATTTAGGAAGCATTATATGCCTTGCGTCTCCACACGTGCGCGCTAGTGTAATGGATCATGGTCAAGAGGGTAGAGTTTGCGTTACAACTCATTGGCCATGGTATTGCGTGCGTTAAGATAACTTTCGAGTGTAGCGCGCAAGTGTTGGTGTTGCATAGGAACTCTCCTTGAGTTCCTATGAGCGATTGACACAAAGTTATGCCCTTGGAGGGGCATGACATATCGTGGTGGGAGCTACCTTTTTGGGCAATATGTGGTATGTGCCATGTGTTGTGTTGTGTGCCCATTTGGCGGGTCCATTGCTCCAAGCCGAACCCGCCAATGGACCTCATATTGTGCAAGCCCCTTCTCCATACTCCCCACGATCAATTGCAAGCCTAACCTTCGTGGAGGAAAGCTTGTGTGGCGATCCCAAAGCGATGCGTTGGGAGCAAGGTGTGTATTTCGCAATTTTCCATATTTTCATGTGCCCACTTGGGAAGTAGCGCTCGTAACCTTTCAAGGCGCCCCAAGTGGAGCACATATGTGGGATCGAAGGTCATTGGTGTCAAGTCATTGTGTTTAGAATGATTAGTTGATTGCATGATCCAAGCCGAAGATATTATAATATAATTGTGCACCTTTCAATGCACTTTTGTATGTCTTTGTGCCAATTTTGCCGTTTTTGGCCCGTCATGATGTCAAGTGGCGACCGTGTATCTCAACGTTGCGTTCAATTGACATCATGACCCAAGTATGTTATGAGGGTACATTTTTCGGTGCCCAACATATCTTGGACCCGGCGAATAACTCCTCTTAGGCTTGGCATACCGTGGCCGCCATGTTGGCGATTTGGGACTATCCCAAATCATGGGCTCACTTGGCGACCCTGCCATTCCCAAAACCGGAGGAGTTGGGCGACGCCCAAAAGATATGTTGGACACACATGACTTGATACCAATCCTATGGCACACTCCGGTCCAAGTCGGGCATGTGCCTCATTTGCCCCAACCATGAGTGTGCGCATTTTTGGCCATTTTTAGCAATTTTCCACTTTTGCTGCCCGCCGTGCACTATGTTCTAACCCTCGTGCACGCCGGACGCATGGACCAATGGACCATATATGACATGGGTGTTATGGGTAATGGTCCCCATGATTCACACACCACGTGGGCGAAGCGGAGCAACCTTCGTCAAGGCGCTAGGCCAAAGTGAGTGTGGGCAATTTTGCCATTTTGGCATTTGTGGACCCAATTGGGATCGTCACCGCGCCCAGTGGCATGGAGATCTTTGAGAGCCAAGGGCATGAGAGTCTTCGTTGGACTCCCGATGAATCGCGTACGGAATGGCGGATCCGATCTCCAAGCCGGCGTGGAGATATACTATTGGGAGCACACTGAATTTTGGCTCATTTCAGGCAGCCAAAATAACCCCATTTTGGGACCCCAATTTCCCCCTTCCGTGTGGTCAATTGGCGGCCCCATTACTCTAAGCCCATAGGGAGCCCGGACCTAATTCCAGGTTGTACACTCAGATATAAGTCCTAGGTCCTGCCTCCTACCCTGTGAGCCATTGGCCTTACCTTGGCCGGGCCAGCCATGCGTGGGAATGACGCCAATTTTGGTGATTTTGGCATCATGACCCCACTTGACAAACCCGTGGTGCCCTGATGCCGGGACCTCAGAGGGAACCAGGTTGGGTGAGGGTTCCAGGGAGTTCATACTCGAAGGGCATAGGGTCAGTTGCCTCGTCCCTACCTCTGGCGGATCCGGACGAGTGGTCAATTTTTGAGATTTTTGAGTTAACTCCAGTTTGGGCTGAAACAGCCCATTTTCAGCTACCAACTGCTGGGTGATAATGGCGGGGCCATATCTCTGGCTCAGAGTGGAGTTGGGACCCGTCGTTAAGGGAGCATAGGGAGCCACTGTCGGTTGGCCTTGGAGCTCCTTGGTTCCCAGGAACTCGCCTGTGGCTAGGCGGGACACCTCTCCCATTGGCAGGGTTTCAGGGTCCGGACTGAGCAGGGCATGGGTTGTGTTTGAGCCCCCGCCCCCACCAGCCACTGAGAGGGTCGGACCTGGGATTGGGATATGAGTTGGGACTGAGTGTCTATTGTCCCATGATGCCCTTACCCCAGTCCAGTCTTAACCCCATGTGTACATATCCTGATGTGTTGTTGTACATACTTTTGTTCCCTCTTTGCAGAGTGGCAAGGATTCTGAAACGCTTTGTCACATGACACGAGCGTATTGATGCCCTTGTGAGCGTAGTGCCTTGCCTGCCTGCTCACCTGTGCGTGTCACCGCAGCGTCCCGTGGCCGGCCCCCCACGGGAACGCGTCAATAGCCTTGGCCTTGTCCACCTTCGCTTGTTGCTCTTGGACCCATTCACCCACAGAAGAATGGGTGTCCTCTGGATAGCAGGCATGTAGGAACCATGCCGGGCGCCCGAGGAATAGCTCATGGGGCGAGTAGCCAGTAGCTGAACTCTCTTGAGAGTTCATCATCAAGGATATGACGGGGAGTAGTCTCACCCAGTCTCTGGTGCGTTCAGTTTTGCACCATATCCTGACGTTCTCCTTCAGGACACGAATCTGTCGCTCACATAGGGGGTTGCTCGTGTGAGAGTAGGGAATCCCCGTAGACACCTGGACATTGAGGGATCTCAGGACCCTCTTGTACCAGCCAGTATCTGAGCGTACTCGTACGTCCTCATCGGAGTTGATCTCCTTGGGCGCCCCATAGACACAAAACCACTCCTCCAGGAGTATCTTGATAGTGTCCTCCCCGGTAATGTGCTTGGTACAGGGGAACACCCTGGTAAACCTGGTCAACCCACAGGTTACCACGAGGGCGAAGTCATAGCCCCCGAACTTCGGCATCTCCGTGTAGTCCACGTATAGAACACTGTTAGCACAGTGAGGGATGGGCAGGGTCGAGTAGAGACCTCTGTCCCTGATATCCCCTGGTCTACAGGACCTGCACGGGCACTTGTCCACGGTAGGCTGGAGTGTCTTCCGCAGTTGGTCGTCAGTCCACGTAGTGTGCAACCACTGCTTGAACAGCCTCAGGGTACGGTCAGCACCCACATGACCGCTGGACTCATGGGTCCACTTCAGCAGCGCTGGGACCCGGTCACTAGGCACCACGATGCGGTCCTCGTGCCAGAGGTAGCTCTTGTCCCTCTTCCACTGGTCTTGGTTGACCAGGAGGGGTTCAAGGCGTTTCTCCAGGCGCTTGTAGATATCCCCGAACTCTTTCAGGTACTCCGATTGTTGGAGTCCATCCAGGGGGCGTATCATGGTCATGTTCAGGTCCAGGTGTACGTCCATACGGCTGAACGCCTCCTTAGCCAGCGCTTCAGACCGGGCACCAATCAGGGCGTCGAAGTTGTTGCGGCTGATGTAGTCGGCGCACTCGTTCTTCACTCCCTGGATATGGTGTACCGTCAGCCGTAGTTGACTGAGGTAGGTCCACCAGCGACGTAGCTTGGCCTTCTCAGGTGGGGGACCCTTCTGGAAACTGCGGACCCGTTCTTGGTCGCATAGCCAGACCACAGGGTTACTCCCCAACAGTCGTGCTTGTGAGGATAGCACCAGCATACCCGCGAGCAATTCCTGCTCATAGGTGGAGTAGTTCCCCCTGGCCTGGTTCCACTTCCAGTTCCAGTGGCCCAGAGGTACTAGGACCCACTTGTCGTCAGGGTAGCTGTGCTTGAGGGTTCCATCTCGGTTGAGACCTTCCGTCCCCCATTGGGAAATGGCCGAGTCGAACTCCTCCTTCTCTAGTGCTTGCAATTGGAACAACGTTCCACCACCGCCCACATTGCTGGCGTCGGTAACCAGGATAATCTCCCCTTGTGCCCTAGGCACGCCCAAGCACTTAGCGTTGGCTACCTTGTCTTTGAGCTCGTCGAACGCTTGTTGCTCTTGTGGGCCCCAGCGCCAAGTAGTACTCTTCTTGATCAAGTCCGTCAGTACGGCGCTGGTGTAGGTGAAGTTCTTGATGTGGCGGCGATAGAAGTTGCACGCCCCAATGAAACTGCGTACATCATGAAGTCCTTTCTTGGGGTCTTCGTGTCGCACCTTGGCATCCATCAGGGGTTTGGCCTTAGAGGCCGCTGGGGTCCACCACCCATAGCCAACGTCAAACCCCAAGTACTGCATGGTCTCCCGCATGAACTCACACTTCTCCAGCTTGAGTCGTGTGTGGTTCTCCTGGCAGACCGCAAAGAACTCACCCAAGAGGATTAGGTGATCCTCCTGGGTATTGGTCCCGAGGCATACATCGTCGATGTGAGCCTCCATCTGGGCCCCACGGGATATGAGCTCCTGCACCTTAGGTCTCCTTCGTAGGATGGACAAGATCTTGTTCATCAGTTCTTGGAACAGGGCGGGTTCGTTAGCCACGCCAAATGGCATGACCTTCCACTTGAATACCCTCCCCTGAGGGGTGCTGAAGGCCAGTAGTTCCTGCGCGTTGGGCGTCAGGTCCACTTGCCAGAATCCACTTCGCTTGTCCATCTTGGTCTTGTAGCGACAGGAGGCTATCTTCTCCAGGGTAGACTCCATATTGGGAATGGACCCTGAGTGGTTCAGCGTCTTCTTGTTCAGCTCTCCATAGTCCACTACCAGCCGTTTGGCTGTAGACCCAGGTTTAGCCACCAGGAAACAGGGGCTGCAGTGTAGGGGGTAGTCCCCGTCCTTGTACTCCAGGACTAGGCCAGCGTCGATACATTCTTGTATCTGTCGCTCAATCTCGTCGGCCTGCTCTTTAGGAGCTGGATAGGGTCTCCTCCGGATCTTGTGACCCACGAACTCGGGTTTCAGCTTGAGGAACATCTGTACCAGCTTGTCACATGAGGCTGGAGGGGGTAGTTCTCCGAACACCACCAGATAGGTCCTTATCAGCTTCTGTACCCGCGGGTCCAATACCTTGATCTTGTCCTCCATGTCCTCGTCGGAGTGTAAGTTGCTTGCCCCTTGAATAGACGTCGGGAGGTGGTCCTCCACCGACTCTTCGCCCATGGTAGTATCCTTCAGCCCTTGGTGGGCATATAGAAGGTCTTGCTCGACCATCTCCGATGGACGATGGCAACATAGGCACGCTCGAGGGGGCTCACATACACATTCCTCCGAGAGGTCGTCCTCCTCTGGGGTCCTCACATGGGCGCCCCACACGCTCTTCATGAGCTTGAGATCTACCTCCCTTTGCCAGGTGGTGATCTTCTGTTCGAGGTCCTCCTTCAGTTGGGATAGGTCTCCCATACGTCCTTGCTTCAGTGGCCATGAGCTGCGGGTAGGCTTCGCGTAGCATAGCTTTTTCGCCACCAACTTCCTCTTGGAATCCTAATACTCCCTGAGCCTGGATCGAGGGTCCAGCTCTTCATCCACGGGGTCTTCCACCCTCATGGAGAGTAGGGGTTTTAGTGGGGCGACGTACTCGGCGTTCTCCACTTCCTCCACACAGGTCTGCACGAGGAAGGCGTCGTGCTCAGTTTCGTCATCTGAGTGGATAGAGCTAGGTAGCTCAGATACTCCACACTCAGAGACTCCATCAGGAACAGGTACATGACAGGGAGAGTTGGGGGCGTTGGTGTCAGTCACGACGTACTCATCTCCTCCGGGTGTAGTCTCAACAGCATCTTGAGGTCGTAGTCGATCCTTCAAGTCACCCAAGGCGAGTCCATCGCTTTCTCGTTGTATAGCCTGGACCAGAGTCGGGTCCAGATCCTCCCAGGGAATGGAGGTAAGACCTCCGTCCACCACGCTTAGCATACTCCCCCATCCGGGCTTCCCAATGGGCGTCTTGCGTCCTAGAGGCACGTAGATGGCCTCATCAGGTAACCGCACAGAGCTGATAGTCAGCTTGTCAAGGAGGGTTCGCCAGTACTCGTTGCCCCCATGGGCTCCCCAATTGGGGGAACACAGGACCATACGGGAACGTTCCAAGGCCACCTTGGTCAGCACCTTCCCCAGTTCGCTGAATCTGGGGTTCCTGTAGGCCATCCCGAAAGAGGGCCAGTAAAATTTGTAGCTGCAGTTCTTCCCCTTGCTGCAGTATAGGTCCAGTACATGTTGCTTGTGGCTGGCGAACAACTCCACACTTAGGTCTTCTCGAGAGTAACCCAACTCCTTCAGACCTTGGTCTAGGACTTCCCCCAATAGTTGATAGTCCTCAGTTTTGGAGGCCGCCATCATGTTAGAGGGCTCCTCCTTCGATAGCCTCAGGTAACTCGAGGTATGTTCCGACTGCTCCAGTGGCACAGACTCTCTGCCACTGCCGTGGTCCACGTAGAGGAGGTAGGGCGCTTGCAGCGTCAGGGATTGTATCTGGGAGTGCTGCACGAAGAAGTCAGTCCCCAGTACAAAGTCGAAGGCATCAGTGTCCATCACATAGAACCGATGGGCGATAGTCCTGGAGCCCATAGGTACCTTCACCTCACAGTCCCCGCAGCTGTGCACCACATGTCCATCCCCCATGCGTATAGCGGCGGTGGTCATGGTGTTCTTCAGGCTCCCACAAGGTAAAATTTTCTTGGCCACTATACTTATTGTGGCGCCAGTATCCAGTACCCCCAGGTATTCACGTCCCCCTAGTCGGATACGTACCCA
Source organism: Eutreptiella sp. 'Long Island Sound 2002' (assembly GCA_964036045.1). NCBI lineage: Eukaryota > Euglenozoa > Euglenophyceae > Eutreptiales > Eutreptiaceae > Eutreptiella > Eutreptiella sp. 'Long Island Sound 2002'. The sequence goes on from OZ038378.1 coordinate 172,147,545, forward strand.
AAACACCAGGTCTTGGGTGCCACCAGAGCGTCCCCGTCAGAACTCCGCGGGACAGGTCACCTCGAACCCCTTGTTCCGCAACTTGCGGGCCATCCTCATGAAACGGCTCCTCTTCTTAGCGTTGCCGTCGTCACCACCTTCATGCTCATGCTTGGCTCCTTGTTCTTGCTGGGCCTGCGTCTGTGAGCGTGTGGTAGGTCCAGACTGCCCTCCAGAGGGCTCGGAGTTCCCCCCTGGATTAGGGTTGGGGTTGCCTCCGTTCTTGTCCTTGTTCTTGTTGTCGGGCTGGCGGTTAGCGCCTCCTCCTCGTCCACCTTGACCCTTGTCTTGACCACCTTGACCACGTCCTTTCGACTTGCCCTTGCCGGAGTCGTTGCCTTTGGCCTTGCCTCCACCTTTGCCTGAGCCTTTGCCAGGATCTTCCCCCTTAAGCTTCGCCGATAGGCGTTGCTTATGGTAGCACTCATCCTCGTAGTGCTTCCGCTTACCGCAGAATGCACACGTGATGGTGCAGCGGTAATGATCCGGCAGCTTCGCTTTGGCGCCCGTGTTCTTTTCCTGCTGCTTCCCCTGGACTACAAAGCAGTCTCGCTGCTCGCAGTCAGAGGCGTGCTGCAGGTGGCCCTGCTCGTCTCTGGCATCACACCAGAATAGCTCCTTCACGTTCTCCATTAGACGGGCGTGGGCGTGTTTGGGGGTAGTCCCCTGCCCAGGTCGGGACCCTTGGTACCCTTTGCCTCCAGAACCTCCACCACCAGGACGGTAGTTGTTCAGGTGCTGGTCGCTCTCCTTCTCCAGCGCCATCTCCAGGAGCAGCACGCATAGATCCTCGTAGCGGAGGGATCTAGCCTTGCGCTCAGCCGTCAAACGGCACTCGTCCCATAGCTCTCGGGGGAGCTTGGCGCACAACCAGAACAGCAGGTCGTCGCTGCTGTAGGAACCGGGCGTCAGTCGTCCAGCCCAGTGATCCAGGTCAGCCAACAGCTCGGAGACCCTGCCAGGTTTGGGGTTGTTGGGCAGCACGGGCAGGTTCTGGATCTCGGCCCTGATGGAGAGGTCGGTTTCGTAGGTTGGGTACTGCCTCTTCAGGGCAACCAACACGTCGGCAAAGGTGGCGGAGTTAGTTACGATCTGCCTGACCTGCTTCTCCAGGTACTTGGTCTTGCAGCACTGCAGGAGCAGATCGCACTTCACTCGCCCACTCGCGTGGGTTTGGCCGGTCAGTCGTAGGAACCGGCCAAAGTTCTCAGCGAACTCGCTGAAGTCCTTGCCTGTGAACTCAGGCAGGTTCACCACTATCTTGGAGGTGGCGATAGCCTTCGCCTCCTGAGCTCGGCGTCCTTTGAAGCCGGTTCGGACCCCCGTGGCCATCTTGGGGTCACTTGGGGTGTGTATCTATGTGCCGGCAAGCCGCCATTCGCTGATATCATACTCTCCCGTCCACCTGACCTAACCCGATGTGATAGTGTGATAGGTTTGGCCATTCCGGCTATGAGCGGCCACATTCAGTACCGAGGCGCCGCCAGCGGAGATTTTTATATCAGAATATCAGAAATCAACAGGGTTTTAGTATCATAATGTTTCCGTAATTTTTCAGCTTTTCGTTCTGATGGTCAATGTATCGGCGACCGTCAGTTGGCTCGCGATTTTGCGTTAACCGATTGGTTAACTGTTATTTCCAGATATTTTGGCGGATACTCCGTTGAAGGGTCAGATTTCATCAGCAAAGGGTTCGTTGCTTCCGCAATTTTCTAAATAAGCACTCGAAATTTTAATCTGAATTTTTCGCGATGTCGAAATCGGATTTTCGACTTCGACATCGCCGCACTTGATTTGGACTTCTTCGAGTGGTCATACTCTTTTCCCTATGCCCGAATCAGGTTTCCCTTATACTTGCCACCCATTTGACTTGGAGATATAAGGGAAACAAAAACGAATCGTGGGACCACTTTGAAGGACCATATCTACGCGCGAGTGTGAGGAAAGAGAATAAGAAAGGTTGGGTTGCAAGCGCCTTAGTCTCAAGTTAATTTAGGAAGCATCAAACGCCTTTGGTGCGCACACATGCCCGGTGTAGCAAGGGAAAAGGGTGAAGAGGGTATAATGTGATATATAACTCTTGGACCGTGCAACCGAATATTTTAATGCGACTTTCGAGTGTACCGCATGAGTGTTGGGGTTGCATAGATACTTTCCTTGGGTTCCTGCGTATTTTTAACGTGAAGTTATGCCCATGGAGGGGCATGGCATATCATGGTGGGAGCCACTTTTGAGGGTATGTTTTATATGCATGGTATATGTCTTGATATGCTCACGCCCATGTTATATATCTTCGTGTGGCCGAAGAGATGGGGAGCCATACGTGACAAGGGTTTTGCCCATGTCCCAATTGTGGAATTCAAAGCGCTAGACTAAGTCTACCGCATATGTATTGCTCATGGTATGTTTGGGAAAGAGATCCATGAGTGCACTCCCGTTTTCATGGGGCATGTAGATATTGGTGGCGAAGGTATCTCCATGCGCCCGATTGGGGATCCAAGTGGGGGAATTGTTCGCAAATGGTTCCAATCATTTGTGTATTGAACCATGAGCGGATATCATGGGTGGGCATAGAGATATAGTATCATGACAACTTTGTATTTGGACATATTTTCATGTTTTTGACCTCATTTTATGCTCATTTTTGTGTTTTATGTGTTCAACTGGTCGGCTAACAGCAAAGTGCCTAGAGATCCGTGAACTATGGTATGTTGCTTATATGTTGGCATATGCTTCGTTGTTGTACCTCACCATATGCCGGATCACGTGGTCACTTTGGCTTGGCACACGAGGCCTCACAAAATTAGGTCTCAAACTCATGAGCTGACTTGTGAAGCATGCCATGTACATAACCGGAGGAGTTTCGGAGCCAATGATGGGATATTCTTGGGCATGGACCTTTGGTCTATATCACCCTTGTATATTACTTTCCGGTTTGACACATGCTTGGAGCATATGAACATTTGCCATATGCATTTTTGAGTATACAATTGATTTTTGGGCATAATGGTGTGATTTGCCTGATTTTGCCATGTTGTGAGGTCATCTTCATGGGGCAGTTCTCCAAGCCCATTCGACTCCAAGTCCAACCAAGTTTATGTCGGGGTAGGGCATGGTCCTGAGTGCCACTCTAGGCCATGACACGCCACCTCCCCTATTGGGCTAGGATTTATAGGCTTGGGAGTGAACACATTTTTGGGGATTATGTAGTGACTTGTGACACATGGCATTCAGCCATCTCATTTGACCGGGTTCAGGGCAATATGTTGGTGAGTCAAGGGAAGGTCTTGAGTCCAGGGAATGAGGGGTTTATGGCTGTGAATGTGTACGTTTCCATCTTTCCCCAACCTTGCTTTATTTGTGTTCATATGCCAATTTCAGGGCTTTCCTCTTTGGTGCAATTCTTGTACATGCCCGCCACCGTGAGACGACCGGTGTGCTGAACGGAAGCCCGCAGCCTGATTTGGATTGTGAATTGGGTTATTGCTGTATTTGTGGGATCTGGTTGCCATTCAGGGTTGAAGGAGGATTTTATTTTCTATATTTTTGGATTTGGAACCTTGGATTTTGAGCAATGCAATCGTTGATCAGGAGCAAATCGGCGGGGGTTACAGGCGGAAGGGGCACAGCGGGGGCCGGTCCTGGTAGGGACCTTCTTTATGGTAGCAGTGAAACCAGACCGGGTGGTCAGGAGCAGAGGTCGCAGTGGCATGGGCAGCAACATTGCTTGGCACCGAAGACATAACGATAGTGTTGACTGAATAGTATCCTGCAAACAGATATGGTACACATAGCCAATGAAATACCTGATATGCACATATGAGAAATCCACCCTATCATCCACTAATTGATATAACTACTAAACATCCATGATTGCCTTATCTATCCCACATCCTATGTTCCTAACAAGGAAATGGAATATGATATACCCTATCCCACATATATCCCATATATAGGGCCAAATAATGCTCTCTTAGGGGTAAAATGCCAGGGTAGGGTTGTGACCTGCTTCACCCCCCCACTTAAAACGACTGCCACGGGCAGGAAGTACATGCCCAAGAGGAACGTAGCAGTCACAAACAGCAGCAAATCACAGGTTAGCAGATTCCCTCCCATAGGGAATCGAACCTACGCAGGCAATCTTGGAGCCGGCCGCACGACCGCTGAAGTAGCTCCCATCGGTGGGAATCGAACCACCGCCAAAACACACAAATTGACGAACGGGATCCCGCAGGTCCCGCAATAAGTAGTCGGGGGGCTAGGGCGTCTGGCACACACAATTTACCCTCCATCCACAGCTTCCCCCCATCCAACGAGTACTCAGCAAAAATCCCATCCTTGTGAGCATCTTTGGATTGGAGATTTCCAAAGACCTCTTTAAACATGGGATCCTGCAGATAATCGGACGTCCAGTCACGGATGATCAGGGAATCTTTCGGCAGGGGTGGAGTTTTGGCCGGATCTCGACGCTTAATGCCCTGGATCAACCGAAATCTACTTACTCGTCGGGTATAATCAAACCGTTTCACACTCCCTGAGGAGGGATCGGTGACTTTTTCCACGACTTTCAGTGTTTTGGTGCAGATCTGATGAGCATGCGCCGGATCTGTGATGGCCGTGATGTCGTGACACGGTAATGCGTGTTGTTTAACAGCGCATTGCATGCATGCACGTCGAATGAGCTTTTTTTCTTCCTGATCCCATTCGATGATGACATGGCGGTCCTGCTCCGTACCATGGATGTTGGTACTTTGCAGCCCCTCTGAGGCGGGGTAAGCCCATCGGCTCAGAGCATCCGCTACCGTGTTATGTTTTCCAGGCAAATACGACACATGGAGGTCAAACAGACTGAGAAATTCGTGCCATCTGGCCCGTCGGCCAGCTGGGCTCGCGACAGTATCAATGTGTTCAGTGGCCCAATACTCCAGAGATCGATGATCCGTCAGGACCTCAACTCGATTGGTGCCAACCCACGATTGGTACTTTTTTAAAGCACAGATGATGGCATATGTTTCTTGCTCACGCGGCGACCATTGCATTTGGCGTGGGGCTAGCTTCCGAGACCAAAATGCAAGAGGGTAATGATCGCCGGTGGCTTCATCAACCTGTTCAAGGACAGCTCCGATCGCGTACCTAGAAGCGTCGGTTCTAATGTAGAAGGGTCGGTCAAATTGGGGCACATGCAACGTGGCGACTTCACAGAGGGCCGCCTTCAAGTGATGGAAGGCCTCCTCGCACTCGTCAGTCCACTTGACACGAACCTTTGAACCTGCCTTGCCTGCATCTCTCCCTACCTTCAATAATTCAGTGAGGGGGGCAGCAAATTTGGCATAATTCGGCACAAAAGTGTGGTAAAAATTGCAACAACCCAGGAATCCTCTCAACTCCGTGATCGTCTCAGGGCGCTTCCACTTCTGAATAGCGACGAGCTTCCCTGGACTGGGTCGTCGGGTGCCATTCTCTAGGAGAGAACCACAAAATTCGACTGATTTTAAAAATAATTTTCCCTTCTTTGGCCCACAAATCAGCTGATTGGCGTCAAGAATGTCCAAAACTTGGTTCAGCTGCTTCTCATGTAGGGCCACCAGCTCGGCTTCGGTCAGTCCCTCCCCTTCCGTCGCGATGATTATGTCATGTATGTACACGCTCACGAAGGCACGAAGCTCAGGATGAGCTGAAAAAAGCACATCTTCCATCATTCTTTGAAAAAACGAAGGGGCATTCTTCAGGCCCATGGGCATGACTGTCCACTGGACTGGGCCACATGGCGTGCACATACAGGTGAGAGGTCCGATGTCCTTCCTCAACGGCATTTGGTGAAAGCCGTGACGGAGATCCAGCACAGAAAACAAACGACCTCTTGCCCTCTTGGCGATTTCCTCCTCAATGAGGGGCAGGGGGTGCGAATCCGCCTTGGTTTCGGCGTTGAGGTTGCGAAAATCAACAACCATTCGCCAACCATCAATAGTGTTCTGGTTTGCAGGCGGTGGCTTCGGGACTGTGAAGGGTGCACAGCACCATTCGCTGGTCATACAACCCTCAAGCCAACCAAATTCCCTGAGATTTCTCTCGATGATTTTTCTGAGTATCTCATGTTTGTGTCCATGATTTTCATAAGGGCGCTGTTTTTTTGCCTTGTACCCTTCACGAAGCTCGATGAAGGCTTCACGAACTGCCCACGGACAGGGGGGTCTTTGATCAACTTCCCTGAAAGGGTTGTGTCCTTCCGTTCCTCAAAAATCTTTTCTCTTGACTTGGAACACAATTCAGTGTCCACCTGATCGCCAGGAATTACTGTCGAAAAAACTTTGGCGACTTCTTCGGCTTTGGCAGGAAGGATCTTCTTACGGATGTCCCTAAACAGGTCCGTATCAACTGCCTCTTGAAGATAGGTGGGTCGTGTGTCGAAATCCCAGAGATTCTCCTCGTGATCCAGCTCCTCGAAAGGATCCATGAAAGCTTCCACAGGGGGTTTTTCATAAAAAACTCTGAATTTGCGGCGCGATTTCAGATTTTTCTTCGCCCGTGCACTGAAGATTCTTTTGGATGTCGATCGTATTGGGGAAGAGGGAGACGAGGCGGATCCATTGGACGTTGGATCACCTTGGGTATCTGACGGACAAAAATCAGAAAAAATAGATTCATCATCAGTACCACGCTCAACCTCAGATTCAGACCCAACACAAGAATCAGTACCAGAATCAGCAGAATTAGAGTCAGAAAGCTTTCCATCCACCAGGAATGCAAGCGAACTCCAGGACCGCTGTGGCAGGGGACCTGTGTCGTCCCTGGCATACAGCTTAATCTTCCTGGGAAGTTCGATGTAATCTACACAAATGTCTTGTAATTCCTGAAACCAAGGCTTGTCGTCCCACAAGGGCACAACTAAAATTGCCTGGGTTTTATCTTGCTTGATTTTGTGGATGACCTGCTGGATTAAGTGAAACGGAGGATTAATCCACAACTTCTTGTCCCATTTATGGGTCCAAGCGTCGCTAAAGTGCTTGTCAAAGCGCTTGTTCTTACGGTTAGCAAAGGCAAGATACTGTGGCCAAAAGGAATGGTGTTCATGAAAATATTCACAAATTGCATCGCGCCATTTGTCGACAACTCTGTAGGATGAAGAGTGCCAGCGCGAAGGGCGTCGTGGCTGGGAGTCCCTACGAAGACATTCTAACTCTTGGGAGTAATCGGCACTCCCATTCACCTCTGCAATGGTGACATCTTCACCAAATTTTGGTGTCACCTTTTGCTTCAAAAATTCTTCTGCACTTTTAAACCCTGCGTGCAAAAAACGAAATTCAGGACGCTCCAAGGGACCTGACTCCAGCAAAAAACAACGACGATGACCTACGGGCGCTACCCTGTTCTTGCGAAGCCAAGGATGGCCCAAATAAAGGTCATACTTTATGTCGGCACGATAGAAGTAGTCATCCTTAAGGACAACTTCTTCCACATTTTGCTCTTCCCAAAGGTCTTGAGCGACCAAATGAGTTGATATATAACAACCGCGTTGCCCACCTGCGAGAGAATGTCCAGAAACTCCCTCGAGGGTAACAGGATGAGGCGACTCAAACACGCAGTCGTCGGGTAAGAATGAATTGGATTGGAGATTTACCTCTGATCCATTGTCACACAAACAAGTGGCGAGGTGGAAATTTCCCTTGCAATCAGAGACCCACAGCTTTGTGACAAACTGACGGGCCCTGTGCTTGGAGTGTACACCAACCTCGTCCACTACAACGGAAGGATCCGCTGCCAGATCCAGGGGAGAGGAGACAAGCGACCCTACATCAAGTAATGGTCGATCTGGAATCTGGGGATCATGCCTGAAATCGCCTGGGGAGGGGCAATTTTCGTGGCTCCCCTAGGCGTTCTGACCTCCAGCGGCTGCATTAACATTGTGAACACAGCCTGATTCGTCGATCCACTCCTCTTGGAACGGATCATCTGCTGGATTCAGGGCATTTTCGACATAATCTCGATCCGCATCGGACACCTGATCTGCACCTGAGACCTGATCCACACGATGGTTGCCCTTTCCACGTCCACGGCCACGGCCGCCGGATGATGGACCACCACCGTCGCCACGCCCTCTGCCCTTACCAGAGAAAGGGGTTCCTGAAGGATTTCCCTTACCTTTACCCTGTGATCCTGGAGCATTTCCTTTGTTTGTACCGGATTGAGGGGTTTGGCCTGGATTTCGATTTCCGCCTCCGGCGTTGCCATTGGGACTTGTCTGGCCGTTTGGCTGCCCACCGGAGCCGGATGGCGTCCGATTTCCTTTGCCTTGGGACCCGCCAGGGCCTCCAGTATTTTTGTTTCCACCGGAGGGGGTCGGATTACCCTTTCCCCCCTTTGCACCATGCACCTGTCTGTCATTCCTGTCTGAATTCTGCGAATTACTGACATTTTCACCAATCACCTTGTGATTGTAAGCAGACCATCGGTGATTACCAGTAGAATGCGTCTTAGCTCGGTTCGTAGAACCTAAAGTAAGGCAGATGCTACAATGATCCTGAACATTCCGGGTGTCATTCACCTTTTTGTTGCCCTTTTGGGCCCCATTTTGGGTGTTTTGCTGGGTATTCTTGTTTCCCCCAAGACCCTCATGGAAATTTTGATTGGCGGCGTCAGCGAGCCGCTCAACCTCTTCCCACAGTTCCTGCGGGGTGAACGAAAACACCCAGTTCCTGGCCTTCAGGCGATGGCCGTGGAAACTTACTCCCCTGTTGAGGACTTGGACAAACAAGTCCCGATCCTCGTGTTCATTAAACTTGATTTTCCACGTGTTTTCAGTGAATTTCACCTTGGTAAACGACGTGGGGGAACACTTTTGAAGTGCTTCCCTGACGGTGAACCTGTTGGCCGAGGCATCGAAGCCATCGACCTCCGCCCACCAGGTCTTGACCTTTTCTTCGGACTGTTTATTCCGAAGGGTGGCGGCGGTTTCTGAGGGGATCTTGTCAAAAATCAGATTTTTCAGCTCGGCACTAGAAAATTTTTCGCCTGAATGTTCAGATTCTTCTACGAGATTCCAGAAGCGCTGTCTCTTGTCTTGCACTTCGTGCAAGATTAATCGCGAGAATGAAGGAAAATTCTTCAACATCTGGTGGTAATGGTCCTCTGGCAGCCGGGATCCACGTACCTCCAACTGTTCCCACACCTCATCAAAGGTAAGGGGGGAACTTGAATCCTCACGATCACTCCAGGTCCTGGGCCAAGTGTTGGCCGGCGCTCCCTCAAGGCAGTCCAAGAGGGCCATCAGGAACTGATCATCTTGAAGTTTTTGGGTCTTAACCCACAGTTTAAATTCCCGTTGGAACTGAGGCCAACGTCTGGGGTTTCCATTATACTTCGGTTGCTTGGCAACCTGGCGAAGTCGCAATGATGTAGGATTAAGGAGTGAATCCAGCCCAACACCGGCCGTAATGTCAGACACCTTGGCGGCATCATTAGCCACACCAGCTCCGGCGAGGGTCTGGGCGAGCAACATCTGGGCTAATGCATTGGAATCAGCAGCAGGAAGGGCAGTACGGGAGGCAGTTCGCTTGGCATTCTGAGCCTCAGTCCTAGCCTTCGCCGACCTACTCTGAGATCGAGAGATTGTAACCCTTTCCTTTAGCTTAGTCCTGCTGATCCTTGCATCGGTGGTCTTAGAGTCCACCGAAGGAGCAATCGAAAAAATTTCTGTCGCCTCCTCCGACGGTTCTGTTGTTTGTTCCACCGATGATGCGCCCTCAGACCGCATGTGTGTCTTGAAAAGATCTTTAATTCCCAGCGTCTGAATGATGAGTTGCATTTGATCTTTGAGCAATTGGAGCTCAGTATCTCGCTGTAATCTGCAAGAGCAGTCGGCAGGACAGTACATACCGTGTCCTGAAGGGCCTGAGCAGGCTGTCGGACCGCTAATCTCAGTGGTTCGCAGCCAGGAGTCCACTTGTGGAGCTCCTTCAGCCCTAATTTCCAGGCTTGCCTGCCTGGCTGCCTCTAAAATTCCTTCCTCAACCGCGGCGGCTAGATGGTCGCGGATGGAAACAGAGGGATGAGGGGCGGAGGGCCCGGCAACAGGTGCCTTGGTCTTCTCCTTCGGAAAAGGGCTTGACTCCCAGATCTGCAAAAAAATGGCAAAAGAGTCATCTTCTTGGGAACACCACCACATCCTGGTATTAATTTCTTCTTGAAGGAGGAAAAAATATTCGAATAAAAAATCAGAGGCGATTCTTTCTTGACCTATCAGCTTAGACGTGGCTAATAGACAAAGGGCCTCAAGCGCCTCAAGGTTACGGGTCACTTCTGAAGACAAATGGTTGTCCCATTGTGCCCAAGAGGCTGGTCGATTATAGGTAGGTACCTCACCTGGACCACCCATCTCAATGTCGTCAATGTCGGCGTCGATGGTCTCAAAATGTGGACATTGGTAAGGAGTGTTAGTACCTGCCAGGTCCGTAAGCTCCACCGGAGCGTTGCCATCGGCGTAGGCTGGGAGATTCCAGCTGCTTGATGGCCAATTTCGACTGGGATCTTGATTGTAATCTGGGCCTCCACAGCTGCTGATTTGTGCCCTTCTTGGGCAATTTGGGCTTGCGCAAGGCATTCCTCTCAAGGCCTCGTTCGCACAGCACCACGGCAGCGTAATCGTTACGTCTCCGGAGGTGGCGGAGTCTACGGGGCCGTACTGGGGAGCTAGCTGTGGTTGGGACACCAAAGGAACAACATTCAGGTAGCCTCTGCTACCATGAAAGTGCTGCCCTGGGTCGTTGAGGGTGCCGGAGGGCTCGGGGCCGGCAAGACCAGTGGGGCAGGCACGCGAGGAGTCTCCCTGGATGTTGTTATTGGGGGTAGAACCGGATACTCGGACACCAACGGAGGCGAGAGCAGCAACAACTGAGGCAAGGTCCATGCTGATTGTGGTCCGGCAGAAAATCCCAGTCTATGAAGAAAATTGAGGCGGATTATTCTAAATACATCTGAGTGTTCAAAACTGTCTGAAAAGATTTAAATAATCCAATTATGTAAAAATGTTTGGCCGATCTGGCCCGCGAGCGCGCGTCAGCGGCAAATGGCAATTCCAGCTAAAATAGCGGAACGCGGCGGATTTACGGGGAATGGACCGCGGAATCAAATCCGGCATATCAGAAATATATAGGAAATATCCTGAGACTGAGCTGCGAGGCGGCGATTCCGCCGAAGCAAAGAAAATGACCAAAATGTAGCCAATCTGGACAGAATGTCTGAAAATCTGAGCAGATGGGGCTAGCCGCACTTACACCTGTGTGTCGGTTCTGTTTACAAGTGGGCCTTTGGCCAGGCCTTGTCTCGGTCTTTTACAAGCAAGTAATCAAGCAAGTTTACATCTTACAAGCAAGAGCTCACTCATTACTACAAGCGTTACGGGCAAGCGCATCAAGAACATCAAGCACATCAAGCCCTCATAAACGATCTAAAGCACGTGGGTGCAAGGTGTGGGCATCGTACCCGTGTTTTGGTTTGTGCCTAAATGATCGTCGATCATTTACCCTGAGGCCATCGTGACCTCTTTCCTCTAATTAGTGAGCTACCGCGCGCACGGTGGGCCATCGTGGCCGTGTTTGTTAAGTGGCCTAAGCATGCACAAGACAGTGGCGAGCACAAGTCAGTCATGCATCCCTGACCTCTACCTTTGTTTCCCCACGTGCTCCCTGCTGCAGGCACAGTCCTAAGTTGCTGTCAGTGTCTCCTATCCCTGTTGCTGGCTCTTCTTTGTCAAAAGTAAAAATTTGGCACTGTCGCGTCGCGCCGCTTCGCATGTACCATTACCTTCAGTTTTGTTTAAAAGTGTGATTTCACTTTGCCTTTAGTTTTAATTCTTTGAAAAACTACCTGCCCTTACCTGCTGGACCCCACATGCCTCATGCGACACGCAGGGACCAGACTCTACGCGCAACAGCTCGCGATTTCGCCTAGAGTGTTAAACTGGTGGCATAAATGGGAGTCCCCCCACGCACATGGCCGTCGACTGTGGTCGATGATTAAACATAGGTTGTTTGGCTCACGGCTATATACTCATTGCATGAAAGTAGCCGCCGGATGTGCCCAATGTGCTGTCTCGACGCCCCCCAGCGCGAAGAAGCACGGCCATCTGAGGCCTCATCCTATTCCGGAGCGCCTCTTTAACAGAGTCACCAGTGATTTCTTCTATCTCGGTGAACTCGATGACGAAGAGTGCCATTGGACTAACAAAAAAGTCAATGGTGTGCTCCTCATTCAGTGCCGTCATTCCGGCTACATTCAAGTGTTGCCTTGCAACATTGAGTCGATGACTGGCAAGGCTGCCGCCAAATGGTGCGCGCAGACCTGGATGGGAGGTTGGGACGTCCCATCCGAGGTGGTGACGGATTCAGGCAAAGAGTACACCTCCGAATGGTGGAGAGAATTATGTGCTCGCCTTGGAATCCACCACCTCCGATGTGAAATCCACTCGCATCGAGCGCTGCCTGGCGAAAGAGCCGGCCGCTCAATTATAAATATGCTTCGTAAGGAGCTCGCGAGTGACAAGGATTTCCATTGGATGGAAGTTCTCTTCGCATTGCTTCGCCGCTACCACAACACGCCTTTGTATCATGGCCTTTCTCCAAATGAAATTGTCTTTGGACGAAAGAAGTGTTGGTGGAACATGCCGTTGAATAATCCTCGCCCCTGTAAAGATGCTTCGCTGTTTTTGGACGAAGTCCAACGAGAAGATAAAACTGCGTCGAAATTAATCGAGAAGCATCAAGCTGACTGGCTTTGGGTTCAGAATCAAGGTCGAAAAAACCCCCACAATTTTGAAGTCGATGATCGAGTTTGGCTTCGAAAATCCGAAACCACCCTGGACGGAGATGACAAGCTTCTTCCCTTGTGGGAGGGGCCATTCGCTGTTACAGCGCGTCTTGGTGAGAACAGGTGGAGGATTCGTGTGGATGTCAGCAGGGAAATTGACGTTTCGGGCGATCGCCTCAAGAGAGAGATCCCCTCCCCCAAGGATCGGGTTAAACCCCTTTTTTGGACTGCGAAACATTTGTTTGATCGGGTCATCGAAGGGGGGAAGTACGAACTCAAGAGGATTGTTGAAGCAAGACGTGACGCCAAGGGCGAATGGGAATTTCTGTGTGAGTGGAGGGGCTTTGATTCCAGTCACAACAACTGGGAACCAGCCCAATCTTTTGTCCATGGATACACCAAGGGGTTCATCGACTTCCTGAAGAAGCACCCCGAAATTGGAGTACTCCTGACAGATTGTTTGTCGAAACCAGACAGACAAGTGGAGAGCGACGGAAAACGACCTGTGGTGAATCGAGATCCAGCCTTTTACGGCCCTCAGCAGCCACATTCCAGGGCTGATCCGTCGATCCCCCCTCCTGCGGTCAGGCCAGCCCAGGAGCCAAATGAGGACCAAGCTTCAAGTTCGGCCGCTGATTTGCAGCGCCCAAGCCGTACGAGGGCCAGGCCAGACAGGTTGGTGGTCACATGTATTCGTGCTTGGCCGAATTGAGGAAGCCATCCTACCACATTCTGCTCAATCCACTGTTCATTCTTTCTGTTTATGTCATGATGTGGAGAACTGCGAATGTTTGATAATTTGACGTCAATCAATCAATTTTTCTTTGGTCTCCGTTCGGTAGCGTATCGAAAGTCGAAAACCGAAAGCCACGGAGTGTGCTGCCGTGTTCAGAAAAAACCAAACTCAGGCTTAATTCAGGCAGATTCGGGGTAATCTTGTCTCTGTTGGTCTGTGCATCTTTGGAATTTGGCTACTCGTGCAGATGGAAGCAAATGTACATAATCAAAACGCTGGCCAGCGACAGTCGCCCTTTTCAGCGACATTCACCCCTACAGGCACCCCCTGTAGTACTGGCTGCACCAGATGCGACGCCAGGAACTCAGATCGTACCTTCATTTGCTGTGATGCTAACGCCAAAGTCCAGATTCAGATCCAGGATCCTCAAATTTGCCTTGAATTTCTCAGGTTTGTCCATCATTCTGCCACTGTTGTGCAAAACCCAGACGTCAATTGTTCAGACAATCTTCAGATAGGAGCTCTAGGGACTTCTAACAGCAACCTCTGAAGTCCGTAAGCTTCGTTGTATTTTTGGCACACGTCAATGTGAGCTCAATCTGACCTGAAACTGTCGAAAATGGTGAATCCAAGTGTCTTGTGGGACTCCATCGAAAGATTGGCCTTGTCCAAGTCGATTGACACCACCGCCACTGTAAATTCGGTGTCTCTCAGTTATATACTGTCAGTAAAGCGCCTTCAGCGAACCTTCGGCGCGTTATATGCCAAGGATCCAGGGCCAGCATGTCCCATCATGATGCATCATCACATGATCCACATTTTCATAGAATCTGTTAGATGCTCGCGAATCAACGTGCCGGAAAGCACAATTGAGCTGAATAAACGACAATATATATTAACTTTAGTCTAAACGAAGGTGTTGGTAGTTTTAGTTCTAGACATGCCGCTTCATTTCACCTTCATCTCAGGGAATTTACTCATTTTAGGACAATTTAGGTTGATTGCCTTGTCATCTCCCCTCATTCCTCGAAGATCTGTTTAGATCTAAGTGAACAGAAAGACATCCTTACCTTCTGTGGTTCACTTAGGGTCTGCAGACTACATTTGTATTTGTTTGCCCTCTCGGTGATTGCTTAATCTCCTCCATCTCTGCTTAGATTGATTCCCAATCTTGTTGAATTTTGTGATCATCCACCAGATGCGCCCATTCTGAGCCACATGCTGCACTTTTCAGAACGAGAAAAGCGGGATTAACACGATGTAGAGTTCGGCGAGGACACCGTAGCGTGCCCGCGACAGCGAAACTGTGCCAGAGCGCTGAGATGTCAGTCCATTTCTTGATCCCCCCACTCAATCCACCGATAATCTACCTCATTCTCAACCAATGCATGGTTTGGTATCGATTCTCGATACGTTTACATGCTTTTTAGCCCTTGACCTAATGTTTTACTGCACGGAGGACTGTTCGTCACTTCTCATTCTGTCTCATTTCAGGTTCATTCATCCTGATTCAGTGCCAATTCAGCCCAAATCAGGTCATATCAAGCAGATTTCGCCCCATCGAGGCTACATTTCTATGTTTTTCTGGGACTTACCCGCACTACGTTCTTCGTTGACGTAGCGACACACCCCAGTGTGTTTTTGGAGGGGGAGTGTAAGTGCGGCTAGCCCCATCTGCTCAGATTTTCAGACATTCTGTCCAGATTGGCTACATTTTGGTCATTTTCTTTGCTTCGGCGGAATCGCCGCCTCGCAGCTCAGTCTCAGGATATTTCCTATATATTTCTGATATGCCGGATTTGATTCCGCGGTCCATTCCCCGTAAATCCGCCGCGTTCCGCTATTTTAGCTGGAATTGCCATTTGCCGCTGACGCGCGCTCGCGGGCCAGATCGGCCAAACATTTTTACATAATTGGATTATTTAAATCTTTTCAGACAGTTTTGGACACTCAGATGTATTTAGAATAATCCGCCTCAATTTTCTTCATAGACTGGGATTTTCTGCCGGACCACAATCAGCATGGACCTTGCTTCAGTTGTTGCTGCTCTCGCCTCCGTTGGTGTCCGAGTATCCGGTTCTACCCCCAATAACAACATCCAGGGAGACTCCTCGCGTGCCTGCCCCACTGGTCTTGCCGGCCCCGAGCCCTCCGGCACCCTCAACGACCCAGGGCAGCACTTTCAACAGGAAACCAAGGCCGGTGTGCCTTTTGGAATTTGGAAAAGCCACGGTTGTGGCTCGCTGATCCTGCTCATGGGCACGGCTCAGCCAAGGGCCGTGTCCTTGTGGATGTGTAATGTTAGCATGTGTGTCACACGTGATGCACCACATAGAGGGTAAAGGAGGAGGTACGGAGATGGGATGAGGGTGTGAGTAGACACACTTAAATAGACAAACCTCATAACCATGTAATAATAACCTGACCTCACTGCTAACCCCTCACCTAGGAGCCATACTACGTATATATATCATATGTACACATAATAGAGCGATGCACACCGACAAACACAAGACACACTTGCGCGCGCACACCCATTGGCAGGGCCCGGAGGCACACACTCGCCCGGAGGGCATCACAGAGTGTGGGTCTCGCGGTGGCGGACTTGGGGCACGTGATGGGGGCACTCCACACATACGGCACGTGCAAGAGCTTCCACAAACTACTCACGTACGCACAACAAACAGTAAGCATATCCACAATAGAACACGTGTATAGATACGCCACCTTGTTGCTTGGTGTTCGTGTGTGTCTTGGGGGTGTGCGTAAAAACACTTAGGTTAGCTTGCGTGTTACCTTTGTCGGTGGGTGTGCCACCGGCGGGCCGTAGCGCAGGGGGTCACCTCCAGGTTGCAAATTGGGGAGGTCGCCCGTACGGTCCCGCTGGTGTATCAGCCCACCCTGCTCCCCGGGGGCACGATGACACGCCCCGAAGGAGTTTTACTCCCCCAACCCCTCTACACCGTGTATGACGGATTCATGTTTACACCTCCGTGTGTAAACTTGGGCCGGTGTACACGGCTACAAAACCCCAAAGGTAGGTGTCAACCTAGGTCTTGCTTGTTCGGGGGGCGGGTGATAACCAACGTAATAGGCAACCATATAATCCCGTAACTAAATTAATGGCATGCGCACACACACGCTACCATTGGCCACGGGCACACCCGGTTTTGGTGTGTCTCGGACAGAGAGACTCGTGTGTGTTGTGGAAATCCAAGTCCACGCACGGGTCTCTATAAAGAAAAATGCCACGCCCATATCCTAACCCGTTTGGTTGGGTGTTGGGATAGAGGACCCCTCGGGTGTTGTGGAAATCCAAGTCCACTCGTGGGGAACTCTAGAGAAAACATTAATATACATATTCTCTCATAAACATATGCATGTGCACACTCGCCCTTTTCATCATATTGTCTGTTCCCTCTCGTTGCAGGCAGGAATTCCCCCGCGAAATTCATCAAGGACATGAAGAGCACACCCAGCCAGCATGCGGCCCCATGCAATGGCAATGGAGGGTACCCACTCCCAACCCGGGCACGCATAGCGACCGGGGACGAATACCCAGGCGGCGGAGACGGCCCAAATCCGCAACGCCACTCTTTGCCTTTGAAGACCCCACCCACTCATAGAGTGACAGGGCAAAGGCACCCATTGCAATTCATATTAGAATACTTGTATTGTAGAGGACGACCCCTCCCTCTAGGCTTAAGTCCTCGCCGTATGTAGTGGCAATTTTGCACGCCACGAAATTTTTTCCACGTAATGTGAGCCACACGAGTACTTCGTACCCTGTATACCTACCCTCGTGTGGACAAGGGCAAATCGGTGGAAAACCATCACGCCCAACACAAAAAGGGAAAATGGGTTGTACCCGCCAACCCAACGAAGTTCTCAAGCCTTCGCCATTTTGAGCAAATGATTTAGCTCGTTGGCTTGGGTCACGGGTCAGGGACGGTCGTGGGGTCGTGGTTTCGGTACGGGGCGGCACTCCGAAACCTTGCAAACACCACCATGCGCACAACCCGGCAGAGTCTTCGGGAAGTGCTTGCCACGTTGTTAGCACCCTTGACAGGGGGCGTCATCGTGGGCAGGACTGACGCCAGTAGTCCTGGTGGTGGTAGGAGTGCTCCAGTAAGACCCAAGGATAGGGGTTTGAATGGCATTAAGACCCCCGAAAGAACACGTCCCACTTCCGCCCCAGGCTATATGCCACGCCACCCCACCCCAAGGACTCTCAAGCCTTTAGCGGTGAGAGAGGTAGACGGTGGGGTAAACCTGCGGTACCCACCGCCCTGCTCCGGTGGGGATTTTTGTAACCGAGGAGCGCGCCGTGCATGCACATCTTCTTTCCTGTCTCCCACCGCTTCTCGCTCTCTCCTCCCTTCCCCAAACAATAATATATCCATATTGGTTAGGGTTTTCTTTTCGTGGCACGCTCATGAGAGCGGTCCACCAAGGTGGGCAAGGATGTCAACGGTTTGGGTGAGATTCTGTTTCTGCAAGTAATCTCTCCAAACTTTGTTGTAGGACGGTAAGAAGGTTTCAACGGGTTCCTCGGTATCCCAATCTTTGGTATAACCCTCCCACCGCACCTTGAAGAGAAGTCTCTTGCGGTAAGTACGGTGACTTAATATTTTCTTGACATTATAGGTGTCCTCCTCAAACTGGGAGGGCACTCTAGCAACCTCCTCCGTGTAATTTAGAGGCACGGGGGAGCGAGGGGAGTTGACCGTTTTCATTAAACAATCAACGTGGACGTCAACTAACCTCCGTTGGTCCACTTGAATAACATAGAGGTCGTGCGCCTTCTTGGCCACAACCTCATAGGGCCCATCCCAATAGGGACAAGTCTTATCGCCAAGATTTTTGCGTTGGCGACGGACCCATACGCGGTCCCCTTTTGAGAAATTGGGGGACATCCTCCTACTCTTATTATACTTCCGAGCCATTGTCTCTTGCACTTGAATCATAGCCCTCCGTGCAAGAGCAATAAGCTCCTCACGCCGTTGGAAGTAGTGAGCGGCGTCTTGGGCCACCCCCTTAGGCTCAGCAAGAGGAGGCCCCTTAGTACGGTTGTGTTTACCAAACACAATCTCGTTAGGTGTATAACCTGAAGGACCTGTAGTCTCATGCCACGCTCGTACAACGGCGGGCAAAACCTCTACCCAATTAGTTTTCTTTTTCTTCAAGGTAATGGCTTTAGCAACGGCACGCCTTAGCTGCTTGCCAGTATTTTCGGCCTTGCCATTACCTTGGTGCCTACCCGCGAGACACATAGTCGAGCGGGCACCAATCTTAGAACAAAGGGTTTGGAAATATTGGCTCACAAATTGTGGCCCACGGTCGGAGCATATTTCACGAGGGGCTCCGAACCTATCCACCCAGCGCTCCATTACCAAATGGGCCGCTCTTCTCCCCGTTAGCCCTTCATCCTTGTCTTCATGACGGGGTTTAGGAATAGGGATCGCGATGAGGTAGCCGGAAAGCCGGCATACACATAGGAGCATTCGGTCATACACCTCTCCATCGTGGGATGTGGAAGGGTAGTGAAACACATCAAGCGCTATGGAGTCCATGGGCTCCATAGGTATAGGCATAGGGGTCATGTACCCTTGCTTGCGCTTGGTGTCATGCGTGTGAATGGCACATGAGGGACACGTTTGACATTGCAGTTCCACTGCTTTGTACAACCCCTCACCTTCCACGCCATGGTTAATTTCCTTCCAGTGTTTTTCCACACTGGAGGTAGTTAAGAGAAATGCATCATGGTATTCGGCTACCAAACGATGCACTAGCGGCGTAGGAACACACCACCGTCCATTACGGACGAGCTTATTATCCACCAACCTCACTCTATCTTGGAAGCTCCCATTCAAGGCATCTTGCCAAATTTGTTTGTAGCGTTGACAATTTGGGTAGTGTTTAGCCCAATTTATCTCAAAAACATTGGGAGCATCCTCCCCATGTATAGGAGTTGCTTTCTTGTGGGACTTCCAAGATTTTTTTATCTTGACAATTCGCTCCAGTCTCCGAAGCTTTCTCTTTTGCTTCGTCCCCCCCCCCACTGGAGGCGAAGCCAGAGGGGGTGGATCACACGCGGGTGCCCCTTGAGCCCGAGGCGCCGCTTTAGACCTAGTAACAACGGGCGCCACAACCGCCCTAAATACAAGGGGGCGGGCGAGAAGTTCCTCCTTCTCGGCCGCCATCATGTCCCGCACATCCCCGGCCGCTTGGGCCGTCCCATGTATGGACACATCACCCAACGCCGGGTTAGCAGGGTAAGCCCAACGGGACAAGAAATCACCCACGGGGTTCACTGGCCCCGGAGTGTAAACCACATGGAGGTCGAATTTAGAGAACAATTCATGCCAACGCGCTTGGCGTGGAGAGGGACCCCCCACGGTTTTGAGGTCCTCCGTAGCCCAATTTTCAAGGCTACGGTGGTCCGTACGGACCTCCACGCGCTTGTTCCCCACCCAAACATGCCATTTTAAAAGCGCCGCCACTATGGCATAGCATTCTTTCTCCCGAGGGCTCCAATTCAATTGGCTGCCTGACAATTTGCGGGAGAAAAAGGCAAGGGGGCGTAGGGCACCATCGGGACCTTCCTGCTGTAGGGCCGCCCCCACCGCCCAATTACCAGCGTCCGGGGTGAGGACAAAGTCCTTATCCCAATCGGCTAGTTGGAGGGGAACAATATCCGTAATAGCACGCTTGAGCTTCAAAAAGGCCTCGTTAGCCGAAGCATTCCATGTTAGGCCAATCTTTTTGCCATTCTTATGCTTAGGCAAATCCTTCAACATATTAATCAAAGGGGTAGCTATGGAGGCATAGTGTTGGACATAGCCCGAATAATAGTTGGCGAGCCCCAAGAACCCCCGGAGCTCCCGAACATTATCCGGTTTGTCCCAACACTCAAGCGCCAACATTTTCCCTGGCGCCGGCCGACGTGTGCCATTTTCCAACACATGGCCACAAAACTCAACCGAACGAACAAAGAAATCGGTTTTGCTAACCGAAGCAACCAACTCCTCTTTTCGTAGCCTATCCAACACGGCACGCACGTCGCGGTCGTGGTTAGCCAATAGCTCCTCCTCCGTCCCACCGGAGGAACCAATAATAATATCATCAATATATACGTCCGCACAATCCAAACCCTGCAAAACATGGTCCATGACCCGTTGAAAAATAGCGGGCCCATTCTTGATACCCATAGGCATAACACGCCATTGGTATCGCTTACCCGCCAAATTCATGGCGGTCTTAGCCCGGGATTCAGGGTGAAGGGGAATTTGATGAAACCCTTTACTCAAGTGCACAATAGTGAAAATCTTGTGTTTGGATTGATTTTCCAACATGTTTTCTATGAGGGGGAGGGGGTGTGCGTCGGGCAAGGTAGCCTCATTAAGTTGGCGGTAGTCCACCACGAGGCGCCATTTTCTCTTCTCTTTCTTGGGCACAACGAAACCGTTGGACGCCCATTCGGAGGCAGGGCACGGCTCAATCCAGCCACGAGCCAAAAAGTCCTCCACTATTTCTTGCTCCGCCGCGGCACGCTCCCCCACCAACCGTATAGGTTTTACGGACTTGGGTTTGGCGTTCGGGTATAGGTCAAGTTTAGCAAACCCCAACCGCTCCGTACCACGGACCTTAGGGTGTTCCTGGTCCGGACGGAGACGAACCTCCCCACTAAAAACATCCCGCTCATAGTCTGCGAGGATGCGTTTCCTCATGAGCTCCACCTCCGGAGACACAATAGGCTCTCCGGTGGTGACAACGCCACCCACACGAGAAGCCGCCAACAATCGTGTGGCGCCTTTACGTTTTCGGTAACGCTTAACGGTAGTGGCCCTCCCACCCAATAACTGTCGTTCAATTTTCGCAATGCGTGAACGCACGCATTCTTGTGCCTCCAAATCTTCGGGGGTAGGATCAAGAGTAACGGGTGCGAGGAGTTTTTTATGGGTCGCCTGATACGTGAGGGTGCGCACCGAAGCCAAATGGTTAGGCACCCTTTCATCCTCCGACTCCTCCTCCGAGGTCATGCCCGGCTCGCCATCCGTGTTGGGGTTAGAGACGGCCGGTGCCAAAACGGAGGCCACATGACATTTAGTGGCCGCCAAATTTTCCTCCGCAATACCACCGTCCACGTATAGCGCCACCGTGGACCAACCCCGTTGAGGAAGGGGCGTGAGGTGGTCATTTTGATAGAGACAGGCTTTAGGCTCTGGCCCAGGAAGGTGGTACCCTTGCAAAGTAATTTCCATAAGGGGTTTCCACCACTCCCTATGTGTCCACTTCGGCCCTACGACGATGGCTCGTAGTTTTTCTTGCCGAATTTTCCGAACACAATCGGAAAACAGATGATAGGGAGGGCACATCCAATACAATTTGGAGGGGTCCGCGGGAGTGGAAAAGAAATCTTCAAGCGGCGAAACCCAACGGGTAGCCTGGGCCATACCCGGGACCCTATTGAAGGCGTCCACGTCGGGGTTTTTGCCAAATTGTTTTTTGACACGTGCGGCCCAATATGGCGTGAGGCCATAGTCAGACTGGGTCCACATGGACCCATCACGCCGCGTAGGTAGAACATCACGGGCAAGGGCTTCGGGAGCAAATTCAACGAGCTCCAAAGCACAAGCCCGGTCCTGTACGGGGGCCACGGAGGAAGCGGTCAAGGCATAGGATATGTGTTTCTCGGCCTCAACACGGTTAGGCGGTTCGCCACCAGGGGGCGTAACCACAATGGCCGGGGCAGGGTGCGTAGGAGCGACCGCCCCAATGACTGGAACGGTTAAGCCCCACACGGACTGACGTGACACCTTACCATGAATGGGTTTCACCAAAAATGGTTTGCCGGTTCGTGGAGCCTCACGGAAGTCCTCAATCCAAAGACGGGGGTGCACTGGATGGTGAGAGTACAAACAATTGAAACGGGCAAAATGGCTCACACAATGTTCGTAACCCCATGGGTGCCCCAAAACCATATCCCAAGGTAAATTCGGGACAAGGTACGGGGACACGCCATACTGGGCAAAACGAGGAAGTGAAACACTACCATCCACAACCCCCGTAAATTGAATTTTGACGTCTATTTGCTCGTCCCCCCATGGCAAAGGCGTCTCATTATCTGCTTGGAGTAGGCGCCTCCGTTGAGGGGATTCATATTTTTCGGAGAGTTGGTCTCCAAAAACATTGGGGTTGGCCAAAGCGACCGCTTGGCACCCAAAATCCACCAAAACACGGAGGGCCTTGCGTTCTCCATTGGGCAAAACAACCTGAACGGAAAGTTCGGTTTGAATCTCACTAGTCACTATATGCCCCTTCATGACTCTCGATGGAACGAGAGCCACGGTAGTGTCACAGGGGTGCCCGAGGTTTTCTTCTTTCGAAGGGGGCGCCTCTGGGCACTCCTACCAACGTCCGCGCCCATTCGGCGCTCCCTTGCCTCCTTTATCGCCCTTGCCGCCGCCACCCTTATAACCACCACCACCCTTATCACCACCGCCACCCTTATCGCCACCCTTAGGCTTACCACCTTTAGACTTACCCGCAATGTTCCAATGAGTGTCATTGCACGGAGAATTAGGCTTACACGTCCAAAGGGTGGTATTGGTGGCACCCCAATCAATCCAAGACATGTCCATCTCCGTTTGTTTACGTGTTTTCCAATGTTTGGAACACGGAACCAAAAAGGTAGGTGGCGGTTTAGCCCCGGGGTCGACAGGTTTCTTCGCCGGAGGTTTAGAGTGACCCACGGCGTTGACGGAGGTGTCAGCGGGTTCGGAGGTGTCAGGGTCCGCCGTAGCCTCCGCATTAACCGCATTCACCGCGGTTTTATTGTGAGAAGGGCGATGAGTGTACGTCACCGTCGTCTTGTCTCCTTTATTGAGGCGTTCGAGAGCTTCCCTCTCCGACACGCTTTTATGAGCAAGGGCGTAGATTTCCGCAGGCTTCAAACGAGGCCTACGTTGCTCCACTTTCATAGTGTAGCCGCGTGTGTGAGGTGAGTTGTTGAGTTTCAAGATCCACTCCTGGAGAGCCGGGTCTTTGCAGTCAACTATCACCCCAGGCCCCGAATAGGAAACAATCTCAGGAACCGTAGTGCTGGCTTGAGCGCTATATTTCCTGAGTTCTTTTTCGAATGGGGCGCGACCCGGCGAAGGGTCAAGGCCACTAAAATCCACCACATAGCTGTCTGGGCTATTCTTAGCCTCTTGCTTGACGACCTTCTCCTTGATCCACGGGAGCTTGCTTAGGAGCTGCTCCCGGATCACGTGGGGACGAGTCTCATTGCTCAGAGGCAACAAACGTTGCCAACGAGCATAGAAATCTTCAAGGTCGATGAGGGTCACTTGCCCTTTAACCACCCTGGGGGTGAGGGCTCGCCACCTTTCATCAGCCCTTGAGGGGTCATACTCGTGGAAACGTTGTTCCAAAAAGTCCCACACCTCTTTGAGGGTGGGGGCCGTGCGTGTGTGGTGGGTGGCCTCGGCAACCCGGGCGTTGATGATCGCCTTTAGCCATGGGAGCAAGGTACTCAAAATCATTTTTGCCTCGTTGGCCTTTCGGTACATGGGATCACACCCCCCCAACCATTGTTGAAGCTTCTCCACCCACTCGTCGTAGCACTCTAGCTGCCCATTAAATTGCGGTTTAGGCATATCACTATCCTCCACCGCTTTGGTGTAACTATTTTGCACCATAGGCATTTGATACGGGTGGTAAGCAGGGGGAGCCATGGTTGGGGGTGCACCTCCACTTGCATTTGGTGCAACCCTCAATGGAGAGACGGTACACGTATCCGTAGGATGAGAGGGCGTGTACGAAGGTTTCCCAGGGGAAGTGAAAACATTTTTCGTGAGGGGATTAATGTTCCCCAACGAAGAGGTGTTCTCCTCTTCATTGGCCCACGGGGCCGTAGGCTCCGTGGGGTGTTCTTCGCCCTTAGGCGTCGCCCTCCACTCGGGAACAGCACGTTCCTTCTGCTTTTCGGCGATTCCCCTCCACGATGTAGGTTCTTGGGGGTGTGGGTGTTCGTGGTGTTCTTCCCCCCCCCTCGGCCACCCCGAATCCGGACAAGCATTCGGATGGTAGATGCGATCGTGGGATGGGTGGACGGAGAAAGGAAGGACACACCCACCACCGGATGAACCGGATGGCGCGCCCATGGGCGCCGTAGGCGCCGCCGGTGTAGGATCAGGAACGGGCGGAGGCGCCGATGGCGGGGGTGGGACCACCGTAACGGGTTCCGCAGGCGTGGAGTACCAGTGGTCCCACGCATCAATCCTAGATGCAACGGCGGCGTAACGTGTAGCGAGCGACTCCACTGCGCTAAAGCACTTAGCCGTGTTGCCGTTGGACATCTTAAGATGATCCGACACACTAGCCTCCACCGCCTTAGAATCCCGTTGGTAGCCCTGAACCACCGCGTCAAACTTAGCCAACGTAGACAAGATTTGGGTCATCCGGTCCCCGTAGGACTGACTGATGCCCACGGTAGAGGCTACTGCCTGAGAAAGTTCCTGATGGGATCGCTGCAACTCCAGATTCTGATTTCGCAGGTCCTTCACCTGTGCCATCAGAGATTGGATGCACGTTTCGTAGTGCACCACACACCGGGGACAGCCACAGGTGTGCTGTAGGTCTTCCTCCCCCCGTGTAGGAGTGGGCCCCCCAGAATGTCGAAAAGATGGACCCCCCCCTCCACGAGGAGGAGATGACCCACCACCGCCCCCCCCAGCAGCCCCCCCTGCCACGGAGGGACCAGAGGGCCCCCCCGCAGGGCGAGACGGGGGTGTGGGGCGCGCAGCAACAGGCGCTGGCGCCCCCCCACTAGAGGGATGTCCCCCCCCCGAACCCCCACCTTTAGATGGCCGAACCAGGTGCGGGATTCCTTGCACGTGCTCGATGTAAGCCACCTGGCGGTGGCGGGGTGACGGCGGAGGGGGAACATGACCAACAGTATTCGGTCGCGGCGGTGGGGGTGGGGAATCGTCCACCACAATATACTGTGGTGACTCATGAACCACCATAGGTGATCGAGTTCTCGGATGGGAAGCAAAAACAGGCTCCGATCCCGTTGCAACCTCTGGATCCCCCCCCCAATTGGGCATTTGGGGGTCCTCCGTAGGAGATGTATTTGTGGGGGGAGAGACCAAATTTATTGGGAGGGTTGCTGAACCTCCCTCCACCTGATTCCCTCCCCCCCAGCACAGATTGTTGACCTTCGGCATTGCCGGAGAATCATCCACTAGGGATGGACGATCTTTCGTGCCACTCATAGGCACTGGAGATGTAGTACCGGCCCGGTCCTCCGTAGGCTCCGGAGATTCCACGACAAGACACGGGCGGTTTTTGACGCCGCTCATAGGCACCGGAGACTCTTCCACTGCAATGAACTGAGGGGCCGGAGAGTCCTCCACCGTGATGTAGTGGGGGGCCGGGGATTCCTCCACCAGCATGGGGCGATCCCTGGTCCCTGACATAGGTTCAGGAGGTGCAGACGACGAGGCAACGGAAATAGGGGAATGATGGAGTTCATGACGTTCCAACACTCCAATCTCCTCCTCCTCATCGTCGTTCCACTGCTCCACCGCCAGGGGGAACCACTGGTCACACTCATCCTCCTCGATTTGCGTGGGGGATTCCTCGATGATCGTAGGATCTAGCCTGCATCCGCTCGGGGGATTGGGATACGCTCCCAAGGCAGGAGATTCCTCCGAAGGGAGGGAAACTGCCGCGATCCACTCATTGGAGTGGGCGACGATTCCACCACAGTGGGGTTCTGCCTAGTCCCCGACAGGGCTTGCTGGATCAGGGCCACGGCCTCTCGAGCCGGACCCAGATGGCCATGGGGATCAGGCGTGAGCGGGAGGACTCGACGGTTTTCAGCGTCGAGTTGGTCAACAATGGGGCTGATGGGCCCTGCCGCAAACAGGTTCTTTCTGACCTGAGGCTCTGGCAACCCCCCTAGCGACGGAGGAGTGCCAGAGTCGACCACGATAGGCCCCATTGGCGAAGCCATCGTACCCCAGTCGGCAGCGCGTGAGGGCGCAGCGTTCGTACGCTCGATCACCCCAGTAGATTGGTCGATTACTGCCCGATTCTCGGCGCTAGTAACGGTTCCCGAGCCGATAATAGGCGATTGTGGTCCTCTTATCGCTCCCTGAGGGTGGCCGTCTATTTCCCCCCCAACCATCCCAGGTACACCAGCTGGATGTCGAGGATGGGGGGCCCCGATGGGAACATTCGGGGATTTCGGAAACTTAGGATTTGTAGCCACTTGGGGCTTGGCCCGTTTTTGCGGCCCCTGCCCGGTCGATGGGGTCAGGGCCGAGGAGGTCCTGAGAGTGGGGACCTGGACACCCTCAGCTATCCCTCCCGGGGAAGAGATTTTAATTAGTATTTGGTCCACGATGTCCTGGACCGATCGCTTTCCGCGATGCCAAACGCCCAACAGAGACGAAAAATTTTCGCCTCTGCTACCATGAAACCAGACCGGGTGGTCAGGAGCAGAGGTCGCAGTGGCATGGGCAGCAACATTGCTTGGCACCGAAGACATAACGATAGTGTTGACTGAATAGTATCCTGCAAACAGATATGGTACACATAGCCAATGAAATACCTGATATGCACATATGAGAAATCCACCCTATCATCCACTAATTGATATAACTACTAAACATCCATGATTGCCTTATCTATCCCAATTCCTATGTTCCTAACAAGGAAATGGAATATGATATACCCTATCCCACATATATCCCATATATAGGGCCAAATAATGCTCTCTTAGGGGTAAAATGCCAGGGTAGGGTTGTGACCTGCTTCAGCAGAGGCCTACCTGCTGCCCCTACCAACCGCCGACCCGGGGACTCCGGCCCTTATGAGCCCTGCCCAAGTACGCCCCGGGTGCGTATTGTGGACTCGGTGGAGACCACGCCGGAGATTGGAGCCATAGAAGAGCGGAGACGTTCAAGAGCATGGCGAACTCCGGAAGTTGAAGCCCGAAGAGAAGTACGACAGTCGGGAAGAGAAGGACGTGACATGGAGGACTTGGTCTCCATGTGCGAGCGTCGCTGCCGCAAGGCATGCAACCTCCGCTCCGCCGCGGAGGACTCTGATGAGGCCTGCCATTCAGGCAGCAGTGGAGGACGGGCCCGGCGCTACCGGAAGCGCGGGTCACCCAAGTCCGCGGCAAGGGACGCCGGGGCTATGGACACGGACCCCAGCCCGGTCAGGCTGTGGGAATCCGAGGGGCACTCCGAGGGCTATCGGACAGCCTACGAGCCACCTTCGGAGCCGGAGATGTCCGCGCCGATCGCCAGGGCGCATACGGCCCCCGAGCCCGCGCTGCAGCACGACGCCGAGGGCTTGGAGAGGCCAGCCAGGGCCCGGACGGCACCTGTGCCCCGGCACACGGGACCAGAGACGGACGCCATAGGCGATACGCCCATGGGCGATGAGTCTGAGGTGCCGGGAACCGCGGGATGCGCTGAATCCGGCGGAAAGCACGCTGCGTGCCACTGCGAGCACGTGTCCTTCCTCATGGGCAAGTACCCGAAGATGGGGATGGACGCCATCGTGCATCGCTTAGACCGCCTGGACAATGCGAAGGACGGTCTAGAGGAAGACGTCGCGGGGATCCTGGACGACCAGTCGGCCGCGGAGAACCACATGGAGGAGCTGCGAGCGGATCAGGCCCGGTACCGGGAGAATCTGGAGCTGGCCCTGCAGAAGCAGCAGCAAGTGGTGGACAGCCTCCTCCACTTAGTGGAGGACATGTCGGGACGCCTGAAAAAGCTAGAGGAGCGACAGCCCCTCGCCTCGGGTCCGGAGCTCCCGGCAAAGCCGGCCGCGGTAGAGCTGGTGGAGCGGGTTAAGACTCTCAGGAGCGCCATGGAGAAACCCATGGGCGGCCCTGCAGAGGCACCATACGCGCCTCCGCGTGTTGACCCGGGTGCGCTGCCGTTTGTTCCCATGTTCAGCGAATCCACAATGCTCGGGGAACACACGGCACCGGCTGGGTCCATGCGGGAAGGGCACGTAACCACGGACCCGAGGAGCCTGACGGTACAGATGTCCCATGCCGCCCAGGATGTACCGATCACGACGAATATGGTAGTATATGCGGAAGACGTGATCCAGAGCAAGACCATGCAGGGGCGCACCATGGGAAGCGCCGACGGACATGGTCGAGGTCATCCAGGCGGAAACCTGTGGGCGAAGGACCCCAATACGGGGATATGGACGGCCGATGGAGCAAATCCTTCCCGCATTCCAAACCCCATGGGTTCAGGCCCAACTGGACCGCACTCCATGGAGGAGAGGGATGTACGGGGAGTGTACTCACACCCCCCGGCCACAGGTGGTATCCGTCTCGGTGGAGTGGTGGCTGGAGACGTCGGAGACGCCATCAGGATCGACGACCTCAGGGGAATCAAAATCCCCTATTACGACGGGAACCCGTCCAATCTGGATGTCTTCATCCTGGACTGGGAGGACTTCGCCGAGGAGGTCGTCGGCGAGATGCGGGGAGCGCCGCGGGACAAGTGGGTGTGCCGGACATTCCCACACCGGCTGGCGCAGGACCTCAAGGAGGAGCTGCGGGATCAGATCCGGGAAGGATTGATCCGTACGGAGCAGGCCTGCCTCCAGTGGCTGGAGGACGAGGAGCGGGTGGACGCTCCGAACCAGAAGCTGGAGGACCTGTGGTCCATTCCACTGCCGCTGGACCGCGGTGAGTTGCGGGTCCGGGAGTGGAACCGGTATCTGCGGAAGTGCCGCAGATGCCTCAAGTTGGTGGAAGACTGGAACGAGGCCAGTGAGATCCGCCACTTGCTGAAGGACATCCTCCCCGGCAACTGGAAGAGGCGAGTGGAGGACGAGGAGAAGAAGCGCGCCAAGAAGCGGGTGGCGGTGAGGATTATGGCGGCGGAGGATACCCATGCGGGTATCATGGAGTTCTTCAGGAGGAACCTGGGCGAACCCAACCGGATGTTGGGACTGAACAACGCCGTGTACGTGGAGGTGTTTGGAGACTCCATGGGGCAAAGGTTGCTGCGCCTCAACAACGTGGAGTGGAGGCGCGGGGAGCCACTGAGGATGCAGGTCATCTTCGCCCGCATGAGCCTGGACGAGATGGTGAAGTACATCACGGTGGAGTTGAAGCTCAATGCGAAGAACGAGGCTCACGTGCAGGATCGACATGGTCATGGACAACGAGGACACCGAGAAGACCGCCACCATCGGGAGATCCAGGAGGACACGGCCAACTCTGCGGAGGATGGTAGTGGAAGTGGCCAAGACCACTGGTCCCGGGAGGATCACGAGGAGGCCCATTTCTTCGCGTTCGTGGCGCACAACGTGAAGAACCATGGGCAGGATCGGTCCAGATGGAGCCAGGTGGGACCCAGGAAGAACAGAGAAGGACCAAGGAGGATCGGGAACCCACCGCTCTCGTTCCGGGAGTACAGATCTCAGCACGACGGGTGCTGGGTTTGTTATGGCAAGGGAAACAACCATGCACACGACCACCGTCAGTGCAAGGTGTATGAGGCGGACAAGAGGGCCTACTTCGCAGCCCACCCCGAGAAGAAGCCCAAGGAGCAGCGGATTTCCGATTGGAAGGCGAAGGGCGGAAACGGGGGAAAAGGCCAAGGCAAAGGCCAAGGAAAAGGCGGAGGAAGAGGCTATGGTGGTGGACCTGGCCAAGACCGACGAATGAGGTCGATCGAGGAGGTTGCTGAGGACATGTTGAGGACGTTGGAGGAACTCAAAGCCCAGCAACGTGGTGGACAAAGTCCTGGTGGATCGCAGTCGGAAGGGGCTGCGGGAAGCCAAGTCTAGAGGAGCCCCCACGGGAGTGGGACCTCGGAGGTCTCTCCTCCGAAAATCAGTGGAATCCCAGAGAAAGCAAAGGCACATCGGGTGCCGAAGGGAGCTCCGGAAGAGCCAAAACCACTGAGTTTCGCCACTCCCAACCCCTGGAGCGCCCTGCCAAGGGAAGTACATGTGGGTACGGGACATGGCAAGAAGGAAGGAGCGACCACGGAGAGCCCCGTGGACGGGCAGGACCAACCCAAGATCTACACCATCCGTGACCATACCCTTGAAGTCCTGATGCACCCGGACGTGCTAGAGTTGCATGCCGTGAGAGTCGTCCATACACCTCATGGCGACGAGCGGCAGTTGCACTTGAAAGTGCGAGTACGGTGCGGACGAGAGGAAAAGGTGGTGGATGTGTTAGTGGATACGGGTGCCCAGGTGAGCCTGGTCCGGAGAGGGTTGTTCAAGGAGGAACTCCTGCAAGCCAGCCGGAGACCGGTCCGCCTGAAGGTCGCCAACGGAGAGATTATGGGTGGTGGCACCCATGAGGCCACTATCAGTATGGAATTCTGGGAGCATGAGCGCTTGAACCGCCCTGATCAGGCGAAGAGAAGCACTCTATCCGGGAACTTCTATGTGGCCGACATTACAGATTGGGATATGATCATGGGGTATGACTTCATGGTGGCAAATGCCATTGGAGCCCTTCCCCATCGTGCAACGCTGGTCCGGGAGGATGATGAATGCCTCACATGGCTGTCCACGGACTATGCATGCGGATCATCCCAATGGAATGCTGAGGAAGAGGATCGGATCGTCCGAGCGGTACAAGCTGTGGGTGCCAAGTCCAGAGGAGACCGCGGAGTTCAGCTCACGGAGTATGGAATGGGGCCACAGGTGTATGCCAGGATGATCCAGACGCTGGGAGCCGAAACGCCCGAGACGGACGTCTTTGCTTCCCGGGATGCCCCACTTCTGCGGAAGTGTAGGAGGCATTGGCATCGAGGAGACTCAGCCTGGCACAGGCATTGGGGTTTGAAGGAGTGGGGACCCATGTATTGGCATGGCTCCCTGGACAATACCAGACGTACGGTGGATAAGATCATCGCGGATAGGGCGAAGGGGATCCTGGTCATAACCGGCATAGGATCCACCCCATGTCCGCTGGAGGATCTCAAGTCGACGCTGGATTCCATCACCCTGAACGAGATGTCATTCGGGCCAGAGGAGGAGTTGTTCATCGACGCCAAGGGTGTATCAATGCCCTCCCCGGGTCAAGCGTGGGGTACCAAGGCTTTCCTGGTG
Source organism: Eutreptiella sp. 'Long Island Sound 2002' (assembly GCA_964036045.1). Classification (NCBI taxonomy): domain Eukaryota; phylum Euglenozoa; class Euglenophyceae; order Eutreptiales; family Eutreptiaceae; genus Eutreptiella; species Eutreptiella sp. 'Long Island Sound 2002'. The sequence continues at coordinate 172,179,253 of OZ038378.1, forward strand.
GATGGGGCGCAAGCCCAGCCCACGGGTGATGAAGCATTCATCCGTAGGGTGGAGGCGGTGCCCATGAAGGTCATGTTTGAGCCCAAGGAGGGGACGGATCAGCCTATTGATGGCATTGACGTCTTGTCCCACGCCGAGATCGACGACGTCGTCAACTGCATGCGAATGGGGATGCACGACCGTGTGGCAGCCAAGAAGAGGCGGGCCATGGTCACATCTCCGCATTGGTGGGATGACAAAATGTTGGTCACCGGCAAGTACGAGAAGGACGAGTTCGTGGCGAGGGTCATGGATCACATCGCGGACCAATACGATGGTCCGGTTGGGTCGGACCCACCAACATGGGATTTTCCAAGAATGGGTGCCGGTAGCGACAGTCACCAGCCCGATGCCGCAAATTTCCGAAGATTATCGGTGGGAAGAGCTCCCCACGACGATGAAGACGGCATATCGGACGAGGAGAAGTCGGAATCGGACCCAGAAGAGGCCTATACCGCAGTGCGGTCGGTTGTATTTATACCGAAGCAAGCGGCTGAAGAGGCCCAGGAGAACCCGAAGGTCGCCGAGCTGAAGGAGAGGCTGATCAAGGCCTATCCGCGGCTATTCAGTGGCGTCGCCAACAAGAACCCTCCAGATCGTGGGAGGTTTGGTACAGCGAAGATCAAGCTGAAGCCGAACCCGAAGATCTATCGTCATCGGGAGTACCAACTTCAGGGCGATCGGGCCGAGGCCATGAAGAAGCTGTTGGCCGAGTTCATCGAGCGGGGATGGATCGAACCCTCCGACAGTGAGTGGGCCAGCCCAGCCTTCATCGTGCCCAAGAAGGAGAAGGGCGAGTGGAGGTTGGTGGTTGATTACAGAGGTTTGAACGAGCAGACCGAGCACGACTCGTACTCGCTTCCCCTGATCGACTCCATCCTCCAAAAGCAACAGAAGAAGCGGATTTTCACGGTGTTGGACCTGAAACACGGTTACCACCAGATGCCGCTACACCCGGACTCCAGGCCCTGCACAGCGATCTGGACGCCGCTGGGGCCCATGCAGTGGAAAGTGGTGCCTATGGGTGCCAAGAATGGCAACGCCGCTTTCCAGCGCATGATGGAGGACCTACTCGGTCCTGTCCGGGACTGTGCCGATCCCTTCGTGGATGACATCATCATCGGGTCCGGCACGGAGAACATGACTGAGGACGAGCTCATCGACGCGCATGAGAAGGATCTGCGCCGAGTGCTCAGCGAGTTGGACAAGCACAACATGGTGTGCAAACCCACCAAAGCCTCACTCTTCGTGAAGGAAGTGGAGTTCGCGGGTCACGTGGTTGGTCACGGGCAACGCCGTCCCATGCCTGGGAAGCTGGCGTCCCTGCACCACTGGGAGAAGCCCCAGACCATCAGCGAACTCCGGTCCTTCATGGGGTTCTGCAATTACTATTCGGGCTACGTCCGGATGTATGCAGAACTCTCGGGGCCGCTGCACAAGATGCTGCAGGTGGGGAAGTTCGATGGCCGGAAGGGGAGCAAGAAGAAGCTTGCCTGGACCCCTGAGGCTGAAGATGCGTTCAACAGCCTGAAGGAGCGACTCCTGGGGCAGTTGGGGCTGTTCCTGGTGGACCCGGACAAGGGATTCGTGCTACGGACAGACGCTTCGGACTATGCCGTGGGGGCAGTCCTCGAGCAAGTCCGGGACGACGGGACTCATGTTCCCGTGGCGTTTTGGAGCAGGATCCTGGCCGAGGGCCAACGCCGAACATGGACCGCGAGGGAGAAGGAGACATACGCCATTGTATGTGCGCTCAGGAAGTGGTCTGGCCACATCGGACTGCAGCCGGTGGTGGTTTGCACGGACCACCAGTCCCTACAGAGCTGGCACAAGGAGCATGTCGACACCCCCTCAGGACCAGCGGCTAGGAGGGCCCGGTGGCACGAGACATTCGCCAAGTTCGACCTCAGCGTCGTGTACGTCCCGGGGAAGGACAACACTGTGGCAGATTGCCTCAGTCGCTGGGCCTACCCCGCGGGCAAGGCGTGGATGGACATATTCAGCCATGGCGACGCCGAGGAGACCGAGGAGGCCAAGCGCATCATCGAGATGGAGAAGGTCATGGAGCAAGAGGGGGTCAAGTGCTTTGTGGTAATGGCAAATCGTACGGACCTGGCCAAGTTCCGGGGTGCCCGCGTCCAAGCTATTCGAGAGGAAACCCTCGAGCAATGGATGGTGGCCCCTGTAGAGCTAGTCAGGTCGGTGCTCACAGAGGACTGGTCGGATGACTACGCGGCATCCCAGCACTGGAGCACGTACTGGAATGCCGTGAGCGCCCCGTCGGACGACGAATGGCCCGAGGGCTTGACCGAGGATGGGGACAAGTTGTTCCTCAAGGACAAGCTGCTGGTGCCCGAGAACCGAGTGGAGCAGCTCATTGACCATTGGCACAACGCCCAGCTCATGCATCCTGGCCGAGACAAGATGCAGCAGGACCTGGAGTGGCGTTTCAAGTTCCCTCCGGGGTATTACGCCATCCTGGACAGGTACTGCAGCGACTGTGCCGTGTGTCGGGCCACGAAGAGCCCCAACCACTCCACAGCGGGCAACCCGGTGTACACGGCTATACCGGAGGCCCCTATGCGGTCCGTGGCCATGGACGTATTCGCCATGCCTGAGGTCACCGTGGACGGAGAGACCTACGACTGTGTCATCCTGGCGATGGACAGGCACAGCGGGTATATCGTGGCTGTCCCGGGCAAGAAGTCCAAGAAGAAGGACAAGAAGGACAGGCATGGAGTGGGGCTGCAGGCCAAGACCGTCGCTAATGCCATGATCAGGCATTGGCTGACGATTTTCGATGTCCCAGCTGTCATCTGCAGCGATCGGGGCAGTCAATTCGTGGGAACGTGGTTCAAGACGATGTGCAAGCACATGGGGATTCGGCACGCCAAGACCGTGGCGTACCACAGCCGGTCGAATGGCCGTGCTGAGGTTGCCGGGCGGCAGATGTTCGAGAAGTTCCGCCAGCTGCACATCGACGAACCGGGCCGGAACTGGTACAATTCGCTGTGGAGAGTGCTCCAAGCGTATCATGACCTTCCGGGACCCACTGGACTGTCGCCCCATCGCATCCTGTTCCTACGGGATCGAGTGTCACGCACTCTCCCGTGGTTGAACCATGGCAAAGTGGCCCGGGATGCGAACGCCATGATGGCTGAGGCGGACGACACGGCGGCCAAAGTGTGTAAGGCACTTCAGGACGAGCATGACAAGAGGGCCAAGTACTTCAAGCAGGGAAAAGTCCAGAAGTATGCTCTCCAAGACACTGTGTGGGTGGAGCGGCACCACAAGGATGTCCTGTCCAGGCATCGGCAGGCATCTTGGTATGTGCCGGGGGTAATCGTGCGGAAGGTCGGGCAGGATGTGTATGCGGTTCGTGTGGGGGATAACAAGATCCTGGACCGCGACCATACCCAGCTTCGTCCCCGAGCACCAGACCCCAGCGGACGTCCCGTCACCTTCGAGTTCACGGCCGGCGATGTGGACTCAGACGACGAGGGTGAGGACGACGACTTCACCGCTGAGAAGATCCTGGCGGACAAGCCGGACCCGGGGACGCCTGGAGGTAGGCTTTATAAAGTCCGTTGGAAGGGATTCGCCGCATCCAGGGATTCGTGGGAACCTCCGAGCAGTTTCGTGCCGAGGTATACCACGGTCTGGATGGACTACCTAAAGAAAAAGAATATTTCTTTGGATGTCAAGGACGTGTTGGTCCATTTGGTTGCTGCTGTAGCACCGTAATGGATCCCCCCTTGGCATTTTGTTTGTTTCTGTGCTTGGGGAGACGGGTGAGGGCGTTCATCCGGGGATTTTTCGGCCTTGATTGGCCATATACCCCCTTCACTCGATCTCCACATATATATTTCATTGTGGTATACTTATTTAGGTCGACCGACGACGTTTTTCTATCTTTGATCCCCTTGGTCCATGTTGTAGATCAAGTGGAGACCGGATATGGCGTAGGGCGCTGAGTATCAGTGTCCTCACCCCTCCCTTGGGGCATGGGGGACGCCTACGACGTGTGTGGGGCCTCCATGTGTCCTTGGGACATGGAGGGGGGGGTTGGAGCCCATTGGGGTCCTCCCGTCCTCTCTTCAATGACTTCCCAGCGGTAACAACGCTCTGAGAAGGGGGGTGAAGCCGGTTCGGACCCCCGTGGCCATCTTGGGGTCACTTGGGGTGTGTATCTATGTGCCGGCAAGCCGCCATTGGCTGATATCATACTCTCCCGTCCACCTGACCTAACCCGATGTGATAGTGTGATAGGTTTGGCCATTCCGGCTATGAGCGGCCACATTCAGTACCGAGGCGCCGCCAGCGAAGATTTTTATATCAGAATATCAGGAATCAACAGGGTTTTATTATCATAATGTTTCCGTAATTTTTCAGCCTTTCGTTCTGATGGTCAATGTATCGGCGACCGTCAGTTGGCTCGCGATTTTGCGTTAACCGATTGGTTAACTGTTATTTCCAGATATTTTGGCGGATACTCCGTTGAAGGGTCAGATTTCATCAGCAAAGGGTTCGTTGCTTCCGCAATTTTCTAAATAAGCACTCGAAATTTTAATCTGAATTTTTCGCGATGTCGAAATCGGATTTTCGACTTCGACATCGCCGCACTTGATTTGGACTTCTTCGAGTGGTCATACTCTTTTCCCTATGCCCGAATCAGGTTTCCCTTATACTTGCCACCCATTTGACTTGGAGATATAAGGGAAACAAAAACGAATCGTGGGACCACTTTGAAGGACCATATCTACGCGCGAGTGTGAGGAAAGAGAATAAGAAAGGTTGGGTTGCAAGCGCCTTAGTCTCAAGTTAATTTCGGAAGCATCAAACGCCTTTGGTGCGCACACATGCCCGGTGTAGCAAGGGAAAAGGGTGAAGAGGGTATAAAGTGATATGTAACTCTTGGACCGTGCAACCGAATATTTTAATGCGACTTTCGAGTGTAACGCATGAGTGTTGGGGTTGCATAGATACTTTCCTTGGGTTCCTACGTATTTTTAACGTGAAGTTATGCCCATGGAGGGGCATGGCATATCATGGTGGGAGCCACTTTTGAGGGTATGTTTTATATGCATGGTATATGTCTTGATATGCTCACGCCCATGTTATATATCTTCGTGTGGCCGAAGAGATGGGGAGCCATACGTGACAAGGGTTTTGCCCATGTCCCAATTGTGGAATTCAAAGCGCTAGACTAAGTCTACCGCATATGTATTGCTCATGGTATGTTTGGGAAAGAGATCCATGAGTGCACTCCCGTTTTCATGGGGCATGTAGATATTGGTGGCGAAGGTATCTCCATGCGCCCGATTGGGGATCCAAGTGGGGGAATTGTTCGCAAATGGTTCCAATCATTTGTGTATTGAACCATGAGCAGATATCATGGGTGGGCATAGAGATATAGTATCATGACAACCTTGTATTTGGACATATTTTCATGTTTTTGACCTCATTTTATGCTCATTTTTGTGTTTTATGTGTTCAACTGGTCGGCTAACAGCAAAGTGCCTAGAGATCCGTGAACTATGGTATGTTGCTTATATGTTGGCATATGCTTCGTTGTTGTACCTCACCATATGCCGGATCACGTGGTCACTTTGGCTTGGCACACGAGGCCTCACAAAATTAGGTCTCAAACTCATGAGCTGACTTGTGAAGCATGCCATGTACATAACCGGAGGAGTTTCGGAGCCAATGATGGGATATTCTTGGGCATGGACCTTTGGTCTATATCACCCTTGTATATTACTTTCCGGTTTGACACATGCTTGGAGCATATGAACATTTGCCATATGCATTTTTGAGTATACAATTGATTTTTGGGCATAATGGTGTGATTTGCCTGATTTTGCCATGTTGTGAGGTCATCTTCATGGGGCAGTTCTCCAAGCCCATTCGACTCCAAGTCCAACCAAGGTTATGTCCGGGTAGGGCATGGTCCTGAGTGCCACTCTAGGCCATGACACGCCACCTCCCCTATTGGGCTAGGATTTATAGGCTTGGGAGTGAACACATTTTTGGGGATTATGTAGTGACTTGTGACACATGGCATTCAGCCATCTCATTTGACCGGGTTCAGGGCAATATGTTGGTGAGTCAAGGGAAGGTATTGAGTCCAGGGAATGAGGGGTTTATGGCTGTGAATGTGTACGTTTCCATCTTTCCCCAACCTTGCATTATTTGTGTTCATATGCCAATTTCAGGGCTTTCCTCTTTGGTGCAATTCTTGTACATGCCCGCCACCGTGAGACGACCGGTGTGCTGAACGGAAGCCCGCAGCCTGATTTGGATTGTGAATTGGGTTATTGCTGTATTTCTGGGATCTGGTTGCCATTCAGGGTTGAAGGAGGATTTTATTTTCTATATTTTTGGATTTGGAACCTTGGATTTTGAGCAATGCAATCGTTGATCAGGAGCAAATCGGCGGGGGTTACAGGCGGAAGGGGCACAGCGGGGGCCGGTCCTGGTAGGGACCTTCTTTACCTTCAGGGCGTCGGGTCTTCTTCTTCTTCTTCTTCTTCTTCTTACCCTTGGGGTCCTCGGGGTCCTCAGGGTCCTCGTCATCTGAGGGCGAAGAAGAATCCATCGACGGCGGCTCGTCATCGGAGGGGTCTCCGCCTAGATCACTGGAGCCATAAGGCTCCACGTCCACCATTGCCCTTAGGGCTGTCAGCCCCAGCTGGTCCAGCTCGGCCCTCGTCGAGTTCGTCACCCGGCTGTAGGGCGGCTGGGCCGTTCTCGGCACGAAGGGACTTCTCGGAATAGCTGCAGGCGTCGGCATCTGTGTGCTCCTCAGGCTCCCCAGGGTATTTGTCAACCCTGCCGCCAGGTGGTTAGCCTGTACTCGGTGGGGTGACATTCCCACCGTGGTAGGCGACGCGTGGGACGGGATCATCAGGGGCTCCAGCTTGTCACGGATTTCTTGTGTGAGGTCGCCCACGATTTTTGAAGTGGCTCCTCGGAGCACCTCATTGATCTCCGACCGCGTCAGGGACCTGTTGGAGGATCTTCCCGATCCTCTACTCCTGCCACCCAGAGATTCGGGTCCTCTCCTCAACCCACTCAAGGGTGCATACCCAGGTGCATACCCAGGAGCATACCCAGGAACATCCACATAGGTTCCAGTAGCGTGTAGTGGATGGGGATAATCAGCTGCATACCATCGCGGCGCAGAGCTGGAAGCCACCGGCTCACTGGCAGTAGTTGCCTCATGGAGCGCAGTGGTAGGTGGGCCCATACCATAGGCGGGGTAGTGAGGCATGCCAGTAAAGCCTGTGCCCCCTGCCATAGGCGGGTTGGTTGTGGAAGTGGATGTTGCGGCGGCTGGGAGTGTGGTGGTTATGGGAGAGGGTGATGCGTGGAGGCCAGAAGCGCTTGGTGCGCCTTCGAAGGTAGGAATACTCGTCAGGTCTTGCCCTTGTTCCTCTACTTCGTCTGCTTCTCCTCCAGCATCCTTCTCGCTCTCGTTCGCTCTCTTCCTCTTCACAGGCTGAGGCTGAGAGACCACTTCTTCGACAGACAGGGCCCCGAAGGCCGTCTGAAGCCCATCCAGGGAGTCCTCAGCCGTATCCACTGGCCCATGTAAGGGCTCCGCCGAAGGTACAGCGCCAGGTGCCGGCCTTGCCGGTGCCTCAGGCGCTGGCGCTGTCTTCACGTCAGCGTCCTCCTTTCCTGGATCCATCTTAGTCTGCCCTTCTGCTTATGTTTGCCTGTACTCGGAGCACTGGTTGTACGGCGCGGGGTCGCTGCCGGTGCACAGAGACAGGCTGCCTCTTGCTACCAGAAAAGTTTATAGTGTTTCCAGCACTGTGTTTTGCCTCTCCTGCTGCTTGCTGTTGGTGTAGGGTTTCCTGCTGCTTGTTTTTGGAGATGAAAAGCTTTGTTTTGATGAAATACAGCCACTCCAAGTCACTCCAGGATAGCCCAAGCCAATAGTATGCAAAGAGAAGAGGATTCAGGATCAAAGCATGAAGGGCTGCAGTGTAAACAGTGAAAGCTGATTGGATATTCACAGAAACTGCAACTCAGGTCACAAATGAATGCATATTCACAAAGATAGCTGAAATGTTTTTGGAAAAGAGTTAGAAAACTGCCTCAGGATCACTCTCTCTCCATAGTGCCATCTTAGGAGATGTGCACTCTTTGTTTTGGGTCCCATATGTGCTGAGGTGGCATGGTATGTGGCAATGAGGTCACTGCCATGTCACATGGGATCTTCCTACTTAGCTAGGCTGACCAGGAATTGAACCCAGGACCTCTCAAAAAGAGGTGCCCAGCCCCCTAGGGTGCATACCACTAGGATAGCTAAGAATTCATGGAAAAACATAGATAAATTCATAGGCTCTACTTTAGGTATGTCAGTGCTCAGTCAACTCAGGAAAAGATGTTTTACTTCACATTGAAAGGGGATTAAGGGGTCCACTCCATATCCTGATTGGGTGTTTGGTTCCATAGGTCAAAATGTGTTATCACCACTTTTGGTTGGACCAATACTAAGATAAAAATGCATGGATGCTCAGTGCATCTCTAATACAACTAGAGTATGCCTCAAAGCAATGGAAAAGCACTTTTTCTTACTCTAACGGTCCTGTCCTGCGATGCAATGCGGGGCAACTGTGACAACTGCTCTTACACGCATACACAGGTACGTCTGCACAAGAGTGCTCACTGCACCTGTAAGGTTAGAACACGGTCAGTAGACTCATACAGGAAAATTAGTTTTTCTTTTTACGCTGGGACAGAGTCTCAGCACGGGTTAGTAGCTGCCCCTCGTTGTCATCGACGAGGTAGGAGCGGAAGATGGAGTTGATACTCCCATCTGGTTGTATGAAGGCTGACATAGGTTCCCAGGTCGCCTCAGATAACCCATAGCCATCCCACAGGGTTAGGAATTTCCAGCCCTGTTTATACTCGTGGCGAGCAATACCTGCAACTACGTAGTAACCATCGACTGCCATCTCGTCAGCAGTCATCTCTTGGAGTTCCTCTGCCTCCTCTGGGCTGGCAGCGTTCTCTAGGTCAATACGCTCGACCTCACTGTCGCTGAGGCGCCACTCATCCCAGGACAAATTGTCAGGGGAGTGATAGTGCCTCAACTGTTTAGGTGCACACAGCAGTTCACCACCTAGACGGGGACTGCACCTGACATGGATCCTGGATCCATCTATCCTGATGATATGATAGGGTCCAAAATAAGGGTCCTGTAGGCAGTTACGTGGCCAGGAGGGAAGGCGTGAATGGTGAACCAAAACAAGGTCACCAACGTTGAAGCTGGCAGGTCGCCGTAGGCGGTTCCGTCGGCTCAGTTCAGGGTCACGAATGTGTCTCAAGTTAGTCCCAGCCTGGTTAGCCATAGACTGCTTGTGATCCAACCAATCTCCCACAGGGCTCTTGAAGTCTTCTGGAAAGGGGGTTTTGAAGAACCAAGCAGGTCGTCCTCCGTGGAACAGTTCGTGGGGGGTGAAACCCGTAGAAGAGCTCCGCTGTGAGTTCATGGTCAGCACTGCCCAGGGCACTAGACGTACCCAGTCTTTGGTACGCTTCTGTTTCATCAGGATTCTTAGGTTTTGCTCCACCACACGGTTCTATCTCTCACAAAGAGGGTTAGGCGTGTGGGTATAAGGCACATCTGTGGTTACCTCCACGTTAAGGTTCGGAATTGGTTTCAAAAAAAATAATCAGTTTTTTCCAATCGTTTTTCAAAAAATAACCGATTGTTCCGATTATGGCCCCTTCAAATAATCAGTTTTTTCCGATCGTTTTGCAAAAAATAACCGATTGTTCCGATTATTGCCCCTTCATTTTTGGATCTTTCATTTTCCAACAAAACTTTTATTGCACGTAAAAAATTCACTAGGATTTTTGGTGATGATGTCATCTTTGCTTATCATCATGCAATCACTGATGACGTCACCACGATGACGTCATCACGGTATCACTGATGACGTCATCACGATGACGTCATCACGGTACCATAATTCCAAACACTTTACATCTAATCAGCCGTCAGGGCCCGGCCATCAGAGCCATGCTGGCTTCCACACTCGGTGGCTTGCCAAACTCACCTATTGGTGGCAGGCCACCAGGGGAGGCATGGTCCGACTTTCTAGACACCCTGTCAGGCTGCACTACTTGTTGTACTACTTATTTTTGTCTCCTTGCAGGCAAAATCATGCGAAACCGTGGTGTGAAACCAAAGCCAAAGGCACCTGCAACCAGACTGCCAGCCAAAGGAAAACCGGGGCGACCTCGCCGCACTCCACAACACATTGCACACCCTGCGGGCCTGTGTGACACCTACGATGTTGAAGATATTATTGCAGAACGCATGGCAAAGAACGACAAAGGCAACAGTGAAAAGCAATGGCTGGTCCAGTGGAAGGGTTTTCCTGCCTCCGCCCAAACATGGGAGCCGCTTGAGAATCTCAGTGGCTGTGAGGCCTTCATCGCGCGGTTCAACGAGGAGCGTGAAGCAAATGAACGGGCTGACCTCGAGAAGCGCAAGAGAACAAGAGATGCGCAGGAAGAAGAGCGCCAGAAGAAGCAAAAATCAGAGTCTGGGACTGCCTTATTAGATTCTGCCACGTCAGCACCACTGCAGGCTCAAACAGGTCGGCGAACTTCGGTTGTCTAGACAGCTTTCACAGAAGACGGTGAGGACCCTGCTGTTTCATGCTGCAACCATCGTCCATGTAACAGTCGTGGTGTCGTACCACACCGGCACTGCTCAGAAGCTGACTTTCAGACTCGTTTTTCCAACCTGTGTTTATTGCGTTTTGACTGGTGCTCATAACCCCGGTGCCTTTAAAAAGAAAAACCACAGTGGTGTGCATCATACGTTTTCGCTTCTTCTGCAGTTCAGCGACAGTTTGCCATTTTTGATTCCTTGCTGATTGCACTGGCGGCTCAACTGTGCTGTTCCGCTGCGCGCCGAAACAATCGATTCGATTTCAATGCAGGTAGCAAAAAAATCGGTAGATTGCAATTATTTGTTTGGCTTGCCGATCATTGCCGATTCATCGATTAATCGATTAATCGCCAAAATTGATTCCAAACCTTAGCCCCCGGGTCTCTCCTCCCCTAAGCGCCCAATTTCTGTGCTGGCGCAAAACCTTGGGAGAATACCGAGCGTACTAATCCAGGTATTGTTTTCCCTACCTATCTGCCTACTACATGGAGGGGTGGCCAAAAGCTACTACAAGAGCTATGAAGGCTTGAAAACGCCTATTTTCTGTGATGGCCAAAATCTAGCCTAACCACTGCCACTGCCCACCAACCCCGCTAAAATTACAGGAAAAGGGTGGGACAGTGACTCACGCACTACAGGTCCTACACACCCTACAGTGGCACCATCCTGATGGGCGAGCACTTCTGCAACTGGCTCAAGCCCCCACTCAGATCTACCACTCCTACACGCACGCTCTACTGGGTGGCGTTGAAGAAGAAGACACGAGCCCTAGCGGCTCACCTGTGAGATTGCAAGAAAACACAGAGCTACTAAGCGTGTGTGGCCTAACAGGGACGCCACAACGCGTTTCCCTGCTAGGGCTTGGAGGGAAGGGGTGCTCTTTTGGCGTGCACAGCGTGAATGTTCAAGATGTCGGGATGCGCTTGCCACTCCTGGCTGAGTCGCAGCTTGTTGTTTGTGTGATCAGCGCCGCATATTTTAGCACGGCTTGGGACTGCACCAGTTCACCCTGACCTTCCCACGTGTAAAGCAAAGGCAAATGACTGAGGTTTGCGGCTGAGGAACCAAGACTACCTCCACGTATTGTACGCTTCTCAGGTAGCCCTATAATACACTGTCCTCAAACCTCAGTACAAGCAAGCAAGCTTAAGGAACTCCACCCGTTCTCTTATAGAACGTGGGGTGTAGCCCCTGGGTAACCTAAACAAGGGTTGTACCGAGCGCACCACGCGTGGCCTACCCTTTAATGCGTGTGTGAATGCACGAGCATGCACGAGTTTACTATCAACCTGTGTCAATCACTGGTTTTCCTCCTAATCTTACCCACAATCACGAACTCCACCAGGGGGTGGCCCCAAGTGGGCTTACCTACCTTACTCACCGTTGGAGAGTGAAGCAAGGTGAGGGAAAAGCGAGACACAAGCGAGAAACGACGCTATGCATATGTGTGTATGTCTAATCACCCTGGACTAACCTCTAATCATCTGCAATCTTCTAATCTTCCCCTCTATCGTTTGTTAGCGCTGCTACCAAGCATGTTCACGAAGACAAGAGACGAGCAATGTGCATGCTGCATACCAGACGAGCACACCTATGGTTTATACCTGATTCATTGAAGTCTTTCTGTTGATTTTCGAATTCTTGAATCTTGAATTTTTTCTGGCAGGGTGGGTGAGATCTTTATGTTTATTTATTAATGTATGTCTCGTCATTTTCGTCATTCTGCGTAACATACGCTTATAATCTTATTAAATCTTTATTTTCCGGCGATTCGCTAGGACCCGCTCCTGCGCGCCGCCTTTTTCTGCGTAAGAATTTCTTGATTTAAAAAATCAAAAGATGACTACAAATTTTATAAAAATGTGCATCTGATGCACAATTGGATTTTGTTCAGGTGTGTGCTTTCAGAAAAATTCTACGCCGTCATTTGACGGATTTAGGTGTTGTCGCTTCGCGTTTGCGTGGATTCGTCCCTCATCCTCCCATTCCTCTGTTGTACAGACCTCTTCGCAAAGCCTCGCTGAGTAGGCCGCCGTTCAGGCCGAAAAGCAACAGCAGTAGACTGAACCAGAACCAAGACCCCTCCAAGGGGCAATTCTAATTAAATCAGCGCACCCTCGCCCCAGTACCAGGACAGGTGTCTCCATCAGGTTCCTTGAGACTTGGGTCGAGCGTCCTATGAGAGTCTGGCGTTGGGTTGTGTTGCGCTGCAGCTTGGAGGGAGGGATGCAAATGCATATGGTCTTGGCATGCCCTATTCTAACCCCATCAAGCCACAGGAACCCCTGCAGCGCCAAGAGCGCTGAGTTTTCTGTTGGAAATTGTCATTAACAATGCAGCAAGAGTCGCTGGCCATGGTAAAGCGCTCTTTTCCAGTGTTAGGGAAGCTATAGGTATTTTAAAGTAGGTGTGGAAACCAAGGAAAGGCCAAGAAAAAATCCCTTTTTCCTGAAAATGCGACAGTGGTGGCCACCACAGCACAGGAGGGAAGTAAGAAAAAGTGCTTTTCCAATGCTTTATGGTATACTTTAGTTGTATTAGAGGTGCTCTAAGCACTCATGCATTTTTATCTTAGTATTGGCCCAACCAAAATGGGTGATAACACATTTTGACCTACGGAACCAAACACTAAATCAGGATGTTGTGTGGACCCCTTAATCCCCAAGCTATAGGCACTAAAACATCTTTTCCTGGGTGACTGAGGCACTGATATACTGAAGCGGTACCCAGAACCCCATGGCCGGGTTACGGCATACAACCGGTCTCCGGTCCACTAACCCCATGCACGGCGTGTTCCGTGCCGTGAAGCCCCGCATCGGCAACCGATGCACCGCCAGCGGAGATTTGTGTATCAGAATATCAGGAATCAACAGGGTTTTATTTTCATATTGTTTCCGTCAATTTTTATGCTTCCGTTCCGATACTCACTGTTTTGACTGCTGGCGGTTGGTTCGCGACTTTACCGTAACCGCCAGTTTAACTGTTTATAATGGAAATTTTAACGCTATCCGCGACGAAGGCTCCAAAGTCGCCAGGAACTGCATGGATGCTTCCGCAATTTTCATAATTAATACTCGCAACCTTAATCCGAATTTTTCAGGATGTCGAAATCGGATTTTCGACTTCGACATCCCCGCACTTGATTTGACCTCTTTCGAGTGGACTTACGTGCTTCCGTATGCACGAATCAACTTCCCTTTTATCCTGCCCTCCATTTGTCTTGAAGATATGGGCAAAACAAAGTTGATTCGTGAGGCCACTTGTGAAGGTCATATCTCGTGCCGCTTGCGAGTATTGACGATAAGGAAACGTGGGATGTATTCACAATACTCCCGACGTAATTTAGGAAGCATTATATGCCTTGCGTCTCCACACATGCGCGCTAGTGTAATGGATCATGGTCAAGAGGGTAGAGTTTGAGTTATAACTCTTTGGCCATGACATTGCGTGCGTTAAGATAGCTTTCGAGTGTAGCGCGCAAGTGTTGGTGTTGCATAGGAACTCTCCTTGAGTTCCTATGAGCGGTTGACACAAAGTTATGCCCTTGGAGGGGCATGACATAGCGTGGTGGGAGCTACATTTTTGGGCAATATTTGGTATGTGCCATGTGTTGGGTTGCGTGCCCATTTGGCGGGCCCATTGCTCCAAGACAAGCCCGCCAATGGACGTCATATTGTGCAAGCCCCTTCTCCATACTCCCTACGGTCAATTGCAAGCCTAACCTTCGTGAAGGGAAGCTTTTCTGGTGATCCCGAAGCGATGCGTTGGGAGCAAGGTGTGTATTTTGCCATTTTCCATATTTTCATGTGCCCACTTGGGAGGTAGCGCTCGTAGCCTTTTAGGGCGCCCCAAGTGGAGCACATATATGGGATCGAAGGTCATTGGTGTTAAGTCATTGTGTGTAGAAGGATTAGTTGATTGCACGATCCAAGCCAAAGATATTATAATATAATTGTGTGCCTTTCAAGGCACTTTGGTTTGTCTTTGTGCCAATTTTGCCATTTTTGGCTCGTCATGATGTCAAGTGGCGAACGTATATCTCAACGTTGCGCTCAATTGACATCATGACCCAAGTATGTTATGAGGGTACATACTTCGGTAGCCAACATATCTTGGACCCGGCGAATAACTCCTCTTAGGCTTGGCATACCGTGGCCGCCATGTTGGCGATTTGGGACTATCCCAAATCATGGGCTCACATGGCGACCCTGCCATTCCCAATACCGGAGGAGTTGGGCGACGCCCCGAAGATATGTTGGACATATATGACTTGATACCAATCCTATGGCACACTCCGGTCCGAGTCGGGCATGTGCCTCATTTGCCCTAACCATGAGTGTGCGCAATTTTGGCCATTTTGAGCAATTTTCCACTTTTGCTGCCCGCCGTGCCCCATGTTCTAACCTTCGTGCACGCCGGACGCATGGACCAATGGACCATATATGACATGGGTGTTATGGGTAATGGTCCCCATGGTCCACACACCACGTGGGCGAAGCGGAGCCGCCTTCGTCAAGGCGCTAGGCCAAATTGAGTTTGGGCAATTTTGCCATTTTTGCATATGTGGACCCAATTGGGATCGTCACCACGCCGAGTGGCATGGAGATCTTTGAGAGCCAAGGGCATGGGAGTCTCCGTTGGACTCCCGGTGGATCACGTATGGAATGCCGGATCCGATCTCCAAGCCGGCGTGGAGATATACTATTGGGAGCACACTGAATTTTGGCTCGTTTCAAGCAGCCAAAATGACCCAATTTTGGGACCCCAATTTCCCCCTTCCGTGTGGTCAATTGGCGGCCCCATTTCTCTAAGCCCATAGGGAGCCCGGACCTAAATTCAAGTTGTACACTCAGATATAAGTCCTAGGTCCTGCCTCCTACCCTGTGAGCCATTGGCCTTACCTTGGCCGGGCGAGCCGCACGTGGGAATGACGCCAATTTTGGTGATTTTGGCATCATGACCCCACATGACTCATCCGTGTTGCCCTGATGCCGGGACCTCAGAGGGAACCAGGTTGGGTGAGGGCTCCAGGGAGTTCGTACTCGAAGGGCATAGGGTCAGTTGCCTCGTCCCTACCTCTGGCGGGTCCGGCCTCGGGTCAATTTTGGAGTTTTTCAAGCTAATTTCAGTTTGGGCTGAAACAGCCCATTTTCAGCTACCAACTCCTGGGTGATAATGGCGGGGCCATATCTCTGGCTCAGAGAGGAGTTGGGACCTGCCGCTAAGGGAGCATAGGGAGCCACTGTCGGTTGGCCTTGGAGCCCCTTGGTTCCCAGGAACTCGCCTGTGGCTGGGCGGGACACCTCTCCCATTGGCAGGGTTTCAGGGTCCGGACTGAGCAGGGCATGGGTTGTGTTTGAGCCCCCGCCCCCATCAGCCACTGAGAGGGTCGGACCTGGGATTGGGATATGAGTCGGGACTGAGTGTCTATTGTCCCTTGATGCCCTTACCCCAGTCCAGTCTTAACCCCATGTGTACATATCCTGATGTGTTGCTGTACATACTTTCGTTCCCTCTTTGCAGAGTGGCAAGGATTCTGAAACGCTTTGTCACATGACACAGGCGTATTGATGCCCTTGTGAGTGTAGTGCCTTGCCTGCCTGCTCACTTGTGCGTGTCACCGCAGCGTCCCGTGGCCGGCCCCCCACGGGAACGCGTCAAAAGCGTTTCACCGCCGCGGGGTTACCCAACCCTCGCGTGCCACTCGGGGCCACCAACCCCGAGCAGCGCGTCGCAGCAGCGCGGCGCAGCTCGCAGCTCGCAGCGCAGCGCAGCGTCTCGCAGCGCAGCGCAGCAGCTCGCAGCGCCACTCAGCGACAGCGCCGAGTTCGTCACGGAGCCCGCAGCGCCGTCAAGAGCATCGCCCTGATCGCGCAGCGCCCGTGGAAGAGGTGCACAGACCAGGACTCCTGCATCAGCCCCATCGGCCGACCCGGAGTCCCAACGGCCGACCAGCAAGGCCGCGTCAACCACCTCCACAACCACCGGCTGACCAGCACCAGCCGCACTTCCAATCCAGTGCTGCAGCACCCTCCTCAACAACCACAACCAGTTCGTTGAGTTGAACGAGTGCACATCAAGGACTTCAAGATCATCTACGCCCCCGCTGCCATGGTGAATTGGCAGGAAGCGGGCAGGACGTGGCCGCGGCCCCACCCCCATGCAGCACGCCTGCTGCGTGGGTTGGTTTGGGACCAGCATTACCGCCACAGCAACCCCCAGTGCGAAGGGGGCATGCCCAGGAGCTTCGAGCTCCGCACGGACATCGCCCCCGACCGCCTGCAGGCCGTGGAGGACTGGCTGCGGGCAGAGGGGTACGAGTACCGCCACCAGCAGAGGCGCTGGAGGGCGTGGACCCGGCCGGACAGGCCCGGGGAAGGGCTGCGTCCCGACGGGATTGAGGAGGACGAGGAGCCCAACGCCTACCCGTCGGGCGCCTCGATCAACGTCTCCCTGTGGGACGTGATCGAGAAGAAGTTCCCGGAACCGGGGAACGAGCGCAGGCTGCAGGGCAGCAGCAGCGCGTCTCCGGCGACGGAGAAGAGGTCCGCCGGGGACAAGAAGAGGGACCGGAGGTGGCGGGAGTACCAGGAGTCCCTGGCTGCCGAAGCCGCCCAAGGCGCCAAGGGCGGAACCCCAGCCCCCAGTCCCCAACGGCCCAATGGTGGACACCACCCCGGCTCCACCACCCTTGGCGACTACATCCAAGTCGCCAAGCAGACCCAGGCCAAACCCCGTCCGCTGCTCCTGAGGGCCCGGCAGGCCTCAGCAGGCCCCAGCAGCGACATCGAGTCGGCCCACCGCGGGAGGACGCCGGCCGACCAGGCCAGCTCCAGCAGCAGCGTCGCTCCCGAAAGGGACGTGGCGCGCGCCTGTGAGCGCGCCTGTGGGGTGCCCTGCAACCGTCGGGTTGCCCGGCAACGGGCCAAGCAGTACAGCGCTGCTGTGGAGGGCGCCGCCGGCATCGCCCAGGAGGAAGCTGCGCAGTGGGCGCATGGCATGGCCATCCACACCCAGACCGTGGCGGCCATTGCGGCTGGACTCACGGCCGTGGCCGCCCATGGGGTAGCAACTGCCCAGGTCAACGGTGAGTTGGCGGCAGCCGACGAGGAAGCCCGCCTGACGCAGGAAGCCATTGCCCGCAAGGAGGCCGAGGTGAAGGCGCTGGGGGAGGCGCTTGCCCAAGAGAGGGCAAAGAAGGAGGCGGAGGAAAGGGCCCACGCCGAAGCGACGGCTAAGGCCCATGAGGATGCCGCCAAGAAGGAAGCCATCGAGGCCGCGCGACGGAAGGTCGCTGAGGAGAAGGCCAAGACGGAGGCGGAGCTGGCGGCGTTGGAGGCGCAGAAGGCGCAGCTGCTGCAGGCCCGGGAGACCGAGGCGGCTCGTGCTCGGGAAGAGGCCGAAGCGCGAGCTGCCGCAGCCACCGCCGCCGCAATGGAGGAGGCAGAGGCCAAACTCCGCCACGAGACTCCCCCGGGAGGATCGCGAGTGGAGACCCTTCGAAGGCTTTTCGAAGGGGACGCCTCCTCCAGGATGAAGCTGGATGAGGCGGACACGGGCAGCAGTGGGAGCGGTAGCACCACCGCCCGTCGACGGAGGAAGGGCAAGGGGAAGACCCCCGAGAGGCCGCGGAGGCCAGCGGGTGGGCACCCCCACGACAGTGACCCCTTCTTCACCGCCAGTGACGGGGATGAACGAGGCCGTCGACATCGCCAAGTGGTGGCTTGGACGGGCGGAAGTGGCGGAGACGTCCCCATGGAAGGTGAGGATGAGGATCCCCCTCCTCCCTACCGGAGCTCCGAGTCCTCCGTGACCGAGACGCCCAGGTGGGGCGACATGGACGAGGATGACGACATGGACTTCGGCATCACGAGGAGGCGCCCATCCTCGGACCCACCGAGGCGACCCGGCGGAGACCCACCGGGACCCCCTGGCGGAGGACCTTCAGGACCCCCTGGAGGACGCCCACCAAGTGGACCCCCTGGAGGCGGACCACCGGGCGGGGGAGGACCCCCTGGACCGGGCGGACCCGGCGGAGGCCCTCCTGGAGGACCCCCTGGGGACCCCGGCGACCCACCAGGGAACGGTGTCCCGGATGCCACCTGGCGGTGGATTGTCTACCTCCGCAGGAGAGTCCAGTTGCTCGAGCTGGAGGTAGACACGGGCAAGAGCGAGATGGCTCGCATCTCCACAGTCGCCGCGCGCGCGCAGAAGGACTTGGACATCGCCAGGGCCGAGACCAAGTCGCTGACCAACGTCGTCAGCGGCCTGCAGGAGAGGCTGGATGCGCTGGAAGCCCGTGGGAGAGTCGGCAGCGACCACCCACCCCTGGAGTCTGGCTCGTCGGACGACGGCTGGGGACCCGGACCAGGTCCAGGCAGACCCCACGCCCCCGGCGGAGCCCCCAGGAGTCGCCCCAGCGCCAGTGCCCCCTCTCTCACCGCCCCCTCTCACCACAGCGCGGGCCGCCGCAACGAGCGCGTGCCGCCCGGCAGTGGCAGTGAGGAATGGCGCGATGAGTTGCTCAGCGCGGACTACCACAACCGCCGTGCTCCACCGCGGACGCCTGTACGCCCCCGACGCCCGCCACCAGCCCCGGTGCCAATCCCCAGGGCTGGAGGACGTTATGGTGGACTCAGGGATGAGGTCCCCAGAGGAGACGTGGAGTGGGATGTCGGCGAAGGTGAGGACCTGGACCTGGACCTGGACCTGGAGGAGTTCAACATCAGCCCGCCGCGTGGTGTACGACGGGAGGCCGCTGAACGCAGCCGCCGGCGCCGTGATGAGGACGCGTACATGGATGCAGTACGGCGTGAACACTTCGGTTCAGCGTACGTGGAGGAACCGCGGCGTAGCCACAGGGATTCCATGGAGGAGATGGACGTGGCGGCCGTGGGAGTCCGTGGGCGAGGCCGATGGGAACCTCGGTCGACCTCGCGACCGGCGTTCATGGTCTCTAAGGCCGCGGACGCCGCCGTGTGGGAAGACTTGAAGGACATCAAGCCCCCCATGTACGACGGCAACCCCCTCAACCTCGACCGCTTCTTGGAGAAGCTGGACGATTGGGGGCTGGCCGTCACTGAAGACCAACCTCCCGCGGATGCGGAGAGATATGTCTTCAAACGGTTCAGGTACCGCCTGCCGGAAGTGCTCGGCGAGCTATACTTCGTGGCGACCAAGGAGGGGAAAATCAAGACCCTCAAGGACGCCAAGAAGTGGCTCAACGAGCAGGAGCGGGTGGACGCTCCGCAGGTGGCTGCCAAGCGCTGGAAGTCCATCAAGCTTGAGCATGATGGACGGGAGATCCGCCTACGAGAGTGGCGGGACTTCCGAGGGAAATACACCCTCTTCCGCCGCAACGTGGAGGATTGGAACGAGGGTGACGAGCAGGCTCGCCTGCTCTCCATGCTGCCGGAAGCATGGATCAAGAGGGTCACCAAGGAGGAATCCAAGAGGGCCAAGTCCAACCACCCGGTCAAGATGATGCTCCCCAAGGAGTATCATACGAACGTGGTGAGTTGGGCGAAGAAGAATGTGGCCCGGGATGTCAAACGGCACTCCCTGCGGAACGCTCTTCTCATCACCGTCTCGGGCGATCGCGAGAAGACCGCGATTTGGCGCCTTGACGATTGTGAGTTGAGCGGCCAGACCATCCGTCTGCAGCCCATCCCGGCGCGGATGAGCTGCGACGAGATCCTGGAGTGGGTTGGCGAGGAAGTACTCAAGGAGTACCGAAACCTCCACCACACCCGCGGGTTGAGGCCCGGCGACCGCGACGTCAACTACGTTGGCGAGGGACCTGGCGGGGAAGATGCCATGGACCCAGCGGGAGCCGGCGGCGATGAGACTCTCGTCGACGATGACGACGACGATGAGCCCGCCGAAATGGCCGTGTGTGCCTTCGTGGCCAAGAACCTGAGCGCGGGGACCAAGCCAGCAAACTGGAAGCCCCTGCAGCCAGGTTGGAAGAAGCAGGAGAAGAGGGACCCTCGCCGTATTGGCGACCCTCCGCTGTCCTTTGGGGAGTTCGTACGAGCTCACCCTCAGGGCTGTTTCGTGTGTTATGGGAGGAAGAAAGGCTTCAACCATGACCACCGAACATGCCCCGTCCACAAGGCCGACACGGAGGCTTACAAGAAGCCGCACGGGTCGAAGAAGCGTGCGCCCGCGGGTATCCGGGAAGCCAAGATGGAGGTGGACAAGGACGAGCTGGCCAAGCTGATGTCGTCGGTGGGAAACGAGTTGGCCAAGGAGATCCAGGAGATCAAGCGGAACTGGGTCCCCAGGTCGGACAACAAGAACAAGGAGAACAACCAGAATGACCAGAACAAGGACAAGGACAAGAAGGGTAAAGGAGGAGGTAAAGGGGGAAGAAAGAAAGGCATCAACGACGTTGAGGCCGAGGAGAACACCCCCTCTTCCACAACCGACGCCCCCTAGCGGAGCCCCTGCAGCCAAGGGCCCCAGCTAGGGCGGTCGCAGGATGGTGACGTGGGAAGCGCCGATCCATCTCTGTCGGGAGTCGGTAAGCACAAGGGGACTGCCGCGGGCGGAAGGCCCGGTCTGGCGCCCAGTCGCGGAGGCGGGGTGAGGGCAAGTGAAGGCACGAACCCTTGCACCCGTCCGTCCTTCGCGACCAAGAACGTGTTTGATGTACTACAGGATCTATCCGAGAGTATCGGAGGATCACCCGGACCGCAGCTGGATGCTGCAGATGGGCAGCCTGAGCCCATTGTCCACGACCTGCACCAGTCGCTTGTGGAGCTTCTGGAACGGCCGGAGATCCTGAGTTTGCACGCCGTGCGCCGTGTCGGTCGCGAGCGGCAGTTGCATCTTAAGGTCCGTGCCTTATGCGGGGAAGTGGAAAAGGTTTTCGACGTGTTGGTCGACACGGGAGCTCAGGTCAGCTTGGTCAAGGCTGGCCTGCTTCCGCCAGAGTGTCTTACCAACAGTCGGAAACCTGTCAGGCTGAAGGTGGCGAACGGCCAGTACATGGTGGGAGGCACGAAGGAAGCGGCCATTGGGCTGCAGTTCGTGAACCATCGTGAGCTGAGCCGCCCAGACCTCGGCAAGGAAATCCTCCTGCACGGTAGCTTCTACGAGGCCGAGATGGAATGGGACATGATCGTCGGGTACGACTTCATGATGGAGACGGACTCCGGCGTCCTCCCGGCCCAGGCTTCCATGACCCTGTACCAGGACGACCAACTCTCGTGGCTTTCGTCACCTGAGCACCATGTGGAATGCCAATGGATCCACCCCGAACGCAACCAGCTCGAAGTGGCCGCGCTGGACACTGAGCCCACTGGGCCAGCGAATCAGGAGTACGGCGTAAGGCCGGAAGTGGCGTACCGAGTGGTCGCGGACCTGGGAGCGTCGGATCTGGCCCTGGATGCGTTCTCTTCAGGAACCTCCGCCCATCTGCGGGTATGTGAGAAGTACTGGAGCGCCCAGGACTCCGCGTGGAAGAAGCACTGGGGTCCGCATCAGGGATTGATGTGGATCCATTGCCCCCGTTGGGACATTCCAAGAGCGATAGCGAAGATTCGCAAGGACCGCTCCAAGGCAGTGCTGGTTGTTCCTATGGGATGCACCGAGGAGGAAAGTACCCGACATTGGGTAGCCTCATTGACCAACATGACCTTGAACAAGGTCGTCCTACCGGCTGGAGAGAGTGTCTATCAGGACGCTAAGGGACAGCCCATGCCACCCCAGAGATGGCCAACAGAATTCCACTATGTGGATGGGGGCCTTGATCAGGCCGACACCACGGACTTCGTGTGTGTCAACCGCATCATAGCAGAGCCCTGGCGGCAATGCTTTGCGGTTCCCCCTGTTGACATCGAAGAATCGGACTCCGAAGACCCCCTCACTGAAGAGGAGTGGGATCTGGTTCAGGGGTATATGGATCAGCCCTTTCACGACTGGGGAAACCAGCGTGAGGGCAAAGGCCAGGACAAAGCCTGGTGGGAAGTGGACTCAATCGTCTCTGGTTCCTATGACGGGAATACCTTCGTACAGAGGGTGCTGGACCACATGTCCAGCCAGGACGAGCCGCCTGGCGGTAACCCACCCACCTACGGCGATCTGTTCCGAGGCAAGACCAGAGATGGCCCTTTGGGCCACCTGGGAAGACCACCTGAGCCGAAAGCGAGCGGAGTAGCTACCCCTCAAGTAAGCTCCGTGGTTCAAGTGCCCGGAAGAGCCAAGGCGGAGTCCGATGACTGCCCCAAGATCCGGGCGTTGAGGGCCAGGCTGAAGCAGAAGTATGGCGAGACCTTCTTCAGCGGAAAACCTGTGTTCCCCCCACCGGTGCGTGGACCGTATGGCGAGGCCAAGATACGACTGAAGCAGGACCCCCGTGTGTATCGTCAACGGGAGTTTGCCCTGAGGGGCGAGAGGAAAGAGGCCATGGAGAAGATCCTCCGTGACTTCATCCAGAGAGGCTGGCTTGAGCCGTGCCACTCCGAGTGGGCCTCTCCCTGCTTCGTCGTCCCCAAGAAGGTTGCCGGTGAGTGGCGGCTCGTGGTCGACTACCGCGGCCTGAACGCCCAAACGCAGCACGACAGCTATACGCTGCCCCTCATCGAGGACATGCTGCAAAAGCAACACCGGCGGAGGATCTTCACGGTGATTGACCTGAAACATGGTTATCATCAGATGCCTCTCGCCGAGGAGTCCCGTGCCTGCACAGCCATGAGCACCCCACTTGGACCTCTCCAGGGGAAGGTGATGCCTATGGGCGTTACCAACGGCAATGCGGCTTTTCAGCGGATGCTGGAGAACCTGCTTGAGCCGGTGCGCGACTGTGCGGACCCCTTCGTGGACGACGTGATCATCGCGTCCGGGGACCCCAGCATGAGCTACGAGGAGCTCCTGGAGGCACACGAGAGGGACGTCACTCGAGTGCTGGACCTTCTGGTTCGGCACAAACTCACGGGCAGCAGTGACAAGGCCACCATTGCGGTAAGCGAGGTGGTCTTCGCTGGCCACGTAGTCGGGAACGGGCAGCGAAAGCCCATACCCGGCAAGGTGGCGGCGATTGAGCACTGGGAAAAGCCCAAGACGGTCTCTGAGCTACGGGCGTATCTGGGGTTCTGCAACTACTACTCGGGGTATATCAAGATGTATGCCGAGTATGCAGCCCCCATGACGACCATGCTCAAGGGCAACCGAGAGGAGACCAAGAAGGGGTCCAAGAAGGCTCTGGTCTGGACTGAAGAGTCTGACCGTGCCTTTGAGGGGATGAAGCAGGCGCTGCTATCCGCAGTGGGTCTGCACCTCGTGGATCCCGACCGAGGGTTCGTCCTGCGCACCGACGCTTCCGACTACGCCATTGGGGCTGTGTTGGAGCAAGTGCTTGACGATGGGAGGCACGTGCCCGTGGCCTTCTGGAGCCGAGTCCTGGCGGAAGGCCAGAGACGGACGTGGACGCCCCGTGAAAAGGAGGCGTATGCCATCGTCATGGCTCTCAGGAAATGGGCTGGGTACATAGCCCTCCATCCCGTCACCGTCTGCACCGACCATCAGAGTCTGCAGTCGTGGCACAAGGAGCACGTGGACACCCCCTCAGGTCCTGCCTCCCGACGGGCAAGATGGCACGAGACCTTGGCCAAGTTCGACCTTACGGTTGTTTATATTCCTGGAAAGGATAACACCGTGGCGGACTGTCTCAGTAGGTGGGCCTATCCCGCCAGCAAGGGCATGCGGGATATCTCTGCCCATGGCGATGAGGCTGAGACCGCTGAAGCCAAGAGGATCATTGAAATGGAGCGCCTGATGGAGGAGGAGGGTGCCAAATGCTTCGTCGTCATGGCCGCAGATGCCCCCCTCGCTTCGAGGGTGAGCAGAACGGTCAGTGTACTCGCCCCTGTGGGTGTGGAGTCCGACAAGCACCTCTTCCCAGAGTCTTGCCTCCAGGACGACTGGACCGACGATTACGCCAAGTCTGAGGCCTTTGCGGCCGAGTATAGGGCTGTGACCGACCCTGATGACGGGCAGAAGTGGCCAAAGGGGCTGACTGAGGAAGATGGCAAGCTCTACCGGAATGGTAAGCTGCTAGTCCCAGAGTCCCGGGTGCTCGAGCTGTGTGAAGCTTGGCACCACCACATGCTGCACCCAGGGGTCAAGAAGCAAGCTCTTGACATGCAGCGTCGGTTCGAGATCGACCATATCGTTCTCTACACCGCCATCAAGAAGGTCAGGAAGGGTTGCTCGGTCTGTCAGGCCTGCAATCCCGACAACCGGAACGTCAAGGGGGAACCCCAATGGACCCCGGTTCCTGACCAGCCCATGGAGAGCGTGGCCATGGACGTCTTCTCCATGCCCGAAGTGCACATTGGCAAAGAGACCTTTGACTGTGTGGTTCTCTGTGTGGACCGCCACAGCGGCTACGTTGTAGCCGTTCCGGCACGCAAAAAGGGGTTGCTTGCCAAGGAAGTGGCAGTCATGATGATTCGTCATTGGCTGACCGTCTTTGACATCCCCCGCACCATTTGCAGTGACCGAGGGCCCCAGTTTACTGGTGGCTGGTTCAAGGCTATGTGTTCCCTCATGGGAATACGACATGCCAAGAGCGTTGCCTATCTCAGCCGGTCTAACGGCCGTGCTGAAGTGGCTGGACGGCAGCTGTTCGAGAAGCTGCGCAAGATCCACATCACCAATCCACGGCGGAACTGGTTCGAGGAGATGTGGCCTGCTCTGAAGGCCCATCATGACACCCCCACTCCGGGCGGTTTGTCCCCTCACCAGATTCTGTTTGGCAGGGACCCCCTGGGTAGGGGACTTCCCTTGTCTGGTGATGGCATGGCTATGGATGCCAAGGAGTTCTTCGCGCGGCAAGAGCAAACGGCGCGGGACATCCGCCAGCAGCTTGAGAAGGAGCATGCTGAGCGTCAGAAGTCCGCCCCGAGCTCGACAGCGCAGAAGTTCAGGGTGGGAGACCCGGTGTGGGTGATCAGACCCCGCCCCATGGGCACCCACCGCACCAAGACCTGGTTCACACCCGGCGAGGTGGTCCGCAGGATTGGTGAGGACACCTACCGCATCAAGGTGGGTCAGGGACAGTTCCGGGAGCGCCACGAGAGTCAACTCCGTGCGCGGGAACCCGACCTCCGTGGCCGACATGTGTCCCTGGACTATGCCAGACATGAGGCCGACTCGGACGACGACTATGCTGAGCAGGACGACTATACTGTCGAGAAGATCCTGGCTCAGCGTCCGAAGGCCTCGGCACCCGGAGGTCTGGAGTTCAAGGTTCGTTGGCGAGGCTATGGGCCGTCCCACGACACCTGGGAACCCGTCTCCTCATTCGTGCCGCGGGTCAATACTCCTTTCATGGAGTACATCCGCAAGCACAAGACCAAGATCCATGTCTCGGACTTGGCAGCACTCACCCGGGCGATTGCAGCCAGGGGTGCCTGATCAGCGCCCTAAGCTCTCCCCTGATGTGTTATGAGCGCTTGTGAGGCCGACGAATCGTCCCTTACTTGCTTGCTCTCTTCCATCTTTTGGTGACAGAGTGGCCATATACCCCCCCCTGCTGTATCCAGAGGAGGATGGCCCCTCTCTTTCAATTCTATTCGTCACTCACCCCCCTGCTGAATCCTTGGGAAACCAGGTAGGGCGACTGACCTTCATTTTTCTGAGCTCTTGGGGCCTTGAAGCCCATACGACGTTGCGCAACGGATGCCGCTGTCATCGGCATTGCGATTTTTTTGGTGTGTGGTCTGGTTCCATGGCATTTGCGGAATCCAGACCAGTCGACGTGTGTCTCGAGACTATATATGCCTGAACTCAGGCGTTATCCTGTCCATCCTCCTGCATTTGCCTTATCCTGACCGTGGCGTGGTTTGGCACTCTGTTCTGAGTGTGTTTACACGCCTATTTACCCAAATTGTTGCTTGCTTTTCTGCCCTCCAGGATATGTGCATCTGTATGTTACGTGTCATCAGCCCATCGCTGAAGGATGGACTGTTTTTCACCACGAATCGGGATACAGAGGCGCCTTGAGTCGCCGTGTACATATCCTTACAGCCTGGTCCAGCCTGGACCAGTACTTGATTACAGATTCTACTGTTTGAGTGCCCGTGATACCGTGTTGCCCTATTTGCTGTGATGTGTGGAGATCCTGATGGCGCCAGGCGGGAAGCCCAGTTGCCTGACTACACTCCCAGCGGTCCGCCACTGTCAGTCCCAGTGTGAGCCTACCGATTTGCAGACGCACTTGCATTCGGATGGCGGCCTCCGGTGCTCCTGACCTCGGTCAGTCTGCCTGGGAAACTGGTGGTTTGAGGAGTCGACGCCTCCGCCCACACTGCATGAGGACTCCCTCATGTATGGCCACGCTTCGTGGTAGTAGGGCGAGGGAAAAGACGGCCTTGATGCCCGATCCCTTAAGGAGGAGTTCCCTTACGATTTGGGGTTCGTAAGGAGTTCGACTATGGCACTCTGGACTCGCGTCGTATGGATATGGACATGGTGCGCCCGAGGAAGGACCCGTGGGGACTCTCCCCAGTCGGCGGGCCTTGGGAAGCTTGGGGTAGCCTGAGGGATCTTTGTGGTCGCTCTCGACTTGTGGGGCCACCTCGGCCGTCGTGTGACGCCTATGTTGGCCGTGTATGCCACTGCCACTGTGGCGGTGACCGTAGCAGCCGGCACCCGGTGCGCCTGGTATGGGTTAACGGGTCCTTTGGATGCCGAACAATCGCCGCCAGGACCCGGGACTTGATACTTGATACTATACATGTGCTACGAGCTGTTACAGCAGCATACCTATCCCACTGTGGGATACCTATCTTACTGTGACATACTGAGGTGTGGATGTGACACCCCCCCCCCCTTCAGCAGATGGTCCTGGGTACCCGCTGCCATGCATGGGTGTTATCGAGCCCCCCCAGGGTTTGCTCTAAGGAGGGGGGTGAAGCGGTACCCAGAACCCCATGGCCGGGTTACGGCATACAACCGGTCTCCGGTCCACTAACCCCATGCACGGCGTGTTCCGTGCCGTGAAGCCCCGCATCGGCAACCGATGCACCGCCAGCGGAGATTTGTGTATCAGAATATCAGGAATCAACAGGGTTTTATTTTCATATTGTTTCCGTCAATTTTTATGCTTCCGTTCCGATACTCACTGTTTTGACTGCTGGCGGTTGGTTCGCGACTTTACCGTAACCGCCAGTTTAACTGTTTATAATGGAAATTTTAACGCTATCCGCGACGAAGGCTCCAAAGTCGCCAGGAACTGCATGGATGCTTCCGCAATTTTCATAATTAATACTCGCAACCTTAATCCGAATTTTTCAGGATGTCGAAATCGGATTTTCGACTTCGACATCCCCGCACTTGAATTGACCTCTTTCGAGTGGACCTACGTGCTTCCGTATGCACGAATCAACTTCCCTTTTATCCTGCCCTCCATTTGTCTTGAAGATATGGGCAAAACAAAGTTGATTCGTGAGGCCACTTGTGAAGGTCATATCTCGTGCCGCTTGCGAGTATTGACGATAAGGAAACGTGGGATGTATTCACAATACTCCCGACGTAATTTAGGAAGCATTATATGCCTTGCGTCTCCACACATGCGCGCTAGTGTAATGGATCATGGTCAAGAGGGTAGAGTTTGAGTTATAACTCTTTGGCCATGACATTGCGTGCGTTAAGATAGCTTTCGAGTGTAGCGCGCAAGTGTTGGTGTTGCATAGGAACTCTCCTTGAGTTCCTATGAGCGGTTGACACAAAGTTATGCCCTTGGAGGGGCATGACATAGCGTGGTGGGAGCTACATTTTTGGGCAATATTTGGTATGTGCCATGTGTTGGGTTGCGTGCCCATTTGGCGGGCCCATTGCTCCAAGACAAGCCCGCCAATGGACGTCATATTGTGCAAGCCCCTTCTCCATACTCCCTACGGTCAATTGCAAGCCTAACCTTCGTGAAGGGAAGCTTGTGTGGTGATCCCGAAGCGATGCGTTGGGAGCAAGGTGTGTATTTTGCCATTTTCCATATTTTCATGTGCCCACTTGGG
This sequence comes from Eutreptiella sp. 'Long Island Sound 2002', assembly GCA_964036045.1. Lineage (NCBI taxonomy): Eukaryota > Euglenozoa > Euglenophyceae > Eutreptiales > Eutreptiaceae > Eutreptiella > Eutreptiella sp. 'Long Island Sound 2002'. Next base: position 172,208,014 of record OZ038378.1, read on the forward strand.
AGGTAGCGCTCGTAGCCTTTTAGGGCGCCCCAAGTGGAGCACATATATGGGATCGAAGGTCATTGGTGTTAAGTCATTGTGTGTAGAAGGATTAGTTGATTGCACGATCCAAGCCAAAGATATTATAATATAATTGTGTGCCTTTCAAGGCACTTTGGTTTGTCTTTGTGCCAATTTTGCCATTTTTGGCTCGTCATGATGTCAAGTGGCGAACGTATATCTCAACGTTGCGCTCAATTGACATCATGACCCAAGTATGTTATGAGGGTACATACTTCGGTAGCCAACATATCTTGGACCCGGCGAATAACTCCTCTTAGGCTTGGCATACCGTGGCCGCCATGTTGGCGATTTGGGACTATCCCAAATCATGGGCTCACATGGCGACCCTGCCATTCCCAATACCGGAGGAGTTGGGCGACGCCCCGAAGATATGTTGGACATATATGACTTGATACCAATCCTATGGCACACTCCGGTCCGAGTCGGGCATGTGCCTCATTTGCCCTAACCATGAGTGTGCGCAATTTTGGCCATTTTGAGCAATTTTCCACTTTTGCTGCCCGCCGTGCCCCATGTTCTAACCTTCGTGCACGCCGGACGCATGGACCAATGGACCATATATGACATGGGTGTTATGGGTAATGGTCCCCATGGTCCACACACCACGTGGGCGAAGCGGAGCCGCCTTCGTCAAGGCGCTAGGCCAAATTGAGTATGGGCAATTTTGCCATTTTTGCATATGTGGACCCAATTGGGATCGTCACCACGCCGAGTGGCATGGAGATCTTTGAGAGCCAAGGGCATGGGAGTCTCCGTTGGACTCCCGGTGGATCACGTATGGAATGCCGGATCCGATCTCCAAGCCGGCGTGGAGATATACTATTGGGAGCACACTGAATTTTGGCTCATTTCAAGCAGCCAAAATGACCCAATTTTGGGACCCCAATTTCCCCCTTCCGTGTGGTCAATTGGCGGCCCCATTTCTCTAAGCCCATAGGGAGCCCGGACCTAAATCCAAGTTGTACACTCAGATATAAGTCCTAGGTCCTGCCTCCTACCCTGTGAGCCATTGGCCTTACCTTGGCCGGGCGAGCCGCACGTGGGAATGACGCCAATTTTGGTGATTTTGGCATCATGACCCCACATGACTCATCCGTGTTGCCCTGATGCCGGGACCTCAGAGGGAACCAGGTTGGGTGAGGGCTCCAGAGAGTTCGTACTCGAAGGGCATAGGGTCAGTTGCCTCGTCCCTACCTCTGGCGGGTCCGGACGAGGGGTCAATTTTGGAGTTTTTCAAGCTAATTTCAGTTTGGGCTGAAACAGCCCATTTTCAGCTACCAACTCCTGGGTGATAATGGCGGGGCCATATCTCTGGCTCAGAGAGGAGTTGGGACCTGCCGCTAAGGGAGCATAGGGAGCCACTGTCGGTTGGCCTTGGAGCCCCTTGGTTCCAAGGAACTCGCCTGTGGCTGGGCGGGACACCTCTCCCATTGGCAGGGTTTCAGGGTCCGGACTGAGCAGGGCATGGGTTGTGTTTGAGCCCCCGCCCCCATCAGCCACTGAGAGGGTCGGACCTGGGATTGGGATATGAGTCGGGACTGAGTGTCTATTGTCCCTTGATGCCCTTACCCCAGTCCAGTCTTAACCCCATGTGTACATATCCTGATGTGTTGCTGTACATACTTTCGTTCCCTCTTTGCAGAGTGGCAAGGATTCTGAAACGCTTTGTCACATGACACAGGCGTATTGATGCCCTTGTGAGCGTAGTGCCTTGCCTGCCTGCTCACTTGTGCGTGTCACCGCAGCGTCCCGTGGCCGGCCCCCCACGGGAACGCGTGAAGGCAGAGCCCATGAATTTATCTATGTTTTCTCATGAATTCTTAGCTATTCTAGTGGTATGCACCCTAGGGGGCTGGGGCACCTCTTTTTGAGAGGTCCTGGGTTCAATACCCAGTCAGCCTAGCTAAGTAGGAATATGCCATGTGACATGGCAGTGACCTCAGCGCCACAAGCCATGCCACCTCAGCACCTATGGGACCCAAAAACAAAGAGTGCACATCTCAAGATGGCACTACGGATGAGAGTGAGCCCTTGGGGCAGTTTTTCAATCAGTTTTTGTCAAACATGTAAAAAATTTCATCCTGAGTTGCAATGTATGCTAATTGCTGTGGTCTATTGTTGATAGTTGTCTTTATCTAACTCTTTGTGACTGCAACCCTTCATGCTTTGATCCTGTTTATCTTCTACTTGCTTATCTCTGGCTTGGGTTATCCTGGATTGGTTGTATTCCAACAATAAAACATTTTCTTCATCAAAAACAAGCAGCAAGAACCCTACACCAGCAGCAAGCAGCAGGAGAGGCACAACAAAAACACAGTGCTGAAAACACTATAAATTTTTCTCCATTCCATGCAGAACACAGACTTTTAATGAATATGGTTGGCATGAGATCTCCAAACGAGCCTAGCGTTGAGGGACTGGGGATGAACCCACCTGTGCCAATCCGGTTCATGCAGGTCAACCGAGGAGAGATAAGCTCCTTTGCGCACCAGTGATAAGCGGCTAAGTAGAATGCGCAGAAGGCACTCATCCAAGGTTACACTGACGAGTGGATGGAGTTCATTTGAGTGGGATACCGTACATGCACCCGAGCAAGTGCGCCAATCCGAACCGAACGTAGGCATGTAGGTGGTCAGGGACCCGGAACGATAGGAGGTAGAAATTGTCACGACGCCGCCAAAGCAACAGGAATGGCAGTTGAGCCCCATCCGCTGCAGTCACTGATGAACCCCATCGTGAGGGATGTAGCAGCTCGCCCACCAACACCCGCAGGGTTTCAAAACCTTTCAGATGCTTCCCTACTTTTTGTTTGTCACGTTGTGGGGTGTAGCGCATAATAGTGTTTAAGCACCATATTCGCAATACAAGGCAAAGCAGAAAAAACTTGTCAAAAACCCATGGGTTCAACCTGTGTGCACAACAAAGCAGTACACATGGCGCAGTGCTAATGTTCCGCAAAGTTATGTACATAGAGAATTTCTATTTCTTCCTGGATGGATGCACTTGCATGTATGCGCATTATGTTCGGGCGTGGATGTACTCTATTCATCGTATACGTATGCCACGCCCAAACGGGGTGCTCATTGCACCCATCATCCCACCACATGTCCTCGAGGTAGTGGGCCATATTTGCACCTGAGCCGTGGATTTCTGTACTGCCTACTACGATGTTGACATGGCGTCTTGTGCGGTTAGAGAACCGAGTTGTTGGTTGGACCATGCATCTTTGGGCTGGTTGTTTGGACGCCTTTTTGGTATGTGGTCGTGGTGTCGTGGTCTTCCTTGGTAGTTTTGCATGGGAACGTGTGCGGTGCACGATCGTTTGGACGTGCTTAGGCGTGTGTCTTGTGCTGCAGTTGGCAGACGAGCTTGTTCATGGATGGTGCGTTTCTACTAGTATGTGTTAGATCTATGCATGTATCGCCTCCTTCAGGCTGGTCGGTGTACAATCATGCCAAGCATGTAGCAGTTGTCCTGTTGGTGCCACCGACGCCAAGTTCAGCGTGGATTGCTGTGTTATGGGGTCAAGGACATTCACTAGCACTAGCACCTGCCATGGGCACAGCGTCATGACCTCATTCCATGGTCGTAGCCGGCGCACGGTATGGTACAGTTTCTGCAAATGCCTGAGATACCGGTTTTTCGTATACTCCCTGGCCTCAAACTCCCATATGATGTGGGCAAAGTTGGACTCCACATGGGCCGGTGAGGTTGCAATGGTGGCTGCCTTTTTCCCGTGAGCAATGTGGAGTGCACGTACGAGTTGGGGGACCATCGGGTCATCTTCTGCTGGGTACCTACAGATTTGGGGTTAGCCGTGAGTCCACCACTGAGGTTTCTACTATGCCGTCCCAAGGTATATAATTAACCACCAACACTAGTGTACCTCCAATCTGTAACTCAGCTATCATTGAATCCACAGCAGCCCACTACACATGAAAGACTTCAGAGTGCAGCCTTGCCCACGATACCATGTTGGGGGATCGTGTGCGCGTGATGTCGTCATGGAATGCGCCCATTGTCAATTAGATATAGACACCACGGGTTCCAAAAGTGGGACCTTGCCGGGAGGTGTCGCGCACACTACATTGGGCAAAGAAGAGGTGTGAAGGTCGGAAATTGTGCATTAGAGCCGAAAATAGTGGCTAAAAAGGGACCTCCAGATCTCAAATACCTGAGCGAGCATCGATTTTTGACTTTCGTTGACCGATGGATCGAGATTTTGCGAAAGTCGGATGAAAAATAGTGTTCCCGACATCATGAGCATAATTTTGACTTTTGGAATCGATTTTTAAGGTTCACGAAGGCACAATTCCATCATCAGAATTTTGATACGTGCGACGGCTTGCGGTGTTCGTCAAAGTAATGTTCTTTCTATTGCAAAGCATTTCCAAATTTGTACAGCCCCGCGCGTACTGTGTATTTTGTGTGAGGGGTAGATTCTCTGCGAGGTGGACTTGCCGAAGGCAATAGAATTCTTTCCTGTGTTATGCATGCAAGCTCTCATTCAGCAAACTGAAAAAGCACTCATGTGGGTGAGCGATGTCCAATTTACTCTGCATGGGAGAACAAACGATGGCAGTGTCAAATACGCAAAAGCAGCTGTGTCAATGAATGTATGATGCCATCAAGTGACAAATCAACATATGGCAGCAATGATATGGTCAAAAAAGACAACAAACCTTTTCCTCCTCAATTGCTCCCCTGACTTCAGCGCATTAGGAAACCGCGAGGCTGAAATAGGATCTTTGCCCAGAAGCAAACCTCTTGCTTTTGAAGAAGGACAAATCTGGTCAGAGCCTTGACACTTGACAATTACCAACCACACAGGCACCTAAGTGGTGCCCTAAGCACTGAAAACAATAAAATACTGAAGACAACGTCCTGCGCTCGCTCCGCTGACAGTAGATTGTGTTTCAGATCTCGACAGCTTTGGCAGCAACCATGATACCAATGGGCGCACTTGTGCACAGACTTGGATCAAGGATGGAAACAGCAAACACAATTTCACTGCAACAGCCAGCTAGATGCGAGCCAGCCGGATGCTGGATCACAGAGAACTTGGCGTGAAGGAAATGTGCCGAAAAATTACGAAGAATGGACATCCTTGATGCAGAAAAGAATTGCAGGGTTGACGCCCTAGGCAACGGTTGGGGGAAGAGGTTCACCTTCCTCATGCCTTAATGTGTATTGAAATCATCTCACCAATTGCATTGGCCTCAACATCAGCCACCCCCCCCCTTGTAAAAGCTACGCAAAAAGACCAAATTAACACCGCTCCTACGCCTACTGTAGCTTGGACAAGGCTGTAGACACCCAGGTTTAGGTTATGCACCCTGCACTGAAACATGCACTGCACCACAAGCCCAACACACAGCCTGTCACTTGCTGACAACAACTCGGGGTTCAGGTCCATGCCCCTACCCGGGGGCAGGGCATGTGCAGCCAGGCAGGCTGCTTCCAGTAGACAGTGTTTGCAAAGCGGAGGCGGCAGAGCTGACTGTACTGCGGCACAGGCGCTGGATGCATTCAGCGACCCGGAGGGGGGGGGGTGGGTGGGGGCAGGGCACTGGCCGGTGTGGTGGGTGGGGTAGCAGATCCAGGGCCAGTAAGGGTGGGTGGGTGGGGGACCCAACCATCAGTGCAAAGAACACACTATGCAACACAGTCGGAGTCCTAAACTATAGTTTATATCCATAAACTAAGGTTTATATCCATAAACTAAGGTTCAAAAAGAGAAGATTGCATGGTGAGCTGGTGCAAGATAGGGGAATATAATGCATAAATATCCCCAAAATCAGAGCTATGTGGGTTCAAGTGGGCAAACACTCACAACAAATGCGTTCATGACCCTATGGTGACTGGCAAAGTTGTCACCAAACCCATGTCTTCTGTGGCTGCACTACATGTGTACCGAATCAAATTAGGTCCCAATTAATACAAACCCTACGCCCGCTGTAGCTTGGACAAGGGCGTAGCTTTTACAAGGGGGGGGTGGGGGAGAAATAGGGAAACAAAACTAGGATCCAGTCTATCTAGTTGAAATGGGGGTCGCAAAAGGGGTGAGGCCAAAAGGACATTGGGTCCCAAAAGGGGAGACCCCAAAGAGACATCTTACAAAAGGTGTGGAGGTATAAATGGGGTGGACACAATCAAAACGGCTACAACTGTTCTGAGCCATGGAAAGCAGCGACGGAACCGTTGGCTGCCACAAACAAGTTCAAGGGGTGGACAAACAATTACCCTTCAGCAATCAATTGAATGTGGGTGCTAGCAAAGTGTGTCAGTGGAAGGAAGGAAGGAAGGAAGGAGCAGAGCCCTTGGGCTGTTGGGCGTTGGCTCCCCTGACAAAGTGTGTCAGTGGACCTGACAGGTTAGCCCAAAAGACTCTGGGGAGCATTGCTAGGTTTATTGTGCTCGTGTTGACTAGTGTAGAACTGCTGCCAAGTAGACAACCTCCAACTGGCTGCTTGGCTGATCTCATCCCAGTTGCCTACAGTGAAGCTGAGAGATAAGCAAGAAAACGAGTGGTACAGATTGCACAGCTGATTAGTTTAATATATTTTAAACCTTTCAGAACCAACACAGTGTTCAGATACATTGTAGACTGTTGGCTGACACCTCAGAATGAGCTTTATCCAGAGTTCCACCCAGGGTTGCACACCTGGTGAGATGTAGGGTACAAGTGGGCACTGCGTGGGCACAGCATACGCACTGCGTGCACATTATTTGTTGGAACCTTGCTGTTAACCCAAGTAATGCACCCTTTTTCAAAATGAAACATTACAACTCCACACTTGCCTCAGGATAGCTGGGGCTGGAGTGTGTCTGAATTTTGTCTGATTACTGTAGCTTTTGTGCGCTACATCAATACATGAGAGACTGAGTTGGCAAGCATGAAAGCAAACTTCTCGCCATCTAGCGACTGTGCACCCAACCCCTTCTCATTGAGGCATGGGGCCTCCACCAAAGGTACCGAAACAAACAGTTCAATGAGTCTTCCAGCATGTTGCAAAAAGAAAAAAACTGGAAAATAGGGCTCCACAACTGCAAAACGTTGCACTGCGTGCACTTTGTGCGCATTTCATGCAAATGGACCTCATCTTTTTGTGTACTTTCGGCATACCACAGAACCAACTTCCTCAGGGAATATTCGCACACATATTCGTGCGCATTTAGCAGCGTATTTTGAGCACACCTTCTTTGGGCAGAGGACCACAAAGGGGGGGAATCGTGGTTTTGGGCTCAGAAGTCAGATAGCCAGGAAAGATCATGCAACGATTCCCAATGATCCATGGCATGCACATAGCACCAACCATTCCTTGCGAGGTACACAGCACATACCATGCAATGAAGCATGGACGCTTGATTTTGTGCACAAACATTGAAAACTCAACATGGAATATTGCGGTCCTCTGATCTGTCTCTCAGGGCCACAAATTGCACCCTGATATATATTTCACCTGATGAAGGCACTGTGAGGACTTCGCGCCTTCAATGCGGATTAGTTTAAACATCTTCAACTGAAATATATCAAAATGAAGTGTGGCACCCATGCTGTGGTGGACAAGGCATCCATCATCAGATGTGTTTCCCTCCAGGCCTGAAAATCACAGTGAAGTGGATCTGGTGGCTGGGACTATTATGCCAAAGGCCGCCTACAAAACAGCTGGGAACCGAAAATTCAGGCAAAGGAGATGGAGTGCAGGTGTAGGGTTCATGGAATATGTGGGTCACTTACCCCCCCCCTTTGCAATAGCAACACTGAAGGAACCAAAAATTGACAGCAGCAACACCAACCGTTGCTCTGACAAGGGAGGGTATTTGTGAAGGGGGAGGTACGACACGGCTCCAAAAGTTGCTGAACCAACACCTACTGTTGCTCTAACGAGGGTGGAGAGGTGAGGCTGAGGGTCCAGACACTTTTTTCTCCAGAGGAGAGGCTATCTAGGGGGTATCAATTGCGCTTATCCCTCCATGCAGTCAACTTTTTTTTGCTCGACTTTCGGAGTGTGCGATTCAGCATGATATGCAGTGAAACTGCTCAGGAACAACCCTGGAAGCAAGTGTATCTGAGGCCTGAAAACATCTCATCCCCAAACTTTGCGCCCAGACGCACTGGAAGTGGCCGCGGGGCCCGGCGAACACATTTTTGCGCCCGGACGCGTTGGAAGTGGCCGTGGTCCCCGGCGAAAACATTTTTGCGCGTCACTTTTTGCGCCCGGACGCGCTGGAAGTGGCCATGTGAGTGTGTCGAAGATGGGACTCAAACGCTTCATACCTGCTTTAGGAGTACACCATCGAGCACAGCATACGCTGTCATGTCAAAAGACATTCGGAAAACAGAACATTGGAAATAGTAGTGCTTATCGCTCCATGCAGTCAACTGCAAAGAGGCCACCAACGAATTGCTGGCTAAAAGCTTCAAGATGCATGTCGGGAGCGCCCAGTGCTTTTCTGGGGGGAGAAAGCCATTCAGTCCGCGGAGTGTCCAGCAAAGCCTCAAGAGTGCGAAACCGCATTGCCTCGTGCGTCATTGCGCCAGTACCAATACCTGAGACACGGGTCAATCAACAAACCAGGACCACATAGATTGACCAGGACCCTACCTGAGCAGTGATTGACATGTTTTTCCATTGTGAGGATGCATGAACTGGGCAGGGGGGCTGAAAATGAAAACGAAAATTCCATCACGGCCAAAAGGCTCAACAAACAGCAGCAGATTGGGCAGGAGGCAGTTGATAGGAGCCACAAATCATTTTGAAGCAGCACCAGCGTTCCTGTGTACTTTACCATACCTTCGCAAGGGCTCAGCAAGGTCAGAGCTTGTACCTACTTGGTGAGGCTATTAAACATCAGGCGACACCGCAATGCGCCGTACCGTCTTCAATGAATGCACTTGCCCAATGTTCCCTGTACTTCTGCGAGGCAAAGTGGACTGGTCGGTTGGAGGGTCCGGCGATGCCCGTTCGACATCTGACCCTCCGCGGCTGAGAGCATGGACTGACCCGGCTGAACATGTGCAGTCAGGGGAGGAGCAAAAATGGCTTCCTCGTTCCTACATCGAGAACCAAACTGTCAGATAGATAGTCAGAAAGAAATGCGTTAGTCTACATCCAGCTCATTGATGTTCTATCATCCAAAAAAATAGTATCTGTAGCTTGCTTGAAAACTCTCGGAATCAAGGATCAGAGCTGTCCTGGACATCTGGAGTTACGTGTTCGTTTTCATGGTGCTCATGGTGCTCATGCTGCAGCAAAAAGGAGGCGTTTCATGGCAGCTCTGGGAAGGAAATCATGTTTAGGAGCATAGCCCATGGGCTGGATGGCCTGTTTCCCCCATATTGGCTTTCCCAATGGATCACCAGGCGACGCAGCCACCCTTCCCGTAAAACTGGAGGCTCCCCAGTTCAACGGTTAGGTCCGCTCACGGGTTGCTTGCGCATGGCCGTCCTTGGCCCCCTCTTGTCCAGGCGTCACGCCCTGGAGGGGGAAAGGGGGCTCACATGCTGCACACCATGGTGCAGTACATCGGGGCAGGGTCACAGCAGCTCTGGCATCCCACTGGGGGAATGTTTGCCCGGCGCGTGCCCGGCACGCTACCTTTCTACTAACTATCCCAACTTCAGCCCGAGATTTACCCTCTGATGGAGAAGGTCCCCCAAATAGACCATGATGGACTGCGCACCTTCCCGACAAAGCACGCTGCATAATTAGACAATCGCTGTGAATTCAACAACTCCAAATGTCATTTGTATTGTTCTTAACAAACGGTACTTTGCCTTTACCTTTCCCATAGATTTCGCTGTGGTAATGAGTCCCCAAGCCGCAAGCGGTTTGGACGGCGTTTCTGCCTCACGTCACAAGAACGAAGCGCAAACTCAGTATTCGCTACATCACCCCAGCCTTCTCGGGGTCCCCATGGGGGGGAGAAATCAATATGGCTACATTACCCCTGCTTTCTTGGGGTCCCCATGGTGGGGAGAAATCAACCTAGTAGGGAGTGGATGTGGTGGAAACGAGCAAAAAATGGAAGAAAATTGGCGAAACTGGGTGAGAATCCAAATATACCATATCCCGAATGTGAAAGAAGCATCAAAATCCCCGTTGTTAAACAACAATGATGCCCATAGTATGACAAAGTATGGGGTTCTAGGACGGCTAGACGTCCAAATAGTTGCGCTGCGCGCGCACTGCACTTAGTGCATCCCCTAAAAGGTCACCGGTGGGGCACGGGTCAAAAAAGATACCCGGCGCGCTAACATTCCCCCACTGGAAAAAAAAACGCTTGTTTTTTTTTTTGGCTGAGACCAAGATGAGCTGGCGTAGAGGGTGCTGAAACACACCGTGCACTGCACCACACGCACCGCGCGCGTCAGAGGATGCAACGCTTTAGTGCAATGTACACCCTTTCGGAAAGTAGACAGGGACGCGGAGAAAATACACTGAAATGGGAAACTTTTGTGCATGCATCATCACCACTTCCCCCCAGATAATGCCCCCAAAGAGTGTTTTACCCATGCACACCAATAGCATCACCCAACCATTGCATACAGTGCACACTGGCCACGTTTCAGCAACTTTTGGTGTGAGCATATATTTTGCGCGCCGGGCTGACGCCGCACCGCGCGGTCAGCACCCTCGTAGCCTGCTCACTTCACAGTACTCAAGGTAACCCCTCGGGATCAAGGTTCAGAGCTGTCCAGTGCCACCATGAGGAAAAAAAACGCTTGTTGTTTTTTCTGTTTTTTTTTGTTCTCAGACCTACGTATGCCTTGTAAGTGCTCAGACAGTATGACTGGACCTTCGTGCCAGGTAAAGTACAACATAGGTTATGTGTGGGGTGCCACAGGCTGCCCAGGGCGTCGGGACGTCTAACATCTCTCCTTGTTGATTTTTCCCTAATCAGCACCACAAGATGGACAAATCTTGAATATTTTGGGTCATTATCACAAGAGGTGTGTCCCACACCAATGACATAAATGATCTGTTGGGAGCTGGCCATCAATGCGGCAGAGAAAGAAATGGCCAATCAGAGGGCCAAAGTGGTCCTGTGGCAGAAAAACTTGTGTGCAAACGGTGCAGACCACCTGTGTTTTGCATGCGTACACCGTGCCAGAAGATTTCCATTTTAATCAATCAGTCAAGAACATGGGCATTCACTTGGTACTTCGCAGGGTTGACCAACAGCCGAGTTACCCTGGGCTGGGGTTCGAAGATGGAGAGTGCCAGGCCTGTACATAAAATCTGCGCCCTTATCACCCTGCCCAGATATGAGAGGGAGTGTAGGGCACGTGAGCCAGACCGCAAAAAGAATGCCTTGGCACCAAGGTCAATTTTCTGTCAGGATGACCACATCGCCTAGATATGATACACACACTGTGCGCCTCCACCGAATGTACATGTTCCATGGCACAAAAGATCCCACTGTGTTAATCAACATGGCTGCCATCCTCCATTCAATACGTGCATTGACAACATCAGAAATCGGTGAAGACAGCATACAGACGATTTACCCATCTATCATGCCGTAGTTACAGCCATGGCTGGCAGGGACGAAATTCTGAGCAACAATTGACCATACAACGTGACTGCTAACACCACTGCAACATGCATACCTGAAGAACAACCCCTGCAAGATCAAATCCAGGCGTGTACCAATGATTCTGATTCCTTTTTTCCTCCCGTCTTCTCAGCAGGTTTCCAGTTACCCAAAATTATTGCAGTCAATTTGCTCAGTGAGAAGCATGGAGCTGCAACACATGCTATGTACAACCCAATGCGTGATATTGTGCTCAGGGAAATGTTGACAACTATGCTGACAATCAAAACATATGGATGGTGCTCTGTAAAATGTTTGTGTTCGTGTTAATGATTGTAGGCCAGGGAAAACCATATTGAGGATGGACACCAGCATGGGTCAGTAGGATGACCGGATATCTGAGTCTGGCAGCTGGGCCACCAGAAGACCCACAACCCTGGGTCTGGCCCCTCACCTTGGTGTCATGATTGTGTGCCATCTACCACACCAGTGCACTGTTGTACCCAACGTTCGTGGTGTCCACTGCACTATTGCGCTGCTTTACCTTCACATGATTCATACGCTCATCACGTGACTCAATCAGCAACACCCATACTGGAAAGCATTCGTTGGAACTTGTAACACACAGCTGACCGTATGCTGGCGGCTGGGCTGACATAAAACCAGGCCCATTGAAGATGCCAGTGCATATTGTTCAGCACCATGTTCAACAGGAACATGTCCTCTCTGATACACCGTTTGCTTGAACTGATAGTTGGTTTTGTGGTAGACACCAAAGGTGTAGGCTACCCTGGCTGGCGATGCCCCACCTCACAAATCACAGCTGGCTGTGGTCCTCTCCAGTCTTGTGGCACAAGCTTCCAAGTTGTGCTGCAGATAGTGCCGTGCTGCCTTCACAGCCACCTTGTGAATGAATTCATCCCGAAAATCGATGACGATACTCTCCTGAAATGCTTGTTGAAGCGCTCAGACTGGGCTGTGAAAATGCCTCCTGCCCATCCTCTTCCACAACTGAAAATCCCATGGTCTAGAAGAAGGACCGGAGCCCACCAAACTCTCTGTTGGCCCTGAAACTGAAAGCACTTGATGACCCTATGGTGTCATAATCCCTGCCGCATAGGGCCCACAATGGGGTGGGGTGCAGGGGCTATGTGAACCCTGCTACAGGCGATCATCCCCGCAACATGTGATGGACATGCGTGCATCATGTGGGTGAAGCAGGAGAAAAAGGCGAAGTAGGCACCACAGAGAAAGTAGGAAAAATGGGCGAAGGACATTTTTGTGGGAGGCCACATGGATCAAATTTTCATTCCAACGCCAAAGGCACCAATGGTCACATCATGCCCAAACCTGGATGCCTTGGGAGGGGGGGGGGACGGAGGCTAGGCACCGAGGGTCGCCCCCCAACCCCATGCCATGCCCCCAAGGAATAGCTCCGGCGCCTTTGGGGCCCTCTTCCTGAGCCCACAAAGCCCGGTCAATTGAGCCCCCAACCAGCCATGCATTAGAAGAGAAGGAGGGGGGTTGGTGGGGTTGGTGGGGTTGGCGGGGGGAGAGGGGAGGCGGGGTCCTGGCCTGAACCCCCCCCCCTCCTCCTATGGTTGTCAGCCCAACAAGCATCAGCACAGCAAAGATCGCAGCTCCCTCAAATGAATTTGCAACACCACCAGTCTAACCACAGGGTTCAAAGGTGTGCGATTGTTGCTTGGAAACTGGTTCAGTAACTCACCAGCATCAGCACAACAGATATCATGGCTTTTTGGCCCACTTTATTCCAATCAAAAGCAATGTGCTGTCCCTCATTGTAACGTTGCTGTGAGTGCACTTTTTTGACTCGGCTGCACTAACAATGCATGCAATTAAGCGTGGAAATCCACATGTCGGGCGCCCTTTGGACGGCTCTGTTGGCCTGATGCTGTCGGCACGAGTTGGGGTGGTGGTGGTGGTAGAGGTGGCAAGCTTGGTGTTGCTGGAGGCAGGTTGTTGGAATGCATGTGGCGAAAAGCCTTCACAAAGGCCTGCTGCAGCATACCATCCCCACCCGAATCACAAGAAAAACATCACTACAGACAACCAGAAAAAGGAACCATGGTCCTAAAAGTTGCCAGAACAACACCCCGTGTCATTCTGACAAGGGCTTTGTTCTCGCAATATGGGTGTGAAGCAACGGATACTCAGCTACCATATGACCCCCGTGACACAGGTCATAGGTCATCGCCTACAACATTGTTCTGCTGCACTGCAGCACTGTTTGTTCACAGACATAGCATTGTTCGCAGGTCACTCTGCCCTCCCCATGGCCCCGATTAGCTGTACCGACACCGCTTGGGCCAGTTCTCTGAGTTGTCCTCATTTAATTCCTCTGAAATGTGGGACCCCCCCGAGCAGTTTGAATCCGTGTCATACGAGTCAGGCATTTCCTGCAGTCCCAACTCCCCCCAGATATCCTGCACTGATTTTTGTTTCATGACACATTCATATGCCTTTCTCGCTCCCTTGGACGCCTTGGCGTCTGCATGCTCATTTCCCGTGACCCCCACATGTGACGGCACCCATAGCACATCGACACTGTCCCCTAGTAGCTGCCACTGCCCCCACAAATCCTCCCACAGATCAACATGCGCCAGCGGTCCCCTGGAGCCCACCCATTTGTGCCTGGACCACTTGTTGCATTTTCCTGTTAACCCTTTATACACCAGTTCCGAGTCTGTCACCACCAGGAGAGGCCGTCCGGGGCATTTATGATATACAGCCCGAAGGGCTGCTCTCAGCTCTGCCCGAGTTATAGATTGCCGCTCTGTGTTCAATAGCGGCAGCTCCTCATTGCGAGCTTTGTTCTCGCAATATGGGGGGGGGGGGATCCAACCAGCGGTCATCTAACAAGCAGGGTGCAGTTGCTTAACTGCAACTAAAGGGCCTTCTTGGGACATTTCCAGGGCTGTGACAAGACAGCTGTCTCATTTCTGCGACAGGGATGGACAGTGGTCACCCGGGGAGCCCCCCTTGCACACCACATGGCACTGCACAATCCTCATTCTCATACCACTGGAACTGGCACCACACTCTGTAAAGGCCCACACAAGCTGCTCTCACAGCTGACATGTCATGAAACGCTTCAAGCACACACCTATATATCTACCCCTCCCCCCCCTTTGTCCAGTAAGCGGCTGCGCGTGACGGTTCCCTCACACCCCCGAGGGAACCTACCCCGAGTGACGGTTTCCTCAGCCCCCCGATTACTGGACAATAGATGCGACATAAAACAAGAGAGCAAACATGAGGGCATGTGAACCACAAAATGACCAGGAAACTGCCTGCAGGGATGCACGTCAGGTCTACTGAGCAACAGGCTCGGTGTGCCACTTTTTCTGATGCGAGTATTTCACCTTGAAGATCTGCTGAACAGGGGCCACAGGAATGGGCTCTCCAGCTGCAGGTTTGGCTGCAACCTGGGCAGCACAGCAGGCACAGCTCTCATTGGGTGTTCATTCATACAATCGTCGGGGTTCAGAGTCCATGCTTCCGTTGGCAAAAACATTTGCCAAACCCCATACACCATGAGCACCATTTGCCTACACAATCTCAGTGTGGGACGCATTGTCACTGTGTTCTTCAACACCACAACAACAGATGTCAACAATGACACATCAGAATCTGTTGCAGTCTGTGAGGCATGGGATGACAGCCCTGACCCTGACCCTGAAGTACCAGTCCCATCACTATCACTTTCCGATGAACTTGCCAGTCCCCATACACCGTGCGCACTCTTTGCCCACAGGGTGCAGTGCAGTGCCATCCATGCAAGAAATTTGAAGTACATAGCAATGCACCGGCAATAGTACCTTGTCCAACCAACAAACACACAGCAGAACCTCAATATCCAACCTTATAAGAAAATTTGGAAAATGGAAGGTGACGGTTCCCTCGCCCCCCCGCCTACTAGACAAGGGCGCTCACTGGACAAAGGGAGGGGGGGGGGGGCATTCCGCAAGACATACAGAGGTTACAGGACCCCCCCCCATGAACGTTGGTTTGCCAGGAACACATTTTCAATGGAGAAAGTGCAGGGGTGCTGGAGTGGGCCCGCAAATCATATTGAGAAACTATTAGAGTTCTTTGCGCACCATACCTACCTTTGCAAGGGCTGAGAGGTTGCCTCAGTAGCACTGCGCGCTTTAGTAGTGTCACGTACCGGTGCACTACACAAGCTTCAGGCAGGGTGGCCTAAGGGGTTAGCATGCAACAACAGTCCACTCCACTCCAAGGACCTCATTGCTA
This sequence comes from Eutreptiella sp. 'Long Island Sound 2002', assembly GCA_964036045.1. NCBI lineage: Eukaryota > Euglenozoa > Euglenophyceae > Eutreptiales > Eutreptiaceae > Eutreptiella > Eutreptiella sp. 'Long Island Sound 2002'. The sequence goes on from OZ038378.1 coordinate 172,223,896, forward strand.
GGGAGTTGATGGTTGCAGCCACCCACACCCCCTGTGTTCTGAAACTGCCTCGGACTTGAAGGAGGCGACAGGTGGTTGGGAGGCACAGCGTACAGAGGAAGAATCTGCACAGACAGTGCGAAAATGGAGATGCTCCACTGGGCATTCATCCCGCTAAAGCTGGATACGGCCCAAGCGCTCATATCTGATGGCTACACACTTGGGAAGGATGAGAGGCTTACAACAGTGGCAGGCACGCGCTCCATTGTGGTGCCTCTGTAAAAGACATCACTGCCCCGTGCCAAAACGTCTGCATTCGGTGCCATATGCCCTGTGGAAAACTAAGGAGGCAAAACATAAACATAGAATCACCAATATTTTTGAATGGACAAAATGCCCTGCAGCCCACTCCTAGACCCCAAAACTGTTATTTCAACCCGAACACACCAATTGACCACCCATTTCTGATGCTAGGTCGGGTATGACAGCTTTGGGGCAACATTCATTGGTACCGGCATTCTATGCCAACTGAGCCTCAGTCACACCATGCGCACTGCGTGAGATGCACCCTGTGAGTGTTCATGGGTCGAATGGGGGGGGGGGGGGGGTGCACTGCAGTTCACGGCCACAAAACCCGCTTGCAAAAATTTTGCGGATGTGCACTAAGCAAACAATGGAAACTCTCATGAGAATCAGCCTCTGTCCATTACCAGTGCACCAGGCGATGCACACACAAAAACACCCTGGACCTGGAACTATTTTGATAAATCCGGAAGGTACTGAAATCTGCTGATGGTGCACAAAATGGAAGAACCGACCCCCTCTGTGCACAGTACAATCAAGACAAAAAGGAGTCAAGAACAATGCATGTTCGTAGTATGTTCATGCATGCACCTGTTCCAACCTTACGGAAGGAACTTCGCAGTCAAAGATCATGTGGTGAGCTCAGATATGAGCTGAGATTGGGTGCAACATGCGTATGTTTGCAAATCATTCCATCCATCAGAGCACTTTTTCTGTACTGTCTGTCACATTGTCTGTTTGATTCTCTTCTGTCTATGTTTTGTCCGGCGACCTGTCTGTCAATAAGCTCAGGTAACCTCACTCCATACTTCGTCTAACAGATTCCATAACAGATAACAGAAGGTTGCAGCTGAAGGATCGTCGCAGGGTTCGTGGGAAGGGGCTAGAGAAACGGCAGCACTACAACGTAAGATTCTCAAACATTGAGAACCTGCTGCAATTACCCACACACAATTTCCGTGGTGAGTTATTTGTACTTCGGCCACAGTGATGTCAGATTGGATGTGCCATTCCTCGCCGCGTACAAACATGCGTACAGCAAGCGTAATAAGCGACAAAATGACGGGAGTTTGTCCCTGTTGCCTGTGAATACAGCCCTCCAAAACACTGCTGAAAACCCAGCTCTCGAATCCCCAGAGCACGCATGACTGAATGCGCCCAAGAGGGCGTTGCCAGCAAAAACTGTGTTGTAGGGACTGAAAAATTGCAACCGCCTAGTCTGGAAATCCACCATCCCAATACTTTCGCTTTGTGCTTCGTGCACCTCCCCACGGCTATCTCTTCAACGAAAGAAAAGAGAGGGTTGCATTAATTTCCCCATGTTTCATCCAAATTTCAATGCTGATTAGTTTGATATATTTGAAAAAAACCAGCAAAAACAGCAAGAGAACTGCAGCTGCCCAAGAAGACGGATGGTTCATGCCATCAAAGGTGATTCTTGCAAATCAGGAGCAGCGGCACCGTGCATCATGAAAATGCACAACGAAACTGTTTTGCCACAATGATATGCAATACCGAAAGCTGAAATATCAACTTCCCCAACTTCAAGGGAGATTGACTGCAGCAGGACAAAGGGGGGCAAACACAGTGGCGCATACCGTGCAAGCAGCGCAACCTTTCGCTCCCCAAGCAATCTTACCAGCTTGGGGCTGGGCAAAGCTTCACCCCTGGCGTGCAACAGCTACAATGTGCGATCCAAACCATGATCGTAGTTTGACCTGTTTGAATGGAATCTAGAAGCCAACTATGCATACAAACGCCTCCGATGTGCTGGCGGCGGGACAGACAGCAAATTTGTCAACCCCATTGAAGATGCCAGTGCACAATGGCCAGCCCACAATCTGTGTGTTGAACGTGTGAGACTTCGCTCGTCTGTAGCATGGTTATTTTCCGGATGTATCCCCAAACGGATCAGCTTAGTCGGATACGCTGTGTGCCGTGAGTCTTGTTCTGCTGGGACAAGCAAGATCTCTTGGAGCACGTGAGGGGGCTCTGGATGTGATGGGCCACTTGGTGAGCCCTTCACCATGTGTGCACGTGAAGGAAATCAAGCAAACACACAATGGTGAAATGAAGTGGTTCTCAGCTGGAACGTGACACATATAAGTCACAGGCGGCCTGTTGCTGGGGCAGTACGGCAAGACAAAGATTCATCAGAAAACATCATGAACATGATGTTCCGTGGCGACCCACAACTACCTGCATCTGAAAGGGGCAATAGGGGCACGAAACGAGGGGACAGCCCAGTCGAGACAGCACCCAGCGTGGCATTTCAGTTTTCATGTTGGGCCGGCTCAAATTTTTTTCATCATCAAGAGCCACGGCTCAGAATGAGTTCTCCCAGATGAAACCCGAGCACTATCCCGGCACAACGCGACCCATGCGCGGCGGAGAGAGATCCCCAAATCAGACTTGCCACTCGCGTCGGCCAGGTTAGACATGATCAGAGTGAGCTGGGTCGTACAGAGTCAGATACGGGATACCGCTTTACTCGCGCTGAGTTCTGGTTGTAACAGGAGCGGATAGTAGTGAGTGGCAAGGTACGGGGCTTATTCCACACAAAACTCAGTTCCCCTGACGGATACTTGTGGCGTGCATTATCATTCTATCAATCAGCAACCAGAAAAAAGCACGACAGCTGATCAGGATATCATCGTATCCCGTTATGTTTGGCAACGAACCCATTCATGATTTTCTGCTTCACTTGAGACAGCAGCTGATGCCCCAACGCTCGCAACTCCACCACTTCGTTCGTCAACTGCGAGTTGGCCTCGCGAAGTGTATCGATGGATTCTCGCTGGAAATTGACGGTCTTGTGGAGACGAACTTTCTCTATTCCCCACCGCTGCTCCTTCAACTCCGACTGCTGCGCGGCGTGCTGCAGCTCTGCGTTCTCTTTTTTCAGGTCGTCAAGAACGTGCTGGGTCCAATCTAACTGCCTTTGGAGATCCTGCCACACTTCAGGGTCTTCATTTTCCTGCACGTGCAGCTGTGCCTGTATGTTCTCCTCGACACCATTCGGCGGGGGCACGATGCCATGCATGTGCAGATCCAATGGCAGTCCTCCTTCGTGCTTCCCATTGATGTTCATCTCCTCCAGCATAGCTTTCGACCAGGTGGAGGTTCGAAGGTGGTTTTGGATGATCAGCTCCTTGTGACCGTCCTCCTGCGGGTGCAGGGCTGGGTCCATCGCCTCCTCAACTCCGTTCAAGGGGTGCAACCTTGGATCCACAGGATGTTCCTCCCCATTGAGAGGTTGCACAATTGTCACCCTCTGTTCGACCCCGTTCAGAGAATGCCCCATGTCCATGGACTGCTCAACCCCATTCAGAGGATGCGCGATCCCAATCTTGTGATCGACCCCATTAAGGGGTTTTGCGACAACCCCATTCAGGGGCTGCGCAATTTTCTGGTCAACCCCGTTGAGAGGATGCGCGATCCCTATGCTTTGCTCAACTCCGTTCCGAGGATGTACAATGTGTTCGGCGCCGTTCAGAGGATGCAGTCGCGGATCCACAGTCCCATCCACCACGTGTTTCGGATTCGCAATGCCAACGCGCTGATCCACCCCGTTCAGAGGATGCGGTAACCCCATCTTCTGCTCCGCTCCATTAAGAGGATACAGGCCGTTCAGCGTCTGCTCAACCACGTTCAGATGGTGAGCAATCCCGATTTTTTTATCCCCATTCAGAGGGTACAGCACGTGCTTCTGGTCCACCCCATTCGGATGCTTCAATCCTGCCTTCTGCTCAACACCATTCAGTGGGTGGGCCATTTCCAGTGGAGTCTCGACCCCATTCAGAGGGTGCAGTCTGTGCGGGGCCGGCTCCTCTGACCCGTTCAGGGGGTGCACCATCCCGATGGTCTTCTCAGCCCCATTCAGCGGATGCACAATGCCTAGTTTCTGTTCCGCCCCATTCAGAGGATGCACGATGCCCACGGGTTTGTCGACCCCATTCAAAGGATGCACGATGTCGACCCCATTCAAAGGATGCACGATGTCGACCCCATTCAAAGGATGCACGATGCCCACGGGTTTGTCGACCCCATTCAAAGGATGCACGATGTCGACCCCATTCAAAGGATGCACGATGCCCACGGGTTTGTCGACCCCATTCAAAGGATGCACGATGTCGACCCCATTCAAAGGATGCACGATGCCCACGGGTTTGTCGATCCCATTCAAAGGATGTACGATGTCGACCCCATTCAAAGGATGTACGATGTCGACCCCATTCAAAGGATGCACGATGCCCACGGGGTTGTCGATCCCATTTAAAGGATGTACGATGTCGACCCCATTCAAAGGATGCACGATGCCCACGGGTTTGTCGATCCCATTTAAAGGATGTACGATGTCGACCCCATTCAAAGGATGTACGATGTCGACCCCATTCAAAGGATGCACGATGCCCACGGGTTTGTCGATCCCATTTAAAGGATGTACGATGTCGACCCCATTCAAAGGATGCACGATGCCCACGGGTTTGTCGATCCCATTTAAAGGATGTACGATGTCGACCCCATTCAAAGGATGCACGATGCCCACGGGTTTGTCGATCCCATTTAAAGGATGTACGATGTCGACCCCATTCAAAGGATGCACGATGCCCACGGGTTTGTCGATCCCATTTAAAGGATGTACGATGTCGACCCCATTCAAAGGATGCACGATGCCCACGGGGTTGTCGATTCCATTTAAAGGATGTACGATGTCGACCCCATTCAAAGGATGCACGATGCCCACGGTGTGCTCGACCCCATTCAGCGGATGCAACCTTGGGTCGACAGTCTCATCCACTCCGTTCAGAGGATGTGCAATTCCCACCGTCTGCTCAACTCCGTTGAGGGGGTGCGTAATCCCCATGGTCTGCTCGACTCCGTTGAGAGGGTGCAGCCTGGGCTCCATCGTCTGGTCCATAGCGAACGCTTGTCCAGACCATCGCAGAGAGTGGTGCGTGTGCCCTTCTATGTGCCCAGGCTTATGTCCGTCTTCATCCAAGTGTATGGTATGCAGATCCTCCTCCACACCATTAGGGCTGTGCACAATGCCTTGCATCCGAAGATCAAGAGGCAAGGGCAGTGCATGCTTCACGCCGTTTAGGCCGTTGAGCTTGATTTCTTCGCATGCCTCTTTTGACCACTGCAGTTGCCTGTGCAGACTTTCTTCAACGTAACTCTCCTTCAGGTCATTTTCATCCAAATGCATCATCTGTGGTTGCCCGTCGTCCTGCATTCCTTTTGATGCATGCATAAATCCTTGCAACGGAAAATCAGGCGGCAATGATGGAGCATGCTTGTCCCCGTTCAATTTCAGGTCTCCAAAGGCTTCCTTGGACCATCGGAGTTGCCTGTGGAAAGCCACTTCGAGACAGAGCTCCTTGCGGTCATCCTCCTCCAAATGAAGCCGCGTATGCATGTCCTCCGCGACACCATTTGATGACTGAATCATCCCCTGCATTTCTATGTCGAGGGGCAGCGATGGGGTGTGTTTGTGACCGTTCAGCTTAATATCCCCATTTAGCTTGAGATCTTCGAACGCCTCCTTGGACCAACGCAATTGTCGGTGAAAATGCTCCTCCACGTATCTTTCTTTGCTTCCATCGCCGTCAAACTGTAACTGCATCAAATCAGATCCCCCATTTTGAGGCTGCAATGGTCCCTTCATGTCAACAGGCAGAGAAGACGCATGTTTGTCGCCATTCAACTTGAGGTCTTCGAAGGCTTCCTTGGACCAGCGCAGTTGCCTGTGCAGGTGCTCTTGTATGTAGTGCTGTTTGTGTCCATCATCTTCCGGTGGGAACTCCGCGTGAGCCTCCTCTGTGGCGTTGGTACCATTCACGCCCTTGATGCTGCGTCTTCCGTTCATACCATTGATGCCATTGAAGCCATTTAGGCCACGGGATTCATTCCCGGCTGTTGCGCCATTGAATGGCAGCACCTTTTCGTTGGTGGACCTCGGCCTGGCGTTGTACTGCGAAGCAGGTAACAAGGCACCCCCGGACCTCGGTGGAGGCTGAGGCAATTGATGATTGTAGAGGGTCCAAACCATGGAGGCAAGGTGATCTCCTTCAACGACTCCATTCTTAAAACTTGGGGTTGGTGCCAAGAATTCAGGTTTCACAAATTCTACGGCTTGATGTCGAGCTACTGCAGGTGGCATTTGCTTTGGAGAGGCTCGGACTTGCATCACCGTGACAACAAGGGCGACCGCGCTGGCAACAGCCACTGTACCAGCAGCTGTGGACGCCGTAGCCAAAGATACTTGGATGGCTTCTCGGGTGCGCTGAACGTAAGAGGCCAATTTGTACTGGAGTTGTAACAACAGTGGTCTCCCCATCGTACTCTCCACAACAGACGTGATCTTATTCATCAGTTGGTTTTGATGTGGCAGGAGGGTCGAGGCCGCCAACATTAACCTCACCATACACGCCATCGCATCATACATTTCGGGGTCTTGCAGTACATGCCCATTTGCTTGAATGTCGTGTACCAAGAACCTCACCATGGAGATCATTTCATTTTCGCGTAGTAATCCACTCGCAAACAACTCCATGCAAAACTCGATGCAATTCAACGTGCATTCTTGAGCTTTTGATTTCCGTGCTTGGAATTGCTTGCCACATAGTTCTGTGACCAAAAAAGTGAGTTGAGGTTCTTGTTTGCAAAGGATCGTACATACCTTGCGAACTGTGCTCGACCTCTGAATGGCTGCCGTATGGATAACTTTTGCGGCCTCTGTAGGAGGCAAGAGCGACAGTTGTGGCTTAATTTGAGTGGCTACAATGCCGTAATCCGTTTGGCCAACACTTGCAAACAACTGCTGAAGCTTTTCGTTCACTTGATTTCCTTCAGGGTAGCATGGCCTTTCACTAGCGCCACCGCCGTGTTTCTCCCGATTTCCATTCAGACGGTCGGAGTTCAGATTTGCGTCACCTTTGCTCAAAGATCCTTGGTGTTTGCGACCACCACCAAGGGCGATGGAACGGGCCGATGCGTTGTTGTCACCGAGACCGGAGGTGGTCACGATGTACTGCGATGAATCGGATCTTGACCTGATGCAAATGTCGGTCTTCGAGCCATGATTGTTGTCACGGCGTCCGGATGTTGCGACAATACAATGGGATGAATCGGATCTCGACGACATGAACCAACCCACACACAAAAAAATGCCGCGCAAAGTAAGGAAATGATGAACTGAGGAAGGTTATGCGATAGTCGGCATGCTCGTTGGTGGTTGCTCAGCTGCACATCGCACTGTGTCGCAACCCCCACCAAAATAAGCACACCTCCCCCCGAATACAAGCCCCCAGACCAACGCTACGTGAAACAAACAAAAGCCCTCGAGAGCATCGACTTCTTGTTGCAGTCCGAAAAGGGGTTCAAATCATCGTTGACGTTCTGTGTTGCAACCGACCCTGTCCCAAATCATACGTCTCCTTTTCGTACCTTTTTCTTTTGACCATCTTGCTGCGATGGTGCAAGGCCAACCGTTGCAAAGGGTTGTCAAAGCGACACACAATGCGCACACACGCACAACAACGGTCTAAGCGCATGCGCATGGAAAAAAGGTTCAAGGCAAAGCAAAGCCACCTTTGCAAAGCAAAGCCCAGTCCCTGCTTCGTACAGGGCGAGCAGCCCCACATGGTCGGATACTCAAGGAACCCATGAGCCACCACTCGCGGCAGTGCCGTTTCCGTAGTCCGAAGGTGCCTATGACCAGGCAGATTACCTTTTTTTTTCGGTCCATCCCTGTACGTTCCCTCACGGCACTCCAACCTCAAGTTGACACAGCTGGGATAGCGTGTTTCGCAACTCCGAAACGAGCTTTGTCCTGAATTCAGGCAGATGCTTCGGCACACCTGACCCCAACCCAACAATACTTTGTGTTTCTTCTTAGGTTTCGCCGAAAACGCGCTTCCCGGCCCTAGAAGACCGGAAGGGTGGTGATAATTTCTCACCGTTCTCTCCGTGTTGGACAACCGGACTCTCGTGTGCGGGTTGCCCAAATTGAACAGAACAAGCCGCTGGGCGAGAACTTCTAATGAGAAACTCCGTTCGGGGTTGCGCTCTTTTCAACGTGACCCCGTGTCAGAAAAGTTGTGCTGGACCAACGCAGGGTCACGTTTCTGTTGAACGTAGCTTGAGGGTTATCAGAAAATGAAAGAAATTGCTAGAAAAACGTGTTGCAGTTCCAAACAAACAGAAATGCCACGGCGCAGGCAGAAGTTGCTGTCCAAGGTCATCAATGACAACCTTAGACTTGACGGTGACCAAACTTCCTCCAACAAGAAACTCCTTCACGCTTGTTGTAAATAAAGTCCAGTCAAGCTTCAAGATGGGAGACGTCTGTGCGACGCCACTTGTAGATTTGGGTGGAAAACTGCTACCCTCTCGGCCTTTTGTCTTTTCAACCAGAAATTCGCCGCACAGTCCACGTGAAAACTTTTACACACCTTCTACATAAAAACGAGCTGAAGGATCACTTAAGTAGCATCCGTCCAGTACGTACCCATCACCATCATCACTTTTTTTCAATTTTTTGGCCATTGGGTTGCGTGCGCGCGCGCTAATTACCCTTCACCGACCGTGCACTTTTTTGGCCCGAAGTGAAGTTCCCGAGATACCCGTGATATATTGGTCATAATCAATACACTTTGATCATGTGGACAACTAGAGATCAGGTCGAGATATGTGTTCGTGGTGTGAGGCAAAATTGGCCTTGCATGCAACCCCAAAGTCATCAAGATAGCGGTTGGAGCTTTTTCACGGTGATGTAATGAACGGGCTCCCCAACTCTAATAGCCTATCGCTAAGCAACCTACCATGTCTCTACCATTGTTGAGTGCGTGCCGAGGGTTGGGATTCGTGAAGTACATCCTTGTTAAGAACGCATTGGAAAACCACCACTTAAGGTGAGAACTAGGGAGTGCTTATATGGTCCCACACATGCGTTTCAAATGCATCGGAATTCAACGCGCGGGATGTGTGGTGTGGTTGGTGTGTTTCACTCGGCTAGGGAATTAAATTCCATAGAAAATGCAAGGGAGAGAGGCAAACCTACCATTTGGTCAACATCAACGGTACTTTCATGACCTTACTCATTTCAACTTTTGGTATTAGTTTGTCCACTAAAAACTACCACTTTATGAATTTATTTCGTGAGATGCTTCGCATGTGGCATATATGGACTCAACGAGTAGTGCCCTCGCCTTGTCCTCGCGCAAGACAAGTTGGTTTGTGGTTCTCTTAACAAGAATTCGCGAAAGGAGTTATTATGAGTTGCCGCTATTTCACGAAACGCAAGCACCTTCATGACCAAGGCACGGGACACTAGGATAGCTACAAGGCATCAATGCCGAGTAGTGTCCTATGAGGGAGCCCGTGAAAGTTTTTGATTTCACGCGGTAGATGCGTACAACCTCCATCCATCCATCTGTACGAATGGCATCTCTCCCTCCTTTACTTAGTTGCATCATCACTTTGCACATTCACCAATTTGGTGAACAAACTTTTCTGTGCTTGTCCTCTTCGTGCCCGCAATTTGTTACAAAGAAGGGAAGGCGTCGACACTCTCTAACATTCTTTAACGTTCGCCCGGCCATGTGAAGAAAGGCGATCATCAACGTGGCAAGTGCCGTTGAAAAAGACAAGTTGGCACAAAATTACGTTGGTCATGCCGGAGAAAATTATGACGAACAGGCAAAGCGGAGGCCACAAAGCATCTAATGCCAGTCTCAATATTCACGAGCTTTGAAAACCAATGGCCACGGTTGCTTTCATTTTTGTCACTGGGGCTTTGTTGTGTGTCGCTGCCGTGCTTACGCATCGTGGGTCCACGCAGTGGAGCACAAGCTGAAAAGCCCTTGAAGTTGAAGACAGCAAGTAGGAATTCGAAGGGTTGAGGCAAAGTAGGAGCTCAGCGAACGATGAAGGCGTTTATGGGCAAACACCACGAGTAGTAAATTTTGTTTAGGGTAGCGTGCACTTGAAAGATGAGAGACGTCACTTTAGAGATAGGCCTCATGCATGCATGACCTATGCAAGGGTTTCCACGAACGCGAAAGGTGGGGTGTGAGCATCTAAAGTGGTTATCATCCGACTTGCTAAGCAACGTGAGGATGTCATTAGCCTCATGCCAAACCTCCACTCAAAAGAGTCAGGCGTTACGGGTTGGGAGGGGGTTCCTTTGTGTCTCTGTTTGTATTCCATGGCCCCATTTCATAATATCGGACAGCCGACTCTTCTTCCATGGGTGGCCAAGAGTGGTATGGCAAGCCAGGCGATTGCAATTTGGGCTAAACATCGAAAACTCTCGAAGCGACGAGAGATTTGAATATGGCGAATGAGGGCAATCCCGGTTTGTGCCCAACATTGCGAGGGGTGAGGAGCTTGAATGAGGCTATGGAATGTCGTGTCGGATGGTTGAGCTAGCCTTGCGATGACCCCCATACGATAGCTTAACCATGGCAATTGAACACGATTAAGATGGGGATGGCTCGTCATTGAATGATACGCCAACCTCGCCACTTCCTCGTCCCTTGTCTTTCGCGACTCGCCATGTCCGATGATGATGATAGTCATTAACACGGAAGACCGCGAGGAAGCCGCTAGACACATCAACACGCTCCAAAGGCCACTATGCCCCACCTCGAGTTTTGCTCTACATTGGGTCCCACCCGATTTTAAGCGCAAACATCGACAAAGATATCGGCGCCCATCTACTACGTCCCAGCACTTCCGTTGCACCATACGACAGGGCTATGCGTTCGCCAAAACTTTGGCGAGCTTGGCGAGTGGACTTGCTTTGGCTTTGGCGAGTAAATTTCCCATAATTCCTAAAGGGGTACTGTGGGAGTGGTTCTCGGCCAATGGCGCGTAGGGACCGTTGGGTGGAATTATGGGGAATTATGGGGAATTATGGGGAATTATGGGGAATTATGGGGAATTATGGGGAATTATGGTTCAACCATGGGCAATTATTGGGAATTATGGGACAATTTTGGTTCATCCATGGGGAATTATGGGGAAATTTGGAGAATTATGGGGAATTATGGGGAATTATGGGGAATCATGGGGTTCTATGGGGAATTATGGGGAATTTTGCTGCTGTTGCTGGTGTCTATCTTATTCCTTATGTGCTCCTTCCCCACAGACATGTTGCACACGCATCATGAAACTTCCCCATACAACCCCATACAACCCCATACAACCCCATTATTCCCCATAATTCCCCATAGAACCCCATAATTCCCCAAAATTTCCCCATAATTCCCCATAATTCCCCAAAATTTCCCCATAATTCCCCATAATTCCCCATAGAACCCCATAATTCCCCATAATTCCCCATAATTCCCCATAATTCCCCATAATTCCCCATAATTCCTATCCTTTGGCGAGCAGACGTCGTTTGGCGCTGGCGAGCGCATAGGCCTGATACGACACCTCCCCCAAACAATACACAAACGAAGTCGCAGACCACGCGCATTTTTTGCTTTCGTCGTGCCTCAACGGTGTGCCAGTTTAAGCACATTTATGCTCCCTACCCCACGCCATATCACTCCAGGGTGCATTCGTGGTGCACGCTGCAAACGATGAAGAGAAAATATAGACAATTGAGGCGTTGCAGCATACGATACCTCCCCCACCCGATACCCGAAAGGAGTCGCAAGCCATGAGCATTTGTTGCTTTCGTCGTGCCCTTAAGGTCTCAATGGTGTCGCGGTTTCGGCACCTCAAAGCTCCTGGCCCCACGCCGTATCACTCTTGGGTGCATTCTTGCCGCAGACGATGAAGAGAAAGCGCAAACAATAGAGGAACGGAAGATGCGCTTGGCAAAAGAGAAGCTATTACAGGAGCTCGAAGCCACCTCAGTGCGTGAGTTGCAGGTTTGGTGAGCTTGGTGGGACCATGTTCAACCTCTTGAGTATGCTGCTTTGACGGTGGTTGGGAATTCGAAACGCGGCGGCCCGTTGCGCGCTCGCCAAATTGCCACCCAAGAATTTGTAAACTATGCCATCCTTCTTGGTCGGCATATCAGTCCGCGGACTTGTCTTGGGGAAGTGGTGGTGCGTTAGGCGGAACATTACACGGTGTACAAACCCTTGTGCAAGGCAGGGCTAGTAGATGGTGGAATGAGATTTGCGCTTTGGATCACTCCCAAGCTATATTGGGTTTCTTTGTGCTACTCTAGGCTGCGTGTTGTTGAAAAGCATGGGTCTTAGTTCGTGTCAATACTTGACCTACACACACACAATTTCATTGGTCTTGTGGTAACGGGTTTCCGAAAGTACGACGATGCCTATTTTAATGGTGCTATGAGTGAAGACCACTTGTGCTTTGTGCTACGTAGGCAGAGATGAAGCAAGTGGAAGATGCGATGGATCACCTCCGAAATTTGGACCGGGAACGGCATGAGGCGGAGATTAGATTCCATGATGCAGTGGCAGAGGGCCGCCAGGAGAGAGAATTATATGAGACCATGCGCAAGAAGGTCCGGTCCATGCGCTTTTGTTTGGGTGTTGGGGTAATAAAAAGTTACGCGTCGGCAGATGGAGCTCTTCAGGTCGCCTCCGGCCCAGGGCCATGGGGTAAGATTGCTCGCGGCGCCAAGCCCAGCGGCCTTAACTCGGCGCTTGTAGACGCGCCCGCCCTCCGGGGGTGGGCGAAGAGAACCTCAGGGGAGGCCTCACACAAAGAAAATCTAAGTGCGTGTGATGCGCGCGCGACTGGGTTCCTCTCGTGGTTCACATATCTCGATGCCAAAGGTGCAACTGAACAAAGGTGGCAAACGACCATCTCCAGGGCTGGACTGTGCCTTTTTTGTGTACCGCGGCTGATGCTGTGACTGACCTGGCCTCTGTCTCTCTCTCTCTCTCTCTCTCTCTCTCTCTCTCTCTCTCTCTCTCTCTCTCTCTGCATAGCTGTGGGGGAAAGGTGGTTACGGGGTTGGTTGTGGGTGAGAGAGAGAGAGAGAGAGAGAGAGAGAGAGAGAGAGAGAGAGAGAGAGAGATGGAGAGACAGACAGAGAGAGAGAGAGAGAGAGAGAGAGAGAGAGAGAGAGGAGTGGGGACGCACGACAGCAATTTATCTTCTGGATGGTACAAAGGAACAGGAAGGCATTGAATGATGTGGGACATTCTTTGCTGAGGGTGAAGGTTGGCACAGAACACTTAAACTACTCAACCGTTTCAATGTTTTGTTTGTTTTTTTTGAGCTTTCATTTGCATCGACGACTCAGGTGTGAAGTATGGCCCTTAGGATCATTTTCCATCCACGGAAGCACTAGGTAAACCTGAGTGTGGGGACGAACCTGTCATTAAAACCCCCAAACATTTGATGCTCCAGCACACGTTGGTGCTGTGGTTGATGCTTGGGATTCAGATGAAGACACCCATGCCCACGCTCAATGTGTTGGTAGGGTGGCTCGTCGTGTCACCAAATTCTTCATTGAGGCTGGTGCACTGCGCTAACGTGAGTCCAACCTTCTTGTGTTATTTTTCAGTGCAGAGTTGCTTCTGTGGGAGGTTGTGGATCACAGGTCGTGCACACATGGGTTCCCCCGCTGAGCTAATGGTGAGGATGAGAGCATCTGGAACACCTGCGTCAGCTTTGAAATGGGTTCCAGGTTGACATGTTTGCCTTCATGTACCCCTTAGAATGTGCTTGTTTGCGACGTCACGGTGTGGTGTAGATGTCCCACGTTGTATTTGGATCTCCGTTGCTCTCTTGTGCCCGTTCATTGTGAGAAGCAAAAAACAGAAAAAAGCAAATGAACAAAACAAAGGAAGGCCTGGTGTAGGCTCGGAGTAACACACTACACCACACGCCATGCCACGCCACACCGCACCGCACCACACGACACACCACCTCCATAGTAAGTATGCTATATCATGTATCCTGCATCGCCCTGCACGTGAGCACAATTGGATGCAGCACTCAATGGCGGATGTAGCACTCAAATGGCGGACAGGCTAGCCTGCAACCACACCGCAGTACACCACACCACATCAGAACCACTGGGTCAAAAATGGCCTCTGTTGCGTCCCAGGAGGATGAAGTGCACGGTGAATTGCAAGCCAAGCGAAAGCAAGCCGCCTTGTTGCATGAGAAAGCGGTGCAGAAGCAGGAAAAGATCTGGGAGGAGCAGGAGTCGCAGCAACGCAAAGAGTTTCTGCAGTATGTTACATGCCCGTGGATAGCAACCATCCATTCAGGGAACGGTCTGATTCATTTGCCAGGACCAATGGCTTTTTGTTGGGTGAGGGCTGGAGGATGGGAGTCCGTCATACTGGCAATTAGTGACAGTATTGCATCACATCACACCTTCCACGCTGACTGGTTGTCGTACAAAGCAAGAGCGAACAGTCTGCTTCTGCTTCCTCCACGCGCTGTTGCGGACATCGAGTGTTTCTGGACTGCAGTTGCCGCCTGACTTGCGCTCCCTCCTTGAAGATTTCCTTGTTGGCTGCTCGGGTTTTCAGAGAGCCCTTCTGCTTCTTCGACAGTGCAGATAGTATCATCCAATCATTGTTTTCTGTGTGTTGTCCGTTTGAGGTGACCTCGTGTGAACGCGCCGTGTACAAATTCAGCTGCTTCAGCCGTTGTGATGGGGCCGTGTGCTCCATGAGGAAGTGCCTTCTGCTTGGTTACTGTTAATTTCTGGTCGCTTCTGGATGGTTACTGTTAACAGCAGCCTGGTGGACAAATGCTTTCTCGCCAACTTCATATTTGATCCCTCCTGCGGGCATTACTGTTACCTACACCCGATCAACTGGTGATGGCGTGATTGCCACCGTCTTCTCCGGCTCCTAGTGTGGGCATGACGTGAGCATTGAGTATGATGCCGAAGGCCACTGTCTATCTCACCCCACCGTGCCTGGTCACTGAACCGGAGTGATGTGGAAGAAGATTTGGTTGACGAGTTGGAAGCAGAGGATACTTCCAGAAATTAACAGCAACCAACCAGAGGCCATGGGTCATGGTCCACAAGGCACACGCAATTGCCAGAAACCGTGCAGAAGCCAAGATGCTCAGCTGTGCTGTGCTTTGCTGCTGTGCGACGCGATGTGATGTGTTACGCTGAGCACATGCTGTGTGACTGATTTGCTGTAGGTCAGTGGTGCAGCAACAGCAGGACGATCTGAAATTGCAGTTGCAGAAGTCCCGAGAATGTGCTTCCAAGAGGTTTGCAGACTGTCTTTGTAACCTTCCACAGGACGGCGTGCATTGATTGATCCGGGTCAGGAAGCCATCCCTCTCTGCAGCCCCAAACTGTATCCAAGAGGCTGAAATTCCTAGTGAGCAGAAGGTCACTGCAGAGCCATGGGGCGAACAGAAATCGAGTATCATTTCTAACTGCTTCTGTAGCCCATGGTAGCTATTTTTCCCTAATGCATGGGGGGCCGCTGAGGGAAGGTTTAGTGCGGTTTCCATCAAGTGGGCAATGCAGGGCCCCCAATCTTATCCGGGGGTAGCTGTGCAAAAGATTATGGGTCATAGGTGCGGCATCGGGAACTTGCTGCAAGGATGGTGTGAGCAAGTTTGTAGAGCTGAGGCATGGGAACCGTGTGCATGGGGTGTGGGTTACAAGGTTGGGGAGCTGGTGCCTGATTTTGGGGGGGGCAAAGGTTGGCGGTTTTGGGCAGTGCTGTGGTGCAGGTCAAGGAGGCTGCAGTGAAAATGAAAGTGCAGGTCTCCCTTTGGCACTTAGGACAGCCCACAGACAGGCGGGCTTGCAGCCATGCAGAAAAGCTGTTCTCTGTTTTCATGGTCAAGGTGGCGCCTTCGCAGTTTGTTGGGGAAGACGCACAGACCAGATTCTTGCTTTTAAGACCGGGTTCGAGAAGCAGGGGGCCAGGCAACCCATGGGTCGGAAATCCACTCGGTTGACCCAGGTGCTTGAGGGGCTATGGTGTGGTCTCCATGAGCCGGACTCCTACCACCTACGGACTAAGTGTTTCGTCATCCAGTTGCAATACCAGATGGTGGCAGCTGCTGAGGGTCTTTCAAAATGACGGCAGAAACGTTGTGCGCAGATGGTTGAGTGGTGGCAAAAGGAGAAAGCCCACCGCTTCATCATGACAACTCTGCCCCTCACAAATTTTCTGCCTCTTTCACCCAAAGAAGGAGGGTTCTATACTCCTGGTGGTTGGTGCCACTCGTCATTTGAGCTGTGGCAATTGGTAAGACAGCACCAGACGTTCTTGCCCATTGCACTTACTGATAGTCTGATTCTGCCCAACTCAGCACCCCTCTGCAATCGAACCGGACCTTAGCCCGCACTGTTATTATGCAGCTACTGCGCTTTCGTTGTGTGTCAACATGTGCAGCACTGGTTGTGGGGCAAGTACACATTTAATGGGCTTTGCACAAGTGGGAAAATAAGGGGGATTATGGTGGGGTAGCCCAGGATGCCAAAACAGGGGGCTGGGAGGTAACAACCAGGATGAGCCCAAGCGAGCAGGCGGGGCTGTAGAAGGAGATTCTGCGGCAATAGAAGGTAGTATGGCAGCCGCAGGTGTTGCTTGAAGAGGAGTTTTGGATGGCTTTGGGGGCCTCCCACACTTTCGCCCAAACTCTGAAAGCTCCCTGTGCCCTTGCAACCGTTGTGTTGGGGGCCTTTGGGAGAAGGTTTCCGGCACTAAATGCCCCTCTGAGTCTCCTTGGCTCTGCTGCCAGTGAGGTTCTGCTATCTAGCTCCCTTGCCGCCACGGCTCATGGGTTGTTGGCCGTTCCATGGCAGCAACCCCATCAAATCCTCCCACACCCAAATTGCCCAGTCAGGCACCTGGGGAGGAGTTGGATCTAGGGCCATTGGATGAAGAGATTGATGGCAATGTAGTGCTTGTGGGTACACGGGTGCAAAGGTGCCAAGACACTGAGTGGGTTGCACACCAAGTGGGGGGTTTGAAGCTGGAGGTTGGTTGATCGGCCCTTTGAGCACAGGGTTTTGAATGGGCCAAACCCCGCCTCTGGATGCCTTGGACACCCTCCTCTGGCTGCCCCAGAAGCACTGTCCACACTTTGCGGTGGGCACACCATGCCTTCGATCGCCACCTCACAAAGAAGGGGTCGTGGTTTTGGGTCGAGAAGGCAAAGACGAGCTGATGGATGTTGTTTGGTAGCACGGGGGAGTGGGTGTATGTTGAGGGGGGGATGAAGTGGGCCCACCCTGTATGCTTGGTCCTACACCTGAATTTCCGAGCTTCCTTGCTAGGCAGGCCCACTGCCTCCAAGGTGCCTTTTTTGTTCAAGATGTGGAGGCCCTAGGGCCTAGGAACCTAGTCTTCGTGGGGCCTTCACTTCGGCACCCTCCTCCTCCTCCACTTTCACACCCTCCTCCTCCTCCTTCACTTCACCCCCCCCCCCTTCACTTTCACTTTCTCCATCCATGTCCAGGTGCTCGTGCACCCCGACCCTCCACTGTGCCGCCTTGTGCTCCTTCTTCCACACCTCTGAATTGATAGTTGGGGTTGCTGTTGGGTGGGCCACTTTGCTGCTGGTGTAGCAGGGATGGAAGGAATTGTGGTGCACAGGCAAGGTTGGGTGGGGGTAAGTGTGGGGCTGGGCCTTGCTGGACGGCTAGGGTGGTGTGTATGGGGAAGTTGGAATGTAGAGCTAGAGCCACGGAAAGAAGAGGAAGAGGATAAGTTGTTATGAGGTGGCCTTTGTCCTCTTTGTGTGGGTGAGGGAGGGGCTCCAGCTCAGGGCCAGGGTGAGAATGGATGGCCGCCTACTGAGCCAACTGTGGATTCAATATGGGCAAGGGCAAGGGCAAGGACAAGGACAAGGACAAAGGCAAGGAGCAAGTGGTACGCAAGGTGTACGTTTCGGGCCCATTTGATTACAACCCTCCTACCTCCTAACTGTTGTGAAAGTTATTTGCAAGATTTCGTGACGGTTATTTGGGGATAAATAAGGACACACTTCGAATTTCATTGTGTTCCATGTCTTATTCCAATGACATTCTAGCAGCAGCAATCAATTTCATTGCTAGAACAATCTTAGACTAGTGGGCACAAAAATTTCAAATTTTGGTCCCACTATCAATCTTGAGAGAACTGAAGGGTGGTGTTTGGATAGCCGACAAAATCTGACGAATCCCCCACACCCTCTTGAAGTCGGCCCCCTTGAGGTCTAGCAACATGCGCAAAGTGGTGTTTTAATTATTCTGATTAGATTTCCCGAACAATTTCATGAGAATAGTGTTAGGTTTCTAGCACGCCTAGAGAGGATAGGTGAGGAGGTGTTTAGGTGGCAGGAGCAAGGAAGCGGGCACCCCCAATCCATCAGAAAGACCCTGCCACTAAGGCCATTCAACGGAGCTGGGGCCTTCACATGTCGCAAATCCCCTCAGCATGAAATATTCTTGTACCTGGACAATCTGAGAATTTTTTTGAGTGGTTGTAAATCGCAAGGTGCAATTCTAAGCAAGGGCCGGAAAGTTGCATGGGCCAAAAAAAAACCAGTTCTCAGACATTTGGTGCAACACACCACTTGGAAGATCGAAGGCGTCCGCTGCTTGGAAAAAGTGCTTGGGATTTTGATGGGCGGGGCTGGTTGAGAAAAGTGCTTGCAAGGTTGCATGCGAGGTTGGCGGGTGGGCTAGGCTGGGATTGGTGCTTGGAAAAGGGGGTGGGGGTGGAGGTTGGAAAAAGTGCTAGGAAATTTTGACGGGTGGGGGTGGTTGAGAAAAGTGCTTGCGAGGTTGCATGCGAGGTTGGCAGGTGGGCTGGGCTGGGATTGGTGCTCGGAAATTGCCTTGGGTCGATGCAAAGTGTTCGGGGTGTTCCTCCCAAGAACTGCTTCGAAAAAATAGTTCCAACAATACCACGGAACACCATCACTTGGAAGCGATTGTTGTCTCCATGGGCCAACTTAAAAAGTCGGTTGTGAATAGCAGAGCACAATTGTAGCAATACTCCTGGCCAAATACATTTCAAGGGAAGCATATTTGTTACATGTGTCAGAGGTGGTACAATGGTGGGTGCATAGCCACGTGGAGGAGCGTTGCTCCAACCGAGACACCAAGCGTAGACGTTGCGGAGACGAGTAGTGGACAAATTCGCCAACATTGGGAAGGGGCACAGTGCCTTGGGCCTCCCGACAGCAATTCTTCCCCCCCCAGGGGGCAGCCTATGGGGTCATGGGAAAAGACAGCCGCATTGAAGTTGAAGATCCAGGAACCCAGCCATTGGCGGCCTCCAGGCCATTCACCCCCAGTTCCTCGAGTAGTTGACACAATATCCAGATGATGCACCTCTTCTGGTGCCCTCCGTCTGAGGGGGTGGCATTTGTTGTGTCCTTGGTGTGCTCGGCTCCAGGAGTCCACCACAACATTCCGGTGCTTATGTCCAAGGGAATGCTAGAGGTGGCGCTGGTGGCTAGGGGACACTGGCGCTTCCCAAAGGGTCCCCGCATGCTCGCAGTCAGTACCCTCCCTGGCAGTCGCATGTGCTTAGGGGAGCCAAACCACAGTACTCTCCACTGAGCGGCAGTCCCATGCAGTCAGTATGTGCCCTTAGACATGTTGGCGGTGCTGCTGCCCCAACAGTGGGCACGAGTGGTGTGGGCATTGCTAGACACCCTGTGAGGTTAACGGAGTGCCTTGCCAAAGGGAGTGCAGGGGGATGGGAGTGCCAGCTGGGGCTAAGAAGTCGATGCCGGGGCAGACAATAGCCCATCAGGCAGACGGAGCACCGAAGGGGTGCATGTCACAAGGACCAGGGCCCCCATGAAGACCCCCGTGCGTGGCATAGCCCCCCCTCCCCCAGGGGAAAGGAGGGGCCTGCTGCCAGATCCCTGCACAGCAACCAAACCATACCGAACCAGAACTGCCCCCCCCCCCCCATTTTAATTCAGCAAATTTTGATGGAGGTCAATTTTGTTCTCTCCTTTGTTGCAGGGTCGGGCATTGTGCCTCTCCCATGCCTTGTAGCCTGTCCATGCATCCTTTGTAATCAGACACCAGTATTGGCAAAAAGCTTTTTGCTTCCAACCTCTCCTAGGAAATGCAAAGCAAGGAATTGGTCCGTGCTGTTCTGTTTTTCCACCATGGGAAGACAGGGTATGCCAGAAAGGATGCATGGAATGGAACAGCCAAGAACCTCCAGGAAATAGCTGCATCCAAGAGCCTCCAAGAATTAACAGCATCCACCCAAGAGCCTCCACGAAGTGGCAGCATCCATGACATTTGGCATGCATACGATTTGCATAACTTTTTCCAGCCCTTTGGTGCCCAATAATATTGGCAATTGAGGGGGTCACCGCCCTTGCAAGTCCCCATGCATTTGGGCACAGCGCTGAACTGGTGCCTCAGTTCCAAAGCGGCTTGTGAGAGTGGCCAGCCCACACACCACATGCCCATGCCAACGCCCATGCCCATCCCACGAACCGAACGTCCACACCCATGCACATGCAGCCTACAAGAATGCCATAGCCACGCCCTGCCCGCTGTTGCAGAGAAGAGGCCTTGCGGTTCAAGCAGCAACGGCAGAGGAAAGGCGCAGAAAAGGACCATTATTGGGGTGTCCACCAAGAAATTGCCCGCCAAAAATGGTATCTTGCGTGTGGTCTCATGCACAGAGCCGGCAGATGGCATGGCGCCCGGATAACATTCAGAATGGTTTAAGTAGTCGACGTTGTACATTTGGTGGGGCCCACACGCAGCATGTGACATCAATGAAATGAGCTCGGGGCTTGATTTGATCCCAAAAATTTGGGAAGGCGGAGCTTGTCTTGCTGCCTGCGTTTGTAGTCTCTGTGTGTGTGTGTGTGTGTGTGCGTGCACTTGCGTGCATGCGTGACTGTGTGTGGCGTGCGTGCGTGCGTGCATCCGCACAGGTCTGATTATCTACTTTTTGTTTTTGGACTGAGGGATGCCCTTCCGTTGAGTTGGACACAGAGTATTTTGGAAAACATCCCTGTTCCACAGCTGCCGTTGTGAAGCTGCACCATGAAAAGGTTGGGCCCACAGAGCAGGCGTTCCAGGGCCAGGGTGTGCTGTTGTATCGCTGGGGCTCAGGGATGTACGTTTGGGATGCAGTGTGTCCGTTCAGTCTATTGGCACATTTCCCGCAACTGTCTGCAGAAAGGTGCCAAGTTGTGAGTTATTCTGTTGTGCGCGACCTGACGACGTTCGACCCTCTCCATCCTTTGTCAATCCTCTCCCGGACCATTCCAGCCCCAGCAGGGCGGAGCTTTAGGAGCAGCTGGTACAAGACCACCAGCAGCGACCGAGGCTGCGTACACGCAAACATGCGGTAGGCCACACGCCCCCCCAAAAAAGCAACGCGTTGTTGAAGGAGTACAGGGGGGTGCCGTGGGTTGTACATCGTTGTTGAGGGATGGAGAGACTGTTTCAGGGTTGCAGAGGATTGTGGAGGGCTACAGAGGTATATGGACCACCAAGTATCCTGGATTTGGCTGGTGGTGGGCATTTGGTGGGGAGTTGGGGGAGGTGCACACTTGCGATTGAGGGCCCGGGCAGGCCGTCTGTTTCACAGACATGGGCACAAATTGACTCTACTTGCTTCCAGTTCCATGGGGACGACTCTTGCTGAATGCACGCCTGCAGGCATGACCAGAGCACACGGATCAAACAGCGGATCCTGGATAGACGGCATTTGCTGGACCGCCGCAGCCAAAAGATCGATGCACAGGAGCTAAGGGAGAGCGGTATGTTACTGGGGTTGGCCACAGCAAGTTGCTTGAACCATGCCTTTGCTATTGCCGCTGACACCAAGCAGCTTCCACAATGCTCAGGACACCGGTAAGTTTCCAGGCATCACGGGTGACACTAACTACACAGTGTGGCTTTCTGCCCATTTGCAATGTGTGTTGTGAAGTGTGTGGCAGTGGAGTAGTGGAACTAGGTCATGATTTGATGTTGTGTGATGGGGACCATCAAGAAACAATTGCATATCGCTAGGCATGTGTTCAGCCCATTCCAGGAGGTGATTGGTTTTGCGCAGCTTGCAGCCACACAGCATATGCCACGGAGATGCAATCCAAAGCAGACATCTTATCAACCGTCAAGGGGGGGCACCGTCGGTGAGGATGCCTTGTGCAATTGTTTGAGTGATGCACCTATTGCCCGCAAGCGTATGATTCAGGCACCCAGCCCAACACACCAAGAGGCAGTGGGCTGGGTTGGTGAGAAATTGGGTTTATGGCTGAGCCAAGTTTGTGGAAGGTATGTCGCTAAATCTTTTTTTTTCGTTGTCAATGGGCTTCTGGGTTCCTCCTCAAAATCATTGAGGAATTAGCAGCAACCATCCAAAAGCCTCCGAGAAGCAACAACAAACATCCAAAAGCCTCCGAGAAGTAGCAGCAACCATCCGAAGGCCTCCTAGAAACAACAGGAACCACCCAAAAGCCTCCAAGGAATGGCACTATACATCCAACCTCAGTGCACAGATTTCTGGGTAGGATGCATCGTAAATCAGCAGCCCCCTCTCCCAACTAGGGGGCAGGTGCATTAAAAAGAAAGAGGCAGCCACGTCCCACAGCGGAGGGGCACAATGAGATTTGCTTTGTGTGTATTCAGAATCCCCTCATGTTTTTGTGTGTATTCCCTCCCCTCACTATGCATTCTTGCACTAATGAATACAAGTCACAACCACGGAAGGTGAGGTTTTTTTAAAGCATTTAAGGTATGATGCTTGCAATGTGCGCCTAGGATCACTAGGGAGCCTACTAGGGGTCTGGTGGGGTGGGGTGGGGGGCCAGGCTCGCACGCCTCCCTCGCCCGGAGTTGCAATGGACCCCAGTGTATGCTCTTTCTCCTCATTCTCTCTTTATAAATTTTGCACAATTTCCTTGAGTCTCTCTGATAGCTCTCATTATTCTCTCCTTGTACGCCTCTCACGCTTTCATCATCACCTGCTGGGGAGCACTCCCAGGTGGTTCTGCCAACCACAAGACGCGGAGTACCCCCGCCCCCTCCACCAACGTGGCCTCCAACCAATAGTTTGTTGCCAAAGGTGCTGGCTTTAGGAGTCCATGAGAACGCTTTTCCTGTGGCACCTATGGCGCTTGCGGCTTGCAGTTTGGGAAACCTGCCTGGGTGTGGAATATTGTTGACCTAAAACGGAGGCACGTGTGAGTTGTATTGAAGTTGTTGTTGCTTGTTTTTCTTTTTGTTTTTTCCCTAGGTTACAGCATATTCCATTGCCAACACATTGCCCCAACCTAAACCTCACCAAATTCAATCGCCACAGAGCAATGGGAGTTGGCATCTGGGAAAGTGTTCGCCGCAGAGTGATGGAAGCAGGCACTGTGTTGGTGTTGCAATGAATGAGAGCAACATGATTAGGCTGACAATGACACTGTGACCCACAACCATGATACAACCAAGACCAAGTACTTACCCATTGTGTGTCATGTTGTTGCTTGATTCAAGGGGTATGGGGAAAGAAGTAGTATTGGGGCTCTGCTACTTCTGATTGAGGGAGTAACACCCCTCTTCTTTGACCACACTAGAAGACTGAGGTTCCCATCCACGCTTTTGCACGTTGAGCTCGGCAGGGGTTATGTAGCCATTTCTGATTTCCTCCCCACGTTGGGGACACGAGAAGGTAGCAGTGCAGCCATTTCTACCCCACATGGGAGACCCTAAGAAGGCAAGGGTTATGTAGCCACTTCCGATTTCCTCGCCTCCTTGGGGACCCTGAGAAGGCAAGGGTTATGTTGCCATTTCCCATTTCCTCCCTGCTTTGGGGACCTGAGAAAGCAGAGGTTATGTAGCCACTTCTGATTTCTTCCCTACTTTGGGGACACGAGAAGGCAAGGGTTATGTAGCCACTTGGGAAGGCAGAAAAAGGTTTGCGCGGGGGGGGAGGGTGTTCGAGCCCCCCCGAAGGAGGGGGGGGGGGGGGCTCCAAAAGGGGCTAAAACGGCAGGACCATTCATAGCACAAAAATTTGGGAATTTTTCCCCCATTGAACTGAAAAATGTTCTAGACCTAACTCCCACCGGTCCCTATGGGTGCTCCTGGTATGCTCAACATTGGTGGGCGATGTCTGGCTGGTGTAACACCTTTTTTTGGCAGATCCAATTAGGGGAGGGGAAAAGAGAAAAAACTGAGGACTGGGGGCGCCTCCTCAGGAGTTGCAATGCCCAACCCCCTTATAAAGTGGGCTAAGTGAAATACGCACTCCGACCCCCCCCCCCATCCCTTGGGGGCTACAAAGGTGGAGGAATAAACCAGTATCTTTTTTCAGCACCAATTGTGGGTGTTCTGCATTTTACGAGAATGTGAGACATCATTCCTTTGCCCTTTAAACCTTTTTTTGTGCCACGCATCCCCTATGAAGAGTTTTGGAATGAATTCACAACATGTTTTCGTGTGCGAGATGTTTCCATCCACCCTTTTGAAGGACAAAAACCAAGTAGTCCAGCAAAGGTGGGGTTTGAAGCAGAACATTGCAAAAGGGATAGCAGACAATAGGTGTACAATTGCAACATTATTGCCTTTAAAAACCAAAGTAAAGGCAAGTTGTCAAGAAGCACACCACTTGAGGGCAGGTAAACATTTTACTCCCGTGGATCACTTGCTGCGGGACTGTGCATTGGGTCGTGCCAAAGGTGCCCCTGCCCGTGTGAGGTGTGCAGCAAATGCATTTGCTTCTTGACATGGAGGAAGGATCTCAACAGCAGCTTCACCTCACAGACCATTTGTGCCTGAATGGTTTGTGAGGCAAGGGGGGCCATAATGAACACCTTCATGTCACAGTAGCCCCCCACAAGGTCGTGTGCCGTTGAGTGGTACGTATGTTTCACACGCACGATGTCAAACTGGGCCCTCAACAACCAAACAAACCATGTGTGAGCCATCGGAATTTGCATCATTCTGCATAACATCCTCCACATGTGTAGCTTCAGCAGCGTCAACAGGCAACCCCTTAGCCTCACGGATAATGTTGATGATACAGACACATACACAGACCCAGCATAGGCATAAGAAGATGGACCCGTGCTCGCAATTGCTTGATTAGCAGCACTCGCATCTTGCGGGACTGGAGGGAGTGCAAGAGTGGTAGGACTGTTAGATAACTTGAGTCCACCTACTTGTCGCAGCAGGTGGCCCAAGGCACTTGTGGGTGCAATGTCAATGTCAATATTGTGCATAGACTTTGCACATGTGCAATCGGTGCAAGCATGATAGACACACTTGCAATTGGGGGACGGGGGGTATGAGAAACAATGGGCATAATGTGGGGGGCTTATGCAGAGACTTGTGAGCTTGCAAGAATCAAGGAACTGAGATGTGTGCGTTGCCGCACTGGTGTGGATGCTTGGGAAGCGGAGGAGGTTGGGGATGGGAGGTAACCTTGTGAACTGTCAATAATAAGTAATCATAAAAAATCAGTAGGAACTGTAACTTTGTGGCCTAGTCTAGAGGCTAGGGTGGAGGAGGAGGATGAGCACACAGGGGAAGGGGTGGAGCTGTGTGACCGTGGGGTAAAGAAATCTGTGATGGTGGTTCAGCGTGGTGTGGGTGGTTGTGTGTGTGTGTGTGGGGTTGGTTGGTTTAAGGAAAATGATTCCTCTTTGTCTAAAACGCTTTTAACAAAGAGTCATGGACACAGATCCAATGAGCGTCACTGGTGGGGTTAGGTAGGGGGCGAGAATCATCATCAAATCTCTCTACTGAGCACTCATGACAGACCCACAAGCAATCAACAATGCTGATGACAAGGGGTTCACAACACTTTTGATGGTAACCAATTGTGTGGCTGTGGTCACCATCGCAAATCGGAATGTCATTGTCCTCAGCCATTTCACCACTCAAACAAACTGAGGAGACTCAGATCATGCACCATCGGTGCATGCTACATCTTCTAGTGCTACGTCCACGTCCACGTCCACTTCTAGCTCAAGCACTGAGTCCGAATCTAACTCGACAAGTTCTGCTTCTGCCTGTGATAGCAGTACTTCTGGATCTAATTCGTCCGATTCGTCCGATTCGTCAACTGGCGCCGAGTTGTAGTGCCAACGGGAGGCCATGGTGGGGCGTTGCATCCTTTTTTTTTTGTGCTATGGGATGTAGCTGGAATTGACCGGACGTAAGCACCACCACTGTTAGTGGGGGGTGGGGAACTGCAGGAACAATGCAACAATGATGATGAGTGCATTTGGGACCAACATGAAATTCCAGTGAACAAACGCATGTATCATAGCGGCTACATAACCTGTTCCTTCTCAGGTCCCAAAGGGGGGAGGAAAACAGAAGGGGTGGGGGGGGGAAGGTTTGCGCGGTCACGGGCCCGTTCGAGCCCCTTTCCTAGGACCCCCCCGCCCTCCCTTTAGGGCTCAAACGTCAGGCAGCCACAAGGGTGGCTGATTACATGACAGAAATTGCACATTTACGGATTGGGTGTTTCAAGGTGTGCCCAAGCTAGACGTGAAAAGGTTGCGTTGGCTTGTGTTGTATGCATGCAAATACTACTTCCGCAATAAAGAGCCCCTGACCACCCATTTGACGTTGGCTGCCACTAGGGTAGTGCATTTATTGGCATTGCAACATGAGTGCCATCGTTTTGATGACCATTGGTACTGTGACCCAGTAGAGGAGCTAGGTGGGGTGCTTGGGGACGTTCAAGAGCAAGGGATCAATTTCCTTGGGAGTGAGTATTTCATTTGTCTCAAAGGTAATGATCACCAAGAGAATGCCATTGGTGTTGTGAGACTAGCATGTGGGCATGTGGGCAACGCGGGGTCTTGGATTTTACACAATGCTGCCGGCGCTTCTTTGTGGCAACCCGAAATTGGGTCCATTTTCGCAGAAGGAGCACGTTGCACATCTTGGTGGAAGGAATGTGCATTGAGGACAACATGACCCTTGCATATGGTGGTGCGTGCTAGTTGCTCGTTGATTTACAACCCCTTTGGCAACAGGGTTGTGGCACACTTTGTATGGATCCTTACACTAACCTCCTGTTCATTGACGATTCCGATGATGCATGTTCCGTAAAGGTTGGTAGTACACCACCAACCTTGGGGCCGTGCCTAATGTGTCACAAGTGGGTTGCTTTGCATAGCATGCGGACTCTAGCAACTGCTCTTCAGTCAAGACATTGAACCGTTGGGCAAAGCCATCCCACATATGATGAACATTGGACTTCAACTTCATAAATTGGTAAACCTGCCCTTTGAATTTTTGCACTTTGGATCAACATGCTGTTCCAAGCGTACAATTGAGGGCTGGGGTACTCTTGCATGGCCATGAGTTGCTCATAGCCCATGACCACACTTGGGCTCTTAGCCTAAGCGGCAAGCAGCCCGCTTCCATTGCGGCCATGCTCTGAGAGGGTCCGCAAGTAGAACAAACCCAAGAACAACCTCATGTAGCACCTTGTCGTTCATGCCTTCTTTGATGACAACCAGATCACGGAGGTCCTCATGGGCATCCCCCACATCTCTTGGATTCGCCAATGGTTTCAACAAAAAGGTAGGCAGATTCTCCTTAGAGAATGTGCACACCATGTTTGTGGGTTTTGTGGTGGCGATGATTTGGCCAATGCATTGCGTCTTGTGCCGTGATGTGGTTTGATTGTACAGCATGGCACACAATTTTGAAGTGAGGCATCTTGGTTTCTCACCTCGTAGCTCCTTGTCCATAGCAGCCAATGAAAAAAAAAATAGTGGTTCGTTGGACTAACAAGAAGAAAAACAACAAGCGGTCGTGTGATGAGGTGGCTGAAGACGATGGAGGGGACGTTGAGGGCCCCCAAGTGTGGTAACGTCTGCACCAACCCCCATGCCTACCAACACCTGCAATTCCTCCTCCTCCTCCTCCTCCTCCTCCTCCTCCTCCTCCTCCTCCTCCTCCTCCTCCTCCTCCTCCTCCTTGTCCTGGTCCTCGTCTTGGTCCTCGTCCTGGTCCTCCTCATCCTCCTCCTTCCTCCTTCTTTGGCCTTCCCCTCCCCCATCTTTTTAGGCCGATCTGCAGAAAGTGTCCCAAGTAGCCACTCTTAGTCTAAGGCCCTTCCCTAGAAAGTGTCCCAAGTAGTACCTGCTGGCAACAGGTGCAACAGGTCGTAGGCCCTTCCCTAGGTTTAGGACTGTGAGGCCAAGTGTAGCCTAATCAATGGCCAGCATGCCCTAACCTAGCCACATAGGTCAGGATTAGAAGGAGGGCAAAGGGTGGCTGGGGAGTCTGGGGCTCCGTTAGTTGGCCCTGCGCTCGTGGGCCTATGATGGGATGAGCTATTAGAATCATATCAGGTAGTTGCTTGCCTCTTCCTAGGCTACTAGCGGGACACTTGCTTCCCCTTCCTTGCGCTCTGTAATGTGCGACACCGCTCTGCCCCAGAGGCTGCCTCGTACATCGAGGAGAAGGGCCACGAGAAAGAAGAAGAGTGTGTGGCCCTTACTTCAACAATTCACCCTCACTGGGGTACTCCGTGTCCAGAGCCCCCCCCCCCCCCCCCGGAGCGATATAAGAAAATTGTCTGTGTAAGGATAGTACAAGGTTGTACCTGTTACAGCCGCAAGGTACAAAGAGAGTCTCTTCAAATGTCGCCTCATATTCGCCTAATGCCCTTGCACCTGCACTCATCGTAACATGCATTTTGCTGTCAGTTTGGTTGGAAACAAATGCAAAGCAGAATGAGGAAAAGATGGTCCATTTACGAGCATTGCGGAACGAACAATCCCAGTTCAAAGAAGCCCAACGCCGATGGGAGGCTGTATGTGCTATTGTGACGTGTGTGGCTTTGCTGGCAGTGGCAGTGGCCATTGTGGTGTATGGGTGGAGGACACGATTTCTTTTTTCCGATTTTGATTTCCCTTTTAAAGGACCACACAAGTTACAACTGCCATCGGCTGCCATCAGTTTCTTTCTAATCGCCGTGAGGTGTGACTGCTGAGCCACGAGAAATCTCTCCACATTCTGCAGGGTTCAGTTCCTCAGAACCTTTGATAATGGACCCATCTCAGGGGAGGGGGTCGAGGCATGACCGTACTCACCACAACAGTCAGTAGCAGCATGTTTCTATCACCCCAACGCCGGACTGAAGTGACGGGGGAGGAACCCATTGCAAGCCACGCGACAGTATGTCATGGACAGCCATACTAATACACAAACACGCAGTATTCTGCGCATGGGGGTCGAAGTCACCCCTTCAGTCACCCCTTGCGGAAGGTGCTCGTAAACGACCACCAGGAGATCACGCGCACACACGAATGGTAGGCAACACGGCCAAAAGAAGGCACACAAAAGGTACACCCTTGCTTTGTCATTGTTTGGTCCCTGGTTGTGGTTTTGCATGGCCCCATACGCTATTTCGGTGTGGGCAACCATTCACCTGCTTACATACTCCATGTCATTTCTGCCTTGTTGACGACCTGGCACAGTGGTCCTGAAAAGCACCCACGCCCACTTTTATCAGACTAGGTGCCCCAGTGCGGGTGGGGGGAGATTGAGGTCCACATTTCCCCTGCAATTTCGGAATTTCTCGCTTTTTTTGGCTATTTCCTGCATTTTCCCCCCGCAATTTTCCGCAATTACTTTTGTTTTTGAGGATGCTTTTCTTGATTTCACAGTCAACTTTTGGTGGTGACTGGCTGTGACGTGGAATGCTTTTTCTCACAGTGCAGCACTGTTTCCAAGCGTCAGCACAAATTGAATGACAACATCTGCCGCTTTCGTTTCATGGATCAATTCCATGGTCACGGCGGGGACGTCTCCTCAGTTTTGGTACGCGACTCCCCCCCCCCCTCCCGCCCTCTGGGCCCAATTAGTTGCCAAGGGTCAATAGCTACTGGCCATGCATATGGTGGCACAGAAGGCGCCTGAAAAAAAAATTTATTCCCCTTGCCCACGTGGCACCCCTCCGTGCCCAAGTTGTGGAGTGTGGATGTGAGGCACCCCCACTTGCCCTCTTGGCACCCCTCCCTGCCCAGGTTAGGGTTCGGGTTCGGATTAGGGTTAGGGTCACCGAGCTGGTGGAACCAGTCTTGGTTTTATAACCCTCTTTAGTGTCTAGGGTGGAGACCTAACAAGTTTGGCAAGCAAGCAGCAAGCAAGCAGCAAGCAAGCAGCAAGCACGCGCGAAATGGGGAAAAATCACAGCTCTGTCTTGGTGCTTCGCATTTGGCTAAAATTTTCGTGGATGATACCCATGGGTGTGAGGGACAACCACACAAAGTATGAGCCAGAAACTCAACAGTGGCGGCTGGGAACGGGTGTCGCATGTGGTGTACCTTCGTTTCCAAATTTGTGGAAAATGGCAAAAAATTGCCATTTTTGGGGCAGGTTGGGTGCCTAGGATGTCCATGGAGGGGTGCATTTGCATTGGAACCAACCAAGATGATGAACAAACACCTTTTTTCACACTATAGTGTGTTTTGCACTTGACTGGTGGCCTCGGCAACCTCTTTTTGGGGCCAAAATAAGGCAAAATCAGCCTTGAAAAGCACCCTTTTTGCACACCTTTTCAAGTTCCACCTTCCCATGCTGTATTTGATAGCCATGGAATGTGTTGGGCACCCTCGTGGTGATAAATAACGATGAAAGGGATCACGCGCAATGTTATTCCATGCTGTCAACACCCTTCACTGCCCTATTGGCACCACCAGCGTGCACGGTGCACGTGTTGGGGTAGGGTTATGGGGGTCACATGGGGGTCCCAAAATGGTCAAAAATGATTTTTTTTCCAAATTTGGTCCCAGACCACTTGGGGTGCTCAAACAAGTGGCTTAAGGCTATCTTGAGCCGTGTCTAACCCATGGTAGCCCATGTAAGGTCCCAAAAACCCTTGAAATGGGCAATTTTAGGGCTTGCAGTGCATAAGGGAGGGGGGTGTCCAGGGGGAACGTGTTGTGTTTGAATGCTATGTATTGCTTTGGGCACCCTTGTGATGACAAATAATCATGAAGCAGATAATTTTCAACCTAATTGTGCGTAGTCAACACCCTTAATCCCCCATTGGAGTGCCATAGCATGTACCATGCACATGCTAGGGTAGGGTTATGGGGGTCACTGGTGGGTCCAAAAGGGGTCAAAAATGATTTTTTCCAAGGCCGTTCTTTGACTACGTGGGGTGCTCAAACAAATGGTTTCGGGCCATGTCGAACTATTTGTGACCCATATTAGCCCATGCAAGTTCGCAAAAACTCTTCAAATGGGCAATTTGCAATTGTTAACTACCTTTCAGCCATGTCCCCCCTTGTTGGGCCCATTTTGCTAGTGTAGCTCCTGTTCCCTCCCCAGCACCTCGGTCCCAATATTGAGTCTTGATTAGGGTTAGGGTCACCTAGCTGGTGGAACCAGTCTTGGTTTTATAACCCTCTTTAGTGTCCAGGGTGGACCTAACAAGTTTGGCAATTAAACAGCAAGCAGTAAGCAGCTAGCAACAAGCAGCAAGCAAGCAGCAAGCAAGCAAGCACGCGCGAAATGGGGGAAAATAACAGCTCCGTCGTGGTGCTTCGCATTCGGCTAAAATTTTTGTGGATGCTACCTATGGGTGTGAGGGACAACCACACAAAGTATGAGCTAGAAACTCAACGGTGGCTGCCGGGAACGGGCGTCGCAAGTGCAGGACCTCCATTGCAAAAGCTGCAATTTAGGGCCAAAATCAGCCTTTTTTTGCCCAAAACCGCCCTAGAACCTGCTGAAAACGGCCGAATGAAGGGAAATAGTGGCTACTCCACACATACAGCTAGACTTCCCCGTGCCGAAGGGCCCTCTAGGGCCCTCTAACTCCACAATATGTCCTTGCTGCTTGCTGCTTGCTGCTTGCTGCTTGCTGCCTGCTGCTTGCTTGCCAAACCTTTTAGGTCTACCCTAGACACTAAAGAGGGTTATAAAACCAAGACTGGTCCCACCAGCTGGGTGGCCCTAACCCTAACGTCTGCTGTTGTAGAGTAACCCCTTAGGCCACTGCATCCCTGCCAGACTGGACTAGACCTCTGCTAACCCTCTCACCCGGGCGCCCCCCCCCCCTTAGCGACTAGCCAGTCCCCTATAGAAGCCCTCCTCGACGGCTACCCCCCCCCCCCCCCAAGACCCCCCCCTCCTGTTGGGGGCCTTTGGCCCACTTCTACTTGGGGGGGAGTCGCATACAAAAGCCAGGAGACGTCCCTCCAGTGTCCATGGTGATGTTGAGGGCCGGCTCCTGTAATTGTACTGCCTGTGGACCAATTTGTACGATGCAAAGAAAAGATGTTATGCAACTGTCCAGAAGTGATGTTTCCTTAGGGTTGAGGAGGGTTGCGTGCGCCAGTGCAGTTTCCCCCTCCCTGTCCGGTGTCTCTTGTGTCGCAGTGGGAAGATACCGCTCAGCTTCCAGCCAACAGCAGCAAAGTATGGACGGCGCGTCAGCGCTGCGCTCAAGAAGTGGGGTCCTTAAAAAAGATTTGCGACCTCGACTCTCTTCAGCCGGAGCGCTTCTTCAGTCCTTGTATGTCCACAATGTGCGTGCGTGTGTCCTTAGCTGGATGGCCGCGACTCTGGGATGGATATTCCACATGACCCTCCTGACGCAATGTGTGGCCTGCGTTTTCCTGACAGGAAGGCACGGTGTCGTCTGCAGGCCTTCTTCTTGTTTTGAATGGGACTGGAGGCGGCCCGATGACACTTTGTGGTGCGACGACACTCTCACTGATGCGCGTTGGCTAGCGCCTGTTTGTTGCGTTTGATGTTGGAGTCGTGAGTCACGCCGATGGATCGTCCTTCCCGTTGACGGTTGGCGGTTGGCGGTTGAGCGACACCAGTGTGCATTTGCCAAAATTTTCCGTAGGCATGCGGTCCGTGTGCCCATCATGTACCGCACATCATTTCTGGCGTCTGGCACCCTCCAGAGGGTGCCTTGGTGTATTCACTACCGCCCCACACCCAGAACAAAGCATGGCAGTCAGTTCGTTCATAGAGAGGAGAGTGCCCCAACAGGCTGGTTCATGCCGTGGTTGGTCCACCACCGCAGTCGGCTGGCAATGGAAGGTAAGAAATTCAAAGTCAGTGGCATTTGAATGACGGCGGTTGGTGCTTGGCATAGGCTGCCCCTGCGGCACGTTGCACCACAACCTCGCTCACCTTGCCATTACCTCTGCGCTTTCAAGACTATCCTTCGCCAATGCTTCAGCTTGAGCACTTCATTTCTCGGAATCAAGTAATCACACGGAGAATGGATCTGGAATGTGGCTACATCTCCCCTGCCGTATCAGGGCCATGCGAAAACTGAGTGTGGATCATCGTGACATCACCATTACCATAACGAGGCCAAAAATCTGCACATTCGTGTGAGTTTAGTTTGGGGGGCTGGGGAGATGGTGGGTGTTGGGGTCCGGCTCTACACATAACAGCAGCCCCCCAAGATACGACTGCGCAAACAACACAACATATGACCGCACCAACAACACACCAACAAGACAACAACACAATATACCACTGCACCAGCAACACATTCTACGACTGCACCCAACAACCAAATATACAACTACACGCGGCCAAAAATTTGCACATTCCTGTTGGTTAGGTTTTGAGGAGTGGGGAATCGTAGTTGTTGGGGTCCGGCTCCAAACGTAACCGCACCTTCCCCATGATACGACCGCACAGACAACACAATGTTCGACTGCACCAACAACACAATATATGACTGCACCAATAACACAGTATACGACTACACCAACAAACACAATCGGCAACTACACCAAAAACCACAATATCCAATTGCACCAAAACAACAACATACAGCTGCACTGAGAACCACCAACACAACTACGTAAAGAACAGAGGGAATGCAATCATGCCAAAAAAAAAGAAGAACCAAAAAAAAACTTCGCCCCGTCTGGACTCCCCTGCTCATCGCCCGCGAGGTTTTGACGCCCCTGCGCCCTCCAGAAAACAGGGCAAGTCTACCAAGGCTCCACCTCCACCTTCGCCTTACTCACCTGAATTAGTTTGTCCCCGCCCCTTCTGGACCCCACTGTTCACGCTGCTGGTGTTGGGGTCCAGGACTGAAATGAATTTATTTTGTCTGATTGGTGTGTCTGTATGTGTCAGCCACCATTCGTATCACTGCTGCTTTCTCTCTCAGGTAAGAACGAAAAAACGCCCCATTCTGCACATCGGAAGTCCCAGGCGCGTTCCATGAGCGACCAGCCCTCACAGACAGAGAGATGGCAGCCGCCTCCAGTGTCCCCCGAGGACTTAGAGGTGTTGCGTTTTGCTTCCTGGTTTTTTCCTGAGGAGCCGTTTGGGATCTTCATGCTCTGTGCACCCCCAGGGCAGGGGCATTGATGGTCACCACAGGGCGCCTGCAAAGAGATTGGGCGTTGATAAGGGGGTCTTGAGTCTGGTAGGGTCTGCTTATTCACACTTGATTTTCCCTGAGCCACATCGGGTCATGCTCCGTTTATGGGTGGGAGGGAGGTGGGTGGGGCTCTGTTGGCCTGTGCTTGAATGGGGGCGAGGCTGAACGGAATCTCAAGAGCAGCTACAGCAGCGGTGAACGGCGATTGCAAAAGCGACCGGGTGGGGAATTCGGGCGGTTACAAAACAATTTGAAGGCAGTCGGGGACCGACGAGCGATTTGAGCCCTATTGACAGTCACTCCCTGGGGGGCATTCCCCCTTTCAAGCGGAGGTCATGGGCTCTGGACCCCCCCCCCCCCTGTTAGAAGCCCCTGTCAGGAAAATTATCCTGCAGATGCACACCGCAGCGCGCACAAGTCAGTGCTGGAGCCGGCAAACCCAGCATGGACTCGGAGTGTGCATCTGGATGCACCTGGTCACCGGCACGGGCAACAGCCCGTCTCCGGGACAGCCGACCCTGGAGTAGTCAAACAGGACAAGTCATCCAGGGGCTCCGTTGACACAACCAAAACACGTTCGGGCCCACAGAGTGTCAGAATGAGCAGTGGCGAGAGGCCCATAGGCGCCGCCAGAGGCAAACAATCAGATACCGAGGCTTTGTGCCAAACCCCCCCCCCCTGTTAACGGGGACTGCTGGGAGGTGCTGTTCGCTGTTTCAGTGGAGTGCTGACAGGTTCAATGCTGTGTGGAAAGCGTAGTCCTCTGTAGTAGTGCGATTTGGCCCGGCGATACGTGCTTTCCCGTCTCCTTGCAAGGGCACAGGTTTGTTCGTGTGTGTGCGTGTTGTACTCCCGCGCGCACACGCACACGCACACGTACACGCCCGCGCACGCGCGCAGTGGTTTTTGATGGCTGCATTTCAATGCGCAATTTCGATGCTTTTCAGAATTCGGAGCTGCGGCATTCGACCTTTCTGAACACTGTACGGAATGCATCTGAGCTGCTCGCAGACAAGGTGCGGTGAAGGGCACAGCAAGTGAAAAGTGTCCGAACACGGGCAAAGCGTCTGCTGCCGTTCGTCTCTCCGGACCTTGTGATGGTTGCTGGAGGGTTTTGCAGGATGTTGGAGTCTTTGGGAGTGTAGAAAGAAGTTGCGTGGTTGAACGCCGTACAGGTGAAGGATAGTTGAATGTTGTAGAGAATTTTCGAGGGGTTGCCGAGGTTGGAAAAGGGTGTACAGGCCTGTACAGGGTTGTTGCAGGTGCCAGAGGCTTGTGGGAGGTTGTTGAGCATTGAGGGTCGTGACTGGTCAATTCAGTGTTTTATTTCGAGGGAGCGACTTTGCCGTCCCAACTCCACACTTCATGTATCACCAATGCTCCAACCAAATCTGCATGTACCACAAACCACCGCCGGTATGCCTTCACAACCGTCTATAAGTGTCGCAGCTACGGTCACCACAACCGCTTCTGTAACCCCGCTACTTCAGCGAAACCCTCTTGGATACCCCTGTGCAGATATGTCTCTCAGCCTCTCATATTCATCTCCAGACAAGTTGCAAACGCCGAAAATTTTGGGTGATTGATGGCGGCTGCCTGTTTGACTCCGTGCGTGTCCGGCAGCTCCCTTCGCTGCATTCTCAAGAGTCGACCCGCCCGCTCCAGAAGGGGGCTGTCATCGAGGAGTTAGAGCGCCACAGGGATTGGATCAGGCACAACGGCGGATGGTCTGTGGTCACATATGACAACATCACCATGTTGCGACGATGTACCAAGGTGTGCTATCGGGTTAGTGTGTCTGGTGCGTGAGCGTGTTGTGTGGCATCAGCGACCATCCGCACTAGCTGCTCTGGCGGTGAGTGTCGGAGAGCGAAAAATTTCCCATCTTTCCGTCGGTGAGTGCGGTGACTTGCTTTTTACAAAGGGCACTGTGGGGAAGGTCTGTGACCTACGGAAAGATGGGGAAAATGAATAATGGATATTTCGTCCCATGTTTCTACCATTCTTCTCCCTTTTTCCTCTCGTTTCCCCCCATTCCCCCCCACCTTCCCACTCTGGAAGTTGTTCCTACACTTTCCATCCTAATCTGGTGATAATTCCCCATCCCCCCCTCATTTTCCCCCGCCCACCCCCTCATTTCCCCCTACTGCCCCCCATTTCCCCCGTTTTCCTGATTTTTCCAGACTCAAAAATCCTGGTTTGGTGAGTTGGTGAGTTCGGTGGCGGATGCTCGTCCCAGGTATCTGATGTCTCATGCTACTGTTTACTGCTTTGTGCCTGGTATGTGGAGCTTGGTGCTCACCCTGGAGTGGCACCACGCGCAACATTTAGCTGTGAAGCGTGTGGACAGGAATAACTGTACCACTTCCCCCCTCTTCACATGAAGTCAGTGGAGGTACTCAAGCAGGCAACAACAAGCACGTCACCGAATTGTTGTGCCCATCACTCCGTCTCGTCGCAAATTGCTCTCCCTGTGGACTGACGACTGCCCTTCCCAACATCTCGAGTGTTGAGTCAAAAGTCATGCTGCGTATCGGGGTCTGCAGCTACACGTCAGCCCCCTAGGCCTGCTATTGATGAATTCTTGAGTTGGAGTCAGCAACGCCAGGTGAGTATCAAGCATTACCAAGTGAGAACCAATCAACCAGTGGTTGGCAGGGTAGCGCGTCATCCAACCCTCGGTGATGACCTAATGCCTGACAGGTACGGGGTTCAGCCAGGCGCCCAAGGAGAGAGGGGGGTGGGGAATTTTGATTCCCAGCTCTTCGAAGACAATTTATTTCTCCAGCACACTGCAAAGCATCACGAGGGTACCTGACCCGGAGAATGGAAAATAGCGTCTTTTCGCCCCTTCCCGTTGGATGGGACAAGGTGTAGCGGCGTCTCTGGCACCAACACAGGGTTCCCCGCACATGAGTCAGGGAGCCCCGACGGGAGCACAGGCAGAGGCAGAGGGCAATGGTGGTATTGCGCACTCTACACAGGGACAGTGGTGCCCAATGCAGGCCCTGTGCACGCTTGCCCCTGCCCCTACCCTGGCTCTTACCTCTGCCCCTACCGCTGCCCCTTCCATTGCCCTTACTCCTACCCCTGCCCTCCCTACCCCTAAGCACACCAGCATAGGGAGGGGGGACGGTTTTCCCTCCCCTGTGCGTCGCAGCATTGGGTGGAGGGACGGCGTTCTCACTCTGTGCACAGCACCACAGGGCAAAGGGACGTTTCCTCAATCCGGTCCACATCAGCAGACGGCAGAGGCGTGGTTCCCCACCTCTGTGCACACTTGCACAGGGCGGAGGAATGGGCAGCCAAAGGGAGCTGCACGCACAGGCAGCCTAGGGGAGCCATGTGTGCAGACCACATCAGGGAGCTGCGCTCGCGGGTGGTAGAGGCTGTACAAGCAGGGAGCTACACGCGCGGGCAGCAGTGGCAGCCAAAGGGAGCCATGCACGCGGGCAGGCAAAGGGAGCAGTGCATGCGGGTAGTTGCAAGGAGGCGCCCACGTGGGCAGCATGAAGGAGCTGTGGACGCAGGCAGCAGTAGGGAGTTGCACACACACGCAGCAGTAGGGAGCTGCCCACGTGGGCAGTAGCAAAGAGACACGTACACGGTCGCAGCAAGACGCTTGGCACACGGGCACAGGCAGCGTATGGGAGTTGTGCACACGGGCAGCAACATGGGGACAGCCAACGGGAGGTATGCACGCAGGCAGCAAGTGGGAGCTGTGCATGTGGGTTGCAGTAGGGAGCTATGCACAGGGCAGTAGGTGGGTGCCGCAGAGGGTGCAAACAGGGTGGGGATTTCCTCAC
Source organism: Eutreptiella sp. 'Long Island Sound 2002' (assembly GCA_964036045.1). Taxonomy (NCBI): domain Eukaryota; phylum Euglenozoa; class Euglenophyceae; order Eutreptiales; family Eutreptiaceae; genus Eutreptiella; species Eutreptiella sp. 'Long Island Sound 2002'. The sequence continues at coordinate 172,262,243 of OZ038378.1, forward strand.
CGACGGTGGGGGATGAGGCTAGGGCCAAGGCATCCTTGCCATCAGTAGGGAGTGATCTTTGAGCTGCGCAGGCAGGCAGCGGCTGCAAGCCGCGCACATGGGCAGCAGCAGGTAGCTACGCACCTGCTGCTGTAGTAGTGAGCTGTGCTCCTGAGCAGCAGCACCACCCCCGTGCACACTAGAAGGGACAGTTTTTCTAGCCCCGAGCACACCAGTATCGGGCGCAGGGACGGGTTTCCACCCCTATGCACATGAGCACAGGGAGAAGGGACGGTTTGCCTGCGGGTGGTGGGGTTCAGTTGGTGAGGTAGTGGTGCAACTGCCCCGCACAGGCTGCACCTCTGATCCCGGGGGGTCCCCGGGATGGATGGCGGCAACTGTCCGGCCTGACTTGGAAGGTGGTTTGGGAGAGTGGGCCAGCCACCTTGACAACGGACAATGTGCCCTTGCAAAGGCCCGGAGATATCCAACGGACTTGCACAGTCATTCTTCGTGCAACATGGGAAGTTGCAATGCCCCAATCGTGCCCTGCAGGAGATCCACCGCTGTGTGCCACCCACGCACCTGTCTTCTGTCCTCCCATTCGGTCACTGTCATTTGTGCGATTGTGCGGGCCGATGCATCCATTGGATTTCTCAGGGCTCTTTGAGGCAGCGCGTAGGCAGGGGTGATCCCAAAAGGGGCTTGGTGTCGGGCCACTTGTGTTTGGTGTGGAAATGTTATGTCTCGCTGGTTCCTGCTAGTGAGCACCCCGGAGGATCAATCTACACCTGATGTGTGACTCAGCAAGACCCACTCAGACCTGATGTGTGACTCAGTAGGACCCAACCACACCTGATGTGGGACTGAGTCGGACCCCATTGCACCTGATATGGGACACAATGGGACAGTGTGGGACTCGGTATGTCTGTGTGTGAGTGTCTGTTGCAGTTTGGTGCGTGGTGCATGCCCCCTTCTTTCACCAGCTGGGTGCTCCGCTCACTGAGGAGGAGTTGCTTCTAGAGGCGATGTGCATGCCAAGTCCTGTGGGCAGTCCCCGCAACAGTAACAGGTCAGTGGCATTGTGCTCCTTTTCTTTCTTTGTTGCTCTGATCCGGGGGTGCACCCTGGGACCGTGTACCATTGAGGGCAGGTGCAGGCCAGGGTTTTGGTTTAGATTGGTTGAGCAGCGGTCATAAAAGCAGCTCTTTTGGGGCGGTTGGAGACGTTTGGTTTGGGGACAGTCACGGGCAATTGCGAGGGTGAAGACGGGGTGGCTGCTTGAGGGTGACACAGGCGTTGCAGGCCATGAGAAAGCACAATGGTACCACCCCTGGTCAGGCTATTGCTTAAGGAGAAACCCCGGGGGGTGGGGGATCAGAGGCCAGAAAAAAGTTTGTGTACCGAAAATGGGCCTGGAATTTCCGGCCCCTTTGATAAATTTTTTGCCCGAGGAAAATGGGTGGGTCGGCCGGGGCTGGCCAGGGCCCCAAACAGACCCCCCCCTCCCTCGGGGTCTTTAAGCAATAGCCTGCCCGTGGTGAACCCGGCACAACCGGAAAAAGCATGGAACCCTCGCGTTTTTATGGCAATTTTGTCCCCCTGAACTCACAAAAAATGCATCACCGGCTGAAATGTGCCCAGGTTCATTGAAACTCTTTGTTGTACACCTGCAAAACACATATTTGGGTAGATCTATGCGCCAATGCGCTGAGAAATCGGTGAATGCCTAAAATAGGGCTCCGCATGGCAGTAGTTTGAGCCTTTTCGTGCTTCATGCAGAGGTTGCCATCTCCATTGTCAGACTCAGCCGTGTGCAATGGGTTTGGTGTGGTGTGGTACCATCTACATGTATTCTGGGCCTGATGCATGCCACAGGAGGCGTCCTACAACCAAATGCAACAATTGCATCGACGGTAGCTGTGACCTTCCCCAGCTTTGTTGGCGCATTTGTGCAACAATTACTAGTTTGGTGTGCTTGGGTGTGCAATTCTAGTATGAACTGATTTGCTGGCAGGATCATACAAACAGGTGCATGCCATCTCTGCAAATAACCAAGTAAGATTCGTTCCCCAAAGGTGTGCAGCATATTGTTGTGCAAATGCTACCAATCAGCACATTGTGGTGCTGACTGTTGAGGGGCTGTAGTTGCATCTGTGGTGCCCGCTATGCCAATGGGGCACAATGCAGAGCATTAAATAGTCACTGTGCTGGTGGCTGGCGTTGCACAAACGTGCACGTGTGGGACAGTACTTCCACGCAGGAGTGAACCTGTGAAAGCCAAAAGAGGTGTCTCATGTCATAGCAAGCTGGTTCAATAGGTGTCCTGGTGTACGAGACCCCCATTTTACAGAAAAGAACCCGGCTGTACATGCTGGATGGCTGCCTGTTATCCAGATGATAAGTATCAGCATCGCTGCAATTCTGGTTATGGACAGTCAAATGTGTGCAACCGGAGAACAGAAAGATGGTAACAGCTGAATGTCAGACCTCTTTGGTCTTACATTGCTACACTCCTGCACAAGTGAATGTTACAAGGGGGTGGTTGGGGGGGGCTACAACGCCACCGGCATGGGGGTTGTTTTGTGTGTGTGCTGTGTCAGTGCACAAAATGTCCCACAGGATGTGGTGACTACAACCTCAACCATCGACACATCACGGGGGCAGCAATAGAAAGTGCATAACAGTATCGGCAATTGTGGACAATAAGGCTTGCGTTACTGTTTGCAGGGCTTGCATGGATCTGTTCCCTGTATTCTTGGGGCTGCTCCACCATCATTTGTATTCTTTACTGGATAGATTGGCCCAGAACAAAATAGATGGTACCACCCCTTGCTGCGAAACCCATAGCGCAGGGATGCCCCTGACATCTGAGATGGCGACCTCTGCATGCAACATGGATAAAGGTCTCACACCGCTGTCATGAAGTACCCCATTTTAACAGTATTGCTGCCAGTGGCAAATGGTAGGCCTCAACAGATCAGGTACGAGATGGTCCCCCAGCAGTGTACAGCAGTACACACCCGATGTTCAGCCCCCTGAAATACAGAAATGTACCAATGTTGGCGCAAACGCGCCCAGACCCACTGAAACTCTTATTTTGCACCCCGAAACGACTTATGTAGGCCAATTGAGGCGCAGTACCTGCGCCAGTATACCCGCACCATTTTTCGTCCTCCCCACCACCAAGGACACAGAATTGTGAGGCTGCCTGGTTGAGATCAATATCTGGGCGCCTAAGGGGACAAAATGCGTGTTTATGAACGAAACATTGCTCTCACTGGAATCGCGCGGGTGAGGGTTTGAGCTGCCCATGCTTGCGGTGCTGTCATCCGCACACGGCCTCATCTGTCGTCCAAAGTCCAAGGAGGCCCTGAGCAGTGGAAGTATTGAACCTTGATTTCAACTGGCCCAGAGTGTTTCAAGCCGGTGAGGCGTTACCTGAGGCCACTCTGGATGCTGGTGGCAGGTTTCATGTGCTCACTCTTTCGCACTGCAGGACGTCTACGCTGAGCGCCGCTGCCGAGGCTGAAGCAGCCGCGTGGTTCGCATCGCAGAGGGGCCTGCCTGCTTCCGATTGCGGGTTCACGCTCAGAAGCATTGATGAAGACAGCGACCTCGAGCGCGATTCTGTAGAATTGGTCCGGCTCTTTGCCACTGGTGGAAGGGCACTGTGCAGAGACAGCGGCTTCTGGGAATCACGGCCCGTTCCCCTTCCCCGCCTACACCATTGCCCCCCACACCACGCTTCGCCCCCCCCCCCCCCCCCGCCTAGGTTTCATGGGATACTGTGGTGGGTGGTGGGTGAGCTCCATTGGTTGCCCATGGGTAATGTGGCATCCAGTGGCAGGGCTCGAGGAAAAGAGGGATAAAACGTCGAGAAATGGGGCTTGGAATAACCCATGGCATGTGCCCGCAGGCCATCCGTGTGCCCAATCAGGTGGCCTTGGTTGCTGCAAACAAAGCAGTATGGTAACACACATTCATCAGGGCCGATGTCCTATACATTGCATGGGCTCATTATCCAGGCTGTGCTTGATCGCCAAATATCTCCAAAACGCATATGCGCTTTTTGATAAAAAAAATGGCACCAATGCAAATGCAGGGGAGGGCCTGCCTCTGCTTGCAAGCCCTGCTTTCGCCCCTCCTTCCCCCCTCCATCCCCCGACTTTTGTAAAGGCTGCTAGGTGTAAGTTTGCAAACACCAGCAGGGGTATGGATGCCACATAGACAGTATGCTGCATTGATGAGCAGTGGGACAGACGTTCCACGCTCACCCTCCACTCCAGATAGACACCGGTCTGAAACAGGGGCGTTCTCTTGAACCCCACTGGCAATGTTCAATCGAAAAAGTGAAAGGAGGACCCCCCCCCACCCCCCACGGTTTCAGATGGGCCTGGACAGGGGGCCACCACCACCAGGGACTGCCACCCCTTAGGGAAGATGCTATCTGGGCGGGGCAGCCCCACCACTGCCAGACAAAGCCAGTCACGGTCTCGAGGAGAGCCTGACTTCCATACGATGGGGTGGGGGTCTCATGCACACTCAGTTCGGTGTCTCCTGCGTACGAGTGGCCAGGATCCCGGTGTCTCAGTCCACTGAACTGCGGCCGTGTATGAGTGGGACGGTCCAACGGGATTTTCCATGGCCTTCACTGTCACAAGAGGTCTTGTGGACCAGCAGGGTTTAACCCTCAGAGTGTCCTGCATGGCCTGGAATCCCTGTACCAGCAGCCACAAGGAGGCACAGCTGCCAGTGCACAGCTCCCAGTGAAAGAGAGTGGCGAGCTGATGCACTTGGGCACAATGGTAACAGGGGCTGCCGCTGGCTGAACCCTAGCCTAGCTACTGCGGGAGACGCTGTTGATGACTGAGGAGGAACCAGAACACGCATAGACTGGTGTGGCGATACGCTGCTGCGTGCACGTACTACATACACAGATACTGCAAAGCAACCCCTAGATCCCGCAAGAACTACTGTAGGCCGAGACTGCGACAGGAAGACTGTGCCTGGATTGGCTGCTGGGAGACGCTGCGGGAGTCCAAAACTGGCACCTGAGCACATTTACGCCCCATACTTCAGGCCCACGCTGCACATGGAGAGCGGCGTGGGGCCACAGGTTGGGTGTTGTCCAAGACCAAGACCTCCCCCCTCCCCCCTCCCCCTAGACCCCCTTCCCCCCTGCCTCCGCCATCTCAGGCACAAGGTTGCCCACACCCAAGCAGGGAGACAATGAATTGCGACAAAACCCCCATCAGATGCTTTGTGGGTCGGTCACAGTATGGCTGGTTTTCTCCACCCCTTTGTGGGACACACAGGGGGAGCCTTAAGCGCAGTGCGCGCGCAGTGCAACTATTTGGGCGTCTGGCCGTACTAGAGACCCATACTTTGTGATACTAGGGGCCCCTAGGGGCATCATGGTGACCCGTAGCGTAGGTTTTGACTTCTGATTTTGTCCCCCTTTGTTGGGGACCCCCGAGAATGCAAGGGTGGTGTAGCATTTCCGCCCTCTTTTGGCCCCCAACCTTCCGGTGCTATTGAGGAAACCGGGACAATCTTTGAATCCACGCTTTGTTGCGTGGTGCATCATGGTGACCCTTGGCCTAGGTTTTGACTTCTGATTTTGTTCCCCTTCTTTTGGGGACCCCCGAGAATGCAGGGGTGACGTAGCATTTCCGCCCTCTTTTGGGCATTTGCAGCAATTTTTGATTCGAAGACAGGTACGGTACCCTCCATATGGTCCATGGGAACACGTACCTGCACATGTATGGACCGCACCTACACAGGAGGACAATGATGATGAGGATGTTGTGGGTGATGATGGGGATGTTTGTGCCCTTTGTTGCACCAAGTTTGACACTGAAAAGATGTCCATGTGTGACAAGTGTGAATTGCAATATTGTACGGATTGCATTGACACGCACACATGTGACAGTGTGACATTTGGGTCACCTAATTCTAAGGGCGTTTCCAAGGGGTGTGCTTGGGTTCTCTTCCGGGGGAACATAGTCTAAAAGTAGCGCGCAGTGCGCGCGCAGTGCAAAGATTCCCCCACAGAATCTTCACTCGAACACAATGGCAGCAGACAGGCACAAATATGATGCCCCAGCAACGTGGAACAAATGGGCGGTGGTGGGATGCCTGGTCCACATTCGTGACCCCCCCACCCCACACACACATTATTGGTGGAGAGCACCTAAACATCATGGTCTGGGGATGGACGCCACGAGGGCATATTGGGCGGAAAGTCCAGTGTGCAGGCGACCAAGGACGACTTTCGTAATCCGCTCATTGGCCTCCCTTGACCCTCAAGTCGTGCACTGTATTTCTTCGTTCCACAGGGCGCGAATGAGGGCAATACCGTAAATCAAAGGCTGATGGCGAACTGCATCATGTGGGGTTCAGCCGTCAATTCCCGAGTGTAGTCGCAGGTCTGTAGATCCAGGGCCTGCAAATCTGCTGTGTTCCCAGAATTTTGACAAGTCCCCTGTTTGTGCGCGCGCGTGTGTGTGTGTGCATTGTGCTGTGTGTGTATTGTGCTGTGTCCTATCATATTAAGACAGAGTCAATCAGTCAGCATCGGTCGGTAGAAATCAGGTACGTGGGGCCAGGGGTCAGTCTGTGGCCGCAACAGCCCCCAGCCCCTTCCTTTCTCCCTTCCTTTTCGACAGATAGTCCCCCGGCAACGACCTTTGAATGCCCGAAAAAAAGACATTCCATTCGGGAATTTGGGAAATTCCATTGCGTTCGGTAAGTCCACCTCACAGAGAACTGCTCCTACCCACTGACCACAAAGTGGGCCAAGCATTTCGCCTAGATCCAATCAAATGGGCTGATATAGTCCGAAAACAGCCTTTTTTTACGGGCCCATGGACGCCAATAGGTGGACATAGTTGGTGCTGTATGGCTCCCCGAGGGTTGGTATGTACTCCTATTGTCACCAAATGATGACTCAAGCCTGCCCCAGCCCACGGACTTTGTCAGTCGTCACCCAAAAATCTTACAGTCAACCCATGTGAGCATGAAAACGGCGAACTGCTAATCAGTGTGGCGGACCCGGGATGCCCCCCATTGGTTCACGGGTCCATATAGAAGAAACAAGTTGCATGGGAAAGTTTTTTTTGAACAATGCCGGAGAGACACAGAGATGTCTATGGCGCGACCCAAGGTCAAAGCAGTAGTGCACCCACCCGCCGCCCACAATCGCAATATCCCTCTCCCACCCCCAAGACACAAAGGACCTCAACCAACGCAACCGGGTCATATGAACGACATGGTCCTGGATACTGGTTGTACTACACGCCAACCAACGCGCCTTTATGGAACAGTGTGTACCCTGCTTTGGATGCAGGCCTTTCTCATGATTTGAAGGTTATCCATCCGCACTCCTCCGGCCCACCATGCACACGAAACACTGGCTGGATAGCACGAGCATCAACACGCAAACAGCGACACCCAATAGCCCACGAGAGCGATGCATCCGTTGGTGAGGGTCAGGCACGGATGGGGGGCACACACATGCACAACGGGCAAACACATGCACGGCGGCCTCAGACATGGGCACCGGTCCCCAAAGAGTGGTCTGTCTCAGACCCCCGCCCGCTCCGCTCCAAAGCGTCCGTTGCTTTGTGGCCAGGAGTGGGTGCCAAGTCGGAGCCCTCCTCCGCCTCTATGGCTCAGCAGTTGGCGGAGGTATATTTTCCAATGAAGCCCCAATTTTCTTTAGGACTTTGCCATATTTGTAGCCTCATGGGGCCGACCCCCAAGTTGCACGAAGCCCACCGGCTGTAACAGGCACACACCACGGCATGAGGTGACACTCCGGGAGGCCCAACATACAGCCACATGTCCGGCTCTGTCATGCATTTGGGAACCACTGCTCGCTGGCAGTTGGCGCGTTTGCACGGGTATAAATGGCTGCTGGGGCTTTGAGATGCGGTTTGCGAATATGGCGCGCCCCGGGGGGGGGGGGGGGGAGGGAGGCGAGTTGGTTGCCGTGTAGTACCACCAAAGGATAATTTTAGAGAGGGACAAATTTGATGTGGACAAATTTGGAAGCCCTACCTCGTACCAAATATTTCCTTCAATTTTAAGGATGCGATGTGTCAAAATGTGTGCACCACGCATGGGCTGCAGGAGGGGTGGGTTTTTTGCGCGCTGCATGCAGTGTGAATGCGCAACAAAGATGAGACGTGGTGTCAAGTGACACTGCGTTCTCTGTAGGTCCTCAAGACCGCCGATGTTCACAGCAGAAGGATATCAGCAGCCATCCAGAGGCCACCAGGAAAGAACAGCAACCATCCAGAGCCCATCAGGAAATATCAGCAGCCATCCCATCCAGAGGCCACCAGGAAATAAAAGCAACCATCCAGAGCCCATCAGGAAATAACAGCAACCATCCAGAGCCCATCAGGAAATATCAGCAGCCATCCAGAGGCCACCAAGAAATAACAGCAGCCATCCAGAGCCCACCAGGAAATAAAAGCAACCATCCAGAGCCCATCAGGAAATATCAGCAGCCATCCAGAGGCCACCAAGAAATAACAGCAGCCATCCAGAGGCCACCAGGAAATAGCAGCCATCCACCAGGAAGCAACAGCAAGGGACCTTATACCAAATTTTTCCTTCATTTCTAAGAACCAGTTCCAAATTCCCCCTCCCCTAATTTTAGCCCTCCCAAAAAAAACCCCCAAATTAATCCTTTGGTGGTACTCTGTGTGCAGTGCTTGCTTTCGTTGATCAAAGTTAATTGTGTCTCTCTAGACTGCGGAGGGAAAGCGCGGGCTTGTATGCCTGTACCACTGCTGACAGGTGCAGCATACCGCCTCCGTGGCGTCCACTCCGCTACCGGCGCCGGTGGGCTTCAGATTTGGTCATTCGAATGATCGTGAGGGTGCTCACTGACGATGTGGGAAGTGTAGCACAGAGCCAGGGGGTTCGGGATCACCGAGTGTTACCCATCGGTGGTGGGCTGCATTTCCAGGCCATTTTTGTCCTGAGTGTTGCTTGGGGGGGGAAGCATGCATGTCAATAGCATGAGCAGAGCACAGGGTACAGCACACCATGCACTGCATGTACTCCACCAAAGCAGACCCCAAAATCGCGTGGTGCTGGAGGTATAAGCCCATGAATCCATGCCCATGGGGCAACCTCTGGAACTGCCATATTGTTCCCAAACAACAAGTGTTGTCGGTTGAATTGGCGGCTCCTCGGGCTCACCGGATGTCAGACATCAAGGCTTTTCCCTGGTCTCACGTCATGGGGCAGCTGCATGCTTGTCAACCAGCAGCAGCGGATGCCGGACCAGCGGACGCAGTCAACGCAGTGTTGCATTGCGATATTGCACGTACTTTGGACCAGGGGTTTGAGTGTTATCTGAGGGTGGGTTGGTTGGGTCAGCGCTGGGCAGGGGCTGGTGTGTGTTTTTTTTGGGGGGGGGGGAGTGTAGTTCGTTGTAAAATGTGGGGCTGTGCCGTTGTGTGTGGGGTCTGGGATTGTGGCGTGCAGGTGTCTGTATTGTGGTGTGGAATTGCGGGTCCAAAGTAGCCTACTTTTCGCAAAGCGCGGGCACAGCGCGGGCACAGTGCACGGTGCGCCCCCTTGCACAACCAACCACAAAAGCACCAAGTTATATGGAAACAACATCTCGGGTTGTTTGCTCAAGGCTGCTATGTCCCACCCACCCTGCAATGCACCAACAGCGTTGTGGTCACAGCAAACAAAGTAAGGGGCAGTAACACTGTGGCTCAGCCCAGGAAATGAGATTTGTGGCGGGTGACTATGTGTTGTGTTATGTGGGCATGTGGTGCGGGTCAGGGTGTAGCTTTTCACAGCTTTGAGGGTAGCGGTCATTGTGTGTGGAGGTCCGGTGCGCGGGGCTGTGCAGTGACATCCAGATTGTCGAGCACCAGGGGGGGGCTCATGGCTCTCCGCATGTCACCTGAATGATGTCGCCAGATGTATTTTAGGGGTTGGGTCTGAGTACCGATCCGCTGCTAACGTCTTGTATGGGCGTGAAAATGGGCGGCAAACCGGGCAAAATGCCAGGGTTTTAAAAAAGTGTTTCTCGCCCCTCACACACCTCAAAATGATTAGTGCGTGGTGGGTATTTGGAGTATTTTGAGTACCTTCCTCCCGACCCCCGTGTGGGGGTTCCAAAAAGTGGACTCGAATCCCCCCCTCCCCCTTCCTGCACGGGATTCCCCCCCACCCTTGACAACTCCTTGAAGTTTGATATTCTGGATCCATCGGGTTTCCGAGGGGAAGGGATTTACAAGGGAGGTGACTCCATACCTCAGGGTGCAAAACGTCTTCTCTCTTGAGGACAGATACACGATGTAACAGTGCTCTGTGGCAGGGCGCAACGTAAGTAGGAAATTGTTGGCGCAATGTGAAATGTGACGCCCCTTAGCCCAGCCATCAAGTGCACACCAGCAACAAAATGGTTGCCACATTGATGGTTCTTACAGCCACACAGCCGCGCCATCAGACTGTGGTATGCTCTTGCGACAAACACGGCAAATAAATTGGGCGCCAGAGGCAGTGTGATGCTCCATGACAAAAAGTGTAGGACGTGGGGGGCGGAGTGAAGAGGCCACAAATGGCAAATTAGAACGACGACCCTCGCCTATGCATCTTAATTGGGGGTACACTAGAATTCTCATCACCCGCTCTCTCTCTCTCTCTCTCTCTCTCTCTCTCTCTCTCTCTCTCTCTCTCTCTTTCTCCTTCTCCCTGTGTGTGTGTGTGTGTGTGGGGCAGTGGCAATGGGTTACTGTTTGGTGCCGTCCACGGAAGGCCGTGCATCAGCGTACATCCAGCCAAGCTCCCTCACTCCATAGTGTGATCTTAAACTCGGTCCACTGCTAGTCTCTCCTCGTAGTGCGCATCCCAAGTACCTCCAAGGGATTTTCACGGGAGTTTTGTCAAATTCACAGCCCTGGGCTAAGAGCCACTTGGCACAATTTCTCAGTGTAGCAGCGTGGTGCCAAGTGGCAGTGCTATGTGGCTACACTCAACGGGACACCAGGCGCGCCATGCACAGTGCGATAGTTCGTAGGTATGCAACCTCGGACCACGATTACACGAGGACAGTTGCATACATGCACCAAGTGGTGCTTAGGGTTCCACAACCCCGCTGTTGCCATCTCCATTAGGCACTACAATGGGTTAAACACCACGGGATATGGGCACACCACTCCTATGCTTCATGGCGCCTCCCCCACCACGTATCCATCGATGGTACAACGGGAGACTGGTGCAAGGACCACGCCACCCTCTTCCAACATTGGGCTGACACAGTGCCAGCAGGGCATGTGTGTGTGCGTGACACTACGCTTGCGTGGTGCTCCAATAGGTAGAAGATCAATGTCTCCCACTCCCCCCTACCTCAGCGACCATGCAGTAGTAATTAGGGACCAGCCTGACTCCTCTCCTGATGCGATGCTAACAGTGTGCACAGTAGGCTCTGAAATGATGCCCCTGTTGACGTACATTGCACTGCGGTGTTCCTTGTCACATCAGAAAGGCGCCTAGCCTTCAAACAACCATGACTGCTTTGGTTTGATTGGCCTGACAATTTGTTAAAGACCAATGCCCTGCCCTGCCTGCCTGTCGATCTACAGTGGGTTGGTTGCTCGGTTTCTTGGTCACCTTGGTTACCTCACGCCGTGTGTGTGTGTGTGTGTGTGTGTGTGTGCGTGTATAAGTTGGGGTTTGGACAGCGATCCCTCTCTTTGCATAGACAATGCCCCTCCATGGATCGCAGGGCTGGGGGCCATGCATCTCACGGACCTGGCTTTGTTGCCATGCTGGATACCTTCGTCCAGGCAGCCGGTCTTGGCAGCCTATGTTTTTTGTGTCGTGGTACAGGGGTCATCAGGGACTGTGAACTGTGCCGATGCTGAGCTACAGCCCCCTGCTAGAGCCACCGTATGTCCGCAGGGGCGTTCCATTCTATTAGCTCGCACGCCAGCTGGCCAGCAATGCGGGGGTTTTAACCTGGGGCAGCAACTGAGGTCATGCCGGAGGCGTATTAGCGCCAGTATGAGCACTGTCTGCCATGACGAGTTGTTGCTGCAGGAGGATATGGGGCTGGGTTGTCGCCCAGAGTAGAGAACAAGCCCCCATCTTTGAATGCATTGCATTCAGTGTGTGTGTGTGTGTGTGTGTGTGTGTGTGTGTGTGTGTGTGTGTGTGTGTCAGGTTTGGACCGCAGGGCCCATGCTTTTGATAAGTTTCCCCATCGTCCAATAGCAAGACAGAGTTACTAGCGTTTGACGGGTGGAATGAGGTGGACTCTACGATTCGAACTTCTTGCTGACCGATCATTGACACTCTGACAGTCGGCAGATGGACAAGAGGAGGGGATGGTAATCAGAGACCCTGCAATGGGGGGGAGGCGACTCAATCCCCGGACTTCTGGTCATTCGTTCATCCTCATCACACAGCTTTTTCTGCTGTGCCTGTCGGAGAGACACCACACATCCTCGTAGAGCTGTGCCGGTCCAGCTGGTACACCACTCTGACCCTCAACCCACGGCCCATCCCGGATCCGCTTGCCCCTGGGCCGTCGAGGCTCTTGGAATCCCCCCCCCCCCTCTTTCCCAAAGCCTCATAGAAACTACTTTTGCGACGTCATTCTAAACCTCATCTGTCCTCAAATTCGTTTCATCGTTACGCACCTTTTTGTCTATGGCCCTCTGTCACTAGACAACCGCATTCCTTCGACTTCAACGGCCATCGATTGGCACATAACCTCCGTCGTTGTGACCCCGCATTCGGTTAGCCCTACCCCGAGCTATAGAAGAGACCGTGCCTGAAGAGTGAGCTCAGCACTAGGCAGTCGAGAAGCGCAAGATACAATACCGACACATTATGCTCTGGTGTACAGCATGTGCACGGAGCAGGACATGCAGCAGGATCCAGGACGGTCGCATCGGCTGCAAGCAGGGCATGATGAGGCTACCTCAGAGCAAACCCGAGGGATGACCCCTTTGCTCCACCGGTGCACTGGGGACCTCATGTACGCACAGCCCTTGTAGTCTGGCGAAGGGGGACCCAGGCCATGAGTGAACCGCATCAGTATGCTTACTTTCCTGTGTCCACCCATGACAAACCAAGGCCATACCTATCAGCACGACGTCCCAAGACCAACTGGACAGAGAGCACACAGGTCCGCAGGTAGCCTAGCCGCATTTTCCGATACTGCACCTGATCAATGTCCGTGCAGACGTGTCTTACAGGGATCCACATGCCTGCTCCCTGTCACTTGTGGCCCATTAGGTTGCTCGATTAGGATTACAGACGACAGCCGCACCTTCTCATGAGATCAGGACTAGACAGCCCCACTTTTTGCCCCTTGGATGAAAGAATGTCCTGACAACACTTCAATTCGTTGGGCTGTATTCCTCACGCATCTCATGTGCCGATCGGTACCGGTCCATCGTGCGGCGCTGGGGATTGCGCCTGCCTTATGTCCAGTGTTCACAGCCTCATACAGCACGCTCTCTCGATGTGTGAAAGTGTTGCAGTGTGAAGGGAATTGGGCCTGTTCGTTGTGTAAGTATCTGCATTATTTGAAGCCAAAGCCCGTGCTGCTGTACCCGGTCAGGGTGCTGTATGCCTGTGTAGAATGGGTATGGGTTCTTGTGTACGTGTTCAGGGTGCTGCCTCCTCGGTCTCTTTTGTCTCAGTACAACATGTGTGTAATGGGTTCCTGGGGACACCCCTTCGCACCTTATCATTAGGGGTAGGGGTCGCCTGGGGAAGAGAGCACCACCAGTGCAGACAGCAAAAGTTGTGAGTGCGCCCTTTGTCCTGCCCCACCCCATGTCGCCCCCCGCTCCCCCTCCCCCTGCCCGGGAGTTTGGGGCGTCACCTGTGTGACCACAAAGAAAGCGGTACAGGCAGGTTCTGTACCGCTGTATTTCGCCCGTACCATACCAGAAGATAAGTGCATGCCCAACAATCTTCTGGCCCCAGTTGCCAAGTCTCTTGCAAAAAAAAAAGGCCAAGCCACCTTCTCACGGTTCCAGCCAGAGCGTTCCGGTGCAATGTAGTGAGCAGGAATTCAAGATGAAGTGAACCCAAGTTTCTTCTGAAGCCTTTGAACCACTCAACCAATTTTACTGTCATTGGTCATTAGAACTAAAGATGGACAGTTTGGTGCAGTATATTTTGGATCGTGGAACTCTGTTGTGCCTTTATGATGCTTGCTTCTCGCTTTCCGTGCATACCAATGTTCGAGTCCTGTGACGGTACTTTCCTGAGAAGGGGGGGGGGGGGGGGCGGACCGTGAGTTGGCATCCGTCCCCGAGGGGGCGGTGCGCACGCGGGGTGGGTGAGGGACGGGACGCTGCATTAAATACCATTATCCAGTGCAGCAATCAGCCACTGTTCATGCAACAAGGTTGCTGAACCTCCGTTGCTCTCTAAGAAAGCATCCGAAAGATAGAACTGCACCTCGCTGTGCACTACTGGCGCCACTTGTGTCTTCAACGTGCCTCAGTAAATGCTTTGTCTGTATTAAGGCTTCGGTGTCACCTTGGGATTTGTCTGAAGGTCCTCCTTTCGATCTCTCTCACTCTCTCTCTGCCCGCTTGGTGCTTCACATGCCAGCATCATTTTCCTCCCTTCCCCACTGCGCACGTCCATCCAAAAGGCCAGAAAACAACTCCGCTGGGATGCCGTGCTGAACAAGGCAGTGTGTGCGGTCACGGTGAAACGTGTGGATTTCTGCTCGTCATGTTGCTCCAGTCCTGAGGGGAGGGGGGCTTACGGCACCCCCCTCAAGCACAGACATGCCCATTTTTTTGATGTAAAATTCCGGTTTTCTCCAGTCATTACCATGAGTTTGCAAGTCCAGAGATGGAGAGATGGATGCTTTGCTAGGCATAACGGGTGTCGACGTTCCACTCAGCAATAGCCTGGCCGGGTGTGCCAAATCCTTCGTGCTTTGAGTTTGTTTTATCAGTGTTGCAACGTTCCTCAGAGATTTCCCCGTGCAATGAACTGCAATAAATGGTTTGCACAATGATGCGCTGCCCCTTGGGGATCTTCTCCCATGTCTGCATCTGCATCCTGCGGTTTTGGATTCAACAAGGACCAAGGGTGGCAATGGCACATGCCCCGCCGAACATGCAAAAAAGAAAACCAGCAGCTGGAACAATAACCATACAGAAACATTCACTGATTGCGAAGTTCATTGACTGCTGGAGGGCGCGAAGCTGTGTACCAGCTGCACCGAAGCTTTCTATCAATGCACTGATCATGCACACTTGCCTCCAGGTAATCAAGGGTTTGTACTGTACTACACATTGCCCCCTTAAGATCTAGGGGTTGCACCGCTATCCTTCCCACCAATGGAATGCAGAAAGAATGAATGTTGCCCGTGTGCATGCCATCTGACGCACCGGTCGGCTGCGGTTAGAAGCTGTAGCTGGATCATCATGCCGCCCCTCAGACCGATTCGTTGCGTTGCCGGCCTCCGATAACGGTTCCAAACTTGATGTTTGTAGGTGACTGGACCCACAGTTGGTATTCAAAGGGCATTTCACCAGCACAGGGGGGGGGGGGCTGGCTGTAAAGATGGAGAGGTGTTGAACCCCCCCCTTTGTTTTGCTTTTTTAGGCAACACCCCCCCCCCATGCCCTGCCCTCCTCTTTATGGTCCGGTTTGGGGGGTCTTGGGTTTGGGTCAGAAGTAATGCCCAATGGGCAGCACGCTGAGTGGTGCCGTCCGTGACCATTGGCAAGCAACCTTTTTGGGCTATTGGAGACCACTGGTATCTGAATGGCGTGGCGTGCTTCCCCTGCACTACAGCCAATGAGTGGCCTGCGCCCAACATGCACTCGATGTGCACCCGCACGCAGCCAATACCCAGCCGACGGCACCCGACATGCACCCAACATGACATGCATGACAAAGGGACACCATTGGTCTTGGTGCACGGCTCCTTCAATGAAGCAGAGGCAGACTGTATCTGCATTGGGTTCCTCGTGCGTGTACCATGGATATTCTGAATTTTTTGCGACAATAATTTATTCTGGCACTTTTTTGCCTTGAAAATGTGCTTTTTGCAAAAGATAAGAAACGCAAAAAAAAAAAAATCTAATTCATTCTCTCATGTTGCCTTGCAAAATAGGTAAATTCTTCGCAAATTTAGAAAAATGATTATTTCTTCTGCTGGTGCGTTCCTGCAGGTTGTTGCTGGTCGTTTGTGCTTGACAGATGTTTACTTTGCACAAAGGGAATGGAAGAGGCATACACTTCAGCAAAGGTTTGCACAATTTGTCTTTCGTGTATAGGTCAGGTGTAATGAAAACAAGGAGTAGGGAAAGACATGAGCGCAAAGGAGCTGAGAAGACATGCCATTGGCCACAAGAACGCTTATTTTGCGCAAAATTTTTATTTTGACAAAATTAGCAAAATTTCAATAAATATTTGCTGGGCGGGGTGAATTTCTTGTCGCAAAACACTAAGTCCCCAGAAAATTCGGCAGAAAAAGAATCTTTTTGACATTTTGCCCTAGAACGCAAAAATTTTTGACAAAATATTAATTCTTTTTCCAATTCGCAAGAATTCGCCGTTCGCAAAAATTCGATGTTTGGACGGTGAAGGTTTATTGGCCGCTGTTCTGCAATCCCTCTAACAGTACCCAACATCCAGCTGGTGGTGCAGAAATGTAGGGCAAGGCATCCCCCCCCCCCCCCCCACCGCCTTCTGGAATGATTTAGTGTCTGGGAAGGGGGTGCATGTTGTGGTTGAACGGGAGTGCGCCAGTGCATTGAATTATGGCTCCGTGGGGGATGGGTGAGTGAGTGGGCGTTGTCCGAACCTCGCTCACTGCATGCACGCTCAACACGCATCCAACCCCCGCCCGACGCGCACCCGAGACGTACCCAACACGAATCTGACAGGCGTCTGGTCGCATGCTATGTTGTGTGTAAGTAAATCTGGTGAAGATCAGCCACAAATTCGGGTTAAGGGCGAGGGCACTTTCATCTCGGCAGAGTCTGCACATGCCTTTGACTGCGGCCCCCCTGGCGCAGCGGACTGCCCATTAATGCGCTTTCTCCCGCGGGGCTCCGGCGCCATCTGCCCGTGCCTGGCGCACTGAGGTCCAGCCCCGAGGCTTTGCCCCCCCTTCAAATTAGTCGCCCACGTTCTGCTGCCACGCCCCAAAGCAATGTCAAGCGACGGCACCCAAATCCACGCGATGCAACAAGAGAACCTCGTGTTGAGGGACCAGTTCGCGCAGCTGCGCCACTTATTGGACCAGACCAAGGGCGCCAACAGTGAATTGGTGTCAGAGAATGTGCTGCTGAAGACGGAGCTGCAGCGATTCAAGGAGCAGGTTGTGTCCCCTGCCTGCAGACCTGTATCTGCTCCGATGCACACACCAACCCAATCCGGGTGGTGTTACCTGTTGGGTGGCACTGGATCCCTCCCCTTCTCCCGCCTTCTTGTACCCCAGACCCGACCGTGACCCAAAAGGCGTGGCCGATTGAGTGCTAGCCTTGAGCAAGGGCCGGCTGGTAACGTGAGGGACAATGTAGTGGAATGCAGGCCAGCTGTTGTGGCTGACAAAACGCGGCCAACCAAGAACAATGGAGCCAACAGGAGAAAGCTGCATGATCGAACTGCCCAACATTGCTGCATAAGGGGGAGGGGGGCTTCAGGAGGGGAGAATTTCGCGGGGAAAAATTCGCCATTAAGAAGAGTGGCGAAATTTTACCGGCGGCGAAACTTTCGCAGCGTGTGACCAACAATTTCACTGCGAGTTCAGATGTACTGTGAATTCAGACATGTGCAGCGGTGTACCAGGCGGAGGGAAGGGACAAAGATGTGTTTGTTTGCAACATGCAGTGTTATGAAACTGGAATGCATTGCAAATAAGAGGAACCATCCAGAGCCCACCAGGAAATGACAGCAAGCTTCAGGACTCCTGGAGGTGGTGAAATTTTCCCCTTCTGAAATTATCCCCGTCGAAATTGTCCCCTCGCAACCCCCCCCCCCCCCCGCTTCTGTATGCCTACCAGGACGTGCATGTGTGGAGCGCTCTTTGACCTGCGTGTGGCCAATTCTCTGACCCACGTGTCGAAGGTACGGCTTGTCCCATGTGTAACTGTTCAAGGTGGCCGGCCTGTGGCGCCGGATGTCTGCACTGATGGAGTGTGTTGCGGCTCCACCTCTTTCGTACGCTGAGGATTTGATGAAAGCCGGAGGCATTCCGGAGGATGATGACCATCGTCTGTCTGATGGTACACGGTACACGGGTACACGGGTACCGGGTACACAGTGGGAGGAGGGGTTTGTAAACGCCCCCGCTTTTTCGCACCGTCGGCGTGTGCAGGAGGGTTAACAGATTTTCGCCCCCCCCCCCCCCCCCACTCAGTCAACCTCATGAAGAGATTGTTCGGCAGCTTGCGCATTGCGTCAGACAACGTTTACCGCACTGAACACAAGGTGCTCGAGCCGATGCTCAGTGGAGGGGGGTGGGTGGGTTCAGAGCTTGTTTTTAGTGAGTAGCTATCAGACTATTCTTCTCCCCGCCATTGTATGAGCCCTTTGGTCACTGAGGAGGGTAGATGGGGGCGACCCCTGCCTGGGCTGCAATTCTCAGTAGGATCCAGATGTTGGTCAGCTCAAGGACCCAGCCACACCCTTCGAGTATGTGAATACGAAACCGGCCGTATTCTCCGTATTTTGCTCTGAAATTGGATGCTGAAATGGATGAGGATGGGGATCGATCCTCGTGTTCATGCTGGACATGCCAAGACACGGTCGTAGTGGGCGTGGTGATGGAGTGGGCGGATGTATTTAATTAATTTGGTACTTGGGCGTACCTCCGATAAGGGGTAGCAGAACCCCATGTCTTGCCTGGGCATGGAAAGCCTGCCAAGGAATGTACGAAGGCCGCGGTGGGAGTTGAGTTCGGATTGTTGCTGGTGCGCAGTGCTGTCACGTGAGACAGCCGACAGCACTGTCTCAAGAAATTCTTGCTTGCATGGATGCTTGGATGGAGTCATGGTCATCATAGCTCAGTCAACCAATGATCAACGGTCATTGAGGGCGGTCCTGAGTGCGAAATGAAAGACCAAAAGGGAGGGAGGGAGGGAGGGAGGGAGGGAGGGAGATTTAAAGGGAGTGGTCACGCCACCTTGCTATCCTGTGTATTTTCCGTGAACATGACGACGAACTAGACGAATATCAAGCATCTCAACTCCCGTGAGCTTTGTCAGCTTTAGATATAAATTTTTAGTATGCATGATGGACGGGGTGGGCGGGGTAAGGGCGGCATCGATGCCCAGTCAACGGCAGTCGGGACATTCCGACTTTGATAGTGAGCTGATGACGGTTGATGGCCAACTCCATGTCCAGGCGGCGTTTTGGTGGTTGTTGAATGGAGGAGCGCCATGATGACTCCCCCCTCCCCCCCGCCCGCCCGCCCGCATTGCATTCAGTTGGAGCAGAAGATCAAGGAGTTTGATGAGCTGATGGTCGCATACCGGTCAGTGTCCAGTGACCGGAGCCAAAGCGACGATGAGGTGCGCAGTCGCTTAGCGGAGGAGGTGGCGGTCAAGACGCAGCTGCAGCACCAAGTGACGGAGCTGCAGGAGTTCCGGGCTTTGTACATGGAGCTGCGGCGGGAGGTGCAGAGCCGCGAGAACAATTTCCGCATGGAGCTGGATGCAAAGGTCCCCAACTGCTCTGGAAGGGAACAAGCACAGTGCGCATGATGCACTCTTTTTCGGTTTCAGTCACTGCTGCTTTACATACCACTCTTCCACAAGCATAAGTAGAGCTTGTGGGATGGCGGCAGGATCCCAATAGTTGCTATCACCCTATTCATTGGCAAGGGGGGGCCCACCTGGAGCCAGTCGCTCCTGATGAAGATGGGTGTGGGGTTGTGAGCCAGCACTGTGTATCCCCTTGCTAAACAGCACAGATGTTGAATCTTTTCTGCAATTCTGGTGTGCAAGGCCGTGCCAAAGAGGTTCCTCCGTGGTCAACGGCTCTCCCCTGGCAGGGGGTGCAGGTGGTCACAACCACCATGGCATTGGAGAAGAGGTACGGTGGAAGTATCTGTGTTGTATACCAACCCCTTAGGCCACAGTGTCCCTGCCACCTTGAAAAACTGCCAAAAAATGCATAAAACATCAATGGACAACGAGTGCGCGGTGCGGGCGTGGTGTGCCCCCGCAGCGCACCTGGACAGCCCTCTGGCGCCCAGACGGATACTTTTTTGCACTTCCGGCACAATACATGTTGTGACAGATCTGTTGCACTTTGTTGTGCTTCTTTCACATTTTGTTCTGCATCTATTACATTTTGTTGCACTCCTGTTACACTTTGTTGCACTTCTGTCACTCTTTGTTACACGCCCATTACACTGTATTATCCATCCATTACACATTGTTGCACATCCATCACGCCTTGTTACACATCTATTGCACTTTGCTGTGCATCCATAACACTTTGTTGGGCATCCACTTACAGATCCATTCAGCATTGTTGCACATCCGTTACGCTTGATTGCATATGCAGCACACTCGGTTACACACCCATTGCATATTCATTGCATTGTCACATCCACTATATATTGTTGTGCATCCACAGCGCTTTGTGACACATCCAATACGCTTTGCTGCACATCCCTTACCCGTTGTTACACATCCATCATGTGTTGCATGTCCATTACAGTCTGTTGCGCATCCAATGAACCTTATTGCGTTTCCATTAACCTTGGTACACCTGCTTTCGGCCATGTAGCGTCTGATGAAGATCAGTGTCCCAAAAACATGCAGCGTTTGTGGCGCAAATTCTTGAAGTGACGGTGCACCCTGGTCAAAAGCGCCAAAGCCCTCCGCTCCTGGGGCTGACAGGAAATTGCCTGAGGGTGGTGAGTCAAACATTACGTGCTGTCCCCCACCATTTGGCGGTGGCAGCGTGAATAGCGCCAACATGCAACAGATTACCCGATGTCCTATATTTTGCTGACGTATGCTTACTAGGGTTGTGATCCGTACTGCATGCGTGAACGAGAGCTCTATACCATCACTCTACACTGTCTAAACCATCACACTAAACCCTCACTCTATACCATCACTCTGTGGCGTTATTCTGCTTGGTTCTTCTAGACCATCAGTGTATACCATCACTCAATATCGTTACTCCTTCTCTTTACTGTGTTCCATCGCTGTCTAGCATCACTGTACACGGCGACTATGTACCGTTACCTTATACCATCACCCCACACTGTCTCTGTACACCATTATGCTATACCATCACACTATACTGTCACTTCATACTCATACTCTACACCATCACCGTAAACCATCACACAACACTATCACTGGAAGCCGTCGCACGACACCATAACTCGAAACCATCGCTCTATACCGTCACTCTACACCGTCACTCTACACCATTACTGTATAACGTCATTCAATGCCACCACTCTGCACAATCACTCTACACCGTCACTGTACACCGTCGCTCTACACCATCAGTCTATACCGCCCCTCTATACGTTGTCTAAGTTTGAGGTCTTCTGATCCATTGATGCAGAGGGGACCCGGAGACCTGGCCTTTTTTCTGCCTCCCCACAGTCAGACGGCAGGGGTTATCTAGGTAAGGTTGCAACGCTCAACGGTCTGCAGAGAAAGTCTCTGATTGAGCCATGGGAAGCTGCAGCAGTTCAGGTGTTCCCACTGTGTTGGGTGGGGGGCGAACAGCAGCGGCAGAAGGATTGTGTGTGCGCACGAAGATGCAGTTGAGAGGATGATGGTTGAGTACATGTAGGGAACACGCTAGTGGGGGCCGCTGATGCCATGTTCCCGGGTCCAGGTCCCCTCGCTGCTTGCTGCTCCCAGGCAAAGGAGGCCGAAGAGATGCGGTATCACTTTGAGCAGCAGATCACTGTGCTGCAGCACAGCAACATTGACCTGCAAAGCCGCTTGGACGCTCGTAGTGAGCCCAACCAGATCGCCATGCTGCAGCACGAGAAGCGTGACCTCGAGGCGCAGCTGCACGCGCTCCAGGAGGAGCTTGAGGTGCTGCGGCACGAGCACGAGCGGCTATCCGTAAACCAGGTGGGCACGGGAAGGAAGACTGTGGAGAAGATGGCCGAGCTGCAGCGTTGCAATCAAGAGTTGGCCGTTGAGCTTTGTAGACAGCGTGAGATGACAAGGCGGCTGGAAGAGGTATTCCATGTTCGTATGGGCTGTGGTTGTGTGTGCCCTCTTGCTCTCAAACCACCTTCTTACACCACAGTAAGATGCAGGCCTCATGTTTGGCGCACACCAGGCCGTGATGTCCGGAGACGGGTTGGAATCATCAAGGGGAAGGAAATCGGGAGCGGGGGAGTGGACCACAAACGCCTTCTCAACCCCCCACACAGAACATCTGGTGTCGGGCCTGTGCATGTGCTTTCCTTGTGCTTGTGCGCGTTCTTCTTCTTGTGTCGGGCCTGGGATTGTGCCAATGCTTTCGTGTGGGCTTTGGTATGTGCGTTTGGGGGGGACCACTTGACGTGGTGCGCCCCCAGCACAACTGGCTGACATACCTGTACTTCATGTCCTTTTTTTCTGATGCCCCGGTTCCGGGTTTTGAGGGGCCGGGCACAATCCGGCCGTTCCCAGGACAATCCGCTGCAATGGTGCGCGCGGCACAAAGTGTTCCCCTTTGGACGGATGCTCAGACTTCTGCATGAGTGTGCCTGCTCGTCTGTTTGAAGGCAGGCTTTGCGCTCGTGCTTGCCTGGGCTTGGGCCTGGGCTCGGGCGTGTTTTCGTGCCGCTGCTCATGCTCGGGCGTGTCTCTGGTCTTGTGCCTGTGGCGGTTCATTTGAGAGACCGTGGGGCTGCTGCGGCGCGGTGCGGTGCGGTCTGGGCTGCCGACTGTTGCTTTCGGGCAGGAGCAAGTGGCAGAGAAGGAGGAGTCCGAAAAGCTGCACCGCGAGCTGTTGAAGACTCAGGGAGATATGGCGCACCTCCGCGGCCAATTGGACAGCATGAATCAGTTCTTTGCGGCGGAGCGTGCGGCGCTGCGGCAGTCCGCCCGGGAGCGCGAGGCGGAGATTGAGAAGGACAAGCTGACCGTGCAAGAAAAGCTGTTTGATTGCGAAAAGCGGTTTGGGCAAGTGGAGGCCCGGTGCCATCAGCTAATGCTCGGCAAGAGCGAGGTGCTCTGCGCAGTATTGCTGCATCTGCATGTGACATGCTTTTGATGTGCGGGCGTGTGTCCGTCCATGCCCATATGCGCGTAAGGCAGCAGCATTCCCAGAAGCACTGGGGGCGGCTACAGCAGCTTCCATGCTCACAGCCACCGCGGCACATATCAAGCGCAGCATCATGCTGAGCTAGAGAGGTGGCCACAGTGATAGCCTAGCCACACCACCAGTACCGACAGTTGCCACCGAACACTGAACACTCTCCACTCTTCACTAGATTGAGCCCCAGGTGGCCTCGGGTAGTCGGGCTGTTTGCAGGACGTTGATAGTACCACTGGGCAATGTTGTCAAGAAACCTGTTTACAGCACATCCTGCGATGATGCGGTGCGTGTGAGTGCCTGTGTATGTGCTTGGGGCTTGTACGCTTGTGCTTGCGCCTCTGATTCCGTGCTGGGTACCTGTAGCTAAACTGCTGCCCGCAGGTGGAGCGGCTGTCTGCGGCCAAATTGATGCAAGTGCAGGAGGAGTGTGACGAGCGGGTCCGGGTGGCCGAGGGCAAAGCCGCGGATGTTGTCATGCAGTTTGAGAGCGCCCTCACAAAGCATGACCTGGATGCTCAGAATTGGAAGGACACCATCGAGGAACTCCAACGTGAGGCTCAGCAAAGCCAGATCGAGAGGTCCGCACACCCTGTCCTTGCTGCTGCCTCGAGGTTGCCCCAGAGGGGGTGGGGGGTTGGCATGCGGCCATGGTGTTGGTTTGCTTGCCTTTGGCGGCGCGTATTGCCCGTGCACATTCTGACCCTCTGTGAGTCTGACCATGTTTTGGTTGTGTCAACGGAGCCCCTGGATGACTTGTCCTGTTTGACTACTCCAGGGTCAGCTGTCCCAGAGATGGGCTGCTGCCCTTGCCATTGACCAGGTGCATCCAGATGCACACTCCGATTCCATGCTGGGTTTGCCGACTCCAGCACTGACTTGTGCGCGTGGGTGTGTGCATCTGCAGGGGATTTTTTTCCTGACAAGGGATTCTCACAACCACAACCCTTTCATCCCTTCCTTTGCCTCTTTCTGCACTCTGCACCATTTTCGGCAAGCGCGTTCTGCCCTGCCCTGTCACCTCCCCTTGTGTTTTCTTTTCCCCAGGCCCAGCTTCCTCTGGGTTCTCCCTGTTCATCCCGTCCTCGGAGTAAAGGGCGGCAGGGGAACGTGTTGCTGTGGGGAGGGGGAGGGGGGGTGTCGCACCCTGTCCCCTCCTTTCCCTTGAGGAAAGAGATCCTGGCTCAAGGGGGCTCCTTGTTGGTGTCGGTGTACTTGATGCTGGTGGTTTTGGCCACTTGCTTCTGCTGGCCCACACATTGCAGTCTATCTTGGGCGTAGTTTCATGCTGTTTGCTAGCTTGATGGCCTTAGCTGGCGCGGCGGTGGTAGACCATGCATGTAGCACCCGCTATTAGTCCGAGGGTTCGGGACTGGGGCTAGTTCCCCTTTGTATGTGTCCCCGCAGTTGGGGAGGGGGGGGGGGTGCGGCCTCCCTCCCCTCCCCTGTCAAGTTTAGGGCCCACAGTGTCAAGTTTAGGGCCCACGGTGCCCCAAGCGTCTATTCTGAGCAGTGGGCTGCCTTATGCTGTTGTTGTGTGGGTGTGGGTGTTCCACTATTGCTGGTGCCGGTGTTGGTCGCCTCCAACATCAGTGCCCCACCACTCTACAGTCCTCTCTCTCTCTCTCTCTCTCTCTCTCTCTCTCTCTCTCTCTCTCTCTCTCTCTCTATGTATAGCTCTCCATGCCTCTGTGTAGTGTGTAGTTGCTGTGGCAGGTGGTATGGGTAAGCCCTCCCCCTGTGATTGTATGAGTTAATGTCCATACATTTTCACCCCCAGTTTAGCTGCTAGGATGTTAGCGCAGTTTGGTTGGGCCATGAGTCTCACTAGGTCGTCCACCATGAAGTGTATCGCTTCTCCCGAGATAACCACTTCCGGTGCCCATATCCTTTCCTCTGATACCCACACACAGCCAGCCACTACCTGCACCAAGTAGACTCTGTTTGGTCCCAGGAGATACATTCATGTTCCTCCATCCGGTAGTCTCTTGTCCATTCTGTTCTCCTCTTTTTCCTCAAATTCGGTCCTCCTATGGTTTCTAGTAGGTGTAGTTCCAGTAGGTTTGCCGTGCACCTCCTGAATTTCTCTTCAAAGGTCAATGGTTTGGTCGTGGTTGTGCTGTATCCCCGTGGCAGGGGTGCAACTGTCGGCCGCGGCTCCGCTTGTCAATTTTTTCTTGTTCCCCGCAACCACAAACTCTATTTGTGTTCCAGTCCTTGGTCCCCGCTATCCTCTTCTGTGTTTTGTTGCTACGCTTGTTGAGGGGTCTCTTTGTGCGGCTCATTTTGCGCACAAAATTTTGATGTGAAGTATGTTGGGTTGGACTAAAAGTTTGTATGGTATGGTTGTGGGGCGGGTTGGTTGTTCCCTCCTTGCCCTGCTTGTGCCGTGTTGCCCTTCCAGCACGCATATGTTGTGTTCAACCGCTTGAACAACTCCGTTTCCTTCTCGTAGTTGTTTTTTTTTGGTCTGGGTAGAGATTGGGGACCATCTTCTCGTATGCTGCCTTGACGTCCTCCTTCGTTGCCCCAAGTCATATCCCTAACTGGGCATGCAGACTGACCTCTGCAAAATCTAGTGGCAGGCCTTCCACCGGCTCCACCTCCACACTTGCTCTTAGCTTCCGGTTGCCCACCCATACTCTCCTCACTCCCCCCACCAGGATACCCGGGCCTTCCTCTCCACCACTTCTTCAATTATTCTCCTACACCCCTCTAGGTCCCCTTGTTTCATTTCTACCAACCTTATGTCCTAGCCCACCACTAGCGCCGCCCCTGTGCCCTGTGATCCTGTGTCCGCCGTTGTTTCCCTTGCTGTTGCTGACTTCCTAAGCTACTTTTTGCTTGTTCTTTCCCCTCTGAGGTCCCACTAGTTTCAATGGTCTTTTCTTTTCTCTGATGTGGGTCTTCTCTTGATCACTCTCCCAATTGTTGCCTGTCACATTTCTCTTCTGCCCTTAAGTTTGGGTCCTTGTCACTTGTCACTTGTTGAGTTCACTTGCTCTGTAGGGCCGGGACGGCCGAGAGGACTGCGTTGTGGGGAACACGCTTCCACATCCTCTTCTCCACACAGAACGAAAGACGTCTAGGGCTGCTCTGCAACTCCTCGGTATTTTTTTTGTCTTACCGCTTTGCGCCTTCGTTGTACTGTGTGGAGGTTCCCATAGTTTGTTTTTGTGTGTGTTGTGTGTGTGTGTGCGTGTTTCTGCTGCTGTATCTGTGCCTGTGCCTGTTCCTGCGTGCATGTGTGTGCGTGTGTGCCTGCGTGCATGTGCGCGCGCGCGTGTGTGTTGTGTGTTGTGTGCTGCGTGTGTGTGTGTGTGTGTGTGTGTGTGTGTGTGTGTGTGTGTGTGTGTGTGTGTGTGTGCCTGTTTCTGTTCCTGTGCCACTGCAAGTGTTTGTGCATTTGCCTTTCTTTCAGTCTTTCATTTTGCCTGAGACTGCGCTTGTGCCTGTGCAAACCACATTATGTTTCTCACTACGAGAATGGTGTTTGCTATCGTCTCCCTTAGCCGTTGCTCGTGACTGTATGATCCTTGGCCTGCCTGTATTAGTGCGGGTGCCGTTGCCTGTGCCCAAGATCATGCCTGCGCCTGTGGTTGTGCCAGTGCCTTTAGCTTGGCCAGTTTTTGCTAGACTCTGAGCCACAGCCTGAGCCTGAGCACGGCCCATGCCCCTGATTCTGTGTGCAGAGAGTCGCAGCAACAGACCCACAGGGACCTGTGCACGAAAATCGAGAATTTGGAGGAGCGCATTTCGTGGCTGGTGCAAGAGCGGGACGCAGCGCTGGAGGAAGTGGCGAGGCTGACGGAATGGCAAGAAGACGTGGACGCCCGTTTACAGGTGCGTTGTGTGCGTGCGGACTGCAAGCGGTGTGGGGGGTACAGTGCCTGTGCCTGTGCCCATGCCTGTGCCTGTGCCTGTGCCCCTTTTCCAACCCCCCCCCCCCTTCTGCAAATGGACTGTTCAACTCTCTTGGGGTTGCCTCCCTGGTGTGTGGCCTCCTAACCGCTGGTGAAGTCCGTCCTTTGTCACCGAGGTGACCTCGGTCGCCCCAGTCATGGCTGACGGAGGTGCCTCTGTCCCTTCCATGCGGGGGTGTGCGGCCGCAACCCTTACCCTGACACCCCTCCCAACATTCCCAGTGCGGGAACCTCGCGTGTGCAACGTGGCCCAGCCAAAACTTCCCATGGTCCTGGAAAGTTGATGGATGCCCTCGACTGTGTCACTTTGCCATGGCTTGAACGCTTCGCTATTGCCACCCGTCGATATAGTGCGGGACACGCTATCGGATCCTGCGAGAGCGTTGAAGCTGGATCCTAGAAACATGGCTCCAGGTCTGGAACACCGCTGGAAACTTTGGCAGAATTTTCTGGAGCTCCGGGGTCAGGCAGAGGAGGAGGAGGAGGAAGAGAAACAACGGCAAGAACAAAGCAGAGCTCAAACCAAGAATGCTCGGGCACACAGCCTATGCAGCTGTGATCGGCCTCTGTTTCCTGCTCTTGTTGCCTACGATTTTGCCTGTGTGGGTACCCAGGGCTTGTCGCTCCCTTCAATCGTCGCGCCGTTGCTTAATACCCAGGCGACGTGGGTTATCCGCCAATGGCCAGCAATCACCGACCTCTGCACCAACCGCTGTTCCTTCCTCAGCCCCCGAGAAGTTTGCCTCTTTTCCCAGTGGGGCTGTGGTTATGGGGATCCCTTTTGTTTGCCACGGCAGGCGTATCTCTTTTTGTGACCAGGAGACCCTCAGTCTGGGTGATGAGAACAAGCATTTGAAGCTGCAGAACGCGCATGCGCAGCAAACCATCGAGCAGCTCACCACAGAAGGGCAGAACGTGAAAGACGAGCTGACCAACAGCATCTTGAAGATCCGCCAAGCGGCTGCTGAGGAACAGGGCCTGTTGCAGCAGCGCATCACCAAACTGCACGCCGAACTCAAGAAAGCTGCAAAGGTACTGCGGAGTGCGTTTGATGCGGGTCAGGGCAGAAGGCAGGACCCACAGCCTTTTGTTTAGAGGGCGGGAGCCCACAACACAGTCACCCAAAGCCACACCCAAGCCCTACCCAAGCCTCACCCAAGCTTCATGTACACCCAGGCTCCGCTCTAGTCCATCCGTGACCCCGTCCCACCCAAGTCCCCTACCCTAGCGCTGCCTGCACCCACCCAATCCCCACTCAGTCCCTCCACCCCCACCGCTACCCTCGCTCGCAGCCCAACAATTGAATGCCCCCCACCCGCGTCAGGTCATCGACAAACAGAAGGCCACCTTCAGCACGGCGCTCGTGCGCGCCGAGAAGCGCAACCAGCAGGCGACGCAGAGGGTGTCCGACCTCCAGGCCCACAAACGGGAGCAGCAGGAGCGACTGGACCTCATGACCGAGACCCTGCGGCAGACGGAGGCGCAGGCGGCCTATTTTCAGCGGGCGCCCCCCCGTCCGGCCCCCGGCGGTGCGGAGGGCGGCGGCACGAGGGCGGCCGTCTACCCCACGGGGCCTGACCTGGGGCACGGGGGCTTCGTGCACAGGGCCCCTTCTCCGGAGGGATCGGGGCTGGGGAAGGAGGGGGACGGGAGGCCGCTGGCGGGGCCCAGTGGCGCAGGACCGGGAATCGCGGGGCCCAGTGGTGTGGGGCAGGGGATCGGGGGGCCCGGTGGTGTGGGGCAGGGGATCGGGGGGCCCGGTGGTATGGGGCAGGGGATCGGGGGGCCCGGTGGTATGGGGCAGGGGATCGGAGCGGCGGGGTCGTCGGGGTCGGATGACCTGGTGGACAGCGTTCTGGAGCAGGCGAAGCGGGTGGAGGCGCTGCGGCTGCGCGCGGAGGCGCTTGGCAATGCGACTCTGTGACCTTGACGGGGAGGGGGTGGGGGGCTCCCGGCGGCGTGGCGGCCGCGCGCGCCGGCGCGGGGGCGGGGGGAGGGCGTGGGACGGCATTGGCAGGATGCGGAAGGACCCGTTTTGCAGCCTTTGGCCCTGCGTGGGGCCGGGCCCCCGCCTGTGGTATGGCCCGCCAATGGACTGGACTTTCACTGTTGGCACTGAATGGGGGGACAAGTGCTCCTCTCAGCCTCAGGGGCTGGACACGGAATCCCCTCTGCAGAGGGCGCGAGGTTGAACCCCGGCGGGCCCGCACGTGTGGGAAACGCCACCTGCCCCCCCGCTTTTGGGCCCATTCGCCCGTGGCCCATTGCCCAGGGGGTCAAATCCGGGGGTCTCTCCGTTGTAAAACCCTTATTTTGTCCCCCAAAGTCCCCCAATGCCCCCCAAATGGGGCTTTTGGCCAGGGACTCCCCAGACACCCCCACTGAATTGCGATGCAGTAGCTCTTGGCAGGGGGCTGTGTTCAACAGGGGTGCGTCTACCAAAGGTGCCACCTCCACCTTCGCTTCGCTCACCTTAACCCTCCCTCCCCCTCCCGCTGAAGACCCGCTTTTTGTTGGCGGGGGGAAGGGGGTCGCAGGGTTTTGACTGGGCGCTCTCGAGGAGAGTTGGTGCCCCCATTTATATATGTCTCTGCGGGCGTGTGAGGTCGCCGCCAACAGGGCCGTACCCACGCAAATATTGCGGACCCAACGAGTCCCGCAGCACATCTGCCCCTGTGCCGACCAGGGGAACCCTGTGACACCAGCCAGCATCTGTCAGCATGGGGTTGGGGGCAGAGACCTGTGCTGCAATGGGAGAATGGAACGACCCCCCCCCCCCCCCCGCCCCCCGCCTCTGGGCCCGACAGAAAATTCCTCAGAGTAAAAATCAAATTTTGCGAACGAAACCAATTTGTGGCCATTTTCCTGCGCAAACCCCTTGGGATCCAGGACTCCCCCAATCCACTCCCCCTGTGCAAGTGCAGGTCTTGTCGGGGGCCAGGGCAACTGGATTGCATGGGGCCTCTGTTGCATTTGAAAAAGGAGACGCTTGCCACTGGGATGGGTCACCCTCTGCACGTGTGGCAAATCCTTTGGGCTGCCGTACAACGTCTTCGGGGGCAGGGGCGCCCAGATTTTCCCTGCTGTTGGCAAGCTGAAGCGGGTTTGATACCAGATTCACCACGGGGGGGACGTCTCCTCGGTCCCGGTACGCGACTCTCCCCCCCCCCCCCCCTCCCTGCCCTCCGGGCCAACTTAGTTGCCAAGGGTCAACAGCTACTGGCCATACATATAGTGGCGCCGAAGGCGCCCGAAAATTTTTTTTCATTCCCCTTGCCCATTTTGTCCACTTTGCACCCCAACATTATCCCTGAACCCAACCTTGACTCTAATGCCCACCCCAACCCTCAGCCTACTCCTAACCCTACCCCCAAACCTTTCCCTTGACCCTAACCCTAACCCTAACCCTAACCCTAATCAAGACTGAATATTGGGACCGAGCTGGTGGGGGAGGGAACATTAGATATGAATGGTGAGGGACATCAAGAATGATTCACACATTGATGGCTCTTGACAAAGTGAAATGCACCTGAACCCCATCACCACGAGGCCCACTTTCAAGGCTTTTTGGACTTCTCAGGGGCCAAAATGCCCCAAAATGGGCTCAAAATGGGCTCATTTCACCCTTTTGTGCACCCCAAATGGTCTACGATGAGTTTTGGAAAAATGTGTTTGTGACCCATTTTTGACCCATTTTTGGTCCCAAAACAGCCCATTTTCAAGGCATTTTGGGATTTTTGGAGGACCCAAATGGGCCACCACAAGCTCAAAACAGTCCAAAAACACTTGTTTTAGCGTCGCACATGGTCTAGGATCATTTTTGCGGAAAGTCATATTTTTACCCCTTTCGGACCCCGTCGACCCATTTGGGTACCCACCTGTTTGGGCTTGAGCTTGCAGCTTGCCACAGCCTAGTGGGCCTAGGTATTGGGGTCTAGGCGTCCGTTTGGGCAATTCTGAGGGGTGGAAACCACAAAACGTGGGGGGTTGCGGGTGGAGTAGGTGCCCTCGGAATCGCATTTTGAGCCATGTAGCCAAACATATGGCCTATTCTTGGTTTGTGGTTGTCGGCAGTTGGAGCTTCTGGGGGCCTTTTTGGGCCGCTTCCGCGGCATATCATGGAGTTAGAGGGCCGCAAAGAGCTCGTTGACACGGGGAAGTCAAGCGGCACGTGGAGTGTACCCACCGTTTCCCTTCGTTTGGCCGTTTTGAATGTGTTCCAGGGCATTTTTGGCCCAAAAATGGCTGTTTTTGGCCCTAAACTGCAGTTTCTGAAACTGAGGTCCGCCACTTGCGAATCCCGTTCCCGGCCGCCACCGTTGAGTTTCTTGCTCAAACTTTGTGTGATTGTACTTCACACCCATAGGTATCATGCACCAAAATTTCACCCGAATCTGAAGCACCACGACGGAAATCTGATTTTTACCCATTTCGCGCGTGCTGCTGCTTGCTGCTTGCTGCTGCTGCTTGCTGCTTGCTGCTGCTGCTGCTAAACCTGGTAGGTCCACCCTAGACACTAAAAAGGGTTATAAAACCAAGACTGGTTCCACCAGCTCGGTGACCCTAGCCCTAACCCTAACCCTAGCCCTGCCCCTAGCCCTAGCTCTCACCCTAGGCTCGGGTTAGAATGAGTGTTGGGGTCCAAAATGGAGAGCAATGATGTGGCAAACGCAGCCATGAACGAAATTTGGGGGATCTTTTGCAGCCCAATCAACATGGCTGGCATGGCCAAACCAACTGGCTGCAAAGGTTAGGGTTAGGTTTATGGTGATGGTATGGTTAGAGGGAGGGCAAGGGGAGGTAAGGGGAGCGTGTGCCCCCCCCCCCCCCACCACCCCAAATCTCCCCACCTGGACCCCCCCCCCCCAACCGACCCTCCCAACCGCCCCGCCCCCCTCGCCCCTCCCTGAACCCCCCCCCCCCCTTCCAATGCCCCCCCCCCCCCCCCCCCCCCCCCCCCCCCCTGGGGGCCTTCGGCCCACTTCTACTGGGGGGGGGAGTCGCGTACAGAAGCGAGGAGACGTCCCCCCCGTGAGATTCACATTCCGGCCGCCCTCGTTAGTGGCCCTGAAGCAACCGGGTCACACCCGTACCGCAGTGAACCGCCCCAGTGCTGCAGGCGGGAGTCTTCCAGAGCGCTTTGACACTTGACGAGGCCCAGGTCTTTGGTTTTTGGAGAAACCTTTGTAAAAACTCACATGTTTTGTGCCGGGTTGTGCACACTGGCCTTGTCCGACCGCTGCTGTGGTAACGCCACAGACTTGCTTCGGTCTTCACCATCTGCCCAGCCGTCGCTGTTTTGGAAAGGTGCACCTCCAACCCCCCACACGAGCCCCAGCGGCACCAAGGTAGCACCTGATTGCACCGATTCACACACACACACACACACACACACACACGTGCGGAGGACAGCACACTATGTAAGCAGTCGCCAGCCTGCCCAGAAGCCAGCGATGACCAGTCGGCCAAGCGGCTCCGCAAGAGCCCCTGGGTGCATGGGCAGGCCGCTCTGGAGAACACCTGGATACGCGGCGCTGGGAGATTCTGACCAAAGGCAGGGGGGCGGGCGCGTTAAGGGTGGTCGGCTGCTACCTGCAGGCAAGCAGGCCATGATGCGGATACCTGTCGTCATCCCTAACCCCTCAAGCACGCCAATGCTGGTCTCCCTCCTGAATACGAGATACACCGGGTGGGGTGCGGGTGGGCGACGGCAGGCTTGAGGCAGGCTCTAACCCGCTAACCCTGTCCCTTCCCCTTCGCATTAGCGTCCAGGACCTTAATAGGTAGATGCCCTCCTAAATACAATACCCCCCCCCCCCCCACACACATGCACGCACGCAAGATGAAGGCAATCTGAGCACCCACCCTTAGAGCAACAGGACACAGGAAGGCAAGGGGCAGTGAACTTCGTGTCAGGCCCAATACACAAAGAACAAAGAATACGCCATGTCGCTCGGGCAAGGCGCTGTCCTTCGAAAGTGAAACCCCCTGCCCACGCCCACATAGCAGGCACCTTCACAGACCTGTGTCATGGCAGCGGCTTTTCTGTGAAGGCAAACGCATGGAAGCAGAAACCCCGTATCTCGTGGAGCCATGGCGGACCATCGGTTACGGGACAGGCTGCAGATAACCAGCAACATCCCGCAGGTTTTGGGCACCTGCCACGCCAACAAACGGTTACCGGGCAGCGGACCGGACAACAGAAGGAGTGTGAGAGCTTTGGTGCCGACGTCTCATGTCCACGGAAACGATTGAGATGTTTCAGAGGCTCCGGTCCGACGCCAAGCGACTCCATCAGTGTGTACAGCGGGGGGCCCAGAGGGAGGCCTGGTGTGGGTTTGGGGCACGTGCAGGACACACACGAACACACCAACTGCATTGACCTGAACCCGGTTTTTCGATTTTCGCATCGCAGCCCCAACCTCAACGCTACCCATTGACCCGGACCTTTCATCCGGATTTGACCCGGATCTTTTCTCTGAAGTCTCGATTTCTGTTAGAAATAGTTTTTCGTGTCCTTTGTTTACCGCTCGATTTGTTTCTGTTGTGACCATTTGTCCATTTAATTTTTCAATTCGGTTGTGCAAAGACCAACCAGTTTCCTGGTCTTTTGCCTAGTTCCCTTCGAGTATGGACGTCTATGTGCTGCATGTTTGTGTACAACACACGGGACTCAACAATCACAATGTTCAATAGGGAACTTTTTGACATGGGAGGCTCTTCGAGATGCCTTGCCGAAGGCAACAGAATTTTGCAGAAAACTTCTTTCGGGTCATTTTTGGTACACGAAGCCTGCCTGAGCTCCAGGAGCTGCTTCTCAGTGATTAACAAGGCTTGACGGCTCTTCACCACTGCTGTGCCAGGGCGACCACTGTGCCATGGCCACCAATGTGCCGCGGCAACCTTTCCGCTCGTTTCACACCTCCAGCGCAACAGAGCTCCATGCGGTGCCGTGTTCCTAAACACAGCATTGCAGGGGGGCTCACCCCATCCTCGCCCTCAAGCCGCTTTGGCTGTTTTGAAAACGTTCCTCTGCACGGCGCACTTGCCAAAGAGCAGTAGAATTTCTAACCGCACGAGCAAACAAGCTGTACCCGGCACGCAAAGCAAATCTATGGGTGCCAGACCCCTGACTTTGGGCTGTGGTCAACGATTTATGGCATGCTTACCAACTTGATGAGCCCCCTGCATTCCGGTCGCACATGATGTGCATCAACAGCTTATTAATTTGCTGTCCCAAATGACCAGATGTTTATCTCTGTCCGGCCTCGGCCTAATGGACAGCATGCGTGGCAGGACAATCTCTCTTGCCTTGTTCTAGCCCCTGTAGAACCATAGAGAAGTATTCCTCACTCTTGCCGGTGCTTACAATCCACATGACATGTTACTGCTCGTTGCTTTTTCGTGCCCGTGTGCTCCTACCGTTCCTTTGCGCTGTATCCACAGTACCCCTGGGGGACCTGCTCATGAATTTGCCACGCTAGCATCCCCCATCACGCTGCGTACAAGTTGCCTGGTCCGCACACCTGTACCCTCACTCTGGTTGACTGCACCAGTCCAGGGCTGTTGCCTCCCCTTGCATGGGCAGTTGGCGTGACTTCATGGTTGCAAAATGCCGCCTGCAAGCAGACACGATTTTGCAGGATGCAGGATAATACAACGATTCATTTGAAGGCAACAATCGACCGCCAGAGAGAGACACAGACACGCAGAGAGAGAGAGAGAGAGAGAGAGAGAGAGAGAGAGAGAGAGAGAGAGAGAGAGAGAGAGAGAGAGGGTTGGGGGGGAAATTGCGTAAAAAATGCAGCCGATGAGGCAGTGTAATGGAAACTATTTTGGAAATCTGCAGAACAAGTGCTTTCCAAAGATCCATTGATTTGGGATCTGTGGGGTGGTTGTCATCAAATTATTTTTTGGGTGCAAGTAGTGGGGCATCATGGCACACATCACGATGTCATTTGCAGGGACATTATCCTTGAGCTTTCCCAAGTCGTGCAGCCTGGCACCCTGTGATCAAAGGCATGGCACAGCCCATCAGTTGTGAGCTGGGGGGGGGGGGGGATGACGGTCCACAATTTACCGCAATTTACCGCAATTTTACCGCAATTTTTTAATAATGCCTCTATTCAAAAATTTCAGTTTTCCCCTGAGGAATATTCTTTCCCTCCCTTTGCTGTTACTAGGCCACTGTTCGTTGATGTGTTCTCATCTGTCCTGCATGTCATTTATGTGTCCACTTCTGGGGACAGTGATTCCGGCAATGGTAAAAGGCCAGTGAAACGTGGCAAAGGACAGGGTGGCCAAAAGGCACGCTATGCCACACAGATTTGGCCTGCAGCACATGTCCACATTGTCCACGATATGGAGTATGCTTCATCAACCGTACTTTGTATGAAAATTTCAAAATACATTCATGGCCCATTATAATGGTGACGTGGAAGGATGGTTGGATTAGCTGCTTGTGCTGAAAGCTCTGGTGCAGCGTGCATGCTATGTGCTGAAAGCCTCACTATCCTACCAATTGGGTGCATAATTGGTCAAAAAAACCTTTTTGCAAAAAGCCCTGTGCTCCACTGCTGCTCATGGCTGGCATAGAGTCTGGGGACCAAAAAGCAATGTACCGCAATTTACCGCAATTTTACCGCAATTTACCAAAATTTTACCGCAATTTTTTCAGGCTTGGGGGACCGCAATCCCCCCCCCCCCCCCGTGTGAGGTGGATGTTCCTCCACTTGAGAGTCTTTTTTGCCAAGGAATGGACATATCCAAGCCAGGCGAGACCTACCTTTAGTGCAGAACAGGTCAAGACTGCTCCTCCCACCTCATCTTCTCATCACGAATGACAGTATCTTGTTGACATGAAGGAGATGTGAGCAACCCCCAGATCCATCTAAATAGACACTTGCAGGATTTTGTGGTGTCCGTGACCTCACAATTTCCCACGCATTTGCACAGCCCGTCACACTGCAAAAATGCCGTGTGGTCTTGCGCTGATGACACGGTGCCCAAATTGCCGGGCGTTTTCAGGTGCAGCCTTCCGGCCAGAACGGAGGTATTGCAATAATGCGCCCGCCAGTGATAGATGATGAATGCTTTGTATGTGGCCCAGTCCTGCTCCGAAAGGGACTGCGCTACCATTCAATACCGTTCAATGGTGGTCAGAAAGAGCGCAATGAAACATGAAATGGGGAACTCGACCGAAACCAGAGCTGTGCTTAAAGCAGAGGAGTTTCAGGCGTGGTGGCAAAAGCGGGGAGATTTGGAAAAGCGGTTGGGGACAGAAGCGGGGCGGGCCGGTTGGAGGGCGGTTGGGGACGGACGGATGGTAAATCCCGAAGGGAGGGGTGGTGCACCTTCCAGCACAGGCCTGCGCATCCAAACTCTTTTTTTTCCCCCAGACTGCTGCAAGCCTGGTGCTTGGGCACCGCTCTTCGGTGGTTGCACCCTGTTTCGCAGGGTCAGCCCTGAGAGGGTGGCCGAACATCGCATGCAGGGCACCCTCTGCGCCAGCGTCACCGCTCGGCTCCTTCGCGAATCCAAGTTCCTGGCCTTGCTCTGCGCCACGACTGTGCTCTCGACGCTTCTGTTGCTGGGCTACGGCGACGACCCGGACGCAGCCCCACTTGTGCACTGGAATTCCATGGTGTGCTGCCTGTGCGCGCATGTCCCACGTAAACCCTTTAAAAGCCTTCCCCCCTTCTCCCCTGCCCAAACATTTGTCCAAACGTTGGTGCCAGACGGTCTTCTGCCACATCTTCCGACCAGTGTACACGAGCACGCCTACGGGCACGAAAATGACAAGGACAAAGCCAAGGCTAAGGACAAAGACAGTGACAAAGACATGGACAAGGACAAGGATCAAGAGAAGGACAAGACCCCTCCCTCTCGGGCAAAATGTGCTGCAAAGGAAGTCGTCGGCTGTTGATTGGTATCCGCCGCTTGTGGGGCGTGTCTGGGGGGGGGGGGGGGGGGGGCAAAAGCGAATCCGGCCCTTACAAACCGTCGTGGATCAAAAGGGTGCCAAATTTTCACCCGTTGATCGTCCCCCAAATCCGACGGCGAAATGCAAGTGACAGCAAAGAACAGCGATCCGCATTTTACCAGACTCATGTCCCGATGACACACGGCGAAGAACAGGACAGACGGTACTACGTCCCCGCCCCCCTGCGCAAACAACGGCACGGGCAGCAAAAGTAGCGGAAACAACAGCCCGCGTTGTTGGGACTGGACGGCCTGAAGGAACAGCAGAGCGAACGAATGCCATTCCCAACCGACCATTTCAGCCAAGCCTGTAGAAGGAGCACTCCATAATTCTCTGTTACAAACGGCGGCCTTACAACACCGAAGAGAGAAGGGTTCGTAACAAGCCCTAGCGGCAAACAGAAACAGAACAGATCCCAGCCTGCAAACCGCACCATTCCTATTACACCGAGTGACGTTTGGACAGGGCGGGGTTTGCACAAAATGGGAGTTGGGGGGGGGGGGGGAAGTTTGCTCAAATTCCCACGACAATTCTTCCCGTCATAACTGTCCCTGTGTTCGCGCGATGACCTTTCTGCAGAGTGTAGTGATTCCTGATGCCAGATACCGTGATGTGATTTTGTTGAGCTTCGGTGTGCCAGTCATCCACCGCAATACCATGCACCAGATATTACACCCGCCTGCTCCTGGTTCACAGTCCTTTCGCCACTGACATGCCACTGGACGGAGTTATGTGGCACACACTACTGATGTAGAGCCTAAGAACCCTTCCCAAGTGCATAAATGTACCCGACCGCTGGTTTGTACGTGCGGCCTGTCTTTTTGCAAGGCTTCGGCGATTCTTCGGGAGGCGTTGCCTGTGAGTGCGCCGCCCGTGGGATGGCGGGGGCTAGTGTGTGGTCCTACTGTGTTTCTGTGGCTGCCGCCGCGAGGGCGTGAAAGGATACTTCATCCTGATTTACAAGGTTTAAGGGTCCCAGAACAGACTGTGGACGCTGCTCCTAGTGTTCGTCCTTCTTTGTCCTTGTCCTTGTCCTTGTCCTTGTCCATGTCCTTGTCCTTGTCCTTGTCCCTGTCCCTGTCCTTCTTGCACATGCGCCCTCATCGGCTGCACAGTTTGCTGCAGTCTGGTCGCCAGACTCCACAAGTCCCGTTGCAGATGTGGTGTACGACAAGTTTCTGCTGCAAGATTTCAACATCTCTGGTATGCCTCACCACCTCCTGTGCCCCTGCGTCATACGTCACCCGTGCCTGCGGAGCTCGTTTCCAGACAACAATTGTTCTGCTTCTCATGGACAGTTAATTTGGTGTTGTGCATTGAAGGAGGACGGGAAGCTCCCGTTCCACAGAGTCCGCTCAGTAGCAGCCTTCATGGTCAAAATGCGGGGCATTGAGGGCAAGGACGTGCTCCCAACTGAATCATGAGTTTTGTGTGTGTCAGGGATTACATCCCCGGAACAGTGTTAGAGGTGGTCGGTAGCCTTGAGTTCACTGAGTGACAGGGACAGGCACAGGGACGCAGGAAGGGGACTGGGAGATGTGCAGAAACGGGGGAGAGGGGGACGTGCAGGACCAGCGGCAGTCAGCTTATGGCCGGCGGACAGTCCATCGAATCGGAACAAGTGTCCGGACTGGGGTTTCCAAGGACAGTAATGGAGGAACCCAAGCATTGCTGAAGTCCAATGGAAACCCAAAAGGCCAATCCGTTGTCCAACAGCACCCAATATGTTGGTCTGGGCGTAGTCAACCCGGTAACTGGCGTTGTGCACGACCGCCCCCAGATTCTCTAGTTCCGAAAGGTTTGCACAGTGTTTGCATGAGGTGACCCCCACACTCCTACGAGAGCTTGGCGTGCTGTTGTGGTCCATGTAACGTGGTTCTCCTTGCCCAGTGCGTCATGCCCAGACTGGTGCACGACAGCAATGTCCCGTGGATGCAAAACGGGGAACGACATGTGCTGGCCTGAAGGCAAGAACCAATTCCCAGAAACACCGATGATATCTGCGGCACAGTCGATGGTGCACAGGACCCCCCCAATACCCCCCCCCCCCTTCAGAGTTAGGGACAGTGAAAGACACTAGTGCATTGGCCATGGCAACTGCGGTGGTGCCATGTACGCCCGGTGGCATTACCTCCGCGGTGCACAGCCGAATGGTGCGGTTGCCTCCACATTGTTCCGCCACAGGCCCCTTCGACATCAACGTCACAGCGGCCTCCGGCCGTGCCTACGAAGTGCAGTACGCGAGCGCCGGGGATCTGGTGTACTCCGACCGCGCCGCTGTGTTCAGCAGTCTCGGTTCCTTTACCCCCGCAAATGGGTTCGTGTATATCCGGACCGCAGCCGACGACCGCCGTACCTTCAGT
This sequence comes from Eutreptiella sp. 'Long Island Sound 2002', assembly GCA_964036045.1. Lineage (NCBI taxonomy): Eukaryota > Euglenozoa > Euglenophyceae > Eutreptiales > Eutreptiaceae > Eutreptiella > Eutreptiella sp. 'Long Island Sound 2002'. The sequence goes on from OZ038378.1 coordinate 172,301,764, forward strand.
GAAACTGTGCAGTTTGAACTGACGGTGCCTTCCGATTATGCCGTATTTCTGATCTATTCTGCCAACGACAGCGCACACAGTGCTACGCGGCCGTGGATCGCCACCGAAGGGTGGGCAGAGGTGGCCGGGTGGGCCCTGCCCGCGGTGGCGGGGGGGGTCGTGGAGCCTGCGGAAGTGCGCGCCAAGACGTTCAGTGGCGGCGGTGTGCCGATCCAAGTCCGGGGCCACAACAGCCCGATTGGCTCTCCGCTGGTGTTTGTCCGGGAAGGTGTGTGCAGTCGTGTGGTGTGTGTGCACAGAGGGGGCGCAGGTGCAGCGAGGTCCGACGCGGGATGGGCGGCTCAGCGGCCTCCATGAAGACCCCCAGTGCAGACCCCAGAGTTTTGCTGAACAACTCAGCATCTCCTGGGGGGGGGGGGTCTGACACCACCCACCCACCCACCCCCCTCGGACCCCCCGCCCCCTAAGGAGAACTCTGCCAGACCCCCCAACATCAATGTCCATCGAGGCCCAGGTTCGAGTCGGCCGCAGTGCCCCGCAATGCAGGCGAGGCCCAGGTTCGAGTCGGCCACAGTGCCCCGCAATGCAGGCGAGCGGCGGGCCACTGTCAAGGGCTCCAGGGCAGTGGAGAGCCGAACCAAGTTGCGTGGCTGGTGGGCCACAGGCAGTCATAGCCCGGCAAACGCACTGACTATTCGGAGCTTGGCAGAGGAATGCCGTGTCACTGGCTGGTGAAAGTTTTACTTGGGGGGGGAGGGGGGCCCTTGGAGCCCCCGCAAATCTGGGGTGGGGGGGGGGTGCGGAAAGGGGCTCCAAGGGCCACCAGCTTATTTCCTCAATACAAATTCCTGAAATCTTGCCTCCAACGATTTCAGGCGCGGAGGAGTGCATGATCACAGGGCACAACCCCCCCCCCCTTCGGTCGCCGAAGATGCCGGAACGCTTTGGCGGAACGTTGTGATTCTGCAAGGCTCAATGTTCTTCAGTGAAAATGCTTGCCTTTGGTGGCTCTTGTTGCATGGGGGCCTTTTGCTTGGAGGGGGGGGGGGGGGGGTTGGTGGAGATTTGAAATATGCATGAAAAATGTGGAAAAAAGAGATCCGGCCCCTGAAGCCCCCCTCGGGGGGGGGGTTGGAAAAGGGGCTCCAAGCCCCCCCCACCCCCACCCCAAGTAAAGTTTTCGGGAGCCCAGCCGCGGGAGCGTGCAGACGTGTGTGCAGCTCTGCAGCATCAAAAGACCTCAAGCCACAGTCAAACAAGAGCACTGAACAGGCGTTTGACTGGGCAAATGGCCCTTCTTAACCCCAGGCCCCCAAATTTCCCCCGATTCGTTCCCGAAATCCCCCCCCCTTTCCAGGCCCATGTTGGCGTACTGAACCCCCACCCCCTTGCCCTCTTTCCCAAAGGAGTTGGGGGCAATGCGGAGGGGGGGGGGGGGGGGCGAGTAAATGGCAGGAAACGGGAAGGGGCGGGGGCATTGGAATCGGCGAAAATGGGTCAAAGTTGGGAGCAATTCGGGCGAATGTCAGAACTGGGGAGGAAATTGGGGGGGTTTGGGCTTGGGCTTCCAGCAGGGCCCCGCTCAGAGTTTACTGCGTGTGCGGCCTACCACCCCAGGGGCGGGGGGGTGGGGGTCGGAATTCTGGATTGATGGGTGTCCGGCAACCTCCTCCCCCGAGTGCTGTCGGAAATGCATTGTACGACGCGTCGGGGCGTCGTACAAGGCGTCGGGGCCCGACGCGTCGGGAGCGTACGACGCGTCGTACAGTGTCGTACAAGGTGTCGTACAGCACCAACACCGTACGACACAGTACGACATAGTACGACCGCCCTCCCCCTCTAGGCGGGTAAACGATGGCAGCGGACCGTCTTGGGGGAAGGGGGCCTTCGGCCCCCTTCCCAAATATTGGCACTTCGCGTCTACAACATGCCGACAGTGTCTACAATTAGCAGGCCGCGTCTACCTGTGGTGCACAGTGTCTACAGACCCCAGACCGCCCTCCCCCTGTGCAGAGTGTTGCTTAATAGAAGGGGGGGGGCAGAGTGTTGCTTAAGAGAGGGGGGGGGGGGGGGCAGAGTGTTGCTTAAGAGACGGGGGGGGGGCAGAGTGTTGCTTAAGACACTGTACGACGCGTCGTACAGTGTCGTACAAGGCGTCGGGGCCCGACGCGTCGGGGATGTACGACGCGTCGGGAGGTGTCGGGGCCCGACGCGTCGCAAAAGCCCCTTTTTGACAGTAGTGCCTCCCCCTCCCCCTCCCCCTCCCCCTCCCCCTCCCCCTCCCCCTCCCATGGGCCATATGCGGGGTCCAGGGTACAGTGTTCCGTCGTTCCGTCAACTCATCATTGCTCCCATTTGTGTTCCCCTTTGCCACTGTTTGCTGCACCGTCCGTGTCAACGCGCAGTATGAAGGTCATTTGTACTTGTGGGATGCATCGCAGTGCCAAGCCCAATGCTCAATGAGAGCATGTGAAGGGGGATGAACTCGGACAAGGGCAACCAATAGATCTTGCATGTCTGTCAAAGCAGCTTCAAACCCAGTCCAATGCTGCGTTGCACCAGTGGTTGGGTGGGTGGATGGAGCCCCCCCCGCCCCGCCGGGGCCTTGTGTGACATTCACGTTGCTGGTTGTCGTGAGCACCTCCCAGCCTGGGGTCTTCGTGATGACCGCATCCCGGGCACTGATCAGGCTGTCAGGGGAGGACGCCATGGGCAGAAGCTGCATTCTGGATTCCCCCCAGGCAAAGGGATGCCCGCGGCAGTGCGGATGCCCGCAGAAGTACAGATGCCTGCTTGTCATGGCAGAAGGTTCAAGGGCGAGAGGCCGATAGGCGCCGCCACAGGCTGTCAGAGCCAACCACCAAGGCCTTGTGCCAACCCCCCCCCCCCCCCCCCCGGGGTAGTACAACTCTGGGTCCTGGGTTTTCCAGAATTCCGGGTGGGTGGGTTTGCCAGCGCACCCCCCTCTCGCCCCTCCCGTGGCTAAGCAAACCCCTGGCCTCGCTCTTTTCAGTCAGACAGATCAAGTGCGTGGCCACACATCGACGCCATCTGCCCCCCCCCCTCCCTCTGCACGGGCCACACACGGTGCACGCAGCCTCGAGCACGGGTCACAGAGCCCGACCCCCCTCTTTTCTGGTGTGCACTGGTTCGGATTTGGGGAAAGGGCATCCCCAGCGGACCCTGGCACCCCCGCCGCTTCTCCAGGTCACCGGACCAGCCCTCGTTCGCCCACCGTCACCAGCAGCCCTAGCGCCACCCCTACCCCAGTGCCCACACGGGCGACGGCCACCGCCACCGGCACCACGAGCCCGACAGGTGCGTGCAGTGCGTCTTGGCGCCGGTGCAACGCGTCTGTTTCGCAATGGTCTCCGTGGGCCCGTCGTGGTCCTGCTGCAGCGGCCAGCCCCGTTCCCCTGCCACAAACGCGACGGCGGTGGGCACGTGAGGGGGCGGCCTTCCCATGTCTCGGGGTATCCACGTGTTTCTGGACTTGACTCTTCGTTGTGTGACTAACTGGACGACGACCTGCGTCGCCGTTGGGCACTTCGTCACCCAAACCCTGTTTGTCTTCGGACTGGGAGGGTGCCCTGGATGTCCAGCGGACATGGTACAATGATTTGCACCAGCACCCCTTTTGGCCCTGCCACGTACTTTGTGCCCGTGGGGCGTCGAAACACTAATGCTGCGTGTCTCACCGGATGACTGTGTCGAGTCGAGGGGAACAGAATTGCCACTGGCCGCCAGCAAAAAATTGTGGCAGCCTGCGGCAGAGGAGTGCGGTCCATTCCGGCGACCTCCCGCAGAAGGTTGGGCAACATCCGATGGCCTCTGGCAGGGGAACCAACACCTTCCCCGGACCATCAAGTGCTGTTTGTGGTGGTCGGAACTTTGCAGTCCCCTCCGTGGCGAGGGAAGGAAACCCTGTGCCTTGTGTGATGTCACATCGACCGTTGTAGATGGGGGGGGCGGGGGGCTGGTTGCTACTGCGGGTGAAGAAGGGGCTGCCACGAATGAAGAAGGCGTCACAAACCCACCGCAATCACCGCCTGCGGCACCGGATTGGGCCACAATCGCCGGGAGGGAGCGGCCACATCCGGCGGCCTGTGGCATGCCGGAGTTGAGCGGTGTCTGGGGGGGGGTGGACCGGAGACTCTCTGCGCTTGTGTTTGGATCTGTCTGCGGCATCAGGTGTCCACGCTATCCAGCAAGCTCTGCCATGATACGAGGCGCTTGCTGTGCGTCATACACACGGAACAGGGCGCGTGATGACCGGAGTGAGTGGAAAGGGGGCTTAGCCCCGGAAACCTCAGAACAGGGCGCCCAAGAGACCAAGAGACCTCAAGAGACCACTTCTTCTGATGTGGGTGGGTCAGATCGGGTTGGCCAGGGGCCCCAATCCCCCCGCACCTCCCCCCCCCCCCAGGGGTCCGTAGCATGGCCCGGACACAATGCCCACAGGGGAGGGGGCGATAAATCGGCAGAGGAAATTGCGTTTTTCAGATTGGTGCAGAATTTTTCCCCCGAAAATTTTGCACGATCCGGGCCATTTCTCGCTTTCTGGGTTGGCAGCTAACATTTTTCTTCTGCAGGGAGGCGCTGGTACCCGTGTATTGCACGTCAGGATCAGTCTGTGCACTGGTGTGTATCCCAAACAATTTCTCATGTGTATCTTGTGTCTCCCAAAGAATGATTGTGTGATCCGGTGTGTATCCCAAAAGATTTTTTTGTGTATCCGCTGTCCATCCCAAGGACTGTGATTCCCGCAACTGTACACAAGGCATCAAAATTTGGGCTTGCCAAAATTTTCCCACCCGCAAAACGCCCCCTCCCTATAAGGCATTGTGTTGGGCTTGGCAGTGCAGCATCCCATACTGCAGCCTCATCTCGACCCGTTCTCTGCGATTGCATGAACCTGCAGGGTCACCACAGGGCGCACACAGCACAGTACTGAGGCAGAGCATTGTTTCCTCAATCACATGAAGGTTTTTGATCCTGCGGTACGAACTGCAGGCACACGGGGGGGGGGGGGGCTCGGTTCCCAGATCACCCTCCAAATTTTACAGCATGGGAATGACTTTGTGAGGAACGCCAAGACTTCTACTGAAGGAGTCGTGTTCTACTGAAGGAGTCGTGTCTCAAACCAAGGACCCCCCAGGGGAGTATTAGAATGGCCGTACACCGCAGGAGGAGGGGGGGTTGTCCCCCCCCCCTTACCCCACCCCCCTCCAGACCAAAGTGAACACAGTGGCAAAAAAACAACAACGAAATTTACCAGTGGAAATATCTTGTTGGGCCATTTTTGGTGCACAAAATTTTGGGTCCCAGACCCCCCCCTTCCCCCCTTCTAACACTTCCCTGCCCCCCCCCCCCCCCCCCCCTCCACGTGCGCGTGCAGTACCAACCTGGCCCCCGACTGTGGCGGCACAAAGCCAAGAATGTGTGTTTTGACGCTGCAACTCTCTGAAGTGCATTGATTTTGGGTTGTGTCTGAAGTGCATTGATTTTGGGTTGTGTGGGTGGGTGGGTGGGTGGGTGGGCACATGCGATTGCACGCCCGCACCTGAAGCGGCACATGTTCGCCCTCAATCAAGTGCAATTTTGTGACCCCTGCGCAGGGGAGGGCGGGGCAGTGCTCCGCGGGCCCCAGGGTCCGGGCCAAAACGGTGCGGAGATGCAGTTTGACTCCCCCACGACAGCGCCAACGGCAACAGAAGGTCGTGGCCGGGCCACAGAATGCAGCTTCGACTGGAGGGGGGAGGGCCCAAAGGTCATCGGGAAGCGCACGGGGCCCCCAAACCTGCACCATCACCCCCCCCTCCCCAAATGTGCAAAGGATGTGCAAGAGCGGCTGACAACCACATGAGGAGCCCCCCCCCCAGACCAAAGTGACCATCGTGGGAAGAAAGGAACCACTGCACCCAAAACAGTGGACTTAAACGTAATGCTGCCCCAAACACAACATCACATCTCAAAGGGGGTGCCATGTGGGCCACCAATTGCATTGATGTGCTATTGGCTCACCTGAGACCAGTCACGACGTGACGGTGGTACAAGCGCCGCTGGGGGCTGCTACGACGGTGGTACGCAGCACCGCAGCAGTGCGCCTGGGCTGCACTGCTGCGTACAGCCGATGGTACAAAATGAAGGGCGAGCGCAAATGGTCCGCTGATCACTTTTGCATGTGGCGGAAGAAGCAGCGGGCAGAGACGCAGCCCACCGCTGCGGTGCGGGGAACTCGTGTCAAGCCACTTTTGGTGCACACACTTGGGTCCCAGACCCCCTCCCCCCCCCCCTCCTCCTCTCTTCTGATGCATCCTTTGCCCATGTGGCACGCTGCACGGCGCTGCGGATCGTCCACACCCTCAGGCACGCCAACGTCGACTGCCGTCCCGACTGCGACGCAGGCTGCCACTCCGACGCAGAGCGCCACTTCGACGGCGTCGTCAACGGCGTCGTCGGCGCGCTCCACCCCCACAGCGACCCCGACCCCCAGTCCGTACCCCACCGCCACGCCCACGGCGACTACAAGTGCCACGGTCACTGTGAGCGGCACGGGTGTGCCCCCCCCCCGCGTGTCTGTACGGCGTGTGGCGTCCGCTTTGTCGCTTGGTCGAGTTCTTGCTCCGGTTTTAAGGGCGGGTCAGGCTCTCCTCCTTCGCAGCGGTGCTCTTGTCGTCAGTCGATTCCTTTTTGTACTGAGGAATGCCAGAGGGTCTACTTTGATTGTCCTGTTTCTCAGGCACGGCCACGCCCACGCTTTTGCCAACGCCGACGCCATCCGCTACCACCACCAGACCCCACACTACCACTGCCTCGCAGACGCCCAGCAACACCGCGACGCTGTCCGAGACCATCGTTGACACTTCAGTGAACATCGGTACGCGGGTTCGGAAGCGCATGCCGCTTGTAGGGGGGGGGGGGGGGGAGGGGGGCAGCGCGTTCCATGTCGCGTTCATATGTGGGTCCACGCAGAGTTGTGTGGGCGTGCTACGACTGCTGCGCCTCCGGACCTCGTTCTTAGTACCCTCAGGGGTCCCCATGGGATGCAGTCGCCAACACCCGGCCCCACATGAGGGGAATGGGGTGCTGTCATTTGGGGTGGCCTTGGATCGGGGCACACAACCCTCAGCCATCCCCCCCCCCCTCCCCAAAACACGTTCGGACCCCCAAGGGGTCGAAATGTGCAGAAGCCAATAGGCGCCGCCAAAGGCAAACTAACCAACACTGTGGCCTCGTGCCAAAGCCCCCCCTCCCCCGTTCAAATCGTCTCCTGGGGTGGTGCCGGAGGATTTTCTTGTCATGTAGGTAGGGTCCGTTGCTGGACGATGTTCCGCCCCGATATGGACAGCATGGGGCCAATTTTGGGCTCATATCGACGGATACAGTGGTACAGTGGCCTATGCTGATGCGTACTCACCCGCTGGGACTACGAGCAGCATTTTGAAGTCGGATCAGACATGGGCGGCGGGCAGACGCACGTTGGGACAGAGGCAGCAGCCTGGCCTTGGTTTGACAGCGCTGTCCTTTGGCAGCTTCAGGAGCTGCCGGCACATTTCAGAGGGTGCCCTCACTCAAAGGTCGGGGTGCCCCCTGCCCCCACACAGGGAACCAAGCACGATTTCCGTCTGCCGTTCATAAGGGGGAAGATGAGAGGAAAGAGGCGATGCACGCGGGGGAGGGGGGGATGTTCGAGCACCCCAAACGTTGGAGGTGGGCCTCAGTGTCTCTGCATGACCTGACCACGCCCCCTAGGTGTCTCTACCTCCCCCTTTCATGCCCCCGCAATCACCCTCATCCCTCCGCGCTGGCCAACCCCCTCTCGCCCACTCCCTCTTCTCCAGTACTGACAATGATGGTGATCGCCGTGAGCATCCTGGCACTTCTCACAGTCATCGGGACCGTGTTGCTGGAAGTGGCGCTGAGAGCACGTGCCGCAGATTCTACCGTGGCCCCCTGGCCCAATAGGTAGCACGTGACCAGTGGGCCCGGGGACGCTCAGACGTTTGTCGGAGCACCGGACCGTCTCGGGGTGGCAGTCGGCGGGCGGTGGTCGACGGGTGACTGATGGCGGGTGCCCAACAGCCGTTGGTGGTGATTGAGGGGCAACGGACGCCCCCGCGCAGTCCTCGCATCCGTGAGCCAGGATACACCGAGGTCAGATGTGACGCACTTGCCCACAGTCACAATGGTCACATGCAGCACAGAAGGATCACAGTGTGTGACACCGTAGCCTGCAGCTGATGGCAATGGAGGACCCAGATCGGCTGCACAACAGCCGCTTGGGGGAATCCCAGCAAGCACAGCATACGCACCCCCAGCCCTGAATGTTGAATGTCATTGACCCCTGAACCACAACCTGTACCCACTGGGCTTTTCAACCTAAGGACCACGCAATGCCGGACCTGGGAGGGCCAAATGGGCCCACAGTTATGCACCCGGCAAAGGAGTGACCATTGACCTGTATGCACGCCTGACCCAATAGAGTCCCAACGATCGCAACCCAACCATTCAGGGAGGGACAAGGCCAGAACGCATCGGTGGACCTGCATGCACTGGAAGCGGAATGAACAGTGGGCGATGAAAGTTGCGGGGAGCAGGCGCGACCAGAGCCTAATGCAGACACTGCAACCTGACCATTGATGCCCCCCCCTCCCCAGTAATGCTAAGCTGGGCTTGGTCCCAATGGCCCCATGAGTCCGGAGAGGCGGGTGGCTCCGAAGTCCCACGTGGAATGGCTTAGAACGATATCAAGGACTTTACATACCCATACCATAACCCCCCCAGGGCCCAATGGAAAACATAGTCAGCGGGGGGAATCAAACGAGGCTGGACAAAGGTTTGGGCGTTTTTTGGCACGCAAACCCTTGGTCTCAGACCACCCTCCTCTCCCCCCGCTCCGAAGCCCCCTCCCACATCCCGCCCCCTCCCTGGGGCGAGCAGCAGAAACACTGCACCGCAAAGCGTCTGTCGTGTCCAGCTCAAAGGCACATGCCCACAGAACAAACCCAAGTTCCTTAGACCAGAAGGACCGACTGGTGCTCCTACTCCGGTTTTATGCCCCCCATCCTGGGCCCAGCCCCCCTCTTGGATCCCATCCCATCCTTAACCCCCCCCCCCTCCTTCATCCACATGCAACATGTCCATTTGTGGGTTGCGGACCACCGAAGCGGTTCATGAACCAAGTGCAACGATCCGCATCCCACAAAAACACGTACCGGTGCTGCGATTCGCTATCTCTTGACCTGCGACCACTGACCCGACCTGAAGCCACGGCCCCGATGCAACACGCGTCTCAGGGGTGCCTCGCGGATCGCAGGTGCAGTCACCGCAGACTAGTGCCTAATCCCAGATTCGAACCCTGGAGGCGGCTGCGTGGGGCGGAAAAGCGTGGAAGGACTGGAATAAACGATGAAGGCAGCCTCATGCAGGCCACGTTGCCTCAACCAGGCCATTGCTCAGTGATGAAACTAGCCCCCCCCCCCGCAGATGGTAAAGGGGTGGAGTGGGGGGGGGGGGGGGTCAACGTGACTACTTATCAAGTCCTGGTCGACCACAACTGAAGGAGCTGAGGGTCCAGCAGGTTTTTGAGCACCCAGTCTCAGGCGACACATCATGTGGGAGGCGGTTTGCATGACGGAAGAGGGTTGTGGACAGATGGGTCCCGAAAAGGGTGCTGGGTGGGTGGGTTACGTCGGATTGTTGGCATTTTGGGGCGATAGCCCCCCCACCCGAGGGATAGGGGTGCCGCTTTGGGGGGGCTTTGGGTGCCCGAGCGTTGTGCAGAGCAGGCATCGTTTATAAGAGCCATTTTGCAGCAGGGGGGGGGGGGTCCTGGGTGGGTGGGTCTTCAGCCGGGTGGGTGGGTCTAAAGCTCTGGACCCCCCTCCCTCTTATAATTCCGAGGGTTTCCTGGGTTGGGCTCCTGCCACACCTTCTTTCTTTGGTCATAGGAGCCTTGTCTGGCTGTTTGCTGGTGCCCCTTTCTGCTTTGTCGTTGTGCAGGTGGCAATTTTTCAGATGGCGGATTTTTTTTATAACTCTTTAAAAGTCTGCACCCTTTGTTGCGCAGGGGTATCAGAGCTGGTTGGTAGCTCAGTTGTCAAGGTACTTGACTGCAGCTCCAAAGATCCCTGGTTCAAACCCTGGTATTGTGAAGTTTTTGGAATGTCACCCTTTGGGGATGCCTAACCCGGGAGAGCGCCTTGGCTTCAATTTGGTTCACAAAAAAATGCTTCCCACAGAATTATAAGAGGGGGGGGGGGGTCCTGGCTGGGTCAAAAGTCGGATGGGTGGGTCCAAAGTTGGGTGGGTGGGTCTTGTCCAAAATACCCCCCCCCCCTCTTATAAACGATGCCTGGTGCAGAGCCCTACGCGAGGCCCCTCACCCATCCCTCCGACCACCAAGACCCCGCTCGGGGACCTTCATCATCCAACACTGGTATAACTGTCGGCAAGCACGGGTGTCACTTGCTTGTGGGCAGGGGTGGGCCATCAAGGCGTGCGTACGCCCTGTGTCGATCCTGCGTCGCACATTGGGGGCATCATTTCGTTTTCGTGGGTCGCCCCCCCCCCCCCCCCCCGCAGCGGCTGATGCAAAGGGTGCACGACCTTCCTTGGGGTTTGTGAGGGGGAACACACGCTTCCGCCCCCGATTTTTTCAGATGTGGGTGGGTCCTACTGAGTAATGCGCTGCTGCACTTTTGGGAGGGGTAATCCTCCCCAACCACCGCTCATGCCCTGTGCAGGAGGTAGAGGCCGGGCTGGGGCCCTCCCAGCAGTGCCCCTTCCCACTCTTCCCCTTCTCGGGCCACTTCCAAGGCCCCTGGGATCTACAAATGTAGTATGGCATTATGTTGGGCGCCACTCGTGGGGCCTTTGGCTTTCAACGCGGTTGAAGAATGGCTGGCTGTGGTAGTGGGTTGGAGGGATATAAAGTTGTGGGTAGGGCTCAGCCCCCCCCCCCCCTCAAAGACTAAAGACCCATGGGGCACGGGAGGGGGTGGGTGCTGAACCTGTTTGGGTGGGTGGGTTGGCCAACCCCCACAGTGAGGCCACCAAGCAATGGCCTGGCCCCGACGAGTCTCGCCATTTGGCGCAGGCTGAGGGGTCTTGGGGGGGCTAGTCCTACAAGTACCCCCCCCCCCCCAAGGCCCCCGTGGGTTCGGTGCTGTGCACTTACCACCGGCAGGAGAGGCCTGATTGTCCTGAACGGGTTCGAAGTCCCTGCCATTTGTGACTGCCGATGAAACGACTGTCAGTCAGCACCAGGCTCCCGCCGATTGGCCTCAATGACCACCATCCGCCAACAGTGATTCCCTCTGAATAGACAATGTGACTAATGACCTCTCATCCCGTGTCCCCTCGCCATTTACCCGCAATGTCTGCCTGACCCTTTCGGTGGTGACGGACCCTTGGACCCCCGATGCCGGACAGTACAACCCTCACCAGTTCCCATACCTCCACAACCCTCAGGAACATTCTGCATTCAGGTCCCTCAGCGGGGCAGCCCCTGCTCCTTAGGACACTGGACTTCCTCCTGGAAAAGAAAAAAGCAATGACGAGTGTGGGTGTGTTTTGAAGCAATTTCTTCACCGTCATACCCGCCTCGCCCGCCGCCAGTGTTTTGTGGGTAAATGAGCACCGCATGGTCTAGGGTCAGTATGGAGGGATCCAAGCTGATGCACGTTGACCTGGACAGTGCGCGCAGACGGTTTCGTTCGAGAGAAACTATGCTCGGCAGCATTTCTTCATCAAGAACATGTGTGCACATCAGTGTGGGCCTCACGGTTTGAGTATTGTTTCAAGGGACTCATGGTCCGACCGGCCAGAGAGCTTCGACGCACTGGTCCCTCCAGGTGACGGGACATTTGCTTGAAAAGTGCCACCATGAGCCTCTCACTGCTGAACTTCGACTTCTAGACTTCTGAATGACGATTGCCATGCTCTGTCCTTTGGCCTCGTTGGAGACCCCAGACTATGGTCTGGGCACTGGCACAGTATCTGTTATACTCCTCAAAGCACAGGACCGTTCCGGACCCCCCCCCTAACCATTCCAACCTGCATTGGTGACTGACAGGAAATTTAGGTTTTTCTACAAATTTTTAGCCAACTATTTACCGGAAACGCATCGCAGGTTTTGAGGATCCCCCCAACAGCACCCCTCTGAACCCCTTTTGAAAGCATTTGAACATGGGACAGAGTCGAATACAGTGCCCTCCTTGCTGATGGATGTGTGTGGATGTGGATCAATTGAAGATTTTCATGCCGTGTGACGGGAGTTTGGGGGTAGAAGCAGTATGGTCGCTAGTAAAACCGAGTAATAATAGAATTAGATTTATAGATTTATTCTTTTGTAGGTTGCGGTCTTACTAGGTAGATGGTTATTTTACTACACTTTCATTTTTCAGGAGTTGTGTAGCCTTTCTTGATTCCTCCCCACTCTGGGGATCTCGAGATGGCAAGGGCTATGCAGCCTTTTTTATTCCTCTCCTTTTGGGGTCCCGAAACAGCAGCGGTTATGTGCCCTTTTTGATTCTTCCCCGTTGTGAGGTCCCCGACCCATGCCTCACCCATCATGTCCCATTGGACACTCAAAGGTGTCTTTGCTTGCCACCAATAGAACAACACACACAAACAACGTCATTCTGGCGGCATCTGTGACATACACAGGTACAACATCCCCCAAGTGGTAAATCATATCGTTGGGTGCAAGGCATGAGATGATTTGCTGAAAGAAAGGACATAGTGGAAGAAGTTCTATGGCCTTTAGCAAATCCACCTCACAGAGAATTGCCCCTAACCCTAACCCTAGCAAGTGGCCCTCGAGTGGGCTGATGTTGCCGATCAATAGGGCCTATGGACACCCAATAGGGGGCCTAATTGGTGCTACACTGCTCCCCATGGGTCTCTATGCACTCCCATTGTGACCAAATGATCACTCAAGCTTGGCCCAAGGGTCCCTGTGGGTGGTTGGAGGCACAACAAAAGTGATTGACTCAATATTGTTCAGCAGGAAATGTATTTGCTTTTACTGCTCATTTGGCGTACTGAATGTTCTTTGTGTTGTTGAAGACGAAAGAGAATGCAGACACCTCATTTGTCGGGGGAGCACCTGACATGGCGTGCACTGCGCAGCTATTTGGCAATGTCCACGGGACAGGTGTTGTGTTGTCGTTTGGATTGGGGCCACAACAGGCTCAGGGCCATCTCAAAGATTATGGAGTGGCTGCCCATTGTGTTGTGCTCTTGATTGTGCTGTGTTTTTGCGGAGGAGGGGTATCTATACAATTTTTGTCGCCAAAGTGTTTGCTCTCCCCATGGGCCATTTTGAGAGGGGGTGAAAATCAGGACGTTCCAGGTGTACTGGTTGCAAAAGTAGTGCACGGTGTGCACACGGCACAAATACTCCCGCTTCATCTAATCCGTTGCCGAGAGTGCAGAGAAGATATGGGAAAAAGAATCAAACATCGCAAAAATTCTCGGTGATTTCGATTTAAAGAAGAATAAAAAGGCACCGTGTGTGTTTGCTGGGGAGGAAGTGGGTGTTGAGAGTGGCGCGTGACAGACGGCCACCAATGCGTGGCCAAAAATGATGCACATCCTGGAAGGGACTGCTCAGTTGTCACCGTTTTTGCTTGTACAAAGCAGAATCAGAGCACGGCATAGCAGTATTTTACGGGGAGCAATGGCTCAGTCTTTGCCTGTGAGTCATATTTCTGCAGCGCTTGATCCTCGTCTTTGTTCCATATCTTGAACCTTGCAGGCTTCAAACTACCCCCACACAATGCCAGTCATCTTCCTTGGGACGCTGCTGTTCGTGGTGCTTGGGGCGCTTGGGTTCTTTGGAGCCTCCGCTTGTGGGAAGATGTCCGGGCTGGGCCGATACATTGCAGTCACCACTGCTTTCTGCTGTTGGACTGCGTGGGTGATCGTGTACATGTCCCAGCAGTACCCGTTGATCGTTCCCCTCCGCAAGGTCGGCGACGCTTCAGTACATGTGAACACAGAAGTTGGGCGCCATAAGACAGACCATCACGAGATGTAAGAAGACAGCGGCACATTTTTCAGGGGTTCGAGGAGACTGTTGGAATGCAGCTCCATGGGCAGCAGCTGTTCACTGTAGTTTGACCTAATGCTCCGCCTGACCGTCATTGTTGTGCTTGCCAGTTGCACGTGGCATGGAAGACTGTTGAAAATGTTGTGCTCCCACTGTATGGCCGCAGGTGTTGCATCAAATGCTCTTGGAGGCATGCTGTTCTTCTCGATCAACTGCTCTGAATCTGTTTGAATGGTGACAAGTTGGGAAATCAGGTGCTGAGGTGCTGAGATGGACCATCCAGAGGCCGCTAGGAAATAACCAAAACCATTAACAACCCATCAGGAAAGAACGGCAACCATCCAGGACCCATCAGGAAATAGCACTAACCACCTAGAATCCACCATGAACATCCACTAGGAAGCAGTAGCAAGGGGCCTCATACCAAATTTTTTCTTCATTTCTAAGGAGCAATACCAAATTTTTCCCCCCCTGGTACAGACTTGGAGGTGTTGGGGGGACCCCGATTGCATCAACATAGCACAAGTGCAGAAAAACCACCACATAAGACTGATGCATTTTCTTTGGGGACTAGCACCCCCAACCGGCAAAAGTTTTGCTCCCCCCAAGGGTGTTCAGCAGTTGCAGTCCACTCTGAATGCCTTCTTTTGGCCACGTGTTCTGCCCCTTGAGGAAGGGTCTTCACAATGCACTGTGGACAATGTGTGCAAATCATCACGCACATTGTGTACCTTACTACTATTGGGGACGGGGGCATTGTTTTGTGTTATATTTGAGCTCTCCATTGAAGATTATTTCAATACTCAGCCACAACTGCCCACGCTCACATGATGGTGAATGCCGTTCGCTTCTCGGAGCTGGAAATGAAGGCAGTAGAGTGCAAAACAAAAGGAGGCTTCAAACGATCAGGCCCTATCAATGCCCTCGATCCCATCCTATCCCATCCCAGACTGCCATCGAGGTTTCATTGGCAACAGGTCACAGTACGTGCTCACATCTAGCACCCCATGTGTGACAACAGGCTTGCGCACCAATATCCCCCTCCTCAAAGGCACTTTCGCTGACGCCGCTTTTTTTGTTTTAAGGTCAGGACCTGTGGGTTGGTGGCTGTGAGACGAAATTTCGTTCGCCCGGAGAGTCCACTCAACAGAATGTTTGTGGCTGAGAGGGCGTGTGGGCTTTTTTTTGACAACCCTTGGAGGAATAAGGCCTTTTCTGTACATGTGCATGCGCAGTTCAGTATTTTCATATGAGAATTGTTTTGTGGTCTGTTGGTCTGCCAAGGAGGCTTGTCATCAAGCATTGCGTTTTGTCGCAACACGCCAGAAGAAAATGGGGCTGCAAAGTTGACTGTGGTCTGGTCCAACAACGGCCCGTGATCGCGGTCTTGTCCAATGACAGCCCACTGATCACATGGCGCCTTTTAACCCTAAAGCAGTCTCACACGCACCGCATGATCAGACTTTAAAATATTGCTGGTTGTGGCACAAGTGGGGGATTGGTACCCTGCAAATTCAGGGCATGCCATTTTTGCATTCATCTTGCTGTTTCTGAGGAATATTTTGAGGGATGACGGTTGTGGAGGTGTTGGTTCAGAGGGGTATAGTCTCACATACCCCATAGTGCATGCACAGTGCATGGGTCCCCTTGGTGTAGTCAGAGGCAATTTCATGGTCCACACGTCAAGAGAGCGGAACTGTGAACAAACTCTAACACAGTTTCAGTCCCAAAAATGGCAAATGACACGGCTTCAAAGGGAATGCCATGCACGTAGTGCACGCGCAGTGCAAAGTTTGGATGTCGGCAAATACTCGAACCCTAGTTTCGGCCCCACTTCACAAGTTTTTGGTTCCGTACCAGGGTTTTTTTTAGCTTCCTAAGCATTTAGGATGTGGCATATTTGAATTGTCAACAATTTTTCCCCATTTTCAACCACCTGCACCTCCCTACTTAGGCAGTTTTTCTGTCAGGTTGTTTTCAATGAGTGCCATGGATGGGCATGACATGCAACCACTTTCCGACTCCCATCAGCCTCACGCCTCTACAGAGGAGAGGATTGCTAAACAAGCCAGAGAAATTCAGCAGCTACGCAAGCAGCTGGCCAGGCATCAGTCAAGGAAGGTCTGACCCTCCCTCCCCTGTCTGTGCCGGAGTTGAACAAGGCTCTCAAACGACCCTAGCCGCAGTGGATGAGATTTATCGTGTCTAACTTGAAAGCCTATGTCAGGCTGAGGGCTGCAGAAGTCGGCGAGGTCCCACGGCCAGCGGAGTTCAAGGGCATAGTTGTACTTTACAAGGCTAAGTGGCTTGTTCATAATGACAGTTGATTGCCAAGTTTGAAGGCAGTTTCGTTGTTCTCATGTGGGCTTTGCTGCTTCGCCGTGCTACTAGACTGGTGACAGGTATTCTTGGGTGAGTATCTCAGCCTTTGCGTGCACAGTATGCACGCAGTGCGCACACAGTGCAAGAACTTGGCCAAAGTGGGCGCACTGTGTGTCTTTTGGGAGGTTGTCTGCAGAGCTTCGGCTCCTGTAGGGTGAGAGATGGAACACTCTGCACGGAGGGAAAGGGGATCTGCAAATGGAGAAGTGTGCGGGCGTCATGGCCATGTTTTTCACTGAACCCGATTCCATCACAACGCCGGCTGAAATGGAAACATTTTTGCGCCTCGTGCCACGGGCGTGATGGCAAAATCAGGTCCAGCCATTGGGCCAGCCCAGGGCCCCATCAAGGACTACAAGGCATATCAAATGGTGGGATCCATTCGAGTAACGGCAGAGCCATTTACGTTTGGCGTCCTGTGCCTCATGGGGGGAACGTTAGCGCGCCGGGCGCGCGCCGGGCATCTTTTGTGACCCGTGCCCTGCCGGTGGACTGTTGCTGTTGATATGTTGGGCAACAGTATATAGATTTGCTCCTTGGCCCCCGGGACATCAGCAGATGTTTTGATTTGGGATGGGTATGGACCTTCTCGTACCCGAGGTGATTTCTTTGATTTCAAAGTTGGGGGCCATGATGGTGCTTATAAGGGCCGGATTCATGTCATTGTGCCTCTCATTGGAAGAAAGAATGGCACTTTGACAGCCCGCCAACAATGCTACAATGACGTGCACGGGTGGTATAGGGCACGCATTGAGCAGCTGTTTGCTCAGTTGTGGCACGCAAGATGAGGCAGAGGATGAGGCAGAAGTGTGTGTGTTGTGTTGCCACAACGCTCCACCGTCGCAGTTTGTGATGAGTGTAAGGAGCACTATTGTACTGAATGTATTGACACCCACACTTGTGGGACCAATGTTATGATGCAGCTCTACTGTTCGCGATACCTCAATAACGCCTATCGCTTCTACTGGAGATCGATGCGGTTGTGCTATCCTAACCCCCCATTCTCCCAACTTGCTTGTTGACCAAGATCGCCCTCAAAGGAGCGAGAGTGGTACTGTGTACCCCAGTTTGCAACTTTCTTGAGCTGGGGCAGTTTGGGTCACCTAATTCTAAGGGCGTTTCCAAGGGGTGTACTTAGGGGCTCTTCGGGGGGGACATAGTCTAAAAGTAGCGCGCCGGGCGCGCGCCGGGCAAACATTCCCCCATGGATGGGGCATTTGATTGAACCATTTCTACAGGCAGATGCTCAGGGCTGCAACCAAACAAAGTCACGCACACCATGCAACTGGTCAATGCAGGCTTGAAGCAGAGCAACATGGATTGAGCCGGCAGACACCAGGTTGAAGCCAATTGGCCAATGGGTTGCTTTCCAGACTAGCAACTGTGCCATGGGCTCGGTGGGAGTTGTACACCCACCTCGTTGCCCCCCATCCCCGTTCCAGAAAGAAAAAACATGCCCCCCCACCAGGCGCTCCCTCCGGAACAAAGAATCATGGCCTTGGTTTTACCCTAAAATCACCAGTTTTGTCCGCTGCGCTGTTTCTTGGCACTACAGTGTTAGTGGGCATGCATGGCTATTTTGCTCTGAAAACCCTGAGGACACATGGTGGTCACAGTGTATGTGATGCCTCGGCACAAAAAACCCACAAGGGTTACACCACATTTGCAAACAGTGGAATTTGAGGAGCACACTCAGGCGAAACCCCACAAAAGTAAGAAACACGCGGGGCGCTTACCTGTGAGGCCTGACACCAACCCTCCCCCCACCCCCCTCTGGACCCCCCAACCCATACTAGTCAGCACTTGGTTAGAACTGGCAACTTGGGCGCTAGCAGCGCCCGGAAATTTTTTTTGAGCCTAGAAAATTTGCAAAACACTTGATTCCAAGCCTTTGCTGATTCACATGATTCACAGGTACATCTGTTGGAATATGGTACTGTTTTTCATTTCTTGTGAGTGGTAAAACCAATTTCACCCCAATTGTGTATATTCAAAATGCTGAGAATGAAATGGGGAATTCAAAAATGCCCACAAAACGGAGAAAAATCACCTCGAAGAGGGTTGTTAGATCAAGCGCAGGTGCGTACGCCATATACCCCCCTTTTTGGGGGTCATTCGCGTACGATACCCCAAGGTATGGTACCGGATGTCCAACCCCTTGTAAAATCATCATTTTAGGAGAGAAAATGATCCCCCAATGAATTTTTCGTTTTTGACCCCTTTACCCCCCCGTACCCGGGTACCCCTTTTTGGGGGGGTGGGTGGGGGGGGGGGGTGTCGGGGGGGGGGGTCAAAACTACTTTGCGTATTGTGGCTGCTGTGTGTGGAATTGGACCCAGGTCCGGGGCAACTTTTTTCTTGTACATGGATCCCCTAACCCATGGTGGGGGTCCCGGGTCCGAACTCCGGGTACCCCTGGTCGCCCCCCCCTATGGGCCCTTGCTAGTGAGGACTTAGCCGTTTTCACGATGGATAAGGCTGTTTAGTGACACCTGCAAGATTTCCGAAATTGGACTTTTTCGGAAACCCTTCTGTCGCCCCTGGGATGCGTTTGGGTGATGATTTAGTGACAATACGGGTACTTGAGCACCCATGGGGACCCACATAGTGGCCGCCAAGCCCATCTAGTCCGAGCCATGGCCCCCCCAAAAGCCCCGAAATTTGCCGTTGTGTAGGCTATTTAGTGATACCTGCAAGATTTCCGCAATTCGACTTTTTTGGAAACCCTTCTGTCGCCCTTGGGATGGGTTTGGGTGATGATTTAGTGACAATACGGGTACTTGAGCACCCATGGGGACCCACATAGTGGCCGCCAAGCCCATATAGTCCGAGCCATGGCCCCCCCAAAAGCCCCGAAATTGCCGTTGTGTAGGCTATTTAGTGATACCTGCAAGATTTCCGCAATTCGACTTTTTTGGAAACCCTTCTGTCGCCCTAGGATGGGTTTGGGTGATGATTTAGTGACAATACGGGTACTTGAGCACCCACGGGGACCCACATAGTGGCCGCCAAGCCCATATAGCCCGAGCCATGGCCCTCCAAAAAGCCCCGAAATTGGCGTTGTGTAGGCTATTTAGTGACACCTGCAAGATTTCCGAAATTGGACTTTTTTGGAAACCCTTCTGTCGCCCTTGGGATGGGTTTGGGTGATGATTTAGTGACAATACGGGTACTTGAGCACCCACGGGGACCCACATAGTGGCCGCCAAGCCCATCTAGCCCGAGCCATGGGCCCCCCAAAAGCTTCAAGATTGCTGTTGTAGGTGGTTCAATGGCCTTTTGGTGTGGTGCACAAACTGCTTCAGCAGTTTTCCACCCTCTACCCCGGGGGGGGCGACCCCTCGGTTCTGGACGCCAACTACCCCCCCAACTGACTGTTGGCCGGAGGCCCTTGGGGGGGGGGGGGGGATTGGAGGGGGGGTCTAGGAGGGGGCTCGGGGGGGGGGGGGGGCTCCGGGAGGGGTGGGTTGGGGGGGGGTCCAGGTGAGGTGATTTGGGGTGGTGGGGGGGGGGGGGGGCACAGGCTCCCCTTACCTCCCCTTGCCCTCCCTCTAACCATAGCATCACCATAAACCTAACCCTAACCTTTGCAGCCAGTTGGTTTGGCCATGCCAGCCATGTTGATTGGGCTGAACAAGATCCCTCCAATTTCGTTCATGGCTGCTTTGCCACATCATTGCTCTCCATTTTGGACCCCAACACTCACTCTGACCCTAGCCTAGGGTGAGAGCCAGGGCTAGGGTTAGGGCTACGGTCACCGAGCTGGCGGAACCAGTCTTGGTTTTATAACCCTTTTTAGTGTCTAGGGTGGACCTACCAGGTTTAGCAGCAAGCCAGCAAGCAGCAAGCAAGCAAGCAGCAAGCAAGCAGCACGCGCGAAATGGGCCAAAATCAGAACTCCGTCGTGGTGCTTCAAATTCGGGTGAAATTTTGGTGGATGATACCTATGGGTGTGAAGTACAATCACACAAAGTTTGAGCAAGAAACTCAACGGTGGCGGCCGGGAACGGGATTCGCAAGTGGCGGACCTCAGTTTCAAAAACTGCAGTTTAGGGCCAAAAACAGCCATTTTTGGGCCAAAACAGCCCCGGAACACATTCAAAACGGCCAAACGAAGGGAAACGGTGGGTACACTCTATGTGCGGCTTGACTTCTCCGTGTCAACGAGCTCTTTGCGGCCCTCTAACTCCATGATACATCCCGGAAACGGCCCAAAAAGGCCCCCAGAAGCTCCAAATGCCGACAGCCACAAACCAAGAACACGCCATATCTTTGGCTACATGGCTCAAAATGCGATTCCGAGGGCACCTACTGCACCCGCAACCCCCCACTTTTTGTGGTTTCCACCCCTCAAAATTGCCTAAACGGACGCCTAGACCCATACCTAGGCCCACTAGGCTGCGGCAAGCAGCAAGCTCAAGCCCAAACAGGTGGGTGCCCAAATGGGTCAACAGGGTCCAGTAGGGGCAAAAAGATGACTTTTCTCAAAAATGATCCTATACCATGTGCGAAGGTAAAACGAGTGTTTTTGGACCGTTTTGAGCTTGTGGTGGGCCATTTTGGTCCTCCGAAAATCCCAAAATGCCGTGAAAATGGACTGTTTTGGGACCTAAAATGGGTCAAAAATGGGTCAAAAACGCATTTTTCCAAAAATCATCCTAGACCATTTGGGGTGCACAAACGGGTGAAATGAGCCCATTTTGAGCCCATTTTGGGGGTATTTTGGCCCCTCAGATGTCCAAAAAGTCTTGAAAGTGGGCCTTGTGGTGAAGGGATTCACTTGCAAGCTGATTTCACTT
Source organism: Eutreptiella sp. 'Long Island Sound 2002' (assembly GCA_964036045.1). NCBI lineage: Eukaryota > Euglenozoa > Euglenophyceae > Eutreptiales > Eutreptiaceae > Eutreptiella > Eutreptiella sp. 'Long Island Sound 2002'. The sequence goes on from OZ038378.1 coordinate 172,323,004, forward strand.
TGTCAAGAGCTATCAATGTGTGAATCATTGTTGATGTCCCTCACCAATCATAGGTGATGTTTCCTGCCCCACCAGCTCGGTCCCAATATTCAGTCTTGATTAGGGTTAGGGTCACCGAGCTGGTGGAACCAGTCTTGGTTTTATAACCCTTTTTAGTGTCTAGGGTGGACCTACCAGGTTTAGCAGCAAGCAGCAGCAAGCAGCAAGCAGCAGCACGCGCGAAATGGGTAAAAATCAGATTTCCGTCGTGGTGCTTCAGATTCGGGTGAAATTTTGGTGGATGATACCTATGGGTGTGAAGTACAATCACACAAAGTTTGAGCAAGAAACTCAACGGTGGCGGCCGGGAACGGGATTCGCAAGTGGCGGACCTCAGTTTCAGAAACTGCAGTTTAGGGCCAAAAACAGCTATTTTTGGGCCAAAAAAGCCCTGCAACACATTCAAAACGGCCAAACAAAGGGAAAGGGTGGGTACACTCCACGTGCCGCTTGACTTCCCCGTGTCAACGAGCTCTTTGCGGCCCTCTAACTCCATGATATGCCGCGGAAGCGGCCCAAAAAGGTCCCCAGAAGCTCCAACTGCCGATAGCCACAAACCAAGAATAGGCCATATCTTTGGCTACATGGCTCAAAATGCGATTCCGAGGGCACCTACTCCACCCGCAACCCCCCACTTTTTGTGGTTTCCACCCCTCAGAATTGCCCAAACGGACGCCTAGACCCCAATAACTAGGCCCACTAGGCTGCGGCAAGCTGCAAGCTCAAGCCCAAACAGGTGGGTACCCAAATGGGTCGACGGGGTCCGAAAGGGGTAAAAATATGACTTTCCGCAAAAATGATCCTAGACCATGTGCGACGCTAAAACAAGTGTTTTTGGACCGTTTTGAGCTTGTGGTGGCCCATTTGGGTCCTCCAAAAATCCCAAAATGCCTTGAAAATGGGCTGTTTTGGGACCAAAAATGGGTCAAAAATGGGTCAAAAACACATTTTTCCAAAACTCATCCTAGACCATTTGGGGTGCACAAAAGGGTGAAATGAGCCCATTTTGAGCCCATTTTGGGGCATTTTGGCCCCTGAGAAGTCCAAAAAGCCTTGAAAGTGGGCCTCGTGGTGATGGGGTTCAGGTGCATTTCACTTTGTCAAGAGCCATCAATGTGTGAATCATTCTTGATGTCCCTCACCATTCATATCTAATGTTCCCTCCCCCACCAGCTGGGTCCCAATATTCAGTCCTGATTAGGTGTAGGGATAGGAGTAGGCTGAGGGTTGGGGGTGGGTGTTAGAGTCAAGGTTGGGTTTAAGGATAGTGTTGGGGTGCAAATCGGACAAAATTTTCCTTAGGGCACCTTTGGTGTTCATGGAGCATCGGGCGCCTTAGGCGCCCATGGATGCCTGACGGCGACACCTTTGGCAACTAACTGTTGGCCGAAGGCCCCTAGGGGGGGGGGGGGGGGCAGGGGTAGTTGGCGTCCTAGGACCCGCGGAGTCGCCCCCCCCCCGTGCCCTCTACAGGTCAAAAATGGAAATTTTTGCAAAACATTTTTTTGATATTGTGACCACTTACAATGATGAAATATGCTATGTAAAGCATGTTTTAGCCCTCTTTTACGTTTTTTTCACCCTATTTGGGTGTTGGGGGGGGGGTCTCCCAAGGGGTGTAGGGCACAACCTGCTTATGCAGTTTTCCCGCCTCGGCAGCTCAAAAATGGAACTTTCCGAAACTGATTTTTTTGATACTTTGACCATCCAAAATCATCAAATATCCTATGCAAAGCATGTTGTAGCCCCTCTTTATGCATTTTTCACCCTATTTGGGTGTTGGGGGGAGGGGGGGGGCTCCCAAGGGGTCTAGGGCACAACCTGCTTATGCAGTTTTTCCGCCTCGGCAGCTCAAAAATGGAAAATTCCAAAACTGGTTTTTTGATAATTTGACCATCCAAAATGATCAAATATCCTATGCAAAGCATGTTGTAGCCCCTCTTTATGCGTTTTTAACCCTATTTGGGTGTTTGGGGGGGGGGGGCTCCCAAGGGGTCTAGGGCACAACCTACTTATGCAGCTTTCCCGCCTGAGCAGCTCAAAAAAAGGCTGTCCCTCTCCCCTCTTCGAGGTGCCTTGCCGAAGGCAATAGAATTTTCGACATCCCCCCCCCCACCCACCCACCCCACCCCACCCACCCCCCTCCCAGACCTCCTCCGCCCACGCCGCGGGGGTTGGTGTCTAGAACTGAACAGCAGACCCCCCTATGGTAAGGAAAAAGTTCCCAAGGTGAGCCCCAAAAGCGTCACAAAGATGCAAGAGGTACAAAGCATATGTCCAAACGATGCTCCAACAGATGCACAGCCTACACAAAGTTTTTGCCGAAAAATTGATGACATTTCGAGTTCTTGGCCCCCCTCGGCATGTATCACCCCCCCCCCTTGCCCCCCAGAATGAAGAAACCCCCCTCCAAGCCCCCCCCCTCCCCCCTTTGGAAGTGAGAATCGTGGCCCAGGCGAACGACATGGGGGGGGGGGGATGAGTTGAACCTCATAGGTAACATTGAAAAACAGTTCCCCACCGGAGCCTCAGACAAATGATCTGAGAGCACACGCAAATGGTAGCCCCTGTTGTGGCTGGGTACTAAGCTACAATGCACTTTCATGAAGTACCACAGATGAGGCCAAAAGGTCTTGCAAGTGTACTACGCCACTGCCACACCATCTGAGACCGTGGCTGGACAAAACAAAATTGCAAGCTTCTGGCTCTATTGAAAATAGCACTTTCCATGCAGCATCACTCACTGGTCATACTTGATCATCCACAGACACCTAGTCCCAATCGCATGCCCAAACAATTTCTCACTGGGTTGAAAATGGGATGAGGCCTCCCACGAGGAGCCAATGTGGGCAGGGTGTATGCTCCAAGTGCAATCGGGGAAGGCCCGAGGACCCGACATGGCCCGTAGATGGCTGCATAGACATCACCAGGTACCAACACCTTGGTGAGGCCAACCAACGCACCCTATGCTACGTCATGTGTGACCCTTGTATTAGCCGACAAGTGGGCAAACCGGGGTAGGGTGATGCTCCTCCTCAAAGATCCCAGCCGGCCAGTCGAGGAGGCCAACATCCGGGGTATCACGGTCTCCCGGCACATCTCCATCCCACACATCGCGTAGAATGCCCACAGCATTCTACGCGGAGGCCTCCCAAGTGTATGAGTGTGCCCAGGGGGGGCCTTACCTAGTAGGGGGGATGAAAGGCATATCCCTCCATGAGGTTGTATCATAGCCTAGGATGGCTACCCTGTGGTGGGCAGCCACATAGGGTTGGGCACCAAGGACCACCTCTTCGCCCACACGGAGGGGTACAAGTACACAGTGCTGCTAGGGCCCCTACAAAGTCGGATGGTGGAGCAGCTACTAGACATCCCCCAGGGCACAATACGGGGCGTACATGTGGGGGCCACAATGGCCATCCCCTTCATCAAATACATGGGCATGGCCTAAGGGGCGTACACAATCACCCCGATGGCTCAACGTATGATAATGTGGGTAAATGACACCATCACGGTCCTCGCCGGGGGAGAGGACAGACCCATACAAGGGGTCCTAGTGGACCAGCACACCTATTTCAAGGGGGTGTTTTCTGTCTCAGCGCCAGATAAGAAAATCCACCACGGTTCCACCAAGGACGTGTTGCCCCTGCGCCCCGGCTCTAGCGGCAAGCAATGCACATGTGGGGAACTCCTAGGTCACCAATAGCCCAGGGGTCAAGGAGAGGGCATTGCAGCACTCGAGAGAGCTTCCGCCGGCCCCGGTCCTTCAATACATGGGGATTGATATACACCTCCAGGGGCAGCCCACAAGCTCGCACAACATCTCAGCCATCAAGGCAGAAATAAGGGTCCAAATGAAACCCCACCGCATGGCCCCCGGTGCGCAATGATGGTCCTCGAGGCCAAGGTCCCACCGAAACTCTATGTTGTGGCAAGCATCTACCGCCGCACAGCAACATTCCAGCAAGCCAATGACGCACTCATGGTGCGTTGTTGGAAGCACATCATGGGCATCTCCCGCCATGCCCACACGGAATCGCTATGGGGACCCTAGAGGGATGGTTGTATGGGGCCCCACCGCTCGGAACACTCATGGCAGATGGCGGTGGCCCAGGAGTGGGTTCAGCAAGGCGCATGGGCCAAGGACCACTTTAGGCAAGCCCAAGAGGCGTCTTTGGTGGAGCACCACACCAAAAGGGGGGGATGCCCCGCCATACTCACCCCGGGCTAATAGACCCACCACCAGCACTACCCCCATTTGTTGCGCCACCTGCAAATGGTAGTGGACCAAGTGGGCCCGCCAATGGTTGTGATGGTAAGCACCGCATGGCGCGCATGGGACACCCACTCCCAATAGTGTTGTCCCGGCGGTGTGCAGTGCCATACCACCGTGGGGCCCTCCGTTTTTGCACAAGCGGAGCATTTGAAAACATCATCCTCGGTATATCGGCAGCATAAAGAAAAAAACAACTTTTTATAAAGACACAGCACACAACGCACACAACACCAGGCACACTACAAACAGCACATTGAGCAAAACTACAAATCATAAGCGATCTGGAAGATGCTAGCTTGGAGTTGTGGGAGCGTAGCCACCTGCAGGTGCTTATGTAGGCACACATACAAGGGGGGTTCCACATACACCTAGATGTCCCAGAGGCTCCCCGATAGCCTTTTTCGCTAGGCGTCGCTAGGGAGGTTATTGACGGGTTGCTCACACGCTGGGAGCACCACCACCCATCCTAGCGTGGCCATGAAGGTAGACAACCTGCTCCCGGGTGGTTTTCGCCTCACGGCCTCCGATGACTGCCATGGACCACGTAGTGCCCCACCTAGGGCATTGAAATCCCCCAAGGGGTGATACACCAGTGCAAGGGCCGCTGAGTAGACCACCAGGGGTAGTTGGATGTGGGTGACGTCGCCATACGCGGTCTGGTGCGTAGTCACCACCGAGGGGATGTCTAGCCGTGTCTGCCCTCGTTGTGGGCGGGGCCCGAGTACGAGGATGGGGGTCGTGCCCGTACAGCGGCCCGGGAGCCATGCCCAGCCACCGGAGCCATGGATCGAGCTCCGAAAGGAGATGGTGGCCACCACGGGCCATGATCAATGGGGTTGTCATAGGTGCTAGATTGCGAGCCTGCCGTAGGCACCGTACGCACTTGCCAAGAACGCGGGCATTGTGGGGACGGCATACACCACCTATATGCGCAGACCCTGGGGGTAGAGCGCTCAACATAGTGGTCACGCCTTCACACTGATCACCGCCATCAATGTGCGGGTGAACGCCGCGACCAAGGAGGAGCCGCAAGCGGACCTCACCGAGATGCTGCGCCGCCCCTACACTTTTCTGCTAGCAGTGATTTTCCGGGACCATTGCCAGCTGGCCCCACCAACTTGCAAGAGCAGTTGCAGGAGCATGTGGCAATCCTCGCTTGGGTGCAATGCGAGCACCGATGGGGACCAAACTACAAGCTAGGCCTCGGCCTGCCTTTGAGCTAGTTCACCCGTGACCAACAGCGGCACTTGGTAGCCCATAGGATGCGCAATCTCCCCACCATGATGGTGTTAGCGGAGCGCTCCAAGCACACAAACATCTGGGTGTGCACGCAGTCCTTGCTGTGCGGAAGTAGCCTGAAAACGGCCCGTCACCTGTCGGAATGCATGGTGCAATCCCATGAGTGGTGACCGTCCCGCCAACGCCCGCACACATGGCTAAGCACCTACGTAGGGCCACGGGCATCACAAGTGCAAAGCCAATGCTGGGACTCAGCAATCCTCAAGCAGTAGTTGGCAGCCATCGCATGCCATTCCTGCGGGCAGCGCATACGGGGCTGGTGGGACCGCACGATATGGGGACGGATTTCATCCGACAAGTACTGTGGGAGTCATAGCAGGTGTGGCTGGCCACGCCAGAGCTCGAGAGGGCTGCATCGAAAGGGGGTCCCAAGGGCGGTCCTAGGGGGGAGCCTTAAGCGCAGTGCGCGCGCAGTGCAACTATTTGGGCATCTGGCCGTACTAGAGACCCATACTTTGAGATACTAGGGGCACCGAGGGGTATCATGGTGACCCCTAGCGGAGGTTTTGACTTCTGATTTTTCCACTACATGCTTGCCCGGAGGTTTGCTCTTTTATGTCCAGATTTATAATGCCTGCTGGATGTATTTTGGATATCACCGAGGTTATGTCGCTAGTTTTGGACTACTGGATTGGTGAGTTTGGATCACCTAATTCTAAGGGCGTTTCCAAGGGGTGTGCCGGGGGGCTCTTCGAGGGGAACATAGTCTAAAAGTAGCGCGCAGTGCGCGTGCAGTGCAAGGATTCCCCCTAGACTAAGGGGGCGCACTTAGCGTTGTGCGCGCGCAGTGCAACTATTTGGGTGTCTGTGATACTAGGGGTATGATTGTTGTTTGAGAGTAGGTTTTGATGCTTCTTCCATGTTGGGGACATGGCATTTTTGGATTTTCACCTAGTTTCACCCATATCCACCCTTTTTCACACTTTTTTGCTCATTTCCACCACATTCATTCGTTGCTAGGTTGATTTCTCCCCGCCATCGGGACCCCAAAAAGGCAGGGTTTCGATGGCACACACTCATTTCTATGCCCTATGTTGTATCTGTGCACAGCGGAGAACCATTTCATCTCAAGAGGACAAGCACGCATCGGGCGGCCAAAGATTCCATTGGGAAGTGGAAGCATTGAAGCAAGATCCATTAGTGGATACAAGGACGCTATTAAAGCTCGTGTGAGTACCATGTATGTTCGTGAAAGGGCGTTCATGGGTCAGATAATATGCAAATTTGCCCCATCTCAACCTCCATCGCTAAAAATGGTGCCAAAATGGTCCCATTATGCATGATGTCTTATGTGAAGGAAAGGTAGCTTGCATCTGTCTTGAGCTACGGTTGTTTGGATCACCTAATTTTAAGGGCGTTTGGAAGGGGTGTGCTTGGGGGCTCCTCGGGGGGTGCAAGCGCAGTGCAAGGACGCCCCCTAAGGCCGCCGTACGTGGCAACGACCCCTGCCCTGTCACAGGTGCGCAGCACACAACACACAATGCGCACTAAGACACACAGTGATCCCTTTCTGCATTACCCGTATGCAAGACCTCGCGGCCATTACCATTTGGTAACAGCGCCTTTGGCACACCACACCACAGCACACCAGATCACACAAACACATCACACAGCATGTTCATTTTGTCACAGTCCATTTATTCTTGGGTGTGAGGATGTTGTAGCACCAGCCCACCCAATGACCAGCCACAGCCATGACCCGCTGGTCAAGCTGTATGACTCAGGGATGGACCAGAAGGACAAAATGCAGAAGAGACATATGGAAGCGCTGCGGCAGCAGCGCCTGCAGGAAGAGAGTGTTCTGAAGGAGTGCACTTTCACCCCCGAAGTCAATGCCGGTGCCAAGGTCCAGGCGCGCTGGGGCACTGTTTTCCAACGGTTGGCTGAGCCCAAGTCGGGCGACACGCCCTCAGCGTCCGCAGGTGCCCAGAAGGAGCCCACCACCCGGAAGGTCAAGAAGTCACCGCCGCAGCGCATGCGCCATGAGGCGCTTTCAGAGAAGGTGGGGGTTGTAGACCGCGATCCTGCGATGGTCAACCCGCAGTGCACGTTCCAACCGCAGATCTCGGACGCGGCTAAGCGCATGCATCGCGGCGGCAATGTGTTTGATCGTCTGTACAAGGCAGGCCGCAGGAGGAGGACTGGGGATGGGGAGGAGGAGTGGGAGGACGAGGAGGAGGAGGAGGAGGAGGAGGAGGAGGAGGAGGAAGAGGAAGAGGAAGAGGAGGAGGAGGAGGAGGAGGAAGTGCCGCCCCCACGGCGGCCGGCCCCCGTGCAGCGGACCCGCAGCCTTCCGAGTGCAGCTGCGGTGCGCAGCTCTTCTCAGCGGGCCCCGCCTCCTCCCGCGCGCGCCATGCCCACTGCCGCCGCACCCACCAGTCGACCCGCCGGCGGGTACCGGGCCGTCAGCAGCAGCGGGTATGGGCAGCGCGCCCCCAACCCCGGCCCAAGTCGCGTGTCCAGGGCGCCGGTCACCGCCGGTGGGGTCACCCTCGGGTTCTCGAACGTCGTTGTGCCCCCCGGTCTGACCCCGCCGCCCAGCACCGGCGCGCGCGGACCACCGCCCGCGCCGGCGGACACGGGGCCCGGCCTCGCCCGGACCTCCTCCAGCAAAAGCGACGCTGGCAAAGGGGCCTGGGCCGACGCAAGCTCCGGGCGGGACCGGCCTGAGGGGGGCCGGCCCGCCGCCACCACCGGGCGCGGGCCGAGCTTCACCTCCCCGAAGGCGCGGTCCGCTCCGGTGGCGCCGAGGGCCGCAGTGCGGCCGGAGCCCCGGGAAAGACCGCCCCCGACCGCCGCGGCGGCCGGGGCCCGGCCGCGCTCCCCCGTGACTGCGGCGCCCGTACCGGACCGGCGGCCATGGGGGGCCGCCCCCGTGCGGGGCCAGGGCCCCGGGGCCGGGCCGGGCCCGGGCCCAGCAGCAGGCGGGGCCCGCCCGCGCAGCCGCAGTGTACCGGCTGGCCCCTCCCCGCGCGCTGCCGCGCCGCCATCGCGGCCCCGCGGCCCGCGGGAGGCCAGCGGGGGCCTGAAGCCGCTGCCACGGGTGGAGTCCAGCATTACGCCGTGGGCCTCAGAGGAGGAGCAGTCCATTAAGTCCGCGCTTTTGAACCTCAAGTGGTAGGCTCTGGGGCACCCGGAGGCAGAGGGGGGCAGGTCTTAAGGAGTCAATCGGGACATTTTTGTTTCTTGGTTTTGTTGTGACTTGGGGTGCACTATTCGCGTACTTCCCGGGAGTGCCATGCGCGCGCTGAGCACATTTTCACCCCTTTTTGTGTCCCAGGGTCCTTACCCCCCTTTTTCACCAATATGCTTGACACTAGGCCAATTTGTCAACGGCGGAAGCGCCGTAAAGTTCAGGGGCCACGGCGGGGAACAAGTGCAGCGAAGAATGTTAAGAATTTTACGGCTGAAGCGCCGTAAAATTTACAGCCCAAAATTGAAATCTGCCACAACCAAGGACTCCAACCTTTTCACCCCATGCAGCAAAAACAGTAGTTCAGACTGGATCTTCCAGTAGAAATGTTGCCCAACCAGTCGTTTAAAACGCTGTCTGCCGTGCGCAAAACGCTGTGTGACGTCAACCATCTTACCCTTAACACGGCAACCATTTTTTGACCGCCGAAATTTTTCTGCACCAGCAAATCGCTTTGGAAAAAAGAAATTTGTTTGCTGGTCCGGACCCCAGTGTACCATTTGTCAAACTGTAAAATACATCCCAGAAATCACGGCAACTTTAAAAGCTTTGACCAGTTGTGCAGACCAAAAACTGGTGGTCTCCGTTGTTACCTGACCAGGAAAAATCCTGTATGACACGTTAATGACGCAAAAATTTTATGACGGAAGCGCCGTAAAATTTTACGGCGCTTCCGCCGTAAAATTTACAGATAAAGCGCCAAACCTTGGACCACAGGCTGTGGCCCATGTTGCAAGATGTTGTGCTACAAACGTTTGGCTGTGCATAAGCTGCCGCACAGCCAACACAGGCACATGAGCGTTTGTACCTATCATGCACCATGTAAGCATGCATCATGGGAGATCTGAGGGAGACCTCACAACAGTTTGCCCGCATTCACACTGGTATCCAGATGTTATACTCACTGTTTTTGGAGTGGTTTGAAGCGGGCAGCAGCAGCCTGGAATCGTCCCAAGTGGGGATCCACCCCAGTCTCAGTGCAGTGCACAACATTCCTAAATCTCTTGTGTCTGGCGGGTGTCACCACAATGGGGTTTTCGTGGCCCTGCCTGTCACCGGCCCCAACGAGAAAACGTCTCTCCACCGCCATGGGTCACTTGTGAAATCACTGCAATTTCATAGGTGGGACAGAAGTGTGCAGCACCCCTTCTACCACCATAGAAATCCATAAAGATCACAAAAATGTTGAAAAAGGTGCAATCATTGTGGCAAAATGTGTGACTCCAGGGGGGGGCAATCAGAAATGCGAGCTACCAGCCCCCCCCAAATTCGGCTACACTGTACACACATGTTTGCAGCACAAATATAGGCTCAGAATTCACAAGTGACCCATGGCGGTGGAGAGATGTTTTCTCGTTGGGGCCGGTGACAGGCAGGGCCACGAAAACCCCATTGTGGTGACACCCGCCAGACACAAGAGATTTAGGAATGTTGTGCACTGCACTGAGACTGGGGGGGATCCCCACTTGGGACGATTCCAGGCTGCTGCTGCCCGCTTCAAACCACTCCAAAAACAGTGAGTATAACATCTGGATACCAGTGTGAATGCGGGCAAACTGTTGTGAGGTCTCCCTCAGATCTCCCATGATGCATGCTTACATGGTGCATGATAGGTACAAACGCTCATGTGCCTGTGTTGGCTGTGCGGCAGCTTATGCACAGCCAAACGTTTGTAGCACAACATCTTGCAACATGGGCCACAGCCTGTGGTCCAAGGTTTGGCGCTTTATCTGTAAATTTTACGGCGGAAGCGCCGTAAAATTTTACGGCGCTTCCGTCATAAAATTTTTGCGTCATTAACGTGTCATACAGGATTTTTCCTGGTCGGGTAAAAACAGAGAGACGGAGACCACCAGTTTTTGGGCTGCTGTACCGGTCGTTCCTTTTTGCGTTTTCATGATTTTTGGGGTGTATTTTACTGCTGTACAAGTGTCACACTGGGCTACGGACCGGCAAACAAGTTTCTGATTTCCAATGAGCTTTCCTGGTGCACAAAATTTTCAGATGGGAAAAAAGGTTGCAGTGATAAGGGTACAATGTTGAGTGGCACACAACGTGTTGCGCACGGTACCTGTTGCTTTCAATTACAGATTTGGGCCATGTTTCACTATGCCAGTTCGTTTTCCGGTGCTGTTTTTGACAGGTACAGTGAAAAGGAGAGCGTCCTGGACTGTGGCATTTTTCATTTCTGGACCGTAAATTTTACGGCGGATCCGCCGTAAATTTCATGATGTCGTTGACAGGCCTGCTACCCCCCTGGATCAGATGTGGTGCACGCCATTCAGGCGGTTTTTTTCAAATTTACGGCGCCCCCCTTTTTGGGGGGACTCCCAGGAAGTATGCGAATAGTGCACCCCAAGTGTGATGGACAGCCTGTGAAGGACCGGCCGGCTTTGTGGTTGCCTGACGGCACTTGGCGGTACACAATATGCTTCCCCTCCCCCCCCCCTAATGGGCGGGCGTTTTGTTCCAACACGGGAGGGGCGGCCAGGAGGGGGGCTCGGGGGCTGAGGGAGAAATGTTCCAGGTTTTCAGGAAGGACTAGCCAGCACTGAGCCAGAGGGCACTTTCTTGTGCCCCCCGCCCGCCGACGGCAGTCGATGGTTACCCGAGGGGGATCGTTGGTGAACCGACAGCATTTGGCGGTTGGCTGATGATGGTGGATGAGTTGCCGGCGGGTGACGTCCCTGCGCATTATCTTGTGCTGCGGAGGGACGGGGACGGACGGTCTGACGCTCATGAGCGACTTCAGCGGCGGCCCGTAGTCTGGCCCACGGCGGGCTGCCCATCTGGGGGGCCGGCTGGGGCTGGGGCTGTGCTTGAGCCTGTGGAGCGGGCCTCTCGGGCTCACGAGTCTTTACCGCCCTCAACCCACTTCCCTCACTGTCCTGTGGGTCTGCCCACTCTCGTTGTCTCAAACTCCGTTTCTATTGTGGGCCCGTTGCTTCATGACCCATTCGGGCCTGCCCCCGGCCGCCTTTGTCTGCGCGCCTGCCGCGGGTACTCTGAAGCCGTGTCCTGGTCACCCTCTTTACTGTCGCGGTGTCTCAAGCCATCGCACTGGCCTCTCAACTCCGATGCCTCGATGTCACTTCCTGATCTGGATCTGCATCGCGCTAATGTCGAAAGTTAGAGCTATTTTTTAGAATGAGGTAGAGCCCTCGACTGCACGCGCTTCCGCCCGCAGGCTGTCCGCATGGTCACACGGTGGTGGAGCGCAGACGCAGTCCAGTTTCCTCCCTGAACTATGTCTTTCGTGCCATATCCCGATGCATCCACTTTAAGCCTTTTGGAAAAGCTGACCGCCAATATTGGAGCAGGTTTTGTTACTTTGAGGTCCTGGATGTTCTGCCTTGTGTCCTTACGGCACATGCAGGCCATTGCTTGGTGGACGACCCCGTCCCCCCCCCCATCATGCGCGGGCGGACGGGAACAACGCGCCCAGTACAACCAGGAGGTTTTGTTCCGACATGAGAGGGGCGGCTAGGAGGGGGCAGGGGGGGCTGAAGGCTGAATCCTTCACGTTTCCGGGGGAGGACTAGCCAGCACTGAGACAGTGGGTACTCTCTTGCCCAACCCCCCCCCCCCCCGCACCCACCCCCTTTGGAGCGCCGGCCCATTGGACCGTCATACCAACACCCTCCTGAATATGACTGACGCACGAGCGTCCAGGACCTGAATAGGCACGTGCCCTCCTTAATACGATACCCCCCGCACAACCCCCGGCCGTTCCACATCGGTAGTGGTGAACACGCTCCAAGTTTCACATCATGGGAATGGCTGAGTGTGAAGCATGCCGGCGACGGGGTGGGAGGGACGCCAGGGGGCAGAAGCAGAGGGACAAGGGTCCTACTCTCACCTTGTAAAATAATGCTTTTTCCCTGTGGCTTGGGACAAGCAATGTAGACAACTTCCGCCTGAAAACTCACGCCAGTGCGTACACCTCGAAGTACCGTCCAGCAAACTGTACTCAGCTTTTATGGCACCCCCTCCCCCTTGTCCTGCGCACACATACACACACACACACACAGACACACACACGCACACACAGACACACACACACACACACCGTTGGGCAAGCTTGTGAGCCACTGCCAGGGTGGTGGCTTGGCAAACTAAAAAAGGCCACTGCTCCAATTGTTTGAGGTATTATTTTGGGGGTAGTATTTCGCTCCCCCCCCCCCACACACACACACCACCACCACTACATGTGGCGTGGAAAAGGGTCCGACCACCCCCCCCGCTCCAAATTTTGTGCACCCAAATCTGCTCCTTTGGTAACCTTCATTTCTTTACCCCGGTACACTGTTTCTGGCTCGGGTGGGCCCATCAGCCGAGGTCGGCTGGGTCCCAGATGGACCCTCCTTTTGGCACAAATGAGCCGGCTCCAAGAGAGGCACAAAGCTCAGCACACAGCAACGAGACACCGAAACCTCAGCAGCCGTTGCTCTCTCCCCTTCCTTAGAAACTCACAATCACTGCTTGAAGTAGACGGTGATGCAAACACCCAATTTTCCTCTGCACAGGGACAGTAGAGGCGGGAGGTCGTTCCTGTCCGGCGTTTTGACCGCAGTTAGTATAGCGAAGCGGGGTAACGAAAGTTCTGCCACCGGGCCCCCAGCACTCCCCCCCCCCCCTGTCTCTGGACCTGCTTCCCATCCTACCTCCTCCCCTCCTTAGCCTTTTTATAATTTAAGGCGGGGGTACATCGGGTCATCCAATGGGCTCGGCCAAAAATGATGGGGCATGGGACTGGAGGCGTCTAAAAGACGAAGACCCCGCAGAAAAATCCACGGCATGGGCCCACCTGATTCAGACGCCCTGGATGGCCCGTATGATCCCGCATCAGCATCGCACAGAGGTGCTGGTGGCGGGCGTGGCAGGATGGTCTCGGGATGGAGTCAGCTGGAGTGCGGTGAAGCTGGCCAGGACCTTCCATGAGACGCTGGGGATCTCATTTCAATCCCCTGATCCGCAGCGGTACGTCGACGCGCTGCTGTATGGGTTGACACTTGCCTGGGGAGTCGAGGTGACTGCGTTCAGCCTGTCTGCGGAAGAGGCGGCCGTCGGGTTCGCTGTCTGCGACTTGATCGCCAAGCCGCCTGGAAAATCGATGAACAGGAGAGGAGGAGTGGGGATCAAGGGTGAGAGACAATCTCCGGGGAAGAGCGCAAAGCCCGAGACCAACAGTGGCATGGCCCTGGACGAGGAGGCGGGCGCCGGAGCCGATGATCGCGAAGGAGGTGGGGGGCCGGCCGCCGCTGAGGAAGGCGAGGAGGAAGAACTGACGTATAAGGAGCCCAGCTTCAAAAATGCCAAGTGGATGAGAAAGAGGCCCGGGGCCCCGCGGTGGACGGTCAAACTGTGCCGCCTGGTTGAAAGGTTAATGGAGGCCGAGGAGTCTGAGACTGCGACGGAGGTGTCCACGATCATTGACGATGTCTGGCAATTGCTCCTTGATTGCGACAAATCCGGTAAGGACGCGGTCAAGGCAAAAATAAAGGAGGTCAAAAAGAAAAACAAGAAGAAGGCCAAAAAACAGAGGCGCAAGGAGAAAAAGAAGGAGATGAAGGAGCGCCGGTCGTCTCGAAGGGGAAAAGGGAAGCGCATGTCCTCCGACTCGGAATCGTCGTCCACGGACAGTAGCAGCGACAGTGCGTTTGATACCTCATCTACAGCAAGCTCCAGCTCATCAGGGCGCCACTCAAAGCGTAAAGGCAGAGGTGGTACGCAGGGGAGCACAAGTCAGCCGGAGTTCAAATGGATAGATGGAAAGCGCCACTTCCGCAGCAAGAAGACAGGAGACTGGGTTAATTGCGAAAACCCTCCAAAAACGGCATGCCCGGAGTGTGGTGGCCACCATTGGTGGTTTGACAGGGAGAAGCACGGGTGTAAAGGCCAAAGGAAATGACTGCGAAGCCATGACGCTGGAGACGGGGCTGCAGGGGGCACGCAGGACGACGAGGAGAGCGAGCGCGAGTGGCCGTGGGCGGCAGCGCGCGACAGACTCGAGGCGGCGATGGCTGATGAGTACGGGACGAATTTTGATGCCACTACGGTGCGGGGCCTGCAGGATGGTACCCTCGACGGGTATCTGCGGCAGCTCAGGCGACTGGCAAGGCTGGAGCGGATGCGACCAGGCGACGGTGCTCGGGGTGTACTGGAGGCCAGGCTCATGCAGATTGTGCAGGGCGACCTGTCAGAGAGCGCCGCAAAGCTCGTTCTGGCTGCGGCGAGGCTGGCCGAAAAGATGGCGTGGCTTGCCCCGGTGGTGCGGAAGTCTGATTGGTACTTGGTTATGTCTATCGACCAGCGGCGGTGCAAAGAACAGCGGGCGGAGGCGAAGGAGTGGGCGCAACTGGAGGACTTGTGCAGGCTGTGTGCGGCTGCCTCCAGCTTCGCAGAATGGGAGGCGGTGGCGCTGGCGTGCATATCGGTGGGACACTGCCTGCGGGGCTCCGAGGCGGGGGGTGGGGTGGGACAGGAAGATGAGGGGTTGCGATTTTTTGGAACAAAGTCCAGGAGGGGGGTCCAGAGACAGGAAGTGGGGCCCTGGGTGCGAGCATGGTTGCAATTCCTGGCAAAACTCAGAGCGCTCAAAGGATTCCACCCCGACAGAGGGGCGTGGCACGAGTCCAGGGAGGCGCTGGGGAAAACGTTGGTCAGCCTGCTGGAGAGGGGGGAGGGAAAGAAGACTGTCCGGTGGCATAGCTTCCGTAGGATGGGGGCAGCGCAACTCCGGAAAATGGGGGCGCCGCTCACAACAATTATGCTGTGGGGGGGGTGGAAGTCAGCGAAAGTCGCGCAGATGTATACCGAGGCCCCTCCCAGGTGGAAGTTTGCCCGCTCGGGAAAAATCCCATGGCCTGTGTGGGGGGGGGGGGGGGGGGGGCAGAGCCGGGCTACTGCACGAAGCAGGGCTCTACGCTCTCTTTCTGGCCGTCATGGATACACCGGGAGATCGCCTTCGCGGCCGGGGAAGCTTCCCGACTTGCTGGGGGATCGCCTGAGGGGGGTGAGGGTGCACGCAAACGAGGTAGGACAGTGTCCCCGAGTGCGAGTGCTTCTAGGGCGGTTGCGAGATGCGGCGAGGGCGATAAGCGAAATGCGGGGCGTCAAGGTGCACAGGCAAGAGATGGTGCGTAACCTCATTACAGGGATGGGTGAGGCGGTGCTCAGGCTGGAGTGTGGGGAGGAGGGTCTGGATACGCTGTGCAGTGTATTAACAAAAGTTGGGCAGGGGGACTTAGACGAGGAGGACGATGGATACTACAGTAGCAGCGACGAGGAGGGGGTGGTTACCGAGGACATGGCTGCTCGGGGGGTGGGGGAAGCGGGGTGTGTGACAGTGTCAGACAAGATCTGGAACAGCTTGGTCCCTCGTGACTTGCTGGGGGTGTACCGGAGGCAGTTACGGGGGGACAGTGCGGGGATCGAAAAGTCACATGGGGGGAAGTCGGGGCCCGTGGATGCAATGCTGGAGTCCCTCGGAACTGAGACTAAGGGACTGTGCAAAACAAAGCGCCCCGAGACGGCAAAAATGTTCCTTACGTGGAAGAATGCGCTCAAATGCCGAGCCATTCTTGATGCGCGGAGAGTCAACGCAAGCGACCCCCGGAAGCCCCCGAAATTCCGACTGCCAAGGCTGGAGGCCATCCGCCACTGGATGGGACGTGCGCGCCCTCGGCGTGTGGGGGGGGGGCAGGTGCCGTGTTTTTCTGGCAAAGCTGGACCTGCAGAATGCTTACTGGAGCATCCGCCTCCCCCCCGCCTGGCGCAGTGTTTTTGTGGTGGGGGGGCGGTCGGGTAGGCGTTTCCGGTATGCGAGGCTGCCATTCGGATGGGCCTATAGCCCAGTGATATGCCAAAAGCTGGTATCCTCTGTTATCCGGGGGGCCTTGTCGAGACGTGGTGTGCGGGGTTGGGTGTATCTGGATGACATTTTACTGTCGTGCAGGAGCAAGAGTCGTCTGCGGGGGGCTGTGAGGGACTGCATTCGCAGGCTGAGACGTGCGGGTTTTATTGTGGGGGCAAAGTCCGAACCGGATCCGACTGAGAGACTCGGTTTTATTGGAAAGCAGATTGACACCAAGGCTGGTACAATCAGCAATGCGGTGGGTGCCTTGGTCGGTGCCTTCAGGGCGTGGATCCGGGGGGTGGGCGGGGGGCGCCTGCCCTCAAAGGTTATGGAACGCCTCCTGGGTAAACTGTGCTGGCTGAGCAGGCCCAATGCAGGTCTGGGCGCCTTCCTGGCGGGCGCATATCGAGGTTTGCAGAGTGGGAAAGGAGTGTTTGGTAGGGGGGTCTGCAAGGGAGTGGCGACAGTGCTCCTATTCTCCTGTGTCCCTCAGCGGTGCGACCCTCCAGGGCCTGGTGGACGAGGGGCCTGGGAGGTGTTCGTGGATGCAGCTCCAGAGGGCAAACGTTTTCGACTGGGGATTGTTGGGGGGGGGGATTACTATCGATCGGAGGTGTGTCCGCCCTGGGTGGACTCCCTGCAGCAGGCGGAACTGTATGCGCTGTATATCGTCATTAAGGTGGCATCCTATCGTGGTTTTGAAAGAATTCGTGTGGGTTCGGACAGCAACGTAGCTAGGTCTCAGATTAATGCCCTGAGGGCGTCGGTGCATGCCGATTCTCAGCAGCGAATACTCCGGCGCCTGTTTTGGCTAAGGTGCTGGAGTACTGTTAGTGTCGAGTCCTTCAGGGTGCCGTCCCTTTTAAACGCGGCCGACCCCCTGAGTAGGGAGACAGGCTTCCAGTCTCGGAAACAGGCCGTTGCCAAAGCAGCAAGGCGTCGTGAGATGTGGGAAAAAGCCGTCGACACCAAGTACATGGGTCTGATGGAGATGATTCGCCCCCCGTGGAGATTCAAAGGGGAGGTGGGGGACTGATGGTACGGCGGCTACGGGGACATATAGACGCGCAGTCGCGCGGCAAAATGTGCTGTCCGTGGAATAGTGCATCTGTCCTGATTGCTTTGTCCAGGGGGAGGGGTGGGGCAGGCAGAACTGCAGTTAGTATAGCGAAGCGGGGTAACGAAAGTTCTGCCACCGGGCCCCCAGCACTCCCCCCCCCCCTGTCTCTGGGATGCGAAGTCAAGGCAGGAGCGTCGCCGGTGTTCGCGTCATACCTTACAACATGGCTAAGGGAGCTATGTGAGTGGGTGGGATTTTACACAGGGGAGCACAGGGAACAATGGAAAGGATTTCAAAAATCACTGGAACAACTTCGAGACACCGGAGTGCAGCCACGACAAGGGGAAGTGCAAGTACATGGGGGACTAAATGCGTGGTGGCAAACACACACGGAATGCTTCACCCAAGACAAATCAGCCGACAATCAAATTTGGCAAAGGGCAACGGAGTCACGCCCGAAGCGCCCGAGGCAGGCAGGCCCGGGAGTGCTACAAGGAGTGCAAGAACTGATTGCAGAACTGGTGGAGAAGGGCTACAGGATAGTGTACACTGATGGATCGTCGAAGCGACTGGGCCCCAAGGACATGCGCAGGGCCGGGGGATTTGGCGTGTTCGCGGCGGAAGACGACCAAGGACCAGAGGTTCGCTTCTGTGGCTACGTACCAACACATTACAGGCAAACAAACAACGGAGCAGAGCTTTGGGCAGCCGTGGAAGCCTTACAGGGTTTCTGGGTGCCAAAACTGGCAATCCTCACCGACTCACAATACCTGCAGCTGGGAGCGGCTGGCAGGGCCCAACACTGGAAGTCAAAGGGATGGACAACCACATCTGGAAAACTGCAAGTCCACGTCCCAGTCTGGGAAATGCTGCTCCAGGAAATGGCGACGCCGGGAAGAGAAGTCAGGTGGGAACATGTCCCAGCACATGTCAACGTGCAGGGAAATGAGATTGCGAATGGATTGGCCATGGAAGGCATGTGTTCAAGCCCACTGTGGTCACAGCATGTTGCACCAAAATCATCATCTGGGTCAGAGTCCACGGTAGGTTTGAGGGGAGGGTCGGGATCAGAGTCAGAGGGCACAAGGGCACTCTGGTCGTCCCTGGGTATGGTACCCATGGACAGTGATGAACTGACAGGGGAAGCATCCGGGGAGCCAGCGCCACGTGGGATGGGACCGTACTCCTCAAGCAATACAGAAAGTGAGGAAATGAGACTAGGACACACACACCAGGGAGTGCTGTCGAGTGCACTGTCAGCAGCAGACACACTGTCCTTCAGCACTGATGTGAGTGACACCAGGCGACAGCGCAAGAAGCGAAGGCTCAGGAAACGCAGGAACCCAGGACAGGGTCGATAATGCCAGAGCCAGAAGCCCTTGCACAATGGAACAGACATCCCACAGGCACCAAGCACAGCAATGCATACCTCTTCTGTCCCGTGGAGGATGGTTCGAACCCCGGGGGGGATAGAGATGCACCGAACAACCCGAACCCCCCTTTTTTGGGCGCGAGAGAGAGGGCGCGAGAGAGAGGGAGAGAGAAACAGAGAGAGAGAGAGAGAGAGAGAGAGGGTAGAGCGCAGTGGGAAAGGAACAGAGAGGTGCAACAGGAGAGAAAGAGAAGGGGAGAGCAAGAGAGAATGGAAGGGAGGGTAGGAGAGAGACCCACAGAGCGAGAGACCGGGGCTAACCGGCGCAAAGGGAGGTGGTGGGTTCGAGCTGACCAGGGTTCGAGCTGATCAGGGTGGGTTCGAGCTGACCAAGGTAAAAGGGACGCCACGGCGGCACGGAACAGCCGAGAAATGTCAAGAAATGAAAAAGCAGGGCGCCGTAGCGCCCCTGAGCCACTGGCTCGACACGTTGTCACGTGTTGAACAGCCGAAGCAAGACTGGGGCGGTGAGAGTGCGGCCCAAGTGAGGATGACGGAAGCAAGTAGGCATGAATGTGTAGGCGGCATGCGCATGCATGGTGGGGAGCAAAAATGGTATGCGCCACACGCCAAACAGCGATGATTTGTTGAATTGCCTGACAGACGGAGCACATACCGAGACGCCTTTGCGCCATCCAAGGCGCCATTGCGCCCCTGAAGATTGAGTATGACACGTCCTCACGAGCCAGAATGCAAGTGCATGACAGGGTCACGACCTGCAGGGCAAGGGTTAGAGACTAACCGGCACTGTGGGTGGGTGGTGGGTGCGAGCTGACCTACATGTCCAGAGGACCAGTGTCTATGCACGGTCAGCAACCACCTGGTGTGGTACAGAACCGGTCTACGCTGCAGTGCAGCAAGCAAAACACTGAACAATGTGGTTATGACCATGCGCCTGTGACACGGGGGCGTATGCGAGCCCAGTTTCCGTTGCCTCATGGCCCCTGTCTCTGGACCTGCTTCCCATCCTACCTCCTCCCCTGCTTAGCCTTTTTATGATTTAAGGCGGGGGTACATCGACCCACCCGCCCGCCCTGTGTCTTGTCCCGGCGCCTGCCAGGGGTGATGAAAGGACAGCCCTTCATTTGTTACTCTGTCACTGGTGCTGTCCGTGGAATAGTGCATCTGTCCTGATTGCTTTGTCCAGGGGGAGGGGTGAGGCAGGCAGAACAATGTACTGCACCAGATGTGTTATCACCACAACTGGAGTAGGCACAGTGGCGGGGGAGGTGCTGCGACACAGCCTCCCCGTGTGCAGTGCCAGTGCCAGTCAACCGTCCAGGTCGCTGTTGCAGATGTCCACGCCTGCACTTTGCTCACTGGATATACTGTTTGTTGCGACGCGCTGGGTTTTCCTTGATTTGACGGTTTGGGGGAAACCATGCTCGATCGCGCTGTACAACCCTGTGCAACCCTGCACACACCTTTGCACCCCTCTACAGCCTCTCCACAGTCCCCACAACGCCCGACGACCCTCTACAGCACAGTGCAACCCTGGACCATTCCCCGCGAGCCTCCATCATCCTCTGCTGGTCCTCTACACCCTGCAAGTCTGCATAACCCTCTTCAACCCTCCATGACCCTAGAGCTGCGACCCTCCATAGCCCTCTACTATCCTGATCAACCTGTAAACCTGGTGTGTCATTTACCTACAAATCTGGCCTTCACTGTACCCCTGAACATGTTGTTCCATGCACTCCCAGTTCCATGACCGCCCCAATTCTGGGCCCTGTCCTACGCTGGGATGCAAGAAAGCAGTGGGACGTACACACATGAGCTGGAGAACAAGTTCGCCTCAGAGGACACCGGCTTCCCCCACCCCGCGGAGGAGGGGGTATTATACTGGGCACACCAGCATGAACCTCCCAACGCGCAGTTCTCATCATGATTCAGTTGGTGCAAGTTATTTAAGATCAGGAGCGGCAGTGCTCGGTGTCGGGCCTTGATGGCCCGGTCACTCTTTCTTGTGTCGGGCCGTGCTTTCGCAAGAAACTCGGGAATATTTGTCAAGAGCCGAGGTGGACAGCATCAGTCACGTGAGGGGGGATGTTTGTTGATCACTAAGCACACCAGAACACTCGGGGTTGTTACCCCCCCCTCCCTTGCATAGTGATCGCCCCTGCATAGTAAGTGGGGGGGGGGCGAGGGAACCGTCGCTTTCCGTTTTGCAAATTTACTCAGAAGGTCGGATATTGAGCTTCTCCTGTGCGCTTGTTGGCTGGTCAAGGTGGTATTATTGGTGCATTGCTGTGTACATCCAAGGCACTCCACAGCACCCTGTGTCACGTAGAGCACTTCAGTTGTTCGCAGTTTCAGCCATGGATGTTGACCATATTGACACGAGGGAGTGGAGTAGAGCTGAACATGCATCCCAACAGGCAGCTCCTGGCTCATTTTGTGGTTCATATGCCCTCGTGTCTGCATGGCTTGTTTTGTGTCGCGTGTCCTTTGCATAGTAATCGGGGGTGTGAGGGAACCGTCACTTGGGGTATGTTCCCTCGGGGGTGCGAGGATACTGGCAAGGGGGGGGGGGGGGGGTAACGCGCTTGAGGGCAGCAGCAGGTGTCGGCTATTGCAGCCGATGGCCTGTGAGCCTGCTGTGCTCCTGGGACATGTTTGAGATCCAAGTGGGCATCGGAAAAGCCTGATCTTGTGCTGACGACACCGCCAATTGAGCAGTCATTGCGTCCTTGCTCGCGACAGGTCTCTGCACTAGCTTCATGAGAGGACTGCGAGGATGTGAGAAATCGTTCAGTGAAACAGTGGGTGAAGCCAGGACAGGCACATGGCACAGGGTCAGGAAGTAAGTAAGAGACTGCCCTGAGCAACCTCAGGGAACAGGGGATGTCTTGAGGGAGAAACAAAGAAAATGTGTTCCATTAGCCCCAAAGTCAGCAAAGTGTAAATTGACCACCAACCCCCTTTGGACGGCTGCCAACAACCAACCATTTGTATTTCACTGCCTTCAGGGAGCTGCTGAGTGCAATTACTCAACTGCCAACTCTCAGGAGCGTGGCAGTGGTGGGAGCAAAGAGAGAAAATAAACAAAATATTATATTATTCACAGATGGACCTGGTATGGGACAGGCAACATTTGCCGGTGTAGTAATACCACTGCAACTTTCAAGTGAGGGCATGTCCCCACCATTCCAATTGAAATACCAATCCATGGAATTCCATAGAATCCTTGTAATGGAGAGATCAAGACTGGGCCAAGGGCAGCCCCTGCTACATTGCTAGGGAATCTAAGCAAGAACACAGGGACAGGTTCCACTCGAAGGCCACTACGCGCTGAATGTCCTTGTTTAGACCAAAATGCATGCCCCATCCTCCTTTCGCACAGACCACTGTTTGTCCAACAACACTAGGTGTTGTTTCTGTGAAGTTTTTTTCTGAAGCAATTTTGAAGTTCCTGCGTTAGCCTAGTGTGTGCGTATTTGCCATGTGTTGTGGCCTGATTTTCTGGTTTGAAATTTGATTTCCTTGCTTTGCTATGCATTTGGCTGCCTCCTGGGCTGAGCTACAGTGCCCCTTACTTTATTTGTTGTGATCACAATGCTGTTGGTGCATTGTAGGGTGGGTGGGACATAGCAGCCTTGTGCAAACAACACCAGATGTTGTTTCTGTATAATTTGGTGCTTTTGTGGTTGGTTGCACAAGGGGTCGCACCGTGCACTGTGCGCATGCTGGCCCGCGCTTTGCGAAAAGTAGGCTATTTTGGGCCCGTTTTCCCCGATGGCCAAGGTGACACAGTAACTGTTGGGTTTCCCTACACAAGACTACTCAGATTCTTATTCAGTCCAAAAACTCAGATAATGAGTTGAAACAAATTATATTTCCCACTAAAATATCAGATTGCTGTCTAAATCTGCTGTTTTTGCGTTGTGGATGTAGTCTCTCGGTGTTGGGTGGTTTTCGGGGTGTTCACGGGAACTCTTACTTACAATTGGGCACTGCGCGCTCACTGTGCCCGCGCTGTGCAGAGTCGCCTCCCAAAGAGATGGGTACAAAGCTCAACTGCTCCATCAGACCCTTGGGCCCATGTGTGGACCCTTGTTGTTGGCCCTTGGGCTCATTGCGCCCATGTGTGGAACAACTTGCTTGCACGATTCCAGGTAGGGGCCGGACCTGTTGTGCAGGTTAGAAGCAGGAGAGCCCTGATCAAGCTGGAACCCATCCTGAGAACACCATGCATGCACCATGGAGGTGCACTGAGTGCAGTGTGCATGCAGTGCACCTACCCCCCCCCCCCTTGTCCTTCCTCAAGGGGGGATGGGGGACCGTCAGTTCTCAACCCAAAATTTTTTGTTGCAGCTCATTGTGTTGTTGTGGCAAAACCACCACCCAAGAGTGCTGCCCAAAGCATTCCAGTGGAAAGTGGCCTGCATATGTTTGTTCTGCGCATGTTCGTCACCTATGAGGATTTTTGACTCAAGTCGGCGCCGGGTATCATTTTTGATGTCCTAAAGGATTTTACTTCGGACTCCTGGGATGCGCTGTTGCACCTATCCACATCACCCGTACCTCAGTTGGGCAAGGTGGATCCCCAGTTGGTTGGGCGCGGGCTGGGTACAGTAGGTAATTATGAGATATTTGATGAGTTGTGGCATGAGCTAGGCCCTGTGGATTTTGAGGCATCTGTTGCGGAATTTTCCTTGCCACGTGATGTTTACTCCCTGACTCGGGAGGACATGGTTTTACCCATGGTTCATTGGGTCCTGGATGCGGGGGTGGTGAACATTATAGATAGAGGCTACCCACTGAGGGCCACGTGCTGGCCTTTCACAATACCTAAGACCACTGAGAAAGTGTCGCTAAGTTTTAACTTGGTGGACTTGAATGAGGGTTTGCAGAGGCCGGCATCATTCTCTTTGGATGGGTGGGAGCAGATTTAGTGCAAGCTGGCGGAGTGGCCAGCGGATAGACCGTTGTTCTATACACATGTTGATTTGAAAAACAGGTGTATTGTTGAACTGATTTGGTGCTTTGTCTTGTGTGATCCCTTAAGGGTGTGTTCTTCCTCAATGAGTTTTGTGAGGCCCGTTGGGAGTTCCCGAAGGACAACCACCTATGGTAGCTTGACTCTTGTTTCGATTCCCTCCCTCCATTCTTCAATCGCATTAACCTTTGTAGTCTGTGGTCTGGATACCAGGGAAAGGGCAAGTCTCCTTCATGGAGCTAGCGATGGACTTCGAGTGCTTCGCGGCGCGCACCTTGCCGGCCTCGCCACAGGCTGTGTACCGGGCGACTGCCCTCCCGCTACCAGAAAGGGCAAGGGTTCTAAAGCTTGCCCTAGCGACCTTGCAAAAGCTGAGCGTGGCCGGGGCCGTGCTACCAGGTGGTGTGCTTACCAAATGCTCCTCCCTAGTCCCACTGGGAGCTCCCACAGTGGTGGGTGTGTCTGCGAGACCATATTTCACACGGCGCCCGGATATGCTGAAACTCCTACAAAACCTGCAGGAGTACTGTGAGCTGCGCTGGACGGCTGTGCTACAGGCACCGCCCCCCTCACCGGACACCAGGCAGAGAAATGCCCAGCGGGCCAAGGAACGGCGGGAAGCAACGGAGTCCAGCCCCAGCATCAGGGAGCGCATTCCCAAGCTCAAATACACGTCGTCGCTGCTGCCTGCTATGCACACCCCCAGGCATCTCACCGGCAGAGGAGGAGGTAAGAAGAGCGCCACCTTGTTCGCGGCTGACTACTTTCCAGCACACCGCAACCTTGGAGCTCCCCCCACGCGGCCCTACCGGTTGCTCCGACCTGCCAAGCAGGCGGCCCCGCCTCCACCTGATGTAGCTGTGGGCTCGAGTCACCAAGCGGCACTGCCGGCGGGGCGAACGGCAGCGCCCAGCGATTTGTCTCAGCGCGTAGATGCGCTAACCCCCCCGGATGCACCTCTGAGTTGGGCCCCGCTGTCGCCGTCACCCCCAATGCAGATGGAGTACACCTCGGAGGAAGGGCCCTCTACCCCGGAGGTCTTCTCCTCGTCGTCCTCATGGGAATCTGAGCCCATCAACAACGGGGGACACTACCGACGAGCGACTACGGGGCCCAGATGCGGCCCCGCGCGGTCCCCACCGCCACGCGCAGTGCCCCGCACACGCGCTCCCAGGGCCCGATCCGTTCACCGGTCAGGGAACCCGGCGCTGAGGAAGTCACGGCGTAGGGCGCCTCCTGTGCGGGCGCCCCGGGGGGTCAAAAGGCGGCATTCAGTCACGGTAGGGCCGGGGAGCCCACGACGCAAGCGACCCCAGCTGCAGCGAGGGGATGCGCAGTCGCATACGGCCCTGGAGGCCCCAGACCGTCACGGGAGCCCAGCCGGAGCTCCCCTCCCCATGTCCCGGCATGCGCTCTCGTACCTACAGCTCACAGGAGCCATCACTCCTGAGCGGGCGTCACGCATAGTGGTGGTAAGCACCCCAAAGGGGCAGCGCACCCCACTACCGACACGGAGCCCGGAGCAGCCTCCAAACGAAAAGGGACGCGACATCCCCCCGGGGATAGCAAGGATGTTGCAGCAGATCCGAACGCCTCAAGCACGGCCACAACCGCTATCGCCCAGAAGGGAAACACGGCCCAGCGCGCGGACTTCACGCGCCGCCGCCCTGCCCACCGGCCCTCCGGCGGGGTTCAACATAATTAGCACCCCGTCTCCGCGGGTGCTGAGTAGGCCAGGGCAATACTCGCCATCTCCGGCATGGTCGCCGGCGGTGACTTCCAGCTGGCACTCAGTGCGGCACGTGTCCCCGGAACATTGGTCGCCCGCATGCACACCGGGGGGGGGGGTCTAACCGACAGCAGGACTCACCTCACCTGCCCCCCGTCCTGCTGGCGCCCCTATTTGAGAGCGCCATGTCTACCCTGCGAAGGGACAGCACTCAGAGTGCGTCTGATGAGGACGTGCAACAATACGCAGTCCGGTGTTCTGCCCCCCCCGACCTGCCCCCCACCCTGCTGGCGCCACTTTTTGAAAGTGTGATGTCTGCCCCACGAGCGGGCAGCACTCATCGTGAGTGCGATGAGGACATGGGTCAGTACAAAGTCCAGTACTCTGTCCCACCCTCCGTGGGGGAGTGCCCCCCTAACCCCTTTACCTTTCCCTCTCTTCGCGGAGCACAGCGTCTCTGCACGGAATTGCCTGGCATGGCCCGACAGGGCCAGGGGTGGGTTCGTGATCCCCATGCACGACACTCCACCATGCTGTACAGCATGCAGGAGAGTACTCTGTCTCCCAACAGTGCGGCAGGGCTCATGAAGCATGGACGGGCCTCACGTGAGGCAACCTAAAGGACGGAGGGAGGAGCCTCTTGTCATACAAGGCGGCAGCTCTCCAAAAACCCGCGCGACTTGCCCCTTGGGTGAGTTTGGGGGCTGGAATGGGTGGAAGCCCCATGGACTATTGCTCCTTAATATGATTTCCTTCCTTCGCATTAACCTTTGTAGGGCAAGGTTTTTGGGCACCAAAAGATGTTGCATTCACCCAATGTTGCATTCACCCCCCAATGGGGGCAACATTCAACCATCAACCCGGGGATTGTTATCATGCAAGCACGATTGAATGCAATATGGCAAAGCAATGGCAAAAGTGTAGGGCAAAGTTGGAATTGTTTGAATGCATTTTTGGATGAGGGTTGGTGGTTGGAAAGAAAGAATGTCTCCTTTATCATGATCCCCATTTCCCCTAAGTTGTGACTACTCAATCCCAAGTACACCCGTCATGTTTCTATGGTGACCGTGGTTGTATACAGCCTGAGCAATACAATATGACTGGTATGAAGAAGTAGAAAGAAGAAGCAGAAAATTTTGACCTCATACCATGCCATGAACTTTGGCAGATGTTGTGGTTTGGGATCAACGTAGACGCGGAAGCATGGGTGCCTCCTTAAGTATGGTGTGGGTGCTCATGATGGTGCATACAAAGGCAATGTGCACTCCATTATATCGCCCTATGTTTGCGTAAGACTTTGCACAAAGCCGAACAAGAATATGTGCATGGCTTCTATTGTGTGAGGGTGGACCACCTCTTGGCCCGCTTGTGGCAATGGAGGATGGTCCGCAATGTATGGATGGGTTCCGCCAAGGACTTGCATATTTTGTCAGTTTTGTATCCAAAGATGAACTAGGTGTTGACCCTATACTCTTGCCTCATGTGCCTAAGTCTGTCTAGGCACAAGAGGAAGCCTCTGCAGAGAATGAAAAAAAATTTGACAGTGTTTGTTGACAATGGTGTGTGCACCCTCCATGTGATGTCTCTGAGTGCGGCTCTTGTCACTTGAACATGTGCGCATCTTGCATGTCGTTGCACATTTGTATTTTGGATTTGTAATTTGATTGTTTAATTGATACATTCAAGGATATTGTAGAAACCAGAAGATGACACCTGTTTCTCTTGTCGGTTTGCCCTGTTATATACAGGTAGCGGATGGTTTTAGAGGGCTCCATATCAAGTGGGATGTCCTGAGTACCCACATATTACACAAGCAGTGTGCATGCAACGTTGCTTTTCTGCACCACATTGGGGTATCTAATTTTTGGCTCTCTATTCAAATTTCATGTTTTTACAAGTTAGTTTGTATTGAAGAGGACATAGTTTTCTCTCTGCACTACTATGGCTGTGTGGGGGGGAGGGTGGGGAAGGCTCAACCGAGATGCCTACTGGCGGCAGATATGCATGGGCTTGCTCTCCTTGGATATTTCTCGCCTGCTTTTGGCTGGCTGCTTTATGGCACTGAGCAATGACCATCCTGGCCTAACATGCACCAAGACTACCTGCAGCATGCAGTGCTCCCTGAGACAAATCTTTCAAGGCCGGACAGATGGAAAACCCATGTTTCCATGTTTATACAAATAACCATGAGTTTGACATGCAAGTGCAACATTCGTCCTCTGGTAGACTCACTAGGAATATGAAAGCGGCGCTACTACAGGATGTCCCCATGGCCGGGAAGGCTGTCCTTTTAGTATCTTTAGTTTTAGGGTCGATAGGACTAGTGTTGAAAGACGTCTTCACCAATGGACAGCGCCCCTGATGCACCCAAACCTCAAAGACTGCGTCAGAGGTCAGTTCTAGCGACTCTTTTTCTCAAGGTAAATTGTAAAGACATGGCCTCCGGATCCAGTGTTGTTGCCTTGAAGTACAAGGATGGCGTTATGCTCGCCACTGACACGCTTTTGTCCTATGGGAGTCTGGCAAGATACCCCTCAGTGCAGAGGATCAAGACCGTGGGGGATTTCACTGCTATTGCAGCCTCGGGTGACTATGCTGATTTCCAGCACATCGCAGCCCAAGCTGACGACTTGCTGCTCGAAGACACCCTGTGCGAGGATTACTGCACCGTTGGCCCGAAGGAGGTCTACAACTGGTTGACCAGGGTGATGTACAACAGGCGATGCAATTTCAATCCGCTCCTGAACACTGCCATCGTCGTTGGCTACCGTGACGGGGAGTCATTCTGCGGATTCGTCGACTCTGTGGGAACTCACTTCGAGGCCGAAGAATGTACCGCGGTAGGCATGGCCCAGCACATTGGACTGCCACTTCTGCGGAAGCGTGTGGAAGAGAACCCCAACATGACGCGGGAACAGGCGTTGAAGACCCTGGAGGAGGTGATGGCGGTCATGTTCTACCGCGATTGCAGGACCATCAACAAGATCCAAGTCGCGGATTGCACCGCCACCGGCGTCACCATCAGCGAGCCCAAGATGTTGGAGACGCAGTGGAAATACAAGGCCATGGACTTCGAGCACACCAAGCTCATCACCATCCCTAATTAAGTCGGTTGTACTGAGTGAAAGGGCCTCCCGTTGGTGGGCTCAGGGCTGCATCATCGTCATGAGGGGATGAGGCCATGCGTTGTCCAATGATCACGTGACTGCGGGAAAACTCAGGGCTGTGCACGGGGACGGACGGCGGGCACGTGCCAGGGAGGGATGGCAGTTGCAGGACGGAGGTACGTACGTGTGCATCGCCTTGTATGAGCTGGAGGCTTTGTGAAGAGTTTTTTCATGGCCTAACCTGAGACCTCAGGAATGAGAGTGTTCTTGGTGTTTGTTCTGGACAAGACTTGGGGTTGGGGCAGGTTGCGGCTAGCGTCGGTTGACACTTGACTGACGTCAAGTGGCTATCGAGTGACGGTAGTCAATGGTGAACGCCGGTTGGCCGGTTACGGACAGCAGTCACAGCAGTGCTGCTTTGATGAGGTGGCGGAGTTGGGCAATCTTTTTAAGCCCCCAATCTCATTCCGGGGTGGTGTCCATCTTTTTGGGGGGGCTTAAGATTTGTCTGCATGGAGTCAGCAACGCAAGGCGTGGGATTGCACATGCACAACGGTTTTAAGGTTCAACCATTGCTTCGAAAAGAACACGGCTGCTCTGACAGTGTTGCGTTTCCTGAATGTAGTCGTTTGGGCTGTTTGCTGTTGCTTTTTGCCGGAGGGCAGGAGGGATTGTGCATGTCCAGAGTGGAGGGACCCGCAGCCCTTTCCCGACTGCACGGCCTGGTCCATGCAGAGGGACCGCACGTGCTGTTCATTTTGTGAGAGCGTGGGGTCGTTTTCGCTGGTCACGCTGTGAGACTGAGGGACCGCTTACGCAATGCGCTATGCAGGCGTGCTAGGGGCCAAAGGCCCTGTGTCCGTGGTGATGTGCGTGTAGGCTAGCGGGGACATAGCAGCCATGCGGGGAATGGGAAGAATGATACATGATGTTGCTCTGCTGGTGCCATGATGGTGCCATGACTGTATGCGTAATTTACCTGCTAGCGGTACTGTACATGGCAGGGTGGGTAGCAAGAAGGTTTGCATTGGGGAGTGCTGGGGGCACTGGGAGGAACAACAAGTTTGGGGGCCGTCTCAGTCTCAGTGGTGTGGTGCGGGTGCGCACACAGTTCGAAAGAAAGTGGGGAACATATGCGGACAAAAGAAGTAGGGAACACGTTTGACCCAGAGTACCACAGGGAAGGCACTGGGAGGAAGGGAGCGGGATTCGGCGTAGCCACCAACCTGGTCTTGGTAGGTTCATGGGGGAGCAGTGGGGCAGGAGGTGCTGCAGCAGGTAGCCATGGTCCACAGGTGCCCCAAGGGGCTTGGATGGGACACTGAGAAGTGAGCACAACACTCTCCGAAGTTGTCGTGGCAGAAGTGCTAACAGTCGGAGAGAAGAAGAGAGAAGCCGGAGTGCAGAGAGGGAATGGTTTGGTCTGGCGGGTTGAAGCACTTGGGCCAAGGACATGGGCAGCCTGCACCCCTATCCAGATGGTGTGCAGCAAGGCCAAGTTCGAAGGCCCGTGACCTGGCAAGAAGTAGTTGCATTGGCGTTGAAGGAAAGAGACAAGGAGTAAGAATTGTCCCCAGAAAAAAACCAGGAAAATACCACGAAAATACTAGCAAAACACAACAGGAAAATGACAGGAAAATGCCATGAAAGTACCAAGAAAAATGTCAGGAAAATGCCAACCAGATACCAAGAGATTCCAAGAAAACAGGAGGAAAACACTAGGAAAATACCAGGGAGGCAGCAGGAAAACACCGGAAAATAACAAGAAAAAAACCAGGAATACCGGGAAACTGTCAGGAGGGTAACAGGAAAATGACACGAAAAGCTCCAAAGGACCAGTTAAATAAGAAGAAACACTGGAAAAAGTAAGAGAAAACAACAACAAATAACCAAAAGCACCAGTGCAGTCCAGAAGCCACCAAAAGCCTCTAAGGTGCAGTATTTTTAGAGGCTCTGAGGCCAGACCATTCACCAAGGTTGTATTCCAACACCCTACGCTGTGCACACACGGTGAGGCACTCTGCATGCACGGACTCTCCCTTTGCCGGCCCACTGCACCAACAGCACGTGGTGCTATAGGATGAAGGAGTTGGGACATGTGCAGTGATGGCGCTGGTCGTGAGCGTCATGTCTGCACAAGGTCACCAGTGCTGAAGGAAGTTAGGAATGCAAAGCAAGGGGTTGGGAATGTGGTGCCATAGCATGGCTACTGCATACATAGCTAATCTTGCATGATAGATTTTGGTTGCCCTTTTTTGATTGGTGCCAGTGTGTGCTGTGTGTGCTGTGTGAGACCTTGGTATTGAGGTGTATGGTGTCCATGTTTTGTGTTAGCCAAGCTTATCTAGCCATGATGGCATTTGTAGCATTCTTGCCCCAGGGTTTCCAGAATGGTGCACCACCCATTACATGCCCCACTGCACTCGACGCCTTTGAGCATACTTTGTATGCCGTGCAATTTTTTCCGTGCAATTTTTTTCGACCACGGACCTATTTTCAAGGGTTTTTCAACACGATATGGACTTTCCAGTGCAACTGGCGGGTTCTAGTTGGGTTAAAAATAAGGCAGGGGAAAGTTTCAGTTTGTCTCACATTGCTTTCATTTTTCTTCAACATTTCTTTGTGAAATTGTTCGTGTTGGGCATCAGCAAGTAATTCAACTTCTTCCCACAAATTAACAACATTCTAAGTGAAAAACCAATTCATCGTAGCCAAACCAGTGCCATCAACGCTCACGCATCTGTTCATGACTGGGCACCCTGGTGTAGAGGATATGCCGGTCCTCCATCTCTTTCAAGGCTCAAAGAGCCTGGCAGCAAGCAGGCCAAGGCAGGTTCAAGGGGGATGGGTGAAATAGTAGGAAATAGTGGGAAGTGATCTAGCTGTCCCTACGGTCGCCATTTCAAAAGATGAATGCACGGCGCAATTGCTCCCCCGTGTACATGGTGCACCATGTTGAGGTGCCCCAGGTAGTCCTCAGTCATCATGAATTGGTGCATTGTGTTGCGGACCCAGAAATCAGAAATGCATGGTCACGGACGTCTCTACCCCATACAAGGCCTTCTACTTGGGTGCAATATTTTGGGCTCTCCTTGGACTGTCACTTCAATGTGTGTGTGTGTGTGTGTGTGTGTGTGTGTGCGTGTGTGTGTGCGTGCATGCGTGCGTGCGTGCGTGCGTGCGTGCGTGCGTGCGTGCGTGTGTGTGTGTGTGGTCAGTATCCCCCCATGTCCTTAGCACAACCATGCATTGTCCTTCCACTTGTCCGGCCATGTCTTCTGCTTGGCCCCATTATTTCGCCAACTCCCAACCCAAACCTCTTGCTTGGCTACTTCTTGTCATGTCTAGAGTGGTGCTCTAGCCACTTTTCTCGTGGCATGTTCTTGGGCACATTTGTGCCCAAATAATGGTTGAAATTGGCCATGTCCATGGGCAATCCCCTCACAAGAGGTGACCTTTTCAGCCCAAACTTCCCCATTTTTCCATCAAGCATCCAAAATTTCCTACACTATTCCCCATTTCCCCCCATTTCCCCCCCATTTCCGCCCCACTTTTCCTCGGGAGCTTTCACCAATGCCCCCCCCCCCCCATAGCCTTGCCACGTGCCAGGGAGCAAGTGCATGACAGGGGCACGACCTGCAGGGCAAGGGTTAGAGACTAACCGGCACTGTGGGTGGGTGGTGGGTGCGAGCTGACCTCAGTGTCCAGAGGACCAGAGCCAATGCACAGTCAGCAACCACCTGGTGTGGTACAGAACCGGTCTACGCTGCAGTGCAGCAAGCAAAACACTGAACAATGTGGTTATGACCATGCGCCTGTGACACGGGGGCGTATGCGAGCCCAATTTCCGTTGCCTCATGGCCCCATAGCCTTGTTGCTAATCAAAACCATGTTTTTTGACCTTTTCAGCACCAAATTTCCCCATTTTTTCATCGAGCATCCAAAATTTCCCACACTTTTCCCCATTTCCCTCCTTTTTTCCTAAATCAGCCCATTTTGGGGATAAGTGCACGGTAACGTTCCGGAAACGGGTATTTCTAAGGCCTGCTCTTTCCTTCAACGCCAATGCAGCTGCTGCTTGCCAGGCCATGGGCCTTTGAACTTGGCCTTTCTTCACACCATTTGGACAGGGTGCAAGAGCCCCCAAATAGATGAGAACCTACCAGCAACCCGAAACTATCCCTGCAGAGCACCCACGCCAATGAAGTTGGAGGAGAATGGTGGTGGATTTTTGCCGTGGTGGTGCGCACCAAGCAAATGTTTCGGCCTGGACACCCCCGGTGTGTGCAATCCAACTCCCAATGTCTTTGGGGCTGTGGTACAACAAAAATCATGCAGTCAATCCTCCCCACTTTGGGGACCCCGACATAGCAGCAATTATCGGGCTATGAGTTTTTCCCACTATACCCCGATACAGTTATGTACCCATATCTCCCCTCTGCTCTGGGATCCTGATATAGTAGCGGTTTTGTAGCTAGTCCTTCCCACTTCAGGGACCCCAATATAAATAGCCATGTATCCTCCTTGCACTGCTTTTGGGACCCTAATACAACAAGGATTACGTGCTCCACCTCCTGCCTACCCTAGGGGCCATTGTGGCATTGGCATTTGGTTAGGAACATATGGTGCGGCACTGAATGAGTTGCATCGGTTGATGTGCATTTTGTTGCCATTCACAAAGTTTTGAATTCAAAGGCAGGTCCATAACGGCCCCCAGGGACCATAAGAATATGTTCCCGCTGTTTTGCAGACAATGCTTGATGTAACCAACATAGCTACCACACTAGTTGATTGATCCACACAATTGTGGGGACAAAATTGCGGGCACACAATTGTGGGGACAAAATTGTGCTTGAGGCCCAATAAGTGTCACAATTTTGTGCGTTTTGCACCAAGATATTTGATTGGTAAAAGCTCTCGAGGAAAAATGGGGAAAATGGGAGAAAATGAGGAAACCAAACCAGTCCACAATTTTTGTTATTTGCCCCCACCTCCCCCCATAACACCCCATTTCCCCACGTTTTCCCCCATTTCCCCCCCATTTTCCCCCATTTTTCTCCATTTTTCCTGGTACTGGGTACATTACGGGTACCTTGCTGGGTATATTACCACCCACCTCCGGGTATTGTTGAGGCCTGAAGGAGACAAGGGGAATGCGGTGCACGCAATGCAAATTTTGTATGTCGGTAAATACTCGAACCCTAGTTTTGGCCCCTTGGGGGAGCACCTGACGCGGCACACTGCACGGCACGTGCACGGTGCCAAGGGCCATACAAGGGGTAGCGAACCTGGCGCCGAATACAAAGCTGGGTGAGGTACTACAAGATGCGAATTTGTGAAGGGTAGTCCCATTGCCCCTCCAAATATTGCGATAGCTGTTGTACCCACGAGATCTTAACAGTAATGTACACCACAGAAACGAACGCTGCGTCCGACATTATCGCAGCCCAACGACAAGTTTCGCCCCACACCAACCACTACCTTGTGCCGGGGCTGAGGTTCAAGGGCGGGTGCAACAATCGACATTTCTTACGCCCCTCGTCTTGCCCAATCTAGCGCGGATGTTCAATGGACAGCAACAAACGACATTTCCTACTCAAGAGTATCACGAATCAGGCCCAAATCCCTAGACGAGGGGCCCCCGGGGTAGGAACTGTGGGTGCTTGGGTGGGCCAGAAGGCTGAATTTGCACCCCATGTGCCCCCTCATGTGTTGGTTGCTATCTTGTGGGCTTTGACGATTTGCTGTGCTGGCAGACAGGTGGCAGGCGATCTTTAGTGAGTTTCCTGGCAGGTGCAGGCAGTGCGCACGCAGTGCCCACGCAGTGCATCAACTTGGCCAAGGAGCAAGAGTTGTCCCGACAAAGTGGTGCTGAAGCAGAGGCGAGGGGTTATGATTGTGGAGGCATAGCTAGGAAGGCATGGTAAGGGCAGAGGAGTACGAGCAGGAGGAGGCGTGTTGCACATTACGGGAGGTTGGAGAGCAATGAGTGGGAGCAGTCAAATGCAACAGACAACCCTCGTGATAGAACGGGATGTCACCTCGGGGGGCCCAATTATTGCACCGAGTAGTGGCTGCACACTGTGAGATTTATGGTGATGGAGTTTGTAGGTTTTAAATTTTATGTGCCAAACTGCTCTGTGTGTGGCAGTTTAATTATGTATATGATCGCTTTTTCAATGTTCATAGCATAGCTTCTTGCAGCAATCGGACACTGTTGCAGTGTGAATTAAATTGCGTCTTCCCACCATAGACGACACAGACGAAAGAAGCAGCTTCAGCCGACCCCATATGCACGAAGCGCTAGGTGAATGCTATGTGTTGAACACCTGTCCCTTGGCCCATTGAGCCGCCTCAAAAACCCTGCCTGCTGCCCCTCCGAATGTGTGGCTGCACGTATTTTTAGGATATTTCCTGCCGCCCATGCAATAACCCTCACTTGTTGTCATCGTGTCTGCGCCTATGGCATGCAACTTGGAGTGCCCTCTCATCACATACACACAGCAGCTCGTGTCCATCAAGCCGTTCCTCTATGCTGTGACCGTAATCGGTGCTGCTCCCCTTTCCCACTCCAGTTGGGTAATCTATGGTGTCTAAAGGAATGTCTAATAGCTAAAAAGCGACCAGGGCCAGACAACACAAGATGCTGAAAGTGGTCACCAGGCGTTTTTTTCCCATTTGAAAATCGTCCGAATCGACTCCCAATTTCGCCTCTGGATCTTTCCTAGCGGCACTCATTTTGCAACCGCAGTGGTCAGCAGTCGCACAGTGAGCAGCCAGAGAAAGTTCCGTTTCCCTTCCATATACGGAAGCACAGCCTCAATTCCAGCATCACACGCGTGCGCTGCAACATGAAGAAAGTTTTGACAGATAGACCAGGATCATTATAGGCAGCATTATTCCATAAAACAATACAAGAGAGAAGAAGCGATGACCATTTGGATTTTTGCCTAAAGTGGGTTGCACTGTGCCCTCCCTTTCTAAGTTGTCAGGACATTGGTGCGTAGTGAATGGAAAATACATTTGGTCCCCCACCTGACCGTTGCTCAGTTGACTTCAGTCCTTGTGGTCAAGGATGTAAGACAACTAGGATGCATGCATTGATACAGCCCCTGTCTCCCCCGACGTATTGTCGACGGAAAGGGGGGCTCTGTAAGAGTGGTTTCTGCTCATAGTAGGAACGACATGCCCTGGAGTTCCCCTTACTGCACACGACAGCGTGAATTGGAAACAGCGATGAGTCAACATTCAGCTTACAATCTGCGGCCAAATACCTGCTTTCCACACATTTGATCCCCGTCTGACCGTTGTTTTTCCCTGACCTGGGCTATGTTTGCGCAAGGGCATGGGGATATGAGGCGACTTCACCACTACACAAAGGCCTGTCTGTTGCAGGCCGTGGACTTGATAGACAACATGTG
The DNA here is from genome assembly GCA_964036045.1 of Eutreptiella sp. 'Long Island Sound 2002'. Taxonomy (NCBI): domain Eukaryota; phylum Euglenozoa; class Euglenophyceae; order Eutreptiales; family Eutreptiaceae; genus Eutreptiella; species Eutreptiella sp. 'Long Island Sound 2002'. Next base: position 172,359,357 of record OZ038378.1, read on the forward strand.
GGCTATTATTGAGCCTCGAGCCTGCGCGCAACCAGAATCTGTATCCGGCCTGTGTGCCCCAGTGGTGTTGCAGCCCTCTTCACCGCCGAAACCTATCAGGCCGCCCCACATCAGAGAAAAAGGGCCGATCTGACGTTGGCCCTCTACAGCTAACCCCCAACCCAACCATCTCGGACAACACTTGTTGTTGTTATTGTTGTTGTTATTGTTGTTGTTGAAGGGTGCAACCAGCACGGGAGCAGACCGCCCCACACAGGTACGACGGGTTCGCTCACGCAAGGCCTGTTGTCAGTCGAACGGCGTGTGCACACGTGACGTGCGTACAGCTCGGTTGACCGTCATCCAATGCCAGGCCCAATGCCTCACATTAGACCCTCCCCCACTAACTCTTCTTTTCCTGTCTCCTGTGTTGCCACCTCTGCTGAGCCGTGCCCCCCCCATTCCGCAGGAGATCCGAGCACGTCAATTATATATGTCTTTTCCGGGCTCTATTGGTGGGCCCACACACGCCACGGGATGATCACAGCCTTGAACGTGGTGGCAATCGCTGTATTGGCAGGTTTGGGCTATGCTTCATTCTCCCCTGCCCTGGACCATGACAGACCCCCCCCCACCCGCCCCGCACTCGCACTCATAAACCTAAGGTCCCTGATTTGCCCAAAGCAGTGTGGGCCGGGTGCAGCCAGCAATCAAGGCACAGCCCAGGGCTGACCTCTGACTGATATGCATGCCTGATCCGGTCGAGTCCCAAAAGCCAGAAATCCAGACCAGTCAGTAAGCACCAGCGGAGCCAAAGCCAACGGACAGGGGACAGGGTGTGATACAACTACCGAACACAAAGCACATTGATGGCGCTGGTGGTTGGCGGACTGGACAGTGGGCGGTGAAGGCTGTGGGGAGCAGGCGCGGCGGGAGCCTGATGCGGACATTGCAACCTGACCATAGCCACTCTCACTCCACCCCGCCATCTTCGGTTGACCCCAAGTTGAGCCACTCCAAAGCACAGGCTGCTGGTTGTGGGCCGGTGCTCCTTGTAGGGGACCAGAAAGCAGGCCCGAGGAATGCATGGTCACAGCAGCAAAGCTCTGTGCGATCATGTGGGAGGGCCCAGCACACAAAACGCACAGCGAAGGTGATACTAGAATGGAGCCAACCCGTGCGGCATTTGGTGAGGCAAACCATGCCCAGTCTCGCACACGTACCCCGCAATCCACCCGAGTCTCCTTCACAACCAACAATGGAACAAGGGTGCGAAACCACCAACAATATCAGGAGGGGGCAATTGCTATTTGCCCTCACACGGCAAGGCAGTCCTGTATTTTGTGCTACCGCTGGTCCATGCCATTCCCCTGGAGGTAGTGCATACGGGCTAAATTTGAAGCATTTTAATGCTAATAAATTCGAAGGGTGGTCTGCATGGAAATTTAGGTGAGCGCAAACTTACAAAAAAGATACCACTTTTTGATTAACTCTAGGCCAATGATTGTGCAATGACGCAAAATTTTCATTAATCGCAAAAATTCAATTAATTTTGGTTGCGCCTCTTTGTTTGTACAGCTGTTTCTTCAGGATGTTCACCATGTAGCATTTCTTCCCCATTATTCCTGACGAGTCTGCAGAGTAGTGGTATCTGCACAAAATGAGCGTTTTGCGAACGAAGGGTTTTGTTGGGGACTGGTGATGGGTGCTATCAATGCTGCAGTGATTGCCATTGTTCTTTGAGCATTACTCAAGCATGATTAATGCTAAGGAATTATATTCCAGAATGTGTCCATGTACTAGCCTCTTCTTTGTGTTCAGACTGGCCTCTTCATGGTGTGTTTTGCAGATGTATGGTCCAAGGTTGCAATCAGGAATTCACAGCAAGCCACCAAGAATTGACAGCAACTGTCCAAGAATTCACAGCAGCCCTCCCGGAATGAACGACAATTCCCCAAGAATGAAGAGCGCTCCATCAGGAATTAACAGCAACCCATCAAGAATTAAGAACAAGCCTCCAAGAATGTACAGCAAGCCACCAAGAATTCCAACCATCAATAGTAAGCCTGCAAGACTGGACATCAAATTACATCACCAGGAATTATCAACAACGCAAAAATCAAACAATCGCAAGAAAAGAAGTGTTTTTGGACTTGTCAATACAGTTTCTCACACACAAAAAAGGCAAACAATCGCCAAAAAAAATTGATTCTGGTAAAGCACCCACTGCAAAAAATGGCATTCTGCAAATTTTTCAAATGTAGCCAGTACAGCCTTTGAGCGCATCATACCCCACTTCCTCCTTGTCATCAGGCTAGCCTGATGAATGACCCACGCTTGCCGCTCATTTGCACATGCAGATGAGGCAGATGTGCAACCCATCCAGCCCCCGCAGACCACAGTGTGATGTAGAACAAAATAGGGAGGCAAAGTCAGTCATGGTCAGAGCAAACGATCCTGATGTTTAGAACTCCGTGAGTTGGGGTGAGCATCACTCAGGGGACCTCCCCTTCATCCCCTCACCACTCTCAGGTGGGATTGGGGCCTCTCTATTCTCGAGGACAGCCTCCCAGCCCGTACAAAACGGTCAATGCAGTCACTGGTTACCGTCAATGCTTGTCAGTTAAGTGTGCTCAAGCACCGTCAGTTAATTGCCTACCGCTGTCGGTTGCTTGCTGTCCCAGACCTCTTGTCCCAGACCAGCCAGACACTTTTGGTTTTGTCCTGTAACACAATGTGTTGACACACTCAATTGACACGCCCCACCCCCCCTCACCACACTCCCTCTGGTGCTGTGCACCACGGCACCTCCAAGCGAGTCGGTAACCTATTCCACAGCTTCTGGCTTCTCTGCATGCGCGAAAGTCCCCAAAACACGCACAGAGGGGATGCCGTTGGATGCTTTCTGCCCCTTTTTGTGATGGGTGCATCGGTAGATCTCATTGCCCCTGTGCGCTTCGCAGATTACCTGAATGGGTTTCTCAAGTACCCACTGCGCGGTGACCGGCCCTACTGGGTTTCCGCAGATTTCATGCAGGTGTGAGCTGAGTGGGGGTGTATCACTAGTGTGAGGGTGTGGACTGAGTGATGATGTGGCATTTGTATTAGAGTGCAGATGATGTGTGGGACTGGCTTTGTGGGGATATCATTACTGTGAGAGTGTGGGTTGTGGTGGGTGTCGTGAGGGTAAGGCTCTGTTCTGCCTCCAACGGCAGCGCGGTGTCTCAGCGTGTGACGCCATGTGGAGCCACCAGAGCCTTGGGGCTCGAGTAACCACTGTAGTCTGGTCCATTGGTTGGGCATCCTCTCAGCCTCTCATCCTGAACCCAAGCAGCCATCGATTTCAAGGGTTTTGGGCAGTGCACCCTGTTGTCAAGCCTTTTTCAACACAAAAGTAGTACTAGCCTACTACAGCCAATGGGGGTTCCGAATGTAGTGTTGTACGTTTGTCACTTATGTATGGCGCACACACCACGCATGGTACACCCCCTTGACTGACATCATTCCCTTGGACCCTGAGCGGGGTCTCAGCCTTCCAGGGCATCTTGGGTGTAACCTCTGGCCGCAATCGGTACCCGCCAAATGCCGCATCCTTTTGAAGTTTTGTCAGAACAGTTGAAGTAGAACTGAGGGATGCCGCGCTGCTGTTCAGGTGGATTTGACGTGCGAAACAGGGTATGGCAACCCCAGTGGACACATGATGGTCACCTCCGCCACATGGATCTACCTCTGCTGCAGGTCATTACACCTTCATCACCTTGACCCTCAATCCAACACACACTGCGGACGGCAGAGCAATTTTGGGGAGGGTCGCTGAATGCGCACTGGCAAATCCCGGCCGCATCAGTTGCAAACCCCTCCTATGCGCAGCTCTAGATTTCTACTGTGTTTTTTTTTAGCAAACATTCCTCTCATTTATTTTGCACTCCATTTGCAGTACAATTTGTCTGTTTTTGTGCAGCCTGTTTTATGTAGCCATTCATGATTCTGACGGCAACAAGTGGTATGATCAAAGATTCGCCGTCAGAGGTCGTGCCATGGATTGGTGGGGCGCTACAATTGTGATGGTGAGTCAACAATTCAGAATTGCAAGTACAGTCCTGTGTGTTATTCACCCCTAAGCGTACAGCAATATGATTTGAGCTTCCAATAGTGGACTGCAAACAAACAGTGGCCGCCATCGCATGCAGTTGCTGGAGTATGATCTCTTTCTTGGCATGAGAAAAATTTTGCTGCATGAGGTCACCGGCTAGTACTTCATACCTTTTGGAGATGCAACACTAATTTGCCTCTGAATGAGGGGAAGCAGATACCCGCAGTACAACTGAGCGCAGAAGCCGAGCAGCCAGCCTTAGCCAAAGGAGGGACCACGGACACAACTGAACCAGAATTTGCGAGTGGATGGGCTGTAGCACTTATTCAATTGAACTGAGAGTCATAAAGGCCATGAGATGGCGGGACCACCAGGAACTGCCTGACCCATGGCACACGGAGCGTACTCCACGAGCAACACTATGCGCAAACTGCAATGCACCACTAGTACGTAACAATTGGTGACACAGAACCCCCTTGGCCCTGTGCCATTTCCTACATCAGTGGTGGAGAGTAGCACCCGCCAAATTTCACGGTGTGGGAGTGACTGAATGTGAAGCCCATTTAGGGCCATTAACAGAGTGGACACGATGACAGCAGCAATTGTGATTGTGGGTGGCAGTGGAACACATTCCACTGCCGGCCACAAAACACACACGCAGTCTCTTCTCTCCACACACACGCTCCACCCTCCCCCCCTCACCCGCATAAACACACTCCTGAAACTGACCTCAATCATGCAGGGTCATACAAACGACATGGCATTAGCCACTGGCACGACATCAGTCAATTTCTGTTCAGGGGGGGGCGGGGGGGGCAGGCTGTTAGGGTGGGTGGGGCTGGCAAATTCCACTGTGTCTGTCTTGCAGTAGTAAGGTTTTTTTGTGGCGATGCCCAAATGTGCTTGGGGGAAGGTTGTGTTATGCAATCCCCACCCCTCCCGCGGGAGGAGGGGGGGATATCACCTATTAGAATTCCGGAAACAGGCAAACAGGATGAAGCGAAAGCGGGTTCCATGACTGTGACCAGAATTTTTGTTTGCACCTCCACCAAGATCTTTGCAGCGAAGCTATTGAAACGCCAAGGGGTCCCACGGGACGCCATTTAATCAACCACCCCGTTGCCAAGCAAATGACTGCATGGAATGGCATTGGGTGGTACTACACAGTATTCTACCAGTCTTTGTGGAACACCCTCTTGCGTGCTGGCTTTGCTATTTCACCGTCAGAGCAGACTCCCTCCTGCCAAGCGACATACCACCACCACCACAACTACAACCAGCCAATCAACCATTCACTTCACGATGAAAACATGACCACACATGCACACAGATTTCTTGCATGTATGTTGCCAATTGGGTTTTTGTGCTCTGCCTGGCCTTATTGCTTGCAGATTCCGCAGCTGGCCATTCAATATTTTTGTTGCAATCCTCCTGTGCCTCGTTGGCATATCCAGGTGTGTAGTATGTTGTGTGCAATGGACTGTCATCTGCCTTGTCGGCGAATCCATATGTGCAGGGTGCATGTGAGGTGTGCAGGGTGCTTTACAGCCGTGCGGTGTGCGGTGTGCTGTCAGGTGCGCTGAAGGTGAGTGTGCGCAGGTTTGTGACCCGGCCAATATTTCAACGGGTGCAGTGCACCCCAAATCTCAGAATGTCGGTGCCATTTTTCACGATGTCGCAAGGGCTCTGTTCTTATGGGTTTTGTCCACTTTTTCTGGTAGAAGCATCCCGTTCCCACGTGTTCTCGCTGCACCCAGTCTCTGCCAGACATGTCTGGTTCTTCCCATTGTATCGAACCCCACTTCCCATCGACCTGTGTCTGTTGGAAGAAGGCTCTTAAAGTCAGTGGTCTTGCTTGATCGTTAAACAAAGGGTACCGGTTCGAACCCCAGGATGGTCAAGTACCATGCTGTCGTTTGCCCGCAAACGACTGTTGTGTGCTCTGGCTGTCAATCACCCTCTCCTGTCAGTTACCCATTGACAGGAGGACATTGGAGGGGGGTTGATAGCAGTTGGGGGCAAGGGGCAGCCTATATTATTCCGGGCATACAGCTGCTCTGCCATGTGTCGGGCCTGACCCCCTGTCCTCCGTCTTCACAGGGTGTATCTAGCTGCTCATTTCCCGCACCAAGTCGCCCTTGGGTTGGTCATGGGACTCGCTTTGGCGTACGTGCAGCAGTCACAGGATCCAGGGCTGAGCAACTCGCTCCCAATGCTTGCCCCCGCATCTCCCACGAGCCTGGAGAGCCCTGCTGCACCCGCTGTCCTCACTGCCCCGGTGACGCCTCGTACCACGTATTGGAACGTGGTGGACTGGTTCGAGCGGGGCCCGGCCTTCACTGCCGTGGCTGCAGCTGCGGTCTTTGCACTATCCGTCGTCGAATACAACATGCTGGAGGTTTTGGGTGTGTGCCTGTCGCATGTGTCACGCCGGGAAGGAGTTGCATCTGCGTGCATTGCGGTGCTCGCCATTGGCTGTTCCTAGAATTGTCGGTCAGGCCCATACGGGGCATCGTTTTCTGGTTTCTGGAATGCTTCATTTCTTTTGTCTCAAACGTCCACTGCCCCCTCTATTCCCCCCGCCCCCAAAAAATTAACGTGAACCCGCGTTGCTATGAGGAAAATCCTGGGGGAGCGCCTGAACCCGGCATGCGACCCTCCGAACAGTGATGGTGCTACTCCTCACCTCCACGCTCTCTATCCCGATACCGCAGGGGGTATGCAGTAAATGTTATGTTCAGGAGTACACTATGGGGCTACAGGTACAGGACGTCTACTATACAGACTTCCACCGTTTTGGGTACGTATGCCTTGTGTGGCGGATCCTGCCTTCATTGAAAGCGACCCAGATGAGGGACCAAGGATTTTGTCCCCCGTTTCTGCCTTTCCCCCCCCATTTAGCCCCTTTTCCGACTGTGTTTTGGGCCCAAAATGACTCAAAAATGACCAATTTTTCCGTCATACTCATGGCTCTTGATATTAGTACATATGCATCTAGTTGACCCCCCCCCCTTCCTCAAGGAGGCATCAGCGACCCCTGGCCGAGGGCATTTTGCCACCCACTCTTCTCATGGAGCCTTGCACACCCACACTGCAGAGTGGTCCCATGCTATCGCTGTCCGAGGTTGGAGAGATATGCGCGAAATAGAGGCGGGGGGGGATGCAATGTCCAGCCCTGCCAGTGCTTGGCTGCAGGCTTGGTGGCCAACCACTGCTGTGACCCGAGCGGGCAGGCAATGAAGGGCTATCTGACCCCTGCTACATCGGGGCACCCCAAGCGGAGAGACAACGAATTGCGGCAAAACCCCTGCCAGATGCTTTGTGGGTCGGTCGCTGTATGGCCAGTCCACCCCCCCCCCCCTGGGACACACAGAAATTTCAATAGAAAGTCTACGCAACAGCAGCAGACAGGCACAAATATGATGCCCCAGCCAAGTACAACATTCCGGGTTTTATTGCGCAACTCAAATGGGGGGGTCCCGGATGCCTGGTCCACATTCATGACCCCCCCCCCCCCCACACACACACACATCCCACATAATTGGTGGCGAGCACCCGCAACATCATGGTGTGGGGACGGACGCCACGAAGGCAATGGCTGCAATTGTGAGCAGTGTGACAGGCATTCCACACTCACACACAAAACGGTCCCTCCTCCGTATTTTCCCCTCACACACTCCCCAACCAACCAACACACGCAACAACAGACAGCCCGGAGGCACACATCCACAAACCAGCAATTTTCTCCACCTTTTCATGGTTCAACCGCCCAACCATCAGTCACGGACCCCCACCCCACCTTCCCCCATGGTTGGAGGGTGTCTTGCATGGTGATCATAAGAACCTGGGCTTGCATGCATGAGAACGGCTGGAAGCCATGGCAGGAAGCCCCCCCCCCCCGGGTCCTCCGCACCACCTCCTCCCCTTCTCATGCGTCATCCAGGCCAGAGTTTTCTCGCGGCCTGTGGCCGCGGAGGACACCATCCATCATGTCTTCTGCCGTGTTGTTTCGTGCCGCATGCCACGTGGAGCGTTTTGTCGTTGTGAAAAGGGCATGGCTCAATGTCACCGCCGAAGATCTCATCAAAAGTGGGATGTATTTTCAGTGGACAGATTGTGCCAATGGTAAAGCCGATCCCAGCCCGGCCTCGGGATGGCAGCGACCAGCGAGTGCAGAGTTCGAGGGCTGCAGGGGTCGGGTCCCTCCCTCGGATCACAAGGGCAGACCGTCCCTGACCAGCATGAGCCACGAGGAATTGTGTGAATTCCTCTTCTACCACTTTGGATGGTGACAATCAGATTACTGTTTAGTTCGGGGGCGACCTGCTGTACACAAAGGAAAGGAAGAGAGGGTGGGGAGGGGGGGGGGGGGGGGGCTAATGATGACTTGACTTTGGGGGGGGGGGGGGGTTGTGACAAGGAAGTTTAGGCCGTAAGGCATTGGACACCTGGGCTCATGCCTGCATCAGAAGAGAGGCACCTCCAGATTGTTGCTGGTAATTCTGGAAGGCCTCTGGATTGTTGTGCATGCACCATTCCCTGCAACAAAATGCAGTTGGTGTGGCAAAATGCACACCAGCTCACGCCCCCTGGACATACGCTCACACATGTGGAACTCAATGATGTCTGTCTTCCACACGCACACACACACACGCCCACCCACACGCCCACCCACAAACACAAACACACACACACAAACACACACACACACACACACACACACACACGCGCGCGCGCGCGCGCGCGCCTAGTACGGTCAGCTGCGCCGTGCGACAATTTGGGGTGAGGCCTAACGGAACACTTTTTTTTTTCATGATGGATTGTCCTGTCCCTCGCATTATGGTTTGATCGAGGCATGGCCATGCCCACCCAATCTGTGGCTATGCAAAGATCCCTCCCCAGCCCGGGGTCACGGGTGGTTGGAATGGCGGTTTTCAGTTACAAAACGGTTGGTGGACCCCTTCAAGCACATTGCCTGCCCCCTCTCCCAGGTTTTATGGGCGCAGGCCTCGCACAAGCCGGCCAGCAACTTCCAATAACCTCCAGCCATCTCCAGCATCCAGGGGGTTGTTCCTGGCACGCACCCTACCCGCCACCCTTTCTCACAGGTCTAGAGCCTCTAGGCTCCATTCCCAAGGCAAGGGCGGCGTGCAGAGCAGGGGAGAAGGGCCTCGGGGCGACTGCTTCTCCATTTCAAGGTCTGCCTGTCTCCCGGTACCTGCACGTTGAGTGGGTGCCTTCCTGGGGTCTGTCGGGTGACTTTGAGTGTGGACAGGGCTGATGGAGGGCCCGGGTCTGACCACAAAAGGCAGTGAAGCACAAGGGGGACGCGATGGTTCATTGACGGCGGCCGTTGGGTATCTCGGACGCAGGAGTGCCTAAGGACCACGCGCCGAGCGGGGCAACCCGACACCCAACCTCAATGAACTATCGACCGCTGTGTGAACCGCCAACTGCCATTCGCGGGATTCCAAACCGCCGTCAGACACTGACCAACGCCGGCGGTCGTTCTCCTGGACACCGAAGAGCGACAGAAAGCAACTGTGGAGGGCCGTACAGTATTCTGGGGTGGGGTGTCAATTGACAGGGCACCCCTGCCTCCCTTGGGCACGTGCAGGGCCCAGAAATTCCAGTGCCCGCGTGGAGTGTAGCGAAGACAGGGGGCAGTTTACGGGCAACCCACAAATATATCAATACCTCTTTGAAGTGACGTGGGGGCGGCGGGGAGTGGTCTGAACGCCGGCCCATAGGCCGTGGGTTCGAACCCCAGGTTTGACGCCGAGGGTTGGAAATACGTCCAGTGGCCGCAGCGGTTGCTGGTCGGCGGACAACCTTCGGTGAATGGGAGTTGAACGGGGGCAGACCGAGTCGAACGACAGAAATGGACTGGGGTTAATGTAGTCGGTTTGGTGCGCGACAGACCGCCCTGTCCTGTGCCGCACGCGCTGCGTGGCGTTCCACAGGGTTGACAAGGGACGTGACGTTCGTAATCATGTTTTCGCTGCTGCACTCCAGACTGTGCTCCGTGTTGGTCAAAGGTCTGCTCCCATCCCCCTGCAATTCAAGCGCAGGAGGAACTAAAACCTCTGCACTGCCCGAGGAGAAACGAGCTCTGAGCCTCCTGTCACCGGGAACTGTTCACCCTTTCGGGACCTGCCTCAGCCAGTGGGGGAAAGATGAATGCCCACTTCTCACACACCCCACGACGACGCTGGTGGTCAGTTGTGGCCCTGAGCCAAAGCTCCGGGCCGTAGTGGCCGACGTGGTGTCACAGCACGTCAGCGTCCGGACGTCATCCCACCTCCTCTGTGTGTCCGTGGCATCTGCAGGCGCTTGCGCTCAGCCTCAGTTCTTTGCACCAGCGGCCACCAGTTTGCATCCTCGTGCTGGAGACTTGAATGCGTCGCAGGGCACCCCATGCCTGGGCACCCCCATGGCGCATCCCTGGCAGGAAGGGAAGCGCTGGGGGCACAGGCAAGATGGGCAGGGGCAGGACACGCCTTCTTTGCTGGAAGCCAAGGTGATGGTCTACCGGAGCTGCAACACAGCGCGCGCCGAGCACTGGCGTGTACTTGGGGGTGGATGGTGGTGGTGGTGTTGGTGGTGCGTCAGCAGGTCTTGCACCTGCACTGGAATTGCGCACCACAATTGACCACCAGCGTCGTGGGGCGTGTCAGAACTGGGCATTCACTTTTCCCCCACTGGCTGAGGCAGGTCCCGAAAAAGTGAGCGGCCTGGTGGCAGGCGGCAGAGGTCTCGTTTCTCCTCGGGCAGCCCACAAGTTCCGGAGGTCCTAACTCCTTCTGCCAAACACGCTAGTGAGGCCCACAACGAACTGAGTTGTCCCCTGTCACCCCACTTTAACGAGGGGTGGAGCCGCGCTAGAGCAGCTCCTGTGACTCCCATGGGTCGGGATGCACCCAAGGACAGCACTGCGAGGTAGAGTCGGGGTCGAGGTGCACCTCTGATCACAGCAGGAGTAGCTGGAGAAACAGGGTCATCCTTCTCCGGTGACATTATGAAGCAGTGGTTGTGTGGCCCTGTCCTCACCCCCAGTCCCTACCTGCTCTCGCACAGCGGCCTAAGGGAGTGCTGTGGATACTCACAGCCATTTTGAAACATGAAGCTTCCTACTCAAAGTTACAAACCAGGAACCCGCCGACGCCAAGCATTGGCAGGGCATAGACACGGGTGGGGTCCACAGTGCCCACCAGGGGACACCTGGGCACTGCAGGGTGAGGGGTGTGATGGGCCCATGTATTATGAGGATGTGGCCTACCCTTGCAAAATTTCCCACACGGTTTTGAACCATTTTTCTGGCGGCGGGTCCGGTCTGTTTGGCGCGCTATTTATGCCTGCAAGTGAGATTTTGGTCGCCGTTGAGAGACACTGCTGTACATGCTTTTGGCATGCAGCCTCCTAGCGTGTAGCTGCGTGGGCACCAGGTTCAATCCTTGGACACCGAGGTCCAGCAGTACACTCGAAACCTCGTTGCTGGCTGGATTGTCTTCGGCCACACAAAGCGCTCTAAAAGTTTGGTGGGAAACGAAGGATATGTGCTCCAACCCCCACGGCCCCCATGTGGTGCAGCAATGTAGCACACGAGGTCCACACCCCACTGTCCCTTGGCATTGTGGGGGTGTAATGCAGGTTCCCACTTCCCACTGCCCCCCGGGTAGTGCGGCAATATGCTGCACGACTTCCAGTTCCCAGTGCCTTGGTCCAACTAAAAGCAGCATTTTCAAGTTCAGTCAAACATGTGTAAGAGTGCTATTGCAACAAGCCGAGGTGCTGGACCGAAAAGTACAGAAAATGCTTGCCATGCACACAAGGCAGAACGATTGTGCCTGACATTATCTGTTTGAATCGCTGTAAAATCGGTTGGAACTTGCATTTGCCTTTGGGAACAACCCCAAGAGCTGGGCGCTTTTCTCAAGTCCGCCAGCACGAGTGGGTGTACATACAGGCTTCCCTGCCCAGTATGCCGCAACCCTCTACCCATGCCTCCACTGCATGTACTCTCCCACACGGGATGCAACAAGGGGGGCTGTGTGATGAATAGCGACAAGGCCGCGAAATGGGGGAGGTGGGACACATTTCAATGGTACCTCACAGCCCAACCGCCCAATCCAGTATCGGGCTATCGAGTGAGCCTTTGAATGGTGGGTCCTATTGTGTGATGATTGTAGGTCATACGGGTAGGTAGGTATTAAGAACCCTATCCCATGTACGCCAGCTATTCAGAAAAGTTTATGGGTTGCACAAAGTACACACGTGATAGAAGGAACGTCACGTAATTCCACTTACCAGAATCAGGGTTTTTCTTAACCATTGGGGGGGGGGGGGCGGGGGGTGATTTGACCCAGATTGTTGGCAAACCCCCAGACCCACAAATGTCCCACCCCCACGGGGGGGGGGGGGGGGGGCTATTGGATGCCCACCCACCCACCCACCACAGGTTATCCAGCCAACTACCACAGGCAAAATGCCCTGACCAGCGCCTTCGGTGCTGACCCAAAGTCCCCCACAATGGCCTACCCTACATGGGGAGGAGGGAGGGCGGTTGGAAACCCACGCACCGAGAAATTCTGGCAACCCCCCCCTCCCTGTTCGGGTAGGACACACCAAGAAGAACCACCAGATCTTGTTACCTGAAAAACCTCCTACCGTTTTGTCATCTACCGGTGCTTCTTCATGCCATGTAGCGGTTTTCAGCTCTAGACAACCAAAAGGCTGGATCAATAATACGGCGACACCCAGTGGACACATGGCTCGACAGGCGCTATGGTGGGTCTTGTTTTCCTTTTAGGGGCTGTCCACAGCTTTCAAGTCACACCTCTCCTCAGACACGGACAGGCATGTGTGATGTCATGCAATGCAATGTCACGTGACATAATGTAATGGACGTGCTGCCGCTGAAGCGTAGGTCTACCCCCCCCCTCCCGCTTCCCAGACCCCCAAACCTATTCCCAAGGGGAGCAGCAGGATTTCCCCCCAAACAAAGAATTTTCAAACATTTTCGAATGCATCTGGACAATTTTTGAAAAGTTACCCCCATTCCTGTGCAGTGTGCAGTCAAAGGGTTCAGAGATGGGAAATACAATTAGGCCAAAAACAGCAGCCAGAGAAACAGACCGCCCTTCCGGCTCGCCACCGTGGGTGTGAACCAGCCCCCCTGCCCCGCATCCCCCTCGGGTGGGTGGGTTGCCGCCCTAGGCCATCTCTCTGGGGACCGCTGTGCTTCTGGGCGCATCCTGCATCCATGGCATTGTCGTTGGCAGATAAATTCCGATGGAACACAGCGCAGCACAGTGTGAAGATGCGGGCAGTGGCGTGCATCATGGGGTTTGTTGGGCTTGTGGGCATCAAACTGGCTTCGCCCTGGTTGTCGCCCACGAACGCCTGTCGAGAGGCGTTGGTACGTGACGTCTGCGACTGTTTGTCAGCCGGAGTCCTCTATTTCCTGTACGCCGTGTGGATTGTGGCCGTGCGTTGGGGCATTCAGTCGTGCAGCAGCAGCTTCAAATGCCTTGATTAAGGCGACAGTGCCCTCTAGCGCAGTCGCCCAGAGACAGTCTGCTGTCCGTCCATCTTCTCTGCCAAGCTATTATTAGCGACGGTGGCATCCGCTCTACCCCAGCTGCTGCTGCTGAGGCAAGCCAGGCAAAAGGGAATCGCACGCTGCGATGGTGGGTCTCCTTGCAAGTGAGCCACCTGGGGAGCACATGACGTGGTGCGTGGGCGCAGAGCAACTGGGGGCAATCTGGCAGGAGTGTCTATTTCGCGGAAACTCGGTTTGCCAAATTGGCCGCCAAATGAAGCGCTTTTTTCAGGGCAAGGACACCCCCATTTTCCGGCATTGGCAAGTGCTGCTGCAGTTGTTGGCAGTTCCCTTTGGGTGGAGATTTGATCGTTGTCGAGCTTGGAAGGTTCATTCACGGGAAAATAACACCACTGATTTCGACACTGTTTCCTCGTCGGGCCGGCTGTGCATGCCCCCTGTCAAGTTCAGACACCCGTCAGGACCCGAGACCAACTTGACCCTCATCGCAGAGGGGATGGCAAAAGGGCTGCGGCGAGCCCGGGAGCCATGAACAGGAGCACAACTGAAAGTCCCAGAGGAGGCGGTCGCTATCAGAGCAAGAGATGCAATGGGAAGGGGGTGAGGAGAGACCATGGGGTGTCCCCAGCCACAGTGTATCACAACTGGTGGTGAATGATGCTACGCCCAAGTTTGTTGTGTTTCTCCTTCTTAACACCACGATGTCTTGCGGGCGCCAGCCATTGCAGCCCCAACGCGACTAGATACTTGCTGCAGCCCTGCACCATGTTCCATGTGTTGTCCCCCACTGGCAGCATCATCCACTGGGTACCTCGGGGCCCCTCTCCTTCCCCTACATCCTCCACCGTTGAAACAAGCAGATTTGATGTCGGGGACAGGGGGCGCAGCCCAACTGGGGGCCCCACCCACGGCCATTGCTTCAGAGTATCTTTGCCTTTGCCGCATTGTCCCCATGTCTTGTTGCGGTGGTGGCTGAAAAGCCGGGCGCGCAATTACAACGGTTTTGGTAGGGTGTGGCGACGTACGCACAAGTGGTTGGGAGGTTGCAGTCGTATGCCCAAACACTGGCTCAAACAACGAAGGACGACATTCCATGCACAGCGGCTTGTTGGCAGCAGTTCATGAGGTTCAAACACTCTACATCACCCGTGCAGTGTTGATATGGACACCCCGGGCACATGGCCCACGCCTCCCCATCGTGCAGACACTACACTGTCCACAACTGTGGACCCCCAAATCCAGCGTCCCGGGTACCAGTGGCAGACCCCATTTTAACATTTTGCTGTGAGTGCACATTGCAACACGCGTTGTTTGAACAGCGCGTGGTTCAGGACGAAAACGTCTCCGCTGTTGCATGGCAATTGTGGCGTTACACACAATTGGCAACACTGCCCAAACAATAACCGTTTGGGTTCAAGTAACGGCTTACAATAACCCCCGCTCTCCCAGCACGGCATTGAACTCAGGACAAAACATGCTGGTTCCCATGGGGAACGAATGCCCCTGTGCAATTTGGGACCCAAAGGCAGGGATGAGCGCGCCCACGAGGCGTTGCCGAGTGGGAATAGCTGCTCTGGCGCCACACGCGTGTTGAGTGATGGACATTGCTTTGTGTGCTGTTGCTTGGATGAAGTTTGTGCCCCTGGATCCGACACGGCCTTTTCCCCCAGCTTCGTCTGCTCATCAGGTTTGCGTTTGCTGTGCCGTGCTCATATGTGCTGTGCATCGACGCAGTGGTATCAAGTGCAAAGCGCGTTTGGTCCCTGTTTTTGTTTGGAAACGTGTAGGACAACAAGTGGTCATAGTTCAGTGGTGGAACGTCTGCTCAACACGCAGAAGGTCGTAGGTTCGATCCCTGCTGACCATACTGTATTGTTCGCACACACTTGGCAGCTGTTGAATGCTTGCCTCCACTCCAAACTCTGCATGGGCACTCGTTCTCCGTTCCGTTACGCGAGGTTCTACGAGGTGCTTTGTGCCTCGTAGCACCGCCTGCAGAGAAATCTGGACTGGCCCTGGACGCTGGGGCGCACGGATTCCATAGGTGGTCGCAGCCGAATGTCAGCTTGCCAAGGTGTGGGTGTGTGCCGCGGTATGACAGCAGTGGGTTGCGCCCGGCGACAGTCCGCCGAGGATTTCACCCTCCCGTTTGTGCCGAAATCAGCCACTTCATTGCTCTTTTGCTCTGTTCTGCTCTGCTTTTGCAAGTTTAAATCTGCTGGTTTGTATGAGCGCTGGTCCCTGCAGTTTGTCTGTACAACGGTTCTGTGACCTTCATCTTCAATCCGCGATATGTCCACTTTTTTTGCGGGTTTTGCGATTTTGGTTCTGTGGGGCATCCAACTGGGACAGTGGTGTTTTAGAATAAATGTTCTTTGGGAGCAGCCCAGCAGCCAATAGAGTCAGAAAATCACTCATCAGTCATTGTACGGTCAGCCCTGCTACGGCCACACAATACAAGGCTAATCTGTGTCTGAAACACGGTGTTTTTGCAGTAACAATACTCTCCACACATAGCACGGAGCTCATAGGGTCTGTTATTCGCTTCCCCACCGCCCTTGTGATGGGCACACGATTCACCCCATTGCCTTCCTCTCCTTGTGCCTGTGGCACATGAAGGCACTCATGGTGAAGCCCCTCGCAATCTTGCTACCACCCAGCGTTGTGTTTACCAAATGGTTACCCACGGTTTTAATCCGTGATCGGGGATCTGTGATGTGGCAGCGTGAATGCTGTACATCTGGCGTGCTTAATGAGGGCCATGGAAGTGGAAGTGGGCGAGTGAGACTCAGCCGCTGCTGTTGCCTCTTAATTGGTTCATACATAGCTCAACAGCAAGTCCCCCCCCCCCCCCACCCGTTGGTCCCGCGTCCAGTTCTGTGTTGTATGTGTGGGGTCAATGTGTTGATTCCCAGCCTGGCTTCATGTTCCACGGTGGATCTATCTGTTGATGCTGTGTAGGACCATGCGCAACGGAACCACATGCGAGCCCCTGACTGCACAACACGCTATGAAGGGCCTTGTGCTCCAAGTTGCAGGTGCAGGCCGGCAGTTTTGTCCTCACAGGCACGGTTGACTGCTGGGTTTGTGGATTCAAGGAAACTGTGTAGCATGCGTTGTCTGATTATAAGTACCATGTGGTAGCCTTTGATATGTTACATATTTTGTGGGGGGTAACGTGGATGTTGGGGTCTGTTAATGACCCAGTAGACCAGTAGATAGCAGACCAGTTTGATATTTCGTCCAATTTGGTGAAGGCGTTTTTCAAGTGCTTGTCTGCCCTAACTGGTGGTGGGGAAACCAAAGCTTCCGCGGGTGGCTGGATTCTTTGAGGCCAGCGATACAAAACACCTTGGCCCTCCCGAGGGGCCTGTTCCAACCACCATGAAAAACATGGGTTGTGACATCTATGGGTGCGGAACTGAACGTTTTTTTGTGGAGCATGACTATACACATCACATCTCGGACGGCCCACAGCCCCAGCTCCCTACCGGGGTGGTGGTGGAGGGGGATGGTGATCGACCAGGGGTGAGCAGGATATCACCATGGAGCGTGCAGGGCAGTTGACTCACAAGCGGGAACATACACCTGGGCCGAGATAAATCTTGCTTTGGTTGGGGCTCATGGAAATGGGCACCCCCATAGACTCAGACTAGTGTGGCCAGGAGGGGGTATCGTCTGAGTCGGATGTCTTGGGCACGGTAACACACAGGGGACCTGGGTGATGGGGATGCTGACTCAGAGGGGCAGCAGTCTGATCTGGAGTACAAACTAGATGTGAGGGACACCAAGCTCCACAAGAGAGCTAGGACGAACAGTATGCACGCAAGCTAATGTGGTGACGATCATGGGGTGTTTTGGGGGTACAGGGGATCCAGCCAGCGGTTCGGTAAGTTTGGGCACTAACATGGTGTGCAGCGGCCCACTCCGGCGGTAGCTCACTTAATGGGCGCGGCAGTCAAGGGTTCTATTCCGTACCGGGTGTTGTTGTGTTGGGTGGGTTTGTTTATGTGGTTGATGAAAAACTACGAGTCATTGCTGATCTTCCCGTGCCTTCAAGCTAACAAATCCCCCATTTCGGTTTGCTTTGGTACTTGCTTGGGTGTGAGGGCCTCGGGGACATAAGGGTATGGCTGGTGTGGGGGGCAGCTCGCTGACGAGAGTTGACCTTCCCACAGCCAACCCCAGCCAACACTCCTGAAATCTTGCCCAGCCCGTCATAAACGGTGGCCCCACAAAAGCGGAGATCAAGGGGCAAGCCCTAGTCTCTACCATTATCATCCAATGAAGCAACATTCTGGCTGGGAGACATTCAAGGAACATTTTGACTGGACTCGAGTGATTGGTGAATTGAATCATGGCCCGAATTCGAGCCTTCATGGCACACACACACACACCTTGAACGGCATGATGTTTGTTTTGCATTGTTTTTTGCATTATCTTTGAGCCTGGTATGAAAGTGTCAAGGGGTTAACACTCCCACAACCATTGCCCTTCATTTGCTGCTAGATTAATGGAGGGAGTGTTAGTCCTCAGGGCGTGCGCAAGGCAACTTTTTGGGCTACTTCTGATTCCTACCCCTATTTTCGGGGGTGGATTCTACCTCTCGGGTGGGTGAGTGGGTGGGTGGGTGGGTGGGATGGAGCGATTTGGGATGATCTCCCCTCATGGACTTGCCCCTTACCAGTTGGGGATGTGGACCTGCCCCTTTCTGACCGGCCCCTTTCCAGTTGGGATTATGGACTGGCCCCTTTCCGGTTGGGGATATGGACTGGCCCCTTTCCAATTGGGGACATGGACTAGGATTTGGTATGTGGACCTTTGGAATCCAAAATACGCGGGTCACATTTTCAAGGTCACCGTAGGCGTTGATATGTTGGGCAATATTGTATGGATTTGTCTTTTGGCTCCTCGCACCTCCGCCGATATATTGATATGGGATGGTTATGGACCTTCCTGTACACGAGGAGATTTCTTTGGGTTTGAGGTTGGTAGCCATGATGGAGCCTACAAGGGCTGTGTGCATGTCATTGTGCCGTTCATTGGGCTGAAGAATGACAACCTTTCGGCATGGCAAACATCTACTGATGTGCATGGATGGTAGAGGGCCCGAATTGAGCAACTGTTTGCTCATTTGTGGCATTGGGGTTTATTTCAGAACATTTGGTCTCTTGGTCCCAACGAGTTGCATCAATCAGTGTGCATTTTGTTACACTTTACCCAGTTTTGCATCCAGAGGTAGGTGTGTTACCCTCCCTGTGGACTTTCCCCCTCATGTTTGGAAGAGCACGGAAGCAACCGTTGAGGATGCCACACAAGATGATGTCGGGGATGATGAGGTTGATATATGTGCATTGTGCTGTCAGAAGCACACTACGGCAATATGCGGTGAATGTGATTTGAATTATTGTGCGAAATGTATTGACCCGTACACCTGTGGGGAGAAGACTGTTTATCGAATAGTCTTGCTTGTTCAATTTGAGTGAACAAATTTGGTGGAACAAAGTTGTGAAGGTGACTTAGGTATGCTTTTCCTATTCAATGTTGTGCAGGGATGGTTTGTCGCTTCATTTGGTGGGCAAGAGGCATCTGTTGGTCTACTTGGGGGCTTTATTGGGTAGCGGTGAACTTGGGGACTGAATCTGGGAAAGTCATGATAAAAGTTGCACGCAGGGCGCGTGCAGGGCAAACAGTCCCCCGTGGCAGTTGTAGTGGGAGGAAATAGGCATGCTGCTCTTTCTGTGTGTGACAACCATTTTCCATGGTTTGCCTAGAAAAGGATTTGCTGTAAACTCACCACAAAGAAAAGGCTGGTAGGTAAGAGACCGGAGCGCTTGGGGTGCAAACAATGTTCCCCAGATGGACAAGCGCAGAACCACGATTACGTAGTAGGCTGAACCTTTCTGCCTTCCATGCTCTTTGTTGCCACCGACGGGATGCTCTCGTGCACATTGCACACAACAGCCTCCACTGCACACTACTCTGCTGTGGCCAACATGAAGCATACAATGCTGAAAACAGTACCCTCTGCAGTACAGCAGCGCTTTCTCTGCCCCCCCCCCCCCCTTTTTATGTTGGAAATGGTCAGGAGGGTACCCAGGTTGGTCCAAAGTGCATTTTTAAGTTTGCTCTTGCAGAAAACGATGCACAGGCTGATCTTGTGGGTGGGATTAAAAGCCCAGTGGTTGCTGCCGTGTGATTGTCAGGGGCCCTACAAGGGTGTTGCACGCACTGTGTGTGCACCGTGCAAGGTTTTCGTCTGTCCGTTGATATGGGCGCTACATTTTGCCACATTCTAGGCTCAAAGGTACATTGTTGTGGTAAGGCGTGTGTGATGGGGTGCCTGCAACTGCATATTAAACTCCTACCACCTATTTATGCATGTTGTTGTGACCCTCATGGTCATTTTTATTGTCCCTCAGCTCAGAGTTACTATGTCTTTGTCCTGGGCCACCCGTGCTATGTTTTCTACATGTTTCTGCATGTTTTGTACCATTGTATGAGTATGGGTGAGCTGCTTCCAGCCATTGTGTTGGGCTCTTCACCACAGCCCAGGGACTTTTTGCAGGTATCACTGTGCACGAAGTGCAACCCCCTGACCTGTCCATGGAAAGTAGCGCATCAAAGAACCACGGCAAGTGACAAAAATGTTACAACCTCTTCGCCCTTGCATGTGGTGTGTTAAGTGGTGGGTGGTTTGGGGGTTGGTTCCGGAACGGACACCCTGATGACGCTGTGCACGCTCTGTGTGGCAGCGCCCCCGAATTGACGTGCATGTGCGCGCACCACCCTTTGCACGAATGGTATGGGTGTTGGGTGATTTCGCAATGTGTGTGTTTGCCAGTGTCTATTTTTTTCTCGGCCACATGTCTGAACACATGTTGTTGGCTGCCCCACATGGCTCCCAACGGTTTGACCGGACCTCAGTCCCCATCGCAACAAGTCTGGTGCTGGGGCTTGGGGTTGCTGCGGCCTTGGGGCTCGCTACTCTATGGACGCAGGGAGTCGACCCTCGGCAGCAGTGGTCAGTCAGCGGCGTTGCCATGCAAACACGACCGATCGTTGCGCGTCCCCACACACTCCCTCCGGCCCATGGCACGCGCGACGCAGCGGTGCATCACATCCGCGCGACGGACGCCACCCCTCCCACAATGCACGGGCGCCCTTCGCAATACGACCCGAACCGTCCCCCCATCGACGCCACGACTGGCGGAGCTTTGGCCCCGCTGTGGCTCATCGTCCCGGCATTTGTGGGAGCCGTTTGGATGTGGCTGAGAAGGTCAAGAGCTGCAACTCCGACCGAACAGCCCACGCAATTAGCGATGTGCAGTGTCACGGGGGCCTGCACTCGCCCGGATCCTCAGGCCCGAAGGGCACGTCTGATGCAGTTGAACGCAGTGCAAGAAGAGGCCCCGGACCAGGCGGCAGAGCCGCTGACCATTGTACAGCCGTCCGATGCCACGATTGGAGGCGCGGACCTGTCGAAGTTCTTGGACGCCAGCAAACGGACCCGCCTCAACGGGCAGTACCGCGGGACCCACATCGGGGAACAGGTCACGGCCTACGGGTGGGTCCAGGCGTACCGCAATCAGGGGGCCATCATCTTCGTGGACCTGCGCGACCGCGAGGGCGTCGTGCAGCTGCGCTTCGACGCCGGCGTCGGGGACGGCTCCGCCCACGAACTGGCCAAACAGCTGCGGGCGGAGTGGGTCGTGGCGGCCACGGGCGAAGTGGTGAGCCGCGGGGCGAACGTCACCGACAAGATCCCGACGGGCGAAGTGGAGATCCTATGCTCCGATCTGGTGGTGTTCAGCGACGCCTGCACGCCGCCGTTCGAGATCAAGGACGAGGTCGAGGTGCAGGAGGTGCTGCGCCTGAAGCACCGGTACCTCGACCTGCGCCGGCCCCGCCTGGCCCAGAACCTGATCCTGCGCTCCAAGGTCAACCTCCTGTCGCGGCAGTACTTTGCGGACAACGGGTTCCTGGAGGTCGAGACGCCCATTCTGGGGAACCCGACGCCCGAGGGGGCCCGGGACTACCTGGTCCCCAGCCGCGTGCACCCCGGCAGCTACTACGCCCTCCCGCAGTCCCCGCAGCAGTTCAAGCAGATGCTGATGATGTCCGGGGTCGACCGGTACATGCAGATCTGCCGCTGCTTCCGGGACGAAGACCTGCGGGCGGACCGGCAACCGGAGTTCACGCAGTTGGACCTTGAGATGAGCTTCGTCACCCCCGCGGACGTGCGCGCGCTGCTGGACGGGTACGTGAAGCTGATCTGGAAGGAGGTCTTGGGGGTGGACGTCCCGACGCCGCTGCCCCAGATCACGTACGCCGAGGCCATGGAGAAGTACGGCATCGACCGCCCGGACCTGCGCTTCGGGCTGCCGCTGACCGACTGCACGGCGCTCATGCGTGACCGCGTGGACTTCGTCGTGTTCAAGAACGCGCTCGCGGCCGGGGGCATCGTCAAGGCCCTGTACATCCCCGACGGCAAGGCGTTCTCGCGGAAGGACCTCGACAAGTCGTTCCCGGCGGAGGCGCGGCCCTTCGGGGCCAAGGGCGTGGCCTGGGCCCGCGTCGGGGCGGAGGGGGCGTGGACCGGCCCCGTGGCGAAGGGGGTGTCGGAGGCGCTCCGGGCGGACCTCAACGCGGCGCTCGGGGCGGCGGAGGGCGGGCTGGTGCTGTTCTGCGCCGACGCGCCCGCCGTCGCGAACGCGTCGCTGGCGCGGCTGCGGGTCTACGCCGGGGAGCGCCTGGGGCTGCTGGACCCGGCGGCGTGGGCCTTCACGTGGGTCGTCGACTTCCCGATGTTCGAGTACGACGCGGAGGAGGGGCGGTACTACGCGATGCACCACCCGTTCACGAGCCCCCGGGCCGAGGACCTGCCGCTGCTCGCCACGGACCCCGCGAAGGTCCTCGCGCAGGCCTACGATCTCGTCCTCAACGGGACGGAGCTCGGGGGCGGGTCCATCCGGATCCATCAGTCGCACGTGCAGGACACGGTCTTCCGGACCCTGGGCCTCGCGGAGGCGGAGGTGCAGGACAAGTTTGGCTTCTTCCTGCGGGCGCTGCAGTACGGCACCCCGCCCCACGGGGGCCTGGCCCTGGGCCTGGACCGCATGCTGACGTACCTGTGCGGCGTCGACAGCCTCCGCGACGTCATCGCGTTCCCCAAGACACTGCGGGCGACGGATCTGCTCACGGGCAGCCCTTCGGAGGTCGACACCGAGCAGGACCCGGCGAAGGCTTTGGCGAAGTGAGGGCTGTGTCATGCATGACCTATGGCCATGCATGACCTGTGGCCATGCATGGCCATATAGTCTCGCAGAAACCATCGTCATGCGTGACCAGGGTCAGCTACCTGTCCTCTCCCTCCGTTGGCCTTTAAAAGGGCGGTGCAGCGCGCCGGCGGGGCCAACCCATTGCCCTCCCGCCCCCCGAAATCAGTGCCGTCACGCTTTATGCCACTGCCTGTGGGGCCGGGTGAGGGACGACAAGGGACAGCACGCCGAGGCAGGGCTGTGTGCCCGCAGGCCAAACTCAGGGGAGGGGCTGCCCACGGAGCTACTCCCGCCCCAGAGGGGCCCTCGACCGGCCTCGCGGCCAGACCTCTCCCCTATTTCCCCCGCACCACGACCGCTTTGGAGGGGGAGACTGAAGTGCAGTGGGCAGCGACGGGGCTGGGGAAACGGAGGGGCGGGTGCCGTCGGGCCGTGTCGTCCGTGAACACGCTGCTGCAGGCCCAAAGGGCTGGCGGGCGGCGGCGGGATGAGGCGCCCCCGATCAGTTTTGCACGCCCTCCGTCTTTGCTCAGGACCAACGGCGTGTACGCGGCGGCGGGGCTGAGCTGCTCGATGCGCTCGTCCTGCGGCTTAAGGGGCCTTTTCCGTGTCCGTTTGGGCCGCATCGCTGGACCACGTGGCTCCCCAACGCCCGTTTGTGGGGGTGGAGGGGGCCACGGGGAGGGCTTTTCGGGGGGGGTTCCCACCGGAGGTGCCTCACGGGGTCTGTGAGTGTGGGGGAGGGGACGCACCGCCGGGGGCCGGCCGTGTGCAGCCACCGATGAGTGTTGTCGGGGACACAGGGGACTAGGGGGGGAATGATGTGCGGGACGGGGGTGTTTCATTGGGAGGGGACCGTGTGGCATACCGAAATCCGACGCCACATATTTGGTATGACTGGCTGGTTGGCAGAGATCATTTCTGGGGGGAGTGTGCGCGCGCGGGGTGGGGGGGTTCGTGGCTGAGCGTAGGGTGTCCGTCCCATTGCTGGCGATTGCACCCGTGCGTTCCTGCCCCAGTCGCGTGCACTCCGCTGCCAGCGCTCACAGAGGCGCTGACAGAGGCGACACACACGCCAGACATTTGGAGGGTGCGCCCCACGACATGCGATATGGGTCACAGAGCCAGAGGGATCCGGATCAACGAGTGCTGCCCATCGGGACTGCGCTGTATTCCCAGGCGTTCTGCCCGCGGGGTGAGCCCCGCCGACCATAGGTCAGGCGGGTCATGAGGATTGTGTGCTCGGGCTGAGGATCCGTGGGCCCTGGAGGCGGCGTGTGGAGCCTGGGGGGCGGGGGGAGGGGGGGGCAGCGGCCAGGGTCGTCTGATTCCTTCGCTGACCCATGTGCGCACAGCGCTGTGCCGGCGGGTGTTCCCAAGGCCATGCCCTTTGCTTGTCCTGTCCATCGCCCCAGTAGTGGGGCCTACCCTGAACCTGCCGGGACCCTGGGAGTCCGGTGGCCACGGGGGCTCAGGGTCCAGCGGACAGTGATGACGGATGCAGAGTGTGCCCGAGGATTCCCGGCTCACTGGGCCCGTACCCCACGGGGGGCAGTGCCGCCCTCTCCGTGGGCGTGCGCAACTGCCCACGATGCTTTCGGTTGGGTCGCCGTGGGAGACCGGCGTGTTGTTCCGCACTGCCGTGTTGTGGTTCATGCGGTTCTCATTGTGTGTGTGGGTGTGCGCGTGTGAGTGTGTCTTTCTGAGAGTCTCATTTCTTTTCGAAAGGCGCGGAGTGCGTGTCATGAACTGGCGGGTTTTCACACGTGCCTGACGAGAATTCTGCACTCAGCGCTTTTCTAAGTGCCTGTTTGTCGCGTACATCATGTGTGTGTGTGTGTGTGTGTGTGTGTGTGTGTGTGTGTGTATGTGTGGCTGAGCACCAGCCACTGTTTGATGTTGTGTCTGTTTTTATATATCATGGGTTCTGCACTGCCATCAGATCCACATCATTGCGCCTTGTCGCTGTGCGGGCGGGATGCCCGCACCTCGTTCAAACCGTGTCTCCGTGGCCACCCAGGTGTTGGTGGTCTAACTCCAGCCCATGAAGTGGGAGATTCGGTAGGACTGGCCGCGTACCCCTCCTGTCCCATTTCTGCCAGTGGAAGGGTGACGGTCAGGGTCTCAGAAAAGGGCACTCAGGGGTCCGCCGACACTCAGGAGCGCCTGAACACTTCACCTCCTCCTGTCACCCTGTCACTCAGAAAGGTGCCTAGCCCACGGTTTCTTCACCCTCCCGTGTCTGCCCCAACAAGAAAGTCGATTGTCCAGTGCTCTGCTTTGTTGCCTTTAGGGGGGGTGTTTGGGTGACGATTGTTCCTTCATTTGTTCATGTGCGTGCTCCAGCCCCCAAGCCTTGTCTTGTGAAGGTCCGTGATGCTGAATCCGGGTGTGGGGGTCTGAGGGCAGGTTGTGGTCCAGGCAAGGGATGCAAGATGTGCTGGCCCAGTGCATCACACCTCAACAAACGGGATTTATCGGGGCAGAAGCATTTTGCGACACATGTACGCGGTCTCTGTGGGAGTCCTTTTCTGTGGAGGGTGGGGCGGCACTCAGCATTGATTTTTGCAATGCATTCCTGAAGCCACGCTGAGAGTCATGGGCATACCAGTGGAAACGGTAATCCTGATACTTCACCTGTTGCATGATACTTCACCTGTTGCATGATACTTCACCTGTTGCATGATACTTCACCTGTTGCAGGCATCATTTCTTTTTCCGGTGGGCTCCGGGTATGTGCCAGACATCCAACACTGCCCGGAGTTGGGAACACGTCAGGGTGACCCTTTCTCACTGGCCTTATTCTCTTTGGTTGTGTTGTTGCTAATCCACTCCATCAAGCGCGTTTGCCCGGATGCCATCGTTTTAATGTATGTGGACGACGTGATCATCTCCTTTCTAGGGGCGGGGGATGCTCACAAATGAACGTCAGTGCTCAAAGCAGTCCATGAGTTTGCGGAGTTTTGAGGCCTTCGCATGAATATGGGCAAAAAGCTAGGAATCATCTCGAATGAACGGCCGGATGCATGCTGGTTGGCTATGCGGGGGAGGGTATTGATGTAACACACTTCATAAAATAGCTCGGGATACAGGTGGGCAACGTCATCACACACAACCAACAGGTGGACGGTTTGATGGGCCTCAAGCGTTTCGCTAGCCATACAAGAGTCCTTTCGCGGGGCACGGTTTTTGTCCACATGGGATACAACGCTGCTAGAAAGATTGTTGTTCCTGAAAATATGGGTTCTCCCTATCATGGCCTAGATGGCCAAAGCGTACTTCCCCACGTGGTCAATAGTGCACCAGTTGACTCTCATTTGTAAATTGGCCCTTCGGGAAACGGATAGGGGTCTCGCGATGCCCATCCTCTCACAACTAGCAGAACAGAGAGGGAGGGGGGGGAATTTGGCCTTGCCGCAGGTGTTCTTGTAGCACTAGGCAATGTCCTCTTTGTGCATATGGTCAATACGCCAGAGCACTTCCCGACAACAGTCAGGCCCCAATTCCATGAGTGGTGTGATAGATTGGGCTTCTCCTATAAGCCATGGCATCTACCCTATGTCCTGCTGGGGATGGTTTGCACAACAGCCCTGTCCTTCATGGTGTTGTCGGCGAAAGCTTTCTCCCTTTTGCGCCGACACCCTGGTTAAACTGCCAGATGCACTTGAGGACATGCCTATTTGGCATAACATCTACTGCCGGAATTAGTACTACTGTTGCACACTAATCTAGCCAGGGGTGCAAACCTGGGGCCAATTTTTTGGTGAGGACCACCCAGAAACCACAAGGCCCTTCCCCTAACTTGGAAGCTGGGTTCCAGAGCGGGGAGATGAATTAAGACCTCCGTCGCACAACAGGGCGAATTTGATTTACCCTCAATGTGGCTTGCCTGTTGGGGAAAGGGTTTGCTCCTTTGGTTTGTCAGCCAAGACCCAACAGTAATGACGTGACAATTGGATTGGGTGTGGGAAGAGTGGGCAAGGGCCAAGCTCCACCCCACAACAAAAGAAATTGTTCAAAGGGCTCTTTGGAGCAAACTGATGGTCCATGACCGCATCTTTGTTCTGTGTGGAACAGTGGACTGCCCGCTATGTGGCAAGCGGGAAACGGTCCAGCATGCCTTGTCAACATGCTAATTCTATCCGGTCATTTATAAATTTCTTCACAAGACCTAGGGGGTTACAAGGGCCTTGGGATGGGTAGATGACCTGGAGGATGGTAGTGTAGGTCCTGTGACAATGCAGCAGCTGGACTGTCAAGGTCGGCAGGTCCACACTTTCATGGAGCCCCTTGGGCACCTCCTGTGGGTGGCATGGAAGGCACAGTGGGTCCTCCAATGGTGTGCTAAAGGCGGGGGGAAGACCACGCTAGAAATCTTTCTATCTATATGGATCCAAATGCTCGTAAAATGGGCGTCCATGATTGGGGGCAACATAGGTGGAAAGCGTGGATCAATGAATTCAGACTAGCGCTACAGGAAAACTTGGTGCACCCCGTGGGCCTCATGACTGCTCCCTAGCCAATGATACCGCAGGATGCGCGACGACGGGACCCGGGGCACGGAGGGGAGGTGGGGGAAGAACAAGCTGGGCGACTCCCCTCCCAACACAGTGAAAGCACGCCAAAGAAGGCCAAGACACAACCAATAGTGGAGCTGGCCCAACAACAAGTTTAACAAGCAGCGGAGGAGGGGTGGCGACTACATACTCGGAGTCCGACACAACAGCCAGTTTTGGCCCTCATACTTGCTGCAGCATTTGTAGCCCCCCCAAAATTTCTGCTACATTGTTAGTTTGTCTGACATTCAAAGGCAACGGCTCTGAGATTTGTATTTCCGGGGAGGTGGAGTCTGCCTGCCTGCGAAAACATGCCAAACCCTCCTGCCTTGTGCTTGCTCCCCTTCCACAATTGCTTGGACGACCCATCCACACTTACTTACTTACTTACTTACACATACACTTGATCATTAGGGCGCAAGGGAAAGTGCAACAATGGCAGGGCACAGCGTGGGTGGGCGGGGGAGGGGGGACCATCAGCATTATAGTCATAGTCATAGTCATAATCACTCATCATGCCGCCTAATGGAGTCATCAACAGCATTATATCCATCAACATTATACCCGTTTGGGAAGAGTTGCTGGGAGAAGTTCAGCGAGCGGACAGAGAGCTGTGGTGGCTATGTGCAACGAAACCGCCCACCAACTGTCCGTAAAAGGCATGTGCATGAGTGGGATGTGGGTCCAGTCACACACGTTTTTTGCAACGGAGCGGAGTGGGCAACACCTACACGCATCGGAACATTCACCGGAACCATAGGGGCATAGCTCACAGATCCCGGACACCGGAACCATAGGGGCATAGCTCACAGATCCCGGAAACAGGTGTGGTGCAAGAGCCCATGGAGACAGAATTGCAAATGCGAGGATCCGGGCTCAATCTGGCTTTTGTTAGGCCTCATTGAAATGAGTGAGCAAGACACGGAAGGAAACAGTTGTGGTGGGGGTGAAATTGGCACAACACAAGTACGAGGACTGCAGCTAACAGATTCTGCTTCGGAGGGGGCGTCAAACGGATGTCACTAACAACGTCGTCACTTAATCCCCATTGAGTGATGAGCTGACCCAAGCCAGCCTAAGAAACATTCGATAGCCAGCAGGCGAACTCAAGGCAACATTCAGTATTGGTTTGGAAGTGCTGCAGTGCAGGAGAACATTGATGAGCAGTGACCGGTTGCCTGTGACACGGGTGCGTTCGGTCGCTAAGTATCCCTTGCTTCATGGCCCTCCAGGGCGTGAGTAGTGCGGCAGATTGGTGGCTCCGCTGCCGGGACTGAGTGTTGTCTCAGCCCCGCCTGCTGTTCAAAGAACTGCTGTCTAAAGAACAGAGAGAGTGGGGAAGCATAGAGATAAGCCCTAGGTGCATGGTTCATGGCTAATCGGCGCCAATGGGAGGGTGACCCACACAGCCAGGAAACATTCGATAGCCACCTCGTGTAGTGATCTCAAGGCAACATTCGGCCCTGGTCTAGTTTGCGCTGCGGTGCAGCAAGGCAAAACAATGCACCAAGAGAAATGTGACCATATGCCTGTGACACGGGGGTTATATGCGAGCTCTGTAGCCGTTGCTTCATGGCCCTCCAGCATTTCACAGGCACACTCTCACACCACCTCTATGTCAGTGTGCATTTTTTGGTACAATGTACACGGGGAGCCCATACTTCCCATATACAAATTCTGGCGTCTTCGACGCGCCGCGGCCGCTCTCTCCAATTTATGCTTCGCCATACGGGAGTGCACCTGCGACAGTGCCCAGCCCTGAGCCGGGCTTCTATGGCTATGGGCAGCCGCTGGCGCAAATGCCTGCAGCGTATGGCGGACATGAATTCTATCCAACGTATGGGCAGCCTCAACAGAATATGTACAGCACGGCAGCCCCTTGGCAGACCTATGCAGCCCCTCACAGCAAAGAGAAGATCGAGCGTGGGCGAAACTTGGAGAGGGACCAGGAGCCTGCGCCGGAAGTTAGAGGGCGCGCGGGCATTTTCAGCATCATTTCATATCTGCTGAGCCGGAGGAAGGAGGGCGATGAGCACGAGGAGCTCGTGGGAAAGGGCTACGAGCGGGACGCCAAGCTCTATCTGGAGGAGTATGAGAAGTACATACAGCAGGTGGGGATCCAACTGCCCAGCATTGACATCGCGTTCAAAAACATGCGGTTCACCGTCAAGGACAAGAAAAGCGGGCAGGAGAAGGTCCTCGTCCTTCCCCTTCGGCCCGCCACATTCCTCCGCTTTCCCTATCCTTCTCCGACTGCTGCTCGCTCTCTTGACCCTGGTCCAGTCTTTTTCCCATGTCCCCTCCCACCATCTCCATCTCTTCTCTGATTCCGTTCCCCAATACCGCCACCCCCTTCATCCCCGTTGGAGCGTGCATTGCAGGTAATAGGATTGGAGGTTTCTCTGGCAGACGAGAGTGCCTCAGACTGTCTTCGTTCACTGGCAGGAGACCTGCATCTTGCTATGCATGAGGACTCCGTCATATCTGCCGATGATGCTGATGAGGGTGTCAGCGAGCAGCACAGACTCAGAGATGTTGAATTGACCCATTGTAGACTAGGAATAGGAGGTGGTGGCATGAACATTCACAGAGTGAAAGCCCAAGTTGAGGATGCCAGCTACAAATCCCCCCCCCCCCCCGTGGCCAATGGATGCCTTGTCCAACGAACTCTTCTGTTCAGACTGTATTTGTTTTGGGACCTACTCAATTAGGAACCAGGTTCCAGAACCGAGGTTTCAGGCTAAAGGATTGGGGAAATGAGGGGCTGTTGTAATGCATCTTGCAATAATGGTGGGCAAATTTGTAAAGCAGGGTGTGAGGGAATGGTATCACTCAACTTCGGGACCTCTATTGCCCACCATGACTGATTCTCTACTTGCACCTGGCCACGAAGTGCTGTAGCTTGTAGAAGCAACAATTCTTGGGCCTTCCACGGAAGGAGACGATTTTGTACGCCTGAAGTATTCGAGAAATGGGCAGGACTATGAGAACCCAGCAGCCCCTGTCAGTGCTGTGCAGTTTCATTTGCACTCACCATCACGGGGGAGCATGTTCAACTTTTTAGCATGAAGCGGGACCACGACAAGGGCTTCTACTCTGAAAGGTGCGAATTGGAAGCCTCCATCGTATTGTGCTTTGAATGGGCTGGGTAGCTGGGTATCTTTTGCTTAGGGATGTGTTACTGGAGTTTCACAACATTGTTGCCGCACCGAATGGTGTGTCCAGCAAACACACCTGTTCGCACCGTATTTTTTGAGGACTTTATTGTTCGCTGGACACCGGGGGGGGGGGGGGCTTGGTATACACGACTGTGGTGGTGTGCATGTCTCCTTGAGGCGGACAAAACTGGTGCAGCAGTAGCATCAGCTGTAGAGGGTCAAGAGTAAGGGAACAGCGGAATGATGAGGCGGCACAGATGACTGTAAGTATCTTATGGTAAAGATGGGGAGTAAAGACTCTAACGGAACTGAGCGCCTATAGTGCGAGAATGCATTTGCCTGCTGTAGTCCCGCTCTGTGAATTGAATGTGTTCTGCAGTCTCACGTTTTCGCCCCTTTTGTCTATGCCCCTTGTCATATGGTCTTTAACATTGCCGGTGGCGCGGGAGGCGAAAAGCAGGAGGTTGTCTGATTTGACTCAGAGGCGGAGAGAGTGCATGATGCCTGGCGGTGTGCCATCCTACATCATGACACCGGGGGTGGAGACCAGGGCTGGTGCAAGCCCGTGCACATTGCTCCATTCCAGGTGAACCAGTGGGCGTGACGCCCTTGCGGTGGTCAGGTAGGGTTTGCAAGAACGCTGGTGGTATTTTAATGTGATCCCCCCCCCCCCCCCCAACCCCACCCCTTTCGCCTCCCTCCTCCAGTCCCAGCCCCGAGGGCTATGGCCTGTGAATAGGCCCAGAACGGGGGGAACGTTGTGTACGCATCTGCCTTGGCCGCACACCCCTTGTGAGTGGAACTGGCGTTTGAGCCCCAAAGGCTGAACGAAGGTGCTGGTCCGAATCCTAATGTGATGCCCTCTCTTTCTGCCTCTGCCCCTGCCGGTTACTCCGCCACCGCCGTCACTTACCTGCCACTGTCATGAAAAACTCGAGGAACTCCGGCCCTACCCCATTCTCCAGATGTGTCCCAGGAGAACCTTCCTGTTAACCCCCCCCCCCCCCCCACATGTCTCCCATCGCCCCCCCGCCCCTCACTTTGACTAGGTGCTGCTCGACAACGTGAGTGGCGTGTTCGAGGCTGGGACGATGGTCGCCATCATGGGGCCCTCCGGGTGTGGCAAGACCACCGTGATGGACTGCATTTCCGGGAAGAAGACAGCAAAGTACACTGGCGAAGTCCGTGTTAATGGTCGGGAGCTGGACAAGAAGGCCTTCCGCGATATCAGCTCCTACGTCCCACAGCAGGACTATGGCTTCGCAAAGTCAAAGGTCAACTCAGCCTCCTTCAGGGCCGGTTTTAAGGAGACTCTCTCTTGATTCATCGTTATTAACCATCAGCTGTGCCTTGGCCGATAGCGGCTGACCAGCACCGCTAGTGCTAGCGGCCTTTGATTTTCCACGGCCACTGGTTGGCCCCCAACCGCAGCTATTGGAGGCATCCACTATTGCTTCACTGCCAAGAATTGTGTTGCCCGCTTTCTTCTAGATAGTGCTACGGTGGCGGACAGCGTAATTCTTTTTGCTTTCTGACATAGCACCGGTGCTTCCGTTTCCGGAAGACTGTATAGTCCCCATTGAGAAGCCTGCTCCACCCCCGATCAAGCCCCTTCAACATAGCGGGCTTGGCTGGGGATGAGGGAAGAGGCTGAGACAAGGGGGGGGGGGGTTCTGATGCCATACGTGCACAGCACATGTGGAGTGCAGGTACAGTGCAAGTATTTCTGGATGCAGCTGCTCGAAGGATGGGCAGTAGCAAGTCCCAGTGGTACCATGGGCTCAGGTGGTCTTTGGGGCATGCGTGTCACCCGCCTGAGTTGCCCCTGTCACACCAGTCATTACCGTTATGGCAGGCCTTAAGGAACTGTGTGTGCCCAAGATTACCCAAGAGAACCACAACTTGGCGGGAACAACAGGTGTTCCCCTGAGAGACAGGGTCCGGCGGGGACATGGGTACTACCCGCCATGGACTGGAGCGGGTCCTGGGTACCACTTCACCCCCCTCCTTAGAGCAGACCATGGGGGGTGCTCGATAAAACCCAATGCCAGCAGCGGGTACCCAGGACAGACTTCGGAGGGGGGGTATGCACAGGCGTGTGACCTCCGTGGAATTGCCGCCGGTGCAGGGCATTCTTTGCTCTGCCAAAATGCATTTTGAGGTGGGTGGGTGCAGTTGGGAGCAAAGTTGTCATCGGTCTCTGGCAACAGTTTTAGTTGCTTCCAGCAGCCTCCGGCAGAGGCATGAGGTCACACCTGGTGACTTGCAGCATGAAGGCTGGACCAGCGCCTAGCCCCTGAGGGGGCTTCTTTAGCGCAGTGTGTGCAGTGCAACTATTTGGGCACTTGACTGTACTAGAAACCCATACTTTGTGATACTAGAGGCTTATTGTTGTTTAACAACAAGTTTTTGATGCTTCTTTGGCATTAGGGATATGGCCTATTTGGGGTTTCACCCAACTTCACCCAACTTCACCCATTTTCACACATTCCTTGTTCATTTTCGCCACATGGTCTCTTTTCTAGGTCAATTTCTCCCCACTATGGGGACCCTTGTTTTGCTGCTACTAGTCCACTGACTAGCTACTCTCATACTCTGGTTTTCTATGCGGGGTGTGGAACCCCAATTGGTCTATGTACACCTCCTTATGCTGGTTGCAGTCCCTTCATATGCAGGACATTCTCTTCCCCATTCCACTCCAAGGTGGGAGAGAACACTGCCCAGGATTTGAGACAACTCCCACCAACTACACTGAAATCGCTGGTGAGCTTGATCCTGATGAAAGAGAACCCCCAGCTTCTTAGCAATAGGTGCAACAGCCACACTAAATGCGGTACCATTATGAAAGGGTGCAAGCACAAGTATGTTAAGAAGCAAGTCAAACAGACCTTGAAAAGATGCCAAGATGTTGGTGAAGTCGTGATCACTTTGGAAACCTTGTACCCGACGTTAGAGAGGGACCTCAGCATGAGAAAAGATATCAAGACTTTCATGGCCTGTTCCATTGTGCATGACATCTTAGGGGAAGGGAAGGTAGCGTGCAATTGTGTCCAGCTAGGGTGGT
Source organism: Eutreptiella sp. 'Long Island Sound 2002' (assembly GCA_964036045.1). Classification (NCBI taxonomy): domain Eukaryota; phylum Euglenozoa; class Euglenophyceae; order Eutreptiales; family Eutreptiaceae; genus Eutreptiella; species Eutreptiella sp. 'Long Island Sound 2002'. The sequence goes on from OZ038378.1 coordinate 172,393,050, forward strand.
CGGGGTGGCCCAATTTTGAGGGCCTTTGGAAATGGTGTGGTTGGGGCTCTTTTGGGGGAAATTTGGTCTCAAAGTAGCGCATAGTGCACGTGCAGTGCAAGTGCAAGGATTCTTCCGCAGAAGCTTGAACCGACATGTCTGGGAGGGAGATGGATGCAGAGATTTGATAACATCCACCACCTCAGCATCCGAAGGCAGCTGTGGTCCATGAAGCAGATGAGGCCCTCTTCCTTCGAAACCTTGGCGCTACGCAGACAGTACTGTGCTGGCACGTAGAACTGGTAAGCTCCAGCAAGAGGGTGTGTTTACCCCCAGCGGACCCGGCATGTCCAAGTCTAGCGGCGTGGATGGTCCGGTAGGATCGGGCGCCCAAACACCCTTTTGGAGGTCTGCTCTTACCCTGATCCCCTCATGGAAGGGTGGGTGATGGTGGTGGAAGCCGAATGCAGAGGTGCCGGGTTGGCATGGCTTTCCTCTTCGCCCCTGTCCGGCGCGCAGTCCGAGCAACACTGAGGGCATCGTCCAGAACACGACAACACAATGAAACCCATCCGGATGTCTTAAAAGTCTACCGACCCCTGTCAAAGTCATCTCATGCACTTCCCTCTGTGCCTTGTTGACGCCCTCGTTATTGGCCAGACCCTCGGTTTGACTGCCCTAGTTCCACAGAGCCTTGGTCACCAGCTCTAGTTCTTCGTCGGGTGCCATCAAGCGGCTCCTTGCTTGTGTTCGTGGCATTGTTTCAGGTGATCGAGGAGCTCCGGTTTGCCTCACAAATGAAGGGGCAGGACGGGTTTTTTGCGTCAAAGAGGACGGAGGCCCAGCAACGGAATCAAGATTTTGAGGTGATGTTGCACGCCGTGGGCCTCATGAAGGTGCGGGACAGCTTTGTGGGCAACCAGCTCGTCCGCGGGATCAGTGGGGGTCAGAAGCGGCGCCTGACGCTGTGCAAGGTATGCCTGCGGTCCTGCCAGGAACGTGGGGTGTGTGTGTGTGGAGTAGGTGGTGGAGGGGGGTTAGTACTTCGGTTTGACGCGCCTGGTTGTGTTTTGAGGAGGTGTGCCTCTGGGCTGTCTGTGGCTGTGTGTGTGTGTGTGTGTGTGTGCGTGCGTGTATGGGGGGCAACATACCGGTAACGGTGTGCTATGTCCACAGTGCTGCTTGTACTGCTGTGCCGTGTGTACTGAGCGACTGGGCCGTTGGTGCAGCGGCTTACCCCTCCAAGAAGTTAGCGATGTCAGTGAGACGTCACACCAAGGTGCTCCCTAATGGAGAGGGATGGCTTGGCTGAACCCAAGTTGCACAACCCTCCACAACCCTCCACAACCCCCGACAACCCTCCACACTCCACACCCCTTCCCAACCCCCCACAACCCTCCACAACCCCCCACACCCCTCCACAACCCTCCACAACCCTCCACACCCCTCCGAAACCTGGTAATAAAGGCATCCATATGCAGCAGCTGAATCGCACGTTTGGCAGGGGCTCGTCACAGACCCCTGGGTGGTCTTCATGGATGAGCCCACGTCCGGCCTCTCGTCCTCCGATTCGGAGATGGTTATGAAGAGCTGTAAGCTCATCGCACAATACTTCGGCACCACCATTATTACCGTGATCCATCAGCCCCGCGCCACCCTCTTCAACCTGTTCGACCACGTCATGCTCATGTGCGAGGGCCGTGTCGCCTACAACGGCCCCAGGGCCGACCTGGAACGGTACTTCGCCGGCCTGGGCTTCCGATGTCCCCCTTCCGACAATCCCGCGGACTACTACCTCGACATCATCACCCCCGGCGTTGAGGGGGCGGAGCCGGAGCGCATCTTAGACGCGTGGGCCGCGAACAAGAACGCGGAGGTATCAGCCCAATGCCCTCGTCGTTGCCTGTGCGTCTGTCGCAGAGCCTTGCCCCAGCCCTTGCTCCAACGAATGCCACAGCCCTGGGCCCCATGCCTTGCAGGGCCCCATCCCCCCCTTGTCCAACCCAGGGCGGTTCTTGAAGACAGTCAACGCTGGTTTTCTTTGCATCAAGGACCACCCCCCGGGACCGCTCTACTCACCGTCGGTCACCTTTCAACCGCCGTCGGTTACCCTCCATACGTCGAGCTGGGTTTGGGACGCCAGCAGTTTTTTTTTTTTTGTGTCGAATGACCGCCCTGGTCCAAACCCCCGCCCCTTCCCTGAGGGGGCTGATCCTGTCTGCTAAACGCTTGTGGACGAACAGATAGTGGAGCATCCCACCCAAGAAGGGGTGACAGTTGTTTGGTGATAGATTTCGCGCTGACGGTGTTTTGGCGGGGACGTTCACTCAATCAGACCGACCATTGCCCCTCCCGTCCCCACCCTCCTCCGGTCCAACAGAAAGTGTTCAGCTGAAAAAGGCAAATGCTTTTTCAAAAAAAAAAGCATGTGGGCTGTTTTTGGTGCGCGAACCCTCATGTCCCAGACCCCTCCATCGCCTTCCCCCGGCCCATGTTCCAACGCATGTATGTTCACGACGTCCTGTGATGTCTACTTGCAACAAAAACTGGTGTTTTAGTCCCATGAGAAAGTCCAAGGTCTGGCACCCTCTCCTTTGCTCCTTTGGTATCATATTGTTCTGTGTGTATTCTGAGCAGGACCTCCCCATCCCCCCACCCCCACGCTAGTCCCACAGCAGAATCCTCATCGGGAAAACTCACTTTTCATTTGAGGAACTATCCACCCCCCCCCTTTGGGCTATCTCTGGTGCACAAACACTTGGGTCTCAGACCCTACACCCCCTTCCCCCCGCTCAGACTGCCGCTGCTCCTGCCTGCTACCACTGCCAGCGCCCTTTGTGCCTACTCCATGACCACGCCCCAGCTCCTTATGCCAGGCCCCTTCCCCTGTTCCTGCCCTCACCAGTCCCTTGCCTCTCACTTGTTTGTTGCCTCCACCTTTTGCCATGGCCCTTGCCTCTGCCTACACTGGGCCACTGCTCCTGCTGATGCCGATGCGCTTGCCCATGCCCCCGCCACTGCTCCCGCCAAGCGGTCCCGGTGGCGCAGTGGTTGAGCACATGCCACAGACCTGTAGATTCCAGGTTCGATTCCTATTGGAAGTCAGGGTCAAATCCTAAGCCTCCGGAGGGGGAGGCGCTGGGTCCGGTCTGTGGATGTGGCCCCCTCTTCGCTTTTTGAAAGTCAATGGCCCAGTGGCTCCCAAGAAACCCCACAAGAAGGGTGGTTTTTTTTGGGGGGGGGGTTTACCCTGTCCCTCTAAAATTTGTCCCAAAACTGATCATCGCAATGAGGCAGGTGTTTTGTGGCACACTGTAGTCTGTGGGTAGGGCCGCCCAGTCTCTTGTGCGGGAGGGCGCCAAACCCCTGAAAACCATGGGCAGGGGGGGATGCACCCCCCCTCTCCCCAAAAGCAATGAAGGCCATGGGGCACGCACGGCTGGAGCGACAGTGGCGGGTCCACACCTGACCAATTGCGCCCCCCCCCCCCCCCCCACAAGCAAAACGCATGCACATGCTGTGCACCACAAATGTGTGCGACTTGCTGACCCGGAACCCCTTGGCGCTGTATGACATGAGATCCCAAATCAGTGGCAAAATACCCTCCAAACCTCAAGATTTTGTGTGCAACATTGTTAGAGGCGGCATATGTTACATGTAAGTCGCGTATTCTTTTTTTCCTGTAGGTTGCGTGCCTTTTTTTTTTTTTTTGGCCTAAGCCGTGTGCGGAAAAAAAAATAACCAACAATGCTATGAGTACGCTACCTACAACCCCTCCCCCAAAAATCCATCCAGATGCTCTTCACTCGATTTAGCGCTGATGGACGATGCAGAAGGGGAGCCCTTGGAACCAAGCTCCCTACGCTTTATTGCGCTTTATTGCGTCAGTGCACTCGATGGTGTGTACTATAACTTGCAATAACCCTAAACTGCAGCTGATCGCAATGGAGGACTTTGACCGGCTTCACTCACCAGCTGCTCCGAGAAGCCTCACAGCAAGCAGACCACCCCTTGTATGTTGTATGCAAGTAACCTCTGAACCGGGCTTCGGACCAAAATTGAGCTTGATCTCACCGAGTGGGGCCACCCAAAGCACGCCGGAACTTTATAGAATCCTAACAACCGCAACCCAAGCCATTCAGGGAGGCAGCGCACGATAGAACACATCGGTGGACCTGAATGAATGGGAAGCCAGAGTGTGGATAGTAGGCGGCGACCTCCCAAATGGGGGCGGGTCCCTAGAGTTGAGGCTGGTGAGGATTCTCAAGCTATCGGCTCCGAGGATGTAGGTTGCGTAGAAAAAAAAAGTGTAAGTAGAGTAAGAAAAAAAAAGTGTAAACCACCGACTTTTTGGGGGGGGGGGGGGGGATGGTCCGGTTGCAATGTCTACATTAGGCTCCGGCTATGCCTGCTCCCCGTGACTTTCAGGGCAAAGGATAATGTTGATGCACCCACCCCACCCCACCCCGCACCAAGGCACAGTTGCCTCCTATGATCCTACCACAAATGATTGTGCCCGTCAGTACGTGTCCATCCCTGGGAAGCAATTCCAAGTCCTCGAGGGGTATCCAAAGGATGCAGGGGGTTGGTTGGAGCGCAACCAAATGTTTATTGACGAGTTGACCAAGGAAATAAAATGGAATCTCTATTAGGCTTGTGTTTGGAACACCAACTATGTGCAAAGCCTAAGCTATCAGACTCGAGGTCTGATTTCATCTACAAACATGTATTTGCTGACTTCTTGTTGTTGGTGCATGTTTTGTAGCACATCCTCCTCCTCTTTTCTCTCATCCCCTCTTCTCTCCTCTCCTCTCCTCCCAAGTCACCTGCTTGCCATGGCTCCATTGCTTTACCAATGCCTGAGGCACCCCAAATGTCCGTGGGGGCTATTTGCTTCACCTCCTCCGGTAGCCATGGCAATTGTTGGCTGGTTCTTGTGATTCTCTCTCTCTCTCTCTCTCTCTCTCTCTCTCTCTCTGCCCCCCCCCCCCCCCCCTCCCCTCTCTCTTTTTTAAAGATTTTTTCGCAACTTACACCAAAAAAAAGTGCATGCAAATATGCCAATTTTTTTGTCATTTATTTCCATACGCGACCTATGCCGACAAAAAAAGTGCATGCGTCTTATGCCGAAAAAACCAGTACACGACTTGCACTTTTTTCCACACGTGACTTATGATTTCCTCTGCCGGTGTGGGAGGGATGGCAAGGGGCGGAAGAAGCATCATTTGTGAACAAAGGGACAACTGTCCCGGTTTCCTAAAAAATACTTTTCCCATGTGGGCTGCAGCATTAGGGGGCCAGCCCCAATCAGCGTGGCTGCAGTAGCAGGGGCCGGCCCCAATCGGCGCGGCTATAGCAGCAGAGCCCAGCCCCAATTGGCGCGGCTTCAGCATGAGGGGCCCAGCCCCAATCGGCGTGGCTACAACAGTGCATAGTTTGTCGACATTGTGCCCATACGTGCATACATGTAGACACTGTGCATAGTTTGTAGATACTGTGCATAGTTGTAGACATTTTGCACACTTTGTAGACACTGTGCACATACACGTTTATCTGGGTATAGTTTGTAGACACTATGCACCACAAGTAGACGCGGCCTGCTAATTGTAGACACTGTCAGCGTTTTGTGGACGTGAAGAGACAATATTGGGGAAGGAGGCCGAAGGCCCCCTTCCCTGAAAAACGGTCCGCTGGCATCGTTTACCGGCGCCCATGGGTGTGTCTCTCGAGCAGGCAAAGTGAGCGAGGAAGGCGCATGGGGGGAGGTGTATATGCGCTTATACATGTATACAAATATGCCTTCATACGTGACATATATATGCATTTGCGCGGATACGTACAGCCCTCGCGCTTTGTGGTGGTTGCTGGGCTTATGGGGCGTGCCTAACGGGCAGGTGCGTGCCAAGGGATGACACCCTGCCGACCCCTGGTGGCCCTGTTCATATGATTGCCTTGCTGCTGCCCCTATCTGCTCAGGCCCCTGCCTCTGCCCTGGCCCCGGTATACCTCCCGCCTCCGGCCCTGGCCCTTGCAGGTGATGCAGAAGGTAGAGGCCAGCTTCCGCAACGAAAAAGGCCTGGCCTCAGTTGAAGAGCAACAGCAGCAGTTGAATGCGTCGCTGATGCGCCCGCAGAAGAAGCGGTCGTTTTTCTTCCAGTGGTGGATGCTGCAGAAGCGGGAGCTGCTGATGCTGCGCCGCAACATTGACGAGACGATGGTCGGGATCTTCAACTCTGCTTTTCTGGGGTTCATCATCGGGGCGCTGTTCCTTGACATCCGCAACAAGACCGACAGCGACGGCAGCGGCCTGGCCAAAGAGACCGTGAACTACCAGCTTTCCTTCGTGTTCATCATCACCCTCACCGCCGCGATGCTCTCCTTCGAGTTCGTGCCCATGCTGATCAACGAGCGCGTGGTGTTCCTCAACGAGCGCGCGGAGGTGTGCGCCGTGCGGAGGGTGTGAGGGTGAGGGCGCTACCAGGGGCGGGTCATTGACAACCGTACCCCCCCCCCCCCCTCCCCCCCCCCTCTCTGGACCCCCCATCTCACACCACGGGGGCTTGGGTTCTACATTACACCTCATGCCCCCCCTCCCCCCCCTGCTTAGACTTGCAGAATCAGATCAAGTGATCGCCCTCCCGCCTGCAGCCCCAGGTGGCATTCATCAATGTGCCTGCATGGGAACCAATGAACCAAACTTCATGAACACCCACCAAGCACCTTGCCTCTGCTTCCGCCACCACCGCGAGGATTGTGGTCCCCAGCAAAACATTTCATTACTTCACGTGTGTTTGCCTACCAGTTGCAGGCAGCCATACACATGAACTTTCAAGTGTTCACTGCGGACATTGGATAAATGAGGGCTCCTTCAAATAGTTTTCTTCTTGTCAGGGATTGACTGGGCTGCAATCACTGCCAAGCTGCCAACAGGGAACACACAGGGACCAGGGAGCGCCGTAGGAGTGCCACAGCTATTGTAGCCCGTGCTCCGGGTATCCATTGCCTGAGCCGCGATCCGCAAGGCCCAGGCGAGACAACCCATCACCGACGCATTCCACCTGTCGCTCCTTCCACTCGCTTTCTTCCTGATTCGCTCGCCTCCTCTGCGACAAAGGGACGTGTGCGTAACTGGCGCGGGTCCGTGAACAGCCAACCGTTTGGGGGCGGGGGGTTGGCGTAGTCAACATCTACCGGCGCTGGCGTAGGCTGGCACGTTAGGCCTATGCCTGTTGCGTCCGTTGTGCAGACATGCGCGCGTGCGTCTCCTACACAATTGCTGGATGGAGCCGGGGCGTTGCAATTGCGGAGGGGCTGTGCCACCTCGTCCAGCCCGTGGGAAGCTAACGGACCGATGGACGACTTCACGCCACGACGGGCGAGCTCATTTGCAGTTGAGCTGATGCGCAGTCGCAAGCTTCCAACGCAAGGCCGTGAATCTGAGTCACTGCGAATTCCGACGAAAGCCAAACTTGCAGCGGAATACTCGGAACCAGGGCTTCCGTGTGCGTGCCATGCGTGCGCCCAGCGCCCTCCCCTCGCCGACATCATGCCCGCCTTCCCCAGGGCCTGTACGGCACCGTCCCGTACATGCTGACCAAAATGCTGACGCGCCTCACCCTGGGGGCCATCATGATGGTCATCATCACCGCCATCTCTTATTTCATGGGGGGGTTCGAAGTGGAGCACTACGCCTTCTTCCTGCTGACCGTTGCGGCGTCGTTCGCGGCCCTGGACGGCACCCTCGCGTTCATCAGCGTCATGTCCCCGACGCACGAGGTCGCGAACGCGCTCGCGGGCACGTTCTTGACCCTGTGCTCCCTGTTCAACGGGTTCACCAGCAACAGCAGGAGCTCGCCCGACTGGATCATCTGGATACAATACGTGTCTGTGGCTTACTACAGCTTCGTTGCGGTGGCAGGTGAGCTGTTCGAAACATACACCCGCTACCCGTGGGATTGCAGGTTGTGCATGTGCTCCTGGCGGTGCCGTTGCCCATGTTCCCACCCTTCTTTCTGCCTCCCTTCAGCCTCCATCCCATCCCTCTGCCCTCCCCCCCCCCCCCCTGTCCCGGCACAGTCCTGGGGCGGCTCAGCAGCGTGTCCCTGTAACATGCAGGCTACGAGCCCCGGCCAACATCTCCCCCCTTAGTGCAAGACTCCCCTTCCTCCCCACCGCTACCGGTTTTGTGTGGTTTTGGGGCAGCTTGCATGTGGACAGAGTGTGTGTGTTGGGAGCAGAAGGTACGGGGGTGCAGTTTGTGGGTGAGAGCCGGCACGCCAGTTCCACTGCCCAAATCGCAGCTTTCTGCCCTCATGGCGTGCACTCTGCTGTAGACCATGAAGCTTGGGGGACCGCCTCTTCAAGGGCGCCAAAGGAACAAATTCTATAGGACAGCAGGGGGGGGGAGCGAAGAGTCAGACACAGCAAAAGATCACACATATGTAACCCGGGGCCAGCGACACCACAAGCAAAATGCTTGCAGATGTAGTCTGCCACTAATGTGTAATACTTGGTGCCCCTTGGCCTTGCGTTACAATTTTCCACGATAATGTTGGAGAGCACCCTCCACAGAGACACTTGGGTGGGATTGCGGTGAGGGGTTTGTTTTCCCGTTCTTTGGTGCTTGGTCCAGTGTACTTGGCATGATCTGTTGGTTGTCAGGCTAATTTGATGATGATTTGATGGCCGGCGCCACTCTTTGGTGAGTAGGTCGTGTGTCCTTGGTCCCCATGCCTTCTGTCGTAGTGCCACTCTTTGGGGTTTAGACCGAATGGCCCCACAGCAATTGTCTCTATCCACCTAACTAGTGGAAACATTCATGAGTTTAGCCTTGGATGCAGCACCCTAGGAGCAATATGCCTTCCGGACGGCATGGGCTTTGGTCTGCAACAATGAGTGCCACACGTTAGTTTTTCTACTGCCCGGGCTGAGTGGAGCAGTGCACTGCTACATGCTAGTGGAAGGCAGCCAAGGGAACGGGGGGGCAAACGAGTAATAGAGATGAACCTGCATCACATTCTGATTCTGATTCGGATTCCCCAACATTTTTCAATGCTCAACTGATAGTGAGCAAGTCACAGAAGCCATCAATGTGTTCAGTCTGTGGTACATCTCCGGGGTTTGTCAATTTGTGTGTGATTTTGTTTTGTGCCATGGTGAGTGAGAGCCTGCCTTACGCACCCAGCCGATGCATTGCCTGGGGGCAAAAAGTGGTTGGGTGCCCTTTGGATATGAGCCCTCCACGGGGTCACAACAAAAAACAGCTTTCGTCAACAGGTTGGAGGCACACCTTCACAAGACACAATGAATTGTCCTCAACTGGAAGCACCGACCAGCAAACCCCTCCACTGCTGGTTGCTTGGCACAACGAGCAGTGTGCTACTTTTTGCACCATGTTGCTTCTACTCCATCATTGAATCTGGTTCTTCGCTGCATGACCCGAAGATGGTAACGCTTTTGCAAAAGCAATAGTCTGGTTTGCGTTTCTTGCAAGACCTGGAATCTTGTCATCTCCAGAGGAACATACATTTTGGGCAATTTTGGAATCTGGCCCACGCTCATGGTTGGTATGCGGCACCGAAACTCTTACAACAACCAAAAGTGGTCCTCTTTCACTTGCATAGGACCTTAAAGAGTTTGGAAGGCTGATGCATGGTATAGCATATGGGGGCAGTCCACATGACAATTAGTGTAGCCTAGTTGATGCAAAACAAAAAGTCCAATGCACTATGCCATCCAAGGGAGCCTTGGTGCATTAGATGACTGTTTCTTGTTTCTGTTAGAATAGTTTGGTGGACATCATTTACCCCACTTGGCAGGGTATCCGCTCCTCCAAGATAGGCTTGCTTGGACAACGGCTGGGCGGAGGAAGGCTAAGGCATCCATCTTGTGCAGATAGCACCGGCGGCACCCAGGGCAGGGAAATACTCTCTGCGCCCTAGGGCCCCTCCACCTGCCTAGGGTACACCCTAGGTCGTGGGGAACTAGACCCAGCCCGCGTGGCAGCACTACTTGTGCTGAAGGCAGTCAAGGAGCGCGGATCTGACCACACACGTGCCACGTACCACGGCCTTCCCGTGCCGGCAGGCAGTCGTGGAGTGGTTGGGTAGCTTGTCTTTGTGACATTGAGGTTGCGAGTTCAGGCCCACATCTCCCCCGGTGGGCTCAGCGTCATGTGCTCCAACCTCCATGCCAGGGCCTGGAGCACCAGGCACACACTTCCCCGCGCCACGTGCGCCAACGCCGACCAATAGTTGAGCAAGCAAGTGTGTCATGACCCCCCCCCCCCTAGACACACAAGGGCACATACACACAGGCATGGCGGCATCTCCGGCCTGTGAGCACCACCGCGGGGTGTGGGGGCAGTCAACAGTCCGGACCTTGTGCCTTGTGACCGGACACCCACGTGTGGCTGCCCAGTTGGATCCTGCAGGGAAGGCAGCGCGGACTGTGGGTTGGTGACTAGCTGAGGCCTTGACCCAACCCAACCCAACCCAACCCACCCCCTTGAGAGGAGGCAATGTAGGAGACTACAAGTTGTAGGAAGAGTCCAAACGAGTGCCAAAGAGGGCAAAGGGGTAGGGGGCTCTGATTGTCAACATCCCCAGGAAGAATCCTGAGTGAGTCATTAGGTGTGGCGACTACAATCACCAGCTTAGTGGCCGGTCACTACTATACCGGGGGTGGATGGGTGGGTCGGAGACCACACAAAAGTTTGTGTCCCCAAAATTGCCCTCCATTCTCTGGCCCCTTTAGAAGATTTCATTTTTTCCCCGGGGAAATGTTTTCTGATCTGGTGGGTGGTTGGGTCGGCCCAAATCCGTTGAAGGTCAAGTACCCAAGGTCAGAGTCCCCCCCCCCCCCCCCTCCAAAGTATCAATAAGCAATCCCCTGACACGGACACACTGCTTGTTCACCCGATAGGGGAGGTCTAGGTGGCGTTGTCTACGTTGCAGTGACCCCTATCATGGACAAGGTTGCTACTACACCAAATCTTGAGGGGCTGCCTAATTCCAAGCTTATCTCGTTTTGTTGCCTGCCCATGGCAAATTTGTCCAAAAAGAAACAGCTCAAGGTGGGTGATGAAAGGACTTGGTACTCAGTGCGGCACCATTTGTGTCGATTGGACAGTCAAGGAGTGCCCCTTCATCCCTAAGGCCTCAGCCCTTAGGTCCACCCATGCACTTGTGGGGTCGTAGGCACCAGCGCAGCCCCGTGCATGTATCTAGTTCAATTGTGGGTTCGCATCAGAAGCTTGTTGGCCACCCAACCCATAACTCAACTGGCAGCCTCTGTGGAGGTCTTCTCAAGTCCCAGTGTTTGGGCCCGGAGCACCGGCATCCGCCTCCTTAATGACCACCACAATAGGAGCAATGAGGTGTGCTAACATGGGAAACCCACCTAGCTCTGCTTGCCCTCCATGCTTGCTGCATAGGGCAGATGCTCCAAGTTGAAGTAGGGTAGCAAGACCTGCCTTTGGCTTGTAGAAGGATAGGTCCCCTCACCTCGGACACAAGCATTCCGGTATCTCCTGCCCACGCGTGCTATCGTGGGGCTTGGGGACTGTCATGGACAACTTGGTGCCCATTGTGTTTTGCAAGGATGGTGCTGTGACCCTGGGCCTTGTCCCCCTCCCATTTTCTCATGGCACATACCCCCCCCCCCCCCCAACAAGAAGTGGCATGATCCGACAGTGAGTGCCAAGGAGACCAAACTTAATTGAAGCCGCCCGGTAAGAGTACACGGTGAAACACTCCCCTCTGGCGCACACGTGCATGCACACACACATCCACACATACACTGACTGAAACCAGGACACTGTCAAATGGGAAGCCGTCCTCTTGGAGAACAAGCCTAGGGGCCAACGGGGAAGGCCACCACACGGGAGCAAGCCAGGGTGGAATGGAGGGGGGGGTTTTGCCGGACCCACCACCAGCCGCAGTCAGACTGCCATTGGCAGCCAGAACCAGCAGTCTCCAAGCATTGGGAGGTCTAGTGAGCTGCACTAGGCAGATCTCAGAGAGGTAACTGATGGAGTAATGAGCATAGGAGTAACGGGCAAATTCTCTGACAATGGAGGCCCTGGATCAGTGGCCCCCTTCCCCTCCCGCCCCCGAACCAACCCACCCACACCAAGCACCCCCCCCCCCCCCCGCCCCCTTCCCGTCCACTCGTCTTCCACTTGAAAGCAAGTTTTGCTCACATTCGATCACACACTATTGCCCTTTGGGTGTGGACAGCCTTCTTCCACCCTCACGAAAACGGCGGTAGATGCTCACACTTCTCACACAAGCCATGAAGGGCACCCCTTTTCCCAACCCAAGAAAGGCCAACCACCCAAACAAAAAGTATTGGCAACACCAACCAGGCCTCTACGCAGTGGAAAGCGCCACAGAGCAGCCTTAGTGACGTGTGTATTCCAGAAGCCACACACAAGTTAAAATGGACAGCAAAAAAAAAGTGTAGGCAACGCCGCCTTGGCCTCCTCAGCAGCGCAAAGCGCCACAGGAGTGGCTTCAACGGTGTGTGTCTATACTGCCCCCCCCCCCCCCCCCACATCCCCACCGCCACACTCAGTCCTGAGGTATGTCTCCATAGAACACAAACAACTGCGATTACATATAACTGGAAGTACCATGTGGCACACCCACTCCACCATTCTGGTTACCATAAGGGTGGCCAAGCTACTCTTGCTTTCCCCAAGAGGCAAAATGCCTGGAAACCACTGGCAGGTAACACTTGGTGATCCGGAACCCGCTGGCCCCGGTGAAATTTTCCCGTATCAGTGGTGATGAGCAGTCTCCAACAGTCTCCTTCATGGTCTCAGGAAAGCATCCGGTGAGCATGCTGGCGCCAGCATGAGAGGCACGCCCAGGGCACCAGCAGCACCTGTGAGCAGAGGCGGACAGCAGACCCACTCTCACATGCCAAGAACAAACAATGCAAACAATTTCCTCGAAAGCCCACAGCAGTGCGGAAATACCGGGAACACCGCCATGCATTTACTGAGCCCTTGTGCCCCCTTCCCACCCCCCATCGCTGGTGCCCAGGCACACCTCGTACCCCTCAGGGTGACACAGCCGACACCGGAGCTGACGCAGGCCTGCGCGGATTTGGACGTGGGGATCTCGCAGGCGTACGACCTTGACGCCGATTTCAAGTGGCCCGCAGTCGGCATCCTCTTCGCATTCGCCGTGGCATTCTGGATCCTCGCGGTCGTGTGCCAGAGCGTCTTCGTCAAGCTCAAAAAGTAGGCCAGCACGCACGGCCACAGGGGTCCCCTCAGCTGTCTGCCGGTCCAAATAGACCCCCGCAGTCTGCTCGTCGCATGAAGGCGCTCTTTTCTCACCCGTGCCTTCCCCCCCCCCCCCCCGGTTTGCGCTCAGGAGCGCCGTAAAATAAAACACAGGTGCACCAAGCATGGGTTCGGGTGGCCTGAGCCCTAAACCCCCCAAATGGCCATGAGAACATCATGCAGACAACGAAGAAAAATTTAATCAGGGGTTTCTATTTTGTGTTTGAACTTTTCCGGAACAATCTGCCCCAGTAGATGCCCTCAACCGCCGTCGGCCACAGCTCAACCACCTTCAGTTACCCGCGACCGTTGTTTTTCTGAATTTTCGGGATTGCAAGAGCCCCGTCACGTTCATGGATGGCTTGCAACCGCCTTTCCATGTCCTGTAGCTGCACTCTACGTTTCCCTTTCGGTCTAAAGGGCTCGATTCTTTCGCACGAGCCCCAGCTCTGCCCAACCGAAACGTTAGCGCTGAAGTACTCCTTCAAGCCCCTTCCCCCCTCCCTTGTCATGCCCAACCCCACGTCGGGGGTTGGGCAGGAGGGGGGGAGGGGGGCAGGGGTACATTAGAAGGGAAGTGACCTGAGAGGCGGCCCCGGAAGCGTTTAGACTGGCGGTTGGACGAGGTTGCCAAAGCGGTTGGGGGTGGTTCCTGTCGGTTACAAATGCCATTGAAGCTGGCCGTCGGAGACTGTGGCTTGGCGTAGGCTGGGCGCCCTGGAAGGCGGGGGCTTACCTCCCCCCCTTCCAATGCATCCCTGGGGGGGGGCGTCAACTTGTTGACCACCAACAAGCGGTAAGGGCAGGTACAGTTGTATTTCAACTGTGACCTACCAGAAGATGAGCCACTGTCCCCTGTGTGTGTGTGTGATGGTCTGACAGGGGTTACTTTTGAAGACGCCCTTCACACCGATGGTTCCTGGGGAAGTCTTGTGCTCACTGCCATTTATTCAAGCGTGTCTTTCACCACAATTACTTGACAGGCCAGTGTTGCCTTGCAGCCTGGAGAATGCTTGGTGCAACTCAGGAGAGGCTGGACGCCTTCATTTCCAATCTGCCTGGGCAACTAGTTTTGTGGCCGTGTCAAACCAAGGGGAAAGTGCGTGTGTACAATAACACCGTCAGTGTCTTAGGAGGGGGAAGAGTCGCCGGATTCGAACCTGGGACCTCTGATCTGGAGGTTACCAGCCTCGAGACCGTTCTGGGTCTAATTTTAACTGTGGACTGAACCCTCTCAACCTGCTGTTAATAAGATTGCGAAGTTTTTTCAGATATGGCTTGAACTTTTTTTTGAAGTTCCTCCGACGGGCTGTTTTGCTCACAGCCGTGGGTACCCAAAGGCACGACTAGAGCCTTTGCACCCCCAGTATTTCGACGCACAACCCACAACCGGATATTCAGGATCTGAGTTCATAAATGTACATTCATTTGAGTGACACTCATATCGGAAACGTGATAGTCTGTTATGTACAGTGATTATAGTAGAAGCCACAGAACTAGCGAGCAGCTGATTGTTCACAGGACGCAAGACGGTGGGTGAGGAGTGCAGTTTGGGTGCCCGAGCTGATGCAAGGGGGTTGGGGACACTGTTTGTCATTTGGAGTCAGTTTCCTCCAACAAACCAATTCTCAACAAATTTTTTCCAACAAACAATTTCTGCACCTTCTTATCCAACAAAAATGTTCCAACAAAAAGTTCACCGAACAAAAAATAGCACATGTCCAAGGGGTCTTGATCAGAATCTCGTCGCTGGTGGTCTTTTCCTGCAACTACAGGGGGAACGTTAGTGCGCCGGGCGCGCGCGGGCGCGCGCCGAGCATCTTTTGTGACCCGTGCCCCACCGGTGGACTGTTGCCGTTGATATGTTTGGCAACATTATATGGATTTGCCCCTTGGCCCCCGGGACATCAGCAGATGTTTTGATTTGGGATGGGTATGGACCTTCTCGTACCCGAGGTGATTTCTTTGATTTCGAAGTTGGGGGCCATGGTGGTGCTTATAAAGGCCGGATTCATGTCATTGTGCCATTCATTGGAAGAAAGAATGGCACTTTGACAGCCCGCCAACAATGTTATAATGACGTGCACAGGTGGAATAGGGCACGCATCGAGCAGCTGTTTGCTCGGTTGTGGCACGCAAGATGAGGCAGAGGATGAGGCAGATGTTTGTGTGTGTGTTGTGTTGCCAGAAGCGCTCCACCGTCGCAGTTTGTGATGAGTGTAAGGAGCACTATTGTACTGAATGTATTGACACCCACACTTGTGGGACCAATGTTGTTTCTTAAGTACAATACAGATGACAGTTGGAGTTGCTGAATTCACAGATATTGCTTTAGTTTGTAACGTGCTTTGCAGGTTGCAAGGTGCGCAGTCCATCATGGTCTATTTGGGGGGCCTTCTCCATCAGAGGGCGAATCTCGTGCTGAAGTCGGGATAGTTAATAGAAAGGTAGCGCGCCGGGCAAACATCCCCCCACAGTCGGCATTCATTGCACATGTGGCAACAGCACATTTTCTATGTGCAGGAAAATTGTTTTGAAACTGTTTTTGCGCCTAAAACACCGGGTTTGGCTATGTGTAAGACCATTCCAAATATGAAAGGAGTGTGTTGTGGTGCGCACGGCTGTGGGGACACTCTTGTGCATGGCTGGGGATTGTTCGAGGACCCCGAGGGGCACGTGTCACCCATGGTCACACGAGAGGGTAAGGATTTCCTTGCCCTTGAGTACTGGCAAGATGATAAATTGGTGACGAAACGTTCAGCTACTCTCAACCGGGCTTTCTTCATTCCCCATCCCTGTCTCTCCTTCTAAGGCTCGTTCACACTCACCGTCCCCCCCCCCCCCCCCTGGCAAGCATGGCGCTTGCATAAGCACGGTGACCGCATGCTCATATTTTTTCTGACCACAATTCTTGCGGTCAAGAATGTGACGTGACGTGGTTGTGTGGTAGTTGTAGAGGGGGCTGGGTCATGCCTGTGACAGCTAATCATGACAGTTTGTTGATGTTTTGACAAGGGCAGTGTTCTCACAAAGGGGGTATATTGCACGTTGTGCCCGCGCCGTGCGCGCGTTGTGCACAAAGTTTGTATCGGACCATACCCAAGGTAGGTTGGTAGGTATCTTCATGTGCTTGGGATGCCTCTTTTGACATTGCTAGAAGAAGGAAGAAGGGGCAACCACCCCTCCCACTGCCCTATGCAATACGTCTCACAAAGCCGCACCCGCAGGTGACTTGGGAAGGCATGATCGCGGCCACCCGGTCCATGTGTGCCGCTCAAGAATATCCACCCAACTGGTCTCTCTTGGGCTCGTTTGAGGTGGGACTTTCGCAGGATGATGCAGAACGAAAGTGGGGCAAGAGTTTGAGACCATAACATGCTACCTATTTGGACCAACATGGGTTTACCTTAAAAAAAAAAAACAACCAAATTGCACCAAATCCATGTGAACATGAATCGCCCATTCAAACGACCACGTAACCTCCAGTCATGAAGGGTACCCCAGCCAATTTAGTGCCCCCGGGGGTGGGGTGGGGGTGGGGTATTGCGAATTTGCAATTTCTGGGTTCTCAGGGGGGGGCTGTTAATCGAGGGGTATTATTTGGGTGGGATTGTCAAGGTCCTCTGCCGTTTGCTGTGTATTGCAGTCACTATGGGGGGAGCGGCACACACCGTGCGCACCACGCATCTTTTTTAGTTAGATAATTTACTTGACGCCATTGTTTTGCTTTGTTGTTGCCCAATGAGGTGTTGTGTTGGTGAGCTAGTGCCCCATTTCACCTTGTATGACCTGAGGATTGCATTGTGCATGCTATCCCGTCTATAGCTCAACAACACAATGTCTTCATCTTGGGTTCGAGCCGGTACCCTTGTCTTCTACAACCGCAGCAGTGCAAATGAGCGGGTCCCTTCTACTATTCCAGGTTCCTCACAACGCCTTGGTGATTACCTAACCATACAATATGAGGTGAATGTGAAGGCGGTGATTCATGATGCTGTTGTGTTGGGACTCCTTTTAAGGTGACAGTGACTGTTGATTATGCGGACAATATTTTATGGTGAGCATCGTTGCTCAGCTTCATGCATTTGGATCTCTATATGTTGTACATCCATGATTTTGCTGTGTACAATCCAGATTCAATCCGGACCGCAAGAAACTCATGTGATACCCATTTACTGGTTGTTTTCTTGGTGCAAATGTTGCTGCCTAGTACCTTTCTGTGAAGGTCCAATTGGGGGGTGAAAGGTATGTAATTGCCCCAAACGGTGCGCACCATGCACGCACCGTGCGCGCACCGTGTGCGTATTGTGCACCCTTTCCCACATGGTAGGTACTGTGTTGCCAAGCATTCACTGTGTCGCCAAGCATTCACTGTGAGGATGATGATGTCCTCAACGTGTCTGATAGTGAGAGCATCTCTGATGGAGATGCTGCAAATCTGAGCAATTAGCCTCCAGCCAAGTGTATGAAGCAGGCAACCATTGCTACATTTTCCTTGCCCTATGATGGTGCCAGCTACAACTCTAGCTCTTCCTCTTGCTAGAGGACTTACTTTTCACCAACATGGGGGCGGGTTATAATGGGGTTGTTACATGCATGTGCTTTTGACTACCTTGTGCGGTGGTGTTAGGGTTGAAATTCGGGGCCTTGAGTGGCCTAGGGGGTGGGGTTGGGTGAAACATAGGGTTGTGGGGTGTAGTATGGTTTGTGTCGGCAAGAATATTGCTAATTGCCATGCAAATACCAGTTTCTCCCTGTAAAGTGCGCGCCGTGCCCGCGATACACAACCCCCCCCCCCCCAAGCACAGCCTTTCTTGTCAAAGCACCACAACTTTGTGCTACCGCTTTCCCCGTGAGTTTGCCTCTCCTCTTAAACAACTGCACACGCCTGCCTTTTAGAGTTGAGGATGGACCCGGCAGTGTGCTACGCACAGACCGCAATGTATCAGCAGTTGTGGTAGCCTTTCAAGCTAGCGAGATGCCTAGGTCTTGGTGGTGTGCCACCAAATGGGCCCCATACGGCTAGCGCAGAGCAAAGAGATTATGTCTCGCCTCCTCACACCACAACACTGCACTTCGCTCATCATGCGCATGCAGTGTGACTATTTGATATGGATGGCATATGTAGCATCCACGCAAGGGACAACAGGTGCCAAGCAGCTTAGGAGCATAGGGAGGGGTAGGAGCGGCAAGTTCGCACGTTGTATGTACATACTAAATTTTGAGGTGTTTGTGAGGCGCGCTTTGCACCTGACCACAATCCCCGCATGGTCACACTACCATTGTAGGAGTGGGCATGTGTCTTGTTGTAGGCTTTGCACAAGCTCCAACAACGCATTCTCTTCGGGTAGTTACTACATGGGGCGTAGACGGCACAATGCCCCTCTTTGCTTCTGCTAGGGGCCGGCAAAGCTTGAGTCCTACCTCGCGCCCCTACTTTGCGGCATAGGGGAGCATGCTGGTAATGTTGAGGCGGCTGACCTTCTATTGCACACACTCATGGCTCCAGCACCTATGGGGCCCATATTGTCGCCTTGGACGCCCGCATGCTACAGGCGGTTGGGGCCCGTGAGGCCACCCAAACCTTGAGGGCCCCGTAAAACTGCTGCAGCCACCTTGACAAGGACCCCCCCCCCCCAAGCCTTGTGATCCCACGTGCTCACCACCAAATGTATATAATACAGACCTCATGTCATACCAAGCCCATAGAAGCTTGTGCATATGCGGCAATCTGTCAAGGGGGTGTTGACCAGTGTGTCAAAGGGGTGTCGACCCGCGACCTTTGGCTCGTCGTGAATGCTTAGCCCATAATCAGACGGCTTTGTGGAATTGCATGGAAGAGGGGGAGAGCAAGGAGGAGGAGTAGGAGGAAGGGAAGAACCCTGATGGCGCAACGGATGGGGACAAGGATGAAGAGAAGAAGGATGGAGCAAGGGAGAAGGCAGAGGTGGTGGGAGTAGTTGTGGCGAAGAGGTTGTGGGCGACTAGAGTGAGCCAAGGGGACCCCCTCCCACCTAGGATTAGTAGTCCTAATCTAGTCTAATCCACTGATTGATCTAATCTCTAATTTCTCGTCCTGTAATCCACCTCAATGTTGTACAATGTGTGTCAGTTGTGGATGCATTGTAATGGTGAACACTGCTTCATACCTTGTGCAAACATTTCTAGTGCCGTTTCGTGCTCAAGAGGCAGGGTGTTGATGCTAAAAAAACATTGGTCAGGTGGTGTTCTAACTAGGAACGTTAGAATGTTCCAATGGGTGTTCTAGTTAGTTCTACCCCCCTGTGGTGCTAACACGGGCTTGACAGCGACCCTGTGCTTTTGCACCATTGTGCCGTTTTTGGAACCACCGTTTCTCCCTAGAGTGACACGAGTTGCACACTACGAATTCTTTGTTTTGTGATTGGTATTGTGGCTATCAGAAATTTGTTACAAAACTTTCAAGGCCTTCTTGTGAAGGTTTCATTTTTGCCTGCATAGGCCGCGTTCACTAGTGCCTGCTTGGAACCACTTCGACGGTATACGCTTCAAGAATAGTGCTTTTGGCTGTGTCGGGATCTATGGAGGACTCCATCGGTTTTGAGGACTATCTCCTTGGGGGAGTACATGAAAGCTTCGTCAAGGACATTGACAAGAAGATGTGGGCACGAAAGAAAGCTGTCCCTGCGTGATCTGGGGGACTGTCACAAGCTTTGGTTGCGCAATTTCGCTGCATCAGTGTCGTTCTCTGGTTCCGCGGAGGAGTTTGTTGAACGTTTCGTGGGGTATACAACCGTAAAGCCGGTCGCTTTGGATGCAAAATCGGGATCCTTCCGTCGCCTGCCACAACCAATCTAGACACCTCCGTCTTTAGATGGTATGCCTGATTGAAGACCAAGGAAATTCAATTAAATAGCTCACATCCTAGGGCTGGGGCCTGTTTGAAGCCCCGATGTAAGGAAAAGAGCTAGAACCCCCCCCCCCTTTTCTTTCTTTCAAAGATGCTGAAGCAGAGGTCGCAACTAACCACCCCCAGCGGGTGTCTAGGGCACTGAGGATATGAAGGCCATCCTCCTAGGGGGCGCCTTAAGCGCAGTGCGCGCGCAGTGCGGGCGCAGTGCAACTATTTGGGCGTCTAGCCGTACTGGAGACCCATACTTTGTGATACTAGGGGGCATCATTGTTGCCCCTAGCGTATGTTTTGATGCTTCTTCCACATTGGGGATATGGCATTTTTGGATTTTCACCCACTTTCACCCATTTCCACCCCTTTTCACACTTTTTTGCTCATCCCCACCATGGACTCCCACACTTTGGTGTGGGCCCTTGAGTTGGGGTGACAGACTACCCGGTTTTTGCCTGACCACAATCGAATGCCCTATGCGAGGCCGCATCACTGCTGATAAGGATGCGTGGTTGTACCACAAGTGGAAACCGGAGTTTGATGTGGATTCCCTCCTACAAGCCACTTTGCCCCACGGTCCAGTGGAGGATGAGGTGGACACATATGAGGCCTTGGCACTAGCTCGTAGGGTGAGTGAGCTTTCAAATGCCGCCACTCCGAAGCATTGTGATTTTGTATTTAATTGACAATTGAACAGAAAAGAAGATATGTGTGTGTCTTTCTGCATTTTGCATGATGTCTTATGTGAGGGGGAGGTAGCTTGCATTTGTCTTTAGCTAGGGCAGTTTGGGTGACCTAAAGTTGGGGGCATTTGGAAGGGGTGTGCCTTGGGGTTCTTTAGGGAGGACCTACTCTAAAAGTAGCGCGCAGTGCGCGCGCAGTGCAAGGATTCCCCCCTAGACCTCACAGCCGACGAAAAACAGAATGCGGCCCTGTGGATTTCCCGATCACCTCTTGGAACGGATGGAGACAACGCCGTGAAGGACTCTGAGGCAGTGTCGGACCGGTTTGTGGGGCTTGTCGAGGCCTTGCGGACCCTGGTCGCTACCTCCACCTCCATGTACAAAGAAAGGTACGAGGGCTCCTCCTCTTCGTCAAGTTCTTCTAGGGGCAGGCATGAGGCCGGGATCCGTGATGAGGCGGGCTTAACGGAGGCTGGGAAACGCCTTAAGCGCGTCATGCGCAAGCGCTTCAAATACGTTGACGGGCAAGAGTATTTCGAAAAAGACAATGGCGAATGGGTCAAGACGACGGAGGACCCCGTCGGGTTGTGCAAGACATGTAGGAGTCGGGGTGAAGTGATGCGCCACTAGATCTTGTGCTGGGGCACCCCCCCATGCCATGGCAACCCCCCTTCTTTGGGACGCCTCCCTGCCGTAAGGTTGCCTGGCATGGGAGCCCCCCCCCGCAAACACGAAATTTGTCGTTTGCAGACAATTTTTGACTTTTAACAATTTTCACAAAGGGTTGTTTATGGTGCCGTAGGGCAGGAGGGGTTTATTGTGCCACCGCCCGGTACTAGGCTTGTTTTGTGCTGCCACATGGCAGCAGGATTTCTCTGCGGTTCGTCGGAGTGGCAGGTTTTTTTGTGCTGCCACGTGGTGTTATAATTTGTTTTATTTTTTTTTTGCTGCCACCGGGCCGCAGGGTTATGTAAACTGCCACAGAGTTGTGTCTTGATGTGGTGCTTGTGGCGTCTGTGCATTCTGCATTTTTTTTGCTTTGTGTGGAGTGGAACAACAATCTATATCATTCTTGACTTTTTGTGTTTGCTTTCCATGGTACATGGGTTAATGGTGGGCATTGAAGCTTCGCCTCACCACAAGATGTTCCCATGGGTTGTATGTTGTCATGCAATCCATCGACTGCCTTGCTCAAAGCCTATGCGCCACGGAAGTTTGTCTTCAATATGTCTATGCAGATGAACTCCCTCAGTGGGGTATCCAACAGCCTCCACCAATAAACAACAAACAACCAAAAACATTCAAGAATCTTTCTTAGGACAACAGCCATCGAAGGCGCACCACAAAATATCAACAACCATCCGCGGTGCACCACAAAATAACAGAATCGGGAAATAACAGCAACCATAACAGCACCCATCCAAAGCGCACCACAAATTGGCAGCGCCCATCCAGAGCGCACCGAGAAATCACAGCGACCATCCAGAACACACCACAAAATACCAGCAACCATCCAGAGCGCACCAAGAAATAGCAGCAACCTTCCGGAGTGCACCAAGAAACAACATCGCCCATCTAGAGCGCACCAGGAAGTAGCAACAACCAACCAGACTGCACCAAGAAATAATAGTAACCATCCAGAGTGTACCAGGAAATAACCGCACCAAGGGCCAGCCCCATGTACAGAGCACGAAGAAATATGAGCAACCATCCCAAATGCACCAACAAATCATGGCAACCATCTAGGGCCCTTTGGGACTAACATTGTTTATCCAAACCAATAGCAATGTCCATGACGGACTTTGGACGTTGGCCTGCACAAAAGTACAATTTTTGTGGAGAGTTGACAGCAGTCATGCGGAAGGCATCAGAACTAAACGCTAGGAGTATGCAACCGTCCGACATTGGGTCATTTCAAGGGTGGCCACCTCTGCCCTGTAACTAGCTTGGGCTGTCACCACTGACCCCCCCCCCCCACTTGGTACCCCCGCCAAAGTAGTGCATCTCCATGCAGAGTCCCCCCCCCCCCCGCCAACCAACCAAACGCCTTGAGAAGGGAGGAAACGGGCAATGATACCTTTTGGGTTTGGGGGCGGGTACCTTCCATACCTTGCTCCTTAAGGGGGTGGGGGGGTGGGGGGGGGCTTATGGGGGGGGGGCGTTTTGCCATGGCATGAAGGGCCCGAATCTTTGTAACCGCAAACCGTAGTTGTGTCGTGTGCCCTTCTTCCATGTGTTGACCAGGCATGATTGGACGTCGTCGGCAGGGTGCCCATATCCTAAGTCACGCCAAAGGCGCCCGATTTCAACCCAATTGATGGTGGCCCCCAACCAGCGGTCACCGAGGGGTGGGGCTGACGAGGCCATCGGGGCCCAGGAAACCGGTGATGACTCCCCCAACCCCCCCTGAGGCGTCGTGTCATGCGAGGTGTGGGCAGGGCAAGCACCAATTCGCGTTTACGGGGGGGAGGCCTCCCCACGGTTCCACTCTAGCTTCGAAGACCCAAAAGGTGGTTGAGGAGATCCTAGCATTGCTATTCAAACCAGGGTTCCATCCTGCCACGCTCCGAGGGGCGGTCTCGGCCCTACGGGCAGTCCATCTATACCAGACTTGGAATGTAGCCGCCTTTGGCGCCTGGCAAAAGCGCTAGTGGTTACCGCGGGAGAACGGGCATACACAGGACCGCACGTCTTGCAGGCTATGGGGAGGCATGCGGGTTGACTCTGGACTAGTCCATATATGCTGCATCCGTCATCTCCTTCTCCTGTTTGGCCTGGGTCAGCGAAGTGGCTTCGTGTCTTATTGAGGAGTCAAGCGTGGCGAGCGGTGGATTGCCACAAAGGTGAGCAGGTACACGGGCCAGTGGATTCTTTGGCTCCGGAAGATGTACCCAAGCCGAGAAGTACTGGTGAAGGTATGGCTTGCCTCCTCCAGGGCAGCCCCTATGTAGAGTACCGCTGGCACAGCTGGCGCGGCGCGGGGCGTTCCTACGCTGGTGTGGCCTCCCGTGGCGGTTTTTATGTTGGTGGGGGAGGTGGGCCAGCGTGCGCATGGCCCAGTGGTACGCGGCAGCCCCCGACAACTTCGTCTTCCACGGTGTGTCTCGCATCCCATGGCCCACGGCCCCCGGATTCAAGTGGATTCAAGTGGGCTCCAGTCTCAGTAGCGGACTTCTGGCCAAGATCCCTCGCTAACCTTTATGTCCTTAACGAAAAGCGTGAGTGTATCTTGTCCATGGGAGAAAAGATCTTGAGCTAACAGGCCAGAGGAGAATAACGACTCGGAAGGGGGCGCAAAACCACCCCTAGGATCCTCCGACGTACGTCCCTGAGCCACCAAGAACTCCCAGATCCCCAGGGTGCTTTCTTCCAAATCCCGCAAGATGATCCTTGGTCCCGCGCAGCCGAAGGATCCGCATCCCGATCCGAAACAGCCTTCTGTCTCCTCCGCAACCGCTTCTTCCACAACCCCCTCCATAGGCAGAGTCTCCATAGCCGCGTAGTTCTCAGGGCGCGATCGGGGTCTGGCCACAAGAGCCCGGCCTTGTCCCCAGAAGTCCATCGGGAAGTTCTTCTGATAGGCCGTGGGTTTTGCCAAAGGACGAGGTCGGTGGTGGCTTGGGCTTGCTCACACCACCGAAGGCTTGCGGCTGCCGTTGGGAGGGGGGGTCCTTCTGTGATCTTGTCTGCGGTTATTGATCTTACAGGGTAGTGAAGTGGTGGGGTCCCTGGGGGTTTTGGAGGCGTTGGACGGCTTGGTCCCGGGGGTATGGGCGGTGGTTTTCAAAGAGTCCATGTCGCCTAAGCCCCAGTTGGTCTTCCCGACCCGCGAGGTCCTAGAGCAGAGTAGGGGACATTTGGGCGATAAAGGTTCCTGATTTTATTTGGTCGGCTGTTGTTCTTGAGGAGGTAGCTGGATGGGATTCGGCCTGTTTCGGGCGATGGCCTTGTTACGGCGAGGGCCCTAATTAGGGATGGGGCCAGGTTTTACTGGCGAATGGTTGGCTGTTCCCGGTGCCTAAGAATACTGAAAAAGCTTCGATGATCGTCCACTTGGTGAGTTTTAATAAGCAGCACAAGGCCAAGCGTGCTTCTTTTTTGCTCCGTGTGGCTGAGGACCTCGCTATTCTGATTGCTGTGCACCGTATGGGTTCCCCTCTAGGGGTTCTTTCTCTGCCCCCCGAATTGCTTTGTTACTTCGACGACCCTTTTTGGCGTGCTTTGGAAACGCTACGCCTTGCCGCTTCCCCAGGTGAGAGCCTTTTGGCTTGCCATGTTGATTTGAAAAATGCTTTTTAGTCCCTGAAACTACCGCCCCAATTCCAACATGCTTTTCGGGTGTGTGTGGACGGTGTTATTTATGGCTTCCATTGCTTGCCTTTTGGATGGCGGTTTTCCCCTGCCATTCGCCAAACCGTCCTTGCATATATCTTGGACGGGCTCAATTTTGTTTCTGTGTTAGTGCTCCACTACCTTGATAAGACATTGATGTGCACGAGTGCCAATCAGCTTGAGTTCCTGAGGGCTTTATCATTCTGCCATCAGTAGCAACGATGGGCGGTGTGTATAAATGGCAGGGACATAATCTGTGCAAGCTGATGACGTGCACATACCAGGCATTCCTTGTTCATGACAGGAGTGGTGTCGGCGTTGCTCTGGCTGGTGCCGTGTGTGCGGGCTGTGTGATTTTTGCGTCCGGGGTCGGTGGCGTTGGTGACGGTGGTGTGTTGGGGGTCGGCGCCGGTGGTGACGGTCCGATGGTGAGGGTGCCGGGGACGTTGGGTGGGTCCGCGCTGTTGGGCCTTCTCCTCGCAGTGATAGGCCATGGCAGTTCTAATGTACAATCTGCAGCCCATTAGTTGTGCCAAACGCTACGTGCTGAGGGGGCTATCATTAGCCTGAAGAGCATCCTTGAGCCTATGGAAGAAGTTGCGTGGTTGGGTAAACATCTGGTGCTTTCTGGGTCTGGTGCTAGGATTTCACAGTCGCCTGGTGGTTGACAGATGCTGGTGGGTTTGTGGTTTAGGATAGCAGTCTTGCCTTTGTCTAGAAAAGAAGCACGTTGTGTGGTGGGCCAATTCTCTCAGGCCCTTCAGCCACAGCTAGGTTCTTGCCCCTTTTTTGGCGGGCTGGTGCTGCCATATCCTCTGGGGCTCCACTTTCCCTCCGTCCTGCCCCCCGAGCCTCATCTGAAGCCTTTTGCATTGTTTGGTCATGACCAGTAGGGGTCGGAAACCCCCGATTCTGCTTCCACCCTCCGCAGCGGGCCGTGGCTTGATGGCGGTGAACGAATCATATGGCTGCCTTTGAATTTGTTTTGTTTTGTATGTGAAACATTTTTTTTTCTCCGGGCCCAATACTAAGAGAATGTGGGTTGTGGTTTTCAGGAGCGGGCATTTGGGGTTAAAGTGTTGGTGTAGCTGGTCATCCATGTGGTGTTGATTTCTGGTCTGTATGCTGACCTGTTGGGCATCCCTTTGTAGTCATGAACATTTCTCTTTTTTCTGTTGGATTGCCTGTGACAAGCTTGTGACAAGGCGGAGGTGAACAAGAAATTGGACCGTGAAGTTGAGGAATTGTTCAACCCTTGGGTCATCCATGTGTGTAAAAACTTAAAGGACTTAAAGGACGCTGAGTTCTTTACAAAAGACATTGTGGATGACAGTTTTAATCCCAAAGATAAGAAACCCGAGTTTGTTCCTCAACCAGCCCGTAAGCCAGCCCCTAAGCCAGCCCCTAACTCAGTCTCAAAAGGCAAGCACGTCCAGCTCTTCAAGATGAGGTGCAAGGTGGGCAAGGGGTTCTATTTGGTGCCTGTCAATCAGAATGCAAGCAACTGAGTGTGCACATAAATGCTTCGTATTGTCGTGTTTCGAGGAGTAGGGTTGGCTTGCGTCTGCTGTGAGTGTTCCGTGGGATGTGTCGCGTGCAAACACTGGACTGTCCAAACATCACAACCCTGTGTTTCTGCTCTTTTACTGAACCCAGCCCGTGTTAGTGCAACGGGAGTGGGGGGAGGGGTACTTAGTTGGTTCTAGTTCTAGTCTATTGGCATTGCTAGAACACCACGAGAACAAAAAAGCAAGGTTTCAAAAATAAAATACAGGTGCACCAAGCATGGGCCTGGGTGGCCTGAGCCCTATAGCCCCCAACTCTCACACGCCTCTCACCCACCACTCTGTACTACTGCCCCACAATGCCCACTCCTTCCGCAGGGCTCCCAGTGTGGTGCTTTTTTTTGGTTGCTGGACCTGCCTGATAGGAACAAGATCAAAGGGATGAAGACCAGTGCGGCCCTTCTGCAGAATAACATCATGTTGTCTGAAGTGCTGCTGTCAGTACACAGTGAGAGACCGTGATACACGGTCCAACGGACTTAAATGATGTGGACAATTGCATCATCACAATTTTGTGATCTCGTGGCATGTAGGACCCAGCTGATAAGCTTTCCTATGAACCATGAATGTCACTGCTGTCTACTTGATCTGCCAACCCCATCCTCTTGTCCAGTCCATGTTCTGACCATTGTTTTTTTCACATGAATATGACAGAGAGTAGCGCTGCACTCTGGAAGACTGCAGGCCTCGCCATATCTGCATGTGTTGCTGTTCGGATGATGGCCCAAGTAATGAGAACCAAGAAGAAGGATTTGACTGCCTCTTTAGGAAGCCAGCTGATCAGTCGAAGGACTGGGGTTTTATTAGTGAACACAGGAACCCCTGACAGCACGGCTGTGAAGGATGTGAGGAAGTATCTGAGACAATTCCTGAGCGATGAGCGTGTCATTGACATACCCTTCATTCCGAGGTGGCTCCTTGTAAATCTTATCATTGCGCCATTCCGCAGCTTTTCCTCTTCCAAACTCTATCAACGAATTTGGACTGCAAGAGGCTCGCCATTGAAGTTTCATGGGCAGGACCATGCAGCTCTTCTGCAGCAAGCATTAGGAGACGACTACAAGGTGTCATTTGCCATGCGATACCAGAACCCCAGCATGGATGTCGCTCTTGAGGATATGTACCGCAGTGGAGTGGACCATATCATTCTCATCCCTTTGTTTCCACAGTACGCATCTGCATCAGCTGGCTCAGTGATAGATCGATTCATGAAGATTGTGTCCGGCTGGTGGCGGTTTCCCCATATCAGCATCGTGTCAGCTTATTGGGAGGATGAGCACTATTTGAGGGCATGGCAGGAGATTGGGCAGAAATATCTTGATGCTGAACACTACGACCATGTGGTGTTCAGCTACCATGGGGTCCCAGAACGGCATGTCCTGAAAGGGGATTGCGGACAGTACTGCAAATTGAATGATGCCTGCTGTGGGACCTACAATGCAAACAACAAATTCTGCTACCGAGCTCAGTGCCTGCAGACTTCTAGGGCCCTTGCACAGAGATTTGGACTCAAGCCAGATCAGTATGAGACTGTCTTTCAGTCTCGTTTGGGCAGCCAGCCATGGCTCAAGCCTTACTTCCAGGACAAGATTGATGAGTTCGTGGCACAGGGCCTGAAGAAGGTGCTTGTGTTCTCTCCATCATTTGTTGCTGATTGCCTAGAGACCTCTGTAGAATTGGGAATGGAATATAAGGAAGAATTCATGCAAAAAGGTGGTACAACATGGACACTTGTCCCCAGTCTGAATACAAGCCCGCTATTTGTGCAATGCTTGAAGGAAATGGTGCTCAAATTGGATCAAGCCCGACGCTAGTGTATTGCTGGTCCATAAGAGGACACTGTGAGTCTCTAGTTGTGGATATGTGGTGCTGCTGAACATGTGAGCCACAGTACAGTCCACAAGGCAGTGACAACCCAGGAAAGCACTCTCGTTGGATTCAACACAACCCGATGGACAAGCGGTCCACGATTGTGCGGCATGCAAATTGGGGATACAATGCACATTTGGTGATGCACAGTGTGTGCTCGGAGCATGGTGCGTACAGCAAGTTTTGCACAGATGGGAAAGATGGAGTCTAGGGGCAACATTTTTGAGGTTTGTGTCCTTGGCAGTTTCATGCATGTATGTGTTGCAAGAACATTGGACAGCCTCCTGCACCTCCACCTCTAATTGATTCCATCAGGGAATGTCTACGTTGCACTTTCAAGCTGATATTGACAGGGTGATAAATCGGGTGTATGGGGGAAGGGCGTATTATTCCCCTCCAAGTCTGTTTTTCTTTTTCAATTCTGTTACCTGGTGGGGGGGATTGCACCCTGCGGGAGATGGAGATCTTTTTTGCCACCTCACGGATATGGTTTGTCGATTTTTTTGGGGGGGTTTCATCTGCTGTTTGTGCTCTGGCACCGATAGCGACGGATTATAGCCCTCCAGCGGGTGCAACATGATAAGGCAGGGGCTATATGGCCATGATGGGGGGGGGTTAACAAGTGGTTTTCTTCTCCTGGGGGGTTTTTTTATCACGCACCCCCCCCCCCCCAAGGGTTCATCACCCTTTCTTGGGTGTTTTTGCACTGACTACAACTGCTAGTCTTGTCTTTTACACCACGCTCCATCTCAATCTTTGGATGTGCTTGTCATGGGCCCTTATCACGTAGTGAGCACTGAGTGACCATCAAGTCTCTGCTAGGTGGTGCTGAGATGATGGCGAGGCAGCCCTCTCCGGGGTCAGGTTCCGCATTTACAATGGGTCTCTAAAGCCACGTTGAACCATATGCGCTGTTCAACACCAGTTATGGTTGGCTTGTTGGCAGTTGTTCGAACTCCAGAAAACTCAAGTCTTGTCAGTAGTGTGTTGGGTGGTGAGTGGCATCACACACCATAATGGCACGTTGTTAGAGGCAGGAGGGAGCCAGTGACAAGTCAAGGGGGTGGGACTATAGGAATTGTACAGCTTTTGTCCAACAATATTGATAAACTTCTACTAATGCAATACCACAAGATAGTCCACTGTTAGGTCTACTGCTAGATACCTTGATAGACGTTCACTGCGTGAGGTTGAGGGGTTTAAGGATTTGGTTCTTTGGACATTTCCTGCTGGTGAGAGATGCAACATAATAAAGCAAAAGGCTGGGAAGCGTACACTAGGGTGTCAGGACACGTGCATTGTGAGCAGTTGGGCAGCAGGTAAGCAAGCAATTGTGATAGCCTAGGAGGGGTTGGGTGAATGGGTCATGTTTCCATGTGGGTGCAATAGTATGTTCGTAGGTGTGTGCATGTTTTGTACATGGTCATGGTGATAAAACCACACCCCAGCGTTTTTTTGGCCATTTTGGACACCTGGGGTGGTTTTATCCCACCTGGGGGTGGTTTTATCACCCGAAAGGGGTGGTTTTATCCCCCGGGGTTTATCGCCTCTGGGGCTGGCTTTATCCCCCCGTTGGGGAGGGGGGGTATCACTGTCGTGGTTGCGGTTGAAGAGGCGTTGGCTTTATCCTGGTCATCCAAGTAGTTCTCGCTGTACTGCAGCACACGGGCTTGCGGCGGGGCGTGGGCGCTTCCTCCAGGACTATCTTCCGGCACCACTTGCGGGGGAGCAACACCTTGGCCGTACCAACGAGCGATGCGGGCGCCCGCCGACCAGTGCCCAAACTGCCACCGAAGGGCGCCCCCAGGGCGGCGCCTGCACAGAGACTGGGCAAAGGCCGCAGGTCCTCGGGGCGCTCTACAAAGCGCATGGGGCCCCTTCCTGCCCCAAGTTTTGGGCCACAGGCTGTGGAGTGTCCAATGCAGGTATGGCGATGCGGGACAACAACACGTGGAAGGATCAAAGGGCTCGCAAGGCAGTTCTTCCTGTGGCCTGTGGCGGGGAATGCTACACCTGGTACCGGTGGCCATGGTGGATGGGGCAGGGAGCCCCACTACCGGTGGCCAGCGAGGCACGGGCAGCAGCACTGCGGCAGGACATGGGGGCTCGTCAGGATCCGTGAGGGGGGGTGGGCAGGTCTGCAGGGTCATTTGAAGGCCGGAGCAGGTGCACAGGGTGAGGTGCAGTTGCGCGGGTGGTAGGGCCAGTGCAGGCCGGTGAGGGCTAGAAAGGACCCTACTGACCATGGGTGTCATGCAGGGGTTTTCATACCCAGCTCCCCCACCGATGACAGGGGCCGGGGCAGAGTCAGCGTCAGCATGTGATGGGGCATTGGCCCCAACGGTGGGTGCCGCTGAGACGCAAGGCTCCAGACATGAGCATGGGAGGGTGTCCCACGAAGGGAGCTAGTCCATTCATGCTAGTCCGTCTCTTGCACTGTGTACATGCCGGGTGAGGCATAGGGGGGTGGCACAGTGGGCTTTTGCCGTCGCTAAGCCAACCCCTGCGCATGCAGTGTGCAGAACCTTTTTCGCATGTACTGTTTCAGAAACTTTTGGACACAGCATGCAGGACCTAAATAGGCTGGCCCGGTTCAGCAGCTTTTGGAATCATGGATTTTGGTGGTTCCTGATTGTGGTTGTTCATGATGACCAATTTTTTGTGTTTTGGGGCTAGGGATGGGATTATAGGGATACGGATTGCTGTCCAGCCGCCCACTTGCACCCCTGCTTGTCCTGTGGTCAGTTGTATGCCCATATACCCTCCTTGTGTTCCCCTTGTCCTACAAATGAGTGAACTACAGCTTGTCCTGCCTGGCTACCAGCTAGACTACGGGTGCTTGGTCAGGCCAAACGGCTAAATCTCCGCGCCGCGCCTGCGCCGCGCCAGATGCTCCCCTAGGGTGGAGCAATTGGAGATAACAGAATTGGATACTGAATTGTGTTGTTTCATTGCCTTGTTGTACATGCAGAATTTCATGCCCATTTGTGTTGCTGCTACATTGCCTTTTTGTGCGGAGGTGGTGGGTGGTTTTAGAGGGTTTCTTGTCCGATGAGTTTTTCCAAATATGGCCGCATTGGACACGCATTGCAAATTCATCCCGCAACTACCACGCCATTGCCCATGCAAACATACTTTTTGAACTACACAATTCAGTTGTAGCCCCCACCGCCCCCTTGAACAAGGTTGGAAAGGGGCTCTATTCCATAGCTCCCAATGGCCCTGATAGGCAGTTTGGACAGCAAGAACATGCTGAATTCCGGCTACACATTGCAGTGTGGTGCCCTATTGTGAGAATTGTGGTGTAGGTGAAGTATGGGTTGGTTTTTGGTTTTTGGTTGGGGTGTATCCGTGGTTGGCCGTACCACACATCATGTACCCCCCACCCTCCTTGCAAGAACAAAGGCAAAAGCACTGAATGAAGACAGAGGCAACACCTATTGTTGCTCTGACAAGGGCGTTGTTTATGCGGGCCGCACGAAAACACAAATAACAACCATTATGTCGTGAATAAACTAGTTGTCAGATGATTCTCCAATCTTCACCAAACATGCACATAGCATAAGTAACCCGTCCCGCCGCCTCTCAAGGTGAGGTATGATGTGTGGTTCTAAATTTGGTTTGTAACCTTGGCTGCAGGGAGGGAGCAGTAGACCAGAGCCTAACCCAACACTCAGGCCACGAGACATTCACTGGTGTGAGCAATGAACTCAAGGAAATATTTGGCTCCAGGGTTTGCAGAGTTTTGGTTGAATTCGAGTGATTCAGTGAATGGTCACTCGTCACAAACTCAAGGTAGCATTCTGTACTGGGCCAAAATGGCTGAGCAATTTAGGGAGACATCAAATCAACATTCTGATTGAACCTGAGCGATTCCTTGCAGTATTCATGATCGCCACCCCAAACGTGGACTGTGTGTGTGTGTGTGTGTGTGTGTGTGTTCCAACTCCATTCTTGGTTCACTGCGTTCCAAAGTGTTTCAAACATCCCAGCCAGCATCATATGCCCAACAAAAAATGTAAAAGATGAAAAAAGCGTGCCAAAAATCGCTGCATGGGGAAAATGGATAAATTGTATTGTGTACATTGGATTTCACCCATGAAGAGATCTTTGGCGCAATTTTTTTTTTCACAAACTGAGTATCGAGGACACTGATAGGCATAATTCAAACAAGCTTTTTTACAACCCTCCCTACCGTGTGGCACCCACTCTCAACAACTCTCCTGTTGTCATTGGACAGTGGGTACATCTGAATTGGTTGCGCTGCACTGCCTGCATTTCCCCTGGACCCCTTCTGAAACTTGTGGTTCTGGTGCCAAGACGACAATAAGAGTGACCCCATTTCATTTCATCCCACATATCCGTTGGTAGGTACATGTCATGCACAATCTTTGTATGTCCCCCCCCCTTCATTGTCTAGTCTCAGCATGATACATGCACAGGGGCTTCACTTCTTTTTTCAGCACGAGGGCAAGTTGTGTTTCCCGTACTCTTCCCCTGCACACGCACCCCAGATGTTGCGGGCCCTCAAGTTGCAAATCTCAGTGGCGTTGCAAAGTCACCACATTGGTAGCTAGGCACAGCTGCCGCAGGAGGGTACACACTTTCTTCCTTTTCACTCCCATCCCGTGTTTTGTATAACGCGCCGCCTCAGTCATGTCCATCACTGGCGGTTGCTGGTCACTCCCTCAAAGAACTTGTTGTATGTTGGGTATCACCTCCATGTCCCATACATAGGAATTACCATGATGGCATTCGCAAGGTCGTTGCCCAAACACATGACCGAAGCTCTGTCCAACCAGGACTGTAGCACTTTGCATAATAAAATGTGTGTTGCAGACCTTAGCCACAGGGGCATCCTCCCCCTTCCAATTCGTTGCTGACGATTGGCTCGCTAGCCTCAGGGAATGGCATTGGTGGTACTGGTACATGCACTATGCCATCAATGATGTCGCTCCGGGAATATGTTCTGATGGTACCACCAGGCACAATGGGTAGTTATATAATAAAGTGTGGCGCTGCTCCAGGAGATTCGGGATGCTCGGTCTATTGACGACTTTGGGCGGGTCAAGTTTCTGTAGAGCCACCTTAGGGACTTGGCTAGGGACCCGTCCATTCCAATGCACACACCCTAGGTCAGGTAGTGGTTCCTAACTGCATTGATGTACAGAAAATACTTTTGCACTCCGTGGTCCGTTGCATACGTTTTTCTCTCCCCCCTCACCGCCTAGGAAAAGCGAGCCATGCATAAGTCAGTTTGCATTGTTCGATCCAATCCTCACGCTGTACAACAGCTTTTGAGTAAACCATCGAAGCACTTTGACAAATCACTGTCCTGCCTGCATGCACCTGTCACACCATCTAGCACCTAGCCACTCACATGCATGACGGCGTAGTGCCGGTCACCTGCCATTTTTCACATTGCACTATAGCACGACCAAAGGATTCGCTCCCAGTCCTAGGGGAGCAGGCACAATCGGTGGCAATTACATTGTGACACGCCTTTGGTACGCAACTCCGCACATCCCTCACACATTTGCCGTCCACCTTACCCGCCTGTTTCCGGAGACAGGACACAAAATGTAGTTCGTGCGATGACAAATTACAGTCTTGTCTAGCTCCCTGCACATCCACATTGTAGACAAGGGGGCGGTGCAGGTTTTTGAATTTTTCCAGTGGTCGGTCTGGTGAGTCGTTGAGCAATTTGTCCGGTCGGAAGGGTATGTTCCCTCCACTGCCACTAGCTCTGATGTGAAGAAGCACATTCTGCAGCCGGTGCACAAGAACGACTGGGATAGTAACCCCAGGGGCTCCTGTGCACCTTGTACTTTCTTGGTACACATAAAGCAAAAATAACCAATGGTCAAAATTCACCAATAGAGCCATTTTTGGGTTAACTTTTTTTGGGTAATTTTTTGGTATCCTAGCAAAGGGGATGTCACCTTTCCCAGCCATGATGCAGCACAATGCAACAGAAAACCAATGTGAGTTGCACCATTCATGGTTTACTTAAAGGGCGGGACAAATGGCTGCAGTGTGACCCAACCAACAGCCATCACAAACAAATTCGGAGCAAGAGAGACATGTTCGTGCAGTCAAAGAACCACACCCACAAGGGTGCCGTGTCTCTTGAGGATGAAGCTTCTTGAGAACGTCGAACATGGGTTCAATAGAGGGCACATCTTCCCATAGGGTTCGCAGAATCTCAGTGACATCCCATGAGAGGACAATGGAGTCCACCGGCAGGTCCTTAATGGCCCCTGCCGATAAAGCATATTTACGCCTTTGGATTGCATGCAAGTGAGAAACGGACATTTTGGCAACAACCATGTCGTTGACATTGTGTGCAAATATATTTTCAACCCATGCATCCCAACCTCATCTTCAACTTCAGCACACTCAAAGTTAGACAGAATCCTTTTGCGACCTCAATTCTGGGTGTGAAAATAATCACCATTTTTGTGGAAATACTTTAGCCACCCATAAACTGTGTGGTACCCCAACTTGTGCTCCCTCTCATCATCCCTTTGATGTCATTTTATAGCCCCAGCAATGCCATGTTGCCTTGCCCAGACAGTAACCGTTTTGATATCCTTATCACTCCAGTTGTGCCGGGGGGCTAACAAACCAAGTCTCACCCAGTACGCATCCACCACAACAATCGGAACAACATGACAACAATAGACCGTGCAAGAAAAAGGGGCCCGCAATGGAAAAAACCGATCCTGGGACCCTTGGGACCCAGGTTGTGGGGTAAAACCACAGTCACCCAAACAACCTTAATTTTTGGTTAATTTTTTTTTGGTAATATTTCCCTTGGGTCATTTTTCCTCGGCTTGTAAGGCGAAGAGCCTTCAAAAGTGAGACTGGCTGTGGAGGGGCATTTGTGCCATTCCCCGTCCCCTCATAAACAAGCAGTCACTACCCATTGCCGCGACAGCAATAACCAAATTCCTACAGTACATCACCAATGAGATAGTGGGCAATTTTCTGGTGCATAGGGTAGCTGATGTCAGTGCTTGGTTTCTGTGTCCCGGGTATCAGCACCAAGCACATTACAGAGGTTGATTGCAAGGACTAGTTCAATAAAATCAACCCACCCAAGTGGTGGATTACTTGAACTAGGCATCACAGTGGTTAGTGCACCTCCGACGTTGGTGCACGCATGAAGTGCTATGGTCCATCCACAAAGAAGATTGCTGGCTTGACTGCCCCCCCTGCTGCGGTGCTGCCATACTGCTACGGTCTTGTCACACGTCCAGCGGCATGCCATTTGAGGGGGGGGGCACACTCTACTTGGGTTGTTCTCGAGCAGGTGTCGTCCAATGGGATCACAGGGGCTTGGTGTTATGATTTTGGCACGCTCAGGGACATGCACCGGTGGGCGGTCGAGTCCCAGCAGAATCTGTGTGTGTGTGTGTGTGACAGGACGATTGCGTCCTGATTCCCAAGCTCTTGCCTACTTCCATGTCCACAAACGAAAATGAAATATTCAACTGGTGGGGTTGAACACCAATGGCTCCTCCCTTCCCTTTTTGTGCGGGGTGCTGGCCACGGGTGATTTCTTGTCTTTGTCCTCAGGGGTGGACAAATGCCGCTGTGCTGTGGATCGCCCCATCGACTCTGCTTGCGTTCACCATCTTGCGGCTGTGCCCTGCAGAAAGGCACCTAGCCACATGACATTGTTTTTCATGGCCTGACGAGGAGTCTTCACGTCCATGCCCAGTGCTTTGTCGTGCCATCCACAGGGCGTTTGTTGGGTGTTGGCGTGTCCGCATTGTGTGTGTGTGTGTGTGTGTGTGTGTGTGGTGCGCACACAGTGTGCGCGTGGTCGATGTATTGTTGTTCCACGTATGTATCTATCTACACACCCATTCTACAGGGTAGGGCATGCGTTTTAGGGCTCTAAACGGTGTGAACATTGCGCATGCTGCCATTTCTCCCCATACAGCAGCGACAATGTCCCTTGCATGGCTACGTACAGGCATCACTGTCACTGACATCCTATCAAATGGAGACAGGGTGCCTGCCACTCCTTCAGCATGTGGGCAGTGCAGAGGTATTGAGTATGGCACCGAAGGCCAGCATGTATCTTTGCTCATCCAATTGAAGTTTGGGCACACGGTCCATTCTCCTCCTGAACCGGAGACCCTGAGCAAGCACCAGGGCAACATCAAGACCCTGATGTGCAAGGAGAGCAAGGACAACAGCCATCCAGAAGCCTCCAAGACTTGATAGCAACCATCCAAAACTCTCCAAGAATGAACTGCACACACCCAGAAACCTCGAAGAATGAACAGCAAGCATCCAGGTTAACGTCCAGAAATGTCTAGAAATTACCAGCAAGCACCCGATAAAAAGCCTCTCTGGTGCAACAAATTTAGGGGCTCCAAGGAAAGACATTTGGCCAGGGCTTGTTCAAAACCCCCACACGGTGTGCACATGGTGAGCGCGGGGTGCAGGTTTCCCTCCATGTGCGGAATGGAGTGCCGGTCAGAGTTCCTGAACAAGGAAAGTTTGCTGGACTCCAACTGTTGAAAGATGAGGGACTGTTCGAGGGCCCATAGTAATCCACGGAGGGGCACTGTCATTTCCGGTGCTATGCTGCGGCAGAAGAGGCAAGGAGACACTGCATTGTCAATCATTTCTTCAGCATACTCCCCCTTTGTTTTACCAGTTCATGTTGTGCATGGCGGTCTGTGCCCTCCCATATCGCGGCGCTTGACGACCTTCCCCATCACATTTTCCCGGAGCCTCGCTGCAAACGACAAAGATTGCCACCGCGACCATCCCGGCGGAGCACGCATCCCCAGATGAGATCCAGCGGGCGCTTGAGGATTTAGAGCAGAAGACCTCGCAGCTTTTCAAATGGCAGCAGGAGTACAAAGCAGCCCAGACCCGCCTTGAGTCCCTCATCGGCAAAGATGCCACTGCGACGGTCAGCTCCGGCGCGGCGCCGGGAGTGGGCCCGCAACCGGGAACAGGTCTGGGAGATGTCCTGGGACCGCAACCGGCCTCTGATGAGGCTCCATTGCCGCACACTGCGCCATCGGACGCCGAAGTGCCATCTTCCAGCCAACCCCCTGAGGCTGAGGTGCCAGCCACAGCGGACGCCCGCCCACTGAGTGGGCAGGCGCTCGTCACATGCGCGACCTCCCCGGCGCCGGAGGCGTCTCCCGCGCCGTCGTCCGTCCGCACTCAGGCCCCCAGTGAAGCGCGGGGCCCCGACTCTCCGGCGTCCTCTGCGCGGGACCAGTCCCCGAAGCGCGGCACCGTGCGGCCGAAGAAGTCGGGGCCGGCGCCGAAGCTGCTGATCATGAACAGCGACGGCAAAGCGGTGCCGATGGACCTGCAGACGCAGAAGGGCCTCACGCAGCAGCCCAAAGCCGCAGGGAAGAAGGCGAAGGCTGGGCCCAAGAAGCGCAGCCTGCGGGCGGCGGGGGCGTCCTCCAACCCCAAGCCCGGGCCCGCACCCGCCGACGTCGCGTCGGAGGGTGCCCCCGGCCCAGCCCGGAGCCCCAGCCCTCGGGCCCGGAGCCCCAGCCCTCGGGCCCGGCGCCAGGGACACGACGACGGTCCGGCGGGCCCGGCGGAGACCCCCAGCCCCCGGGCCCGGCGTTGGGGCTCAAGGGGCTCCGAGGTGCCGGAGGAGGCGGAGGTGGACCAGGGGGACCTCGAGGTTGCGGAGGTGGACACTACGGACCCGACGGTCATCTTGGGGGACCTTGGGCCTTCCACGCCGGAGGCGCTGCCGCCCACGGAGCGCGCGGTGTACGACGCCCTCCTGGGGCAGTCGATGATGTGGTCGAGGGATGGCACGCCGGCCCCGAGGCTCGACGCGGAGATTGCGGAGGACCCGCTGTCCGACGACCCGCCCAGTCCGTTAGGTCTGGCCGTCTGCGTTTCCCCCGCGCCTTTTGGCGCCCTGACGCCCTCGCCCCCTCCGCTGCTCACCGCTATCAATGAGACAGAACGTGGCAAAGTGTGCACAGAGAAAGGGCGAGAATATGCGAGGCAACAGGAATCGCATCATCGCCCCTGCACAGAACACTTACCAGTGCCACAGGGGGCAGTACGGTGCCTGCAAAGGCGTAGCCTTCGAGGGTTCTGTGGCTCAGAATAAAAGGAATGGCGTAAGACGAGTCCAACGCGGGGGAGCCTGCAACGCCCTGACAGGTCAGCCACAGGGTCTCAGAGCCCGGCGCTTCAGGCCACGT
The DNA here is from genome assembly GCA_964036045.1 of Eutreptiella sp. 'Long Island Sound 2002'. Lineage (NCBI taxonomy): Eukaryota > Euglenozoa > Euglenophyceae > Eutreptiales > Eutreptiaceae > Eutreptiella > Eutreptiella sp. 'Long Island Sound 2002'. The sequence continues at coordinate 172,431,872 of OZ038378.1, forward strand.
CAATACTGGTGCTGGACACATTTCCATCCCATCCCCAGAACATAGGGACCATTGTGGGAAAAAACGAAATTTACCACCGGGAAATCTTGTTGGGCCATCTTTGGTACACAAACTTTTGGGTCCCAGAACCCCCCCCCCCCCCCCCCACACACACATCCCTTCGGGGAGGGGGTGCGTTTGGTGCGGTATGGGCTGCCACAACTCAACGCGGGTCTGGCGGTCCCGGCGCCGCATGTCTGCAAGGGTCCCGTCAGATATCCCTCCGTGCTCCGACGCCATGCGGGTCCGTGTCCAATGGGCCTCATCTGTGCAAGACGCATGGCCACAGAACAGGCAATGCGCATTGCCCTCGGCGTTTGCCTCCACGTGCCTGTCGAGTAGGCCCCTTTGACATGACTCATCTGGCATCAGTCGGGGCGGGGGGCTGGGGTGGAGTACGATGCGCGGTTTCCACTGCTGCACTGCACACCACCACAGCTCTGCGGGGGCTATATATGCGTCACCTCCTCCGGTAGCAATGGCGGTTGTTGGGTGCTTCTTCTTGTTCGTTTTATTTCTGAAAATTTTTTTCCACACGCGACCTACCATCCCCCACCCCCGAAGAAAAAGTGCACGCGACGTATACAAAACACGTTTTTGTCATTTCTTTCCATGCGCGATTTTCTCAAAAAAAAAAAAAGTGCACGCGACTTATGCCAAAAACGAAGTATGCGACTTACGCTTTTTCCCGCACTCGACCTCCGCTTTCCTCTCCGCTGCTGACCCCATCTCAGGGGACGTTGACTGGTACAGCGATGACGAGCCGGCCCTAGGGGCGTTTGCTGCAGCAGACCCCCCAGAGGGCACGCGGCCCCACAAGCGTGTGGAGGACAGCATGCTGCGGGGGGGCTTCACCCCGTGGGAGGCAGAGGGGCACCGCGGCAACACCTCCCGTCCGGACTCCATCATCGAGTTCGCGTCCAGTGCCCGCGTGCGTGACCATGTGCTGCCCTCCTCGTTCTCGCCGGAGGATGCCAAGACGAAGGCCCTGCGCTGCTCGACAGAGCCCATCTTCGACCCCAAATCGGAGATGTATGGGCCCTTCAGCATCTACAAGAACTCCACCTACGCCACCACGTCCTACGAGGTCCCCCGCCCGCTCCCTCCCCCTCGTGTCCTATTGGCTCCGGCGAGCGCTTGTATGCACCCCCCCCCCCCCCCCGCAGGGAAGTAGTGGAATGGCGGGACCCCCTCCCCCCTGGCACCTACTTCTGCCAACCCCCCCCCCCCCCCTGGAGTAGTCAAACAGGACAAGTCATCCAGGGGCTCTGTTGACACAACCAAAACACGTTCGGACCCACAGACGGTCAGAATTAGCAGTGGCGAGAGGCCAATAGGCGCCGCCAAAGGCAAACAATCAGATACCGAGGCCTTGTCCCCCCCCCCCCCCCCAACCAAAGGGACCATCGTGGGAAAAAACGAAATTGACCATTGGAAATATCTGGTCGGGCCATTTTCGGTACACAAACTTTTGGGTCCCAGACCCCCCCCACCCCCCCAATACTTCTCTGCCCCACCCCCTCCGTCCGACCGGAAATAGTCCGACGTGCGTCAAAAGTTGGGCGCAAATGATGATGAGTTGTTCCCAGACCCATTCGGGATGCCCAGGGGACGCCGTTGCGCGCAGCGCTCGCGCGGTCGTACCACTGAAGCACCGGGACCCCATTCCAAGCCTCACTCCGCTGCGGGCGGGAACAAGTATCGGCGCATGGGCACATGAGGATGCCTCTGCAGAAGATGAGGACGATGATGAACTGTGTTTTGGTGCATCGTTTGTGCTCTCGAGGGGTCGTGGGTTTCACGGGCATCGCTGTGGATTCCCGCAACGAACCCGCACGCAGTGCAATGGTTGTCCCCTCGGACCAGTATTTTTGGCGTGTTGTTGAGCCCCTGTGGACCTGTTTGGCCCTGCCACAGATCCCGAAGAAGCCTTCAAAATGGGCCATTCCGGGTTCCCGCTCCTTCCCTCACTGCGCTCTGTCGTTTGAGGCCTTCGCCCCCCCCCCCCCCCCCCCTCCGTCGCGACCGCTCTTCCCGGCGTCCCCCACGCGAGGACACGCAGTGCGGAGTGCGGCGACGACTGCCGTGCGGCGCGCCAAGTGCTCACAAAGGCGTGGTGGCTGCGCTCCGGGTGTGGGCTGGATGTCCGGTGTGCGAGCTTTGTTTGTGACCCGGGTGCATACGTGGGCACACCCATCGCATTGATGTGCCCCACTGATCTCCCTCTCGGGTTGTGTTCTCCAACAAGACTCCCATACATTTCCCCGTCATCTCCCCCCCATTTTCCCAATTTTTCCAGACACCAAAATCCTGAGTTTGGTGAGTTGGTGAGTTCGGTGGCGGTGAGCGCGGATGCCCGCAGGGCAGGGTTTCCCGCTGATTCGTACCCCCCCCCCCCCCCCCCCACCCCTTGTATAAGCTCCGCCCTTGTTCAAGCTACAGTACGCGTAGGGACCGTATTAATTTGGGACTTTGGGGTAGCTTATACAAGGGGGGGGGGGGTACATGAATCACGACGAACAGCGACGAATGACAGCAAAATCATCTTTTCCGAACAACGAGGAACAACGACGAATCACCAAAAAAGGCCTTTGCGACACAGTGGGAAACCCTGTGCAGGGTGTGCAGTGGTAAAATGGCAGCCCCTGCTTTGCACTCTCAGTTTTCCTTCCGGCTCACTTAAAGCGAGTGGTACCAATGTGGGAGTGGGACACGGTCGGGCTTTTTCTTTGCAGTTGGGAAAGTACCGCACCTGACGTCCTCTAGTCGCTTGGGTCAGGCGCCCCCCCCTCCCCTTCCCTCTTGCAGCATCCCGTGCCCCTTCCCGGGCGCTCCTGCACGCCCTCCCCGTTCCTGTAGGACGGTTCGTTCGTGGGGCTCGTGCACGCCAACACCAAACTGCCCCACGGCTACGGCATCTTCAAGTACCACAACCTCTGCACGCTGGAGTGCGGGCGCTGGGTCAGCGGGCAGGCGTACGGGCGCTGCCGCTACGCCTACCCGAACGGGGACGTGTACGAGGGGGACTTCAGCGAGAACAAGCGGCACGGCAAAGGGACGCTGTACCGGCACACGGGGGCGGTCAGTAGCGAGGAGTACAAGCACGGGAAGAGGGTCTCCCACGTGCAGCTGGTGGCCGACCGGCCAAGTCCTAAGGTACCCCTTCCCACCTGCCCAGAGGCCGAGCCCCCCCCCCCCCCCCGAGGGAAGTATTAGAATGGCCGTACACCGTAGGAGGAGGCCCCCCCCCCCCCTGGACCTCCCCCCCTCCAGACCAAAGGGACCATCGTGGGACAAAACGAAATTTACCATCGGGAAAAATCTGGTCGGGCCATTTTTGGTACACAAACTTCTGGGTCCCAGACCCCCTGCCCCCCCCCCTTCTAATACTTCCCTGCCCCTGTCCCCCACCCCCCCCACCTGTGCTGGCGGGACGCCAAGGGGCACAAGTAGCACTGGGGAGCAAAGGGACAACTGTCCCGTTGGGGGGTAGCCATAAAGGCTGAGTAGGTGTGCTGGTTGGTACCTCCGGGTATACGCGCTGGTTTGGGTTTTTGTCATGAATTTGAATGAATTGTCCCCGTTGCTTGTCCCACGAATTTCATTCGGTGAGGGTCACCTTCTACGCCTCATCCAAGTGGAGTCGGAAATGAACACAACCCGGCAAAGGACAGGGAGGGCAGAGGCGCACTGGTGGTCTCGACGAAAAATGGCATGTCCTGGTGTGACAGGTGCGGCGGGAGTGTAATGCAGGCGTTGCTGCCTGGCCAGACCCCCCCCCCCCCCCGCGCCTCCGGAGGCCAGTGGGCACCGCCGCCCGACCAAGGGAAACGGTAAAGGGTTCATAGGAAGGACAATGTTAAGTGGTGAGAGGTCAATAGGCGCCGCTAGATTCAGACAGCAATCCACTCAGGCGTCATGCCATTAGCCCCCCGGCCCCCCGCCCCCGCCCCCTCGTGCGCTAGCTCGGGTTGTCTGAGCACGGCGACCTCTTGCCATCCTTTGTGACCAGGCCTGTATGGTGACCTGGTTGTGGGCCCGTCATAGAGGGAAAGAGGGGATGGGTCATGCCTGTGACGGTTCCTTCTGCTCGCAACAACAATCTGCTTGACAGCCCACGGCTGTTTGGTTTGATGTGATGTTCTGCCACATCTGATGTTGCCATTTCTGGCAACCAACCGAACAGGGATGCCACGAATCGGGTATCGTGATGTCCTTCATCCATGCCACCGTTTTATCACCTGGATTTGGCTGTGCTTCCGCTATTGCGCGACGGGATGGGGGGGGGTATACCGCATGCACTCCTGCTGCCTTAGCCCGCCCCCCCCCTCCCCCTCCCCTCGCCGCCCTCCTCTCTCTGCACATGCATACGCAAGCCGCTTGGGCATTCAGGGCACCACTGATCTGCAACACTTGGTATTCTGGAACGCCATGGCCCTATGTTACAACTTCCCACATCGTTTGTCATGGCGCTGGCCAGAGAAGGAAGGGTTCAGTGTACTCGGGTGCGCACAGCTGTGGGAAAATGAACCTGGGGGCAAACACAGAGAGCTTGGCAAGTGGCTCTGAGGGACAGAATGGCTAACTTCAAGTACCGAGCACCATACAAGTGCTATCTGCCCCATACCCGCCGTGAAGTTCCATGGCAAGTGGCACCAAATCCGAATGACCCCCCCCCCCCCCGGTACACCCCCACGCGCATGTGCACACTGTCGACCCCCAATCCCCCGTACGCGCCGGCCCACACACACACACCGGCCCCGTGATGGCTTCTCCCGCTCACCCGCGCTACGGTGGGGTCCATGGGGGCTGCCCTGGTCCGCTCGGCCTGAGAGTGATGCTTTCCGTGCATGCTCCACCTCTTGTGCTGGATACGCCGTGCCCGAGCGATACCACTGATCCTCCGGATCGCTTCGGCAAAAATCACGGGAGGAATTCGGCGAAGCCTCCACATGCAACCCAGCACCACGCCGGTGCGGACCTACTGTACCTTTCGACGGGACACGCCTTAGAGGGGAAGGGGGGGGTGAACCACAAAAGTGGAGTAGGTTTGCTGGGTAGTGTTTGTAGCTTTGAGCACCTGGTTGTGTTTTGTGGAGGCATGACGCCAGGAGTATGTGTTCCGCTTGTTGTGGTGGGGGGGGTGCGGTATTGTGGGTGAGATTGCTGGTGGTGATGGGGGTTAGAGCCGTTGGAGGATTGCGCAGAACGACTGGGGGTAGGGGCTGTCTGTTGTGGCCAAGAAATGGCTCCGGGATCGAGGTACGGAACGGCAAACCAACAGTTTTGGACTGGAAGACCTGGGGGGGGTGTTCTGCACCCGGCATTCATCACCGGGCACCCGCATTCGGGGGGGGAGGTCGGGCAGAGTAGCTTTGCTGGTTGTTAATGCCACTGTTGCGCACTTGTGCTTTGTGGGGGCATGCCTCTGCAGGCCAAAGCCAAGGTCGTGGACTCAGACAGCGATGATGACGACCAGTCCGTTCCCGGTAGTACCTCCGCAAGAGCCGGCAATGCGAAGGCGCTCCCGCGGCAGACCTCGGCGCCCACCGCCTCCCCCCACGCCCAGCCCAAGGGGCTGGCCCCGCAATCCGCCCCGACGCCGGCGCCCAAGACCGCGCGCGGCCTCTTCGACCCTCCGGCGCCCCTCGCGCCGCGGGATCTGGCGCCGCGCCAGGCCGCGTCCTCCGCCCCGCCCTCGAAGGCGGAGCGGGCGCTGTCCGAGCGGCAGCAGTCGCGGCGGCTGCTGGCGGGTCGGAAGCCCAAGGTCGGCCCCCCGCTCACCAAGCACCCGGTGTTGGGGGGTGCCGAGGCCCGAACCTCCCCCCTCTCCCCATCCACCCCCCTCCAATTCCTCCCCCCGGCCAGTCATGCCGTGCCCCTGCCGCCGCACTTCGACGCCGGCCGCGACTCCGCCCCGCCCGACCCCGACCGGGCCCCCCGCGCCCCCGCACCGGAGGGCCCGCCCGGCCCGGCCAACGGCGTGCCGGGCCCGCTCCTGGGCCCCGCCCCCGTCCCGTCCCCGCGGCTGGACCCGATGCCGGGCATGCCCAACCCCATGGCCCTGCGGGACCACTGCAGCAGCCCCATCAGCGTCGTCAGCGTGCGCTCCTCTACGGGCTCCACCGCGTCGCTGATCGGCCCGTCCCCGTTTCCGCCCTCCGTCAGTGCGTCGCGCGCCGTGGGCACCAGCGCCTCCACCGCCAGGCCCCCCGCCGGTACCCTCCCCTCCCCCGATGGGGCAGACCCCGCCCCCCTGCCCCCGGGCTCCGCCGGCAGCCTGCGGTCGGTGGAGTCTGCGAGCTCCTCCGCGTCCAAGCGAGTGACGTTTGCCGAAGAGGTCCCTTCCCCGTCCCCCTTCGGCTACCGCCGCGCTGCTGCTGTTGTTTGTCATCACTCGCGATCGCTTTCCCTCCACCGGACAAATATTGATTATCTCTGAAAACTGTATTTACTTTTGTATGCCGGTGTAGAGGAATGGACCCCAGAGCCCAAGGTACCCCAGATCTTTTTCAGTGGCACCAAAATGAATGAAACATCCCCCCCCCCCCCCCAAAAGGAGGCCAAAATCCAACAAAAACACGCAAAAATGAAACAACTTTTGACTCAGTCAACCAAAAATAGCTGCGCAAAACTGAATTCCGCAGAAAAATTCGCAAAAGTATGATATTTTTCCCCTATTTTTTGTGCTGTTGCAACAATTTTGCATAAAACAAAATTCAAAACACCCAAATAGGGATGCAGATGCGGCCCGCGTCCAATTTGAAATCATGCGAATTCGTACCGAATTCGAATTTGAGCGAATTTGAGCGAATTCGCTTTCAATGGAGTCAAAGTGGGATCATGCGGAATGTTTGGCCGAATGCGTGCGGATTCGTACCGAATTTGAATTCGAGCGAATTCGTGCGAATGTGAACCTGCAGCCCCACACCCAACGCAACAATTAGTATTCCGCAAACTGTGAATATTGGCGCGATGCCCGCAGTCCCGTGGCCTCTGACCTTCTTCCTCCAATGGACCTGCAGCTCCTGACCACCCCCAATCACCTGCCGGTACTTCGAGTACTTCGAGTCATCATCCCTTGACCGCGCCCCTCCGGCTGGTGGAGTGGGTCTAGCACCCGTCGTCATGCAGTCAAGACCGCTGGATCAAGGCCTAGGCCAGGGCACCACTACCCGGGGGGGGGGAGGGGGATAATTTCATGGGAAAATTTTGTCTTTACGGAAGGTGGCGAAAATTTCCCCTGTCCTCCGTGGGGCCCCTGGTCTGTGCAGAGGGGGAGTGCTCGGCAAATGATGTCGCGTCACGCGGCCCCTCCCCCCCAGAGAGAGGGGGGGGGGGGGCTGAGTTGCACGGTAGACCGCATCCCACACCACAACCATCCCACAGAGGGGGACTTGCACCCGAAGGAAAAGGGGTGTTCGCCACAGAGGCTCCGCAGGTGTGCGGGTTGGGGGGGTACGCGCTGTGCCACTGGGAAAGGCATTTGTGCTGTGCGAGAGTGGGACTGCGGTCCTCCGCTGACGGCTGCTGCCCCTGCCCCTCGGCGTCCCTCCCACGCCGGCGCCGGCGATGCTCCACACAAAGTCAGTCTGGAGGGTGCCCACCGCCCCCGGCGCAGGAAATGCAACGGACGGGCGTGGGGAGGGGCCGGGGGGGGGGGGTGCTCTCCACAAGTTTTGCATCCTCAACACCTGCGAACAATTCACATGCCCTTTGCTTCTCGACAAGGCCGGCCTTCAGGCACCGGGTCAAATTTGTGTCGAGATCGACCGCCTCGAGGGCGTTGAAGTCACCGACGGCGGTGGGGCGGTGCCTTTGGGGCGGAGCCGTGGAATCCGATGCTGACCAAAGGGGGTCTCTGTCGGCGGTGGCGGAGTGCACGCCGGAAGGTGGCACCTCCGCGTTGGGCACGGCCCCTTTCAAACATCGCCCCAGGGGAGGGGGGGGGGAGGGGGGGTCACTAGAGCCCCCGAAAAACTGGGGGGGTCTGGGAAAGGGGATCAATGGACAGGGCCGTTGATCAGTCACCCGCTGAAGGCCCCAAAGTTTCTTTGGGGGATTTTGATGGTCTTTTTTTTTTCTTTGTAATGAATACAACGCAAAGAATGACTTGTCTCAGCCCCTGCGACGCGCTTTTTTTTTGATTCCAAAAATGCCATTTGGAATTTTTGGAATTTGGGGTCCGGAATACCTCCGGAGACCGGGGGGGGGGGTTGGCCCCGATTGAGTTGTTGGGGCGCATCAATTAATCCCTTTTTTTGGGGGAGAGTCGGGGGGGGCGCTGCAACTCCCCATTCCCCCCCCCCCCAAAAGCCCTGTTCCATCTTCGCCACCCGCTTTGGCAGGTGCAGGTCAAACATGCATTCGACTACAATCCCCCGGTGCCGCCGGTGCCCCCGGCCTTCCACATGAACGCGCTCCTGTTCAACGGCGTCCCCGTCTCCGCCTTCCCCGGCAACCCCTTCGGGCCCGTCCTCGGGAACTGGTCCACAGACCCCAACCTCCCGATGCCGCTGGGCATGCCCCCGCGCGACTGGATGTTCGGCGCGCCGACCGCGGCGGTGCCCCCGCCGCCGCCGGGGGCGCCGCTTGGGATTGCCGGGCCCGGCGTGCCGCTGCCGGGGCCGTCCTGGACCGCCGCTGTGCCCGGCGCGCCGCCCCCGGCGGGCCCGTCCGCCTCCCCAGCCCCGGCCGGACCGCCGCCCCCTCCGGCCCGCAGCCCCAAGCGGCGGTCCAAGCGGATGGAGCAGCGGGAGCGGATGATGGCGACCGCCTACGCCCCGAAGACGTCCCCGAGCTCCAAGACCCCGGAGCCGCGGAGCCGCCCCTCGGCGCGGCCCGGGCCCTCTGGGGACCCGGCGCACGGGGGCAGCGGGGTCTACGTGGGGCAGTATGTGGCGGTGGCGAACAAGGGGTCGGGGGTGGTGGCGTACGTGGGCCCCACGTGCATGGGCGAGGGCGAGTGGGTCGGGGTGCTGCTGGAGGACCGGGTTGGCAAGAACGACGGCTCCATCAACGGCACCCGCTACTTCCAGTGCCCTCCGGAGTACGGGCTGTTCGTGCGGCCGGGCAAAGTGATCCTTCTGAATGGGCCGTGAGGCACGGGGACTGCCTGGCGCTTGACCGCCGCATCGTTTTGAGGCCCCCGTCCAGTGATGCTGCAGGGAAGGCGTCGAAGTGGGAGTCTGGGAGGAGAACGAAAGAGGACCAGCCAAGAGCCAAGAGAAGGTTGGACGGGGCTTGAGACTGTTGTTGTTCTTACCGCTATGAGCACTGCCCTTCGTTGGTGTTCTTGTTTATGTTGCCAAGATGTAGTGCACTACATTACCTCACCGATTCATGTTGCAAACCGTTGTTGGTGGATTGTTGCTGCGTGTGTTGTCAACAGGGGCAGGCCCTACTTTGCCAAGAAACAAGGGCATGTGAATTGTTCGCAGGTGTTGAGGATGCAAAACTTGTGGAGAGCCACCCCCCCCCCGGGCCCCTCCCCACGCCCATCCGTTGCATTTCCCGCGCCGGGGGCGGTGGGCACCCTCCAGACTGACTTTGTGCGGAGCATCGCCGGCGCCGGCGTGGGAGGAACGCCGAGGGGCAGGGGCAGCACCCGTCAGCGGAGGACCGCAGTCCCACTCTCGCGCAGCACAAATGCCTTTCCCAGTGGCGCAGCGCGTACCCCCCCAACCCGCACACGTGCGGAGCCTCTGTGGCGAACACCCCTTTTCCTTCGGGTGCAAGTCCCCCTCTGTGGGATGGTTGTGGTGTGGGATGCGGTCTACCGTGCAACTCAGCCCCACCAGCGTGCCGCAGACCCCCCCTCCCCCGCGGATGGATCATCACCATCCATGCAAAACAGGCATCCCAGACACAGTTCTTAGCGATAGGAAGCCTGGCACGTGATCTGAGGAGGGACTCTTATTCTGTGCACCCCAGTCATGATCCAGTCAAGGTCTACCATGCGTCTTTTTGGACCATCTCACACAAACCCACGTCGATCCCCACTCCCGATGGACATAAACGACGAGCAGCTCACACTATAGACATGGCACTGGACACCAGACGTCCCCAGTCAGCCTTCATGGACCCCCCCGCCCCCCCCGCCCCCCCGCCCCCCCCCCCCCGCTCTTCAGCCTGTATGGCGCACCCCCCCCCGCTCTTGACACACTGACCCCTGTCCGCGATGCAGTGATTGAGCAAATCGTTCTCGGGCATCTGACGCCAAAACATTCCCCGGCGTCTTCTGCGCCCGGGGGTCTTGGGATTGGGAGCCCACGGGCCGTGTGTCGGTACCGCAGCCGGGGGGCCCTGCATGTCTGGTCGCCATCGGACAGCGGGAAGCTTCAGGTATGGCCTGTGAATACCGCGTGGTAGAGCTGCGGTCATGAGATGGCCCGGGAATGGGGGTTGGAGCTGTAAATACCAAAAGAGCGGGCACCGCCCGCCTCATGAGCAGAGCAAGCAGGACAGAGAAGTGACGACCAGTTGGAGCGGAGCTTCGGACAGTAGCAGGCGTGTGGCAGGCGGGCGCAGCAGCTGCACAGCAGGCGCCTATGCCAATGCCGAATGCGCTGGCCCAGACCACTCGGGTGGTGCAGCAGGTGCCTTGTTTTTGGTTTGCTGTTGGGGGCGGGGGTTCGGCTTTCCAGTCACACGGGTGGGGGTGGGGTGGGGGGTGGGGGCTCCCGCACGTGGAACACTGTGCGTCGTGGTCGGGCCGTGTGTGTGTGGGTGTGTGTGTGCCGGCCCTCTCCCAAACGCAATGTGCCGCCAACACCCGTGGGGCCGTGCATTGGTCCCGGGGTCTGCGGCGGCACAGACCATCATCACTGCCCGTCCTTTTGTCCGCCTCCGGCGTCCAGCCTCCCCCGTCGGGCTGCGCATTCCATTGACCCCATTGCACTGTCTTACTTGTCTGTCTGGACCCTTTAGACTACGCTTTCGCTTTCGCTGTGTGCGTAAGTGTTGCGTCGCCTGCGGCGTGCGGTGCGTTGACGATGTGGCTGCAAAACAGCCTCAGCCAGTCGGCTCCAGCGGCGCTGCATTCCTGGCCCCATCTGCCGAGCAGGGCGTGCCACCCGGACTGCGTTGCTCTGGGAGGATAGTGACGATGTCCGCTGCGTCCCCTCCTCTGGATCCCTTCTTCTGGTCCACTGACGGCGGCCAGGAGCGATGGAAGCGGAATTGACAATCGCTCCCGGAGGGCGAGAGGGGGGAAGGCGGCGCTGCCAAACTTTTACGCACTCATTGTCTCATTGGCTGAAAGTTTGTTGTGGAGAATTGTAAAATGGTCCTGCGACTGTTATGGAGACTTGGTGTTGATAAAACGGGCCAATCAGGAAGTCGATGGGTTCAGTGATGGTGCGGGAGATCCAGCTTTTGATTGTTCTGCCGAACGGTGCGGCATACGCCCACCAGGACGTGCATGTCTGGAGCGCTTTATGACCGACCTGTGGCCATCCCTGACCCCGATTCAAGTCAGCACGTGCAGACTTAGTCTTCGTTTTACCCGGCAGACGGGGCACGGATCCTCTTGCTCTTACTCTGTGTCACTGATTCCTGATTTCGGGCACGTGGAATCTGTTTGCCTGATATTGTTCTCGGATACCGTTTGGCTTCAGTGTGGCAGTGATGCACTGCAATGCCCGGCAGCAAACATCATGCGTGCCCACATACTTCCCGTGTTGGATTTCCTTTCGCACCAGACCCACTAGCCAACGGAGATCAATGGCATGCACGACTGTAGAGTGCGGAAACTTTTCTCGAGTGGCTGAATGTAACTGACCGCTGGTGGTGGTGGCGGGGGGGTTGTACGGCGGACCTGTGTCACACCAAATTTCCGGGGCAAATCCCCGCAGCGCAAACCGATCATACACTCGGAAGGTCTGGGCCTCATGCGAGTTGGTTGACGCTCCCAGTATTAGTCCAGGGGAATGCCAACCACGACCCCTGGCGGAGCAAAGCCTGATTCAGGGCTGTGAGGCGAAAAGCAACTCTGCAATTTTATATCTAAGAAGGCACCCGCGACGCAGTCCCCCCGCTACAGAACGAGCCCCCCACCCCTGTGTCCAAAACAAAGTGTCCAACGAACGTTTGATGCTCGGACCGCATTTTTTTTGGTTACATCCCGAGTTTTAGGGCACAAGATTTAGGCTCAAGGATTCCAGGAATGAGGGGCTTGTGTTGTGTGTCTTGTGCCGACGAATGTAAAAATGGTACTCCTCGATGTGACGCGACAACATTCCTCAACCATAGGACCTCTGTTGCACAGCACGACTGAGTCTCTACCAGCGCCTATCCGACAGGTGCTATACAAGCGGTATCATACAGTTCAAGGAGGTGTTATGGGACTCTTGTACATTGGCCACAGCTTCGCGTGTGCAATGTTCACTGTGGCCCACGAACACTTGGTGTTTCGATCGTATTTTTTTTGGGGGGGGGGTTTTGGAGTTCACCGGACATGGCGGGGGGGGGGGGTACACTTCGTGCCCCCATTGGTATTTGTGATCACATCTGTTCCCCATGTCGGACCCTTGCCCTTGATGCCGCCTCCCCTCCTTCCAGTTAACCGTGATCTAGACCCGCCCATACCAGTCCTGTGGCCCCTCTGGATTCTCTGCCCAAGGCCATGTTCATTTTGGTTCCCCCGTTGGCCCATGTAGACAAGATGTGGACAAGATGCGCGCAACAAAGGACCCTGCGTGGGGTCGTTCTATGTCCTGCGCTGTGATCATGCCTGAATTTTGTTGTGCACGGGCGTTGACCCTCCTGCGTGACCATCGGATGTGTCGGTGGAACTGAGGACAGTCAGTTTACACTGGAAACAACAATTTGGCCTGTTTTTGTGCACATCAACCCTCGGGTCTGTGAGAGAGAGAGAGAGAGAGAGACAGAGAGAGAGAGAGAGGGAGAGAGAGAGAGGGGGAGAGAGAGAGAGAGCAATGGTCAGTGCTGCTTGACCGAATGCCCCCGCCGTAGGCACTTTCAGCCTCTCATCCAAGAAGATGTGTCCTCCAAATTAAAGATGCAATCCACTATGCACAGTGGGCAGCGCCCTGTAGTGCCCTTGGGTCTTAGACCCCAGCCCCCCTTCCCCTTTACCCTGCTTTAACCACAGTTTTTGTTTTCTGCGCCAGCGCCGGAAAGTGTTGCTGCCGTAAAACTATTGGGTGATTGTGGTGCTGTCCTGAGGTATTTCAAAATCTGTAGGGTCCACTCGTCCAACAGTAAACCATGCAGAATCCCCCAGCTACCATGATGCCTCTGCACCACAGCTTGATGTCTCTGATACGGTTCACATTTTCCCACTACTGTCAAAACGCAAACTGTTCCAATTCTGGGGACTCAATTTATTAACTGTTCTGTCGGCATTATACATCTTGAATCCATTTTTTCTCAGGTACATGCAAGCACCGTCAAAAGACGACATTTACTTTTGGGTTTCGAGCCCCACACGTGCACTGTTTCCTTCTACAACAGTCAAAAAAACCAAACCCAAAACATCCTTACCATTGTCGTGCTGCATGCCCGACGTTTATGACCCTGACCCTGCACATAGTGCACCCCAGGGTAAAAGTGGACATTTCCCGTGGGATCCCCCCTCCAAGGTCGACCCCGAACCCTGTAACGGGGCTCAAACTGGTTTCATTCCAAAGAACCGCTGGCAGCACCACCACGGCGACGTCCGTGCGTCCCATGTACTCATTGCAGCGTTTTGCTGCCTTGGGACCGAACATTTGGAGGTGTCGGGCTCAGCAGCGCCCGGAATGCGCTTGTGTGTGGGGGGTTTGGCACAAGGCCTCGGTATCTGATTGTTTGCCTTTTGCGGCGCCTATTGGCCTCTCGCCACTGCTCATTCTGACCCTCTGTGGGCCCGAACGTGTGTTGGTTGTGTGGGGGGGGTGTTGTAAATGGGGTTCCGGTTTGAAGAGCTGAAACAGAGGGTGTCGTGGGAGACTAACTTGTGGAGCCGCGTACTCTTCGGGGGTGCAGAAAAGTGGCCAGAAGCGTCAAACCCTAATTTTACATTCCCCCCTCCTTCCCTTGCCCAAGACCAGCGACAGGGGGGGTGCACTGTGGGCACAGCAAGCGCCACAAACCCCCAAACCGGGGGCGCCGCAGAGAAGAACAGATATTGAAGAGTTGTGCACAACGCTGCTTGAGGCAAGGACAGCCAGTTGTAGCATGGAACTGAGAAATTTGCAGCGCTGGCACCGTAGTCACTTGGAAGTTATGATCAATTTTTGGTATGTTATCCACCGAAGCAAATGGAAAAAACGCGTGTTCGATGGAACGAAGTCATGCGTACAGCAAGGAGGTCTCAGGAGGAGTCTCAACACTATGGCATTAAAGGTCATCTGCGAAATTGCCTGATCGCACCAAGGAAACAATTTCTATCTGTGACACAACTATGTTAAACAGTGAAGTCCAATAGTCACGAAATTGGCATTTTGGCAAATTGGTGGTCTGCTTTCTGGCAGAAGACGTGGATTATAGCGTACCAATTCACTTCCCACTTCTATACCACTGATGAGCTGGTAGAGCTACTACTGAAATGGATTGCAAACTCTGACGAGAGCTTGTTTTCTTTCCAGCCCATAGTGCCCACAGTGCACATTGAAGCCAGACGCAATTCATTTGCCGTTGTTTGGAGATACCTGCTGCTCCAAATTTCCAAGGTGGGCAGGAATTCGGAAGGATTGGTCTGGGGGACGCGTGTCTTTTAATGTGCCATAGCATCCAGAGACACACATCCCGTGTGCATCCATGTGTGTATGCTCTGCGTGCTCTGTGCGTACTCGCTTTTCTTATACTCAGCCCGTCTTTGGGCGACAGTGGGGGGTTCTTGCAGAACTTGGCGGGTCATTTTGCTTCACATTCTGCATCTCTGAATTCTCATATCCGCTTGTTCGTATGCATTATTTGTTTATTTAGGGATATGGTTTTCTACACCCCCTCCAAGGGGCTCCGAGTTCCAGCCCAGCTAGTCGCAAACCCGCAAAGGAGCATTGGTACTTGGAGTCAGAGTATTGACAAGATCAAGCAAAAGTGGTCAATCAACAGTGCCGCATGGAATCTATCCTATGCACACATTTGTTCCATTTGTGGTCAATCGAATCGATCTGCTTGTGACTGAGTCCAGCAATTTTTCGTTTTTGCGTTTTGGCATCAGCCACCGCTATGGTGCATTTACAAGCCATTGTAATCTGTCTTTTTTTTTTTTTTTTTATGAACAGCAAAGATGTCCATTTTTATTCGGGTCTATAATTCTCCAGTCCGTTAATGACTGTTTGACCCTTCCATTTCCGAATAGGAGCCCTTCTCGGGGCCGTCGCCGTGCTGCATGTCCACCGATGGCTGGAAGAAGTACAACCAGTTGAACTGTATCGGGACTGGGGCCTTCGGGCAGGTCTTCCTTGTCGAAGGCAATGAGGCGAACGGGGGGCCCGCGGGCCGCTACGTGATCAAGCGTGTGCAAGTCTCAGCCCTGAACCAGAAGGAGCTGAAGGACGCGGTCAACGAGGTGTTCATCCTCCGGATGTTGGACCACCCCAACATCATCAACTACTGTGACCACTTTGTGGATCCGGAGGGGTATCTCAACATCGTGATGGAGTATTGTGCTGGGGGCGATCTTAACGGTTTGATTGAGGAGCAGAAAAAAGGAGGCGCCGACAACTACCTGACGGAGGACCAGGTCACGTCATCCCTTTGTACCCCGCCCCGTGCACAGCGTCCTGGACCCGACCCAAGGCTGGCTCGACGAGAGCCGGCGATGAACAGTATTGCTGCCGTCAAGCAGCATTCTGGCTGGGAGACAGTTAATGAACATTCTGACTGAACTCGAGTGATTTGTGAATTGAATCATGGCCCTTCCCGCTGCTTATCCAAGAGACACCCTGGTGCAACGTGCAGTAGGTTGAGAGAGTTCGGGCCAAGGCGATCATCAGTGAGTCAGTTTTTTTCATTAAGGAGCGCCCTGAAGAAGCGCCTGCAAAGCAGGCGGGTACCAACGGTGGTTACGAGCTGGTTAACAGCTAATCAACGGCAGTTGCTGGCCAACCGCTGACGTTCAAGCACCGAACACTGGCAGTTCCCAGCCTGATTCCTGGGGTGACCACCAAGCATCCGCTTGTCGCCGGGGTTCGGTTGTGTTGCACTTGGCAGCCCCGCGTGACGCTCTGATGAGCGCATGTCAACGCACCCGAGCACATACCCCCCCCCCCCCCTCACCCCCCAGGCGCCCTCCCCCCCCCGGCCCGACATTGATTGTTGAGCCCAGCGGCAGGGCATTCGAACGCGAACAATTGATTTGCTGCAATGATATGAACGGCGCAGTTTGAGCGAAGTTGAATGAGTTCACCCCCCCCCCCCCCCCTCCCGGTCTGACCCTGACCCTTTAGAGTCCTGAGCCCCAGCACCAGAACCCCAGCGAGCCATAGCCCGTCGGGGAAGGGGAGGGCCGAAGTACATTGAAAATGCCTCGGTGGCCCTGAGCGACTGGATGCTATGCGGAGCTCGGACTGGACAGAGGGTGACGAAGGCTGTGAGGCGGGCGCAGCTGGAGCCTTGGCGGCTTTTCTTGACCATTCTGATGCCGCTGGTCTGTTGAAGCACCGCAGGTTGCCCACCCCATGGGGTCACAGGGTCACGGGCGGCAGACGCATGCCTAGGGGCCCACTGCACCGTCTTTTCAAAGCCGCCACCTTTCGCCACGCACCCGCAGGTCCTGTACATGAGCTTCCAGCTGCTGCAGGCGCTGAAGTACGTCCACGGGATCAAGATCCTGCACCGCGATCTCAAGCCCGGCAACGTGCTCTTGGGGTCGCATGGACGGATCAAGATCTGCGATTTCGGGATCTCCAAGCGGCTGACGGAGACCGTGCACGCGCAGACGGTGGTCGGCACGCCGTTTTATTTGGCCCCAGAAATCTGCGAGAGCAAGCCCTACGGCAGCGCCTGCGACATATGGGCCGCGGGCTGTGTCATCTACGAATTGGCGGCCCTGCACCGCGCGTTCGAGGTCAGTGTGCCTGCGTCTCGTGGCTCGTGCTGTCTTTGCTCCTGCCCCTGCCCTCACACGTTCCTCTTCCCCTTTCCTTGCTCCATCCCCCTCCCCTGCAATCCCTTCGTCCCCCCCCCCCCCCGCCCCCCATCATCCTGCCCAGGTGGAGTCTGAGGTGTGGCTGTGTGTGGCCTGCAACAGCAAGCACGCCCCAAGAGCGGAGCGACCCAACATGGAACACGGCATTACTTCGCGACCACGCTCAGATCGTAGCGCAGCGTGACCCGGCGCCAAAGCCCCGAACCAAGATGCCCTGGTCCCTTGCCCAAGCCACGGGGGGATAGGGGGCAGCACAATGGGCCGAGGGAACAGTCACTGGCCAGTCGCATACCCAAGGAACTGAGAAGGCGATGAAGGCCATGTGAAGGCAGACTCGCCTGGAGCTCAGTGGTGGGTCCACACCCGACCTTTTGAGGCCCAACCCCAACGGCCTGCCCGCCCTCACCCCACGTCTTTCCCTCCCCTCGCCTCGCCACCCCGGCTTCCCCTCCCTCCGCGCGTCCCTCGTGGCCGTGTGGCATGGGCTCCAATCCTGTGGTGCAACGTAGACGCCCTGGGCAGGCGGTTTGCGCACTGTGTAACATGCTTTGCTCCAACTCCCCCTCCCCCCCCCCTTTGTGAGAGCAACGCTCTTGTCGGATCAACAGCAGGTGTTGTTCCCGCAACTTTTGGATCCGTGTCCTTTGCTCTTTATAATCCCCCGCTTTGTCAGACCATGAGTAGATGTTGGTTCCGTCAAATTTTGGGACTTCAGTGTTGCTCTCGCAGGGGGGGAGGGGTGGGTAGTTCCAACTCCCTCGTTCCTCCCTCCCTCCCTCACTCCCTCCCTGGATTGGGATTGGAAGCGCTTGCCTGGAAGTGTTGACGTTGTGTTAATGTGCGGTATGTATGGTATAGTATATGGTGTAGTGCTGAAGCGAGTTGTCTGTGCGGGGACTGGTCGCACCAGCCAAAACGACACCCTCCAATCCAATCCAATCCCTCCCTCCCTCCCTCTCTCCCTCTTCCTCCCTCCCTCCCCCGTCTGGGTACTACCCCATCTACCTCCCTGCCTTTTTGATGGCTGTGTTGCATGGGTTCAATGGGAGTATCAGACGCGGTGCACACGTGGTGCGTATACCGGGGGTGTTGCGTGGACCGTGTCAGCTTTTTTAGAGGCTACGTGCTGTTGGCGCCTATGCTTTTGCCCAAAACTGTACCTGACACTGCAGCAGGGCAGTGTAGCCACATGCAAAATAGGGGTTGGTGTGCAATAACTTGGCATCTTTCAGCCTGTTGCTGCCCTGGTTGCATGTGAGCTCGCCCAAGGGGGCCCTCACACCCTGCCCCCAGCAACTTCCACCAAGGGACTGTGTTTACAAGGGCTTCAAAGGCAGACCATTTCCTGGAGAAGTTGTTCGAATACCTGAGACATTGCGCGCGCGGTGCGTGAAATCCCTCATGCCCGGGAGGCGGGTAGTTTGCCAGTGCAGTGGCTCGCCGAACCCCCTGAAGAGGGCCCGTGTGGGCAGGCGCTTGCGGACCGGGTGGTCCGGGCCGGACGTCTGGAGCCCGTGCCGCGCGCTCTGCTCGGCCCCTCAGGCGCGGAACCTCCTCGCGGTGGTGATGGCCATCACCTCCGGCGAGTACAAGCCACTGCCGCCGCACTTCTCCGACGGCTTCCGGACGATGGTCCAGCGGATGCTGACGCCGGACCCCGATCAGCGGCCCACCGTCGACCAACTGATTACCGACTACTTCGTGATCCCCGTCCCGTTCCACATCTCCGAGACCCCGGCCTCGCCGCCGGAAGAGGCACCGGCCCCCGCGCCGGAGCCTGCGCCCGCGCCCGCGCCGAAGCGCGCGCCCGCCACCGCCCCGAAGTCAACGGCCCCGCCCCCGCAGTCGGCGTCCGGGCCCACCCCCAAGGCCGCGTCATTGCCCGCGAGGCGCACTGCAGACCGCGCCTACAACAAGTGGAACGCGCGACTGCACCGCATGGCCGGGCAGCGCCGGGACAACTTCAGCGCGGAACCGCACACCCCTACCACAGACCCGGTCCCCTCGCGGCGGAGGAACTCGCCCGCGCGCCCGGCGTCCACCGCGTCGAAGCCGATCGCGAAGCCGCGCGCGGTCTCGAGTTCGGGCGTGCCCCCGCGGAAGCCAAAGCCCCGGCCCCAAAAGAAGCACGTGTACGTGCCGGACATCGAGTTCTGCCTCATGCCGCACCAGCGCAATCTCCTGCTCGGGAGGGGCGAGCTTCCGGAGTCGTCCGCGCCGCCCGTACCTCCGGAACGTTTCGCCTCCTCATCGAGCCCGCCCCCCCCGGAGCCGCAATCGGAGGCGTTGAGTTCCCAACCGACCCCTGATCAGTTCGAGTCCAT
This sequence comes from Eutreptiella sp. 'Long Island Sound 2002', assembly GCA_964036045.1. NCBI lineage: Eukaryota > Euglenozoa > Euglenophyceae > Eutreptiales > Eutreptiaceae > Eutreptiella > Eutreptiella sp. 'Long Island Sound 2002'. Next base: position 172,451,336 of record OZ038378.1, read on the forward strand.
CGGCCGGGGGGTCAGCATCCGCACCGAAGCCGAGATCCGGGACGCGCTCGACGACACCGATTTTGAGGTCCCCTCCGTGACTTTCTGCAATCCTCCAGACAATCCGCCGCCCTGCGTGACCGCCAGCGGGAACGGGGCGATGGGGGCTTAACAGGGCGGTCGCGAAGGATAATCACACTTTTTTTGGGGGGGGGCGGGATAAGGACTGCCCTAATTGCCGGTCCACCGCCGTCAGGTACCCTCCTTCTGCTGGGCTGGCGTTGACGGACGCCGCAATTGTTTTTTTTTACGCCCTCTAGCCCATCCCACTACAACCGCCTGGCACAATGAAGGCGGCTGAAACAGAGTGCGCGCGGAGTGCAGGGCAGTCAGCGGCCAGTCACCATTTGGCGTGTGGATGCAAAGGTACTATGAGCAGCGAAAGACGCAAGGGCCGTGGCGTTGGAAACATTGCAAGGCCCCATCGTTGCGGAGCTGAAAGCTATGACACTTTGGGGGCACCGGAAATCCGACCCACACACCGCGCTCCTCGGCTCCATCCAGGCGTTCGATGGCCTGCGTCTCTGCCTTTGTGGTGCACCCAAGTGAACCGCACCTGCCCTCCCGTCTCCTGAATTGGGGGGTGGGAACTGCTTGTCGCACTGTCCCTTCTTTGCCATGGGAGCCAGGGACGCCCTTGCAGCACAACGCACAGCCTTCGTGCGGCGTTCACCTGCCATTTGCGGCTCGTCCGCAACAGTTACGCAAGCGCGGCACCACCTTGGCCAAGAGGAGGCATCGTGGGGCACTGTGCAGTGGTGGCAAGCGCAATCGGACGGCTACCCCCAATAATCACGAGTATTTAACTGAACAATCGCAGGCCATGTGATGCAGATTCGCAAGTCAGCCGGCATCTTGTGGGGACAGCGGTTCCCGTTCAGTCGAATGTTGCCACGGGGTCCAACCGCATGCCTACCCCAACTCTCTGACCCCGTCATACGCGGTTGCCAGATGTTGGAATGGCAGCTCTCCCGCTTTGTCACAGCACCAGGCAAATTGGATTGTGCGTGATTTAACACTCTGGTGTCCCTTGCGCAGACAATTGTGGACCTGCAATGTAGGAGAACCCGCCTGTTGGGCTGCCTGTCTGCCCGTATGTACACGCAGTGCAGAGTGCCTTATTGACGATTGTGGACACCTTCATAGGATTGTGATCTGTTGCTGCACTTGGGTCGTGCAGGGCCGTTCCTTGGGTGGAGGAGAAAATAGCAAAACATTACGCGTGATGAAAGCGTATCGCACAGGGCAGCAGCTGGCTGACAATTGTTGTGCCAGTCAAAAATAGTCGTCAATGTGTCACTGACCCGGTGGTGGTGGCCTGAGAGCTGTTAGGATTGAAGTTGCAGCGGTTCGTAGTCACACTTCAGCGGGCTTCCTCACACAAATGGCCATCAACTACGGGCAGTTGGCAGGCAACCGACGATAGCTGGCCCTTAGCCTAGTGACTGTCCTTAGTTATACAGAATCTTGGTCTTGTAGGAGAGCCTCCTTGCTGGACTGGAAATTTCCAGGGGCGTCTGTGGTCATCTGGGTCGTGCAATGAGCGTCGAGGTGACCATTTACAGCTCACCCCTCCGGCCCGAACTCCTGAATCAAGTTCGAGTCTTCCGCTTGGGGCCAAGCTGTTGGGGAAGGGAACCCTGCGCACTGTACACCACGTACTACGCACACTCGTTGCACAATGCAGACTGCACGCCGCAGACCGCACACGGTACACTGCACAGTGCACGCAGCGTGCTATGTTTCCGATCACACAATTTTTTGAAAGAAATACGACCCCAAGGGTGTTTTTTGGGTGTGCTGGGGTCAGAAGGGGAAGGGAGGTACGGCAGGGCGCTTTCTGCAGCAGCGTGCCACGCCTGGCCCTGTGTCCTGTGGCATCGGCTTTGAGTAGTGACATGATGATGCCATGGCCCAGGGGTGCTACAGGGAGGCAGGGGGGAAGTTTAGCCCCTCCCCCCCCTGCCCTTGTGGTGGATTCCTTCCTCAGAAGGCGAACAGGTTAGGCACCCGGAAGCACCAACCGGCATACTCATTCAGCCTTGATCCCCCCCCCCCCCCCCACCCTCGTAAAAATGATTTTCCCCGGCTGCTGGGGTTAGCTGAGTGGGCTCCCTACCTCTCCCATTTTTTTGAACCTGCCCCCTTAACCCTGAGCCCAATGCGCGGACAACCAACCCACCAATCCACGAGTGGAGGATTTCCTGCCAAAAAGGCGAAAATGCCATGCACATACCCAGACTCACCAACCGGCGTACTCACTCAGCTTGTATGGCACACCCTCCCCGCCCTTCCCCCAATTTAAGTCCCCCCACCCCACTACAGTGACTGCCCGAGACTTCCCAGCCCATCTGCGGGTGTGACAACAACCATCACACAAGTGCCTGGCAAACACATGGCCTCTAATGTTCACAGGCCCTAAATTCGCAGTGAATGGGTTGAATATGCGTCTTTTTCTTCGCCCAAGGTCACTCGATGTGAGGTGACCGGGGGTCCAAGGTGGAAGGGGCTGGGAGGGTTGCGCACCTCCTCACCTTGCTGCAAAGCCCCGTTCCATGCAACTCTCTCCGGCTCACTACAACGTCTGCAGGAACTTGATGGCGAGATCGAGGACGAGGCGGACTACGGGCACGACTCAGAGGATGACTATGAGTACGTGTTCGAGACATACGTGCCGGACGCAGCCCCCGACGGGACCTCGCCGCACTCGCGCGACTCGCCCCAGTCGGGGGGCACCAGCCCTCTGCGGCCCCCGTCCGCCGGCAACTTCTTGTCGCCGAACAAGCGGTCCTTCGCGCTCTCGAGCGTCAACATCAGCTACGATGACATGAAGGCGGTGATGCTGTGCAAGAGCATTCACGAGGAGACGGAGGAGAGGGTGTCGGACTTCAATCGCCGGGTCAAGGGCGGGACGGTGGAGATGGTGTCGTTCAGCAGCCTCGATGAGGCGTTGCAGTAGCCGCCCCGAAGGGCGCTGATGGAGGACCCTGTGGCCTGGGCTGTTCACGAGGAATGGGATCCCACCATTTCACGGGACGGTGGTGGTAGGGCTCAAGGGCGTGTGTGCGGCGGACTGACAGAGGGTGGCTCACCGACGGGTTGGGCAGTGATGTACACCGTAGGAGGGGGGCTAACCCCCCTGGACCCCCCTCCCCCCAGACCCCCCTCCTCCCCTTCCAACGTTTGAGGCTGACAGCCAAAAAATTGCTTCGGCGCCTTCGGCACCGAGAGGATTTACGCTTAAATTTGTTTTGCCCGCTTTCGGCGGAGACCATAAGGGGACCCAAGAAGATGGGGGTCCCAGCCAAGCCCCCCCCCCCTTTCCTTCAGACCCCCCCCCTTTCCTTCAGACCCCCCCCTTTCCTTCAGACCCCCCCCTTTCCTTCAGACCCCCCCCCTTTCCTTCAGACCCCCCCCCTTTCCTTCAGACCCCCCCCCCCCTCTAGTACATCGCTGGGGTTGGGTTGGGTTGGGCCAGGGCCTCACGCATGCGGGGGATTGCAGGCCTGCGCGTCCCTCCCTCTGCGGCGCTGGTCCCAAATCCGGTGCTGTCCGGTTCTCAGGCCGAGCGGACCAGGGCAGCCCCCATGGACCCCACCGTAGCGCGGGTGAGCGGGAGAAGCCATCACGGGGCCGGTGTGTGTGTGTGTGGGCCGGCGCGTACGGGGGATTGGGGGTCGACGGTGTGCACATGCGCGTGGGGGTGTACCGGGGGGGGGGGGGGGGGGCATGGGGGAGTGTGTGTGTGCCCCGTGCTCCGGGGCCCCGGTGGAGGAGGTTTGGGGGGGCCTGACGCCGAGCCCACCGGGAGAGATAAGGGCCAGGGCAACACAGCCTCCCGGTCACCAAGACATGCTACGGGCCGCCCACGACGGAGGGTGGGCTCTGCGGGTGACGTTCGACCACTTTTCTACTTTTGGGTGTGTTTGCGTCACTGGCAGCTGCGGCACGTCACACTGTCGTGGGCGCTGATTCCCCCACTGCATTGCCCCCCCCCCGTCGGTCGGGGACTGGCGGAATGTGAAGCCACCGGTGCCGGCGGGTGTGTGCACGCCACGGGGGCAATCCGCACCAATCGTGAGCCGTGGGACACGCGCTGCGTTCTTCGCGAAGCCCCCCCACCCCCATACGCCCCCCCCACAAATGACCTCGCTCACAAAAGCAGGTCTCACAAAAGGCATGGCACTGGGCACTGGGGGTATTACCAGCATTTGTGGGACCCCCACCCCCCCGTGTCTTGATGTATCCCCCGGCCCTCATTGGGAAGGGGTATGACCTCAAACAGGCGGCTCCACAGGCCCTCGCCCCTCGCGGAAATGGCCGTTTCAATGCCTCAGCAGCCACCCGCTGCCCTATGTCCTCTCACTGGCACCCCTTGTCCTTTCCCCTTGTCCCCATGCCCAGGGCTTCTTTTAACAACTCAGCACGTCAGGGGGGGGGCTCAGGGGAACCCCCCCCCCCCCCCAAAAGATTGGGCCCAATTTCCCTCCGGACCTTCGGTCTAAAATTTTCCCTGGTGCCTTCGGTGCCGGTTAGTTTAGACCAAAATTTTCTTTGGCGCCTGTAAAAACTGTTCACCACTGGGGGGGGGTGGGGGGCTGGACCCACCCATGCCCCCCCCCCCCCCCCTAGACGCCCCCCATTTCAAAGGAGCCCTGCCCATGCCTGCCAGACTCAAGGCTGTTGCTCATGCCACCCAAAAGAAGCCCACCGGCAACAGAGAGCTGATGAGAAATCGCGGGTATCAGGCAGCGTCAGGTGACCCAGCGCCAGCCACAGACTCCGGCGGGCCGAGGGGTCGTAGCATGAAGGTCTCCGAAATTGCGACCCAGGGCAATGGGCGCCAGGGATTTCGGGGTGATGCAGATATGCCAATGGAAAGTGCCCCAAGCATGCCAACTTCTTGTGTCGTTTCGAACTCCAGCGGTTATTCAACGGTTCGTGTCCGGTTTGTTCTTCCACTCTCTTCTTGTCACGTTGTGAGCCTTTCGAAGTTGGAAGCAATGTGGGCGAAAGAGGAAAAAGGAACCCCAGCCGCCTACCCTTTTGAACTGCTATCCAGTTACGGACTCTGATTGTCGCCCATGAATTTCATGTTGCTTTTAGGGGACGGAGTGCACTCTGAACCATCTCCCTGAATGCAAGCAGGCCTCTTCTCATCAGGCGGCAGTTGTGTGTTGGTGATTCAGATACAGGCAGGCGATAAGGTTTGGGTATTTCCCAACCATTGTCTCTTGCTGTGGCAAACCACGAGCAAGTGCTTTCTCATATTTGGGGGGCGGCTTAATCTTGTGTGGCTCTGAAGCTAATGGTCAAGATCTCTATCGCCAGTAATTGTGTGCAGATCCTGCGAAAACTGCTTTCGGGTGAAACATGTTTTTCTGGGTGCCAGTCGCTTTGTAAGAGGCAATCAGGTGTCTGCCAAGCAGCTGGAGTTGATGTTCTGGAGGGATACCTACGCTCCTGTGTTTAGGATCACCGTTTCCGATATATGCAGTACCCAACCGCTCGAGATGATGGTGTGGGCAGTATGCGCTGAGGGGGTTGGGGCACAGAGCAGTAACAGGCACATAAGGGGGGCAGACTCTCTGCGAGGTGGACTTGCCGAAGGCAATGGAATTTCATGGCAAATTTTGAGGGTTTTTTTTTTGGAGGGGGTACCCTGATAGGGGAGGTGGGGTTCCTGAAAAACGAAGGAAAATTTTGGTACTGTGGGAAACAAACAGGGAGGGCCACATGGATGGATGGGTGGTCTCTAGACTGGTGCTGTAATTTCTTGGACGCTACCGGATCAATGTTGATATTTCATGTCTCTGTGGGTACATCAAAACCAGGTGCAGGGGCATTTGGTTGTTGACCGACCAGCGCATTCCCTAGGGCATTCGCAGGACCACTTGAGGACCCCTCTACCCCTGTCCCTTGCACACATCTTGGCACATAGCATCCTTAACATTGAAGGAAGTATTTCGGATAAGGAACGGCTTCTGAATTTTTCTGCTTCACTTTTTTCCCAATGCGAAAATTCCTGCCGTGGTGCCAAATGGTGCTACATGGCACCCAATCAGTTTATACATACTCCCATTGTCACCAAGTAATCACCCAGCAACAGCCCAATGGTGCCCAGGTGTTGTTGGAGGTCACCTAGGAATTTGTAATTTTCCAGCCAACCAAACCCATGCCGGCTTGAAAACAGGGAAGTCCTCGCCGGTGGGGCTACATAGCGGATCTGAGAAATTCTATTGCTGATGGGATGTCCACCTTGCAGGCGTTTTGCCCCAAGCAATGAACCCTCAAATGGCTGAGTGTGTGATGATCCATGAGATCCATCAAAATAATCCATCATCTAAGGCCAAACCCCATCGTTACACCAAACTCGTATCAGATTGGGTATTTGCAGTGTTTTAGAATGGGTTCGGATTCAATATTTGCGATTTGGGATCATCCAAGGCCATCATCCATCGGCCCATCCACAATCAGGGTCATGATGCAAATATAAAATGGTGACCTAGATTGGGGGTGGGATGATGCATGATGATGATAAATTGGAGATGCTAAATCCAAACCTATTCCAAAAACCACTTGTACATTGATGTTTGCTATAGTCTAGACCGGACCTATTGTGTTTGGTGTGAAAGTGAGTATTGCCTTTAGAATCAAAGCAAGGGAAACCACCACACCACCATCCCACCAAACCTCCGTCGAAACAGCTCCATTTTGTAATGTTGTAGATAGTCTAGTACAAGTAGTTTTTCAAACTGGAGAGCGGGCATCTCTGAGGTCTCATCATCATCTTTGTTATCTTCATCCAATGCACAATTAGGGTCACAGTTTTAGATTCTCAAGGCAACACTCACTTTCACACCAAAGCAACGTCGGAATCAGTCCGTTCTAGACAAATACAGACATATTGGTACACGCAATTTTTTTTTTTGGAATTGGTTCAAATTCGGCATCCCAACCCAACTGCATAAGCACTTGTCCCACTCTGCCCACACAAACCCTATGGATTCAAGAAGCCACGCGAGCTCAAGGGAAAGAGGGGAAGAGGGCACAAGGGAAATCCCTCCCCGGGCTGTACACTATGGAATTTTTACAATGGAATCATTTGCTCACACTCAATACGCCTCGGTGTGTGCTATGTGTGTGCTGTACAACAATTTCTATTTTAACACCTATACATACTATGGGGTTTGCGTGTGCAAAGTGGGTGTGTGCACAAACCCGGTTCCACCAGGGAATCTGTGTGCACTCATTGTGCCGCGGCTCTGTGCTATGTATGTGCTGTACAACACATCCTATATAGGTACGTTGCAATGAGTCACATGCACACCTGGGTGTTTGCCTGCGCAAACTGGGTGTGCGCACACATTCCATGGTGTGTGGTGTATTGACCTGAGAAAGGGCTTCAAATCAGTCATGGCCGTGGCTAAGTGGTAAATGCTGAAGCTGCGCAACCTGTATACAAGAGTTTGAATGACATTTTTACTTGTGTATGCAAGTTGTGAACTCGGGATTCCGGTCGGTACAACGGGTAATTTGTATGCGCAATCAACAAGTATTGTGTGTGCAGCAAACCCTTCTCTGGTTTGCGCGCAAAGGAACCAACAATTGTAACCAACAATGCTGGTCTGTACACTTGGCACCCCCTGGCCAGGTCAGTACACCAAGGAATTTATGCACACACACCCCTTGCTCGGTCCATACATACAGGGAAGTTGGGTGCACCATGTGTGCCTAAATTCCTGGGTGTACCGACTGGAACCCTGGTCAATCTGGCGATTGTATGCTTGGTGTGCCAAACGGACTTGGCAAGTGCAGGGGATGGGGGGTCAAGGGAACAGAGTAGGGCAGGAGGCCACCAGGAGGTGCACCACCCTAGCAAGTACAGGGCCAGAGCCTAGGTCAGGTTGGAACTAGATGTGGAGGACCCACCATGCGCTTCCTTTGGATGACACAAATACAGGATCTCACATAAAACCATTTCGGCACATGCCGTGCTTCTGAAGACAAACCAATTTGTGCATGCCTTGTCATCAATATTTTGGTATGTAGCCATTGCTTCCCGTTGTGGACACAATTCTAAAAAGCGATGGTTGCTCTTGCCCAAAGAGTGCTTGCTTAACTGGCTCATTGGACCCCAATAAAGCCTTGTTATCCGCTCGCTCAGAACAAGAAAGTTGAATTGGCATAAGGAGATATCAAAAGTGGTCAAGAATGATGCAAGGCGTAAATAACAAACACAAACAAAAGCACTGGCACAAGAGAACTAGCACAATGGAGTGCAATGGCACCAACTGAGCCCCCCCGCCCCCCAACACAAAAAAAGGCAGCAAAATTTTTGTCCAATATCAAAATATGTATGGGGCAGTGTTTGTCTAGCGTGCCATTTGTATTGGGTACTACAGGGCAGAGAAGAGTAGAATGGCTACAAAGCCCCTGCCATATCAGGGACTGCAAAGCAGAGACAGTCTGGCTATATGACTGCTGCCATATAGGGGTTCCCAAAATAGGAACACATCAAAGTGGCTACATAACCCCTGCTGTGTCAGGTCCCAAGAAGGGGGGGCTTGGATAGCGCTTGGTAATGCACCACTTGCGAGCATTGGAGCCTCACAAGATGCCTCGCACACTAACATCTCAGTCTTTGTTCATGTTTGGGGTGGTTCCTAACAAGATGCATTTTCATACAAACCGTGTGCTCCCTGCCACATGAACTCTGAGTGTACATTGCACAAATTGCACCGCCTTTTCGGAACACAGCCCACCCCGTTGGACTACGCTTTCAATCATGGTCTTACTAGCAGTTCTGGAAGGAAATAGGCAGTAGGCGGCATCAGTTCAGATTTCTCTGTTGCTGTCCTGCACTGATGTGTTGTGTGTGTGGTCCTTTGGTGCATTTGTTTTTTGTGCGCGTGGCACAGACATAGAGGGTTTACACCGGACGCGGTGCGGAAATTAAAGTGCGCCGGGCCCTGCAGGTGAGGAATCCGCGACCTACTGAACAGCCAAGATGGGCTACTGCACCTGTGTGCAGTCCATCAGTTGCTTGCCTAGTTCTCACCCCATGCGCCATGCATGGGGACGCTTACCATCAACAAGAGAGCCAAGGTGAGGTGCTACACCACAATGTGCAGGCGAGAGCACCCCAGGGGCCTTTATGCCCTTGAACATGAATATCATCCATGTTGGTGATCAACGTTGCTCAAAAGCGGGCATGTGCGCTTATCAGTGTGTTCTGCAAGGAGGCCAATGATGGTTGTTGCAAAGTAGCAAATCGCATGTTGGAGATAGTCTATTATCCCTGACTGCCAATCAAAGCCCCCACAAACATGCGAAACCACACAATATGTAGCCCAAAAACGGTGGTTCCTTGTCACATGGGGCAAGAACCCCTTCCCCTTCCCGTAGCCAAATGGGGTAAGTGACCCTTGAAACATGCATCGCACTGCAGCACCCTGCCGCAACCCAGAATGCCAGTCCTTGGGTACTGAGAGACATCACCGGTACCCAAGGTACGGTTCTTAAGTCGCCATATGTACCCCCACCCGAATCGTCAGTTGTGTTGGGAAGACTGCAACGCACGTGCTCTTCCAATGCCAGTATTTACCTGTAGCACCAAATATCATTGCCAAAGCCTTTGGTCTGGTATGGGACTTTGGGTGGTGGGGGTTCTAAGTTTTTAGAGTGTTGGGCATGGGCGCCCGAGACTACCAGTAGGAAGCGCATCACTTGGCCAACGACTTACAGCCATTCGTGCAGAGAAAGTCTATGTTTGCCAAGGGGTCATGATGCCGGTTGGCGAAGGCAGTACCACGGTCTGCAGCAGGGTACATTCCGAATTCAGCCAAATTTTGCTTGACATGTTGAATGACATTCAGGGGAAAATCAATGACAGGTAGGGTGTGGCTTCTGTTGACAGTTCCCAACAACAACCAGGGGGGATTGAACATGCTTTGTATGGAGCGTGGTTCGTGGACGGAGATGAAAGAAACACGCAATCGCCATTGCCGGCCAGCAAGTGTCAGTCCACCATCATTTTCGTTTCTTCAGACAACGGTTCATAGCAATGCTTCGTAGTGTACCTGTCACTGCTATGTCTGTGTTTAGGCTTCAACGTGAAGATCACGTTGAGCTGCGCGGCGTGTGTTGGGAGCCTTCCGGCGCTGCCACTGCGGCCATATGCCTCATCCACGACTTTGCCGAGCACATGGGCCGCTATGAGCACGTGGCTGCACACTTCTGCGCGCAGGGGGTCGCACTGCTGGGCATCGATTTGCGCGGCCATGGCCTCACGAAGGGCCAGCACGCCTCCTCAATACACGTGGCTCTCGCGGACGTGTCCGCGCTTCTGGAGCATGCGGCGGCCCGCTTCACCGGCGCGCCCCGCATTCTCTACGGCCACGGCACGGGGGGCGCCGTGGTGAGCAACTACGTGTTGCGTACCCGGCTCTCGCCCGGCGCCGTGGCCGGGGTGGTGGTCACCAACCCGTGTTTCCGGGCGCGTTGGTGGCCCATCGAGGCCGAGCGTCTCCTCTGCAAGACGCTGCACGCGCTGCGGCCCGACAAAGTTGTCGCAACGACCGACATCTCGGAGCGCCTCTCGCATGATCTCTCCGTCGGCACCGCCTACGCCAGCGACCCGCTGGTGCTCCGGGACGTCCCGCTTGGGGCCGCCTTCGTGCTGAAGGCGGCCGGCGAGTGGGCGCTGGCGCATGCGCGCCAGTGGGACCAGCGGGTGCCGCTGCTTGTCATGCACGGCGTCGCGGACCCTGTCACGGACCCGGAGCACAGCAAAGCGTTTGCAGGCGCGGCCCAAGGGGCAGCTCAGCTGAAGCTCTGGGACCGCATGTACCACGACCCGCACCACGAGATCAATCAGGCGGAGGTGCTGGCGTACACATGTGCGTGGCTGAACAAAGTGGTCACCGGTGTCCAAGCGGCGAGCGCCTGAGCAGTGCACCCGCTGCGCTGCGGTGGTCGGGGGGCGGCGGGATGCGGTGGGACGAGCATGTCCGCAGCACCGATCGCGGCAGAACGGTCGAGGCGCCGCCGTTTGAGTTCACGCAGATCCGTAGGGCCCTGTGGAAGGAGCCACGATTGTTTCCTCACAAACCACCTTCTGTGGGGCTTGGAGCCCTTTCCTGCGGACGAGGAACCAATTAGGAAAGCCCCGGTAGCGAGCCTTGGAAGTGCCTGTACCGCCACTCGCTGCCGGTCCGCTAGCAGAGCTGCCGGGTCCCGGTTATATATGCCCCGATGCCCTCGGTAATGCCGTGCACGGCTACGGTTCTTGATCCCCTGCAATCGCCACGCCACCCCCCCGTTCGCGCTGCGCCCAGTGTGCACTTCCAAACCGGAAGGTGCGGCCAAGACCACCCCCCATTCCAGGGCCCAGGCTCTGGAGTTCCTACGAAACGCCCCCCCACCCCCCCAAACTCCTCCGTGGAGGTGAGATCAGCAGCGGATCGCCACCCCTATTGAGGCGGGGGACCTGGGCCACATATTGATCTTCAGCCTTTGTGTCTGCATTTGTGGTTCCATTGACGATGTGGACGCTGTGTGTGTGTGCGTGTGCGGCGACGGCGGGGGGGGGGGGGCGGCGTTACAGTGGCAAGGTCGCAGTCCGTGATGCTTCATCTGGGCGCGTCTGTTGGAGTGGGGCTTTTACAACCCTCGCCCCGAACAAGAGGATGCGGGTCTTCTTATTTGTTTGCATCTTGTTATTTGGTGCATCTTCTTATTCTGACCCTCCCCCCTTTGGCACCCACAAGGGCTTTGTTTCGGACCTGTGATGCTGCTTTTCAATCCTCTTTGTACCAGGACTATATGACACACACCATGGAAGCATTTGATGCATTTGCCGTTGATGTTGATGAGGCACGGCAACACGATGAACTTCTTGTGGACACATTCTGGGTACCAAACACAGACGGAGAAGAGGAGGACAAGAGCATCAGTGAGGCCTCTAGTGCAGATTTTGATGGTGAGCATGACCAAACAAACCCCCTGAACGAAAAATCTGCAGCACTGCCCAAGCAGCTGTCTATGACCACCTTTTTTTGCGAAAGTAAGCAAACAAAATGCTTTAGTGGTTGAGATAAATGAGGCGTGCATTCTTCTGTTGCTTTTAAGGAAGGGATGGTGCTGGTGCTCTGGGGCCCTGAGCGTCTTCTTAGTTTGGACTCCAAAATAAAACGAAACATGCATCTTATTACTTTGGCTGTGTCTTCTTATACGGGGCAGGAGTTGAGCCCCGAAGTTCTCATTGCATTGCCATGGCCCTCTCTGGTGTTCCCTGCTGCCAATCTCGCTGCTTCAAGGGGCAAACTCTTTGAATCTATGCCTCTCACTGTAATTCCAACCCGTTCCCAGTCTTTGCCCTCTGCGGTCTCTCAACCAGACTCCCGACTGGCTATTGGTTTGATAGTGCAGCGTTGCAGTGTTTGTATTGCTGCTTTGAATGTTGCCAACCTGCCCCCCCCAAACACGAGGGCGCAGGCATTACTCAGAGCACATCTGTCAGGATGTGAGCTATGGAAAGACGTGCCCCTGCGCCAGCGGTCCTCTGTACCGTCTCGTGGGCGCAGATGGCGCCCCAGCCCCACGCTCTGAGCCCCATTGTACAATTCTTCATTTCCAATGATGGATGACGCTTGATGCTGGCCAGTCATGCCCACAGGCCACGGATGGAGATGATTTCGGCGCCACTCGGGGGGTCCGGGTCCGGGGGGGGGGGGGGGTTTGTGACTGGTCACAAAAAAATAAAGGGCCATAGTGGGAAAGTGGAAACCCCAAAAATATTGTGACCAAAAAAGGTGCCTCCGGTAGAATGTCTCCTGTGCCTGCCTGGACTGCAACTTTACCGTGACTGTGTCTACTTGCACTGCAAATTTCTTGTGACTGCTGGTATTTGTACACTGTGTGTGCATTTTGTTGTTGCAGGCCTTTTTTTTTTTCAGTGGCAGTGGCACTGAAGGGGTATAGTAGCAGTGGCAGTGATAGTGACAGTGATACTGACAGGTCAAGTGGTGGTAGTTGTAGCTGCAGCGAGCAAGACAATGTTGTCACTGTGAGTGATGACAGTGAATGACAATGGCAATGTTGCATCCACAGGGCTCTGTGCCTGTCATGTGTGTTGTTGCATCCCCCCCCCCCCCCCCCCATGTACACGTGCGGGCTGAGGGCTGCCCAAACGGCCGGTTTTAGGTCCTTTTTTTTGTGACTAGATATTGTGACCTTTTTTGTGACCAAGGGGGGTCCGGGCCAGACCCCCCACCCCCCAGTTATATTCATCCCTGCCACAGGCCATATGCAACGGGGTACACACTGTCTGTCGGTTGCAGTGCATTGGACGGAGGGCTATGGACTGCCACACGGCATCCTCTAAGCCCCTGGCAGTTCGAACCACACGGTACACTGCCCTCCGATGCTCAGCAAGGCAGCTACTGTGTGACACGTACCATGTGGGGCAGATCTGGCTGCTGTAGTTGTTACCAATGACAGCAGGTTGATTTGCTTGCAGTACATCTGCGCGGTCTTTCTCACTCTGTGGCAGCAACCCACACAGCGAGATATCGCTTCATGATTGCAATTGGTCACAAATTCAGGAAGTTGTGCAGGTAGGTGCATTGCAGCACTGGAAGAATTGAGGGATTCTACAGGCAATATCGCATTGGGTTCGACAGGAGCACACACCCAGTGCGATGTTTTGCAAATTGAGTTGCACTCCGATGCTTTTGGTTGCAGAATCATTAGGTTAGCCTTACGGGGTACTCTGAACCCATGGCAGTTTGAACCACACGGTACACTGCCCTCCACGACAGCGACACAACCGTATGTATAGTTCCTGTACAGAAACTATACGTACGGTTGATAGGTTGTGGCTGCAGGTTGCATGCCCTGTCCCTTCGTATCCGAGCCTCAAATGCAAATTATTTGCTGCATAAGTACCCACCTGCCCAAGGACCCAAGGACCTCCTGTTGTGCTGCTCATGTTTTGTGTGTTTTCTCTTCCTCCCTCCCGGCTCTGTGGCAGCACAGGGAGCAGCCACCTTGGGATTGGTTACAATCGAATCAAGTTGTGCAGATACATTACAGCTTTCGGCAGAATGAAGAATGCCTGCAGGCGCATACGCCCACTGCAGCACATTCTGGCAATATTTATTGACTTCTGCAGGAGGGGAACGCGTCTCAGCATTTGCTTTGCCCGATGGGCGTCTTAACTCAGTTCTGGTCGACTACTTGTCCCAGAACAACCTAAGTGAACTGCTGAGTCTAGCCGAGACGCTGGCCCAGCAAAAGCAGCCTAAGGACTAACTCTGTTTTTGAGTCTCACCTGAGAGACTCGCCCCCCGATACATTGCTTTGTCGATATAATTCAGCAGTGCATTGGTTTTTTGGTTGGGGCTGTTGGGTTGAGCCTTATGGGCCAGTATGCGGTGTGCACACAGTGCATGTATCGTTATTCCACAGACCTACCCAGGTACACACCCCATTTACAGGGCTCTAAAAGGTATGACCGTTACACACTGCACTGTGTCCCCTACAGCATCAAAAATGTCCCTTCCATGGCTTCTGCAGGCATCACTGTCACCTACATCTAATCAACTGGTGATAGAGTGCCTGCCGCTGTTATTTGGGTCCGTGGTAAAACTTAAAAAAATTCTTCCTAAGTTTCAAAACTTAGTAAAAAAAAAAACATTTAGTAACTTTTTCCTCTGCGGGTGGGTTTTTTACTAGGTAATTTATTTAGTAATTTTTTCCTACTAAGTAATTTACTTAGGAGCAAAAATTTTCTGACTGCGTAATTTACTAAGTAAAAAAAAACTTCCCTTCCGCATGTGGACAGCACACGGGCGTTGAGTATGACTCTGAAGGTCAGTGTGTTTCTCGCCCCGCGACTACTACTCATTGAATCGAAGTTCGTGTGCGTGTCCATCCCATCAAGTGCGATTTCAGTGTTGCTTTGTTGCCCAGAAGCCACCAGGAATTAACAACAGCCATCCAGAAGCCTATAGGAATTAACAGTCACCATCCCAAAGCATCCAGGAATTACTAGCAAACATCAAAAAATTTCCAGGAATAAACAGCAAGCATCCAAGAGCCTCCGCGCATTTACAACAAGCAGCCACAAACCTCTAGAAAGTCACAGCAACCAGCCCAAAAGCCGCCAGGGTACATCAGTTTTTAGGGGTTCCAAGAATGACTACTTTCCCGAAGTTGATTCCAAAGCCGTACACAGTGCGCGTGCAGTGCAAAGGGTACTAGCATAATTCTGGCATTTTTGACCACATGGTACACTGCACATTCCAGCCCCATTGTTTCAAGTATCATGGGTTGCACTTTTCATTTTGCGCTGCATGGCTGCGATGATTGTTCCAGTCCAGGGGCAAGCACTTTGGTAGTGCTGGTTACACACAAGTCTGGTATCCAAATGTCAGTCAACAGTTCCCTCGTGGATCAACCTCATTCCAGCTGATTTTCCTCCTCACAGTCATAGCCAATCATTTTGAATTTGATGGTTTTGTTGCTATGTGCTCTTGGGAGAAAACAGGATGTGCATTGCATCCACTATGCAAATTTTGTTCAATAAGATTTCAATGGGTTGGATGCGTTTGTACACTCCTCATTTTTTTTGGCAGCCTAGTTTTAGGCGGGGCGGGGGGGGGGTGTATGTTTTAGCGTTGAAAAATATCAGTTGTCAAAAATACAACACAAATTCTCATTTTTGCACTAATTTTGATAAACCCTGACCTCTGCTGTTCCAGGGTGCTGGGCATGCTGACGGCCAACGCCGTGTCCCTGCTGCCTCACAACTCCTCCACCTACAAATCGCGAATACTTTCAGCAAAAGCCCGCAGAATGCTGTCCCCCCCCTAGAACAGCAGAGGAAGCTGAGCGACTTAACATGTGGCCACACAATAGTCCTGAAGACCAAAGCAGGCACTCTGCACAAAGGAGTCCGATGGGCCCTTGGCAGAAGGGCTGTGACGGCAAAATGACAACAACCACAACAACAAATAGAACGAGTTCGTGGGCAGCACAGGGTTTGGCTACTCCCTTTTGAGGTTGCTTTGAGCGCAATCATTTGCTCATTCATTGTTGTTCTAAACCCCGCCCTGAATAAGAGGATGCGCATCTTCTTATTTATTTGCGTCTTCTTATTTGGGCTGCGTCTTCTTATACGGGGCGGGAGTTTATACATGTTTATGTGCAGCAAACCTATTTGCATGTTTATTTTCTTGATGAGTTCACCTCACCAAACCGTTTTTTCTTTGGAGACTATTTTGCCTGTGGCCAAAACCTCATGCACTTTTGCGTCACATCTTTGCACCAAAGCCCAGATGGTTTTTTTTTTTTAGCATATGCTATGTTTTCCAAAATTAGCCACAAGGAGTAAAGTAAAAGGCCCCTTTCGTGCCCAACGCGTCAATTGTCCCAGCCGAAAAAATTGGTGCAACAACTTGGTGTCAGTCACCCATTGCTGACAAGGGCAGTTGATTCATTCCAGGCTTTTAGATATGGCTATATGCTGTGTGCCCCCCCCGTATAAGCTATGCCCTTGTCCAAGCTACAGTAGGTGCAGGACCGGAATGATTGTGTGCGTAATTTGATTACGTACGATATGTAGTGTGGCCACATAAGACATGGGTTTGTCGTCACAGTTGCCAATTTCAGCATATGTGGCCCCCTGCTGGTACACCAGGATTTTTTTTTTTAGTCTGATGCATCCCATAGGTCCTGAATTGCCAATTTCAGCACATGTGCAGGTGTGCATGTGCATGTGTGTGTGTGTGTGTGTGTGTGTCGGCTGTTGTATGTGTTGCGCGCAAGCCACGCCCTTGTTGAAGCTACAGTAGGCGTAGGGACCGTAATAATTGTGTACATTGGCGTAGCGTATACAAGGGGGAGGGTAGAAACTGACATTCAGGACTACAGTGTTGTGGTATATTGGAAATCAACGGCCCCCCGCTTGCATCCGCATGGCCTTGTCTAAGGCGAATCCATGCATGCAACCGTGGTTTTCTGAACACATTTTTTGGTTTCCAGAATGTAACATGATGTGGTTGTGTGCCAATTGTAGAGAGAAGTAGGGGCTGGGCCATGCCTATGACATTGTTGTCCGCTCAAAACAGTAGTTTGTGTAACATTGCAAACCAATGTTGTATTGATGTGGCACATGACAAGTGGCTCCCTAACAAGTGAGGGTGCTCCAACGCCTTTCCAAAGTATCATTCAAGTTGCCGATTAATTTTGGGGGGTATCAAATCCTTGTGCCTATCAACATTGCACTTCATGAGGTGTGCCGATGACCACCACCTTTGGTGGGACTGTGGGAAAAAGAATTGTGTGCAATGCAACGGGGATTGCAAGAACCACTTGGCCCGGTTTCTACAAACACCTCCAGCAACATTGAGCTAGCTTAGCATCAAATGCGAATTGTTCCCTGTACGCAAATTGGAAGTGGTCTTTTGTTGTCAACTTGTGCTGCACAATAGCAAGGACGGTGGCAGCTACTCAGCACAATGGGCCGTGTGCTTCCAGGAGACCTCAAGCGCGAGCCTGTCACAATTGTGTGCAAGAGATATCGTCCTCCTCACCGGCAAGCAGCAGGAATATTGGCTTCTCCAGTCTAGCAAGGGGTGAGGGGGCGTACCGTGCGCTGTGCGCGCGCTGTGCGAAAAGTAGGCCATTCTCCACCACCGGTAGGCAGTTTTTTGGGTGTAGGATTGCCGCAGGGTACTATTGCCGTTGTGTGTCCTTGTAGCATCAACCCTCCCCCTTCTTGCATGTATGTACCCTTGCAAACGGGCACCCTGAGGCCGGTATATGGTGATACATTCTCAGGGTGTTTGCTGCGGGGCATCATCTTTTGCTCTCATTTCATTTTAATGTTGGAGATAGGGTGTTCTACACTCGCTCCAATGGGATGCGAGTTCCTGCCACAGTGGTGGGGTTTGCGCCCGACGGCTTACTCCACTTGGAGTATTTCCAAGACGCGGTGAAGGTGGTGAATCGGCAGTGCAAAGTTGAGTCTAGCAATAGCCAACAAAAGCAATCCTCCATAGCGGATCTTTTCCGATTGAAGAGTCCTTTTTCAGGATCTTCTTCATCTTCATCATCTTCTTTTTCCATCCCACAACCGTCCGCGCCTGCCCCCCCTGACCCCTCGTCCCCTTCGAAAAGGAAACGGTCACCATCTCCGACAAGGGAAGCCACCCCGGCGGAGTGTGCAAAGGCGGATGCCAGAACTGAGAACCAATTGCTCGAGTTTTTGTACAAATTTTATTGTCTACATTGCATTGTTTTGGACATTGGATAATTCTGAGAACACGACACGTTTGAATTTCGGACTTTTGAATTGCTCATGCATGCTTCTAGAGGTGGCAGGTTTTCAGGGCTGTTACCGGGGTAAACACCGTAATAACTGGCGCTTTGCGCGCGCTGTGCGAAAACGCCCCCTGAGTTTGATAGGCTGGGAAACTTCCACCATATTTCCACTACTGCCCATGTTTTCACTACTACTGCTAGGCACCTTCGGACGACCATGGTTGCATAACCCTTCCGGTATCATGGTCCCCAAAATGGGAGGAATTAGTATGGCTGCATAACAACCCGTACAGTATTGGGCCCCCAAAATCGGGAGGAATCAACATGGCTGCATTAGCTTGTTGTAGCCTAGTGGAGGAATCAACGTGTGCACCAAGATGGTGGGGTTTTCCAAAATTAAAGTGTTGGGTGTTTTCCTCTTACAACATAGTCCCCCCCCCCCCTTGGTAAGGAAAACCGGTGACTTACCCCCAAGGTGCCTGAAGCGGGAAGAAATCAGAATGGCATAATCACTACATAACCCCTAACATATTGGGGTTGCCAAAGTGGGCGAAACCAAAACATGGCTGCATAGCCCTAGCCAGATCGTGCTTCCCTTCGTTCGTCATCCTCGTGCAGATATAACCCCCCCCCCCCCCTTGTCCTTCCCCACCCTTTGTCCTTCTCCGGGGGTGGGCGGGGTGGGGGACCGTCACTTGGTCAACCCAAAATTTTTTGTTGCGGCTCACTGTGTTGTTGTGTGGGTGACTGTGTTGTGGGGCAGTGCCACTTGTATCCCTTGTACTCATGGCAGGACACTTTGCTCACTTTCGCTGAAATGGAACTTGAAAAGGAAGTTTTGGGAACAAGTTGTATTTTACAAGGGACATTCCCGAAGGGAAATCGGTTCCCAAAGATCTGCTTGCACCTGCCACGCCTCCGACTAAGGGGGCGTACCGTGCGCTGTGCGCGCGCTGTGCGAAAAGTTGGCTGTTCTCCACCACCGGGAGTTCGGTAAGTTCAGAAGATTGAAAGGACGTCATTGAATGGCTGCTGCAGTGGACGGGGCTATAGGGGGCAGAATTTAGGTCCCTGGGACCCATGGCAAGCATCAGATGTTTGAATTTTTGAGGTTTGAATTAATTGTGCATGATTCCGCAGGTGGGTGGTTTTCAGGGTTGTTACCTGGATAATCACCGTAATAATTGGCGCTGTGCGCGCGCTGTGCCCGCGCTGTGCGAAAACGCCCCCTAAGAAGGCAAAACCACCACCCAAGAGTTCTGCCCAAAGCATTCCAGTGGAAAGTGGTGAGCATGTGCAAGAGTTCAAGGTGAAGTGGAGCAGGACCAAGAACTTTCACACCGAGCCGGTCAAGGAGTAGGTCTTTGAAGCCCTTTGAATGCATCTTATGCTGTATTCTGTCGTTTTTGCAGTGCAATTTCTGTGCCTGCAAATGTGCGTGTACGGTGGTGGTGCGGTTCCCCAAGGGGGGGTGGGGGGCCGTCTTCCCTGGGGTGGGGAATGGCGGGGGGGGGGGGGGCAAGTCATTTAGTGTCGGTAGCTCCAAGCCCCCTTGAAAGATTCGCGAGAATGCAGCTTCATCTGGCCTACTCATGAGGGCCGCAACCCACAGCAGTGCAACCAAGCCTCCCAAACCCTCCCCGAAACCAACTGCACTCATGGGCCATGTAAGCACAATATCAGCTGGAAATTCATCAATTGCACAGCAAGTCTGTAGGTCACTGAAATCCAATGCAACGTTGATGTGCGAGAGAGTATCTCTGGAAAACGCGGGGATCTAGTGTATCATACATATGACATACCTGTTTTGCCAAGAAATGTCCTTAGTACTCTAATTTGAACATTTTGGGTCAGCCTAACAACAGAAACCCAATAGAAACTGGATGGTAGCACCAGTTCACTCTCATGGCATGCTTGAAAAGGAAAGGGTAGCTGAGAATTGCCAAAATTCTAAAATGCCAAAGTCCAAGTGCAAGTGCAAGTGGGCAAGAGCATCTTCTCTTGGACCCTCATGCACTTTGGGCACCACATGCACATGTGTATTGTTTTTTCTTGGGACCCTTCCCCGGTGCACTTGTGCACATTGCATTTGAACCTTTGCCAAGACACATTTAAAACCCTCAAATGATGTTGAGCTGCATTGGTTTGCATTTGCATTGTGTGGTTTGGCGGTGTTTGGTTAGCTACACGATATGTATGGAGGCAAGGGACAATTTTAGAATAAAGTGCACACATGGTAAAATAATTTTTCCTCCCACTTGGGGTGGGGTGTAGTATGCTCCCTCCCTGCCGGATGGTGCCTTGTTGGCATGGTGGTCTCGGAGCAGATGGCAGTCCTTTTTCTGTTTTCTCGCAGGCCACCCTCAAAACCTACTCCATTCGCCGTCCAACAGCCAACGGCTGCTTCCCGTTGCCGCATTTTTGACTTTTGAGCCCAGCCGGACACTCGTAATGCGTGCCATTGACGCGTTCTTTTTGTGGCCGTTGAAGTCCGCTCTGCTTTTTCACACAGGCCTCGATCTCCCCAAACATGGGGCATATCGCCCTCGCGTCTGCAGACGTGTGGGGGCAGATCTTGCAGTTTCAGCCCGTGAGCACTGCCATTCGGATGTCCCGGACCAACCGGTTGCTGCATGGCATCGTGGAGGCAGAGGTCCTGTCCAAGCCAGAGCGCCTCATTCAAGTGTGCAGGTACGCAATGTGGCCCAGCATCGAACTGGTGCATCCCCTGGACCCTGCGTACTCGGCCCACGGCGTTGTCCTGGAGCTCAGCCATGAACTTTGCGCAGACCTCGGGGCTGTGCTGCGCGCGGTGTTCCATTCAGATCTCCTGAACAGCCGGGGGCATGCGGTGGGGCACATGGCGGACGCGTCGCCTGTGGCCGCTACGGCCCTGCAGCGCGTCCTCCCGCACCTTCCCGGAGCTCATCGGAGGCGCATGGCGGCTGTGGCCCAGCTCACGGCGCGGAGCCTCGTCCCGCTGCGCTGCATTGCACACGCGTACGCGGAAGAGGAGGCCCCCGAACTTTGGACCCATCTGCCCTCCGCCTCCGTGACCCACAAATCGCACGTGTTGCTGATTGGGCATCTGCCCCTGGCGGACCGCGAGACTGAGGCTACGTCAAGCAACAGTGCGCAGCCCGGAACACTGCAACACCGCGATACGGATCTGGGGGACATGGACCGCTGCACGCCGGACCGGGACGTACCGAGTCCCGGCGACCCGAGCGGCGGTCTGGGTCGCGGTTGTCTCGGCGTCCGGGCCTCCTCTCGCCCCCCCAATGCGTTGCATGATGTGCAATCCCTTTTGACCGGGGCCACAACAGCACCGGAGTCATTCCCGGAGGTAAAGGCTGGGGGGGACTGGTATAAGTTCGCGGAGGAGCTGCAGGGCCTGGCCGCAGCTGCCGGAAGCGATGCGCAGCTGGTCGCCGTCCGCTTGTCGACGTATTTGGAGTTCACACACTGCGACGCCCGGAGGTGTCGGCAAGCGCGTCGGGAGGATGAGGGGGATGGGGGGCCGGAGGATCGGTACGACTGCGACCTCTCCATGGCCGACGAGGCCGTGGAGAAGGAGATTGCGCGGAAGTACGTGACGGGCCTGTACATCCAAAGTGCCATGTTGCCGCCCGCCGACCGGGTGTACAAGCCCCGGGTGGATGCCCCGGGCTATTGGATGACCCAGCACCGGGTCCCGACCCACCGCTTGACGAGGCATGGCCAGCTTTGCCAGGTCAACACTTGCACACTGGGCCGGCTTTGTAGGTATGCCCACCATGAGGCAGAACTCAACCAGGACTTTTATGCGTGGGAATTGGACCTGTTCAGGCCGGAGAGGAGCCGCCGTTTGGAGCTGATGGCCGAGGCCAGGCATGGGTACCGCACTCTTTTCAAGGAGGTCCAGGGTGTGTGCCCGCGGCGGGTCTGTTGGCTCTGCCATGGGCTACAGAAGGATTCGGTATTGCAATTGTAGCATGGCCCAGCGGAGTGGGTCATGTGGATTGTGTGTTCGTCTGTTGAGCCAACAACATTCACACAAGTGAGAGGCTTGCGTGGTATCGTGTTTGGCAGCCTCAGGGGAGGGGACGGAGGTAGCCACGGGGGTGTCAGTACCGTCGTGCTGAAGGACGTCGAATTGAAAAGGATTTCCCAATCCGGCGGTGGGCGAATATTGGCGGTGGGATTGCGTCTGGAAGCATTTACTGCGGCCACTTTGTGCGCAATTTCCTGGATTTTTGGGATTATGACACAATTTTGCGGTAGCTTCTAGTTGCTCTTGCACTACCCCTTGTCGTCCAGTTTGCAGTGTAATGGGGCCTTCCTGGCCAGCACGGGGCTTCCAGGTTCCTAGCGAGGGCCCTGGCCAGCACCCTACCAGGATTCCTACTAAAGTCCCTACAACAAATCAGGTGTCCGGAAGACTTTGCTCAAGGCAATGGGAAGAAGCAGGTCAACCAGTCAGCCCCCCCCCCCCCCCTGTCCAAAAAAAACCACTTGAGGAATGCCCTTCCTCCCAGGAGGAGGAGGGGGGGGGTCCTACCAGGTTTACACTGCCGCCCCTGGGACACCCCATTTTGCGGACCCTACTATTGCAGCCATTTCAGCCTTCCCCATTCCAAGGGTTGCATGGCTGGTTGACACCTCGTTGCTGTAGGGAACCTGATACAGCAGGCGGGCTCCTGCCTCCTCATGGAACCTGGTATAACAGGTGTTGTGCGGCCGATTGACTCCTCCTTTCGGGGACCTGACATAGTAGGCATTCCATCCCCATCTGATATGGTTGGGGTGGTGAATCCTGATACAGTGGGGGCCATACAGCTGGCTGTGCGCTTGGGCCTCCAAAAGGTTGTGCAGCATTCAATTCTTGTAGCACTCGATTTCTAGTTTCGCATGCGATGTTTGTCAAGGCCGGTATGGTAGTTGGGTTCATCTCACCAAAGATGAGTTGCATCTGGTGTTTGGGTTTTGTTTTAGTATTTTTTTACGACCTCACGAAGCCCCTAAAATGCTCTTGTTGGCTTGAGGCTTGAGGCAGTCCGTGCAATAGCGAACGACGCCGGAGTTGAGTGCATTCCTGTGCGGGGCAGGGGCCCACAAAAATTTGAAGAACCACCCGAAAATGCGTTACTGGGTTTGGTACCCTCCAGTGAATACATCATAACTCCTAATTGCACCTGGCTGTCTAATAAACAAGAGGGTCCCCAATCATTGTTATACTGTGAAGGTCCCTTGATCCATTGATGAAACACTGTTTCTGCTTCAACGACAAATCTTTCGGATGGGAATGCATTGGCGGACCACTTCAGCTACTCTCACCCCTTCACTGCCCATAGACGCAAACGAGAAACGACCTCGATCAACCGAAGCGGGTACACACAAAAGACAAAGCACTGGGCACAGGTGTTGTATTGCCACCTCAGACCAAACAAAACCAAACACAACTCCCTCAAATCTGCATTTGACACAAACAGGCAAACAATGGCAGAAGAATTGTCCTTGATCCCATGAATATACGATTTTATCGCCAAAATCTTGTCTCACATTGCTCACGACACTTGATACCAAATGAAACTGGGTAGTTGTGAGAATCAGGCCGTTCCTGGTATAACCATCTCAAATTAGCCTCCGAACAAATTGGTAGACAGTCGCCTGTCTAACTAACGCAAGGCACTATTTCAGGCTTTTTGCAGGCGCGCATGGGCACGGGGGCACTATCCTCGTGCAGCACTTGTAATGCGGAGGGAGAGATGAATGGTTGTGTGAGGAACCCGAAGGCAAGTCGCAGGATGTGTGGGTCATTCATTGATTGACAAGTTCTTTGGTGGTTGCAGCTGTATTACACAACGGCATCTTTTGTCAGCACAAGTAATGCTTTCAACAGGTAGCGTCCACCGTTGTTTAAATTGCGGATGATTTACTGCCTGTAATCTCGTTTGTGTGGCAAATGGATGAAGTAAATCGCTGGAAGTGTCCTGCCGGAAACACCAAGTGACGGTCACAATTGCATTCCCCAACAAAGACCTGCAGCCAGCAAACACTGAGTGTCGGAACCACATTGATTTGGTAATCAGAGGAAAACGGCATGTGCACCAGGTCTGATGATCAAAATGATTCTTCTGCAAGTGTACTTGTTGTCAAGGCCCCACAGTACCAACCCGCCTATAGAGATGCTGCAGCGGCCCTTTAAACCGCTGTACCGTATTGCACCATGTACTCCCGATTGAATGAGTTGCCGGGGAAAACATACTTCCAACCTTTTTGGGCACCTCTTTATCCCCAACCTGTTTGACCATTTTGCCGCGAAAACATTTTTCGTGACCCTTTCGGCACCAAAATTTGCAATAAGGCGCACTCCCTCCATCGGGCTGCTGGACAAATAAGTCAGGGATGCCTAAACGCTGTGCGACTTGCACGAACGGCGGCGTTGTGCCCCGAGCAACAAAAGACAACCAGCCACACCGGGATATACAATCCGACCCTGTGGTACAGGGTCTGAGGCGCCCGGCATCGGCCACTTTTGCCTGCACGCGGCATCGTGAAGCATATTCCAAAACGAACCACGGCAGAGCAAAACAGGACGTCGATACGGGACCTTGACACAAAGAGTTTCGGGTTGTTGTGTGCGCGCACCGTGCAATGTTTTTGTATGACCCCTGGACCCAAAATGTTGTTTCCTGCGCCGTCTTAGATTTGGGCAGTTTTCCAAGGGTTCTGTCCAGGGGGTAATTTCCGGGAGCCCAACCAAAAGGGTCCGAACCGTCCGCACACTGTGCGACATCGCCCTCCATGGCTGCTACGATGTTGTGAGTCGTGGTGCGGAATCGCATTCGATGGGGGCTGGACTGAGGTAAATGCAACGTGGTGCAGAGAAGGCTCATGGCAAACATGTCGCTGCAGCTGCAGACCTGTGAGACACCACGAGGGCTTCTTTGTGTCCTCCTCCTGCCTCGTGTAGCTTGGACAAGGGCGTCCCTTGACCACAAGAAGAACGAAAAATTGTTCTCGCGGAATGGCTGCAGATTGAAATGCAGATTCTCAGAACGATTTAGGATAATGTGCTGTTGTGCCCTCGTTCATCACCAGATTGGGCGACAGAAATGGGTGACAGTGCAGGCTGCCACACAACAGCCACCCTTGGTGAGTGCTCGAGCTCTGGAACTGGCGGCCTCCAAGGGCATTCAGATTGCAATTTTCTTGTCTGGACATAAACCGGCGGCCAATTGGGAGAAACGGTGTGCCGGATGTTCCGATCTGGGTGTGTCTTGGCTTGAGCTCTGTTGTGATGCAGATCAATACCATGGATGGCAGTACCCCCGCGTTCACTCCCGCACTTGGGCACACTGCAATTCCAGCTTCTGTGCCTGCACATCCAACTGCAAAGACCTCACATTCATCGCTGAACATAAGAAAGAGGAGCAACACTTGGAGGGTCCTGTGCTTGAACTGTTGCTGTTATGCTGTGTGGTCCTCTCAGGTCCTCTCCACTGCACCCCCTTCGCCAAACATGGCACGAGGAGAGGCCTGTGCTTTTGCTTTTGTTGTGGTTTCTGTAGCCAGTCCAGAATGGTTGTTTCTATGGTAGGTGGCAAATGCTGTGAAGTAAAGCACTCCACTTTTCTTACAGGATCATGCGCGTATGCCTCAAAGGCCATGGCCTTCTGCAAAAAACCTTGCACGACGTAAAGTGCCTCGAATTACTGCTTGTGAATCGTACTTTCCTGTTGTTGTTCACGCTTCCTGACGGTCTGCCCACACAGATGGTCATGTGGTCCATGGTGTTGCCATGAAGTCGCTTTGTCCCTTAGGGACTGGACTCGGGCTTTAACCGGCAGGCGCAACAATAAACGGTTGGTGGCTCCCACTGTCCAAATCATCGGACGTTCCCCACTGTTATGGCTGCCCAAATGTGATGTCCTGAACGTGCACCGCCGGGTCTGAGTGAGCACGCGCCTGCCACTATTATGCGTCGTTCTGCTCGTGGGGATGATTTTGTGTCAAGGAATAGGAAGCCCAAAGCCATTCCAAAACCTGAAGCTAAGCCTGCTCCAAGCCTGCCCCCAAAGGGCAAGCATGTGAAATTGTTCAAGATGAGGCGCAAGGTTGGAAAGGGCTTCTATTCCACAGCTCCTGATGCCCTGATGGGCATGGGCAGTGAGGACCTGCAGAACTTGCTGAAAAATGCTGCACATTGTGTTCTAGTGCCCTGTAACAATAGTGCTTAGGGTGAGGTATGGGCAGGTTTTCGGTCACCAGGACCCGGTGTGACCGTCGTTCTCCTGACTTTCCTGGTGCTTGCGTGGGGGGGGGGGGGGTATGAGCCCGGAGAAGGCTCATAAGACTGCGGGGCCCCACGCTGGAGGAGGCGCAGCATGGCCCCGGGGCGCTGGCCCACTGCCATTGTTCCACCCCCTTCCCGCCACGCGCTGTTGCGCATCTTTTATGGTTTGCATTCCTTTGTACCTGCGTAGCCCCCAACCGTGTGTGCCCACCGAAGCCAACTCCTGCGCCCCGCCCTCAGATCGGCATCCTGGTCGTCCTGGCGCTGTATTTAAGCGAGCAGCCCCCTTCCAACCACTGGTCGCGCCTGCGGCAAAAGTCACAGCTGGTCAGCGCCGTCCTCATTTGGCTCATTTGTGTAGCCACCCTCATCGACATCGTCCACGGCGTCAATTATGTGCAGCAGGGCCGGCGGATGAGATCCGCGAGGGGCGAGTTCATACAGATGAAGAAGGAGAGCATTGGCAGGACCGAGCACATGCGCACGCCCCCGTTCTGCCTCGCCATCGTCGGGTTTTATCTGCCGGGGCTCGTGGTGCAACTCCTCGTTTTGGTGTTGTTTTTGTTCTGCAGCGTTGCACAGGTGCGGGTCTGGGTGGACGACGACTACTCCATGTACAAAGTTGTCGTGGGGGGCCTCGCGCTGCAGGTCATCAACGAACTGGACAATGACGTGGTCCAACATGTCTTCTGCGAACTGGACCGCCAGCTCGACGAATGGGACCGTCTCCGAAGGGGCTTCCAAAGGAGCGACGACGTGGATGATGTCCATTGAGCATAGGGCACTGCGCACATCAACCCGAAGCGCTTTGAAGTCTTCGACGTTGCTTCAACAGTCTAACAAGACGCATCCGCACAGACGAACGCACGGCACACTGCGGCAGCAATAGAGTCCTCTTCAGGGGCTGAGTATGGAAACTCAAAAGAATCGCTATTTGTTCGAAATCATACCCCAACAGCGCACCCCAGGGGTTTTCAGGATCGGACACTCTCAGGCAGTGCATTGCACCCTGAAATGTTGTACATATAGTTGCTGTCCTTGAATGGTGCAATCGAAGTGAAAAACGGCTCCAATGGTGGGCACTCAGGTCTGCTCTTCAGGAACCTGTTTTTTGTGTTATGTTCAGGGCGGCCCGCCAGGCTGCCGGTTTGACTGCCAACTGCTCTGAGTGACCAGCCAACCGCTGTTCTTTGGCCGAGGCTCAGTACTGCCCTTCTTCCATTTGCTCCCTCCAACCTCCTTCCTTTGCACCAAATGAACAGCATTTGTGCTTTTGACAAGTGCAGCCTGCCGCAAGTGAAGGGAGGTAAACTCTTAGGGGGAGTGTCAGTGCACTGGGTGCACGCTGGGCATCTTTTTGGGCCCATCCCCTGCCCATGACCATTTTTGACTCCCTCCCTGCTTTGCCTCACCCGTATCCACACCAAACAATCCACAAATTGAGTGGCCCCTTGAGTTGGGAATATGGAATCATAATCCACAAATTTCTGTGACCTGGGGATATGCTATGGACCATGGGACCATGTCCCACCTCATGTTTAGACTGATAACAGCAACTCGGCCGCCACGCAAGATGGGAGAGGATGAGGCAGAGGTGTGTGCTTTGTGCACAGGAGAGCCAAAGGACTGTTTCCGCCTCCATTTCATCTCGAACTCCTGCTTCTCTTCCACCAATTCCATCTCAAGTTTCATCCCGGATCCCACTTGCATTTCCGCCTCCCAGTTCCACTTCGAATTCTACCTCCAAATCCACCTTCGAATGCACCTCCAGTTCCATATTGAATGCGACCTCCCATTCCACCAATGCAAGCGAGGTGGAATTGGAGCTGAAATTGGAGGCGTGTTTTTTTGTGGAATCGAAATTGGATGATAAAGGGTTCCCAGGGCAACCTACTTCTCCCTGCAACACACCCAACATTGCTGCAAATGATCAGCTTTTGCCCAAACATCAAGTTCGGAGTGAAAGCATTCAGTTGCGATATCTTCCAGCGCTCCTACTCCACCCTCTATGCCATCTCTTCCACCTTCAATGCGGCTTGCAAGAGCACGGGGAAAGCGGCCTTACACCGGGCCACACTTGTGGGAATAATACTGTTTGTCAGGCACATGAGAAATGACATGCATTGACATTGAATTCAAGTATTTTGCTTCATACAGCGTGCTTTGGTTAGGGAAGGTTTGCGGTCCACTCTGGTCTACTTAGGGGGCTTCTCTAGGGGAGCGTGAAACTGGGGTTAAAGCCGGCATAGGTAATAAAAAGGTAGTGCGCCGGGGGCGTAGGGGAAAACTCCCCCTTAAAACCACATGGCATTGGGTATGGGGTTACAGAGTGGGACAGTTGTACTACTACTGGACACCTCCGCCAAGAAAAAAGAGAAACTGGGCCAAGGGAAAGGTGCAAGCACAGCACAAGCACCTTGAGCCCCCAGGACCAGTCACAAGACAGATACCTTCGAGACACTTATTGTACAGAACCCAACAAATGCCAGCGTCAGGGCCATTTTGTAGGAAGCATGATTTGTCCGTGAGAGGGGGGAAGGGTGAGTTGATGGAGCATGTCAAGGTTCACTTTCAAGGGTTTTACTAGCGATAGGCAGTTTATTATTTATTATTACTCAGAACGTTTGGGTGGTCAAACTATGCGTCATTCTATTTGATGAAAAAAATTGCTTCCGTTCATCTTGAATTGTGCAAGGTGTAGGGTTGGGATGCAATCATGAAACACATGTGGGGGTAGCAACAGATGTTTGAATGATGGAACACATATGGGGCTAGGAACCAATGATTGACCAGTTGGGAACCCATGGGTGAAGGCATGAAGGGCGAGGAACCAATGGTCAAACACATGTGGTACCCATGGGCCTTTTTGGGAAAATGTGTAACGGATGTGTGACCTTGTTCTTTCGCTCTTAAGGACCGCCTTGCTTCCAAGTTGAAAAATTTAAAGGCCCTTGGAAGGATTCGTTCCTAGCACACCCCTTTTTTGGCCACGCCAACCAAGACGAAACCATTTGTTTTTGCACAAAAACAAGCACTTTTGTGACAATTGACAATTTCTTGTCAGTTGCATCTCAGTGCATCACTTGACCACATCTCGAAGCTTTGTGCGCCATGATTGTTTGCACATGGCCCGGAACAATTGTGCACATGGAGTTCGCTGCATGTCAGCCGCCGCTACGACATGGAATTTGGAACGAGAGCAATACTGTTTGGTTGAACCCCCACACATGTCAATTGGCCATCCTTTTGAAAGTCATCAACCCTCTACCAAAGACCCCCATGCTTGGGGCAGTGGCATGGAGGAGGGGTGGCAAGAAGGCCCCCGCTTCCATCATACTCTGCTTCCCCCCCTCCAACAAACATGCCACTTATTGACCACTCTAGTCCCATCTATAAGCACAACCGATTTGTGCAGTGGCAGCAGCCGGACTCTGCAATCTCGAGGCTGCATGACATGTATTTGTGCGTAAAACTAGTGGCTAGACCACAAACAAGTGCTAACCCAAAGCATCATGACCCCAAGTAGGTTTTGGAGGGCATGGTCTCAATGAATAGGAAGTTGAGTGGGGGACTGTGGTCAGGTGTTGGTGCATTTTGCTTGTGCAAGAGCACATGTGTGCGTGTGTGTGTGTAGTGCCTAAGTGGAGCCAAGGTAACCGAGGGTGACCTGTGGTAAAGGGAACGTGGTGAGTCTAGCCAGAAGAATGACCTTGGTTGCAATAGCGGGTGCAAGAGAGCTGACCCTACCGAACATTGAGGCTCGGAAACATTCTATAGTGCGGGTGATGAACTCAAGACAACATTTGGCACCATTGCAGCAAGGTCCATTGAGATGGGAGACTTCAAAAGGAACATTCTGGTTGAACTTGAGTGATTGAGTAAATGTTTCATGGCCCCCTTAGAGGCTATTGTGGCACGCGGGGTAGGACACCTTCTAGGGAGTGGGGATGCCACATTGCGGAGGTCAGCTGTGAGCACACCAAGTGGTTGGGGGATGTGGAAAGCAGCTATTTGGGGATGGATGGATATGTACATGTCAGTATGTATCCATCTGTGGAAAGCAAGTCCAGGTCCCCAAGGGGTATCCAAAGGACACATAGGATCGGTTGGAGTACAACCAAATGTTTATCAATGACGTGAACAAGGACATCAAAAAGAATCCCTATGAGGCTTGTGCGCGGAACATGAATCCGCGTGCAAAGCCTAAGTGCATAAGAAGTGAGTACATGAAAAAAAGTGCACGCGAAGTACATCAAAAATACCAGAAGTTTTTGTCACTTTTTTCCCCCATATGTGGCCTACACCAAAACAAAACCAAAAGTGCACGCACTTACGCCAAAAAAAAAAGCATGCAACTTACGTGTTTTTCTGCATGTGACCGACGCTTTCCTCTGACAAAAGAGCCCCCATTGAGCATGCCAGAGAATGGGTGGGCAGGAGACATCGTGGTGTTCGTATGTGTGCACATGCTCTAGTGCAGTGGACAGTGGCCTATTCAGGTCCTGGACACTAGTGCGAAAGGATGGTCAGGGAGTTATCCAGTTAGGGCTGGAGTGCCTACCCCACTGCTCTAGTGCAGTGGGGTTCCCCAAGGCATGACACATCACAGAGGCGTACATGCTTGGGTCTATTGCCCCCAGAGGTCCCCACTTGGCACACACTGGGCAGGGCATCGCTATGGGTGCAACCCAGTATGGGGTCTGTAGTGAAACCTAGTAAAAAATTTTTTTTTTAAAAAGTTTTTTTTTTACTAGGTAACAGTTTACTAGGTAACACGTTTTTTTACTAGGTATTGGGAACCTAGTAAAAAAAAAAACTTTTTTTTTTACTAGGTTTCAAAACCTAGTAAAAAAAAAGTTTTTGTTTTTACTAGGTTTCAGAACTTCTGATTTTGCCCCCCGCTCTGCAGCGGTGGGGCTCCCCGATACGGCAGGGGTGAGGTAGCCACTTTGCCCACTTGTGGGCCACTTCTGATTTTGCCCCCCGCTCTGCAGCGGTGGGGATCCCCGATACGGCAGGGGTGAGGTAGCCACTTTGCCCACTTGTGGGCCACTTCTGATTTTGCCCCCCGCTCTGCAGCGGTGGGGCTCCCCGATACGGCAGGGGTGAGGTAGCCAATTTGCCCACTTGTGGGCCACTTCTGATTTTGCCCCCCGCTCTGCAGCGGTGGGGACCTCATGTGCACCTCATATATGTATATATATATTTATCATATAAAAGCTCCTTCTTTTCTTGAGCCTCATTTTATTTTTGCTGACCTTGCAATACACGGTTTGGCCCGGGTGGGGCGCCACTTACACAAGTGGCCTGGAATAGACCAGGGGGCACCATGCCCTTAAACATAAATACCACCTACCGTTGACCCCCCCCCCCCATAAACTTGGTTTTTTTTGTTCAAATTCAAGTCCAAATTTGTCACTACCTAGTAACCTAGTAAGGGAAAATTTTTTAAATTTTTTGCTTTTTTTACCTAGTAAAAAAAAAAATTTTTTAAATTTTTTTTAAAATTTTTGCTTTTTTTACCTAGTAAAAAAATTTTTTTTTAAAAAAAATTTTTTTTTACTAGGTTTTGCTACATTTTACTAGGTTTTGCTACATTTTACTAGGTTTTGCTACGTGCATACTAGGTTTCACCAAATGCCCCCCAGTATGCCCATTCATGGTAGGGTCGTGCTGCATTGCTGGCCCATA
Organism: Eutreptiella sp. 'Long Island Sound 2002'; assembly: GCA_964036045.1. Lineage (NCBI taxonomy): Eukaryota > Euglenozoa > Euglenophyceae > Eutreptiales > Eutreptiaceae > Eutreptiella > Eutreptiella sp. 'Long Island Sound 2002'. The sequence goes on from OZ038378.1 coordinate 172,483,674, forward strand.
CAACCAAACAAGGGGTCTTGACCAACCCATGTGGGGAGTTACTGTTGGTGCTATTTGCAGGGGGCTGAGCCCCAGCACCTAATGACACACTATTTGCCACCACACCTTATCACCACACAGTGAGACACAAGGGTGTGTGTGCATTCATGCGGTGAGTGGGGTAAGGCACACGTACATCGCTAAGATAACATATCAACAGGCACATTGCAAGGTGCACAGGTATGTACCCCTAGTGACCTTGCTAGTTGCCCTCAACGAGGAAGCCCATGAGATGTTGCGCCACAGCCTCCAGTTCCATGGTCTAATGGTGAGGTCAGATTTTCACTCTACCTTCCCCCCCCCCGTGTCCATCCCCCCCCCTTGTCCATCCCCCCCCCCCCCAGGGGGGGAACCGTCACTTGGCCCATGAACAATAAGAAATCAATAGGAAATCACAGGCGCCGAAGGTGCTGAAGAAAATTTTTAACTGGGTTATACTAGAATTGGCTGGTCGGGAGTGGTGTACGGTCCCCCCCCCCCCCCCAGGGGGGGAACCGTCGTCCCTTGGGGGGGGATGGACATGGGGGGGGGAAGGTATGTTGTGGTGTCTGCGCCAAAGTGTGACTCAATGATGCAAACAATGGGAACAATGAATTCTACACAGCTGACAGACAGTGCTTGTCCCCCCCCCCCCCCCGGTCTAATAATGTCTTTCAATTAGGTCACACACACACACCCTGTCTAAGCTACGGTTTATCCTGCAGCATGGCACGTAGTTTGGGTAATTAATCATCTCAGAACAGGGAACATGTAGTGGTGCATACACAGAGGCAATTTTTTTTTACACAGCCTACATTCGCCCCCTCCAATGTTTGTCCCCTCCAGTGGCAGTAATGTGCCAACACTACCATTACAATTCCCTAGCATCCCTTGACCATGTGCCATTTATTTCAGAATGATATCGTATATTCTCCCATTTGGGCCTTTTCTCTTCACAAACGGTGCACTTGTTGCCCGTCTCCGCTTTGGAGTCCCCAGGATGGCACAATTCATGCAGCAATTTGCGTTCTCTCTGGTGAGGTCTCTGTGGTCGACTTCGGTGAGAAGTGAAAGCATGCTTTGCATGTGCTGTATTGCACTGACAAATATAATCAGTGCCTACAGACCGTGTCATGTGAGCCACACTCCTCTGGAGAGTTTGCAGCATGCACTACAAAATGTCCTGCACCTGTTCTGATCCCGGCGGTTGTGATCCAGGAGGCAGTGGGATGAGATAGGCCACCCAGAAATGCGGGTGGACAAAGCTGCGTGATACATTTTCACTCGGTGGATGATCACAACTTTTCTTATTTGCACACTATGCTCTCAGTGCACGTTGCCCTTCGCTCCTTCAAGCGTCTCCCATCTTTTATTCGCATTCTCCCTGGCTCATGTGATTTGCAATCGTTGCTCTTCGGCTGCGCAACGCCTTTGAGCGCCTGGATGCGACATCAGTGTCGGAAGCTGAACCCAGAGCATCGGAATGCCCACTTGAACACCATCAACGCAACCAGCAGCACCTGGCCCTTACCGTGTGCTAATGTAGCAGCGGTCTGATTGTTTTGGCTGTGCCATGCCTGGGCGGACATCGCCCATCCTGCTACTCGCTTTGCATTTGATACAACTCGCACAGAGCGTGAAGGGCTGTCACTTCGAACCAGACGCACCGCAGCTTGTCTGCTTGGAATTAGATCCTGGTGGATGCATCGCGCTGGCTTACCGCCATCGCGGGTCATCCTGCACGCATGTTTGCAACGAAAATGGAATGTCTTGCGTTGAGGCGTGGGATCCGGAACGTGACGGCTGTGTCAAGAAAGAACAGTGGGGCTGTGACCAGCTCGCCTCTGCAATGCTGTGCCACTGCCAGCCATCTGCAACACAGCAGAACCCGTTGGCCCTCGGCCTCATCATTGGCCTGTCCATTCTGATCGTCGTGCTCGGTTGCATTTTGTGGTTCCTGTGGAGTTGTTATCGCCGCCGTAGGGCTCTGGACCGGGTCAAGTGTGACGCACTCAACGCTCATGACCCAGTGCCAAATCCTGCGGAGGATCTTCTGGGCCTGCCCGTTGGCCTCGAGATCAGCAACAGCTCCCCGCCCCCACCCCCCGGTCTCGCTGTGGGTGGAAACCCGGACCTTGCGGAGATGCGGGTGCAGCATGCCCCATCCCACACCCCCGTCCCAGCCTCGCTACCCGTCATACCCGCAGCGCTGGGAGTCCCCGAGCCTTGTTTTCTATCCCCCGCCGTTCCCCCGGCGGTGGAGCACCGTGACAGTCCCGCCCGGGCGCCCCCCAGCCCGCCGTACCTCCTCGGACCCCCGGCCTCTGCCGGCGCGCCAGCCATTCCCTGTCTGCCCTCCCCCGCCGAACCACTTCGCGGTCACAGGGCCTCAAAGTGGATGGAAATCGAGTCCGAGCTCCAGCAGCTCCGCCAGAACAGCCGCGTCCGGAACCCGTTTCATCGCGTCGCGTCCCCGCGCACGGCCGCGCGGCCCTCCCCCGCCGCACCGTCGCGTCCCACCCCCGGCCCCACGTCACTCACCGACGGGCTTGCGTGCCGGCCGTTGCTCGTGGGCGGTCGCCCGCCGTCGCCAACCGATTCGGGACGGTGCCGCTTTGTAAGGCGCTCGCGGTCCGCCGGCCAGACCCGGCGACCCCCGCACGCCCACCGCGACGTGGATCTGCAGCTCGCCACGCTGCGCGCGCGGCATCCCCTGCGTAGCCACTCCTGCCCGCCGCCGGCACGCAGCCTGTCTTCCACTCCCATCGACGACAGGGCCCCACACCGGCCCCTTCGACCCCCTGCCCCCCCGCTTCACTCTGCGATGGCCCGGATGGGGCTGCTGAAGTGGCTGCAGGACCGCCCGGGCGCCGACACTCCTGGCAGCCGCCTTCCGCCCCCGTCCGGCCGCCTGTCGCGGCGGGAGGCCCGCAGTCGTGGCGGGGCCCGCACCCTCCACCGCCGGTCCTGTAGTCCCAGGGCCGGACCACCTGCGCACCGGGACGGCCAGAGGACCCCATGACCTCCCTTTCCGTCGCGCCTGTAGTCTGGGGAGCGGGTTCGGGTGCGCCTTCCCGTCCCACAGCCCCGAGGCCCTCCCCGAGCGCCGCCCGTCGTGCGCCGCTGCCCGGCCCTGCCCTTGAGAGCCCTTTTGCGGGCCAGCGCGGCCGCGGGAGTCCGGACGCCGCCCCAAACGCCGCGTTTGCACGTGTACTCCCAACGCCCACTTGCGGTCGGCGCGGCCGCGAGCGCTGCACGCCCCGGCAGGACCTCAACGGGGGGCCGTCGCGCTCCGCGAAGTTTCTTGGCTGACCGCATCGCCGGTGCAGACGGAAGTCAGGGCGTAGTATGGCTCGTCCAGAGCACAGGGCGTAGGGACCCAAACGACGGCTCTCTCTGCGGGCGATGGCAGGCCAGCGGTGGACCAGCGGTGGCCGGCCGCACGGTGCACCGCCGACAGCGGACCGGCAGAGTTAACCGTCAATCGCCTGTGGTCACTACCTCCGGCTCGTGACAGCCAAACGCTGTCATATGTACCGGTCGCCATCTTCCTAATCACACCTCATCACACGCACAGCCCTGGGGAGTTGCCCCATGGGTACCCGCGGGCAGCAGCCCCCATGTCTGCAGGTGCCCTCGCTACCGCGTTGGTTTCACCCCGTGCCACCTCAACCGTCACCACTGCTCACGTCAGGCCTATCCGGTGTCAATTCTGTGTTCTCACTGTGAGCAACGAAGTTGCATCGGGGCAGGATGTGATGGTGCATGGCATGTGCAGTGCATCTTTTTGGAATGGCCCAGAACGCTGATGACTGTGGATAACTTGGGGATAGAGGACCCTGGGAATCAAACCCAACTTGTGATGAGGTAACCAGCGGGGAACCCGCTGGACCCAGTCGTCTACGACCCACTACCCTCTCTTTTGAAATTCGATGTGGCGACGACGAAAGCCCACAAGACGAGGGGCCCGAAGGCGCTGGACAGTTTTGGGGGCTTAATTGAAGGGATGCTATGCACCCGAATCCCCTAACCCCCCGCCCCTTCCCCCAAGTTTTGTTGCCCTGACATCTGCATCTCAAAATGATCTGAGATACGTATGTTGTGACCCCTTCTCCCCTTCTTTCGATAGTTGGTGGGTGGGTCGCAGTGGAGCCGATCCGGATGGGGCCCCAGGGCGGCACATCCCATGGAGGCGATCTGCAGGGGACTGGGACCCCCCCCCATTACTGTTTTGTGATGATCTTTTGTGATGGACTGTTCGGAAGCAACACGATGTCATGCTCTTGCCCTTGTTCAGAGAAGCCCTCGCACACCGATTTCCCATTTATGTTGCGAAACCCGCTGCAAGATGAATCCTCGTTGCTATATCTCTTCTCATACCCCCCTTACCAATGACTATGCCGTGCCATGGTGGTGACAATGGCTGAGCATTGTCGAACCTCATGGCTCCAACACTGGATATTGTCGCAGTGTTTCGGTGACCTGCAGCTATCAGGGGTGTGTGTGGGAGAGGTCGTCCGTCTTACCCGCCCTGTCATTCTTGTCCTTCAGCATGAACCAGGTGTGAATCCCTTTCAGAATCCCCTGGGGACCCTTTGTGCGTTATTGCCAGTTGATTTCGGTGATTTGTGGTCTGTTTTCATGTGGCTCGAGCTGGAGTTGGACGTTGATAGAAAGTAACCTTTTGCCAGTGCAGAGGGGGCATCATCTAAAACCTGTCAGCGAACTGCAAAATACTGCGCAGGTGCAGTTTGAATTTAAAAATTGGCTCAGTCTATGTCAGCCCCCATGTTAGTATCCATTCCCCCCATGCCCCTTGCAACGTGCTCCGACTTGCATGAGAGGAGCCGCAAAGACATGGAAGTTGTCTTCAAGGCAAACCATAGATGTCCTCTATCCTTCAAACGTGTTGCTCATTAATCCGTTTTGACTCCGGCGGCATCCCAAGGGCAAGGTTAGGGCGACTCCCTTTCTCCAAGAACGTATCTGAGCTGATTATTTACTGACTTTCCAGCGCGCCATTCACCTGGTCATGGCTTGTTTTGTATGTGCTTTTGGTGATACGCATCATCGCCGTATTGCTGAGCATTCGAACGTTCGGACATTCGACCTCACTCCTTTTCGCCTGTGTTCCCACAATCCACGAGCAATTTCTGTGATTTGCCATCCCTGTTACTTGACTTTGGCACAGATTTTCCTCCTGCATTTCTGCGTCAAATTGTCCTGTTGGATGCTTTCGTTTGCTTGGAGTAGTGCTGATAGCCATCTCGGACAGAGGGTCCGCTGTGTGAGGGGCCCTGTTTGTGTATCGTGGACGTTGTGTAATTTTTTGTTGCGGTAAACGCGAGTACCTTCCCCCCCCGTGTCCATCCCCCCCCCCCCCCGGGGGGGGGGACCGTCACCGGCTGGTTCCAAAAAAAAACGCAACAGTGTCATATTGCACAGGATTGCATAATTATGAGAGCTCGTTGTTAGAGCTTATGCGTACCTCCTTTGTGCTAACCCATTGCACTCCTCAGACCTCTCAAAATGTTCCCTGAAGGCACTATTGTGCGCTGTGTTCGTTCCACAAAGGAGCTTGTGCTGGCTGTTGTGCAAGGCCCTTCTCCTCATGGTGATCAGTACAGAACCAACACGTACAAACGCGGTGCCACAGAACTTGTGCATGACCGCGCTTCCCTGAAACGTTTGACAGCCGTGTGGGCCACCTCACCACCCCCACATCCCGCAGAGACACCTGTGCCACCGGCAAAGGGGTTGCCCCCCAAAGGTGTACAACAGTTGCAGTCCACTCTGCATGCCTTCTTTCAGCCACGCGTTCAGCTCCCTGAGGACATTGAGGACACCGACTCTATCCCATTGGCAGGCAACTCGCCCCCACGAGATCGACCCCCTTTCCCCACACCAGCAACAGAGGCTGTGGTTGTGGACTGCCAAAAGAGGCCTTCAAAGCGCCGACCGAAGGCGCTTCGATTGGCGAACCCACTGCGCAAGCACACCAACACGCCAAAAATTAGAGTACCTGGCATATGCTGATCAACATGGTGACAAACAAGCTGCCAAGGACTTGGGCGTCGCGCCAAAGTTGTTCCGCGATTGGAGAGCAATCAAACATGTGCTAGAGGCACAAGAAAAGTGCGAGAAGCTTGGCAAACTAACGCAACACCCAAGGCCAACACCCAAGCCAATACACTGGGCGTGGCACGCCTCCATCGCCAGACATGGGACTTCTGGAGACCACGATGGATCAAGTCCCTCCCTTACCTCATCTTCTTGCATGCGCTGCTATGGAGCAGCCGGGTCACTTCTATGTGTTCACCGATGCCTGTGGTTCAACTACCATCATGGTGCTACCTTGGGCGTCGTAGCGGCACGCCACGACGCTTGCGGCCCAAGCTATAACGTCGGCACAGGTGGCACTACTCTAACCTGCCGGGCTGGTACGTCCTGTTACTGACACTCACCCATGTGGGACTGCCCATGTGGACACCGCCACACGTGCAAGACACCTACACACAGCTACACACTTCACCCTTACACCAAACACTCGCGCGCACCCGATTGCCGGGCCTGATCCTATGGGATCTAGCACAACGGCTAATACGTCGACGTCCACCCCAATCCAGGGCCCAGCCCCCCACCCCGGCCAGACCTATCCTTCCTGACACTCAATGTCGGAGGACCCTTCCTTTCACGGCGCCGCTGGGGGCACCTCCTGGCGGAGATTATCGCCGAACAGCCCGCAGTTATTGCCCTACAGGAGTTTCGATTCCGTAGTGGATCTCACCATGCAGCTTGGACGGCTGCTATGGATGATGACTACCTCCCCATCACCTATGGGGACGAGAACCCGGACACACAATTCCTCGTCCACAACTCCATATTCAGATATGTATCCAAGCTGCCCTCCATGGGGAGCCAGGCCCGTGCCATCAAGCTCGCTCTCCCTGGCCACACACCGTACGTCATCGCCAACATCCACGGACCATTTTCGCGGGACCAACGTGAAAAGTTGGACGCATGGCTTGCACAATTGCCAGACCTGGGCATCCTTATTGGCGACTTCAACGACCATGTGTGGGGGCGTCCTTCCCAACCAACTAGGTACTGGCACCCGCTCCTCGAATCCGGAGCCTTGCTGGACCCGATTTTGGCACATGCGCCAAACACCAACCCTCAAAATCTCTCCACACATTGCCGGGGCCGCCGCTTGGACGCAGTCCTGTTTTCTCCCACGGCATGGGACATTCACCCCCCCATCTCTGCGGACACCATCGACTTTCCCCATGCGGGTGACCACAAAGCAGTCAGGGTCACAGTAATGAACCCATTGGGACCGCGGCCAGCGCCGCCACCGGTCATGGGCAATGTGTCGCACTGGCCCTCCTCGTTATTCCGCAAGTTTTCGCGCCACATGTCCCAATGGTCCAAAGCGCACTCCACGCACCAAGATCACATCATGCACCCGCTAGACAGGGCGGACACCATCATTGCCGCAGCGTCCAGCTTTGTACACGCACACCCCCGCCCACAGCCAGTTCAAGACGTGGTCGAACAACAGCTGGCTGACGAGTTGCACCGCAACCCTACCTCCAAGAGGGCCCAGCAAGCTTGGGCGCACCACAGGGCGACCAATAATATGAAACGGGCCCAACGACACCTGCGGCGCTTCCGAAAATGCGCGGTACGCAGCCGCTCTACTTTCTTCAATGCCATAAAGTGGTGGCTGATCACCCCCTTCCGCACGACTACCCCACAACCCGACACGACCTCGGCCGCCGAACACCTTCCGCACTTCGCAGGGGACCCACCATGGAGACCGGAAGAGGCCAAGGCTCTTCTTTCACAAGTCTTAAAGCCAGGACGACCAGTGAGCCCCGATCCTCCCTCCTGGCAATCTTTCACAAAAGCGCTACGCCAACCCAAGAACAAGGCGGCAGGCATGGACCACGTGGCACCCCACCTGTACTAGTGGTTACCTAGGGAACTACAGTGGGACCTATACATGGCAGTGCGCCATGTGTGGGAAAGCGGCGATGTGCCGCACCACTGGCTGCAGGCCAGAATAGCCATGATCTACAAGTCTGGCCCCCCTGAGGCGGCCCGCAGTTACCGGCCCATTAGCGTAGCCACGGGGATGTACTCCATTCTAGCCCGGCTCATATTGGACACCCTGCGAGGGCCCATCGACGCGGCGCTCTCCGACCCCCAAGCAGGATGTAGACGAGGCTATACCACATCACAACAAGCCCTCCGCATGTCGATGCTTTTACACCAATACGGGGACGGTGCGCTGGTATGCCTCCTGGACATCGCAAAAGCCTACCCCAGCATGCCCCATGAGTGCCTCACCTACGGACTCCAGTTGATTGGAACCCCAGCCCGCATCTACAACATGGTGGCTAGCATCTACGCGCACAGCACGGGGGTGTACGGAGACGTCCGTTTTCCGTTGCGTCGTGGCATCAAGGAGGGGTGCCCCCTGTCCCCAGCCCTTTTTGTTCTAGTATATGAGGCCTTCCACCAGACTCTCACTAGGGAATTTCCCAACAGCACCATACTGGCCTATGTCGACGACATCGCCATCATCTCCCCGAGCCAACGGGAGATGCAGCACGTCCTGGAGCGCGGCAGTCAATTGTCTGCCATACTGGGCCTCAAGACGAACCCTTCAAAGACACAGGTGTACCGTTGGGCCCCACCCTCCCGCCGTCAGGGTGTGGCACGACGAGAGTCCCCGACCAGGGACACCATCACGTGGGGCGATGCGCGATTGCCGCTGCAACCCCCTATCTTCCACTACCTCGGTCACCTCCTGGCACATCCGACCTGGGAACAAAAGGCACGTGATGACTTCGTGGGGACGGCCGCAGCTAATCTGGCGCGATACCAATACCTGCCACTGAACGCTTTCGAGCGGGTGCAGCTGCTGAACACCATCTTGATCCCACGGTGGACGTACCGCACCTTGTTTCTCCCCAACGACTCAATGTTCAAAGCCATGGACTCCATGTGCTTGCGGTTTGTGCTTATGGCGGAGGGCATGGAACTCAATAAGGTCGACGTTCACAAATCATACAACGTCCTCCATGTCACTTCTCCTCACCGACTGGGCGGAATGGGGTTGCACCAACTGTTCTGGGCCCACAGGGCACGCTTCACCACAATGGTACAGAACACGTTACGTTCACGTCCGGGATCCATTGGCTGCAACCTGAGCAAAGAATTGCCCTACCAAGCGCGGCCTATTCGCAACTACTTGGCTATACTCACCCAGCTAGGTGCTCGCACTGCACTCCACATAGCACTTCCGCCGCGGCCGGCCGGGGGACCCAACCTCATCGACAGTGAAAGCTCCGATGACGGCGTCCTCTTGTCTGCCCGCAAGGAGCAGGTGGGGGATGCCCTCCACACGCGCCACTACATTGCTCCACACCGGTACCACGAAGACCCCTCGGCAGGCACGGTACCTGCGGGATACCACCCTGTCAACATCGCGGGCATTCCGTGCTACTCAAACAAGCAACCGCCAACCGGAACGTCCCTATACTCCGATGGCAGCCTTCAAACAGTTCAGACTGCGGGCTCGGAATACCAAGCGGCGGGCGCAGCAGTAACAAAAGGGCCTCTTCGCATCCTCGCCCGGGTGGCGGGCCCACAGCAGTCCTACAGGGCTGAAATGTACGGAGCAGCCATCGGCGCGGCCATTGCATCTGACGGTGACACTCAATACATCGACAACATGGCCGTCACAAAATGCGCACACCGCCGACCCACGCACGAATGTTCTGACGCTGACATCCGCCACAAAGTGTGTGACCAAGTGCAGCACAAACGCGTCGCCGCGGAGTGGATCCCCAGCCACCGCCTTGAGACGGAGGCCCGTAACGCGCAAGAACACGAACAAATTCGACGCAATGGGGAAGTAGACCTGCTCGCCAAGATGGCCACGCGCCTACCCGTGCCGGATTACGACCCCCAGCGCCCCGAAGATATTGCAATGTGCGGCGGGCCCGCCCCCACTCCGGCGCGGAAATGGATCCTCCAACGGAGGCGTGTTGTCACTTTCGACGGTGCGCACTGGGTATCCTGGCTGCCGATGCGCGGGGACCGACGTATGCTCTGGGTTAAATGGCTTTGGGGTCAGGTACGATGGGATGGGACGGGCGCGCCGTGGGACCATACCAACCCCAAATGCCCCATATGTCCCCTCCACCACGGTACCACTGTCCACAAACAACTCATCCACTGCATGCGTTGGAAAGTCGCATTTCGCAACATGTGGCTTAGCACTTGGGGACCATGGCAAGATACGGTGACGGAATGGTGGAATAGGGCGTCAGCGGCAGACCTACACCATGTTTCCTGCCTTCGCATACCACAGTCCCTGTGGGACCACATCCCCCCAACAATGCGGGTAGACCTCAGGGAGCGTGTGGCCTGGCACCAGTACCACGCCCTACATGGCGTATGCCAACTGCGCGGCCAACTCACCATGCCCCCCCGCGACCCACAGGTGCCGCCCACGCCCTCCACGGCGGTGCCGGCATGGTACACAAAGCTGCGCTCACGAGCTGTACGACCGAACCCCACGGACTCTATCCTCCGCAATCAAGTAGGGTATACAGGGCCCCGGGAGAGAACACAGCGGCACGATGGCCGCGCCTCTCAAGAGACGTCCCACCGTAGAGCTGCGCGCACATGGGACCGGCCGCAATCGTACTACACCAGGTCATGGGCGGTAAAATATCTCGACCAGTGCCTCTGTCCCACTGCCACGGACCCAGGGGCGCAACACGTAGCTTCGGCAATGCAGTACCTGGCCCAGCCTTGGTTTCTGCATCAACGTGCCGTTCTCGGGGCCTCACTGATGGTTTCATACCGCGACATGCTAGAGGATCTGGTGCAGCAATCACGGCACTGGCACACCCTCCTGCGGCGTGCTAGAGTGTGGACCACCTCCGCAGACCAGCACTACCAGCGGCATGACCGAAGGGTCCAGCTCTTTTCGGTGATGAGCCAGTTGTGGGCATCCGAGCGCGCGGCCCACTGGGTGGAGCCCCCTCTACCTAAACGCCACTGCCGCACAAGACCCGGCATCCTGGGCCAACGCCCGCCACCAGACATGGCCCCTACAAAGCGACGAAAGCTTGTCACTCTTGAAGACCTGTGGGGAATGGCACACACGTGATGCAGCATGTTTAACCCCCTTAAATCTTACGCATTATAGGCTTGCCATATGGCGTGGCGGTTTTGCCTACCGCAACAGAGAGCCCTCTGTTATACGCATGTGAACTCTGGGTCTTTGCCATGTGCCCCGCTTTGCGGGGATCCGCTGTATCATATGCTGGAGACGCCCACTTTCCCAAGCACAGTCTTGAGTACTCTTTGAACTTCTGGAGTCAGTCAAAAAAAAAAAAAGCAAACTAACGCAACACCCAAGGGAAAAAACCCGGTACAATGCAGTGGAGATCCGGTTGCGCCACTGGATCATGGATCGCCGGGACAAGCGCATAGTGGTCACCAGGAGAATGGTCGTTGCACGCGCTAGGCTTTGGGATCGTAGACTTGGTCACCTAACTGAGGAGCAACAGAAATGGACAGTGACAGTGAAGTGGTTTGGGCAAAGTCTGCTCAGGGAACCTGGGGGTTAGGCCACACCTTTGGGGACAAGTTGTATTTTACCTGGGACATCCCGGAGGAAAAGTGGATCCCCAAAAAGCTAGAGGCACCAACAGTTGCCAAACTTGCACCCAAACCTGCACCCAAACGTGGAAAGCAGCCTGCAGCGAAGCCTGCTGTGGCCAGTTCGTCCATCCCTGTGGCTGATGGGCAGCATGTGCTACTGTTCAAGACTATGTGGGACCAGAAAAAGAAGTTTTACACTGTCCCTGTTCAGCAATAGGGGCATGCAGCAAACTGATGGACTGATGCATTGTATTGAGAATTTTGCTTGTTTGCATCATTTGCATGGCACCATTCGATCTCTGTATGTCAGTGTGTCTTTCAGAGCCTTGGGCGACGTACAGCAAGCAACTGATCGGCCATAAATTCTGCGTAGTATGCGGCGGTAATTTGTTCGTTGGTGATGGTGTCTATCCCCCCGGGGGGGGGGGGGGGTCACTTGGCAACGGTTCCCCCCGGGCTGGGGGGGGGGGGTGGGACATGGGGGGGGGAAGGTACCAAAAAGTCGTATTGGTAAGTACTGCAAAACCGGGTACTCCCATTTACCGCGAAATTATTATATTATTATATTATATTATATTACACGATGGTGCAATTTTTTAGTACTTCTGTTTACAGTGAAAACAAATTACCCGATGTACGATTTTTCGCACGCAAACAAACGGGCTTGTCTAAACACGGGGACCCGTCTTTCCGCCGTTTTGCCCCTGGATCCAGAACCTGGCACGTGTTAGGACACGGGGGGTAGGGGGTACATACACCCCACCAGACCCGAAGGTTGTCATGAATGCATACCCTTTCAACAAGGACCCCATGTTAGCGAGGGATGTGCACATACCGACACCGGACACTATGCTGGTAGAAAACAAACTCATCCAAGAACCGATCAAGCTGAACATGGCGGAAGAACGTTACCTATTCACAGTGCCTGAGATGGAACAGGGATCTACAACACAGGCACTGATGAGCGAGGCCCAGGTGCAGCTGAGCATGTACTGTGTGAGACGCCCTACGAGGATGGTAACCGCTGAACACATAGCGGCACATGGTGTCGCAGGAATGCCTAGCAAATGTCACCTCACGTTAGCCAGGAACTGCAGAAATGGCACATTATGTACAGAAATTACCAACTCGACAAGCTCTTTGTACAGAAATGGTCCGGGCAACAACACCATGTCAGACCACTTGCTCCTCAACTACTGATATTTCTGCACTTGGACACCACTATACATAAGGTGGCATGAACCAAAGCACGCGGGATTCTCCATGGAGAAAGGGTCACCCATATGGGTGGCCTAGAAGACCACACCGACACATTACAACTTGAATTAGCCAAGATCAATGTGAACATTGAATGCCCTCCTGTACGCACCATCAATGTGATATTCTGACCACGGTGGCCACCAAAGACCCCAACAATCCTTTTGTACTCCTTTTGAGTGGAAATGCGTCTGTGAGCAGAGAGCACGGCAGAGCGGCTCATACGGGTGGAAACTGTGAATACCCATGCAACTACACTTTACTTTGTTGATCTCAGACATAGCCTTCATGGTCATGATGTCTGTGCCCAGCTGCTTTCTGCTTTGATGCACTGCTAAAAAGGAGCTTCGTCTTCGCACCCTAGGCCACTTCTTTTGGAGCACATCGATCATGTGTTTGTACACCTGTTCATCAGATACTTGATCCCTCAGTGTCATGTGAATGTACGCTTCCGAGTTGACGCCGACATATTGCCCTACGCACAGCGCAACCACAGTTGTGTTTTGGGATGTGATTGATACATATTGACATGCATTGTGGCTGCACATGTTGGGTTCCAGTTTCTAGGTGGACCAACAACCAAACAAAGACGCGACCATTTTGGCAACGTCTTCACCAATGCCTATCATCCACCCTTTCATCCACCAGGTTTTTGTTTCTCTGTAGTGGTTGAGACACCCTTTGATGTTGCAGAATGGGACGCGGCAGTCAATGCTGAGTGTGAAGACTTGGAGCCACCGTCGGGCACGGACTCCGCCACGGTCATGGAGGATGACTGCACTGACGAAATTCCCCAGCACCACGCCTGGAAAATACGCAACACAAAACAAAAACAACACGTATGCCAAACACCCGTGAAGAAAGCCAAAGTACACGAGAGCCCGTGGTTTTCGTAGCCAATAGTGCATCGGTTTATCCGTCATACTATTGGTCCATAAATTCCTATCCACGTGTATCTCGAGCCACCTCCTTCCAGTGCCCTTCTGCTGGGCTACTGAAACATGAACAACCCGTGAATGTGTTCCAAAAGCAAAAACTGCAACCAGCCACGACAAAATCATGTCTTCAAAACCTGGGCAGCTCACTCTAAGTGGACCATGACACGCCTTTTTGAGCCTTCATACCTCATATCAAACCATGACCAAGTGTGTTAGTTGTCTTCAAGCAGGCACCTACAGCGTGCTTTGACGGTTTTGTTCTCCCTGTCTGTGGTGCCGAAAGGATCTTCCACACTGTGGTAATGTTCCCGCTTTTATTGTACTACAAGTGGGGCCTGGGCATAAACAAAGCACTACAACAGAGTATCTTTGATATGCCATTGCTGTTTCGAGCGAAGTGCCCCTTTGTGGCCATTGAATTGGGACGTACTGGGTCATTTGTAGCGCAGAACAAAACGAAGGATACAACAGCCACAAAAGGGTGTATAACTGGTGTAGGGGCACTTTGTGGTGTTGGGGCCCCTGAAGCGTTCATGCCGAACAAGCCCTTTTGCTTACCTGCCCATTATATTTACCAGACATGCAATTTGTGCTCAGTTTTTTCCTTAAAGAAAAGTCACATACCTGCAGTCCGTAATAGAACCCCCCCCCCCCCCCCTGTCCCCCCGGCCTGGACCCGCCTCAACAGCCACCGCCAGGTTTGGAATTGGGCATTTGAATGGAGCACCCCCTTGTTTCTGGCGTTCGCCCATCGGGCGGCAGCAATTCGTGCTCATGCAGCCTTCGCCCCACCCAGGCCCCATATGGCGGACGCGTTTTCTCTCGACCTGTGGCGCTGCATATCGGAGTTCCTTGCCTCAGACACGCTTGCTCAGGTCTGCGGTCCGCTGTACCGCCGCCTCGGGCGGCGGTACGTGCGGTTCCGCTTGGCCGCCTGCAACGTCGTGCCCCGTCTCGCGGCTCTCCTCCCCACCATCTGCGTCTTGCACGGCACGTGCTCAAACCTGGGCCCCCGCGGGTCCTCCAAGGCAGGATCCCTCGCCTCGCTCGGCGCTGCGCCGCACCTCCACACCCTGAGCCTGACCCTGAATGGCGGTGCCGTGGGGCCTCAGGGTGCGCGGGCCCTTGCGATGCTGCGCGACTCGCCTCGGCTGCGCACCCTGACGCTGCGGCTGAAGGACAACGAGGTGTCCGACGCCGGCGCCCAGGCGCTTGCGGCGCTCAGCGACGCACCGCAGCTCCGGAGTCTCGCGCTGGACCTGTCCAGCCCCAACACCCCCGATGCGCGCGTGGGGGACCCCGGTGCCGCGGCGCTGGCGCAGCTGCGGAACGCCACTGCCCTCCAGGGCTTGACCCTTTGCCTGCGGCGCACCCGCGTGGGGGACACGGGCGCCGAAGCGCTCGCGGGCGTTGGGTTGGCCCCGCAGCTGCGGGTGCTGCGCGTGGAGCTGGGCAGCACCGCTGTGCGTTCGAGGGGCGCGCAGGCGTACGCGGCACTGAAGGCTGCCCGTCTCCTGCACACCCTCGAACTGGATTTGCGTGGGTGTCCGGTTTCCGACGCTGGTGCCGAGGCCCTTGCGGAGCTGAGGGAGGCCCCCACACTGCGCACGTTGACACTGCACCTCTCCCACGCCCAGATACATCACCGGGGCGCCCAGGCACTGGCGCTGCTGCGGACCACACCGCGCCTGCAGCAGCTACGCCTTGACCTGTTATGTAATGATGTCGGCCCAGAAGGCGCGGAGGCCCTGGCCGAACTGCGGTGCGCGCCCCTCCTCGAACAGCTCTGCCTCGAGCTTGCCAGGAACGGCGTTGGGGACCGCGGCGCTTGTGCCCTCGCACGGCTGAAGGACGCTCCAGCATTGCGAAGATTGTCTCTTTCTCTTTTCTGCAACGCCGTGTCGGATGCCGGAGCCCAGGCCCTCGCGGCCCTTGGAGCTGCCCCAGCCCTTGAGGTGCTGGACCTTGATCTTTCCCGCAACTCCGGAGTTGGGGATGATGCTGGCCGGGCCCTTGTCCGACTCTGCGACGCCCCGGCATTGCATGCCCTTCACCTTTGGCTTGCGGGCACCGGCATCGCAGGTCTCGCAGCGGTGCAAGAATCCTCGATACCGCTCAACCTTACAATAATGTTTCGTGATGAATGCACGCTTTCTGCATCGTTCTGCAGATACTGCCCCAAGGAATGCGCCGTCCCGCATTGCCTGACTGCTGCCCTTCGTGTTGCGGTCCAAGGACCGGGTTTTTATGAGCGTTGGATGCCAAGTGCCCAGACTGAGGGACAGGTCGACGGTCTGGGGTTGGAACTGTACGGCCGAACGAAGTATTTTCATGGTTTGATGTTGCGCTTGGCGGACTGCCGTTTAGATTGAGCTCCAGTCCAGCCAGCGCAGGAAGCGCACCCTGCTGCTGTGTGCAGAACCACCCAGCCGCCTGCCAAAGGCCCCCCATAGACTGCCAGGGCCTCACTAAGGGTGTGCTCTCGCCATGCAGAGGACGATCCTCCGTCCGTGTATATTCTCGAAGTGTGTCTTTGCTGTGATTTGAATCAGAGAGGCCAAGCACTGCGGCAGTGCAGACAGAGCTGCAGAGAGGTAATGTGCTTGGCGAACGCGATTGCAGTTTGGGGTATGTATTTTGCGATTTTTTCGGCACTGGTTCCCCGTTGGCCCCCCTTTGAAGCACCGCCCTGTGACTAATGTATCGGCCCCCTCTCTATTTCAGCAACTCGCCCTCCAATTCTTCAGCTCGCTCCTGAATGCGAAGGCAGTCCATCATGTCAATCCGGGTGTGGCCGTGTGCAGACGCGTGCGCAGCGGTTGGGGAGAAGGGTTCGTCTTCAGCATCAGACCTCAGGTTGTAGACATCCTTTGGAACACGGTGCTGCTTGCATCTTCTCTTTTTGAGGATGGACGCAACGTGTGCAATGTGCTAGCAGACCCTGCCAACGGATCCCACGACGAACCTCTCCGGGCCTCGACCCCTGTTCATCACCTTCTGGTTTGCTATTAGCTGCGAGCTTATCCTAGCCAGAGTTTTGTGGTGGATGCACTGCCCGACCATCGGGGTCGCAAACCTGCGTCTGAACACCCCCCAGTGATTCCGAGAGGTTGTCTTGAGTACCTTACAGTGAGCAGGCTACGCCAGCTCATCTTGGTCTAGACGAGTGATCCCCACGAGTGATCCCTATTTGAACACCTTTCGGAGAAGCAAGCTGCTCTGTCATTAGCAAACACACGAGAATGTTCCGCCTTTTGCATTGCATGGGTGGAGTCGCAAATCAATGAAGTTCTGCCCACGTGCACCCGCACGCGCACGCGCGTCCTGCACAGGTGTGCACGCCACCGCGGCCGCATCACCCGCAATGCCCAGCACTGTACTGAGCTGCACCACACCCCTTGTGCTGGAGCGCTGGCAGAGGACTATAGATGTGTTCACGTCGCACTGACCACTGTCCTTCGGTCGTGTGGCATGCAACATCACCCGCCGATGTGCAGATGCTGCCACTTCGGGCATCGATCGCATGTCGCTTCCAAGAAGGACTGAAACACGGTGGCTGTGAATTGGGGCTTTGATACTCCGCATGTGTGCTCTGCGTTGCCAGTGCCTGTGCTGTTGTGTGAGTGGGTGCACTTGTGCTGCTTGAGCGTGAGTGTGCTATCATCTGATAGTGCAGCATTTTTTCAAATCGGTTATGAAAATCAGCCTTGAACAGCAGTGAATGGGATGCGAAAGAAGGGGGAGCAAGGAAGAGCAGTCAGATGTGACGTGTGGGGCGATCCGATGCTGGCTAGAGCTCCCTGCCACCAAGTCCCTTGGCAAACATGCTGCCAAGCCAAGGTGGTTGTAGCCAAGTTGACCATCTCAGCCGTTCAAAGTTAGGTATTCCCATCAGATAAAGTGGCACAGAGTGCCTGTCTTTGAGTAGACCTGACCATGCATCACAACACAAACAATGTTCTGGTCTTTTTGCACATCCTTACCCTTCTTGTGTGCATGTCTTGCTTTGTGTCGCGTGTCCCTTGTCGTCCCCCCCCCCCCCCGTCGTCGGGGGGGGGGGGGGGGGGGTTGTCATTTGGCCGTGTTCCCCCGGGGATGTGGGGGACCGTAGCCTGCCGCCGAATATTTTTCTCGGGGGGGGGGGGGGGGGTATGGCATTTCTGGTATTTCTCAGGAGGGTTTCTGGTATTTCTCAGCCTGTATGGGTTTCATCTTTTCCTATCATGCCTCCTTTTCTGATCAGTCTTCGTAATTCAATGTAAAAGGCACATCCTGACTTTGTGCGAAAAGCCCATTTTGATATTTTGTGTGTGTGGCCCGAAAACCTGGTTCAGCAATACGGTTCGAGAGTGTCCAATTTTTTGAATGTACCATACAGGTTCTTAGGAAAGTCGCATGCCCACTGCATGGGCTCGCAGATTTTGCCCATGGGCAATATTGTTTACAACAAATTTCGTAACAGGTCTGCCGTCTAGATAGTCCACCGTTCCAGCTTGCTGCCGCTCTTTTGGCACCTCTGGAAGGCACTCCAACTTGTGCACGCCTCTCTCACACCTGCCAGGGGTAAATGCTTGAGTCACAGGCGCTACTACAATTACAGGCACTGATTGACGGCAGGTTCCAGACTCTGTTGCGAGTGGTTAGCAGACAGGATGCTGATGCCTTCATTCTGGGGTACACGGTTGGACACCTTGGAGTAGGAGATCAACGAATTTGCGGCCCTTCCAATAGATCATGGTGCCAAGTAGGAACAAGGCGGTTGGAAAATTGCTCCAGGAAGGGGGGGGTCGTTAGAGCCCCCTAGACCCCAGCGGGGGTGGGGGGGGGACGGGACTCTTCTGTCAGGTGCCTAGATTTTGGTCATTTTTGTGCAAAACAATTGGAGAAGGAAATCTCATCAGAAGGGGGGCAAAACGATGACTTTTATGACTCCGCTCAACTCGCTGATTCCAAAAATGCCATGTTCATGTTTGTTTTTTTTTGTCCCTGACCGGCCCCTTTGGTGACCGGTTGTCCTGGAAATGGCCTGACAGGAGAGTCCCACCCCCAGGGGGGGGGGGGAGGTCTTGAAAAAAGGGCTCCACCGACCCCCGCCCCCTCCTGGAGCAACCCCCCCCCCGTCAAAGCGGCAAGCACGTAACACTGCGCGGAAACTCCGCAAACTGCAGAAGGCGGAGGAGCTACAAGAGGTGTTGCAGGACCTTTCAGACAGTGCTATCCCCCTTGTTTACATAGACGGCTCCTCAGCGGTGGAGGGCCACGCAGGCCGTCTGGCAGGATATGGCATGTTTTGTGAAAAGCAAACGAGCATAGCGGCTTTTGTGCCGGATGAATACAGACAGACAAACAACTCGGCAGAGCTGCTGGCAGTCATCAGAGCGCTTCGCATATTTAGCACAGGGGACATTGCGATCTGCACGGACTCACAGTTCGTGGTCATGGGGGCGACCGGCGCTGCGCGCCGCTGGCGCCTGCGTGGGTGGATAGGGTCGTGTGGCCCAGTCTCCAACGTTCCCCTATGGGAACAACTCCTGGCTGCATTTGATGAGAATCCACGCACTGTTCATTGGGTCAAAGTACCTTCACACGTAACCATCGAAGGTAACAATGAGGCGGACCGCCTGGCTGACCAGGGCAGGCAACTGCACCCGCGGTTCCCTCACCCACGCACCCCATCTCTGCTGCCACCTGTGGCTGGCACACCGCGTGCCCCAAAAAGGCCTAAGCTACTTACACTAGACAACTCTCCGCTTCCGGTGAAACGTCTTGATTTTGGCGCACAGGCATCACCTCCGCTCATTCACTCCATTGAAGGACAGGCGGTCCTCACTACACTCAACCTTACACTCATGGTTGACGCTCTCTCGACAACGTCTGACATTAGTCACTGTGACACTGATTCATGGAGTGTAGAAAGCACTGACAGTGCAAGCCAGCTCAGCTCTCGCACGTGCTCCACAGAAGGCAGCCGTGACTAACTGCTTTGTATCCACTGGCACTGTGGTTTCCACGCCAGTTTACTGCCCTCACACCCTCCTCTCCTCCTATTGTACGTTTCTCCCAGGGGGGGGGCGACATGCTAATTCTCGACAGAGGGTATAGTTTGGCCAAACTACCCCGTTTTTTCGAAGGGGCTAAAAAATTTGGTTAACACCCGTTTCGCACATTTGAGTTTTGTTGATTTCTCCCTGCTTGCGGTCCCCGGGTCCCAATTTCTGCACCCCGCAGCCCCTGCTGTCACACCAGCAATTTTTAATTTTTAGTCTGATGCTTGCCAGAGGTCTCAGAGTCCCAATTTCGTCAAGCAGTACTTCAGCAACCTCGTCCTCAAAGGTGTCCAGCACCGAGAAACTTCAAGCTCCGGGGCGCCGAGAAACTTCAAGCTCCGGGGCGCCGCAAAAAACTTACGAAGACCCGCACTACCGTACCAGTAACGCGCAGTACCGCAACCGCAAGCAGCGCACCAGCTGCAAAGCGGAAAAACTCGTCAGCACCAAGTGTTGCGGCCAAGCAGCGCAAGACATAAGGCAGTGAAGGCGTACAGTCCCTGCATGTTGAACGTTACATGTGGGGCAAAAGTATCGCCACCGGCAGCCCGCCTAAAAATTTCCGCCGGTGTGCCAAAAATGGTGAGGCCGACCTACCACAAAAAAATCCGTCCCCGAAGTACTTTGTTGCATGACTCAAGCCCTGTTGCATGGCGGGAACACCCCAGCTCGGGTCACAAGGCCGAGCGGTCCAGGCACGTGCCCGGATCAGCCGTGGAGTGACGCCACAAGAAAACTTTGTGAGCAACAGCCACACATAAGACTGAAAATTAAGAATTCCTGGTACGACAGTAGGGGCTGCAGGGAGCAGAAATTGGGACTTTGAGACCTGTGGTAAGCATCAGACTAGAAATTAAAAATTCCAGGTATGACAGCAGGGGCTGCAAGGTGCAGAAATTGTGGCCCGGGGACAGGTTCCAAGCATCAGTCTAAAAATTGTAAATTCCAGTGAGGGTAACGCGGTGCTTTTTTGCCTTGGTTTTTGTTCAATACAAAAACTGTCCCCTTTTTCAGCGGGCAGGTTTGAAATGTGCAAAAACCCCCCAAACTACCCCTTTTTTCGAGGGGGCTGAAAAATTTGGTTAACACCCCCATGTGCAAAACTTGCATGTCGCCCCCCCCCTGGTTTCTCCCTGCTCTTTTTGAAACTAAACAGCAACTAACGGGGACAGGCCGAGTGAGTGCCATGCTATGCAGCCCAGTCAGTTTGCAAGTAGTACAATGCATGCAGTCCACACCTTATGGACGACTGCTTTTTATTGATCCTGGTTGTTCTTTAGAGTCGGCAGAAAGGACAAGCACTCAAGTGACCCGCAGAGCTAACCGCAAAAAACGCCTCACTGTACTTTACATAGTGGAGCACCCCAACCAAGAAGGGGACACGTGCATTGATTGGACTTCGCAGTACTGCTGGACTAATGGCTGGAATTGTCTATGGCGGGGACATTCAGTCTATCGGAACCGACCATTGATCCCCTCTGGAGCAAGTTTCCCCGAGCCCAAAGACCGACAGATGTATGGCCTTCCCACCGCCAAAGTCCAGCCGGATCCAAGTTTTCATGGGCAGAAGGACGTTGTGGGTCGAAGCCCACTCTTTGCCAACCCCCTTGTTGTTGTTGGGAACTCTGTGCGCAACTGGCTCGCTGAGAAGCCAGCCTCAGCAGTCTACGGCGACGTTGTGACGTGGGTCTCGCCTGCATGCACCCCACAGACAGACCGGCAGAAGATGCCTGATGGAAAATTCCGACATCAAAGACAAAGACGTATGATGAATGAAAGAATGAATGAAAAAGAAAATCATTAAAATAAACTTGTTGCCTGTTGGAGATTGCGGGGCGACAGAGTCATTGCAGACAGCTTGTCCCCAAATGGGGGGCAGCACCTTTTGGCAGGGGCAACCAGAATCTGGACAGGGTGCATCTTTATTGGAGAGATCCCCCCCCCGTTTGCGCAACGACTAGTGATGTTTTGCTGCTGACCAGGGGCTGGCCCTTAGACAGTGTTTTAGGGTCAAAAAGCGCCATTTGAGGAGGGGGAGGCCATTGAACAAGGACTTGGTTTCAATAGTAGCGTCAAGAAAAGCGCCGTTTGACCAGGGGGTGGTCGTTCCGCAGGGGGGTACATGCCTGGTCAACCCTCAAGGAATTTGTATTTTTGCAATCAAACGCAGTGTCATTGAGCTCCATGCACGCGGGGGGCGGTTGGACCCAGTCCCACTGCGACCCAGCCCCCAACCATCTGTCGAAAATTCGGCGGGATAAATTGGCAGTTTTTGTACACCCACTGCTTTGCACTGTCATTTCTCCGTCGGGCGCTTCAGGCACACTCAAAGGGAATGGTACTGATTTTAAACTGCAAAGTGATGGGATACGATCTGGTTTTTTGGGGGGGGGGTGTTAGGGAGAGTCCTGTCGGTCCTTAAATTTTCAAAATTAGACCCTAGTCATGCCCGTGACATTCCTGGGCAAGCCACTGTGTGGCTTGATATTTCGGGGGTTGGTTTTCTTAGAGCCGTCAGCTGCCAGACCCAGCACGGCCTGTGATCTTGTATGACCCCGCTGACCCATGCCGGTGCCGCTCCTGTGTTCCCGCTCGAGCTTTCACGCTCCAGACACCTTGTGATCGTCATGCTCGACACGGACGAGTGTCACACCGACCGGAGGATGTCGCGCGACGACGTGTTCGACGAGGACGACGACGTGGGCGCGGCCGCCCCCTCCTGCGGCGCCCCCCCCGCAAACGCGGCGCAGGAGCCCCGCTCCCAGGCCCCGTCCGCGAACTGGAAGGACGCGCACTTCGTGAGTGCCGTGGCGTGGGGCCTCGTCGCGCTGACGCTGGTGCTGGTGGGCCTCCTCGGCCTCATCCTCAACACGGGCCGCACCTTCGCCCGAGGCTTCGGGCTGACGGTGTTGGGGGCCGCGTGGACCTTCGTCCTGGCCACGTGCGTCCTCATGACCGCCAACTACAAACCCCGGCGCTTCGTGCACGCCCTCAACTTCGGGTTCCTCGCGCTGACCATCTGCCTCGCCGGATCGGCGTTTGTGATTGCGTGGCCCCTGGCCGTCCTCCTCCTGCTCTGCGCCGCCCTGCACGCCCTTTGGTTCTTCCGCACGCGGCCCCGCATGCCCTTCGCCTTGGTCCTGCTCAAACACAGCGCGCGGACCCTCCGGGCGAACATGGGGATGCTGCTGGTGGTGGCCGCGGCGGCGTGGCTGCAGCTGCTCGCCTACTGCCTGTTCCTGGGCACCCTCACGTTCGTCCCGAGCGGGGCCGTGGTCGTCCTGTGGCCCCTGTTCGGCGTCATGTACGTGTGGGTGGCGCAGGTGCTGCACTACGCCGCGCTCGCCACGTGCTGCACCGTGATCGGCGTCCGCTGCTTCCAGAAGTGGGGCGACAACAATCGGCCCACCGCGTCCGCCATCAAGCGGATCCCCTCGCATTTCATGTCCATCTGCGCCGGCTCGTGCGGCGTGGGCGTCGCCGCCCTCGCGGGCGCCGTGCCG
This sequence comes from Eutreptiella sp. 'Long Island Sound 2002', assembly GCA_964036045.1. Lineage (NCBI taxonomy): Eukaryota > Euglenozoa > Euglenophyceae > Eutreptiales > Eutreptiaceae > Eutreptiella > Eutreptiella sp. 'Long Island Sound 2002'. The sequence goes on from OZ038378.1 coordinate 172,507,125, forward strand.
GGCCTGGCGGTGTACCTGACGGGGCCGGGCACGCGGTGCGCCTGGTGCTGCGGGCTCCCGGCGGGATTCGCCGCGCGGCTCGCGGCCGCCTTCAACCCCTACGCCATCGCCCGCATGGCGATGGAGCAGAAGCCGTACTTCGAGGCCGCGCGCGACATCCGCGAGCAGTTGGCGGAGGAGGCGGTCCTCCTGAAGGCGGAGCTCCTGGGGCCTCTGCTGCTCCTGTGCTCCTTCTCCGGCGCCGTCTTCGTCGGCGCGTTCCTGGGCCTTCTCTCCCACGACTTTCGGTTTGCCGTCGGGGGCGTGCTGCTCGCGGGGCACGGCATCGGCGTGCTGCTGGCCCCCGTCAAGGCCTACGTCGTCACGACGCTGGTCTGTTACCTGGAGGACCCCACGGCGGTCGAGGCCCACGACGCCGCGGTGCACGACGCCATCCGCGCGACCGCCGAGGACCGCCCGGTCGCCCCGGCGAGCCCCGGCGGCGGGCCCGGCCGGCCCGCGGCGACGCCGACCCGGCGGGAGTCCCTCACCGCCGCCCCCGCCTCCACCTCCGCGCTGACGTCCGCCCTCAAACGGCTCCACATCAACGGCGCCACGGGGCCCATCCACAGCGGCGACCGAGTGCTGGCGTGTGACGAGGGCGTCTGGCGGGCGGGCGCGGTCACGACGCTCTACCCGAACAACACGGCGTACGTCTCCTTCGACGACGGCGGGACGCGGATTGTGGAGGGCGCCCAGCTCTCCGCCCAGGCGCAGGCCGCGCCGCAGTACCCCATGTACCAGGCCCCGATGCCGCCGTACGCCCCCGCCTGCGCGGCCTCCCCCGCGATGCCGCAGGCCGTGACGCCCCCCCACGCGATGCACCCGCCGATGCCGCACTACACCCCCCAAACCGCCGGGTACATGGCCCCGCCGGGGCCGATGCCGCCGGCCCCTCAAGACATGGCCCCGGATCCCTCGGTGCCCAAGGCCCTGCCCGAAGACCCCCCCCCTCCGCAGTACCTGCCCCACGGTCACTCTGCGCCGCAGGAGGCCTTTTCCCTCGCCCTGTCCCCGGGCCATGCGGAGCCCGAGGCCTCCCACTCCCCGTCGCCTCAGTTCGCGCCGCCGCCGCAGCCGGAGCCCCAGACCACGACGCAGTTCGGGGCCGACTTCGGGCCCGGCCCCGACCTCCCGACGCTGCATCCCCCGCCGCCTTCCGCCCCCCTCCCGGCGGAGGTCCTCAGCCCCTCGGACGTGGCGCTGTCGCCGCAGACCAGCGACCACCCGTCAGTGTCCGGAGACGCCGGCGTGCCGCCCCCCGCCGAATAGACGGCCCCGGCAGCGTGAGGGCGCGCTGCTGGAGGGACAGGGGGGTCGCCCCCGGCCACGTGGCCTGGGGCTGATGTGGCCCGTGCAGTGGTCCGCATTTGGAAGTGTTCGGTGGGAAGCGGAGCCTATCCTGACAACCGTCTGCAGGGCTGGAGTATATATGGCAAGAAGGGGTCCGCTTGCTTGTGAATAGCCCATCTATCCGCAGACCTGACGTATACAAGTTCGCAATGGTGCGCGCGCGGTGCAAATTTTGGGCATATCTGGGGACCCTCCCGGTGATAATTGCAGCCATCAAGAGGCCCCCAGGAAGGAACAAAAATTACCCAGAAGCCCAAAAACCTCGGAAGACAGGTCTTGTGCTCGCAAGCTTTTCTGGGGCCCTATGGGGCCCTATCTCGGGATGGTGCACCAGTGTTTGACCACTAATAGTTGCCGCGGGGCGGACGCGGGGCGCGGCGGTGCAACAACACTCTTCGTGTATACACACGCACACACACACACATCCACACACACACACAGGGAGAGGTATGTGTGCTCTTGGCCCCTTGGGCCAAGTGATATATACGCCCACGGAGTTGGCGGGGGTGCACGTTCGGGTTGTCATGGTGGTAGCGCCTCCTGTGCCCCTGTTTCTGCCTTGTGCCCTGGACCTGGCCTCCCTCGTTTTCTTTTCTTCCACCGGATTTGGCAATCTGCGATTATTATCATCTCATCTGACCACGCCACCCCCCCACCACACACACATTTTTCATATCTGCCCGTCAAACGGCAGACTTCACAGTGCAGCTCCCGTCTGCAGTTGTAGCATGGGACTTGTAGGTGCTCTGGTCTTGTCTGCCGTGTTTGTCTCTCTCTCTCTCTCTCTCTCTCTCTCTGTGTGTGTGTGTGTGTGTGTGTGTGTGTGTGTGTGTGTGTGTGTGTGTCAGCGGCCTGACGAGATTCTTCTTCCGACCAGTGCCTGTCCTGCTTCTGCTTGTGCTGGTTTTGGTCGCTTTGCGTCATCTACGTGTGTGTGTGTGTGTGTGTGTGTGTGTGTGTGTGTGTGTGTGTGTGTGTGTGTGTGTGTGTGTGTGTGTGTGTGTGTGTGTGTGTGTGTGTGTGTGTGACACTTTCTGAGTGTCTATTTTTTTTCGAAAGGCGCCTAGCCTTGACATCATGACACGATCACTGCCTTCTGCTTTTGTCTTGTTTTGATTGCTCACTCGCCTGACGAGGTGTTCCTGGTGCTAACGTATCCACTGTGCCCGCGTCGCGCCGTCTCTGGGGACATCAGTGGTTTACTTGTTGGTTCCTGCACAAGTGCGTGTGTGTCTTCTGGGTGTCTTTTTTCTTTCGAAAGGCGCCTCGCCTCCCTGACTTGTCACATGTCTTTCGTGTTCACAACATTGATGACCTGACGAGTACCGGTAGTGAGGACGTCCAGTGCTCCTCGCCCGTGCTGTGGGTCTTCTCGCAGCGTGTGCGTGCGTGCGTGCATGCGTGTGTGTTGGTTGGGGCAGCTGCTGCGCGCTTTCTTCCTGCAGAAAGGCGCCTATTGGCGTTGAACATGCTTCGTCTTGTTTGACTGTCCAACTGACGAGAATTGAGCACTCGGGGCTTTTGAAAGTGCCTGTTTGTCGCGTTTTACGTGCGTGTGTGTTGATGTGTGTGGCTGTGTTGCGGGGGGGAGGGGGGGGGAGGTCTGGGGCGGGTCTGTGTAGATCCTGCCGTTTCGGGCAGCCGTGGCGGCATGCAGAACATATGGCAGACAAACGGTGTGGACACAACGCCCGCGGTCCAGGAGGGACCTCACAACCTGCACGCCTTGCGTGCGCCGTGCGTGAGCCCTTCTTTGTGTGTGTGCGGTTGTGTAACTTCGTGTTGACAGACATGTTCCATCCCGTTGTCTGCGGCGTTCAAGGGGCGCTTGTATGGCACTGCAAATGCCCGCTGCCTTCGCTAGCTTTGGATTGTGCTGCCTTGATGAGGACTGGATTTTGCACACATTAGAAGCGACGATCACGCTGGCTTTCGCCGGAGATGAATTGACCGTATGCCTGCTGTGGCGTACTGGGGCGACCCGATTGTGTCATTGTGTTATTCAGTTTGTGCACTGACAAGGAGCCGCTCAAGAGCTCATTTTCAGTGAGTGGCCATTACAAGAGGAAAGACCTCCAAAACTTTTTGTCCACCAGCCGGAAGCAGCGAGCCTCGTTGGTTCGGGGATCGACTGTACCGCAGGGAGCGGGAACGGGGGGAGCTCAACGCACCGCAAAGTGGTGATGCGCCACTCAATGACGCCGGGTCGCCTCTGTGACTTGTAGATTCTCTTCTTCTCCTCTTCTTGGTGCAGGACGCCCAGGTATCAGCGTCTGCTGATACCAGGATACCCTGCCTCATGCGACACCCCAAGTTAGACAACAGTCTCTCCCAGTTAAGCTATCCGACCTTTTGGGAGGGGGAAAGGGGAGGCGGGGCGCTCGTCCTCACTTATGCACGTCTTCAGACTCCAGGATGAGCCACCCCACCTCCCCCCTGCACCCCTTTCTGGAGCGAGTCACGCAGCCTTGAGTGGTTGAGAGTGCCCAATTGGGGTCCCGTTCTCAAGGGTGCCATGGGGGCCAGAAGTCGTCACTGCGTTGGATATGGGAGTTGCACGTACAGTGCGCTTGTGGGGGGCAGAGTATACCACCGCCAAACTGCTTTGGGGCGACCCTACTATTTGCTGAACGGCGGCGTCCGAAGCTTGACACCGCCACCACGCAACAGTGGCAAGCTCCCCCACCCCCAGCCCCACCCCCACCCCCTTTCGCAGGCACAGCCGTTCATAAGCACGACGACCCCCGTATGACCCTCGTGTTCCCAGTGAGAAACACGGATTGGGTCGTCTCTGCCGGTAGCAGCGTTGTGCCTGAGACTGCACCCCCGCTTCTGCTTGTGTGATGTGGTTGTGCGCCATGGCCAACGTTGCGTCGACCCGGACCCCTGCCGATCACACTCTGTGCGGGGCTGATGAAGCGCAGACGGAACCCGCAAAAGATGTGGTGTTTTAGGGGCTGGGCCATGCTTTTGAGGGCCATCTCCACTTCACAAGAGAGACGGCTGAGGGGCCCACGCCCATTCCTGAACCTTCGGGGATTCCGGGGACGGGGCAGCGATTGCACTACCGACGTCAACGACCCCAAAGGGCGCACAAAAGCTGCGCATGAGTCGTACAATTTATAATTGATGGCGTGAAGCGCGCGTACCTGAAGTGCCTGTGCGCAAGGCCATCGGTCGCCAAGCCTCCGTCTCTATGCCACAGCCTCCCCTAAACCTGCCGCCACTGCCCTTTAAGGCCTGCTCCAAAAGGCCACCGGGTGCGGTGTTGACTATAAGAAGCGAGGCCAGGAACAGCGTGTATTCCACTGTTCCGAGTGCCCCTGAGGGCGGCCGAGGACCGCCAGAACATGCTTGATGCTGCCGGCGCAGTGTTTCTGCGGTGCCCTGTGGGGGGAATCCTGGGCAGGTCCTCGGTGCATGTCTTTCTTGTTGTGCTGTGGCTTGTGCACAAGTGGGGCGTCAAGTATGGGGCAGGGATGCATTGGAAGGGAAGGGATCTCAGAGGCCGCCCCAAAAGCGCTCAGATAGGCGGTTGGAGGAGGTTGCCAAAGCGGTTGGGGGCGGTTACTGTCGGTTACAAATGCCATTGAAGTTGGCGTTTGCCGTCAGGGAGACAGTGGCTGGGCATATGCTGGTCGGCCTGGAAGAGGGGGGGGGGGTCCCCTCCCCCCGTCCAATGCCTCCCTGGGGTGGGGTCCTCTGCATGACGGTCCTTCGGCCCAGCTTTTGCCATGCTGCAAAGCGGGGTGGGGGTTCATGGTGTCAAAGGGCAAGCACATGGTAATTCGATTTTTCATCAAACCCTCGCTGGGTCAGACGTAGTGCATGAGTGCATACGGTGGTTGGATAGTCTAAGTGGAGTGGCGTACCCCCCCCCCCCCCTTGCAAGGGAACACATTTGCACTGTATGGGTTCCCATGCTGTCATGCTGTCAGCACTGGCTTCTGATCCGGCACAGCCTTCAGAGCTTCCTGGGATGCAAGTTTCGTCAGACAGTAAAACAAACACACGGTAATTCGACAACGAGGAGTCGTTCAGGCAAACCACTCGTGAAAGCACACCAGGGGTATCATTTGCACAACGTTTCTCCACTGGTCAAATCAAGACAACAGCAACGACCAAAGGTTTTGACCTTTGGAACAAGTTTTTGAACCGCACATTCCATGGCACACATTTTGCACTGGCACTACCATGAATATTGGCAATGGATTTTGGGATGCAAAGTTATTTGGAATGTGGGTGTGAGAGAGCACATGAAGATGGGTGTGAGAGAGCACATGAAGAAGAACCCAATACGGTCTGGGGCATGCTACAACCTCAACACCACTGCCCGGATTTGTTGCGCCACGCCCACCACCAGACCCCTAGGGGGTGCCTTAAGCGCAGTGCGTGCGCAGTGCAACTATTTGGGCGTTTGGCCATAGTAGAAACCCATACTTTGTGGTACTTTGGGCATCATTGTTCTTTGATAGTAGGTTTTGATGCATTGGGGATGTGGCATTTTTGGATGTTCACCCTATTTCACCCATTTCTACTTTTTTGCACACATTTTTTTCCCATTTCCACCACATCTACTCTTTTTCTCGGTTGATTTATATGGTGATACACTTTCAGGGTGCCTGCTACGGGACATCATAGGGAATGCCATGCACGCAGTGCGCACGCAGTGCGAAGTTTTGGATGTCAGCAAATACTCGAACCCTAGTTTTGGCCCCTTTTCACAAGTTTTTGGTTCCGTGCCAGGGTTTTTTTGGCTTCCCAAGCATTTAGGATGTGGCATATTTGAATTGTCAACCATTTCCCCCTAGAAGAGGCCCATCGACAAAGTGTACACAGTCAACACGGCCCGGATCTCGACGTCGTCATTGCCGACACTGCAGCGAGCCTCGTATCCGTAGAGGCGGTTCAATTCGCCCTGCAGAGTACTCTTCCCGACAGATAGTATGTGTACCAAAACCTTGGTCGACTTCAAGGTGATTCTCGAACCGAGATGCTCAAGATCATCGATTGGTATGGCCACGTCCACAACTGCAGAGAAGTCAACGTGGTCATCGTCGCTCGAAGGCTCTCGATTGCCGATACTCGATGGTGGCGAGTCCACACCAAGACCGGACAGTTCTTCTTCGACGATGCTGTTGGTTATAACTACAACCAGAAGTATCGATGGACACCTAGCCAACCCTATGGTATTGACACCTTTTAGTCTTCCCTCTAGTAAACAGGTGACAGGTATTCTTGGGTGAGTATCCTAGCCTCTGCGTGCGCAATATGCACGCAGTGCGCACGCAGTGCAAACACTTAGCCATACTTCCCTCCTCATTTCTTAGGCCCACTTTCTCCATGGATCTCAGTATTGGGGATAGGGTGTTCTACACCCGCTCCAATGGCCTGCAACCTCCTGCCACGGTGGTTGGGACGGCTGAAGACGGACTCCTCCACTTGGAATACTACCAAGATGGGTTGAGAGTGGTGAATCGGCGATGCAAGATGGAGTCCATCTCCTTTGCCATCCCAAGTTCAGACTCGCCACCTGACTGCCCTCCATCTCCGCCACCCAACACACAGTCAAGTTCCCCCCCAAAGGCCCGTGGTCCTTCACCACTGCCACAAGAGCCGAGAAGGTCCCCCTCAAGGTCCCCTCCAGTCCAGTTTGGGTCGCCTAATTCTAAGGGTATTTCCAAGGGGCGTGCCTAGGGGCTCTTCGGGGGATACATAGTCTAAAAGTAGCGTACAGTGTGCGCGCAGTGTGTGCGCAGTGCAAGGATCCCCCCAAGACCCCTGTCATAGAGGTACCCCCCCCCCCCTTGTAATCCCCTCCCCCCTGGGGGGGAATGGTCACTTAGGGGGAACATTAGCGCGCCGGGCATCTTTTGTGACCCGTGCCCCACCGGTGGACTGTTGCCATTGATATGTTGGGCAACATTATATGGATTTGCCCCTTGGCCCCCGGGACATCAGCAGATGTTTTGATTTGGGATGGGTATGGACCTTCTCGTACCCGAGGTGATTTCTTTGATCTCGAAGTTGGGGGCCATGATGGTGCTTATAAAGGCCGGATTCATGTCATTGTGCCATTCATTGGAAGAAAGAATGGCACTTTGACAGCCCGCCAACAATGTCACAATGACGTGCACGGGTGGTATAGGGCACGCATTGAGCAGCTGTTTGCTCGGTTGTGGCACGCAAGATGAGGCAGAGGATGAGGCAGATGTTTGTGTGTGTGTTGTGTTGCCAGAAGCGCTCCACCGTCGCAGTTTGTGATGAGTGTAAGGAGCACTATTGTACTGAATGTATTGACACCCACACTTGTGGGACCAATGTTGTTTGTTAAGTACAATACAAATGACAGTTGGAGTTGCTGAATTCACAACTATTGCTTTATTATGCAACGTGCTTTGTAGGGAAGGTGTGCAATGCAACGTGGTCTACTTTGGGGGCTTCTCCATGAGAGGGTAAATCTGGGGCTGAAGTCGGGATAGTTGATAGAAAAGTAGCGCGTTGGGCGCGCGCCGGGCAAACATTCCCCCTTGGCCCAAAAAGCATAGAAAATACTAGGCGCCGAAGGCGCCAAAATTTTTTTTTCAAGGTGCCGGAGGCGCCGAAGCTGATTTACACTGTGATACTATGGTACAGTTTTGTGGTGCAACCCCCCCCCCCCCCCGCGGGGGGGAACCGTCACGGCATTGGTGGGGAGATTACAAGGGGGGGAGAAGGTAAGCACCGTCCTTGCCGCCAGTCCGTAGTGGGTCCCACATACATTGCACACCCACCCCTATGGGGGTCGGGGGCATCCTGATCGGTACCCCTTAAGGGGTGCTCAGGGCCTTTGTCACCTCTGGTCCGCCCCCCCCCCCCTCCCCTTTCACGCCCCAAACTGGACACCGAGGCACACTGGATCTCAACAGTGGACACACACGTGGCCGGCCGTCACATAGTGCGATCTTTTGGTGTTGTACCGGGACAATGCCATTGTAAACAGCATCGGGTCCCCCAACGACCATGAGTGGAGCCAAGGCATGAGTACCACCCCCATACTGGGTCTTGGGGCAATGGACCGTGTTTCTGTGGGGGAGACTATGAGGAGGGAGGCACTGCCATGATGCTTTGAACGGGATGGCCCTCAGGGTCACCACACTGGCAAGGATGATTCCGTAGGTGTGGGACGTAGGCATCATGGGGATGTCAAGCTGTGGCGATCATTGGGTGCATCTCCTCTTCTCCTCCTCTTCCTATGAAAACACAGAGCAACAAAGCCTCTTGAGCCATGTGAGATGGCACGGTGAATCCTGTCCTACCTTCTTTCCTCACGCGTGAACCGCCGTAGCTGCTATGGGAGTGGCCAGGACTCGTACCCGTTCCCGCTTGCTGTGCCTACACCCATGTCCACTAACCAACAGCCACGGCCTAGTGGAGGGCATTATTGTGGTAGGGGCCATGGATTAGCATGAGATGAAGGTGCAGCGGAGTATGTAGGCACAGCGACCAGCAGTACAGGGGAGCGGCTTCTCAATCCTTAAGCGGTACTCAAACACAATCCATTTTTATTGTTATGTACCCACTGGCACATGTCAGGATATACTTTCCTGGCTCTACGAGGGATGGACCCACAGCTGGTGTTTATGCCGGGAAGGCACACTCAGAACTGCCGCCGATACATTTCATAGCACAAAAAAATATGAAAACAGAGCAAATGAGATTGCACATGTGGTGTTGTATGTTTTCCCCTTCCACATGTGGTGCTGTATGTTTTCCCCTTATAAGAACATTTAGGTAGCCACCTCACCCCTCTCCGCTTTAGAGACGCAGAGACAGCAAGGACTGTGTTCAATTGAGTGTTCAGATGAATTGTGTTTTGGGTTTTTTGTTTGTACTCTCGGGAGGCCATGGTTTTCATGGGTATACAATGCCCATGCATGCAATACTGTGTGGTGTGGTGTGGTGTGGTGTGGTGTGGTGTGGTGTGGTGTGGTGTGGTGTGGTGTGGTGTGGTGTGGTGTGCCGAAGGCGCTGTTACCAAAAGGCAAAAGGCCGGGATGTCTACCCACGGGTACAGGTAAACGGGCTGGGCTGTGTGTGTTGTGTGCGCGCTGTGCGTAAGTGTGTAGGCCTCGGCAGGGGGAGGGGGAGTCGGGGAGACCTGGTGAGCTCGCCTCTGGCGACCGCGCTTATTCCAGGAGCTCTCGCTGCACCCCTTCCCTTTCTGCTTGCTGGTGCAGGCGTAGCTCCTGCAACGCCCACGCCATCGTGCTGCCCGGGCCCAGGCGGGCCTTCAGCAGTGTGGCACGCGCCTTGGCGTGGGCGTACCAGATCCGTATGGACTCCTCCACGACGTGACGGAGGAACTCCGTGCCCAGCGAGTGGGGCCCTGTACACTCCAGGTGGGCCAGCCGCATGGAGGGGGTCCGCAGGGCTGCCGCCCACTGCTCCAGCACAGTCGGTTCCCACAGCTGGTGTCGCACTGGGGCCGCCCGTGGCCCCACCTTCTGGTCGAGCCACGCTGCGAGGCGCCGGCGGGCAGGCCCCCACTCGTGCGATTGAGCCGAGCAGGCCCACAGGTGGGGCGCCGTCTCGGGCTGTGTCCCGCACAGGAGGCACGTTGTATCCAGCACCGTGCCCCGGTGGGAGGAACAGTGGGCTAGGACGGTCATGGTCGGGACGTTGTCCATGCGATGCGCCGTGATGTGGCGCTGCTGGTCGTGGTCGAACCAGTCCAGGGGGAGGCCCCCCCCTGGCATGAAATTCACCCCCCAGCGGGCCTCGTAGATGGCTTGCGCCGGTATGGAGGCCCGGTCCTGCAACCAGTCACTCAGCGCCGTCGGGGAGAGCTGGCACTGGTCGCGGAAGGGCACTGGGGGGATAAATGAGTAGGGGCGCCTGAGGAGCCACGTAAGGTCCACCTCCGGCGGCTCCCGCGTCGCTGCGTCCACACGGACGTTGAGGTCCGTGATCCAGTGCGATGGTGTGGTCACCACATTGATGGCAGACCTCGGGGAGAGGCGCTGCCCCCCCAGGACAGTGGCGTAGAGGTGGTGGATGCCATCTCCGCAGTGCCCTCCTTCCTGGTACGTGCGGAGGGCCCCCACTGCTGCCTCCGAGTCCGGCACCAGCCAGTAAACCCCCTGCTGTGTCGCCAGCCGGCGGGCATACGAGAGGAGGGCCATCGCCTCCCCCTCCTGGGAGGTGCCCACTCCTGAGGCCACCTGGGCCTGATACTCCCCAGGCCCGCTCTGGACGACCCCGGCCATGGCCATACCCGCCTGCGTGGCCCCTGCATCCACCGCCACGACACTGCCTCGGAGGGTCGACAGCGCAGGCAGGTCATGGAACCAGACGCCCGGGCGAGTCTCAGGGGCCAACACTCGCGGGGGGTCGGTCGCCCGGCCGTGGGGCGCCAGGAGGGCCATGTCCCCATGGTGCTCCCTGAGGTGGGTGCGCAGGGCCTGGTGTAGCTCCGCTGGCACTGTCCCCACCGTATCGAGGGAGTAATAGAGGGGCCCCTTGTGCGGGTGCCCCGGGCATTTGTGCGCCATGCACTCCGCTGGATATTGGAAGCGCGCCACCGCCGCCGGGGCTATGGCGATCCACGGAAACGGCGGCAGCGTCGAGGTGTCCGTCACGAGAGGGGCCTGCGATGTGCTGGCCCAGTTCCAATAGGCGGCAGTCGGGGGGGCTGTCGTCCACACGACGGTGGGCGCCCTGACCCCAGTGCGCTGGAGCTGGGCCAGGGACTCCTGCCGGTGGTCGCCCCACAGCTGGGCGTGCAGTGGCGCATCCACCTGCACTTGGATATCCAGGAGGGCCACCAGGAGGCGGTGGAGCCTGGTGTCGCTGGGCAGGGTGCCCGGGGGCTGCTGGCACACCCGGGGTTCTGGCGCCCAGCCCGCGGTCTCCATGGTGTCCTGCAGAGACGCGGTCATCCGGAGGGCCTGCCCCCTATGGTATATCGTCTCCATTCGGGTGGTTTTGGCCGCCCGGCCCCCCACTATGACTTCCGCCTGATAGGTGGGCACGGCCCTCGGGATCCAGTCCTTGGGCGCCGCTTGCCATCGCGGCGTCGGTTCCCTCAGGAGCGGGACCAGCACCGCAGCGTGGCGGGCCAGCCACGCTCGCAGCCCCGGGATCCCCTTGCGGGCTGGCGCTCGTCTCTTCAGGGCCCGCTCCGGTAGCACCTGGTGATTCTCTGTGTAGAGGTCGCCGAGGTGATGGTAGCCCAGGGCCTGTACCGTTTCGTACACCGTCGGGGGGACGACCACCTGCGCGATGGCGCCATACTGAGTCGTGTACACCTCCACCCGGGGGGCAGGGGCCGTCGCTGCCGCCGATCGCGGCCCACCGGGACCGCGGACCAGGATGGGGGTGGTCCCTGAGCACTGGCCTGGCATCCACATGGGCATGGCCACCTCATCCACGACCCGCTGCAGCGTGGCTATGAGGTGGGGGCACTTGGGGTGATGCGTGTACTGCCCCGGGGTAAGCATTGCCGGGCAGCCCCCCCTGAGCGCCTGGTGCGTTTGCAGGGAGTAGGCCTGGGAGTCCCGGAACTCCTGCTTGGCCCAGGCCCCCTGCCGAACCCACTCTCGAACCACCGCCGCCTGCCACGAGTGCTCTGACCGAGTGAGACCCTGGCACCCATGCTCCCAGGGTCCCCAGAGCGCGTCGGTATGAGCGTGGCGGGAGATGCCCGTCACGTGCTTGTATGCTCGCACCATGAGAGCATCGTTTGCCGCGTGTACCTTAGCCGTGGGGCGGTACACGCTGGCCAGGGGGAGCAGCTTGCTCGGGAGCTTGGCCATGAGTACCATCATGGCCGCGTCCGGGGAGAGCCGCTGGGGGCGGAGCTGTGTCCAGAGCTCCGCCCTGACCTCCGGCAGGTTGCGGGGGGCCGTAGGCGCCCCCTGGAGGTAAATGTCGGTTCCCATATATCGGAGGACCCTGGAGGGCTGTATCTCCGGGGCCCCTGCCAGCGCCTCCCGCCGCTGGTCTGGGGTACACGTCACCCACGCGCGGCCTAGGTGGCGGGCCACGGCTGCTGGCGTAGGCGACCGTAGGGGCCGTGGGTCTGACGTGGAGCCGTGCTGGATCTTGCGGTCAGGGACGTCCACCCGCAGGATTCCCTGGTAGTACACCCGCTGATCCAACAGGACCCCCTGTATGGGGTGGGAATCGCCCCGCTCCAAGAGGACGATCGTGTCGTCCACCCACATGAGTCCCGGGAAGCGGAAGGGCTCTACCGCCGAGGACCGGTATGCGATGTCCATGTATCGCAAGAAAGGGAGCGCCGCCGTCGCCCCCGCATGGACGGTACCCTGGGGCGTACCCAGGAGTTGCGTCAGGGTGTGGGACTGCCAAGGGCCCGAGGGCAGGGTGTAGGAGAAACCCTCGGTATGGGTGGCGAGGTGGTCGGCCTCTCCCAGGCCCACCCGGGCTCCCACTATAGGGTGAATGTCCTGCGCGATGACGTCGAAGAATTTCGCGAGATCCGTGATCAGGACGTCCACTATTCGGTTCTGAAGCCTGGCCAGGTCCAGCTTCATGTGCACCGTGCGGACGACCTCCTGGAGGGATATACCCCGCATGCCCCCCACTAGGCAGGGGCCCCCCAGAGCCCGCTCGTAGACGGCTGTCGCCACGGCATAGAAGGCCGTGGGCTCGAGTTTGGAGACGTGGGAGGAGATGGTTATCCCCCGGAGGTTCGCCTCCTGGACCGGCTGGTCCGGGTTTTTTAGGAGCAGGGTAACCCGCCCCCGCCTGCCCACCGTGCGGCTGACTGGGGGGCTGCGCACCACGGTGCACAGGGTCTTCTGGTCCGCCTCCGTCAGGTGTCGGTACCAGGATATATTGATGCAGACGTCCGCTTCGGGTAGGCGGAGGTCAGGGCCGCGGGCCTTCCCCGACTGCACCTCCCAGAGGTGGCGGGGCTGGACATAGTCGCCGCGGGCTGGCGGGGCATGCTGCGGCAGGAGCCCCAGGTACCTCTGGAAGTGGGCCCATCAGTCGGGGTCATCTCGGATGCGGTAGCTATGGCCCTGGAGCCGTAGGCGGCTCAAGTACAGGGCAGACAATGTCTCCCTGGGGTTGAGGAGCGCCTTGCTGTCCAGGGGGATTTCCGAGACATCGCGCGGGGGGCCCCTGCTACGACGCTGCACCTCCCTCCACTGCTCTGGGGTGCGCTTCATATTGAGGGTCTCCTGCTTGCGTCGGAGGGCCCTGCGTTTCACCCCCCGGAGGCTCTGCTGGCGCTGGGCTTCTCCCAAGGCGACTAGGCTCCGCTTGAGGGCGTGCCCCGCCGTCACTGAGGTGCCCAATATGCTCTGGGCCATCACTGTAAAACGCCCCACCGTGGGGAGCCTGCTGCGCGCTGGGAAGGGCTGCTGGGGAGCCCGCGAGGGGGGAGCTCGCTCCGCCGGGTGCGTCTTGAGGCGGTACTGCCGGAAGCGGAGGGCTCGGACCCTGCCCGTGGCGTGGGCCCAATCGTAGATGGCCCTTTGCAGGCCTTTCAGCCACCGATTCGGGGCCAGCTGGGGGTCCACGGCCCTCCTGCGGAGTACTGAGTTGTGGAAATCGGCCGTGTCGGCCGGGGACAGGGTCACCGGGCCCAGGTGGTACTCCGGGGTGCGGGAGACCGTATGGGAGCTGGGCTTGTCCAGCCGGTTCACCGGGAAGGCGACGGTGAGAAGGAGGGGGACGTGGTGGTCCGAGAGGAGGGTGCTCGCCCAGTAGTGGTACGAGGCGATGGTGAACTGCGCCTCGCTGTGGCAGGCGGCCGTGTCGATGCGGGAGCGCGCGGCCCCTTGGAAGCAGGAGTATGTGTCCTGCGGGACCGGGTGAAGGTCCACCAAGTCCCTGAGGTTGAAGGCCCTCAGGAACGTGCGGTAGCCCGTGTACTCGGGGCGCGGGGTCCCTCTATCTGCCGGTCGGGCCGCCGAGTTGGTGTCCGTGACAACCAGGACGGTCGTCGGGTCGACCAGGCAGGTGACCTCCCTCCAGACGGCGGCCCACCATCTCACGTAAGGCTGCACGCCTATGCTGATCTGGGGGGCATGGGCTGCCAGCACATGATGCCGACCCCACGGGGTGAGGACCTCCATGAGGAGGGCGTTGGCATCCTCCGCGCCCCAGAGGAGGGAAGCCCGGGTGGTTGTCCCGGTGCGGACGTATACTTCCAAGCCCGCCCCTGTCTTGCCGTGGGCGGGGAGCACGACGTGACGGGTGTAGTACTGGAAGGGGGGGTCCTCGGGGCCTGCCCGGGACTGGGCCTCAGCCAGGACGAGGAGGGTAGGGCGGCGCGCTGCCATGTGTAGGGCTTGCGCCAGGAGGCGTTGTCGGAGGTACCGGCCCCGGACGTTGAGCCACAGGTACCCCACAGCGTGCACGTCCTCCGGGGTGCCCTCAATTCTGGGATTGCGGGGGAGTGGGGTGCTCCGGCTTCGGGTCCGGCTCTGAGGAAGTGGGCCCGCCCTGGGGGTCGGCGTGTGCGGCCGAGCCGCCAGCTGCCTCCTGGGCTGCCCGCAGGTCACGCCCGATGAGGCCAAACACCGTGGTCAGGGAGGGAGTCCCCGCTGGCCGTTCGCCCGTGAGCCTGGGGAGCACCCAGTCTCGCAGGGCCGGGGCCTACGCCCCCAGGACCTTGAAGCCGACCGGCTTGGCCGACTGGAGGGCCCGGGCGTAGCTAACCCACGAGGCGCTCCATCCCTTCCAGTCGGCGTCGCGGAGCTGCTGGGCCCCCAGGGCCGAGGGGACGATGACGAGTCCCCCCCGAGCCCTGTCGTAGGTGGCCCTGGCCACCATGGGCGTAGCGATGGCCAGGGGGTTGCCTCCGGGTGGGGTGAGGGTGGCCCTGTGGTCCCCGAGGTCCATGCTCGCCGTGTCGACTGGGGTGTACCGGTCCCCGCGCTTGACGCAGATTTGGACCGGGGGGGGAGCGGTGGCCGGCGTGCCCCGGGGGACATGAACCGGGCACTGGTATATCAGCACCAGGGCCCTGGTATCCGGGGGGACCGCCCGGGGCGGAGGTGGGGCAGACCAGGCATACGCATATGCCATGGCCTGGAGCCACCACCCTGGGCGCGAGCCGCCCTCGGGGGCGGGGAGGCGGAGCTGCACCCTCCCCTCGATCACGTAATACACCGTGATCCCAAGTCCCGGCGGGTGAGGAGCCGGGATGGCATCTCCCTCCCAGCTGGAGAGGGAGAAGGAGGGGACCCCCAGGGTATAGCCCACGAGCTGGAGCAGCTCGCGGGTCCTCTTTGCATACTGGGCCAGGAGGGGAGGGAGGCCGTCTCCCTCCGGGGAATGGGGGCCGGGGACGGGGGTGGTGTCCTGGCCCGCCGCCCGCATGCGGCGTCCCACCGCCGACAGGCGTTCGCTGTCCAGGAAGACAGCGACGTCCAGGGCCTTGCAGGGGTTCGCCTCCTCCAGGGCAGTATCGGCGATGAGCGCCGCCAGGCGGGACTCGTGCGGGCCCAGCTCGCCCGGCGGGCTGTCGGCGCGGCCGGCTGCCGGCGGTGCAGGGTCGTCATCCAAATCTTCCGCCGGCGGCAGGGGCTCCAGCGGGCTGAGGGCGCCCGCTTCATCATCTAGGAGGCCAGCCAGCTGGGTGGCCGTGCCCTGGGACGCATCCACATCGATGGGGGGGGGCGGAGGGTCACCCGCCGCGTGCGAAGTGGGAGTTTCGAGAGCGGGCGAGGTCTCACGGGGCCTTAGCTCCCGTTCTCCTTCCGGGGCCTGCTCCGCAGCCTCGTCTTCCTCCTGGGGGGCTCCCTGCGGGGGGCACTGGTCGCATGGGCTGGGGCGCCAGAAGCGACAGACTGTACACCAATCCAGGGCGGGTCCCTCCGGGGGGTGGCCCCCCGTCGGGGGAGCTGAGGCCTCAGCACCGTCGTGGGCCTGGGCGGTCATGGGGTTGCCTGCGGGCGCCTTCGGGCGGGCCGCAGGGGCCTCTGGGGCGCTGGCGAGGGCTTGCTGATGGCCCTCCTCCCGGCAATCCGCGCCCAAGAGGTCCTGGGACACGCTTTCAGCTGCCACCTTCGAGGGGCCGGGCCGGGGGGGCCCTGCGCTGGCATGCCCGGCAGCCGGTTGGCCGGGGTCACTAGGCGTCCCGGTAGCTGCCAGGACACGCCGGCTAAGCTGGCTGGTACGGCCTTTGGCTGCGGCTCGCGGCCGCGCAGGCGGGCTCACCCAAGCCGCGGTGACCACTGGGCTTCGCTCAGGGGCCGCCCCGCCCCCGGGCAACGCTGGGTCTCTTTCCCGGGAGATGGGCGTCTGTTGCGCCGGAGGGGGGCCTCGGGGTAGGAGGCGGCCGGCGCCACCGACCGCGTCGGCTGTAGGCGCCCGGGCGGGCTCCTGCGGCCGCGGATGTACCACCTGCCGCGTTCCGCCCACGGCATCGGCTATGAGGCGCCGGACGTCATCCTCGGTGAGGGAGGGGCGGTCCATGTGCGGGGTGGCAGCCCCGGCGGACGGCGTGTCGTACCGCTCCTCGCCCGGGGCGTCCCGTTGTGTGTGCACGGTGAGGTCCCGGATGACACTGCGGTTGACACAGTGGACTGCCGCCGGCAGGCGACCGGGCGGGGGCGCTACCGTACCCAGGGCAGCGCTGACTACCGCACACGCCGCCAGCGCCTGCGTGTGGGCGCGGAAGGTCAGGTACCCGTGGTTTTCTCCTCCGTAAAAGGCCTCCGCCACCCCCTCCGCCCCATCCAGCCACATGAAACGGTCCGCCAGGTGACGGCGGGACCATCCTGTGGGGAGGCGCCGGATGTGCAGGACGGTCGGCGGGTCCGCGGCGCGGGGCTGCTGGGGGGCTTTCATTGCCCCGCTCGGGGAGGCGTAGCCCGGGCCCCGGAGGCCCGGGGTGGTCTGCGTGACACCGGTACGGTGCTTCTGGGGCGTGCGGGGGGCGCAGTCCTGTGGCAGTCGCGTCTGCTGTGCACAGGGGGCCAGGAGGCCCGGCGTCGTTTGGGTCCCCGTCAGAGCGTGCACCGGTAGCTTGTGCGGGGTGCCCGCGGGCGACTGCGCCGCAGGCCGTCCGCCTTCCTTGTTATGGCGCTGCCGCTTGCGCTGGGGCTTGTCCCTCGGGACATGCGGGACATGCGGGGGTTGGGCGTCGGGAGCCGTACGGGGCTCCCACTGCGGCCGGCGCCCCGTATCTGGCGCATCATACCTCAGGCGTCTAGCGGTATCCGGGCTGGGGGAGCGGTACCGGCGCCGGTCGTCGGGGCCTCGTCGCTCCCGGCCCGGCCCGGGGGCTGATCCGGGCGGGTCACGACGGGAGCGGTAATCCAGGCGGTCGGGGGTACGGTCTCCACCTCTAGCGGCGGGGGCTCGGCGCTCGGAGGGGCGCTCCTCGGGCCGGCGCTGGTAGTACCGCTTTGGGGAGCGGTAGGGCCGGCGGTGGGCCGTGCGGCCTCCTCTATCGGGGCTTGTACGGCCGTGGTCTCGGCGATCGTCGCGTAGGTCCCGTCTGGGGGAGCGGGACCTCCGGTAGGTTGCGCCCTGGGGCCTGCGTGGCGGCTCCGTAGGCGCCGGGGGCCGGCGGTCCTGCCGTGGCTCCGTCTCCCTCGCTGGTGCCAGCAGCAGTGCCGGCGTCGCCTCGCCGACCACATCGGGGGCAGGGCCCTGCGGCGCCGGGGGCGCCCTCTGCGCCGCCTCCTTAGGGGGCGGAGGCCCCTCGGTGCGGCGGTCCAGGCCTGCCACGTGGCCCCGTAGGTAGGCCAACTCCAGGTCACGGTGGTCCGGGGGCGGTACTGTCGGAAGCGGCGAGGGCGGCGGGGGAAGCCCATACCGCGGCTCCCGCAGGTAATAGGCGGGGTACGCTGGCTGGGAGTGAACCTCCACGAGCGGTTGGTGGGGCGCGTATGGGGTGTGGGTATAGTGGGGGAGGGGGGGGGCGGCAAAAGCCGGGGACCCCGCGGGGTGTGGTGCAGGCGGGCCTCCGGGGATAGGAGGGCGCTGCATGTAAGGAGTTGCGGGCATCGACGGGAACATGCTGTGTCACTGGGCTGCAGAGCAAGAGCAGGGAGTCGCAGGCCGGAAGCCCATGCATGGGCACTGCGCATCCCTTCCTCCGGGTCGCCCAGTGCTCAGGCGCCGGAACCTGCTCTCGCTCGCGCGTTGGTGGCCTACGGCGGCCGGCCTTACGGGCCCGTACACTAGAATCTATCCGGAAACGCGCCCCTGCGCGCTACTCGTTGGCTGCTGCCTCGCACACTGGGGCACCTGGGTCTGGGAGGGGGGAGATCTGTTGCCGGGGGGTTGCGCCTCCACGTCCACCGGGCACTCCCGGCCGGGGGGAGCAAGGGGGCGCTCAGCCCAGTGGGGTGGTCGGGGCATCCTGCCAGGCCAATGGGGGGCCATCTTCTTCAGAGAACCGGGCGCACCGGCCTGGGGGGGACGGGGAGTCCTGCCCAGGGGGTGTTCGGAGTCTCCTGCGAGGCCAATGGGGGGCCATCTTCTTCAGAGAACCGGGCGCACCGGCCTGGGGGGGATGGGGAGTCCTGCCCAGGGGGTGTTCGGAGTCTCCTGCCAGGCCAAGGGGGGGCCATGTTCCTCTGAGAACCGGGCGCACCGGCCTTGGGGGGGACGGGGAGTCCTGCCCAGGGGGTGTTCAGAATCTCCTGCCAGGCCAAGGGGGGGCCATCTTCTTCAGAGAACCGGGCGCACCGGCCCGGGGGGGACGGGGAGTCCTGCCCAGGGGGTGTCCGGAGTCTCCTGCCAGGCCAAGGGGGGGCCATCTTCTTTAGAGAACCGGGCGCACTGGCCCGGGGGGGACGGGGAGTCCTGCCCAGGGGGTGTTCGGAGTCTCCTGCCAGGCCAATGGGGCGCCATCTTCTTCAGAGAACCGGGCGCACCGGCCCGGGGGGGACGGGGAGTCCTGCCCAGGGGGTGTTCGGAGTCTCCTGCCAGGCCAAGGGGGGGCCATCTTCTTCAGAGAACCGGGCGCACCGGCCCGGGGGGGACGGGGAGTCCTGCCCAGGGGGTGTTCGGAGTCTCCTGCCAGGCCAATGCGGGGCCATCTTCTTCAAAGAACCGGGCGCACCGGCCCGGGGGGGACGGGGAGCCCTGCCCAGGGGGTGTTCGGAGTCTCCTGCCAGGCCAATGGGGGGCCATCTTCTTCAGAGAACCGGGCGCACCGGCCCGGGGGGGACGGGGAGTCCTGCCCAGGGGGTGTTCGGAGTCTCGTGCCAGGCCAATGGGGGGCCATCTTCTTCAGAGAACCGGGCGCACCGGCCTTGGGGGGGACGGGGAGTCCTGCCCAGGGGGTGTTCGGAGTCTCCTGCCAGGCCAATGGGGGGCCATCTTCTTCAGAGAACCGGGCGCACCGGCCCGGGGGGGACGGGGAGTCCTGCCCAGGGGGTGTTCGGAGTCTCTTGCCAGGCCAAGAGGGGGCCATCTTCTTCAGAGAACCGGGCGCACCGGCCTGGGGGGGACGGGGAGCCCAGCCCAGGGGGTGTCCGGAGTCTCCTGCCAGGCCTGTGGGTACTCCCTCCTACCTCTTAGCAGCAGGAGGCAAGTAGGCAGGCAGTACCGGGGGTCATAACCCCGGGGTAACAGTATCTGGGACTCAACGTGAGTCCTCTTAACCAGGAACAAACCCAAACACCGCCGGGGCTTAACTTCCGAACGTAACGGTGTTTGGGGCCCCCGTGGGCCTTATGAGCCCACGGAGTGTACTAAGGCGTGGCTACCAGCACTTAAAGTCTGGCCTGCCATACCCATTGCTGGGCCCCCGCGGAGGTTCCCCAGCGCGAAGAGGCCGCCTGGGTTTTGCCATGGGAGGTAGCTCGCCTCCCAAAACACTCGAAACCGCATGCCCCCCCCCCCAGGGACAGCCAGCAAGAACCTCCGGGGGCGAGAGTTGGGACCCTCCCCCATGCGCCCTGGGCCATGAACCGACATGAGCCCCGTTAGAAACAGCCTCAGCTGGCCTGTGGCCATGCACAACTGAGCCAGCCCCGGGGGGAACCAGCCTGGACGGCCCCCCGGCGCGCCCCCCCTGACAACGCGGGGCCAAAAGCCTGTGGTGAGGCCCTCGCGCACACGCTGGCCCGGGCCCCAATAACCTCCTGGTGAGGAGCCCGGCGCCTGGGGGGGTCGCCAAAAGCCTGTGGTGAGGCGCCCCCCCCCCCCCCCCCCTCCTGTGCTGGCCCGGGCCCCAATAACCTCCTGGTGAGGAGCCCGGCGCCTGGGGGGGTCGCCAAAAGCCTGTGGTGAGGCGCCCCCCCCCCCCCCCTCCTGCACTGCCCTGCCGCCCCCCCTTGCCCACGCCCTCCACGAGCTCCGCCACACTTGTGCGCCCCTCTGCAGGGTCACTGACCAAGCGGAGAGGGACGCCAGCGCGCTCCGAAGAGCACCCCTCAGCGCGCGCACTGCCGCGCGCCACCAAACAGCACCTCGCGCGCCGCCCTCCAGCCTCGCGCGCGCCAGCAGCACAACAACGCACGCACAGCGACCACCAACAAACCCTAGCGCCAACGCCTGCTGCACACGCACGTCACCCGACCCGCTCTTCAGGCCGGCCTCTCTCCCCTGCAGACAACATGGCACACCCGTTCACACAGTTGTCCCAGGATGAGCAGCGGGAGCAGCTCAGCTGTGCTGATGCATGGCCCCTGCTTTCCCTCTCGTTCAATCCTGCGGCCCGGCGCCTACTGATTGCAGCCCGCCATCACGCGGGCCGCACAGACGTGTTTGATGTCGATCTGAACGTGTCCGCCCTCTCCGCCTCAGTGATGCTGTGGTGGTGGAGCGTGACACGGCAGCTACTTCCGGCCGAGCAGAGCCTTCTCGAGGAGCATCTCCCTGGCTCATGGCTCTCTTACCGGTCCGCCCTCGAGCTCCTCATCGACTGGGCCGCGGGCGCCACGGAGACGCAGCGCCACGAGCTGGTCCGCGACGCGGCTCAGCACTGCACCCCCTTTGGCGATGGCCCCATCCGAGGCCTTGACTTCAGGACCCTGCTGGAGATCCTGTCCCACGTTCGCCCCATCAAGCCCGTGATCCTTCGAGTCCCCTTGCTCCACTGGCTCTCCCAGTGGGCTGCGCAACACACAGGCAGCCCCCTGCGCTGCCCCCAGATCCAAGCCATCCAGGATGGAGCTGGCGGGCCCGGAGGCTCCCCAGTCCTGCGCCCTTCCCCCTGCCCCGTCAGCGCCCAGACGTGGTACCAGGAATTGCGCTCCCGTGAGCGCGAGGGCTCCATCACATTCCCCACCGCCCAGACCGTCCTAGCAGCCGCCGAGACCAAAGCCAAGTCCATCCTACACCCCGTGGCGGCCCCGCGCCCCCCACAGGCCCCAGCGCAAGCCCCAGCTCAAGCCCCACCGCAAGCCCCAGCGCTCACCGCCCCACGCAGCGCCCTTCCCACATGGGAGCAGTTCCTGGAGCAGGCCCCCCACTCCGGCTCTCAGGACATCCTCTCCCTACTCGATGGTCTTGCTTCCGTCCCCGACGCCTCGGCCTCCCACGTAGCCGGCGCCGTCCTGATCATCATCAAAGACCTGCACCTCCCCCCCAAGGCTTCCCAGCTCCTCAACCTGGCAACCACAGCGGCGCTCCTGGTACCGGCAGTCAAGAACGCCTGGCTGCTCTGCCCGGAAGCCAACAAACACCGACTTCGCCCAGAGCTAGAGCGCCTGAGCTCCACAGTAGCAGCGAAGTTCGGCTCCTCCCTGAACGTCGCGGCCAAGAACATGGCCCTCCAGGCCATTCAACCTCACATCTCCGCCAATGCTGCACGCCCCGGGATCAACTGGTCTTCCGTAGCCCTCCAACTGGCCTCCACCCCGTCTTTCCCCCTCACAGCGTACACCGCGCTCCACAGCGTCGTCGACGCCGCCTCCTTCAGGCAGGGCATCAACCAGCTCTGCCAGCCGACCTGCCTGTGCACAGCCTCTGACTACCAGCAGCTGCAAGAGAGGGTCAAGCAACTGCTGCCCCTAGTCGCCGAGACCGCGAGCTACGACTGGTTCTTGGCGGGTTTTTCCGCCCCCCCTATCGGCCCCTCTGCCGTCCTGCCCGCTGCCACGGCCCCCCTCCCGTCGTCGGGCTCGGCTGCCCTCGCCCCCCTCGCCGCGGCTCAGCCGCTCCCGACCTTGGCCCTCCTCCCTCCGCCCCAGCCGCCATCCACCTCGGCCTCGGCGCCCTGCGCAGTGCGCATCACCGGCCTCCAGGGCGGCAGTCAGGAGGCCATGACCGCCGCACTCACGCTCACCCTAGGGGTACCGGTCTACGTCACCGCCGCCGACAGTCGCCGCGGCTGGGGTGTAGCGGTTATACCCCCCGCGGTCCACGCCTCCCTGTTTGCGTCTCACCACAAGCGCCTCCTACAGCACCCGGACGGTTGGGAACTGTCCCTCACCTGCAGGAATGAGTCCACTGGCGAGCCCTGGAGGGTCGGCAACAGCTCACTGTCCGACCCCCCGTCTCAGCGACCCGAGGCGCCCCGCGCCCACAAGCGAGTACGAGTCGAGTCCCCTGCGTCCCCACATCGCCGCTCCCCCCGTCTCCAGGAACAAGCCCGCCACGTACACAAAGGCCCTCGCGCCGGTCGCGCGGTTCGTGGGTCCCTGTGGACGGGCCACCAGGAACGGCGCTGACTGGTACTACCCGACCTCCTGCCGTCAGCTGCAAGCCCGGACAGCGCGTCCCTGGCGGTGGCCCAGGCCCTAGCCGCCGACCTCACCCCCAGCAGGGCGGTCCGCTTATCAGCGCAACTTCGGGCCCTGGCTGGCGCCCCGCCCCTGTCCCCCGCAGACATGCCTCAGTCACCGGCCTCCACCCCCCCCCCCCCCCCCAGCCTGGTCCCCGCTTCCCCCAGACGACCACTCCCCCGTAGCCTGCCTGCACTGCGGCACCTTGCTCCCCCGCGCCGGCCTCCCGGCCTGCCCGCTGTGCGACCACTCGGGCTTCCTCCTGCTACAACGTATCCCCTCCCTCACCCTCCCGCCCGAACTCCTCCAGCTCCTCCCCTCGCTCCCTTCCTGTGCCCCAGCCATCCCGCCGGCGGCCATCCTGGCGTCCCTCCCCGTGATCGCCGACTGGCTGGAGCAGTTCCCTCCCTCCATCCACCCCACCGCGTTCCGAGTCACGCCGCCGCTCCATGTCGGCGATTACTGGACAAGTTTCTGGTCCCACGACTACACTGCGGACTGGACCGCCACCCCCCCAGCCCACACCCCTCCTCCCCTCTTCTACTGGCGCCACCCCAGCGCCGGCGGCCCATGGGCGATCGGCCCCGACCTCCCAGGTATGCCCACCGTCATCTCCGCTCCCTGCCCCACTTGCGGCCGCCCGTCGCCGCACGACGCCTCAGTCGGGCTACCCACCGCCCCCCCCCTCACCCGCCCCCGCCTCTTCTGTGTGCACCCCCAGAGGCATGCGCCCTTCTGCACCAGGGCCCTAGCCCCGCGCTGCACCCTCACGTATCACGGACTTCATCTCTCTGGCGCAGTACCGGTTTACGCCCTCCCTTGGTCCACCCTGTGCGCCCCGCACCTACCGCAGCTCCTACTCCCCCCCCCGCCGTATCTGCGGGCGCTGCCCCCTCCAGCCCCTTCCGAGGCCGCCCTCGTCCAGCCCACGGCCCTCACCTTCATGACTCACAATTGGGGGGGCATCGTACTCCAAACCGCCCTTGCGCGCCTCTGGGTAGACGCGCTCAGCCCCGACATCCTCTGCTGGCACGAACTTTGGGACGTCAGCGCCGCCCGAGCAGCCGTGCCCCCCACATATGAAGCCATGTGGAGCACGGCAGATGGCGCTGGTACCGGTTTCGTGATCGCCTGGAAAAGGTCACTGCGCCGGCGCCCCGAGGAGGCCACGCTGGTGTTTGATGGCGAACACTGGATGGCCGCCCTGCTCCCCCTGTGGCATGTCGGTCGGCTGCTGGTGGTCAACGTCCACCTCCACCCCAAGATCCCCTACCGCGAGTGGCTGCAGCAGGTCCGTCGCATGGAGCAGCTCCGTCGAGACTTGCAGCCTTCCTACACCTATCTCTCGGGGGACCTCAACGCCACCGACGCCCCAGGTACCCCCCTCGCCTCAGCACTCTCCCCGTCAGGCCCGCTCCGCGATTACCACCGAGTCCTCCCTACAGGCACCACCACCAATCACACCACGGTCAAGGGCATACGCCGGGCCACAGCCATAGATCACGCCTTCATCCACGGCCCGGTCGCCGAAACCCGTCACCAACTACTCTCGTCCCGCAGCTCCCACGCCGTCATCGTCATCACCGTCACTCTCCTCACCAAATCCGCCGACGCCTGGGCCTGGCGCCGCTTTCGATGGCGTCAGGCCAGCCCCTCGGACATGGACGCCATGGGGGCCGCCCTGGACCTAGTCTGGGGCTGGCTGGCCCTCACCCCAGCGCTGCCGGACGACTACGTCGCCGCACACCACGAGGTAGCGTCGCAGCTTATCCCCCGCCCCCCGGACACACGCCAGCTCATGCTCCGCCTGGCCCAGCGCAGCTTCCCCCTGGGGCCCAACCAGCTAGACCAACAACTCGCAGACCTCCGGGAAGCGGCAGAGGCGCGCGGCATCCAGAGCCGCCTGGACGTCCTTCGAGCGGCCTCCATCACAGCGGCCACGCGCACAGCCCTTCACCTCCCCTCACCCCCCCTCGAGCCGTTCAGCGGCATCCTCCCCCGCCCAGAAGCCTCCCTCCCCACCAGGGAGGCCCGCCTCGGCGAAGTCCTCCGCCAGTCCACAGCGCAGACCTGCAATCGGTTCCTGCACCTCGACCACGAGTTCTTTGCTACCCACTGCGACCCCTCCGCGTGGGCCCCCATGCGCCGCCCGTCCCTTGAACTGCCCACAGTTCACCTGCTTGCCCTCCTACGGGCTGGTCTCCCGCCAGACCACCCCGACACGCCCCGGACCTTCCTCCAGAGCCTTAACTCCCGCCCGCTGCTGACGCCTGAGTCCCTGGCCCACCGGCGCCTGGGCAAGCGCACCCTGGCGGTGTCATCGGACAACGTCACCCGCTCGCTGCTCTTCCGGGCAGGAGGGGGGGTCCAGCAGGGCCTGCACCACTCCCTGCTTCAAGCTGAGGCGGGCACCCCCACGGTCCTCAATGAGACTGTGCGCTACGGCATATACAAGGGCAAACCCAGCAAACCCCTGCCCCGTCATCTCGCGCGCTCATTCCGACCGGTCGACGTCGAGTCCGCGGCCTCCGGGACACTCTCCGGCATCGCCTCCGACCGACTCGCCGCCAACCTAGAGGTATCAGGCGCCTACACCCCGGTCGTCTTCTCCTACCGCACCGGTCAGAGCTCCGCCTTCATGGTCCTGGTCGGCAGAGCGGCGGTGTACGCCAGCCTCCTAGAGCACAGCTCCTGCGCGATCTGTGACTGGAACGAGTCCGACGCGTATTTGCGCGTTGTACGGGAGTTCACACGCCGTCTCCTCGGCTGTCTGCCGCACGTGTGGGACTACTCGCAGTGGGCCCACGACTTCTACAGCCGCCTAGTCATACGGGTGATCACCCGTGAGGGCTTCGCCCCCCCCTTCTCCACGGGGGAGGGCGGCAACCAAGGGGACGCGTTTGCGGCCCTGCACTATCAGGCCCCCAGCCACGTCCTCACCCTCTCCCAGGCCATCAACTGGTCCGTGTCGCTTCCACTACGCCTACCGGGCCACAGCGTCCCCCTACCGGCAACCACGCTGGTCTACAGCGACGACCGACGCTTTCTGGCCCCCACCCTTCCTGAGGTGGTGGCCATGGCCGACGCCAGCCGCGACGCATCCCGCAGGGCTGGCAGGATCGTCCACCCCGACAAACTCGAGTACTTCCTCGCCCGTCTAGGGCACCACGGCATCTCCTTGGAGCGCAGCCTGGTTCCGGACTCCGAGATGTACACCAGCACCACGCCTCCCGAGCTCGTAGGTATCCCTCTTCTCCCCGAGCTGCCGCTGCACCGCCCCGCCAACAAGGCCCTCACCGCGCTGCGCAACGTCCACAAATCCACAGTCCGCGGTCCGGCTTCCCCGGCCCTTCGCCTCCGATCCCTTCACTCCTTCGGGCTGTCTGTCCTGGACTACGTGGCCAGCGGCGTCCTCCTCCCACCAGACACCCTTCGCCCCCACCAACGCGTCACCGACGCCGTGTACTCCGCAGCCTTTCGTCTCCCCCCTTGGGTTCACCGGCCCCTCCTCCGCCTGCCCTTGGCCTCGGGAGGCTTTGGCGCCCCCGACGTGACCCTGCGCTCACACCTGCACCTCCTCACCTCCTACCTGCGGGCGTCCTGGAGCACCAACCTCTTGGCCGTAGCCGCATCGCACCATCTCCTCACCCTCCCCCCCCGGGCTGGCTGGCTCCCTGAAGGTCTACACCTGCGACAGCAGCTCCTCCCCCTGGACGTCGCCCTGCACCCGTGCCCCTCACCCACCCTCGATGAGGTCCGATTCTACAGCTCCGGCGACATCACCCTCCTCAGCACCATGCACCACGTCGTCGCCGCAACGGACGGCAGCCAGATGCACCACCGTCTGGGGGCTGGAGTCGCCCTGTGGCACCCGACTACCGGCATTTTTTACAAGCTGTGGTTCGGGGTGCAGACCAGCGCAGGCCACTCCACTGACTCAGAGTGGCTCGCCAAAGTGGCGCTTTTCTTCCTTCTCGGGAACTGGAGCGGCACGGTACTGCTCGCCACCGACTCCACCGCGGCGCTCACAGCCAACCTAACACGGTCCCCACGAGCCGGCACCTTACTACTTCTCCCCTTCCGCGCCGCGCTCATCCAGCTACAAGCGCGAATCCTGGAGGTATGGCTGCCAGCTCAGCACGACAGCGGCGCAACCACCCTCCTCGCCCAACTCAACGCCGAAGCCGACCGCCTGGCAGACCTGGGCGCGCGCGAGGCGCGCCTGAACGCCGTGCCTTGGCTCCCCCTCTTTTCCGGCCGCGTCCTGGCCACGCACCAGGGTCGCCTCGTCCTCGACCCCCGGAAGGCGGCCGAGGCGATCACCCTCCAGCACCACGAAGCAGAGTTCGCCCGACATTTCCCGCCACCAGACCCCACCTGGTCGTCATCCCATATCATCGACGCCATCGACAACGCCGCCATCGAGCCCAGAGCGATCCACACAACCATGCTCCACCGCTTGCTCTCATTCCAGCGCCACCCCCCCGGGTATGGTGGGGTAGTCTGCCCCTACTGCCACCTGGCGCAGCCCGACATGACCGACCACTTGCAGCGCCGCTGCCCCCCTTTCTTCCTACAGTACCTCACCCTGGCCTGGCGCCTCTTGCGCCACCCGCAGGTCTTCCCCCTCCTATCCTCGTCTTCCGGGTCCGCGGTCCTTCACCTGGGGACTTTCCTGGCCACCCCAGCGCTTGTGGTTGGCCTGACGTGGAACGCCCTACCCTCCCCCCCCCGCGCCGTTCTCCACAGCGCGCCGCGCCAGCTACTCCTGGACCTCAATGGCGCCTGGAAAGTGGCCAGCGAAGACCCCCGACGCCCTCCCCTCCTTCACGCGCAGCGAGCCGCGGTAGCGGCCGACCACCACGTCGCCCTCGCACAGCAGCCCCCCACGCTGCGCCAAGCCCTTGATGCGGCCCCCTCCCTCTGGACCCCGACCCCTTCCCCCCTCCCCGCGCCCGTCCTCGCCACCTCCGCAGCCCGCACCCTCAGCCTCCGCGACAGCGTCGTCCTCGGATGGCTTCTACGGCGATGCCGCGCTTGGCAACTCAGCACAGGCCCGGCACCCTGCATCCCCCTACCTCCAGCGTCTCCCCCGCAACCAGCTCTTGCGTGGGTCGTCAACGCCCTCGGTTGCACACCGCAAGAGGCCGTCCACATGGCATCATCGGCCCCTGACGACAGCAGCCTGGTGCTGCTAGCACGGGCGTGTGACCTCCCCGTAATTCACGCGCAGCTGACGGAATTCCTTACGACCCTGGCCCTACCCGACGGACTCTCGGTGGGGCGCGCCAGTGGCGCGCCCCTGGACATGCATGACTGGCCCGAAGCGTGAACGACCACTGTCTAGTGCACGTCCTGCCCGCCCTGTCTTGCCTCACGCACCACACAGCGACGCTGCAGAACGCGTGCGCGCGGGACCACGGTTGCAGCAGGAAACGCCCTGGGGGCCGCCACACAGCCACGAAACACCCCCCAGGACACACCACCACCGGCCGTCAGAACCGCTAGGCCCCGTTTTCTTGAGGTGAAAACATGTTGGGGCAAGGCGTGAAGCTGTGGCACTTCGCGGACCCCGTTGTGCCTTGCCGGCAGCACCCTCACCGACACCGTCCAGGCCGACGCCAGCGGCACACTGACGCCCCTGCGCAGGTGAGCCCCCTACAGCCCTCACGCCCCAGCCCACACCGCATGCGGACCCCCCCCCCGAAACTCGGCAAGTGTCGGCCCCCGGTGGCTCGGGGTGTCGCCACGGGCCGCCCGCTTCGACCTTACCAGGCGGGACCGAGTAAGCCGCCTTGTGGCGGTTGGGAGCCCCTCGTTTTCTGGGTCCCCCTCCGGCTGTGCTGGAGCCTCGGGCAGGTCGTTCTGAACCTGAACCTGAACCATTGCTGGGCCCGCCTCAGTACGGCCGGTCGAGTCCGGCTCTGGGGGTTGCGCACTAAACTGGCCCCGGGGGGGGGGCATTTACCCTGTTAAGCATTAGTTACGGCAGTAGGCACTATTCATTACGTTAAGGAATTACTCAGCGCATTTGTTTACCCCGCAGACATGCCCCTTCCAGTGGTGCGCTCACCTTTGGGGCTGCCTTTGGGGGATCGGGGGCTGTTACCCCTCCCGGACGCCCTCCCTGGTGTTGGCGCCGGGGTGGTGGCCGGGGGGCCTTATACCGTACCTAAAGTATGTTGGATACCGATACCGGGGCGTCCAGCCGGACGGGGACAGGGACTGTTTCTCCTACATATTCCTCCACATTCTCTCGCACATATTGCAGGGCGGGGGGTCGTTGTTGGGGCCCCCCGCGCATGTCCGCGCCACTGGCCCTCCTCTCCTTCCAGGCACCGCGCCTCTGCTAGGGCGGGGGCCCCTCACATGCACCCTCCAGGGCCCTTTCCACCTGCACACCTGAAAGCTTGCCATGAAGACCCCGCATTGGAGCCTCCTCGGTGGCGCGCCCGGGCCCAGTCGTTCACGCGGCCGGCCGCCGATGCGGGGCCCTGGAGGCGCGCCGCACGGGCGCTGCCAGCCTGTGAGAGGGGCAAGGGCAGGAGAAGGGGGTGGGGGGGGGGGGGGGGGCAGTGGGCAGGGGAGGCGGCACGGAGTGGCTGCGGGAGGTAGTGCATTGGGGGCACTGAGAGCTGCATGGGGGCGCGTGGGATGGAGTTGGGGCAGAGGGCCCTGTGGGTGGGGCATAGGCGCGGGGGGGGCGCATGTCCGAGCTCCTGCGTGGGCTGGTGCGTGGGCGGGCGCGTAGGGGAAGAGAGGAGGGGGAGGCTTGGTCAGCCGTCCTCTACGGGGGGTTGCTGACCGTTCCCAGGGCCAAGGCGGCCGGTACTAGGGGCCGCGGGGTCCCTGGGGATGGTGCTTGGCACTGGGACGTGCGCGCACCCGACACTGTTAGTACACCGCCTATTGGCAGTGCCCGGGCCCTGTCGTCGGGGGCTTCGCACCCGGCACCCAGCCCGTGAGTAGAGCTGGGGAGTACTCAGGGTGTGGTGTGGTGTGGTGTGGTGTGCCGAAGGCGCTGTTACCAAAGGGCAAAGGCCGGGACGTCTACCCACGGGTACAGGTAAACGGGCTGGGCTGTGTGTGTTGTGTGCGCGCTGTGTGTAAGTGTGTTGTGGCATAGCCGGACCAGTGCACTCTCGCACTTGGCCGACACTGCCTTGCCGACGCCTGCGCGCAGTCACACAGGGTCTCATTTGCCCACTGCACCCTGCGTGCCGCGCCGCACCACCAGTGCCTTCTGTGTGGTGCCGCACTGCTTGGTGCTCTGCACCACACTGCACTGTGTGTGCCCTGCTGCACTGTTGTTGTGGGCAGGGGGCAGTGGGCAGTGTAACGCACTGCCAGGCAGCCTGGGGGCTGTGGGCAATGGAAATCGTGCTTCGCACTGCCGCATTGCCTGAGGGCAGTGGGGAGTGGTACTCCCGCCGCTCACTGCCTCCCTCCCTTGGGGCAGTGGGCCGGGCATCTCCTGCAATACACTGCCGCCCTGCCTGGGGCAGTGGGCAGTGGTACTCCTGCGACACACTGCGCCACGGCCTGGGGGCAGTGGGCAGTGCAACTCCTGCCAGCCACTGCCTCACTGCCCTGGGGCAGTGGGCAGCGGAACTCCTGCAATGCACTGCCTCACTGCCTGGGGGCAGTGGGCAGTGCAACTCCTGCAATGCACCGCCGCACTGCCTGGGGGCAGTGGACAGTGCAGCTCCTGCAATGCACTGCCGCACCGCCTGGGGGCAGTGGACAGTGCAACTCCTGCAATGCACTGCCGCACTGCCTGGGGGCAGTGGACAGTGCAACTTCTGCAATACACTGCCGCACCGCCTGGGGGCAGTGGGCAGTGGAACTCCTGCAATGCACTGCCTCACTGCCTGGGGGCAGTGGGCAGTGCAACTCCTGCAATGCACTGCCTCACTGCCTGGGGGCAGTGGACAGTGCAACTCCTGCAATGCACTACCCCACTGCCCGCGGGCAGTGGGCAGTGCAACTCCTGCAATGCACTGCCAAGGCCAATGGGGGGCCATCTGCTTCAGAGAACCGGGCGCACCTGCCTGGGGGGGACGGGGAGCCCAGCCCAGGGGGTGGTCGGAGCCTCCTACAAGGCCAATGGGGGGCCATCTTCTTTAGAGAACCGGGCGCACCTGCCTGGGGGGGACGGGGAGCCCAGCCCAGGGGGTGTTCGGAGTCTCCTGTAAGGCCAATGGGGGGCCATCTGCTTCAGAGAACCGGGCGCACCGGGCTGGGGGGGACGGGGAGCCCAGCCCAGGGGGTGTTCGGAGTCTCCTGTAAGGCCAATGGGGGGCCATCTGCTTCAGAGAACCGGGCGCACCTGCCTGGGGGGGACGGGGAGCCCAGCCCAGGGGGTGTTCGGAGTCTCCTGTAAGGCCAATGGGGGACCATCTGCTCCAGAGAACCGGGCGCACCGGCCTGGGGGGGACGGGGAGCCCAGCCCAGGGGGTGTTCGGAGTCTCCTGTAAGGCCAATGGGGGGCCATCTGCTTCAGAGAACCGTGCGCACCGGCCTGGGGGCGACGGGGAGCCCAGCCCAGGGGGTGTTCGGAGTCTCCTGTAAGGCCAATGGGGGGCCATTTGCTTCAGAGAACCGGGCGCACCGGCCTGGGGGGGACGGGGAGCCCAGCCCAGGGGGTGTTCGGAGTCTCCTGTAAGGCCAAAGGGGGGCCATCTGCTTTAGAGAACCGGGCGCACCGGCCTGGGGGGGACGGGGAGTCCAGCCCAGGGGGTGGTCGGAGCCTCCTTTAAGGCCCATGGGGAGGCGTCATCTTCGGAGAACCGGGCCCACCGGCCTGGGGGGGACGGGGAGTCCAGCCTAGAGGGTGGTCGGAAAATCCTTCAAGGCCCATGGGGAGGCGTCTTCTTCGGAGAACCGGGCCCACCGGCCTGGGGGGGACGGGGAGTCCTGCCCAGGGGGTGGTCGGAGCCTCCTTCAAGGCCCATGGAGAGGCGTCATCTTCGGAGAACCGGGCCCACCGGCCTGGGGCGGACGGGGAGTCCAGCCCAAGGGGTGGTCGGAGCCTCCTTCTACCATGTTGCGCTGGGTCCCCTGCCCTGGAACCCCCAGGCCTGTCGCCATGCACCGCGCCCCTGCTAGGGCGGGGGCCCCTCACATCCGTCATGTCTTCCCTCCGGGGCCCTCTTTACCCGCACACCTGGACGCCTGCCACGAAGACCCCGCACTGGAGTCTCCTCGGTTTCGCGCCCGGGCTCCTGCGTTCAGGGCTGGAGGGGGAGAGGGTGGGAGGGTGGGCATCCTGCGCCGCGCTGTGTTGTGCTGTGCTGTGTTGTGCTTTGCTGTGTTGTGGTGTGTGCTGCGATGTGCTGTGTGCTGTGCTGTGCTAATGCTGAGAGAGCTCAGGTTGGGTTATGGGCTTGTTTTTGGGCTGGAAGGGCTGAGGGGGGGGGGAGCGCTGGTTTGCGCTGTGTGCCGGTTTGAGGGCAGGATAGGGGGAGGGAGAGAGGGCAAGTCAGGGTTGTGGGCTGGTTTCTAGGCCGGATGGGCGGAGGGAGGGGGGGCTGGATAGGGTTATGGGCCTGTTGTAGGGCTGGATGGGCGGAGGGAGGAAGGGTGGGCATCCTGCACTAGGCAAGGCATCCCACACCAGGCAGGGCATCCCGCACGTGGCAGGGCATCCTGCACCAAGGCAGGGCATCCCTCACATGGCAGGGTCGACGGTGTGCTTGATGGTTTGCTTGATGGTGTGCTCGAGGGCGTGCATGATGGCGTCCTTGATGGTGTGCTTGATGGTGTACTTGATGGAGTGCGCGATGGTGTATTTGATGGCGTGCTTGACGGTGTACGTGATGGCGCGATTGATGGCGTGCTCGATGGCGTGCTCGATGGTGTACTTGATGGCGTGCTTGGTAGTGTGCTCGATGACGCGCTCGATGGCGTGTTCGATGGTGTACTTGATGGCGTGCGTGATAGCGTGCTCGATGACGCGCTCGATGGCGTGTTCGATGGTGTACTTGATGGCGTGCTTGGTAGCGTGCCCCTTGGCGTGGTCGATGGTGTGCTTGATGGTGTGCTTGATGGTGTGCTCGAGGGCATGCATGATGGCATTCTGGATGGTGTGCTTGATGGTGTACTTGATGGCGTGCGTGATGGTGAACTTGATGGCGTGTTTGATGGTGTACGTGATGGCGTGGTCGATGGCGTGCCCGATGGCGTGCTTGACGGTGTACGTGGTGGCGTGCTTGATAGCGTGCTTGATGACGTGCTTGATGGCGTGCTCGATGGTGTACTTGATGGCGTGCTTGTTAGTGTGCCCAATGGCATGGTCGACGGTGTGCTTGATGGTGCGCTTGATGGTGTGCTCGAGGGCGTACATGATGGCGTCCTTGATGGTGCGCTTGATGGTGTACTTGATGGCGTGCGCGATGGTGGACTTGATGGCGTGTTTGATGGCGTACGTGATGGCGTGAATGATGGCGTGCTCGATGACGTGCTCGATGGCGTGCTCGATGGTGTACTTGTTGGCGTGCTTGTTAGCCTGCCCAATGGCGTGGTCGACGGTGTGCTTGATGGTGCGCTTGACGGTGCGCTCGAGGGCGTGCATGATGGCGTTCTTGATGGTGTGCTTGATGGTGTACTTGATGGCGTGCGTGATGGTGTACTTGATGGCGTGTTTGATGGTGTACTGGATGGCGGGCTCGATAGCGTGCTCGATGACGTGCTTGATGGCGTGCTCGATGGTGTACTTGTTGGCGTGCTTGTTAGCGTGCCCAATGGCATGGTCGATGGTGTGCTTGATGGTTAGCTTGATGGTGTGCTCGAGGGCGTGCATGATGGCATTCTGGATGGCGTGTTTGATGGTGTACGTGATGGCGTGGTCGATGGCGTGCTTGATGGCGTGCTTGATTGTGTACTTGATGGTGTGCTTGATAGCGTGCCCTATGGCGTGGCCGATGGTATGCTTGATGGTGTGCTTGATGGTGTGCTCGAGGGCGTGCATGATGGCGTCCTTGATGGTGCGCTTGATGGTGTACCTGATGGCGTGCTCGATGGTGTACTTGATGGCGCGATTGATGGTGTACTTGATGGTGTACGTGATGGCGTGCTTGATAGCGTGCTCGATGACGTGCTTGATGGCGTGCTCGATGGTGTACTTGATGGCGTGCTTGTTAGCCTGCCCAATGGCGTGGTCGATGGTGTGCTGGATGGTATGCTGGAGGGCGTACATGATGGCGTTCTTGATGGTGCGCTTGATGGTGTACTTGATGGCGTGCTCGATGGTGTACTTGATGGCGTGCTTGATAGCGTGCTCGATGACGTGCTTGATGGCGTGCTCGATGGTGTACGTGATGGTCTGCTTGATAGCGTGCCCAATGGCGTGGTCGATGGTGTGCTTGATGGTGTGCTTGGTGGCGTGCTCGAGGGCGTGCTTGATGGCGTTCTTGATGGCGTGATTGATGGTGTACGTGATGGCGTGGTCGATGGCGTGCTTGATGGCGCGTGTGATGGTGTACTTGATGGCGTGCTTGACAGCGTGCCCGTGCTCAATGACGTGCTCGACGGCACGCCCGATGGTGTACTTCATGGCCTACTTGCTAGCGTGGTCGATGGTGTGCTTGATGGTGTGCTTGATGGTGTGCTTGATTGTGTGCATGACGGCGTCCTTGATGGTGCGCTTGATGGTGTACTTGATGGAGTGCGCGATGGTGTACTCGATGGCGTGTTTGATGGTGCACGTGGTGGCGTGCTCGATGGCGTGCTCGATGGCGTGCCTGATGGTGTTCTTGATGGCGTGCTCGATGATGTGCTCGATGGCGCGCTCGATGGTGCACTTGATGGCGTGCTTGATAGCGTGCCCAATGGCGTGGCCGATGGTGTGCTTGATGGTGCGCTTGATGGTGTGCTCGAGGGCGTGCATGATGGCGTCCTTGATGGTGCGCTTGATGGTGTACCTGATGGTGTGCTTGATGGCGCGATTGATGGTGTACGTGATGGCGTGATTGGTGGCGTGCTTGATGGCGTGCTCGATGGTGTACTTGATGGCGTGCTTGTTAGCCTGCCCAATGGCCTGGTCGACGGTGTGCTTGATGGTGCGCTTGATGGTGTGCTGGAGGGCGTACATGATGGCGTTCTTGATGGTGCGCTTGATGGTGTACTTGATGGCGTGCTCGATGGTGTACTTGATGGTGTGCTTGATAGCGTGCTCGATGGCGTGCTCGATGGTGTACTTGATGGCGTCCTTGTTAGCGTGCCCAATGGCGTGGTCGATGGTGTGCTTGATGGTGTGCTTGATGGTGTGCTCGAGGGCGTGCTTGATGGCGTTCTTGATGGCGTGATTGATGGTGTGCGTGATGGCGTGGTCGATGGCGTGCTTGATGGCGCGTGTGATGGTGTACTTGATGGCGTGCTTGACAGCGTGCCCGTGCTCGATGACGTGCTCGACGGCACGCCCGATGGTGTACTTCATGGCCTGCTTGATAGCGTGGTCGATGGTGTGCTTGATGGTGTGCTTGATGGTGTGCTTGATTGTGTGCATGACGGCGTCCTTGATGGTGCGCTTGACGGTGTACTTGATGGCGTGCGCGATGGTGTACTCGCGGGCGTGTTTGATGGTGTACGTGATGGCGGGCTCGATAGCGTGCTCGATGGCGTGCCTGATGGTGTTCTTGATGGCGTGCCTGATAGCGTGCCCAATGGTGTTGTCGACGGTGTGCTTGATGGTGTGCTTGATGACGTGCTCGATGGCGTGCTCGATGGTGTACTTGATGGCGTGCTTGACAGCATGCTCGATGACGTGCTCGATGGCGTGCCCGATGGTGTACTCGATGGCGTGCTTGATAGCGTGCCCAATGGTGTTGTCGACGGTGTGCTTGATGGTGTGCTTGATGGTGTGCTCGAGGGCGTGCATGATGGCGTTCTTGATGGTGCGCTTGATGGTGCACTTGATGGCGTGCGCGATGGTGTACTTGATGGCGTGTTTGATGGTGTACGTGATGGCGTGGTCGATGGCGTGCTTGATGGCGTGCCTGACGGTGTACTTGATGGCGTGCTTGTTAGCGTGCCCAATGGCGTGGTCGATGGTATGCTGGATGGTGTGCTTGATGGTGTGATTGATAGTGTGCATGATGGCGTCTTTGATGGTGCGCTTGATGGTGTACTTGATGGCGTGCTTGATAGCTTGCTCGATGACGTGCTCGATGGCGTGCTTGATGGTGTACTTGATGGTCTCCTCATTAGCTCGCCCGGTGGCGTGGTCGATGGCGTGCTTGATGGTGTGCTTGATGGTGTGCTTGATAGTGTGCACGGTGGCGCCCTTGATGGACGCTTGATGGTGTACTTGATGGCGTGTGCGATGGTGTACTTGATGACGTGTTTGATGGTGTACGGGATGGTGTGCTCGATGACGTGCTCGATGCCGTGCTCGATGGTGTACTTGATGGCGGGCTTGATAGCGTGCCCAATGACGTGCTCGATGGCGTGCTTAATGGTGTACTTGATGGTCTGCTTGATAGCGTGCCCGATGGCGTGGTCGACGGTGTGCTTGACGGTGTGCTTGATGGTGTGCTTGATAGTGTGCATGATGGCGTCCTTGACGGTGCGCTTGATGGTGTACTGGATGGCGCGCGCGACGGTGTACACGATGGCGTGTTTGATGGTGTACGTGATGGCGCGCTCGTGCTCAACGGCGTGCTCGATGGTGTACTTGATGGCGTGCTTGATAGCGTGCTCGATGACGTGCTCTATGGCGTGCTCGATGGTGCACTTGATGGTCTGCTTGATAGCGTGCCCAATGGCGTGGCCGATGGTGTGCTTGATGGTGTGCTTGATGGTGTGCTCGATAGTGTGCATGATGGCGTCCTTGATGGTGCGCTTGATCCGCTTCCCCTCGGCCCCCCACCCTGTACCCCTCTAAGCAGACTTGGCCGCCGGCGAAGCCCCACTGCGGGGGACCTCCTTGCCGCGACCCGATCGGACCCAGGGAGGCATACTTCACTCCCGGCCCCTGGAGGTTTCCCTCCTGCAGAGGTGGGGGATAGAGAAGGGGGGCGCACTGGGCAGGGACGCATGTCGGGCTTGGAGGGATGGGGCACTGGGGCGCGCACAGGGGCGGTGGCGGGGGGGGGGCAGAGGCAGAAGCGCGGGGGGGGCGCATGCCTGGGCTCCACTGAGGGCCCTGAGTGTGGGCGGGCGCGTAGGAGGGAGAGGAGGGGGAGGCCAGGTCAGCCGTCCTCTCTAGGGGTCGCTGACCGTTCCCAGGGCCGATGCGGCCGGTACTAGGGGCCGCGGGGTCCCTCGGGATGGTGCTTGGCACTGGGGCGTGCACGCACCCGACACTGTTAGTACACTGCCTATTGGCAGTGCCCGGGCCCTGTCGTCCGGGGCTTCGCACCCGGCACCCAGCCCGTGGGTAGAGCTGGGGAGTACTCAGGGTGTGGTGTGGTGTGGTGTGGTGTGGTGTGGTGTGGTGTGGTGCTGTGTCATGTTTTGCGATGGCATTGTCACATCGCATGGTACTGTGCTGGGTACGTCGTGTTTGTGTCTGAACGGGACAGAAGCTGCTGGACAAGGCGAATGTGTTGGGGGGTCGGAGAAACTAGCCCAATGCAAGTTTGTCTTCAATGAGATGCAGCCAAAGTCCCAGATTCAATGTCGCACATCAGTCCTGTGCCACTCTTTTTCTCGGCGTAGATTGCAGAGACATGGCCTCCGGATCTAGTGTCGTTGCCTTGAAGTACAAGGATGGCGTTATGCTCGCCACTGACACGCTTTTGTCCTATGGGAGTCTGGCAAGATACCCCTCAGTGCAGAGGATCAAGACCGTGGGGGATTTCACTGCTATTGCAGCCTCGGGTGACTATGCTGATTTCCAGCACATCGCAGCCCAAGCTGATGACTTGCTGCTCGAAGACACCCTGTGCGAAGATTACTGCACCGTTGGCCCGAAGGAGGTCTACAACTGGTTGACCAGGGTGATGTACAACAGGCGATGCAATTTCAATCCGCTCCTGAACACTGCCATTGTCGTTGGCTACCGTGACGGGGAGTCATTCTGCGGATTCGTCGACTCTGTGGGAACTCACTTCGAGGCCGAAGAATGTACCGCGGTAGGCATGGCCCAGCACATTGGACTGCCACTTCTGCGGAAGCGTGTGGAAGAGAACCCCAACATGACGCGGGAACAGGCGTTGAAGACCCTGGAGGAGGTGATGGCGGTCATGTTCTACCGCGATTGCAGGACCATCAACAAGATCCAAGTCGCGGATTGCACCGCCACCGGCGTCACCATCAGCGAGCCCAAGATGTTGGAGACGCAGTGGAAGTACAAGGCCATGGACTTCGAGCACACCAAGCTCATCACCATCCCTAATTAAAATGTCATGGAACAGGCTTGCCCTTGGCAGGCCAAGGGTTGCATGTGATGGAGGGGCATGAGGGGGTCGGAGCGTTGTCTGTTTGGTGTGATTGCCATTGTAAAGGTTGTGGGGGTCTTGTGCAGGCATGTTAGCGAATGGCTGGATGCAAGCGAGCGTGAGCGAGAGTGCAAGAGAGAGAGAGAAAGAGATATTTTGTGTTGTATCATTAGCCTATGGGATGTGTAACGCACCGTGTTTTTGGAGAGATACCACGCTACTGCCACTTGGTGCTTCGCTCAGACTTGCGGCAGCGCTCAAGAGCGTAAGTCGAGAAAGTCTTGCACTGCAATCCAAAGCCAGTCACGTCATCGGCGGTAGTGCCGGCCAAGGTCAGGGTCTGTTGACCCGCTGCGGCCGGTGCAAATGGGTGGCAACGGCGGGTACAAGTGGGTGGGCGCAACGATATTTGATATTCACGGGTCTGCGCACAGGACAGCTACTGTCCATTCAGCATTTGGGGGTGTCTCCGCTGCAGGCCCTCCGAAAGCTGGTTCCGTTTCAGCTGCTGTAATTTACAAGCGGACCGCCTGTGGCTCTGAGCGGTTGTGCCTCGGACTCCCTCAAACTCTGCTTAGTGAATGCGTCATCTCATGTGTTGGTGCATTTCACCTGCTTTCCCTCCGCCATCCCCAGGCAGGGGGGGGGGGGATCTCTAACAGACCCTGCACTCGAACATTGGCCCCCAGCCCTGTCCCGGCTGCGCCTTGTCTAAACCACACTACACATTGGCACCACATCTCAAGAAGCAAATTTTCTTTGTTTGTGATGATTCTAAGGATTTTCCGTTTGCAGATAGGTCATTTGAAGTATTTGTGGCTGCTTGCACCAGTCTAACTGGCGTGAGGGCGGGTGCTTGCCTTGCACGACACACAGCCCCCCATTGTGTCCGCCCTCCCAGCGGATGTGCTATCACTTCTGGCACCCTCACCAACATGCTTAACAAGGAAGACTGTACGGCCCTGAGGTGCGGGAGACAAGGCCTCAGAGGCAACCAGCAGTCCGTAGCTGGCCAACGCCGCAAAGAAGCCATTGAATCAAGAATGGCGCACTGCCCGAAGGTGATCCGAGAGCCAGGCTCTTTGGAGTTGGAGACCATGTTAGAGGAGTTTGTATGATTTCCGTTGTCGAGATAGTCGGTGAGCGAGCCCAAGTTCCGCTCTGGGGAGGATTTGGAGGCGGACTTGGGGGCTGGGGTGGGGGGTCAGCATGGCTGTAAGTGAGGCAAAAAAAGTTTAGATAGAATTGCCCTTCAAGACAACGATGTTTGTTTTGATTTTCTTTGTGTAACACCCACTGAGGGTGACAAGCCCCCAAAATCTGTCCACAGCGCCTACCACGCACCCCTTGTCAGAAGCGGGGCATTTTCCTATTGCTTCAATTGAACGAAGAAATGAACTTGAAGCAGACTTGCAATCCAGAAACCAACATCCCAATCAAGGCTACAACCCAATCAACAAAACGCCCACAGTGTTTCAGGATTCGTTTCTTTCTTTGACAATCTTGCGCAGCTTTTTACAGCTTTTTACTGTTTTTTGCAATCAAACCGCCCCATTTGACAGTACACCAAAAGCGGTTGGCACACAACTCATGGCAGTGGGCCATGGTGCACCATGGTGCATGGATCCACACCAATCGTACACTCACTTGCTGTGCACCATCATGAACCAGGATACATGTGTTGTACACTCATTGCATACCATGTCACAATGGCACAGCCTAATCGTTTGGATTCTGTTGGACCCGGTGAGTGACAAATGCTTTTCGGCTAGAGTAGCGAGCATAGATGCTAAGCCCTCACATTTGGTTGCAAGTCTGCCCTTCCTAATCAATGGTGCATGCCCTGGCAGATGGCGCTGTGCCCCCGCTGTGCGTGCCCGGCCTGTGCACAATGCCCTGAAGCGGGTGCCTTTGCACACAGTGCAAAGATTTTGTACCACCGGAAGTACTGGGACCCTATTCCACGCCTCACTCTGCTGCGGGTGGAAAAAATTATCGGGGCATGGGCAGGTGAGGATGCCTCTGCAGAAGATGACGACGATGATGAACTGTGTTTTGGTGCATCTTTTGTGCTCTCGAGAGGTCGCGGTTGTCATCGTCATTACAATGTGGATTCCAGCAACAAATGTGCACGCGGCGCATGGTTGTCCCTGAAGGAAGTCGTTCGCCCCTGCGCTTTGGGCGGTGCTCGAGATAAAGGGCATCAACACGGGCAAACGCAACACTCATAAAACCTTCCTATGCCTCTGCAGAGACCCGAGATCGCTCTTATCGCCCACTCGGGCTGAGCCCCAGGCGCATGGTCTGTGCCCTCTCCCGGCCTCCCCGCACTCGAGTGCCTCGGAATGGGAGATGACGCGCGTGCGCACTGGCCCCCCAGTCCTACGCTCCGCCACATTGTGCTGCTGGTGGTCGGAGCCGCCCTCACATGCCGGCCGGCACGGGCCTCTGGTGCCGCACCCACCCCGGAATCGTGCGCATGCGACCCGCCGCACAGGCATCTTCACGTGTTCTGGCACGTCGTGCTGGTGGACCCCCCGGCGTCGAGTGACGCCAAGCAGCTCCACCGCCAGTTCCAACTACTGGGAAGTTCCGGTCTACTTGAGCACGCCTACGTCCACGTGGGCCTGCTGCGCCCCGCAAACCACACGCCGCCGCCGGCTTGGGAGGCGATCCGGGCGCACCCGCACGTCAACGTGGTGGCGGACGCCCACGAGGGTGACGAGTGTGTGACGGAGGGCTGTTGTAAGACGGGGCGTCTTAGATTTGGAGGCGTCTTACATCCGTCTTACATCCGTCTTACATCCGTCTTACATCCGTCTTACATCCGTCTTACATCCGTCTTACATGCGTCTTACATGCGTCTTACATCCGTCTTGGAAAATCTAAGACGGGGCGTCTTAGAAAATCTAAGACGGGGCGTCTTAGATAATCTAAGACGGGGCGTCTTAGAAAATCTAAGACGGGGCGTATTAGAAAATCTAAGA
This sequence comes from Eutreptiella sp. 'Long Island Sound 2002', assembly GCA_964036045.1. Lineage (NCBI taxonomy): Eukaryota > Euglenozoa > Euglenophyceae > Eutreptiales > Eutreptiaceae > Eutreptiella > Eutreptiella sp. 'Long Island Sound 2002'. The sequence continues at coordinate 172,548,537 of OZ038378.1, forward strand.
CGGGGCGTCTTAGAAAATCTAAGACGGGGCGTCTTAGAAAATCTAAGACGGGGCGTCTTAGATAATCTAAGACGGGGCGTCTTAGATTATCTAAGACGGGGCCTCTTACATTAATAAGAACAAGGTGTCTTAGAGTAGGTACAGGTGCAGTTTTATTCAGTCAAAAAGCTATGGGATTGAACAAGATCAGGACATAATACAAATGTAGGAAACAAACCACAAACTACCAAACACCCTACCTGCGCCGGGTGAACGCTGCCAGCGGACCGTTTGGTGGGGAAGGGGGCCTGCGGCCCCCTTCCCAAATATTGGCACTTCGCGTCTACAACATGCCCACGGTGTCTACAATTAGCAGGCCGCGTCTACTTGTGGTGCACAGTGTCTACAAACCACAGAACACCATGCCCGTGTGCGCGGGTGAACGCTGCCACCGGGCCGTTAGGTGGGGGAGGGGGCCTTCGGCCCCCTTCCCAAATATTGGCACGTCGCGTCTACAACATGCGCACGGTGTCTACAATTAGCAGGCCGCGTCTACTTGTGGTGCACAGTGTCTACAGACCACAGAACACCATGCCCGTGTGCGCGGGTGAACGCTGCCACCGGGCCGTTAGGTGGGGAAGGGGGCCTTCGGCCCCCTTCCCAAATATTGGCACTTCGCGTCTACAACATGCGCACGGTGTCTACAATTAGCAGGCCGCGTCTACTTGTGGTGCACAGTGTCTACAGACCACAGAACACCATGCCCGTGTGCGCGGGTGAACGCTGCCACCGGGCCGTTAGGTGGGGAAGGGGGCCTTCGGCCCCCTTCCCAAATATTGGCACTTCGCGTCTACAACATGCGCACGGTGTCTACAATTAGCAGGCCGCGTCTACTTGTGGTGCACAGTGTCTACAGACCACAGAACACCATGCCCGTGTGCGCGGGTGAACGCTGCCACCGGACCGTTTGGTGGGGAAGGGGGCCTGCGGCCCCCTTCCCAAATATTGGCACTTCGCGTCTACAACATGCCCACGGTGTCTACAATTAGCAGGCCGCGTCTACTTGGGGCAGACAGTGTCTACAGACCACAGAACACCATGCCCGTGTGCGCGGGTGAACACTGCCAGCGGACCGTTTGGTGGGGAAGGGGGCCGAAGGCCCCCTTCCCAAATATTGGCACTTCGCGTCTACAACATGCCCACGGTGTCTACAATTAGCAGGCCGCGTCTACTTGTGGTGCACAGTGTCTACAGACCACAGAACACCATGCCCGTGTGCGCGGGTGAACGCTGCCACCGGGCCGTTAGGTGGGGAAGGGGGCCTTCGGCCCCCTTCCCAAATATTGGCACTTCGCGTCTACAACATGCCCACGGTGTCTACAATTAGCAGGCCGCGTCTACTTGGGGCAGACACTTGGGGCAGACAGTGTCTACAAACTGTAGATGGGATGCCCCCCAAAACACACTCAATCCCCAAATAGGGTGGAAAACACCTAAATGCTGCTCAAAACATGCTTTACACAGCTTGGATGGTCATTGTGAATGGCCGGGATATCAAAAAAATCACTTTCGGAAATTTCGTTTTTTCACCTGTACAGGGTGAGAAACTACATAAGCAGGTTGTGTACCAGTCCCTTGGGAGCCCCCCCCCCCCCAACCCCACCCAATACAATTGCAGGTGGGTGTTGTTGTTTGATTCTGCACCCATTTTGCAACAAATCATTTGGGAGTAACAACGAAGCAGTTTGGGCATAGATGCATATGGCACTGAAGCATCGTCTCCCTTATGGTGGCAGTAGCAGCCATACTCTGAGTTTGTCCCGTGGTACCATCCGATTTTAAGCCTTGTTTGCCCTGTGGGGTATTGAGGTGGGAGACCCCCAGGCCCAAATGTTGCAGCTGGGTGTTGTTGTTTAATTGTGCACCCATTTTGCAGGGAGTAACAACCAAGCAGTTTGGGCATAGATGCATATGGCACTGAAGCATCATCTCCCTTATGGTGGCAGTAGCAGCTGTACTCTGAGCATGTCCCATGTTACCATCCATTTTCGGATGATAAGCCTCATTAGCCCTCTAGGGTACTGAGGTGGGAGACCCCCAGGCATGATTGTTGGCGCTGGGTGTTGTTGTTTACTTCTGCACCCATTTTGCAACAAATCATTTTGGAGTAACAACGCAGCAGTTTGGGCGTTGATGCATATGGCAATCAAGCATCGTGTCCCTAATGTGTGAGACACAAAAAGGCAGCAAAGCACCACTGACGAACAGACTTCCGGTCCATGCCAAATGTTCTGCCATTGCTTCGGGGTTGCCAAGTTGGCATGGTTCATTTACCGCCGCCTCCAAGGTGGTGGCTTAGGCACTGAACTTTGGTCAAATGCCACGGAGTACAAGCAATCTGCAGAGCAACGTGCATCCCACTCGTCCACCGTAATGTTGTTCTGAACAAGAATAGCAGGGGCAGGGCAGGGGGCAGGCAGCATGAGACATGCGCATGATCTGGCCCTGGCACCCACAATCACAAGCAGTACCAAATGTGCCTGGTGGAGATGGACAAGCATGGCCTTGAATTGTGACATGGAGGGGGGGTGCTTCCTATTTGCAAATAGGGTGGACCATAGTCTGCGCACAGAAAAAAGTTGTTTCCCTTTCACCTTCTGCAGCAATTGGAGCATGTTGGGCTTACTGTGTACTTCCTGCATGCCAAAGGGTGGGGCCAAGAGGGCCTGAAATGCTTCAGGATCGGCCGCGTAGTCCCATACACCGGATTGTAGAGGAATAGGCTGCTGTGTTCGCGTGAAATGACCCCGGTCCACATCTCCAAGCAGAGTGTAGTTATGTACAAAAGAAATCGCATCGGGGCCTGCAGCAGCCTGAACAACAGTGCCAGGGCGTGAACTGGAACTCTTGTAAACCTTGGCTTTTTTGCCACGTGCACGGACCACTCTTGGGGCCCCATCAGAAGCGTTACCATTGGAGGGGTCGTCAGGGCTGATGTCAAAACGAGAAGGGGACACGTGGGGAGAGGATGCTGGGCTACGTGCATAAGGATGTGCAGAGGGGGATGCAGACGTGCGCCGGTCGGTGAAAAAGGGTTTGCGCATCACACGTGCTGAACTAAGTGTGTGCAGGGAAGGAGGGACATTGACATCAGGCTCAATCTTGAAATGCCGAAGGACCTCTGGGTCCGTGTCCTCCATTGCAGCTATCGAAGCATCATTCTCGCCAAAAGAAATGTCATCCAATGATGCATGGGGAGACAACCTTGGGCTGCGTGCATGGGGATCAACAAGGGGGGATGTAGACACGTCCTGTGCAGTGGAAAAGGGGTCTTGCGGCACGTCAGCGGAAGCACCTGTGCCCAGGGAAGGAGGGACATTGTCACCAGGCTCAGTCTTCACCACTCCTAGGACTGCAGGGTCCTGCACTGGGGCTGTCAAAATATCATCATCACTACTGACAGAAATGGTCTCCATGGGCACAGAGGTGGGATTCACCACAGGTGCAGCAGATGGTGCAGTAGCACTGGATGTAGTCACTGCAGGGCTACCAAATGTTGCAGTTGTGCAAACGGTAGATGCAGCAGATGCGGCAGGTGTCCGCGCCACGGTACTGGAAGTACTACGCGCAGAACCATGGGTATGCGGATTGAGGGCTAGCACATTCCTCACACTGTCCCTATGAGCAAAAGCGGAGAAGGGATTAAAGGGGACATAAGACGGGTCTGCAGCCCACGTAGCTCGAAGGTGGTACAATTTGGCCAGGCGGGCCACAAAAGTGCAAAATTGGCCAGAGCCTGCAAGTGGTGCAACATCTACGACCCACGACGTTGGGTCTTCATCATCATGTACTCCTTCGACTGGTTGCAAACCTCCCAACGCGGTTATAGCAGATGCCTTATGGCCACCAATGATGTACCTGTTGCGGCCCTCCAAGCAGTTGGCAATGTAAAAATAAAAAGTGTCCGCGTCCCTGGGGTTAGCAGCAAACCTATAGCAACCTGTCGTACTGTTGCCTTGTTCAGCCGCTGAGCTGTTCACGCGCGACAACTCTGGGAATTGCGACATCCCGTACCCTTGACATTTATGCACGGTACCATGAAATCGGTCCAACACGCACTGCACATCAGACAGCACGTTGTATTTGGCAGATGTTTGCGAAAGCCTGCATGCATAATCAAACAAAATCCAATCAAAAGAAATTCCACCTGTTCTGTGGCGGGTCGAGATAGACCACAAATTGTACAGAATTTGGTGGGACCCCTCAGCGCCCACCATCTCGTCGAAATGCACAACAACTGTACAAGGGCGAGACACTGTCATCAAACCATTGGTGAACCCAGTGAAAACGACAACCTTCTTTTTGCATCCTTGACCAGAAACGGACCACACTGTCTTGCGGCGCATTTTTTGCTTTGCACCCTGGTGACCACCCTTTCCCCGCCCCTGTCCTGCTGCCGTGTGTGGTGGCTGTTGCCGTGACTGTTGCGTTGTTGTTGTGCTTGGAGTGCAGGTGGCACCTGTAGCATGAGAAAGAGCAATTTCATGGAGCATAGATGTGTATTCTGTGTCCAATGTGGGCTGTGGACTCCGTGACACAGCAGTTTCCTCCTCTTGTGCAGTACTATAGGCATCTGTAGTTTCATGCTCAGAGTCCCCTGATGAAGCCTCTGGCAATGCCTCCATGACATCACTGCCAACATCACCTTCAAGCACCCGTGTGTACACCACGTGCCCAGGGGTGGAATGTTCTTTACAGAAGCACGTACCAGGCACGGGTGCTTTGCTACACTGTGCTTGTACGTGCAGGCCAGTTGACGGGTCACGCTTATTCTGCCGAATACCGTACATGCAAACCCGTCTGCACACCTTTGAAATGCAATCCACGACGACACACCTATCATATACCTCTGCTGTATGTCGTTTTATGTCTGGGCGTACCGTTGGCATACCGCGAATGTGATTGAGATGAGCGGGCTCACATGCAGAGCACTGATGATGTTTACTGGGCAAGCCATTGAGACGAAGGAACCCTGTCACCTCTGAGACAACAGTGTGCAAATCTGGGCACCTAAAAAGGGACTGCCCTCGCGCCTCACGGTAGTACCGCATGCACCAATCCAAGAAAACAACCTCTTGGAGTTTGGTGCGCGGTACTTCCTTGACACCACCCTCTGCCTGGAAGCTTGCAAACTGCAATACTATGCGCTGCTGTAACTCATGGACATATGGGCGGCCAAACACATTGCGTGCCAGTACAATGTGATCTCTCGGAAGTGACAACCTGTACACCTCCTCGTCCTCACCCTCACCCACTGTTACTGTATCGTAGCCGTACAATGCCAGACATCGGTGGCAGCGCATCGAAATTAGAGCTATGGGCTGCCGTGTGACTGACTCTTCAGTGTACCTTATCCTCCCATATTGCTGCAGCACTTCGCCACGGCACTTGACACAGTGCGGGGTCCATGGGAGGAGGTATTTCGGCGGTGCGGCCTCATCAACGGTGCACTCGTGGCCCACTGTCTGGTATGTTGGACTGAGGAACGGTACGCCACTACGCCAAACACGGATCAGCATGTCCAACACCAACTGTCGTGCTGTACGCTTGTCTGTCGGTAGAGAACCTGTGACAAGTGTTCACTGACAGTGCAAAGAACAGTGCGCATGTGCACAACTCTCTGACACAGTAGCCCCACAACCCCACACTATTCCATTGCCCTACAGCGCCGCAGACCCATACATGAGCAACTTTCTGGATAGGTGGTGCATTTCCTGGATCTCAGTGGATCATCGCTGTTAGTTACAAGCCTTGGGATAAATGTTGTTAACCCCTGTTGCATGAATGCTGTCCATTCTTGGTTACCTTTAGATATTTGCAGCTGATTCCTAAGGGCGGAGTTCCTGTTAAGGGGTTTGGGGGGAGGGGGGTCTGCCCCCCCCCCCCCCCCAAGGGGGGGCGGGTGTGCTTTTTAGAGGTGCCAAAACAAATTTTTTGTGAGCCAACATGAAAAATTGGGATTCAAACCTAGTTTGCCCTAGATTACTGGAATGTATACAACAGGGTTCGAACCTGTGCATCCACCTCTGAAAGCGGGTGCTTACAGTGGTCACGGGGACTTTCATGGATGGCATAAAGACCAAAATCCAATTTTCTTAGCGAAAAATCTGACAATTTATGTGTGCAATCCCTCCCTTTCATGAACATAGATGTCATAGCTGTAGTACAAGCACCTAATAAAATGCAACATACAAACAGAGGTAACAAGTGGCACACAAATTGGCCAAGGTAGGACACATTGCATACTGTTTTTTGATTGACGAATGTCATCCACAATGATATCTAGAGCGGCGTCGTGGCCTTCATGACGGATAAACTCCACGTAGCAATGGAAATGCTTCGCCGGAAACCCGAGGACGAAGTCCTGGGTTTCCTCGTCCATGGGCCAAACACCTCCACGAAGGGCAATGACATTTGTGCTACTGACAAGCCTCCAAGGGTATATTCATCCAATAATCCTACCCTGTGCACTACAATGTACTAACAACTCAGCTACCGCCCACGGCTGCCAACAATGTGTAACAGGGCACTCGAGGCCTACAGGTGATGTCGAGAAAACAGGCCCAATCCACTATTGGCCCACCACTACTACTGCCAGCATGCTGTACCAGTGAAACCAGTGAAACCCTTGCGCAAAGCAAAGAAATCCAATGCATGTGTCCAATGCATGTCATGTGCACTTGTAATGCTGCACAAGCCCAGAAGCGCCAGAAAAAGCGCCAGAAAAAGCGCCAGAAGCGCAGAAAACAACGCCAGAAAAGGTTCCGGGTTCTTTGTGACTGTGTCCAATGCATGTCATGTGCACTTGTAACACTGAAAAACCGCCAGAGAAAGCGCCAGAAGCTCCAGAAAAAGCGCCACAAAAGCGCCAGGAGTGCCAGAAAAACCGCCAACAAAAGCGCCACAAGCGCAGAAAACAGCGCCAGAAAAGGTTCCGGGTTGTTTGTGATTGTGTCCAATGCATGTCATGTGCACTTGTAATACTGAAAAAACGCCAGAGAAAGCGCCAGAAGCTCCAGAAGAAGCGCCAGAAAAGCGCCAGAAGCGCCAGGAAAAGCGCCAGAAAAAGGGCCAGAAAAGTGCTAGAGGTGGGAATTGAACCCATGACTTCACCCCTGTGAGTATCCGCATGTACCAACTTAGCTATGACATGTCTCTGCTAACATTTGGCTTATTGGTGGTATACATTCTGAACATATTTTGGTGATTGGGGTCACTACGCAATGCCCTGCTGAGGGTTTTCTAACAAAAAAGGTCCGCCCCGCACAATGGCCCGTACAGTGGTAAATTTTGCCCCGAACAGGGGGGGGGTTTCCGGAGGGCACCCAAAATCCCAAAAAATAGCACGCAGACCCCCCCCCCCCCGGGGGTAGAGTACCTAGGCCTCCAAACGTCAATCAATTGCCTGTGCAACAACTACGAAAAGACACACAACACAATTTCAAATGGCCCCACCAAGTGGGGCAAGCAGTGGTGTTGAAAAACACCGTGTTCGACACAAAGTGTGCCAGTCTTCATGGAAACGGCATTCAGGACCCTCTCAAAAGTCGGAGTCCGAGGAAGACTCAAACTCATGGAACGAAGGTGGTGGTGTCGGTGACCATTGTAGAGATGGGGCATCCCACCCACTGTCAGACCCAGAGTCCGACACGTCTGCCGCCACCATGTCTTCCTCTGTGTCTTGCAAGAGTGGAACGTAGTATTGTAAATTGTCGTCCCACACTGCTTGGTTGCAACGGGGGCAAGATCCATCATTCTTGAACGGGCAACCACAAGGAGCACAGTGCAATCGCCCCTTTGTGCACCAGCCTGCAGCATCCAAAGGCCACAAGCAGCCCTCACAACGCTGAAATGCAGACATATAGAGCTCCTGTACATAGGACAAGCATGGCACAATCAATGCAGTAGTTTGCTATGAAAGGCAAGAGTGTACAACATCGTCACAAAGCAACACAAGTGCACCCTGTAGCAGGGTGCACAGCAACAGTGGCTGCACCATAACTTTTGCCGTGTCCACTTTCACATCAGCAACATCCCATTCTATTATGTGGTGTTGTTCCCTTCTCCTGTTCTAATCTCTTTTTACAACTGCTTGCATCCATGTACTTTGCTGCAAGTATTCTCTTCCTTCCTTTCACCCTTCTTGTCAATACTTCTTGCTAATACATGCTGACATGCAACACACAAATTTGGAACTCTACAGAACACCTGTTGGCACAACGTCACAACACAACACCGCAAGGGAGAGGGGGTTTCGACGGTGCTGCAGGTCAATGAGTCTGTCCCCTGTGGCCTATGCTGAGGTTTTCCCGAACAAATTCCTTTACAAAGCCGTCACAAAAGAGTGCAAAACAGGAGGGGCTGGGTGCAATTCCTGAGTAATGAACCATGTGAATCGTAACACATACACACCACAAAAAATTTTTAAAGTCTTCAACATCCCTGACCTGTTAAAGTCACTGAATGTGTGGAACCCGAAGGCTGGGGGCAAACAAGGCGGGGGTGGCCCTGGCGGGGAGGGCAGGAGAGGAACTTACAGGTTTTTATTTTTATATCCCACCATGCTCTCTTGGACCCCTTGGGTGCCTGGGCGTCCTCTCCTCCCCCCCATGTAGGGCAAGAAGGTGAAACCTGCCTGCCCAGGCACCCAGCCATCAGACAGCACCAGTTTAACATTGAAAGAGACAGTCCCCAAAAAAGAAAAAATAAAATTTGCGAAAGCGGTGCTGCCAGTGGCCCCCTTGTGTTTAACAGACTTTTGTTTGTTTCCTTGATTGGGAATGGCTAGTGCCAAAGGCACCGGAGGTCGGGGAAGGGGTCGAGAGCAAGGGGGAGGGGCTTAAGGGGTATGTTGACCTGTAACTGCCTGACAAGGTCCCCCCCGTAGGGGGACCTGCAGAGATAGTGGGGGGTGAAGGAAATTTGACAAGGTCCCCCCTCGCAGGGGGACCTACAGAGATAGTGGGGGGTGAAGCATTGCACTTGTATCCGCCTGTTTTCCCTCCAAAAATGGACTCTGGGATTGCAGTCCATTCCTACACAGGCATACAAATGTGGATGAGTTGGACTCTGGGATTGCAGTCCATTCCTACACAGGCATACAAATGTGGATGAGTTGGACTCTGGGATTGCAGTCCATCCCTACACAGGCATACAAATGTGGATGAGTTGGACTCTGGGATTGCAGTCCATTCCTACACAGGCATACAAATGTGGATGAGTTGGACTCTGGGATTGCAGTCCATTCCTACACAGGCATACAAATGTTTTGTTTCCCCGGGTAACCAGTACCTCATATACCAGACTCACCTGACGACAGGGCTTGACAATTCGCTCCTGCATAGCCAATGCAGGGCGCTAAGGGGCAGTCTTAACTTCACGGCATCAGCGCCGCAAAGAAAGATTGCTGTTTTGCAGAAACAAACCAGAGCCGCCATAGGCATTGTTGACCCCTCGGGTTTCCATTCCGGCGCCAACCCTGGTTTGCTTCTTAGGCTGAAAATTGCCGCGCCAAAATAGCAGAAAACGAAAATAAACGAAACAATTGCTACTGCACCTACCTATCTTTACTAGTGCTACTAGTGCATCCATCCTTCAAACAAGTAGGTCTGCATACCCGCCACCCAGTGGCTGGGCCCCAGGTCTGTCGCCCAGGGTTGGGAAGGGAGACGTACCTACTTACAATCACCCAATATCTTGTTTGACCCAAAGGTCGTAACTGATCCCACCTATTTAAGCACAGCGGTCTATTTAGGTCGCAGTGGTCCAGACAAAGCTCCTACTTACCACAAACCAATATCGTGCCAGACAGTCACCTGCCACCCTGTGGCTAGGCCCCAGGTCGCTTGCCCGGGTTTTGGAAAGGAGAGAATTTGTTAACCCAACCTCGTTTTTGATTGTTTTCATACTTCCTCTCTGATTTTGGCGCTCGCTGCACTACATCACTGATATCGATCTCGGAAACGTTTCGCGCTGACCAAACGAAACCTACAAGAGAAAAACAGGCATACCTTCCCTAACCTTCCCTGTTTGCAACCACCTTCGCAGAAGAGGGCCCGGTTAAGGAAGTGAGTGATGGGATGGAGTGGTGAGATGGAGTGATGGGATGGAGTGATGGGATGGAGTGATAGGATGGAGCGATGGGACCGGGAACCCATTTTTGCGTAAGGCATGAAGCCAATAAATAATTTTTTACACATTTTTTTTGCGGACAATAACACCTTGTGCCGGGAATTAATTATTTACGCAAATCTTTCGGATTTGCATGGTATTAGATCTGTATGACCAACCCCGTCCTACACACCTGTCTTTTTCATATTTTTCATTCTATTATTATCATATTATTCGTTCAATCCATCACACACTGCAATACACATTCCAAGTACCAGACGCCCCGTCTTACATAATCTAAGACGGGGCGTCTTAGAAAATCTAAGACGCCCCGTCTTAGATTATCTAAGACGGGGCGTCTTACATAATCTAAGACGCCCCGTCTTACATAATCTAAGACGGGGCGTCTTAGATAATCTAAGACGCCCCGTCTTAGATTTTCTAAGACGCCCCGTCTTAGATTATGTAAGACGGGGCGTCTTACATGCGTCTTACATCCGTCTTACATGCGTCTTACATCCGTCTTACATGCGTCTTACATCCGTCTTACATGCGTCTTACATCCGTCTTACATGTGTCTTAGATTTTCTAAGACGCCCCGTCTTACAACAGTACTGTGTGACGACCGCGGCGCTGTGGCGCTTCGCGCGGGCGGCGGCCCACTGCTGCCGGGTCGCGGGGTGTTGCGTGCACGCGCTGCTGTACATGCACAACCGCGCGGCGTGCGCCGGGGCCCGCCCGTCGGAGGACTGGGTGCGGATGCTGGAGTACTTCCATGTGGAGCACTAGCGCGCCGCCGTGAACACCGTCGTGCGCAACGGGGCGCTGACCGCCGGCTGCGAGCTCGTGCCCCACGCCGCGCGGCCCCCGGGGCGTCGGAGACCAGCGTGGCGCTACACCGGCAACTTCTGGTGGGCCAACGTGTCCTACCTCGCGAGCCTCCCGGATCCGGAAATCTGGGCTGCCCAGGTTGGTTCCGGAACCCCCTCCCCCCGTGGGCGATACTCAGGCACCCCCCCCCCCCTCCCCCGGTGGTCGAATCCGGTTACCGTTGCACCCCCTCGCCGCACCGCGCTCATGGGAACATGCACAGATTCGCGCAGTTGTGCGGGAGTTGACAAGGGAAGCTGCCTTTGCGGAGACGTGTGCCACAGTGCGAGCCAGAGACCCTAATCTAGAGTACGACTGCTGCACCCAAGTGCCCCAGGGTCAAATCCCAAAGCTGCCGTTTGGTGTCCAAGGGTGCCAGAAAATGTTGGTCTCCCCACCCTCTGTCATTCATACTGCGCTACGCCGGTGTTGACTGTTAATCATGGCGGGTCTCTGCTCCTACGCGCCCATTGGCTCATTGCTGTTGGGACATGCCCCGCCCGCATTGCCATGGAGGGCTCTCCCGTGCGGAGGAGACCTCCACCGGAGTACAAGTGCAGGGGACTACCACGAGGGACGGGGGGGGGTACATCACGAAGATGAAAGAATGTTGCGCTCTCATGCGCTGCTGCGTCGCAGTCCCGTGCAGCACGTCCTCCGTGAGCAGCGCCGGGGGCCTTGGTGCTTGCAGAACGCGGTGCTGATCCGACGGCGTGTTCCGGTTGGTGGACCGAGCACCTGCGCGGCCCGCGTCGGAGAAGAAACGCGAAAAGACCAAACCAGAGAAGCAACGGGCACAACGTGGGGGCAAGGGCCCCCTCGGGCCATGACACACCGGGGCCCTCGGCGTTCCTGGAGCACACCCACTGGGCCTAGGGGCATCCGGGAAGTCAAAAAAACGATGCCCTGAAAATTTGTGCGAGCCTTTGGGAATGCATCCCTTTCGTGTTCCATCATCCCTCAAAGTCCCGAAGTCCCCGACAGGGGGCCCGGGTTTTCGAGCCCTGATAAAGGCGGGGCGGGGCGGGGGGGGGGTCCAGGGCTCAAAGCCCCCGCCCCCATGCCCCGTTCAATGTTCAGCCCTCAGCCCTGCGGGACCCCATGTGGTCGAATATTCTCGCTTTGTTTTGCGCATATTCTTCAACGGCGCATGGCGATGGGTATTGTTATGATAAGAGGAGGCTCCCCGCCGAGGGATGCTGCGTGCGTGTGTCAGTCATCCGTCACGGAGACTTTCTATTCTTTGCTGTGCAATGTCCGGAGTCTTCTGTCGGCATCAAGCACGGCGTCGATGTGGATCACGGTGGGCGTGAGGGTGGGCCTGAGGTGTGAGGTAGGCCCGAGGTCCGGGGTACAGTGGGCCGCAGCCCCAGTCTTTCCCGGACGATTGTTGTCCAATGGGCCACATCGCAGTCCTGTGACTCAGAAGTGGCCGGTTTGGACTCCTCAAACAAAACTGACGCCATTTCGTAGTGACTCATCAAACGTCCTGTCAATTGAGCCTATTCTTCTTTTTCTGAACCAGCGGCCCCCTCCGTCTATTGACCCCGCCAGACTCCCTTGACATCGCGACACCCGAGAGCCCCAGTAGATGCGGTGCTGACATGACGTGGGACGGGGACCGGGATGCCCCTCCGCCGTCCTGCCCCATCCGTTGCATCCGCACAGGCACCTCAGGCCGAGCACTGCCGCGAGTGCAGTGAGAACTGGATCCTGCTGAACCTGCGCAGCCATGTCCGTCACGCCGAACTGCATATGACGCGCCGTACCGATCGGGGGCCCCACCAGGCGCCACCCCAGCCCATGATCAGCCCCTCGAAGGCGTACCCCCGGTCCGAGTACGACTGCCCCTACCGCCTGCCGTCCAAGCTCCTTCCCGCGATCCCCGCGAGCGCCGCGTGCGCTCGCACCGGCCGGCAACGTGGCTGCCATGGCGGCGTCTGCCGGTCTTCAAGGGCTTGGCCCCCGGTGGAGGCCAAGCCTTTGGACTCCGAGTCATGTCGCTGCCTGAAGCGGCCGGAATCCCGGCGTCTGAACGTGTTCTGGCACATCACGCTGCTGCCCAATTTGGAGTGGCGCGCTCGCGACGTCCTCGGACGTCAGTTCGCGCTTCTGCGCGACTCCGGCCTCCTGGATCATGCCCAAGTGCACGTGGGCCTCGTTCGGCTCGATAACTACACCGTCCCAGTTCTGGACGCCATCCTGCGCCACCCCAACGTCCGCGTTGCTGCAGAGGTCACGCAGGGCTTCGAGTGCACCACGACCGGGCCGCTGTGGCAGTTCGCGCGCGCGGTCGACAAGTGCTGCCGCCGGGAGCAATGCTGCGGGACACGGGTCCGGCCCGTCTTGTACATGCATTCCCGGGCGATGCACCGGCTGCCCGGCAAACCGGATTTCGAGCCCGCGACGTCCTGGACGCAGATGCTGGAGTACTTCAACATTGAGCACTGGCGCGCTGCAGTCAATACGATCGAGCTGAACGGCGCAGTCACCGCCGGCTGCGAGATGTTCCCGCACCGCCCGCGCTGGAGAAACCGCACGTCAACTTTCCATTACTCGGGAAATTTCTGGTGGGCCGCCGTGCCGTATCTTGCGCGACTGCCGGACCCGGTCTCTTGGGCCGCGCGCGCGCCGCCCAAGGCATACCGCTACGAGTGCGGGGAGGATTGGCTCCTCCTCAACCGAGACCCGCAGCATCCGGAGGCCCACGCCGAACTGCACGTGACGCGCCACTCGGATATCGCATGGACCGAGGGGCGTGTCCACAGCTACAAGCAGTCGTATGCGCGGGCCATGTACGACTGCCCATACGCGGTGCCCTCGGCGCAGGTGCCGTTGATTCCCTCCACGGGCCCTTGCGAGCGCAGCAGCCGGATCAAGTGCCACACGGCGCAGTGCCGGGGCATCCTCATCGCGGGCGGCAACGACCAGATCACGGCGGCAGCGGGGGTGTCCGCCAAGGCGTTGCACAAGCGCTCAGAAACAGCGGAGCGCCTCCGCGGGCAGCCGCGCGGGCAGGCGAAGCAGTGACGGCCGCCTGAGCGACTGCAGTGCACTGGGGCCTTGGCTCCGCGTTAAAGCCCCGCCTGAGGCTCCGGCAAGGCCTGTCCCCACTGCCAGAGACGGAGCCGCTGATTGGCGGGTCACTCGGTGTGACACTGACCCAATTCTCTTTGCCTCTTTCGGACTTTCTTGAACCACTTCTTCAACTTGAAACTTAGGCGTCTCGAACTTGTACTCTTCCTTGCTCTCGTCCACGTCCGGAAATTTTTTCATCATCTCTTCTTTTCCGTACCCACGGTGGTGCTTTAGCACGAACTTCTTTATCTCCTCAGACACGTTTTCCATGGGGTTAGAGGACACGTTCTTCCCCGAGACTAGGTACATAGCGGTTCGCCAACGGGGCTTTGGCAAAACCTCTTCTTTTGGGTTAAGTCGGTAAAGAGGAACGTCAGGTAAGAGCAACTTTGTCACCGTCAACTTTTCGAGTATAGGCCCCCATAGTTTTTCTTTTTCTTCCCACTTCTTCCCTTCGGGAATAACCAACGCGACCGTAGCTTGGTCCACATAAACTTTTACCAACGTGTGGAGTATTTTTGAGAAAGGGGGGTTGGCGTAGAGCATCTTCCAAGCTCCCAACTTTCCCCAGTCATACCACCACGTGTTGTTGGTTTTGGGAGTACAAAAGTACTCCGCGTCGGCGTTCTCTTTGGACGCAAAGAGTTCTACAAAGTCGCCGTTACACGTGTTCGGGTTAAGGCCAAGTTCTCGAAACGCGTCACGCTTGGCGGCGGAGTCGAGAGTGTAGTTCTCCGTTCGGTGTAGGCTCAAGGTAGCGAGGATACTCTCTTGCTTCACCTCGCTATCGAGTGCCAACGGAAAACTCTTGAGAGTCTTGAGCGTAGGTCTTGGACACTTTGTCTCCTTGAGGGGTATTGCTTCCCATTCTTGCTCTTCGTTCACCACCAACAAGTGAGTGGGCTCTTGAAGGGATAAATATTTTATCCACTCGTTTTGCGCAAAGAAGTCCGTCCCCAATACGGCTTCAAAGGCGTCGGTGTCGAACGCTTGAAACTTTTGAAGTACCTTTCGGTCCCCCACTTGTACTTCTCCTTCTATCTAGCCTTCGGTGAGAGTGACTCCCCCTTCTCCCGTTTTTACCCCACAAATATTTTTGGGAACTAGGTCCTCGTAGTGTACGAACCTAGAGGAGACTAGGGAGATTGTAGCGCCGGTATCAAGGTATGCGTCCACCCATACACCATTGATAGCGACCCTCAATAGGTAGCGATACCTCGGTGCGTCGTCTCGGTGTCCACCTAGGCTTCCCCCGGCGTTTGACCCGCGAGAAAGTCCTTGAGGTTCTTAGCCTGTCTTTCGAGCTTGAGAACTCTCTTTCGCTTCTTTTCTCGCTCTCCTTCCGTCAACTCTTCCAAGCGTTTCTTCTCTTGAGGCTTTCCTTTGTCATCGTCTTTTCCTTTGCCTCCTTTTCCTTCGTTCGCCTTTCCTCCGTTCGCTTTTCCTCCACTTCCTTTTTCTCCTCCTTTTGCTTGGTCCTTTCCCCCTTTGCCTTGACCTTTCTTCGTTTGCTTTTGCTCTTCTTTCCTCGCGTCAAGGCTGTCTTGCCACGCCTTGTCTCTTACGTTGTGTTTTGTCCCACAATTGGGGCAAAACACGGTGGCGAAGAACTTGGGCGCGGTGGAGTTGTCCTCCTTGACTTCCCTTCGCCAATACCACTGCCCTTGGCCTTGTCCTTTGCCTCGTCCACCTTTTCCACGGCCACGACCGCCACCACCACGGTTGCCGTTTGCTTGTCCTCGTGCTTGTTGGAAAGACACGAAGCACTCCTCACATAGCGAGTGGGCAAAGGCTTCTTCTTGGTTCATAGGGGCGTTGGAGTCGGCGTTGGTGTTGCCGTCTAGCCACTTGAGTTGAGCCATCGAGTGCAAGTTCTTCAAAGTAGCGTCGGACTTTCTCTGGAGGGCCAACTCGTAGAGGAGGTCAACGAGAGAGTTGAAAGTGTGTATTCTAGACAACCTCTCGGGAGTAGCACGTATTTCGTCCATGGTTTTGGGCGGAACACGAGGTAGGAGGTGTAGGAGGGCTTTGGAGTCGTCGTAGTAGGACGTAGCCAATTGGTCCGTAAGCGTAGTAAACTTTTGGACGTATTGGGCTATGTCCGCGGTTGTAGGGTATTCCTTCAACCGAGGGATACGCTCTATCTCTTGAATAAGCTCTAGGTCGGTAACGTAAGTAGGGTAGAGCTTTTCGAGCGTAATAAGGAACCTTACCCAAGAGTCACTTTTCTTGAGTGCCCCCGAAACCACTTCTTTTACGTCCTTGTTATCACAACCGTTGATAACAAGGTCCGCTTTGGCTCTTTCGTTGAGGTTTTCTTGTCCCGTCGACCTCAAGAACCTCAAAAAATCTTCGGCGTAAACGTCGAGGTCTCTACCCGAAAACTTGGGTAGTTTGGTTTCGGTTTGGGGTTTGAAAAAAGCTTTGGTTCCTCTACCGGTATGTGGCACCGGTTGTGTGGGGTCGGGGAGTAGCGCCATAGGCGCTAGTGGACCGAGTCCTAGGGCGAGGGCTTGGTCGAGGGTGTATACTTCGTAGGTAGTGGTAAAGCACGCCACGGGTTTGGGTGCTTTGGTACGGGGTACAAAGGGCGACTTGACTCCAGGAGGCACACCGGCAAGCCCGGTGCACACTCGGGTTAGAGGCGAGGGGTGGTAAGGTACACAAGGGTTAGTGGTTAAGTTAGCACTAGTCCTATTTTCTAAGTTTTCAAGACGACCCTTGAGTTGTTGCAAGGTCGACAAAAGGATAGTGCTCTCTTCCGAAGAAGGAGAGGCTTCGAAAACATGAGTCCTTTTGGGAGCTTGAGGCTCAGAGAAAAACTTAGGCTCAGGAACTCCGGTAGGCACTCCATGAACAATAGGTTCTCCACGGATAGGGGGTTGAGGCATAGTGGCGTAAGTCACATTAGAACGCCACGGCACAGATTGGAAAGGATTAGTCGAAGAGGATGTGGTCCCCGACTCATGAGTCTGTGGGGCATTAGTGAATGAACCTTCATGGTGTTCGATTTGTTGAACCATTTGTTGCAACCGACCACTCTGGTTGAGCAACGATAGGACCTCCATAGCATTCGCTAGCTCAGCTGTCGTCATGTTACTCGCCGAAGGCACTGGGCGTGGAGCTACAGCTTCAGCATACTCAGGACATGTAGGCGCAGGAAAACGATAGGCTTCGAATCGAGATCCGTCTAGAGGTACTTCTGGGGTTCCAAACCCGGCCATGGTAGGCGCGACTAGTTCCTCATCAGAGACCGGTATCATGACCTGCACGTCGTTTTCAGAAGCGCCCGTAGCTTCTAGGCTGCTTGGAGTTCTCACAGGGTCCATCTCAATTTTTCAGACTCGATTTTCTGAGTTCAGGAATTCTTCTCCGTCCCTTACTGAATTTCCAGGCTGGAATTGAATCGAAATTAAATCCAAGGGATACTGGATTTAGGCAGAGCAGGTTTTCTCTGCTACCAGTTAGATTTGGCACCCTCCTCAACAACAGCAAAGTAATGGGCTCATAGAATTGTAGTCTTCCAGCTTAGTCCATAGCAAAAAGGGACTATGAAACACAATCATTATTTACACTCATGCTCACTCCTTACCTCTCTTCCACTCTCACCATACAAATATCCCTCTGGTAGTAAAATACACCTAGTTAGGACTTACCTAGGAAGCACCACGTGCTCCCTGGTGTCGCCGCCAGGCGCCTCTCCTCTATCTATCTCTCTTCTCTCCTCTTGTGTTTGGGGCTTGGCTTAGGCCTAGGTATACTCTTGGGATCCCCCAATACATGAAACATGCTTGGGACCCACCAAATAGGCATTAAAATACATGTAGAAGTAGGGACAACCATGGAAAAGGGTTGTAGAGTAAATAGAGGTCCCTTAGGGGCCTTAGACTCCTTCGAAGGTAGTATGTGTGGTATCACTCACAAAATGAGTTGATCATGCATGACATGCATGACAATCCATGATGTCAAAAATGTGATCATCCAAATTCAAAGAGTTATGAAAAATGAATAGTATAACCTTCTTAGGAACCCATAAGAGTGGGGTTGTGGTTGTGTTAGTTCCGAGCGAAAGTGAGGTTTTGGGTTGGAATGTGAAAAACACATGCTAGGGCGCCAGCATGTCATGACACATGATGCATGACACATGACACATGATGCGTGATGAATGATGATGATGATGAATGATGATGAATGATCTGAATCTGCTCTGAGTTCAAATAAAGTACACTCTGAGTTCAAAATATATACTCCATGGGGCTCAATCTCACTGCGGAGATGGCCCAAATCCGCAACGCCACCCTCTGCCTTTGAAGACCCCACCCACTCATAGAGTGACGGGGCAAAGGCACCCATTGCAATTCATATTAGAATACTCGTATTGTAGAGGACGACCCCTCCCTCTAGGCTTAAGTCCTCGCCGTATGTAGTGGCAATTTTGCACGCCACAAAATTTTTTCCACGTAATGTGAGCCACACGAGTACTTCGTACCTTGTATACCTACCCTCGTGTGGACAAGGGCAAATCGGTGGAAAACCATCACGCCCAACACAAAAAGGGAAAATGGGTTGTACCCGCCAACCCAACGAAGTTTTCAAGCCTTCGCCATTTTGAGCAAATGTTTTAGCTCGTTGGACTGGGTCATGGGTCAGGGACGGTCGTGGGGTCGTGGTTTCGGTACGGGGCGGCACTCGGAAACCTTGCAAGCACCACCATGCGCACAACCCGGTAGAGTCTTCGGGAAGTGCTTGCCACGTTGTTAGCACCCTTGACGGGGGGCGTCATCGTGGGTAGGACTTTGTCGTGGTGGTGGTAGGAGTGCTCCAGTAAGACCCAAGGATAGGGGTTTGAATGGCATTAAGACCCCCGAAAGAACACGTCCCACTTCCGCCCCCAGGCTATATGCCACGCCACCCCACCCCAAGGACTCTCAAGCCTTTAGCGGTGAGAGAGGTAGACGGTGGGGTAAACGTGCGGTACCCACCGCCCTGCTCCGGTGGGGATTTTTGTAACCGAGGAGCGCGCCGTGCATGCACATCTTCTTTCCTGTCTCCCACCGCTTCTCGCTCTCTCCTCCCTTCCCCAAACAATAATATATCCATATTGGTTAGGGTTATCTTTTCGTGGCACGCTCATGAGAGCGGTCCACCAAGGTGGGCAAGGATGTCAACGGTTTGGGTGAGATTCTGTTTCTGCAAGTAATCTCTCCAAACTTTATTGTAGGACGGTAAGAAGGTTTCAACGGGTTCCTCGGTATCCCAATCTTTGGTATAACCCTCCCACCGCACCTTGAAGAGAAGTCTCTTGCGGTAAGTACGGTGACTTAATATTTTCTTGACATTATAGGTGTCCTCCTCAAACTGGGAGGGCACTCTAGCAACCTCCTCCGTGTAATGTAGAGGCACGGGGGAGCGAGGGGAGTTGACCGTTTTCATTAAACAATCAACGTGGACGTCAACTAACCTCCGTTGGTCCACTTGAATAACATAGAGGTCGTGCGCCTTCTTGGCCACAACCTCATAGGGCCCATCCCAATAGGGACAAGTCTTATCGCCAAGATTTTTGCGTCGGCGACGGACCCATACGGGGTCCCCTTTTGAGAAATTGGGGGACATCCTCCTACTCTTATTATACTTATGAGCCATTGTCTCTTGCACTTGAATCATAGCCCTCCGTGCAAGAGCAATAAGCTCCTCACGCCGTTGGAAGTAGTGAGCGGCGTCTTGGGTCACCCCCTTAGGCTCAGCAAGAGGAGGCCCCTTAGTACGGTTGTGTTTACCAAACACAATCTCGTTAGGTGTATAACCTGAAGGACCTGTAGTCTCATGCCACGCTCGTACAACGGCGGGCAAAACGTCTACCCAATTATTGCCTTTCCTCAAGGTAAGGGCTTTAGCAACGGCACGCCTTAGCTGCTTGCCAGTATTTTCGGCCTTGCCATTACCTTGGTGCCTACCCGCGAGACACATAGTCGAGCGGGCACCAATCTTAGAACAAAGGGTTTGGAAATATTGGCTCACAAATTGTGGCCCACGGTCGGAGCATATTTCACGAGGGGCTCCGAACCTATCCACCCAGCGCTCCATTACCAAATGGGCCGCTCTTCTCCCCGTTAGCCCTTCATCCTTGTCTTCATGACGGGGTTTAGGAATAGGGATCGCGATGAGGTAACCGGAAAGCCGGCATACACATAGGAGCATTCGGTCATACACCTCTCCATCGTGGGAGGTGGAAGGGTAGTGAAACACATCAAGCGCTATGGAGTCCATGGGCTCCATAGGTATAGGCATAGGGGTCATGTACCCTTGCTTGCGCTTGGTGTCATGCGTGTGAATGGCACATGAGGGACACGTTTGACATTGCAGTTCCACTGCTTTGTACAACCCCTCACCTTCCACGCCATGGTTAATTTCCTTCCAGTGTTTTTCCACATTGGAGGTAGTTAAGTGAAGTGCATCATGGTATTCGGCCACCAAACGATGCACTAGCGGCGTAGGAACACACCACCGTCCATTACGGACGAGCTTGTTATCCACCAACCTCACTCCATCTTGGAAGCTCCCATTCAAGGCATCTTGCCACATTTTTTTATAGCGTTGACAATTTGGGTAGTGTTTAGCCCAATTTATCTCAAAAACATTGGGAGCATCCTCCCCATGTATAGGAGTTGCCTTCTTGTGGCCGACGAAATCGCCTACGGCGACCAACCAGTTTGAAGGTTGGCGACCTTGTCTTGGTTCAGCATTCACGCCTACCCTCCTGGCCCCGCAACTGCCTACAGGACCCTTATTTTGGGCCCTATCGTATCATCACAATAGATGGATCTAGAATCCATGTCAGGTGCAGTCCACGTCTACGTGGTGAACTGCTTTGTGCGCCTAAGCAGTTGAGGCACTATCACTCCTCTGACGATTTGTCCTGGGATGAATGGCACCTCAGCGACAGTGAGGTCAAGCGTATTGACCTAGAGAACGCTGCCAGCCCAGAGGAGGCAGACGCACTCGAAGAGATAACTGCCGATGAGATGGCAGTCGATGCCCTACTACGTGGTTGCAGGTATTGCCCGCCACGATTATAAACAGGGGAGAAAATTCCTAACCCTCTGGGATGGCTATTCGCCATCTGAGGCGACCTGGGAATCCATGTCCGCCTTTATACAGCCAGATGGGAGTATCCACCCCCTCTTTCGCTCCTACCTCGTTGAGAACAACAAGGGACAGCTAAAAACCCGTGCTGAGACTCTGTTCAAGCGTAAAAAGAAAAAACAATTTCCTGGTGTCTACCTATTAACTGTTTTCTAACCTTCTAGGTCTTTTAACCTCCCAGGGGCGATGAGCACTCTTGTGCAGATATGTCTGCATAGGTGTCTGAGAGCAGTTGTCACAGTTGCCCCGGATTGCATCGCAGGACAGAACCAGTAGCCCCCTGTGACAACTTTTCCCTGGCCGAAGGCCATCTGTTTTGCGCAGATCACTGCTTTCTGAGCACTGCACCAGCCCTGGCTGTGCCCTGCAGTCCCATGCCTATGGTTACCAGCGGGAGCCAGGTGGCTGCTTATCAGGCTTGCAGCCACCCAGCGAGTGTGTGCCTTGTTGACCATGTGTTGCATGGGAATTGCCCTGATGTAATGACCTTGGGGAGCCAACGAAGAATGGTGGCTTTCTACTCCAGGGGGGGAATGACAAGCAAGGTGTTATGAGTCAAGGTGTGTACGCCCTCCTTGGGGACAAGCGTGCCCACAGTTAGGACCCCTGACTGGTCCACATCCATGGGGTTCTACCCTTCCTTACAGGGTTTACCATACCCCTAAGTGTGCTACGTATGTCTGTATGTGTCTCACTTCTCTCCCCAGCGTGGCTCCCGGCGACCGGGCTTCGCTGACGTCGGACCGAAGGTCCTAACAAGGTACTATTACCACTCCTATGGCGCCCAATTTCTGTGCTGGCACCTATCCTTTGGGGAACACGGCAAAAGCCCTACCTACTAGAGGGGAGGGGTGGCCAAGTGTGCTAAGGGCATACAAAACGCCAATTTTTGCTAAGGGCCAAAAGCTAACACACTCCCCTGCCCACAAGGAAAAGCACGCGGGACAGGAGACACCACTGCACTACACTCACTAATGCCAGCACCAGCCATCGAAGGCAGGGTGAGCATAACCGCACTCAGTCCCTACCAGGCTTGCTGACTCTAACCCCTACACACACTACTGGGTGTTCATGACGAAGGAGTCACGGGCCCTACTCGCCCCCCTGTGAAATTACAAGAGAACACAGCGCTACTAAGCGACTGTGGCCTAACAGAGACGTCACAACATGTTTCCTTGTCAGGGCTTGGAGGCAAGGAGTGCTCAGTTTGCGTGCACAGCGTGTATGTTGAAGAGGTCGGACTGTCCTTGCCACTCACAGCTCAGGTACAGTTTGTTGATTGTGTGATCAGGGCCCTTTTTAGCATGGGCAGAAAAATTCAGAGTCGCTGAAGGCAACTGCAGCTGCACCAATTACCCTGCCCTCTCCCACCTGTAAAGCAAAGGCAGATGGGACCTGGTTAGCGGCTGATAAACCAAGCTGGCCTCCAGGTATTATACACTTCTCAGGCTGACCTATAATACGCTATCCTCTAACCAACCGGCAAGCAAGCAAGCTTAAGGACTCCGCCCATTCTCTTATAGAACGTAGGGCGGAGCCCTGGGTAGCCTAAGCAAGAGTTATACCGTGTGCACTGCGCGTGGCCCATATCCCTTTAATGCATCGTGTGTATGACGGGAAGAGAGGCGAATGACTAGACTTTTTACCACCATTTTCCATTAACAACCAATCACCGCGTGACTCAACCAGGAGGTGACCTCCTCCTGGGCTTACCTACCTTACTCACCACGCATCATGTGAATGCCGAAGGGAACACGAACGTAAAACAACCCTAAGGGTTTAAACAACCCTACAACGAATTATAAACAGCCCTAATCGACTAAAGCATCGTGTGTCATGCATGCCCTTCTTACCTTGCATCCTGCAGAAAAAGGAGAAGGAATGGCACACTGCACAGTGCAAAACAAGCCTAAGCATTTTAAGCAACCCTCTTTTAATGCAACGGCATCACAAACACGAGCATGTACTGAAACCAGACCGAGTGGTCAGGATCAGAGGTCGCAGTGGCATGGGCAGCAACATTGCTTGCCACAGAAGACATAACGATAGTGTTGGCTGAATAGTATCCTGCAAACAGATATGGTACAAATAGCCAATGAAATACCTGATGTGCACATATCAGAAATCCACCCTATCATCCACTAATTGATATAACAACTAAACATCCAAGATTGCCTTATCTATCCCACATCCTATGTTCCTAACCCTGACCAGTCCACCAGAACAACACGACCGGAAAACCAAGGGTCCGAAGGTCACTGACTGGGCGGTCTTTAATGACAAGCCCCCGGATACCCCCATGGTGACACTAACGTGCCACCAACACACATGGTGGGTGGCGCGGTGGAACGCCACGGGCACAACAGACAGGGTCCACACATTCACACCGGCAGCAAAGCCGGCGACCCCACTGGCACTGAGGGACCGTTTTAGCCACTCCACCCACCACACCAACCACCCCAGGGCGCACTGGCTAGCCCTCAAAACGGCGATGCACTGGACAGTGGATGCCCCAGCCAGGGACACCACGCTACCCGAGACATGGCTTACCCTCACGCACAACCTGGCGGCCTATGAGCGGAAGTACGGGACAACACAGGCGCAGCGCTGGATGTCCTGGCCCACGGACACGGAACGAACTCTCAAACTCCGCACCACCAGCCTACGAGAACACACGAATCGACTTCGGGGTATCCACAGGCCGCAGCAGGGACAGGGACCGGCGTACAGCATATTCCGACGCGACGCACTGAAGCCAGCCCCCAAACCGGCGCCAGAGCAGCCCCAACCCAAACCGAGGCCCCGCCCGGGGGGAGCGGACGCCTCAGCCCGCAGGGCCAAACGGCCCAAACCGGAGCCCAAAGTGGCCCCAGCGCCGCCGCCACCCGATCCGCAACCGAAGCCGAAGGCCCCAGCATGCCCGCTTTTCACACGGGCGGAACGTGCCGCCATGCACCCCGAATGGCCAGACGGCGCAGAAGTACAAGGAGTATACGGAACCACGCTTAAAGGGCAACCGAAGCAATTCGTATGGTTCCGGGGCAAGATACAGGGCAGACTGGCCACACCGGGCCAACACGGCAACCTACAGTTGAAAATCAAGTGGCACGCACTCCCAGAATGGGGCGAAAAAGTGGAGACCTCAAACCTCGAACTCTGGGACGACAGACAATTCCCGGAGTGCCCGGTGCAGCTCCGCACACCCGCCAACCAGGTACCACCGGGCACCGTCTGGACGGGTGATGTGCCGCAGACATGGCTGGAGGAACCGGATATACCGGAGGAAGAGAGGATGGCCGCAGCGATCAACCACAAACTGCGACTGGGACAATGACTACTACCACGCCGCGCCGGGGACCCCCCAGGGGCCACCAACACGCGCGCCCCCGAGGTCACAACTGCGCTCGTCACTCTCATGTCCCTCAACGAACCGGGCGCCCTGTACGACGCGACCAAAGCTCCGGACCTACAAGACGTACCCATCATGGCGAAATGCGACCCGGACGCCATGGTGTGGCAGGAGCAGGCCCTCAAAACCCAGACAACCCACCCCAGCCTAACCCACATCCTCACCAGGACGGGACACCAATACCGCACCACATGGGTCAAGGGGGTTCCCATGTCCCACAAAAGTGAAGTCCAAGTACACATCCACCACCACCTGGGGGTGGAAGGCCGCCTAGCGGCATACGAACTGGTAGGCCCAACGTGGCAACTGAATGTCATCAACGTGCACGTCCCCTTTGGAGACGCCACGGAGACGTTCCTCGAACATCTCATGGAGGCCTACCGACAACTTGCCATGATGGGCCCGACTGTCATCATAGGAGACTTCAATGCAGCCCCATCAGCGGACGATCGCGGCGGACGGCCGACGCCCGAGGACGCAGCGGTACAAGTGGCCATGCAACATCTAGGCCTGCAGGACCTCACAGCCTCTCTACGAGGCCAGCCCTCACACAGACCACCACAACCTGGCGCGGCAGATTCCCGCATCGACCTCTGCTACGCGGACTCGGCACACGTCGAGGTGACGCGGGTGCAATACCACGACCTGCCATCCAAGATCACCGGACACCGACCCCTGGAGGTACAAATCAAGGTGCTTCAGGTACCCCCGGCCTCCAGGGATGGCATGGACCACGAAGAACAACCACCCATCCAACTGCCAGGAGAGAACGACACCCACGGATGGGTAGCATACTATCGCACGGTACAACGCATCCTGGGCTAGCAGGACAAAACGGACCTCAACCTCGCCATGCGACAGGCGGCCACGGCATGCGGCCTCAGCGGGCAGCGCAGAACACAGGACGACGCCACCCCGCATCAAGACCTACGATCCCTGGTCACAACCATATGGCACGACAAGCGAGCACTGCACACGGCAATGCACTCACATGACCTGCAAGCCCAACATGACGCCCAGGAAATCGCAGCACGACTGGAAACCGCACGCCAGCAACTCAGAGAATGGCACGTCCGCCGGGCGAAGGAGCTGGCGGAAAAACAACAGCGCTACTTCCAAAACCCCCAACCCTACAAATCACTGAAACACGTGGACAAGGTCCTGGGGGAGACCGGCCACCGAGGCATCAAGGCCATACGCCTACAAGACGGCACAGTGACGCACGATCCCAAGGTGGTCCTGGAAGAAGTCCTCAACAGCTTCCTGCGCCAGCAGAAACACTGAGGATGGCGAACTGTCAGCATACACAGAGGAACTGATATCCCACCTGCCGAAACTCTACAACCGGACCCCCGGGCGCACCTGGCGGCCCGCGCAGACACAAGCACGCCAGGGGAGGCGCTGCCGCGAGATCCACCGGAAACCAGCGCGGGGTCAGAGGCCCGGGAAACCACACCCGACACGCCCCAGCGCGCGGACGAAGGAGGAACGTCACCCAGCGGGCAAAACCGCGACGACGACTCCTTCGATGCCTTCATGGACTCCTGCAGGGATGACCCCCGGGCGGTCCCAGCACCGGAGATGCCACGCGTCCACCCGGAACCGCAACGCGACCAGGCGGACGATACGCCCCTCACAGTGCCACGACAAGCGCACCTCCAGCGCGACTACACCACCCTGGGGCAGATTGCCGCTACGGGCGAGGGGCAGACGACCGCGAGCGGCGCGGCGGACCGGACTACGGACGAGCGCAACGCCCCAGGTGAGGGCACGCGCGTGGAAGCGGCCACCAACACCGCGAGTGAGCCTGTCGCCCCACCGCCGGGGGCCGCCCCGCCCTGGGGGCGGGGACACCTGTACTATGCACGCTTGGAGGGTGACGCCGGCCACCCCAGCGAACAAGCAGAGCAAGAAGCGACCAAAGACCTAAGCTTCTGGATCCCCAGGCTTGTCACAGGGGAGCAGCTCGAACTGGCGGTCCGCATACGATGGGTACTTTTCTCCCGGTCCCGCCACCTCGCGGAGGGAACACGCACCATGGCAGACGTCACGTTTGGTCATCGGACAGGGCACACGCCCCCCGCCACCATGGACCGCCCCGACCAATGGCGCTATGTGGCCACCAGGCTCATGGCGCATATGGGAGCCTACAGCCTAGATGAAATGAACGGACTGCACTGGCGGTGGCACCAGCGCGCCGCCCTGCGCATCCGGGCGGCCATGCAGGACCATAATATCTGGAACATCCCTGGATCACCGGGCCACCAGGCCCACGGCGGCCGCGGTCCCAAGACGTCCCGGAGCCCCCCAGACAGGCGGCGCGCCGAAACTCACCGGAACACCCACGGGGTCCACCACCCGGTAGGGGTTCCCCCTCTGGCACATACAGCAGCCCCCTGCGGCCGTTCGCCCCACGGAGGAACCCGGGCAGTCCCCACGCCTCGAGGGTGCAAGGCGACACGCCGGAGCAGCGCCAAGAAACGAGGCGCCCTGGCCGATCCCGTCAGCGCAGCCGCACGCCGCCCCCCGCAGCGCGACGAGTCGTCTTCCATGAGGATATGAACAGGGACCACGGGGGCCCCCGCGACCCCCAAGCTCGGCGAACATCATCGACCTCCGACCCCAGACGCCGGTCCAAGAGGCCCCGCACCGAGCGGACGCACATCCCCACCATTCTCACGCCGGCCGAGCGCGAGCGACAAGCAACGCTTCAAGCGGACCCTTGCCAGACGGCGGGCGAAACGTCCAGCTCATCTGCCGCCTCCCTCCCGGGGTCAGCGGCCGATCCGCTACCGAGAGGATCACACGCCACGGACACGCGACCAAGGGAGCCCGCGCCCGACCCCAGCCCTACGCAAGGGGCGGGGGGGCAGCCCTCCCCGCAGTCCAGAAGCCGCCGAGCCACGGAGGGCACATCGCGGCAGCCGGGACACGACGCGAGCGGACCAAGGGCGGACAAAGAGACGACAGGGACCTCCAGCCCCCGCGCCCACCGCCACGCCCTGCTCGATGCCCCGGCAACGGGAACCCCCTACGGAATACGTGCCTGGGGGACAACCGGGCGCCACCTCACGGCACCCCTCCCCGGCTGACGCGGCACTGGACCAAGACCGGGTGGCCATGCCCCCCCCGCCCCCCCGACCGCCACAGCAACGGGGCACGGATCCCTTCCACGACGCGGAACTGAAGGCGCTCTACGACATCCACGCTTCCACGCCCTCGAGCGAGCTGGTGGCCACCCTCCGGGAACACCTCCGTAACGTCGACCCGAACAGGCTTTTCGCCGTAGCCCCCCTGCCACATGCCCCGACAACCCAAATCTTTGTGCGACAGCTCCAGGCGCTCGTCACCCCCGGGACACAGGTCTCTGACGACCTCATTGAAGCGTGGATCTGGTGGTTCAACACCCACCAACCGGCCCAAGGGGGCGTGTGGGTCCCACACCTGGGCTGGGTACACACGCTCATAGCGCCACCGACGGACCCCAGGACCGCACCCGCCACCGGAGGCTGGGAGCGGGCCAACCCACCACCGAGACCCGACAACCTCCGTATCCCACCGCACGAGGGCCTGGAGGCATGGGAAAGCGAGACCGCCCGTAGCAGGGGGCACAACCTCACGAACCTGACGGCGCACTACCCGGAGACAACACGCGCAGCACCCCCGCCGCGCGAACGTGACCCCGGTACCATCGCCATGATCGTGTTGGAGAATGGCCACTACTACCAGGTGCGGATCATCCCGCACCCGCAGGACAACCATTGGAGCCTGGAGGCCGTCGACTCCATGCTCCGGGCGACCACAGGCCTGCCGGACAACCCTACCCCCCTGCTCCCAAATCAACCCCCGGACCCCCTGACGGCCATTGTGTCGGGGGCGGCACCCACCAGGCCACGCCCTCTACTGCCTCTGGCGGTGGGCGCGGCGCCGCTGGCCGCACACCAGGGCGTGGTCAGCGGCGTGGAGATTCTACCTCGACGGCCGGCAGCAGATGGAGGCCATCCCGGAACCGACGGCAGAAACCCCCACTGAGCCCAACCTATGCCCCGTCTTCGCGATCCACCAGATCCGGGCACTGGCGCTGGGTGGGCAGCTGCAGCCCGCCATCCGCACTGAGACGGAGGCCCGGGCGGCGCACACGGCCCTGGTGCACGAAATCCTCGGTGCCCTCCGCAGCGCCCTTGTACGACGTGCGGGTAACCCCCGAGGGCCCTGACCCGCGACCAACCACAGGACCTGCAGCAACGACGCACGGCCGCACGCGCGCGGCACGAGTCCCACACCAGCCACGCGCAGGGAAGAAACGGCGCGGCGGACCCGGGACCGCCTCCTCCCACCAGAGGACCGGACGATGACCGACACGCCAGCGGCAGCGGGATCGGCCACGAACCACAACGACCCCGACCGGGCAGACCTCGCCCAACACGACCCCTCGTACAACCCAGCAACGCGCGGCCGCGCAACATGCTACGGCCTCACCCGTCGACCGGACACACCAGCGGGGACGGCGTCCACCTGCCCAGCACGCACAACGGACACCCAAGGAGTGGGGGCTAGCCTTGGCAGCCCACGGTGTCGGACACAAATACAACCCCAGCGACCTCTTCCAACATCCCCCGGACGAGGGCCGCACTTCCCGGACCTCAGCGACCCGCCTGCAACCAGGAAAGGGGGCAGTGCCGCACCCGGGACCGCCATCCCACCTGACCCTCCTCTCCCACGTAACGGGTCCGCGAGGGGCCGGGCAAAGGGGCCAGCCAAACACGCGGAGCCCGCGGCCGAACCGATGACCACGGGAGTGTTGTCGAACAGCGCACGCCACCGGATCCGGGCGCTGGCGCTGGCCGATTGACGGCAACCCGCCGTCCGCACTGAGGCGGAGACCCGGGCGGCACGCCCAGCCCTTTCGCACGCAAACTTCAGTAACCTCCACGGCGCCCCGGTGCGACGCATGGGACGCCCCCCCAGGACCCTGAGCCGCGCCTGGCGACAGGTCCTACCGCGACAACCCGGTGGCACACAGCCGCGCAACACACCCCAGCAACACCTGACGGTCCAACAAACCGACGAGACGGACGTCAACATGCCCGACACATGCAACAGATGCCCGGAGAGTGGAGGCCAGCCTTCGCAACCCGTGGTGTCAAGCACGCACGGAAACCCCACAACTTCCTCCTACAACCCCCCGGGCGAGGGCCACGCTTCTCGGACCCCGCGACCCACCTGCAGCAGGGAACGAAGCGGCGCCACGCCCGGACCCGTCCTCCCGCCTCACCCTCCTCTCCCGCGAGCCGGATGCACAAGGGGCCGGGCAAAGGGCCCGGCCAAATACGCGGCACCCGCGGCCGGGCCGATAACCACAAGAACGTTAACGAACCACATGCCCGAGTATTACCGTCCAGGGCGAGCATCCGGAGATAAGTGCACTGCAGGCACCAGCGCGCACCTCCGCCGGGGAGTTGAGCGCCTGGGAAGCGTAAGGTCAGGACACGTATAACCTATGCGAATGGTACGAGGGGCACAACCCCCGCAGAAAGTTAACAGCGTCCATGAGAGGGAGGGGGGCTGCAACACTGCCCGGTACTCCTGTCCTCCACAACCCTACCCGGGGCATGCCGGGGGCCACAAGCTCACCGCACGGGGCCGCGCCGACCCCCCTGCCAACAGGCACGGGTGTGTTACGCCGAGCCCAACCAGCCACGTCGGACAGAGCGTCCCGACACCACAGCACAAGCCGAACCACCCTAACCATCCTAGCCACCACACCCGGCGCCGTGACGTAGACACGCCACCCGAATGACCCGAAACGCACGACACGAGAAGGCGCACGGCAGACAGACAGGCACGAGCACGAGCACAGCACCACCGAGCTGGAGCAACGCCCTGGGGCTCCCATGGGGAGCACAGGGACACACCGAGGGGGACCGGCGGGGCCTTGCCACCGACGGGGGTGTACATATGAGTGGCACAAGCGAAACTGGAAGTACAGCTACGGAGCACCACGAAATACCGGATAATAGATTGTGCATGCAACACTGCCAGGGCGGGGCAGGGAACAGGGCACCGACAGGGGGGAAGAAATTTTTACAGCGGTCCAACCACTTGTCATGGCTTTTCTCCCCCGCGGCGGGCGGGCGGCGCACAGTACAAACGTACCGTGCCGGCCCCACACACCTGGCACCGACCAACATCGCAACAAGCGGCACACTTGCGCACAACAAATCCGACTGCGCGAACACCCGCTGCGACGACAAGGAACGAACGCCGAACAAACCAACCAAGAGGCGACTAACACGACCACACACCGCCAGAACCACTACAGCGGACGCAACGTGACCGTGAACAGACCGCGCGCGCACCGACCACCATGGCCACAAGCACAGAGGAACACTGCGACTCTACCGCTGCGGACGCGGCCCACGAACATTCCCAAACTACACTACACGACACTAGTACAAACCAAGACGCCACAAACCGACGCAGACACAAACGTGCTAGCTAAACGGGCAGGGTTCGACGATAAGACCACCGGCAGCAGCGCAACGGAACCCACACGAAACCGGCCGACCACGAGACGGCCACGACAACCGCGCACCAACCACACCACAGCTGCAGCGACCACTTGACCGTAAACAGACCACACGCAAGCCGGCCAACGCGGAACCAGCCAGGCGTGCACGGGTCGAAACGGAAACGGCGCCCAACGGGTTGGCAACACCGTGGTGCGCCACGCCCGCCGACGACCATGCCCACGAACACAGCAGAACACCACAACGCTGCCAAGAAAAAGGCGACCAACCAAAGGTAACAAACTACACAACACTACACTTGGACAGACCACGACGCCACTAACCAGCACCGACACGGACATGCCAGCTGCATAAACAACATGCGGCGGAACGACCACCGGCAGCAGCGCAATGGAACCCACGCAAACCAAGCCGACCATGAGGCGGCCAAGACGACCGCGAACCAACAACACCGCAGCTGCAGCCGCCATTTGACCGTAAACAGACCACACGCAAGCCGGCCAACACCAAACCAGCCAGGCGTGCACGGGTCGAAACGGGAACGGCGTCCAAAGGGTTGGTGTCAGAGTGGTGCGCCGCGCCCGCCGAGGACCATGCCCACGAGCACAGCAGAACACCCCAACGCTGCCAATACAAACGCGACCAACCAAAGATAACAAACTACACAACACTACACTTGGACAAACCACGACGCCACTGACCAACACCGACACGGACATGCCAGCTGCATAGACGACATGCGGCGGAACGACCACCGGCAGCAGCGCAATGGAACCCACGCAAACCAAGCCGACCATGAGGCGGCCACGACGACCGCGAACCAACAACACCGCAGCTGCAGCCGCCACTTGACCGTAAACAGACCACACGCAAGCCGGCCAACACCAAACCAGCCAGGGGTGCACGGGTCGAAACGGGAACGGCGTCCAAAGGGTTGGTGGCACCGTGGTGCGTCGCGCCCGCCGACGACCATGCCCACGAACAAAACTTGGCTCTACCATCACGCAACCGACCAACCTACATTACCAAACTACACCGTAACCGTACCATACGACCGACCAACCGGCCACAACGACCTACTTCGAACCCCCGGCCCCCCGGGAGAGCACAAGCTCGACCGAGTTAGGAGGTGTGAGTGTGCGCCGCGGCATGCGAGTCCCGTAGCACGTGCTTCTTCAAGTCGCCTCACACTCACTGTAAACCAACCCAGGTGGGGGTGCCTGCAGGACAGGGCCTTTTGCCTGGCTCCGGGCCCCTAGGCCCCAGAATCCGGAGGTTGATGAGGATGTGCGGTGGGACCCTCCCCCACGTATCATCCGCCCGAAGGAGAGGACTGTGAGACTTCGGTCGAACATGGGTTACCTCTCTGGGCAGAACCCGCTGTAGGGTACTGCTCGCGGCGACCGCGCCCTTCCCCCATGTGGGGGAGCCGCTTTGTGGGGGCACGTGAAGTAGGGCCGTGGGTGGGTGAGCAAAAGCCCCTTGGTAAGTCCCCCGTGCGGGGCAACCCCAGTCCCGAGTCGACCTACCAACCTACTACCTCTCTACGAGGCCAGCCCTCACACAGACCACCACAACCTGGCGCGGCAGATTCCCGCATCGACCTCTGCTACGCGGACTCGGCACACGTCGAGGTGACGCGGGTGCAATACCACGACCTGCCATCCAAGATCACCGGATACCGACCCCTGGAGGTACAAATCAAGGTGCTTCAGGTACCCCCGGCCTCCAGGGATGGCATGGACCACGAAGAACAACCACCCATCCAACCGCCAGGAGAGAACGACACCCACAGATGGGTAGCATACTACCGCACGGTACAACGCATCCTGGGCCAGCAGGACAAAACGGACCTCAACCTCGCCATGCGACAGGCGGCCACGGCATGCGGCCTCAGCGGGCAGCGCAGAACACAGGACGATGCCACCCCGCATCAAGACCTACGATCCCTGGTCACAACCATATGGCACGACAAGCGAGCACTGCACACGGCAATGCACTCACATGACCTGCAAGCCCAACATGACGCCCAGGAAATCGCAGCACGACTGGAAACCGCACGCAAGCAACTCAGAGAATGGCACGTCCGCCGGGCGAAGGAGCTGGCGGAAAAACAACAGCGCTACTTCCAAAACCCCCAACCCTACAAATCACTGAAACACGTGGACAAGGTCCTGGGGGAGACCGGCCACCGAGGCATCAAGGCGGTACGCCTACAGGACGGCGCAGTGACGCACGATCCCAAGGTGGTCCTGGAAGAAGTCCTCAACAGCTTCCTGCGCCAGCACAACACTGAGGATGGCGAACTGTCAGCATACACAGAGGAACTGATATCCCACCTGCCGAAACTCTACAACCGGACACAGCGACGAGACATGCACCGAACCCCGTTCACCATTCGGGAGCTCGATGAGGTGTTGTACAAACTACAACCGGGGAAAACTCCGGGAGTGGACGGACTCCCGGCGGAGCTCTACCATAGACTACCACTGAACCTGAAGAGACACTTAGCCGCGCGCCTGTGGGATATCGCCATCGGGAAAACGGACGTGCCACCTGACTGGGCGAACCTAGTACACCCGCTCTATAAGAAAGGCGACTGAGCGAATCCCGACAATTGGAGACCCATCGTGTGCGCCACCACGGAGGCCAAACTCATATGGATGCTCATCCTCAAACGGGTGGCCCTGGCAGTGTACCGGGCTGTACCGCCCACCATGTGGGGGGCCATACCGGGTAGATCACCGTTGGAGGCCATATTTATGCAAGATGCCGTGGTGGACATGGACCCGATCAGCCTCATCATCACATCCCTGGACGTCAAGGGGGCCTTCCCCAACACCCCGCACCGCCTCCGACGGGCCGTCTGGGAACACATGGGACTCCCCTTCCAGGGCTTCCTCCAAGCATACCTCGCCACCCGCATGTACGCCGTGAAAACCGACGTGGGCACCACCCCATGGATCCACCTCACCAGTGGGGTCCGACAAGGGGGTGCGGGAGGCCCATTCCTCTTCCTACTCGTCACCCTCCCGCTGGCGTTTTACATCCGACGCACGTACCTGGACGTGGCACCATATCCCCTACGGACCACGCTCCTAGCGTTTGCGGACGACATGGCGGTGGTGACCGCCACCGCGCGCCAACCCCTGCCGACCACCCCGGACCCCACCAGAGCCACCGGGGTCCTCCACGTCGTCACCACCTATCTGGAGGGCAATCAGCTGCTGGTACACAACGTCAAATCTGCCACCATGGTACACAATGCACCGCCGCCACCCCTCCGCCCCGGGGACCTGCCCATGGAACCAGTAGACACGGCCACCTACCTGGGAGTCCAGCAAGCGGCCACCGCAGGCGGGGTCACCCTACCGCCAAACCTGTTACGGCAGCTGACAAGGACACTGGTTATAGCACGCATCACAGCACTCTTCACCCAGGCCCTGGCATACTTCCTACAAGCCGTGCTCAACGCAGCTATAGGATTCCAAGCCTTGCACCTAACGCACCCCCAACACATGCTACAAGCGGCCACCACCACAGTACGACGAGCGTGGACCATCCACGGCCACCGGCCCACGTCACTGCCTGCAACGGTGCGTGCGGCATCGCCACCGTACTACGGTGACAACACCGACCACCTCGTCCACAACGCGTACACAGCTCACACTGCGGCCCACCTGCATCGTCTCATGCACAATCACGAGCCGGAGGTACGGGAAGTCTTCACGCTGACGCTGCAGGAGGCCCAGTACCACCGCAACACCTGCCCCCAATACATACTTCACCAGCGGGGTCTCCCCACCAAGGTGGGGACCCGCATATGGAACCACCTACAACTCCTACTGCCCCACCACAACCACGTCATCCAAACGAACCATCGGTGCAGGGAAACCGGCCCTCTGGCGGTCCTTCACACCGATGTGGGGGGGGGACCAACGGGTAGCACCACCACTCTGGACCTGGTGGGCACCACCCTCCACGTTCGTACCGGGCACCCCGAACCAGATGAAAGCCCTCCAACGAGTGGGCACACACCACATCCCATTCCTACAACACCCGGAGTGGCCCAACCAATCACTCCTGGAGAACCACATGCGCAGTGCGGCCACCCAAACCGGGCACCCCCAGCCAACAGATGGGGAAGTGCGTGAGGCGTACAACCTGTTTTGGAACACGCACAAACGACCACTGCCACCGAGCCCACCGCAAGGGAACCAAGCCCACCACCGGCCACCGGAGCAAGTGGAATATGTACCCGGCACCACGGTACCAGCGGTACTCCTCCTAGCACCCAACGGGCTAAAGACCACGTTGCGGCCGGGCAAAGCGGGGGGCAACCTGTGGATGCTACCGCCACCCACGGCGCGCCCCTTCTGTCCGCCGCCACTATCGCAAGACAAGCTGACGGGCACCCCCACCACTTGCTGGCGATGTGGGCCCCACGCGCTGGCCACCCCATGGCCCCTCCTCCAGCTACTGGCGCGCTACCACCCCATGCCAACGGCCCACGCTACCCCGGAACAGCACCGGTGGCTGCGCACGCACTACGAACAGGCCGCAGAGAGTGACACGGCCACAGTGACGTGGGACCCCAGCACCAAGGCGGAATGGAGATTCCACAGGGGCACGTGGAACACCCAGCACCCAGCCATCACCTTCCCGGTGATAGCCAAGCACCGCAGCGCCACGCCGGAGGCCCCAGCCTACCCGGTCAAACACCGATGCTCCCAAGTACAGGACTGGCAGACGGTCGAGTGGACCACATTCCACCCGCAGACAGCATACTTACTCCAGTACGTGTACGGCTACCTGACACAGGGCCATGAAAGGAACAATGACTATGTCCGCATGAACCCGGCGGCAACCGAGATCATCCGCCAGGGGGTGGGGGTGTATGCTACCCGGAGACTCCGACCGGACACCAACACGCCGTGGGCCACCACGGAACAGGGGGCACACATCCATGCCTACCAACCAACGATGCCGTGCCGCCTGCCGCACCCGGACAACCACACCACGATCATCTTCGCGGATGCCTCCGGCACTACAAGCCTCACCCCGGCGGCCGGGGGGGCGGCTTTAGAGTTGGAAGTGGACACGACAAAACGACTGCACCAACGCCACCTCACGGGGGCTGCCATCTTCGGGGCCTCCTCTCACGGAAAACTGAAGACGCTGGCGATCGTCGTGGACGCCGTCAATGACACCCACCAAGCGCCGCGTGACCAGACGCACCATGTGTCGGTAGTAGTGGACGCAGCGGTGGAATTCCAAATCGTCCGCAGGCTGGCGCGGCAACCCCTGCACAAGGCTACTAACTCTAGCCTGGGCACCCAGGCCCTACACCTCTGGACAGCCCTGAGGCGCCTCCCCAAACACGTGGTCCTGCATCTCGTCAAACAAGAATCTCATCGGTATAGCCTGGGCAACTGACACATAGACCTGCACGCCCACAACCAGCTTGCCGAGCACATGCCGGACGGCGAGGACCCGCCGCTACGAGACCACATGCACACACACCTCCAGCACCTGCCACCCATCCCACGCCCCGGGGAACCACCAGCCTGGGTGCCAGACGATCGCATCTATAACGACACGGGGAGGGCATACCACTACCCACAACCCATCCGCACCATGGCGCACATTCGGGGCAGTCAAGCCGACAACGCCCTTTTGAGCCGTCTCCAACACAAAATGCGCACCGCATTGTACTTCTTGGCTCTTGACCCATCCCTCATGCCGGTGCACCTGCAGACACGACGTGCCCAGCTCTTGCTCGAGCAGCTACCCCTTCTAGACAGGGTGGCACGCTGGTATGCCCGGCGAGGTGTAGACATACCCCCGGAATACACCATATGCCCCTGCCATTTCCAACAGCCAGAAACATGGGAACACTTCAAACGCTGCCCATTAGCCAAAGGGGACAACCACCTGGCCACGTGGGCACCGGAGAACACCATCACACAACACGCCGGATGGGGCCCGGCCACGCCACGGGCAAATGAGGTTCGACGCCTGATGCGGCAGCCGGAAATCAGGGAGGCAGTGCTCAGAGGAGCGGTGCCACTCCAGCTTTACAGGGTCGTCGCCGGTCACGCCCCAGAGCCCAGGGCCACAATACGTCACATGCAGCTCACCGCCGTCAAAAGGGCGGACGCACAGCTGCAGCACCGCGTCCAAGTATACACACAGGAAGCACAACAAACATCCCACGACCGCCGCACGTACTATAATCTCCTCATCCACTACCAACATGCGCAACCTAGCGACCAGCCACACGCACGGGCCCGCGGCAACAGCCAGGCACCTACGGTAGCACCGCCCGGAGCGCGCGCGCCCCCTCCCCTGTAGTGGCCCGATCGTCCTGCGAACGACACCTCTCCTCAGGATGCCCGAAGGTGAAGCACCGCATCCACGGCCGGGGAACCCACGCGGGGTCTGCATGGAGGTGAACGACGACGACAGCAACCCCCTTCGCGGGCATGACCTCGGCTGCGGCGGCACGGAGCAGCTGCACTGGTTCTGCAGCCCGTGCATCGCGAACTTGTGGTCATGCCCACTCTGCCGGCGACCGCACCGACTCTGCACGGCTCCGCCGCCGCGCGAAACGCAAGACGAAGACCTCACACTCCAGACGCTGCGGACTCTGATTCGGCAAAACGTCTGGAACGACGGCGCGGGGGAGGACAGCCCCGACGCCGAGTGGTTGGACGTCCTCACCGACGAGGACCCAGCGACACCCCCCCCCCCCGCCCCCCCTGGCGCGCACCAACCTGGGCGCTGCCAGACCCGGATGCCGTCCCCACGGTTTACGTCCCCGACCACAAGGACTACAACGACGCGCCACGGGGCAGTCTGCCCCCCGTTGGCAACCTGCCCGGCAGTTGGGGTTACGTCAGCCCCACGAACCAAAACACTTACCGCAACATCGTCGTCACTCTCACCACCCGCCTCCGGATCGCCTTCGGCTGGCTGGTGGGGGATGCGGAATGGGCGATGGGCATCGCCCGCGGCGCCCATGGCGCCGAGTGGGGGGATTTCTTCCACCGCGGCGAGGGCATGACCCCGGGGGCGACTGAGAGGCTCATGGCGGCCTACCTCACGTGGAGGGGCATACCCCCTACACGCAGCCTCGAATCGCTGATACAGCACACCCTGCAGCCGCACGTCCCGCCACCACAACCGGGCACATACGGCAATGCAGCGGTGGCCAGGATGATGACCAGAGGTACCCGGCTCGACGGCTCATCCTACTCCCCCCGGAGAACCACCGCAACCATCACCATCCCCCCGCCCCGATCCCGCGCCACGACAGCGACTAGGGCCACGAACGTACGGGCCCGAACGTCGGCCGCGACGTCCTCCACATCCCCCGACCCATCCACCTCCGTCCCCCCACATCCGCCGCCGAACCACACCAACAACACGCCGCCGACGCCACGCGGACTACAGGCGGTCCGGCACCATCTAGGGCCGGCACACCACAAAGCCCCCGACAAGAGCGTGCGTCCAAACGGGCGGCGCAATGACAACCAATACAACACCACGCGGCCACAGGGAGCCGGGGACACCTAGCATCACCTGCCAGGAGTGGAGCCCTACCCGGCCCCACGAATACGGGGGCGGTGGGTACCCAGCCCGGGCAGCCCCCCGGCACCGCACACCCCCACAGGGTACCGAGCCCGAGCCCCACAGGGAGCCCGCAACCCCTAACACCACCCGTCGCGCCTGCGCACGGCCCACGGCCGGCAGCCAGCCAAGCGGCAACAACACAGGCCCACCCGGAACCCCGCCCGCACCATGGCGCACCTGACCGGCCGGCAGCGGACCCAACGTACACGCCGACCGACAACCTCCCCACACGGACACACACCGCTACCCCGACCGACGCCACCACCGCCCGGCCCTCCGACGCCAAGCACCCCCACACCCACGGCCCCACCGGGGGCCTAACCCCCCGGGCTTTGGCAACGTCCGGCACGGAGGACCTACCGGCCACAACGCACGGCGGGTCGGTGCCCCAGCAGCACCACGCCCCACCAACCAGACCACCGGCACGAGCGACAGAACCGTCATCTCCCGGCCGCCCGGCCCCCGGCCCAGGCCCCGGCCCGGATCCGCCACGCACCGCCGCCCCGGCAGACGCCCCGCAGCCCGCGGACCCGGGGGGCCTACCCGAGCCGCCACCCGTGGCGGGAGGCCACGCCCGGGGGGCACCGCCGCCGGCGGACGATGGCGCCGTTCCGCCTACACCGCCGACCCAACCGCAGCGCGACGCACCCGCCGTGGGCGCGGAAGGACTGCAGAGACCCCCGCAACGAACGCCGACACCTGCACCAATGGGGGAACCTGGCGGGGGAAAGGACCCGACATCAGTGCGGAGTGCCGACCTGACGAACGACACGGCACACGGAGGAGACAAGGCATTGGCAGATGGCCAGCCTGACGCGGAACCCGAGGGGCCAGCTCCGGACACCGGGTGTGCGGACGGCCCTCACCGGCCCTCGACCGCGGATCACATGGGCGCCGCCCCCCGGGCGCACCTGGCGGCCCGCGCAGACACAAGCACGCCAGGGGAGGCGCTGCCGCGAGATCCACCGGAAACCAGCGCGGGGTCAGAGGCCCGGGAAACCACACCCGACACGCCCATGCGCGCGGACAAAGGAGGAACGTCACCCAGCGGGCAAAACCGCAACGACGACTCCTTCGATGCCTTCATGGACTCCTGCAGGGATGACCCCCGGGCGGTCCCAGCACCGGAGATGCCACGCGTCCACCCGGAACCGCAACGCGACCAGGCGGACGATAGGCCCCTCACGGTGCCACGACAAGCGCACCTCCAGCGCGACTACACCACCCTGGGACAGATTGCCGCTACGGGCGAGGGGCAGACGACCGCGAGCGGCGCGGCGGACCGGACTACGGACGAGCGCAACGCCCCAGGTGAGGGCACGCGCGTGGAAGCGGCCACCAACACCGCGAGTGAGCCTGTCGCCCCACTGCCGGGGGCCGCCCCGCCCTGGGGGCGGGGACACCTGTACTATGCACGCTTGGAGGGTGACGCCGGCCACCCCAGCGAACAAGCAGAGCAAGAAGCGACCCAAGACCTAAGCTTCTGGATCCCCAGGCTTGTCACAGGGGAGCAGCTCGAACTGGCGGTCCGCATACGATGGGTACTTTCTTCGTGGTCCCGCCACCTCGCGGAGGGAACACGCACCATGGCAGACGTCACGTTTGGTCATCGGACAGGGCACACGCCCCCCGCCACCATGAACCGCCCCGACCAATGGCGCTATGTGGCCACCCGGCTCATGGCGCATATGGGAGCCTACAGCCCAGATGAAATGAACTGACTGCACTGGCGGTGGCACCAGCGCGCCGCCCTGCGCATCCGTCCGGCCATGCAGGACCATAATATCTGGAACATCCCTGGATCACCGGGCCACCAGGTACACGCCTCAGGCCACCGGCGGCCGCGGTCCCAAGACGTCCCGGAGCCCCCCAGACAGGCGGCGCGCCGAAACTCACCGGAACACCCACGGGGTCCACCACCCGGTAGGGGTTCCCCCTCTGGCACATACAGAAGCCCCCTGCGGCCGTTTGCCCCACGGGGGAGCCCGGGCAGTCCCCACGCCTCGAGGGTGCAAGG
This sequence comes from Eutreptiella sp. 'Long Island Sound 2002', assembly GCA_964036045.1. Classification (NCBI taxonomy): domain Eukaryota; phylum Euglenozoa; class Euglenophyceae; order Eutreptiales; family Eutreptiaceae; genus Eutreptiella; species Eutreptiella sp. 'Long Island Sound 2002'. Next base: position 172,589,368 of record OZ038378.1, read on the forward strand.
CGACACGCAGGAGCAGCGCCAAGAAACGAGGCACCCTGGCCGATCCCGTCGCCGCAGCCGCACGCCGCCCCCCGCAGCGCGACGAGTCGTCTTCAATGAGGATATGGACAGGGACCACGGGGGCCCCCGCGACCCCCAAGCTCGACGAACATCATCGACCTCCGACCCCAGACGCCGGTCCAAGAGGCCCCGCACTGAGCGGACGCACATCCCCACCATTCTCACGCCGGCCGAGCGCGAGCGGCAAGCAACGCTTCAAGCGGACCCTCGCCAGACGGCGGGCGAAACGTCCAGCTCATCTGCCGCCTCCCTCCCGGGGTCAGCGGCCGATCCGCTACCGAGAGGACCACACGCCACGGACACGCGACCAAGGGAGCCCGCGCCCGACCCCAGCCCTACGCAAGGGGCGGGGGGGCAGCCCTCCCCGCAGTCCAGAAGCCGCCAGGCCACGGAGGGCACGTCGCGGCAGCCGGGACACGACGCGAGCGGACCAAGGGCGGACAAAGAGATGACGGGGAACTCCAGCCCCCAGGGGCCCGCTGGCCCGCTGCCCACCGCCACGCCCTGCTCGATGCCCCGGCAACGGGAACCCCCCACGGAGTACGTGCCTCGGAGACAACCGGGCGCCACCTCATGGCACCCCTCCCCGGCTAACGCGGCACTGGACCAAGATCGGGTGGCCATGCCCCCCCCGCCCCCCCGACCGCCACAGCAACGGGGCAAGGATCCCTTCGACGACGCGGAACTGAAGGCGCTCTACGACATCCACGCTTCCACGCCCTCGAGCGAGCTGGTGGCCACCCTCCGGGAACACCTCCGTAACGTCGACTCGAATAGGCTTTTCGCCGTAGTCCCCCTGCCACATGCCCCGACAACCCAAATCTTTGTGCGACAGCTCCAGGCGCTCGTCACCCCCGGGACACAGGTCTCTGACGACCTCATTGAAGCATGGATCCGGTGGTTCAACACCCACCAACCGGCCCAAGGGGGCGTGTGGGTCCCACACCTGGGCTGGGTACACACGCTCATAGCGCCACCGACGGACCCCAGGCCCGCACCCGCCACCGGAGGCTGGGAGCGGGCCAACCCACCACCGAGACCCGACAACCTCCGTATCCCACCGCACGAGGGCCTGCAGGCATGGGAAAGCGGGACCGCCCGTAGCAGGGGGCACAACCTCACGAACCTGACGGCGCACTACCCGGAGACGACACGCGCAGCACCCCCGCCGCGCGAACGTGACCCCGGTACCATCGCCATGATCGTGTTGGAGAATGGCCACTACTACCAGGTGCGGATCATCCCGCACCCGCAGGACAACCATTGGAGCCTGGAGGCCGTCGACTCCATGCTCCGGGCGACCACGGGCCTGCCGGATAACCCTACCCCCCTGCTCCCAAACCAACCCCCGGACCCCCTGACGGCCATTGTGTCGGGGGCGGCAGGCACCTGGCACCCAGGTGACACCAGGCCACGCCCTCTACTGCCTGTGGCGGTGGGCGCGGCGCCGCTGGCCGCACACCAGGGCGTGGTCAGCGGCGTGGAGATTCTACCTCGACGGCCGGCAGCAGATGCAGGCCATCCCGGAACCGACGGCGGAAACCCCCACTGAGCCCAACCTATGCCCCGTCTTCGCGATACACCAGATCCGGGCACTGGCGCTGGGTGGGCAGCTGCAGCCCACCATCCGCACTGAGACGGAGGCCCGGGCGGCGCACGCGGCCCTGGTGCACGAAATCTTCAGTGCCCTCCGCAGCGCCCTTGTACGACGTACGGGTAAACCCCAGGGCCCTGACCCGCGACCAACCACAGGACCTGCAGCAACGACGCACGGCCGCACGCGCACGGCTCGAGTCCCACACCAGCCACGCGCAGGGAAGAAACGGCGCGGCAGACCCGGGACCGCCTACTCCCACCAGAGGGCCGGACCATGACCGTCGCGCCAGCGGCAGCGGGGTCGGCCACGAACCACAACGACCCCGACCGGGCAGACCTCGCCCAACAGGACCCCTCGTACAACCCAGCAACGCGCAGCCGCGCAACATGCCACGGCACCACCCGTCGACCGGACACACCAGCGGGGACGGCGTCCACCTGCCCAGCACGCACAACGGACACCCAAGGAGGGGAGGCTAGCCTTAGCAGCCCACGGTGTCGGACACAAATACGACCCCAGCGACCTCTTCCAACATCCCCCGGACGAGGGCCGCACTTCCCGGACCTCAGCGACCCGCCTGCAACAAGGAAAGGGGGCAGCGCCACACCTGGGACCGCCATCCTACCTGACCCTCCTCTCCCACGTAACGGGTCCGCGAGGGGCCGGGCAAAGGGGCCAGCCACACACGCGGAGCCCGCGGCCTAACCGATGACCACGGGGGTGTTGTCGAACAGCGCACGCCACCGGATCCGGGCAGTGGCGTTGGGCGATTGACGGCAACCCGCCGTCCGCACTGAGGCGGAGACCCCGGCGGCACGCCCAGCCCTTGTGCACGCAAACTTCAGTAACCCCCACGGCGCCCCAGTGCGATGCATGGGACGCCCCCCCAGGACCCTGAGCCGCGCCTCGCGACAGGTCCTACCGCGACAACCCGGTGGCACACAGCCGCGCAACACACCCCGGCAACACCTGACGGTCCGACAAACCGACGAGACGGACGTGAACATGCCCGACACACGCAACAGATGCCCGGAGAGTGGAGGCCAGCCTTCGCAACCCGTGGTGTCAGGCACGCACGGAAACCCCACGACTTCCTCCTACAACCCCCCGGGCGAGGGCCACGCTTCTCGGACCCCGCGACACACCTGCAGCAGGGAACGGGGCGGCGCCACGCCCGGACCCGTCCTCCCGCCTCACCCTCCTCTCCCGCGAGCCGGATGCACAAGGGGCCGGGCAAAGGGCCCGGCCAAATACGCGGAACCCGCGGCCGGGCCGATAACCACAAGAATGTTAACGAAACACCGACCACAGTATTACCGTCCAGGGCGAGCATCCGGAGATAAGTGCACTGCAGGCACCAGCGCGCACCTTCGCCGGGGAGTTGAGCGCCTGGGACGCGTAAGGTTACGACACGTATAACCTATGCGAATGGTACGAGGGGCACAACCCCCGCAGACAGTTAACAGCGTCCATGAGAGGGAGGGGGGCTGCAACACTACCCGGTACTCCTGTCCTCCACAACCCTACCCAGGGCATGCGGGGGGCCACAAGCTCACCACACGGGGCCGCGCCGACCCCCCTGCCAACAGGCACGGGTGTGTTACGCCGAGCCCAACCCGTCACGTCGGACGGAGCGTGCCGACAAAACAGCACAAGCCGAACCACCCTAAGCATCCTAGCCACCACACCCGGCACCATGACACAGACACGCCACCCGAATGACCCGCAACGCACGACACGAAAGGCGCACGGCAGACAGACAGGCACGAGCACGAGCACAGCACCACCGAGCTGGAGCAACGCCCTGGGGCTCCCATGGGGAGCACAGGGACACACCGAGGGGGACCGGCGGGGCCTTGCCACCGGCGGGGGCTGTACATATGAGTGGCACAAGCAAAACTGGAAGTACGGCTACGGGGCACCACGAAATACCGGATAATGGATTGTGCATGCAACACTGCCAGGGCGGGGCAGGGAACAGGGCACCGACAGGGGGGAAAAAACTTTTACAGCGGTCCAACCACTTGTCATGGCTTTTCTCCCCCGCGGCGCGCGGGCGACGCACAGTAGAAACGTACTGTGCCGGCCCCACACACCTGGCACCGATCAACACCACTGACCAGCACCGACACGGACATGCCAGCTGCATAAACAACATGCGGCGAAACGACCACCGGCAGCAGCGCAATGGAACCCACGCAAACCAAGCCGACCATAAGGCGTCCAAGACGACCGCGAACCAACAACACCGCAGCTGCAGCCGCCACTTGACCGTAAACAGACCACACGCAAGCCGGCCAACACCAAACCAGCCAGGCGTGCACGGGTCGAAACGGAAACGGCGCCCAACGGGTTGGCAACACCGTGGTGCGCCACGCCCACCGACGATCGTACCCACAAACACAGCAGAACACCACAACGCTGCCAATACAAACGAGACCAACCAACGGTAACAAACTACACAACACTACACTTGGACAAACCACGACGCCACTGACCAGCACGGACACGGACATGCCAGCTGCATAAACAACATGCGGCGGAACGACCACCGGCAGCAGCGCAATGGAACCCACGCAAACCAAGCCGGCCATGAGGCGGCCACGACGACCGCGAACCAACAACACCGCAGCTGCAGCCGCCACTTGACCGTAAACAGACCACACGCAAGCCGGCCAACACCAAACCAGCCAGGCGTGCACGGGTCGAAACGGGAACGGCGTCCAAAGGGTTGGTGACATAGTGGTGCGCCGCGCTTGCCGACGACCATGCCCACGAACAAAACTTGGCTCTACCATCACGCAACCGACCAACCTACATTAACAAACTACACCGCAACCGTACCATACGACCGACCAACCGGCCACAACGGCCTACTTCGAACCCCCGGCCCCCCGGGAGAGCGCAAGCTCGACCGAGTCAGGAGGTGTGAGTGTGCGCCACGGCATGCGAGTCCCGTAGCACGTGCTTCTTCAAGTCGCCTCACACTCACTTTAAACCAACCCAGGTGGGGGTGCCTGCAGGACAGGGCCTTTGGCCTGGCTCCGGGCCCCTGGGCCCCAGAATCCGGAGGTTGATGAGGATGTGCGGTGGGACCCTCCCCCACGTATCATCCGCCCGAAGGAGAGGAATGTGAGACTTCGGTCGAACATGGGTTACCTCTCTGGGCAGAACCTGCTGTAGGGTACTGCTCGCGGCGACCGCGCCCTTCCCCCATGTGGGGGAGCCGCTTTGTGGGGGCACGTGAAGTAGGGCCGTGGGTGGGTGAGCAAAAGCCCCTTGGTAAGTCCCCCGTGCGGGGCAACCCCAGTCCCGAGTCGACCTACCTACCTACCTATGTTCCTAACAAGGAAATGGAATATGATATACCCTATCCCATATATATCCCATATATAGGGCCATATAATGTTCCCTTAGGGGTAATATGCCAGGGTAGGGTTGTGACCTGCTTCACCCCCCCACTTAAAACGACTGCCACGGGCAGGAAGCAGCTGCCCAAGAGGAACGTAGCAGTCACAAACAGCAGCAAATGGCAGGTTAGCAGGAATCCCTTCCACAGGGAATCAAACCTACGCAGGCAATCTCGGAGCCGGCCGTACGGCCGCTGAAGTAGCTCCGATCGGTGGGAATCGAACCACCGCCAAAATCCGGAAATTAACCAACGAGATCCCGCAGATCCCGCAATAAGTAGTAGGCGAAATTGCGAGCAGTTGCGCGCAGAGTCTGGTCCCCGCGTGTCGCATAAGGCACTGTGGGGTCCAGCAGGTAAAATTGGTATTTTTATTCAGAATTGAAACTAAAGGCAAAGTGTAATCCCACTTTTAAACAAATCTGAAGGTATTGGTACATGCAAAACGGCACGACGCGACAGTGCCACAATTTTACTTTTGGGAAGAAAAGCCAGCAACAGCGCCGGGAGCATCTGACAGCAGCTGAGGACAGTGCCTGCTAAAGGGAGCACGTGGGGAAGCAAAGATAGAGGTCAGGGATGCATTACTGCCTTGTGCTCGCCGCTGCCTTGTGCATGCTTAAGCAACTAACAAACACGGCCACGATGGCCCACCGTGCGCGCGGCAGCTCACTAATTAGAGGAAAGAGGCCATGATGGCCTCAGTGTAAGTACCGCCAACACTAGGCACAAAGAAAAACACGGGTACTATGCCCACACCTTCCACCTTCGTGCTTCAGACAGTTTATGAGAGCTTGATGTGCTTGATGTTTCTTGATGTGCTTGTTTAACGCTTGCAATAACAAGTGACCTCTTGCTTGTAAGATGTAAACTTGCTTCCTCACTTGCTTGCAAATGTTCAGACTAGGCCTAGCCAAAGGCTCACTTGTAGACTGACCCGACACACAACAAGATGAATCTCGTGGAGTGTCAGTGGAGCCTCTTGGAGTGTCAGAAACAAGCCTCGGTTGTAGCTAAATGCTACGGGCACGGCTCAGCCAAGGGCCGCGTCCGTGTGGATGCTTAATCTAGCATGTGTGGTCCCAAGAGCGTGGTGCTGACTACCGGACCATCACATATGAGCGCTCTGGCTCTGTGGTTACGCATGACTGTGCCCCTATCACACGGATGTCGTGCATGGATTGTGGCACGCGGGAACAAGCTAGTCATCGTGACGAAGAAGATGTGTTTGGCTTTGGCCAAAAAATGGGACATCCGTTTGGAGGAGTTGAAGCCCCATCAGTTGTAAAATTGGATGTATCAGTCAGTATTCGCTCGGGGCTGAACGAGTGCCAGCATATTGCACTGGGTTACTGAACACTAGCGTAGTGCGTGTGCATGGGAAGAGAGGTATGTAGCGCATTGTGCGACGCTATATGGGTAGATAGCTGAGCACTGACAGATTGCCTTGCAGTTCATTAGGTGATGTACGAATTTGTTAGGATGTCGCAGATTGCCCCGATGGTCAATGTTGATGATTGACAGTGTATGAATACGCGCGGCTACTTTCAAACCACGATGGATGCAATGGCTGGCGGGGTCTTCCAGCAGCTCAGTTTCCGACCCTTGTGAGTCTCAAACCCCCATGGGGAGCGTTGACAAACGGGATTAGGTACCTGGAACGGGTCATGTGCACCCATGAATTAAATGCTGGCCAGGCCGCTCGCCAAATGGCAAATTTACGCGTAAATGCGTAAATTTTACAAAAACGGCCACTTTTTGGGCCACCGCAGTGTTTACAGGTGTAAATTCAGTCTAAATTGGTGTAAATTGCTATGTTTGCACTATTTCATGATGGAATTGACCTTCCTTGTCTTGCAAGTTGCGTGCTTTTTGTCACTTTGTTCACATTGTTGCCATTCTTACATGGTTGTCAAGGCAAGTTTCACGCGCGGGGTGAGGTAGGGTACTCTATGCATAGGAGAATGGTTAAGAGCAAAGCTTGGGGGTAGAAGAGGGTTGGTGACATGGGTGGCCTCCTCCCCAAACTTGGTGGCACAACAACGCTGGTATCAACATGTGGGGTAGGGTAATGAAAAATGTATGGAAAGAAGAGAAGGATAATTGTAGAGTAGAAAAATGTCGGTGGTACCCCCCCGCGCTAACACGGGCTTGTCCAAACACGGAGACCCCCCCCGTGTTTCCGCACTTTCCGTCCTTTTTTTGAACCGTTGTTTTTGCGGTTGTGATCCAATAGAGAACGTGGTTTATAGCTTTGTGCACGATGCAGGAAGGGTCAATATGGGTGACAAAGTGTTGCTACAGCTATAATTCCATGTGCTCTTGTACTTTGGGGTGTATGCCGGTTTGTTGGACACTCTTTCATAGTCATGAACAATTCTCTTTCCGCTGCCGGACAGCCTATCACATACCAGCAGTACACAAACAATGAGCTTGTGCCTGCTCGAGTTTTGGGTCCCTCAACACGAGGTGAGCAGTACATTCACATTGGTTTGGGGTCTGGGGCATGTCTTTGAGGGCAAGCTGTACTTTACAAAGGACATCGTGGATGACAGTTTTGTTCCCACGTGTACCCCCCCCCCCCCCGTGTCGTTCCCTGAACTATGTGGTGATGACCATGCGCCTGTAACACGGGGGCGTATGCGAGCCCAATATCCGTCGCCTCATGGCCCGTGTCGTTCCCCACCCCTTGTCGTTCCCCGGGGGGGGGGGGTTGGGGGACCGTCACTTGGTCAACCCAAAATTTTTCGTTGCGGCTCATTGTGTTGTTGTGTGGGTGGCTGTGTTGTGGGGCACCACCACTTGCATCCCTTGCACTCATGGCAGGACATTTTGCTCACTTTCGCTGAAATGGAACTTGACAACACAACCATGTTTCCCTCCTGGGACAAGTGTGATGTTCATCCGCTCCACGGGAGAACCGATGTTTTGCCAAAAACATACGTGTTGTTCATAGTGCTTACTGTTTTTCTTGGCCCCCGCCCGGGTGCGCTTCCATTGGGTGAACACATAAATGTCTGAGACTATGGAACAAGACAAGAACCCGGTGGTGGACAATTCAGGACCCGACCCGGGGCTGGCCAAGTTCAGGATGTGGGTGCTCGGGCCGTTCGAGACAATCCAGGGTCAACAGGAGTACCAGGAGAGGAGCGGCGAATGGTTGATTGAGGAGCAGGAGAGAATAGTGGACCTGCAGGTGGGTGCAGTGTGGTGTCCGAGTTCGCGGGGCAGATTGGTGTCGGCCACCTGGACAAGAACACCTTCCTCACAGCGCTGGGCTGCTATGCGATCCGGAAGGGCCTGGTGCCTGACTACGTGAATAAAAGGTTTGTCCATGATGAGATTCAGGGGACGGGGCAAGGCAATGCGGGAACAGAGATCACAAGACCACCATCACCGGCGGTCGGCAGTTTGGCGACGCATGAAGTGGCAGAGCTGGTGCAACTCCTGGCGGCAACGAAACTGGAGAATGAAAGACTCAGAGCGGCGGCTATACCAAGGCTGACGAAACAAGAACTGGAGCGGATGCTAGCAGAAACACTGCCATACCAATGGATGCAGACCCTGACGGTTGGACTGATGACGTACTCCAAGAAAGACCCACAGTGGGACGCCCATGAACTGTCAACAACGATATGGAAGGTCGTGCATGAGGAATTGAGAAACAAAAGGCAGGGACGCAATTCCCACATGCCAATACCGCAACAAGTGCAAGGTGCAGGAAATCCAGGAACACACACGGCACCGGGGGCGCCGCTGGGCGGAGCGATCAACACTCCAGGAGGACAGCAGATCATGGGGACCCCGGTGGGAGGGGGTCAGTGTTTTGTCTGCGGCCAGATTGGGCACTGGGCCAGAAATTGCCCGCAGGCAGCACTGACAGGCACCCTGAACCAACCGCACGTCCAGGCCAAAATATCGCAGGTGGGGGACCAGACTGTGATGACCAGTGACAACGGGTGGACCTTCGACCTGAATGGCCCACCCCCCGCCAACTGCAGGCGCTGTGGGCAGCTCCACTGGGAGATGTTCCCGTGTGGGGCACAGGGGAGGGTGTCCCTGTTGCCACAGCCAGCGACAGCGGTCGGACAGGCGGGGGTGGCGGGCGGACAACGGGAGGGCTCGGATGATGCCGTCCTCCGCATGGTACAGGACTTGCTGCAATCGCGGGCACTAGACCCAGGACAACAGCAATGACAAGAGCTCAACGGAGTCGGGGCCGGATCGAAGGTGGCACTGGGGCCGGACATGGGAGCCACGGTGGCCGAGACCTGGCAGGCCCACGATGCCGTCATGCACGCCAGGACAGAGGAGTGGGGAACAGTGGGTACGGCGATGGCGATCCGAGGAGTGGAGGCCAGCTCATCAGCGACGTATATGCAACAGGTACGGATGGCATTGCGAGGGTGCGGCACCGATGAACCACTGGCGGTGGCGATTCAACGGCGGTTCGCAGAACTGGCACTACGAAAGCGGGGCTACTCGGCGGCAAACAACTTGGTGGCGGGGATACGGATGCTGGAGAAACTCAAACTCATACGGGCTACCGTCACAGACCTACACAGGCTACAACTCAGAGCAATCGGCAAGATGGCCAAGGCGGAAGACAGGCCTCGAGTATGGGCGACAGTGGCCGACTTTCAAACGCTGGCAGAGAGGAGGGTGCACTGGGCCTGGGCAAGGGTGTTCTTTGCCGTCGGGATGGCATTCACCATCTGCCTCAGGATTTCAGACGTCGCACAACTACGATGGGGCTGGTTGGCACACAAGGGGTGGTTGGTGTTCTTCGACTACAAAGTGGCCAAGGAGATGTGTGCCCAGCCCATACCACCGTTTTGGGAACGGTGGCGGCATTGGCTCTACACGCACAGGCGGCCTCACCAGCACGACGAGAACATATTCATCCCGGGAGGACCCGATGCCCTACGGAAGTTACAGACTGAACTGTTCACAGGTACGGAGTGCGGCCTCTCGGGATGGCACCCGTGGAAACGCATGGGGGCTGCATGCTTCAGGGCGCTGGGAGGATCCCTGCAGGCCTTGGCACTATGGGCCCGCTGGCGGACACCAAGGCAAGCAGCACGATACGCAGCGCACCCACCGTCATGGAAGATGCCATCCAGGGTCCTCCTTCCATCACCAGTGGGTGAATCACGGCACTTCACGCGCGACTGTGAGTGGACTTGGATGCCGGTCAAGGAGCTCTGGCATAGGGATGCATTCGCATGGGATCTTGGGAGAAAACGGAACCAGACCCCCCCTACGGTCCACACGTTTGCCCGCCCCGCCACTCCTCAGGAGGTGGACAGCGAGTCCGACGACGACGAGGACCTGGACGATCAGGATGGGGAATGCGACCAGAACAATTCAGATCACGAAGAACCCCGAAGAGAAGCGGAGAACAGGAGCATGCAGGACGCCGCACAAAAGGAAATGGGAGGAGACACCGAACTTGTGCCTGGTACAGGACCGGAGCATGAAGGTGGACCACGGACGGACGAAGGAACGGCAGGACACGGTGCGAGACCCATCGAGATCATCGACGTGGACGAGTTGGAGGACGGCGAAACGAAGATGGACGCCGACGGGGACAGTGGAGGAGCGGGCGCAGCGGAAGCCGTCACAGCTCTGGAGGGGGCGGTGGCAAGTGGGGCTGACGCGGACAGGCATGAACGGGATGCAGGCGATCAGGCATCAAACGAGGACCGGGCAGGAGTGGACAGACGATGCGGGGATGCAGACGAAGCGCACATGGAGGCTGAGCCATGCCAAGAAATGGAAGTCAGCGCGGAAGAGTCTGGGGACGACGTTGGCTCCGAAGGCAGCAGCGCAGGGGACAGAGACGAGTCAAGCCCAGGTACGCCGACATGCTCTACTGATTGCTCTGAGTCCCGATGGAGATTACATCAAGCCAGGAGGAGAGTATTGGGGAAAAGAACAACACGCGAGTTCGGTGAGGAGGAGCAACGTGGGGCAAAGCGGGGACGCGGAGAGACTTGCGCGGGAGACCAGCAGCTGGTGGCGATGCCCGACGGGAATGAAGCAGACGGGGCCCCACACTGGGGATACCTGGTCACGGCGCCTCAGAGGGGCCATAGATTGCAGCTGTGGAAGCCTATGCCTCTGCAATGCGAACGAGAGGAACAAGGACGAGATGGGGGTGGACATGGAGCAGCTGACGGAGGAAGTGGCGGAGCGTATGGCGCGGCAGTGGAGCAGACCGGGGACGATCAGTGGGCTGTTGCGAGATCTGGCAGTCAGGGTGGGTCAAAGAGCCGGGACGGGCCCACAGCAGGAGGAGGCGGAACAGAATTTCACATCGGTGCTGCAGGCACTCCGGGACGACGAGACGGAGCCATGGGACGTATCGCCGACAGGGGATGTCAGCCCCAAGGGCAATAAGGATGGCGACCAGAGTCGGGGCCAAGTGTCGGTGGAGACGGCGAGCAGAGGCCTTGGAGTAGCCGGCAGAGTGGACATCCCTGAGGAGATGTGGCAAAGGCACAGGCCGTGCAATTGGAGAGAGGCTCATGAGAACGCAGCGGTCCAGAAGGCGAGCCGGGACCCGGCCTTGGCAGCGATGGTCCAGCGCATACACGAGGACGGCATGCTGGACGAGATCACTGACGGGAGGCTGCCGAATGCCAAGGCATTCACCAAACCGAAGTCCCAGGAGAAGGGGTCATTAATCATCAACATGGTCCCGTTGAACAAGCGATGCCAGAGGCCAAATACACGACTGCAACTGCCCACACTCGAGGAACTGGGAGACACGTTCCGAGAGGCGGCGGGCAAGGGTCAGGCCTTTTGGTTTTGCAAATTAGACGTGGCGAACATGTTCTGGTCCTGCTGGATGCCGGAGCAGGAGAGGGGCACGATAAGAATCGGGGTGCAGGGCAGGGTGTGGGGTTTCCACAGCCTGCCGTTCGGGTGGACACACAGCCCCCTGATGGCCACAGAACTGCTGAGAATGACGCTGGAGAAGTTCCACATGCCGGGGATACGACCGATACAATACGTCGACGACGTGCTGGTGTATGGGTATGACAAGACGGAGGTAGGGGCAGCAGGATTGCAACTACGGGAGCTGCTGGAGCGTGACGGCTGGATATGCAGCCCCAAGTCCCAGTTGGAGCCCACCAACACAATCGAGTGGATGGGGAAGAGCCTGGATGGCAGGCGTTGGACGATCCAGTCTTGAGCGCCGTACATTGCCGGCATGGTGGCCTTGTGGCTGAAGCTGGCGACCAGGGGTTACAGCCAGAAGGACATGAGACGCATGCTGGGAAAACTGGCGTGGGCAGACAGACCAGCCCAAGAAACAGGGCCACACACGAGTGGGGCCATGGCATGGATGATGTGGGGGCCCCAAAATGCGAGGTACACACCACCGAAGGTGCTAAGGGGACTGGCGGAGGCGCTGGCGTCCGTGATGGGGCCCTGGTCGGCACGAAGAACGACAGCAGCAGACGACATCGACATGTATGTGGATGCAGCAGAATACGGGAACACGTACCTGGTCGGTTTGTGGTCTCAGGAGGCAGGAGCGCGAGTATGGGAGTGCCCCAAGACAGTGCGGAACCAGCAGGCGGCAGAGCTGCAGGCAGTGGAGCGAGCGGTCAAGATGGCGGCGTACAGGAGACAGAAGCAGGTGCATCTGGGGGCGGACAACCTCGCGGCCATATGGGCGGCGCTCAAGAGGAAGACCAAGATTCACCACCGAGATCGGGCCACGACGGTAAGGAGGATACAGCAAACGCTACGCTGGTCAGGGATCGTGCTTAAATTAAGCTATGTACCGTCCAAATGGAACCCGGCAGACGCCATCTCCAGAATTTTTAACTGGGGGTCAGCCTTCCGGGCGACTGTGGAGGCCAGGGCATGCGAGCTGGCCCTGCGCACTGTTCTGTACGCACCCTGCTCTGTTATGGGACAGACTTCTTACAGAAGCTAGGGGGGGGGGGGGTGACAGACCTATACTATGTCAGGCACTTTCCACAGACAGAGGCACATGGCAGCCTGAAATGCCAGATGAACCACGCTACCCACCACCAGTGTACTGCAGGTAGCGAGGTGATGGTTGCATGGGAAGAGCTGTACCTGGACTCTCCGGAGATGTTTGACAGTACGAGACAGAATGCGAATTGACTGACGTGCAGGGCAGGTGAGGGAAGCAATCACAAAACCGATGTTTTGCCAAAAACATACGTTTTGTTCATAGTGCTTACTGTTTTTCTTGGCCCACCCACCCACCCATTGGAGCGGGTCAGGTGTCTACTTTTAGCCGCCACCATACGGCAGTGGAGCCCATCTGTACAGCATGGGAAGAGCTGTACATGGACTGTCCGGAGATGTTTGACAGTACGAGACAGAATGCGAATTGACTGACGTGCAGGGCAGGTGAGGGAAGCAATCACAAAACCTGTTTTGGCGCAGGTCGTTGGACATTCAGAGCACGGTGATGCATATCGCCGCATCTCTTATGACCGCAATGGCAAGACGGTCTTTCACGACCGTGCGTCTGTGGTGTGCGGGGCATGGGACACAGTTTTGGGAACAAGTTGTATTTTACAAGGGACATTCCCGAAGGGAAATGGGTTCCCAAAAATCTGCTTGCGCCTGCCAAGCCTCCCCGGGGGGGGCGACTCCGCGGGTCCTAGGACGCCAACTACCCCCCCCCCCCCCCCCCCCCCTAGGGGCCTCCGGCCGACAGTTAGTTGTCAAAGGTATGAGCCCAAGGAGCCAACGGGCGCCGAAGGCGCCCAACGGGGTTATGTAGCCATCTTGCCCACTTGTGGGCCTTTTTCTGATTCTGCCCCCCGCTCTGAGGCGGTGGGGATCCCCTAGGCGGCAGGGGTTATGTAGCCACCTTGCCCACAAGTGGGCCAATTCTGATTCTGCCCCCCAACTCTATAGCGGTGGGGATCCCCGAGACGACAGGGGTGACGTAGCCAGTTTGCCCACAGGTGGGCCAATTCTGTCCGGTGCTATTGAGGAAACCGGGACAATCTTTGAATCCACGCTTCGTTGCGTGGTGCATCAGGGTGCCCCCCCGGCGTAGGTTTTGAGTTCTGATTTTGTTCCCTTTGTTGGGGACCCCCGAGAATGCAGGGGTGATGTAGCATTTCCGCCCTCTTCTGGGCCCCAACCGTCCGGTGCTATTGAGGAAACCGGGACAATCTTTGAATCCACGCTTCGTTGCGTGGTGCATCAGGGTGCCCCCCCGGCGTAGGTTTTGAGTTCTGATTTTGTTCCCTTTGTTGGGGACCCCCGAGAATGCAGGGGTGATGTAGCATTTCCGCCCTCTTCTGGGCCCCAACCGTCCGGTGCTATTGAGGAAACCGGGACAATCTTTGAATCCACGCTTCGTTGCGTGGTGCATCAGGGTGCCCCCCCGGCGTAGGTTTTGAGTTCTGATTTTGTTCCCTTTGTTGGGGACCCCCGAGAATGCAGGGGTGATGTAGCATTTCCGCCCTCTTTTGGGCCCCAACCATCATGGTGAGATGCCCTCCGTCTACCACAGCCGCTCGCTGGCTCGCCGAGATTGCATACCTGTCTCTCACTCCATTTCTATCGAGGGCCCAAAGGCTGCTTTCCAGCCTTTGGAACGTGCCCCAATTTGTGTGCATACGGATGAGATGTCCATCGTGCGCAAGTTGATTGCCGGCCCAAACAACACGTTGGAGGGTGTGTGCGATTGTGCTCCACATCCCATTCGTTATACATGCCTGGAAGATCTTGTAGAACCGCTAAGAAAGATCCAAAAAGGTGAATGGCATGTGGCTAGCTACGCCAGAGTGACGTCTGTCACTCGGCATGCACGAACATCCTATAATTGTGTGGCCATATCCGTGAAAGCATCTTGTAACCGCTTCATTGCAGAGGACGAGGTTCAAACCACATTGGAGATCGAAAAGTTGTGGCAACCTGTTGCGGATAGCATCGGGCCCATTGTTCAATACGCCACCGACGGTGACAAACGGAGGGGTGCTGCGTACCGTTCCTTGACGGACCGTGTGGTGAATGTCCCGGGGTTCCGCTTTCTACAAATCCGTGTCCTCCATGGTGAAGCAACGGTTACGAAAGACCTACGCCACATTTTAAAGCGCTTCGTGCGGCGACTCTTCAGTGCCAATCCCATTAGCATTTATGGCATTGCAGTTGACACAAATGTCTTGCTCTTGCTTGCCAATGCCTTGAGCACTGCCTCTAGGCTAAATGCCGCCTTCAAGGAGGAAGATTTCATGTCGGTCCCAAATGCTCTCACTATAATTGACGGCATGACGGAAATAGCATGTGCTGATTTCGCAGATTTAGATCCGTCAAGACGTGCCCAAGCCGTAGCAATTCGACGCTTGCATTGGCCATTATACTATACCCGGGAGTACTACTTTCGGAATAGGAAACTGCTGGCGGACCGTCTGAAACTTGCGGCCGCTGGGGCGGGACATGCCTTAGCCTTGCAGCACGAGTGTAGTCCCTTTGATACCCACTGGTATTGTGACCTTGCAGAAGAGCTCGGTGGGGTGTTTTGGGATGTCCAGCAACAAGGGATCAAATTTCCCGGAAGTGAATACTTCATCTGTCACCGAGGGAACGACCGGCAAGAGGGTTCCATTGGCGTTGTGCGTACCGCACGAGGGCAAGGTGGGGTTTTGGATATTGAGCAATGCCGTCGCCGTTTCTCTGTGGCAACACAAATCGACTCCATTTTCGCGGAAGCACCAAGGTACAAACCCCGCCGCAAGCGAAGTATTATTGAGGACAACATGACCCCCGCAGACGCTGGCACATGCCGACTGCCAATCGATTTGCAGCCCATTTGGGACGCTGGGTTGAAGCTTGCACAAGACGACCTTGGTTTAGACTTGAATGCGCTTTTTAATGAAGGCGTTGCCCTTTTGTCCCCAAGGGGTGTCTTGCTGAAGCCTGTGTTGCCACCAGTGGACAGTGAGGATAGTGAGGATCTGCATGATCCATTGTTCGTTGATGAAGACATCGACGATCATGTACTGCAGGCAACAGATGAGGTCGAAGAGCAATTCGCTTCCCCCCCCATTTTGTTGGATTTTGAAGGGCAAGGGAGGTCTAAGCAGTACGTGCTCAACGTGTTGCACAATGATGGCACTGCTGCACATCCACGAGACCGTTTGATGCGTGCTATCCAAGGCTCGCGCCCGGGCCTCCCCATGCAGCCTAGTCTGAATGTGGACCCTGAGTCCGGACCAATTGTTGGCGACACTTTTGCCACATTGGTTTGGTACGCAGGAAAGTTGTCTCTCGGCCTATTTTACTTGCGGACACTCTCGGAGCGCGGCCGCAATGTGAATGGGTTGTCGGCAGCTCAAGTTGAGAGCTCCAGCGTGGTCATGTGCCATGGACAACTCATGTCCATGCAAGAGTACCCTGGCCCAAAGCTATATGCTTGGAACGGGAGGTTGATACAGAAAGTACTGAAATTCAAAGGGCAAGATTGCCAGTTCGTCAAGTTGAGGTCCAATGTTGACCATATGTGGTACGAACAAGCAGACCGCGTCATTGCTTTGACACAAGAGCAATTGCTCACACCACCCGACAGTGCCCCAACACTTCGGATTGACCCGTACCCCAACCTCCCTTTCCTTGATCAGAACGATGAGACATGTTCTGTTAGGGTTGGGAGTGCAGCACCAACCTCAGGGTTGTGTGAAGTGTGTCAGAAGAGTGTACCCCTGCATTCCATGCGAACACACATTGGTAGGCACGTCCTCCTCGGAGAGTGCGCTCGCGATGTCTGTGGTTATTGTGGTGGCCATGATTGCACCACACAATTGTTGCGTAATACGCAAGGCAGGCTTGTGTCAGTCATCGTCACAAACTGTCCTTTGGAGCCCACAAATGTGCGGTATGGTGCGATGGCGCGTGGCTCTGCACGTAATCCGTGCACCAACCGCCCCATGCAATGCGTGTTGTGCCGAGATACCGTTTGGTTGTATGGCATGGCCCATCATTTTGATTCCAAGCATGCCGGTTCTGCACCTCCAAGTGCCTTGTGCGTCAAGGCAGAGGAAAAGGAAATGGTGGTGAACTGGTCGGGAAAGAAGAACAACAGCAAGCGGTCTCATCATGAGATGGATGCTGAGGATGGAGGGGACGTGGCTGAGGGCCCTCCCCGTGCCAGCACAGCACCAGCCCCGCACCCCAAGAGGATCAAGTCCTCCTCCTCCTCCTCCTCCTCCTCCTCCTCCTCCTCCTCCTCCTCCTCCTCCTCCTCCTCCGAGGCATCTTCCGGGGCGGAGCGTTCTCGCCCGTTGCAGAGTGTAGGGAGGAGGAACCAGGTGTTTAGTTGGCAGCCAAAGAAGAGGTCGGCCGCCGCAGCATATGATTCTGATAGCTCATCAAGTGAAGGTGAGTTATTTAAGTAAGGGCTTTTTCCTGTGCCCTTATTAGGTCGATACGTAGAAAGTGTTCCAAGGAGCCACTCTTGGTCTTAGGCCCCTCCCTCCTTAGGTCGATCCGTAGAAAGTGTTCCAAGGAGTCAATCTTGGTCTTAGGCCCTTCTTTTTCATTCCTCGAGACGTTTGGGGAGAAGGCTGCTGCAAGTGTGGTGTAAGCGGGGAGGGGTGATGTACCATCATGGCGGTGTGGTCCGAGGCCACCGCCCCGAGTTGCTATGACCACACGTTTGCAGTTGCATTCCAACCCCTATATATATATGAATATAAATATATATATATATATATATATATATATATCTTTGTATGCATGTATGTATGTCTTGTGGCATGGTGTAACTCTAATCCCATGGCCGCCTCAGGAGCCCACCCCCCTGAGGTTCCCAGTGTGGCTGGGAATACCCAAGCCGATGATACCCTACCCTCTATTGTGGGAAGGGGCGGTGCGAACTGTCGGATCACACCTGGGCCGCATACCCAACTGTTCGGAGGTGCCCGACACCCCCCCCCCCCCCCACGGGAACCCCGGGAACCGCCCCCCCCCCCCCCCCCCCCGGGAACCGCCCTCCCCGGCGCCCCTCCTAGACCCCCCCCTCCAAGGCCCCCCCCCCCCCCCCCCCCCCCCCCAAGGGGCCTCCGGCCGACAGTTAGTGGGGGGGGTAGTTGGCGTCCAGAACCGAGGGGTTGCCCCCCCCGGGCAAGCCTCCTACCAAGAAGGCAAAACCACCACCCAAGAGTGCTGCCCAAAGCATTCGAGTGGAAAGTGGTGAGCATGTGCAAGAGTTCAAGGTGAAGTGGAGCAGGACCAAGAAATTGTACAACGAGCCGGTCAAGGAGTAGGTCTCCGTACATTGGCAGCCCTTTGAACGCATCCTATGCTGAGTGCTTTCCATTTATGCTGCAATTTCTGTGCCTGCAAATGTGCGTGTACGGTTGGGGTGTGGTCCCCCACGGGGGGTGGGGGTGACATGCGACTGGCCACAGTGTGCATGTCAACGTATGGGCCAGTTTACAGCATCTGCACCCACCAACCAAAGCCCATTTGGGTGTGGAATGCTGTGAACTGTGAGCCAGTGGTGGCATGCGGTTCAGAATTAGGTAGGCATTTTTATGCTGTTCGGCAATTTGCTGTGTGGCACAACTGATTCTCCACTTGCACCTGGCCTGGCTGTGCAACTGTGTCTGTTGCATGCAAGGCAATACATTTCTCTATGTATTTCGCAGAATGTTTCGTGTTTCGGAATCTCAGGTTGTTCCTGCACCGCTGTGAACCGCATGTACGGCCATGGCTCTTTGACATGCGACTGGCCACGGTGTGCATGTCAACGTATGGGCCAGTTTACAGCATCTTCACCCACCAACCAAAGCCCATTTGGGCGTGGAATGCTGTGAACTGTGAGCCAGTGGTGGCCCGCTGTTCAGAATTAGGTAGGCACTTTTATGCTGTTCGGCAATTTGCTGTGTGGCGCAACTGATTCTCCACTTGCACCTGGCCTGGCTGTGCAACTGTGTCTGTTGCATGCAAGGCAATACATTTCTCTATGTATTTCGCAGAATGTTTCGTGTTTCGGAATCTCAGGTTGTTCCTGCACCGCTGTGAACCGCATGTACGGCCATGGCTCTTTGACATGCGACTGGCCACGGTGTGCATGTCAACGTATGGGCCAGTTTACAGCATCTTCACCCACCAACCAAAGCCCATTTGGGCGTGGAATGCTGTGAACTGTGAGCCAGTGGTGGCCCGCTGTTCAGAATTAGGTAGGCACTTTTATGCTGTTCGGCAATTTGCTGTGTGGCGCAACTGATTCTCCACTTGCACCTGGCCTGGCTGTGCAACTGTGTCTGTTGCATGCAAGGCAATACATTTCTCTATGTATTTCGCAGAATGTTTCGTGTTTCGGAATCTCAGGTTGTTCCTGCACCGCTGTGAACCGCATGTACGGCCATGGCTCTTTGACATGCGACTGGCCATGGTGTGCATGTCAACGTATGGGCCAGTTTACAGCATCTGCACCCACCAACCAAAGCCCATTTGGGCGTGGAATGCTGTGAACTGTGAGCCAGTGGTGGCCCGCTGTTCAGAATGGGGTAGGCACTTTTATGCTGTTCGGCAATTTGCTGTGTGGCGCAACTGATTCTCCACTTGCACCTGGCCTGGCTGTGCAACTGTGTCTGTTGCATGCAAGGCAATACATTTCTCTATGTATTTTGCAGAATGCTTCGTGTTTCGGAATCTCAGGTTGTTCCTGCACCGCTGTGAACCGCATGTACGGCCATGGCTCTTTGACATGCGACTGGCCACGGTGTGCATGTCAACGTATGGGCCAGTTTACAGCATCTGCACCCACCAACCAAAGCCCATTTGGGCGTGGAATGCTGTGAACTGTGAGCCAGTGGTGGCCCGCTGTTCAGAATTAGGTAGGCACTTTTATGCTGTTCGGCAATTTGCTGTGTGGCGCAACTGATTCTCCACTTGCACCTGGCCTGGCTGTGCAACTGTGTCTGTTGCATGCAAGGCAATACATTTCTCTTCGTATTTTGCAGAATGCTTCGTGTTTCGGAATTTCAGGTTGTTCCTGCACCGCTGTGAACCGCATGTACGGCCATGGCTCTTTGACATGCGACTGGCCATGGTGTGCATGTCAACGCATGGGCCAGTTTACAGCATCTGCACCCACCAACCAAAGCCCATTTGGGCGTGGAATGCTGTGAACTGTGAGCCAGTGGTGGCATGCGGTTCAGAATGGGGTAGGCTTAATTGGACCTTCCAAATGCCCATTCCCCGCCACGTCTTCGTCTCAGCCCCAATCTGGTAAACCTTCTGACATTGGTGTGCTGCAGGAGGATGTGGTGTGGCTTTTGGGCAGGGCTCATGATCGACCGCGCACGAGGGAGAGGGAGGGATCGGAGTGGCCGCCAGATTTCTAACGTTTGCAGCTGGGCAATGGTGCCCACGCACAATACATTGTGACGCACTTGCAATTAACATATCCCGTGCATTGGACAATGTGTGTTGCTTGGGATGAGGGTGTCCATGCCATGCCACATTTTGTTGCAAGTGGGGAATTGGGAATAAGCAGCACCCATCCAGAGTTGTAAAAAAAAAAAAACACCAGCGATGCCCAGATGACAATCAGCAAACAAACAACACCCATCCGGAGTTGCAAAAAAAATAAACAGCGATGGCCAGGTGACAATAGGAATAAACAGCACCCATCTAGAGTTGTAAAAAAAAGAAACAGGGACGTCCAGGTGACAATGAGAAACAAACAGCACTCATCCAGGGTTGTAAAAAAATAAACAGCGATGGACATATGACAATCAGGAATAAACAGCACCCATCCAGAGTTGTAAAAAAAACCAAACAGGGATGACCAGTTCACAATCAGAAATAACCAGCACCCATCCAGAGTTGCAAAAAATTTAATAGTGATGACCAAATCACCATCAGGAATAAATAACACCCATCCAGAGTTGTAAAAAAAATAAGCAGTGATGTTCATATGACAATCCGGAATAAATAGCACACATCCAGAGTTGTAAAAAAAACAGCATTCAAGCAGAGTGGTGTTAGTGGTGTCTAGGTCATATGCATGAATGACCAGGGGTGTGCGGCCGCCAAACCGCTGGCGGCGCTGGCGGGGAAAGTTCGTCTGGCGGTGGCGGGGAAATTTCCCATAATTCCTAAAGGCTATAGTGGGCTTGTCGAACAGCTGCCGGCGGAATGATTGGGATTGGTGGAATTATGGGGAATTATGGGGAATTATGGGGAATTATGATGGAATTATGGGGAATCATGTGGAATTATGGGGAATTATGGGGAATTATGGGGGAATTATGGGGAATTATGGGGAATTATGGGGAATTATGATGGAATTATGGGGAATCATGTGGAATTATGGGGAATTATGGGGAATTATGGGGGAATTATGGGGAATTATGGGGAATTATGGTGGAATTATTGTGGAATTATGGTGGAATTATGGGGAGTTATGGGGAATTATGGGGGAATTATGGGGATCTATGGGATGTCATTTCTTGTGTTGCTGATTGTTGTTTTTTGTCGTTGTATGTCCCCTTGCTTCCACAGACATGTCAGACTTTCATCCTCACTTGCTGAAGTCCATCGTGTCTCGATGGAACTCGAGGAGGAGGATCGGGCAGAGTTCCAGCCAAATAAAGAGGAGGAGGGGCACGGCGAGGAGGAGGAGGAGGAGGAGGAGGAGGAGGAGGAGGAGGAAGAGGAGGAGCAGGAGGAGGATGTCGAGTGGTTATTAGGGCAGGCCCACGATGGGCCCCGCACCCGTGCAAAGGAGAGTGCCGAGTGCCCACCAGACTTTTAAGACTTGAAAGACTTATGCAACAATGATGCAGTGTGATTATGTTCCACAGCGTCCTCACGTGCATGTGCATTGTGCTTGCCTTTGTTTCTCCAAGCCAACCCATTAGGAATCAAGCAGGCCACCGGGAATGAAGAACAAACTAGCAGGGATCAACAGCAGGCCACCAGGAATCAAGACTAGCAAGAATAAACAGCAACTGGGGAACAGTCAAAAGCAACACATCAAGAATCAACAACGAGCCACCAGGATTCAAGAACGAACCAGCAGGAATCAACAGCAAGCCAACATGAATGAAGAATAGACCAGCAGGGATCACCAGCAACTGGGCAACACATCAGGAATCAACAGCAAGCCACCAAGCATCAACAACCAGCAACGGTAATTAAAAGCAACCCGGCAAGAATCAAAAGCAAGCCATCGGGAACAAAGAGCAACGCATCAAGAATCAAAACCAAGCCATAATTCCACAATAATTCTCCATAATTCCCCATAATTCCCCATAATTCCACCATAATTCCCCATAATTCCCCATAATTCCCCAAAATTCACCCATAATTCCCCATAATTCCCCATAATTCCACCCAAATTCCCCATAATTCCCCATAATTCCACCATAATTCCCCCATAATTGCCCATGATTCCCAATGACCCCCCCATAATTCCCCGTAATTCCCCATAATTCCACCATAATTCCCCATGATTCCCCACAATTCCCCATAATTCCACCATAATTCCCCATAATTACCCATAATTCCCCATAATTCCCATAACTCCAGTCGTTTGGCGGGGACCTGTCGTCTGGCACTGGCGGGCGCACACCCCTGGAATGACTGATTGTTTGTTATGAAACATTTGGGGAATGGGTAGGAAGAAAGAGGCATGAAACAGGTAAAATGGTAGATTTTTTTTCTTTCTCTCAAAAAAAGGTGGAAAACACAAAAATCTACGCCAAAATTTACAATCTACTGGCCACTGGCCGAAAAGCCTCGGGCCAGTGTTTATTTCAAGGTTGGTCATGTGGGACTGGATTGATGGCCGAACTTGTCTATGGCGGGGGCCTTCAATCGATCATAACCGACCAACCCTCCCCCCCCCCCCGTTTCCGCGGTATTGCGGAATTTTGTGCGGTTCAGTAGGGGGCGGTGGGGGCACCGGAGTCTCATCGTACATGGTTCACGGATGACTCCATCGTTGTATAGTGGCTATGCAAAAGGTCTGGCGGCCAACGGGGACAAGTTTCCAGCCCCGGAGGGCCATAGTGAGTGGCCTTCGTGTCGTGGTCAATTCTGACTGAATTCAAATGATGTAGGGGGTCCACGGAATATCTTGAGGCCCCAGGGGAAATGGGATGCACAGAATGTCCCGAATGCCGCCTTGTGTGGTGATTCAAGGCAACGTTCGGATTATGGCTTGGGTTGCGCTGCAGTGTAGCAAGCCAACACAATGAACTGTCTGTAGCCGACATGAGGTCAGGATCATGCTGTTTATCTCAAAACCTGACGCCATGGCCCCGGTGCGGGATTGCGAGGACAGGACATTTTTTAGTGGACAAGATTTTTCCTTTTTCAGTTAAAAAACGTGCTCCAAACTGCCGTCGGTTACCCTTCAACCGCCGTTGGTTACCCTCCGTGCCCCCGCCAAGCCTCAGGGCGTCTGGAGCCTTGGTCTTAGGCGCTCCAAGCAGAGTGGCTGGTCCTTGCAGTCCAGCAAGACCAGTCCCTGGTGCCATCCTTGGCTTACAGCTATCGTAGTGGGGGAATGCGGGCGCCGGTTCCTAAGCATGTTCGGTAGGGCAGGCAGTACTCCCTCCCAGAGCCTGAGGCTGCAGGGCCTCCGGAACCCTGGTCTTGCCTGCCCAGAGGGGGGGCGCTGGTCCTCTCAGTCCGGCTGGACCAGCCCCAGGTGCCGTCCCTTGTCTGCCGGTCATTGTAAGGGATTTGGGGCTCTGGGGCTCAGGTCTGTTAGGTAGGGTGAGCGTACATGCTCCCCCTAGGGCCCGAGGCCCCATGGGATCGCTCCATTGGGATGGCTCTAAGGGTCGCAGCGATTTTTTAGCCCCCTGTTTCTCTTTGTGCAAGATCTTTGC
Organism: Eutreptiella sp. 'Long Island Sound 2002'; assembly: GCA_964036045.1. Classification (NCBI taxonomy): domain Eukaryota; phylum Euglenozoa; class Euglenophyceae; order Eutreptiales; family Eutreptiaceae; genus Eutreptiella; species Eutreptiella sp. 'Long Island Sound 2002'. The sequence continues at coordinate 172,613,297 of OZ038378.1, forward strand.
AGCACTTTGAGTGGGCTGGAGGCAATTCATGCAGGTTTTAGGGACTGGTATCATTTGACTGGCTTCCTTTTGGTTCCATGCCTTGTCAGATTGGTCTATCTTACACAATCATATCTCTGTCTGTACCCTCTCTGCTGCTGCCGCTGGTGATTGTAATTGCCTGCAGTGGCAGCCGGGTGGCTGTGGTGGTCGCTGGCAGTTTTCACCGCTATTTCCTCATGTCTTCCATGCAGCACCTTGTAAGGCCTATCACTGAACAAAACCACACTGTGGATTACTTTCTCACCCTCTCCACTAGGAAGCACACTCCTTGGAGAAACGACCATTACCTCCATTCATTAACATGGGACCCTGAATTTGGGCATCCATCCAAACACCATCTTCCAAGATACGCGCACATTCGTCACGTCGTGAAGAGCAGGGTGGCTCATGCCGGGGGCCGAGTGCGCTGCTTTGCTCTGAGGCCACGGACGAATATCAGTGACGATTTGCGTCTTCAAAAACTGCGGAGCCGCGCATTAGAGTTGCATCCCGAAGAAGACCCAGATACCCGATTTCCTGTATCCTCTTTGGGCAAGGGCAATGTTGCTGCGGCCAACCACAATATGCTTCGCATGTTCCGGGCCTTGGAAATGCTCTGGAAGGAGGTGCCAGCCGTGGAGCAAAGGGATGGAAAACCATATGACTATGTGCTGTTCCTGAGAGACGATACTTTATGGTTAGACAATTTTGTGGTGAGTGACATCCTTGCATCAGCACCAGCGGATGTGTATGCGCTCAGCTGTAATGCCCGCAACCCTCCTATGTTGGAATCTGAAAGGAACGATTTTGGGTTACTTGTGGTTAGAGCACATGCAGCTGTGTACGGTCAGTATTACACACAGTTTTACAACACAAGCAAGCCACCATGTACTGTCAGCAAACGTCCTTGCACCTCTGAAGAGCTGCTGAAGGTCACTCTTACCAATTGGCATCTGACTGTGCACCTGGTTGACCACCAGCTCTTTCCATTCCAGCGTGCAGCGCGGATATTGCATACAGGAGATCGCGGGCAGACGTTGACCTCCACTTGCTTTCACAAATACTGTAATAGCCAAAAGGGTAGCCTGCCTGACCATGGGATGCGCAAATGCAAGACCGCTGTCTCCGAAGCTTTCTCTTTTGCTTCGTTCCCCCCCCCACTGGAGGCGAAGCCAGAGGGGGTGGATCACACGCGGGTGCCCCTTGAGCCCGAGGCGCCGCTTTAGACCTAATAACAACGAGCGCCACAACCGCCCCAAATACAAGGGAGCGGGCGAGAAGTTCCTCCTTCTCGGCCGCCATCATGTCCCGCACATCCCCGGCCGCTTGGGCCGTCCCATATATGGACACATCACCCAACGCCGGGTTAGCAGGGTACGCCCAACGGGACAAGAAATCACCCACGGGGTTTACGGGCCCCGGAGTGTAAACCACATGGAGGTCGAATTTAGAGAACAACTCATGCCAACGTGCTTGGCGTAGAGAGGGACCCCCCACGGTTTTGAGGTCCTCCGTAGCCCAATTTTCAAGGCTACGGTGGTCCGTACGGACCTCCACGCGCTTGTTCCCCACCCAACCATGCCATTTTAAAAGCGCCGCCACTATGGCGTAGCATTCTTTCTCCCGAGGGCTCCAATTCGATTGGCTGCCTGACAATTTGCGGGAGAAAAAGGCAAGGGGGCGTAGGGCACCATCGGGACCCTCCTGCTGTAGAGCCGCCCCCACCGCCCAATTACTAGCGTCCGGGGTGAGGACAAAGTCCTTATCCCAATCGGCTAGTTGGAGGGGAACAATATCCGTAATAGCACGCTTGAGCTTCAAAAAGGCTGCGTTAGCCGAAGCATTCCATGTTAGGCCTATCTTTTTGCCATTCTTATGCTTAGGCAAATTTTTCAACATCTCAATCAAAGGAGTAGCTATGGAGGCGTAGTTTTGGACATAGCCCAAATAATAGTTGGCGAGCCCCAAGAACCCCCGGAGCTCCCGAACATTATCCCGTTTGTCCCAACGCTCAAGCGCCAACATTTTCCCTGGCGCCGGCCGACGTGTGCCATTTTCCAACACATGGCCACAAAACTCAACCGAACGAACAAAGAAATCGGTTTTGCTAACCGAAGCAACCAACTCCTCCTTTCGTAGCCTATCCAACACGGCACGCACATCGCGGTCGTGGTCAGCCAATAGCTCCTCCTCCGTCGCACCGGAGGAACCAATAATAATATCATCAATATATACGTCCGCACAATCCAAACCCTGCAAAACATGGTCCATGACCCGTTGAAAAATAGCGGGCCCATTCTTGATACCCATAGGCATAACACGCCATTGGTATCTCTTACCTGCCAAATTCATGGCGGTCTTAGCCCGGGACTCAGGGTGAAGGGGAATTGGATGAAACCCTTTACTCAAGTCCACAATAGTGAAAATCTTGTGTTTGGATTGATTTTCCAACATGTTTTCAATGAGGGGGAGGGGGTGTGCGTCAGGCAAGATAGCCTCATTAAGTTGGCGGTAGTCCACCACGAGGCGCCACTTTCCTTTTTCTTTCTTGGGCACAACGAAACCGTTGGACGCCCATTCGGAGGCAGGGCACGGCTCAATCCAGCCACGAGCCAAAAAGTCCTCCACTATTTCTTGCTCCGCCGCGGCACGCTCCCCCACCAACCGTATAGGCTTCATGGACTTGGGTTTGGCGCTCGGGTATAGGTCAAGTTTAGCAAACCCCAACCGCTCCGTACCACGGACCTTAGGGTGTTCCTGGCCCGGACGGAGACGAACCTCCCCGCTAAAAACATCCCGCTCATAGTCCGCGAGGATGCGTTTCCTCATGAGCTCCACCTCCGGAGACACAATAGGCTCTTGGGTGGTGACAACGCCACCTACACGAGAAGCCGCCAACAATCGTGTGGCGCCTTTGGTTTTTTGGTAACGCTTAACGGTAGTGGCCCTCCCACCCAATAACTCTTGTTCAATTTTCGCAATGCGTGAACGCACGCATTCTTGTGCCTCCAAATCTTCGGGGGTAGGATCAAGAGTAACGGGTGCGAGGAGTTTTTTATGGGTCGCCTGATACGTGAGGGTGCGCACCGAAACCAAATGGTTAGGCACCCTTTCATCCTCCGACTCTTCCTCCGAGGTCATGCCCGGCTCGCCATCCGTGTTGGGGTTAGAGACGGCCGGTGCCGAAACAGAGGCCACATGACATTTAGTGGCCGCCAAATTTTCCTCCGCAATACCACCGTCCACGTATAGCGCCACCGTGGACCAGCCCCGTTGAGAAAGGGGCGTGAGGTGGTCATTTTGATACAGACAGGCTTTAGTCTCTGGCCCAGAAAGGTGGTACCTCTGCAAAGTAACTTCCATAAGGGGTTTCCACCACTCCCTATGTGTCCACTGCGGCCCTACGACGATGGCTCGTAGTTTTTCTTGCCGACTTTTCCGAACACAATCGGAAAACCGATGATAGGGAGGGCACATCCAATACCATTTGGAGGGGTCCGCGGGAGTGGAAAAGGAATCTTCAAGCGGCGAAACCCAACGGGTAGCCTGGGCCATACCCGGGACCCTATTGAAGGCGTCCACGTCGGGGTTTTTGCCAAATTGTTTTTTGACACGTGCGGCGCAATATGGCGTGAGGCCATAGTCAGACTGGGTCCACATGGACCCATCACGCCGCGTAGGTAGAACATCACGGGCAAGGGCTTCGGGAGCAAATTCAACGAGCTCCAAAGCACAAGCCCAGTCCTGTACGGGGGCCACGGAGGAAGCGGTCAAGGCATAGAATATGTGTTTCTCGGCCTCAACACGGTTAGGCGGTTCGCCACCAGGGGGCGTAACCACAATGGCCGGGGCGGGGTGTGTAGGAGTGACCGCCCCAATGACTGGAACGGTTAGGCCCCACACGGACTGACGTGACACCTTACCATGAATGGGTTTAACCAAAAATGGTTTGCCGGTTCGTGGAGCTTCACGGAAGTCCTCAATCCAAAAACGGGGGTGCACTGGATGGTGAGAGTACAAACAATTGAAAGGGGCAAAATGGCTCACACAATGTTCATAACCCCATGGGTGCCCCAAACCATATCCCAAGGTAAATTCGGGACAAGGTACGGGGACACGCCATACTGGGCAACACGAGGAAGTGAAACACTACCATCCACAACCCCCGTAAATCGAATTTTGACGTCTATTTGCTCGCCCCCCCCCCCGGCAAAGGCGTCTCATTATCGGCTTGGAGTAGGCGCCTCCGTTGGGGGGATTCATATGTTTCGGAGAGTTGGTCTCCAAAAACATTGGGGTTGGCCAAAGCGACCGCTTGGCACCCAAAATCCACCAAAACACGGAGGGCCTTGAGTTCTCCATTGGGAAAAACCACCTGAACGGAAAGTGCGGTTTGAATCTAGCTAGTCACTATATGCCCCTTCATGACTCTCGATGGAACAAGAGCCACGGTAGTGTCACAGGGGTGCCCGAGGGTTTCTTCTTTCGAAGGGGGCGCCTCTGGGCACTCCTACCAACGTCCGCGCCCGTTCGGCGCTCCTTTGCCTCCTTTATCGCCCTTGCCGCCGCCACCCTTATAACCACCACCACCCTTATCACCACCGCCACCCTTATCGCCACCCTTAGGCTTACCACCTTTAGACTTACCCGCAATGTTCCAATGAGTGTCATTGCACAGAGAATTAGGCTTACACGTCCAAAGGGTGGTATTGGTGGCACCCCAATCAATCCAAGACATGTAGGTCAATATGGCACATACACAGTTCCTCATCCCCCCCCACCCCTGGGAGCCCCAGCACCTCCCAGACGGGCCGGAGGCACCGGGCCCGACCATAGAAGGAGGGTAGGAAGAACGATGAACCCTGCTGCGCCACTTGCGCCAACAGGGCCAGGACCTCCACTGACGGAAGCGAAAACTTCTCTGGTTGCTTTGGCATCGCCCTATTCACCAGCACCAAATTCACTATCGGGCTACACTTATCAAGTGTCTTAGGAATGGGGAAAACCCCCCCGTTCGGACCCGGTAACCCCGCTGGGAGGGGGAACAACACGTTCTGGCTTCGCAAAGCATGCGACATGACCACCGCCTCGTCCGATGGGGGTCCAACACCGAAAAAGTGGCGACTCGCTACGGACACAAAAGAATCCGGCACGTACTGTTCCCAAATATCAGCCGGGATGGGTATATTCCCCACCACCCCCGAACCCCTGCGCAATACCTCCTCCCTGATGCGCTGCATCGGCAGCTTCAGTGACGTGGAATCATGAAGTAAGGATTTCCACACTCCTAAATCTAGGGAGGACAAAGCCGCAATGATCAAGGGCAAGAAATCCAGCTGCCAGAGGTCCCTAGCCACCTGCACCCCCCAATCCAGGAACTGGATCAGGCGCCGCTCCAACAACCCCGGTGGGGCGCTGGGAAGGCAGGCATGCGGGTTTCTGAGCCACACGTCCCACTCACCACACCGTAGGCGTTCCCGACCCAACGGACCCACCTCCAACCCGGCGGGAAACTGCCGCTCGGGCAGCCGCACCCACAAGCCTTGCTGGGTCTGCTGCCTTCCTATTTCCCAAGACAGACGCAACCGCACCCGTCCTGTCTGCCGCGATGCGGAGCCGCCGGATAGAAGAGGTGATTGCCTACTAGGGGGGGGGGGGGGGAAGGTTCAGCATCAACGTCGATGACCTCCTCCCCACCCTGGTGCTCACCTCCACACTCCGAGCACCCCTTGACATCCGCAAAGGCCAGAGGGGCATTCAGGATCCTCGCGCTCTCACCCGCGGCGGGTCGCTCTCCACATCTCTCCCCGCCAGCTTGTCCAGCAGGCTGGTTGCCTCCGTGCTCCAGTTTGTCCCCGCGATGATCGCGGCCTGCCCGGGACTCCCTGTCTGTATCCCCACCCCTCCACCCTCCGAGGTCTTCTTCTGGTCCCACGTCTTTGTCCTGCAAACAGAGGGCCAAGAGCCCTACGTGTGACCCGCTGCTGGCCCGCAGGCTCAAAAGCAAAAAATGCACTGCACCAAGACACACACACATGCACACCGCACGCACACACACACACGACACAAAAAGAGCTAAACCATAGATCAGAACGTGATCTAAGAGTACAATTTCTTAAGAAGAGAACACTTTGTTTCAAGGTCGGCATGTTGCTGCCCAGTCAAGAGTAAAAATTCAGTAAACTCCTTTACCCATTCGGGCAGATTCTTAGGATCGAACTCTGGAAGCTGGGGCTCATTTCCGCCTGTGCGATAGGTTTTTTGTGTTTCCCGTCCCCCGTAGATTTATCAGGGAGGGGTCTAATCGCCAGGCGGGCCAATGAAGTGAGGCCATACCGGCCATACTCCTCAAGAGGGGTATCTTCAATCGTGCAAGCCGGTTGCAGTGTCCTAGAGGGAGGATAAATTGGACTAGGACAGGTGACAAGGGGCAAAGGACGGGATACCCCGGAGCTCAAGCCCTCGGCAAGTTTGCCCAACCCGGGCGTAGGAGGAAACACAGGGCTGGACCAAAAGCTCTGTGATGCCTAGCCTAGCCCTGACGGCCTCAGACAAAGCAGTGATCTCAAGATAACTATCACCGTGGCCACTTGCCACGATCTTGGCGAGTACCTCGATGGTCTTGACCATGATTTTCATTTTGGGAGTCCTTTGTGGACGTCGAAGGGCGGCCGCTCAAAGAAGGTATTCGCGCTCCTCATTCTAGGCGTGGGTGTAGTGGTGTTGGATAGACCCACCTTGTCTCTAGATATTTTGGACGGGTGTCTTGGGTCTAGGTGACAGCACGAAGAAGTTGCCCTCGTGAAATTAGAACCATAGGACCCTCTCTCGGATTTAGGCTCAGATCCCACTGGTTCTAGTGGCCCTGACTCGTCACCCAACCCCATCACACTTTGGGTGCACTATCCAATCTTCCACCACCCTTCTGATCTCCTCCTCCTCAGTCAGGTACCGCACTGCAAGAGGAAAGGCGTGATGAGCGCACCAAGGAATCCGCCACTCGTAGGCAGAGAGGATCGTGCAGACCGCCATTGGCGAATGAAGCCTGGGCAGTTAACTTGGTAACTTCGTCAGTTTCAGGTTCTTCAGGTTTGGGTTCTCAATCTTTCTTCGCCCTCTCATGGGTTGGATCTCCCGGAGACCCTGCACTTGTATATCAGGATGGCTCACTGCTCCTTGCTTTGTCGAGAGCGACTTCCAAGCTCATTGTACAGATAGGATAAGTTCTTGTACTTAGTGACACGCTCATAGTGACAAAATCAGGAAAATCTTGTTCTTGTGCTTTGTCATGTTCTGCTCAAGGAAGCTCCGAGGTTAGCATCCGCTACCAGAAAGAATATGTGTTTGTGGTTGTTTTTGTTACTAAAATCCTGCTGGTTTTGCTTCCCAAAGGTAGAAGAGCAAGGACACCAGCACAACAATAGGATCAATTGAATGTAATCTAACACAAAAGGGCTGCAGAAAGAAGGCGAGGACATTAAACACAGAGCTTTAATGATTACAAATGATTACAAACAAAAGAACATAGTTTTAATATGAAAACTGACAACGATCAGGCTAAGTAGACTGCAATCAGCACTTGATGTGCACGATTTCTTGTGAAATGGAGTTGGTTAGGAATCTAGGGCAAATAGGATGGGCTAGACACATGATAGGGCTTGGCCGGCTTGGCCAAGCAACTGAATTCACGAACAGGTACAAAATAGAACCACAATAAGTAGATGAAACTTTGAGTTTCTAGGTTCTGAGGTGGGAGACCACTGGGCTTAACCTTTTAGGAAAAAAGCATGAAGTGCCTACTTTGTTTCGATATATTCCTCCATGAAGGAAGATACCTCCGCTCCATTAAGTGGTAGGGGTGAACTTCATGGGGGGCTAAGGTTATAAGCCTCGTGTCTTTGAAATATGTTCTTAACGCATCATAAGGAATGAAAAAGAGATGAAATGTTAGTATGCAATACTTCCCAAAGAATAGGGGGGGCTTGGCTTGGAACAAGTACCCCACAAAAAACGTGGTTGGTGACTTTTACTTACTAACCTAGCCCCTGTGTGTGAGCGCACGGAGGCCTCTCAGAGGTCCTGGCCTCTGTGCATGAGCACATTGGGGCCTCATTGAACTCATGGCCCCTCTGTAGAAGAGCACTAGGGCCTCATGGAACTCAAGACCCCTGTGCAAGAGCGCACCGAGGCCTCCTTGAACTCGTGGCCCATGTGGGTCGGCACACTGGGGCCTTACGGAAATACTAGCCCCTATGCATGAACGCACTGGGTCCTCATCGAAATCGGGGCCCTTGTGCATGGGCGCACCAGGGCCTCATTGAATTGAATTAGAAAAGGCCATTGTGTGTGAGGGCATAGGGGCTTCTTGGAAACCCCTAGCCCCTATGCATCAGCACACTAGGGCCTCATTGAATTAACGGCCCTTACAAATGACCATACTGGGACCTCATTTAACCCACGGCCCCTGTGCATGAGCGCCTTGGGGTCTCATTGAAATCATGGCCCCTATCCAAGAGCACACTAGGGTCTCATTGAGCTCATGGCCCCGTGCATTAGTGCACTAGGGCGTCATTGCAAGCCCTGCCCCGCTGCGTGAGTGCACTGGGGTCTTTTTGAATCTCAGCTTCTATGCAAGAGCGGCTTGGGGCCTCATTGAAATTGTGCCCTCTAGGCATGAGTGCACCAGGGCCTCACCGAAATCGCGGCCCCTTTGCATGAGTGCACAAGTCCCCGTTGAACTCTTGGCCCCCGTGCATCAGTGCACCAAGGGCTCATCGAACTACCAGCCCCTATGCATGAGCGCACTGGGGCCTCATTGAAATCTTGGCCCCTGTGCATGAGTGCATTGGGGTATCGGAACTCATAGCCCCTCTGCACAAGCGCACTGGGACCTCATCCAAATCTTGGCCCCTGTGCATGAGCGCATTGCGGTGTTATTGAACTCACGGCCGCTGTGCAAAAGCGCACTGGAGCCTCAATGAAATCCCGGCCCCAATGCATGACCGCACCACGCCTCATTGAAATCCCGGTCCTTGCGCATGAGCGCATTGGGACTCATTGAACTCCCGGCCCATGTGCACGAGAGCACTAGGGCCTCATTGAAATCCTAGCGTGTGCTCATGCACAGGGGCCGGCATTTCAACTAGGCCCCAGTGCGTTCATGCAGAGGTGCAAAGATTTCAATGAGGCCCCAAAGGCGCTCATGCATAGGGGCCAAGATTTCAATGAGGCCCCAACACGCTCATGCATAGGGGCGAGGAGTTCAACGAGGTCCCAATGCGCTCACGCACAGGGGCCATGAGTTCAATGAAGTCCTAGTGCGCTCACACGCAAGGGCCGTGAGTTCAATGAGGCCCATTTGTGTTCCTGCACCGGGGCCATGAGTTTAATGAGGCCCCACTGTGCTCGTGCACAGGGGCCAAGAATTCAATGAGGTTCCGGTGCACATCTGCACAAGTGCCATGAGTTCCACAATGCCCTAGTGCGTACAAGCACGATGGTCCTTGTGCATGAGCGGACTGGGGCCTCATTGAAATCTTGATCCTTGTGCACAAGCGCACTTGGACCTCATTGAATTCTTGGCCCCTATGCATGAGCGCCTTGTGGCCTGATTGAACTCCTGGGCCCTGTGCATGAGCACGCCGGGGCCTCATGAAAATCCAACATGCGTGGGTATGACATCACAAAACAACACAACACAACACAACACAACACAACACAACACAACACAACACAACACAACACAACACAACACAACACAACACAACACAACACAACACAACACAATACAACACAACACAACACAACACAACACAACACAACACAACATAACGCAACACAGGTCAACATATGGGTGGCATGTTGACACAAATGTATTACAGGGATGTGAAAATCACCCCCACTCCACCTCATCCGCATAACATATGTTAACATAGGTCACCCTAGGGACCTGGTTGAATTACGGGGGGGGGTTCGAAAACTTAGACCCCTGTTTGTTGAATGTGGAACGCAGAACACAAATGTAGAACCACTTTCCCAACCACCCTGTGTATCCGCATGGTTTTCAGCGATACTACCCCCCGCCCCCCTTGCAAACTCCCGGGGTAGCGCGCGACGGTCTCCCGGGTGGGTGGGGGGGGGGGGGGGAGACGGTCGCCAAGTGACGGTCTCCCGGGGGGGGGGGGATTGCAAGGGTATTTCAAGGCAAACTGTGGTACCCTCCACTGACGCAAGCAAAGAGAACATGTGTGAAGCGACTTTCGCGTTGATGCCAACGTGCACTTTCATGATCCACCGGAGTGACCCCACCAGGGCGTATGTACCGAATGTGGCAAAACTGCAGCCCATTTGGTGAAGGCCCCACAACAGTGGCCAACACATGTGCACCAAGTGTGTGTGAGTGGTACCGTACATGGTCACCGGGAGAAAACGTATTGGGTCTGAAGTAGCAACACAACACACCCATACAACGCCTTTGGAGAGACAATATCACACAACACACACAAGTGCTTGATTTGAAGTAATGGGAAAGCAATGCGAGGCCATGCGTAAAGCAGATGGGCAACACAAACCAGCACAATACATGTTAACTAGAAAACCATGGAAGTGACAGTTTCCCACGGGGGGGGAGGGGATTGCAAGGAGTGAGAGTTTTCAAGGGGAGGGGGGGGTTACGTGGTCTAATACAACTATCCAAGGGAGGGTACATTGGTAATGAGGCTATAAATTTCGGGTTAATGTTGTCCTCTCCCCATTGGATGCTTGTCCGTAGGAACCCTGGTGTCCCCACCCACTACACAATGGTCCTCCACACCCCCGTCCTACACAAGTGAAACCCTTGTGGCAATGCTCGAAACGCTTGTCCACGTAAGTGGTGCGAGCACCTTGGCTGCTCTACAGGTGGGCTCCTCACTGCCTAGGCCGTGTCCTCCCCAATAGCCAAGTCCTAATGGCAGCAAGCCACCCTCAGCCCGAAGAACTTCATGCCCCATCCGGCTGCATCGAATGCCGGACAAAGGTACGCCAACCACCTCATCCCTCCTTCCAGGCCTATGGAGCTGCTAATCACCCTCAAGGCCCCCAAGAGTGGCTTATGGATCCTTTCCGAGTACTTCACTCGGAAAGGCTTCAAGTACACACTTGCCACGAGGATCCCCTTTCCCCGCCCCTTTTGCTCGTGTATGGCCTTCCTTGCCGAGCGGAAACATCTATGCGAGCTGCATTGGAACCCTCCTGTTTACACAGCGGCTATTGGTCGGTCATGGCCAATCACTAGCATGGTGGCCTACTTGCGGAGCCACCCCACCCTCATGAACACCCTTGCGTAAGCACAAATCGATCATCATCATGTGGGGTGACATTAATCCTTTAAAAGGCGGTTCATGGCCAAGTTCTTGCCCTGTGTGTGCACTGTGTGTGCACTGCGTGCGCACTGCGTGCATACTGCGCAAGCAGAGGCTGGGATACTCACCCAAGAACACCTGTCACTTGTCCAGTAGCACAACGAAGCAGCAAAGCCCACATGAGAACAACGAAACTGCCTTTAACTTGCCCACTCTGAACATGTCCTTCTTCCATAAAGTCCAATTGGGACAAACCCAAAATCCATGCTTCTTGACCCCACTTCGATGCTTTGTTCAGTGGCAAGGGAAAGCCCACATGCCCACTCTGAACATGCCCTTCTTCCACAAAGTCCAACTTGTACAAACCCCGGATCCATGATTCTTGACCCTACTTCAATGCTTTGTTCAGTAGCAAGGGAAAGCCCACATGGCCACGCAACAAAGCGTGGATTGGATAATGGGCCCGGTCTCCTCAATAGCACCGGAAGGTTGAAGGATGCCCGGCGCGCACCCCATGCGCTAACACCCATGCGGCGGAGGAAATAGGGGGAAATGGTTGAAAATGGGCAAAAATGGTTGACAATTCAAATATGCCACATCCTAAATGCTTAGGAAGCTAAAACAAACCCTGGTACGGAACCAAAAACTTGTGAAAAAGGGCCGAAACTAGGGTTCGAGTATTTGCCGACATCCAAGACTTCGCATTGTGTGCGCACTGCGTGCATGGCATTCCCCATGGTCCCAATTGGGGCTCCAATATGTGAACCACAGGGCACATGCCTGTACACGTGCATTCTACTAGATTGTGGGCATGGCCGTGTGCAGGGATGAGGACATGGCCAACCTCGGGACCTTCGAGGCCAAGAATTGGCAGCTTTGCCGGGCTTGGGGTGGTTGGACCAGCATGTTGGTAGTTCGACAAACACCTTCTGCAAACGAAAACTGACGTTTGTAGAGTCGTCGAAATGTTTGTGAACCTCATTCGTTGAACGTGCACCCCCATGTTTGGTCAATTTTGCAAGCGACACCAAGAAGTTCGGCTGGGGCGGCGCTTGGTGGCTGTGCGACATTGCACTTGAGCCATGTTTACATGGAATGGCGGGCATTTGCACAGCCCCACAAGTCAAGGGCTTGTACGAGGCAGATATGGGACCCCACTAACAAGGTTTGCATCAGCTATGAGGTGCCAAGAAAGGTGGAACGTGATCGCGCATACTTTACCGTTTGCAACGGGAGGGAAAGGGTTAGATTAAAAGGCCCTTCCCCAACTGCCCTGCGAGACCCTTGTCCGCACTTCCCTCCAAATGCTGCAAGTCACCGCCGATGGGTTCAAACCTCCAGCCCCAAATCTCTCTACTTGCACATGCCTAGACTCTGCTTCTGTCCCTACAGGGACACGCTCAGACACGGCCTCGGCAGGCCTAGTTGGCCTCACTCAGATTTCCCCGCAACCAGGCAGAAGTATTTGTTATATCAGCTAAGGCCAGAGGCCCTGCAACAATGGATGCAGTTTTTTGAGTCGGCAATACTTTTGATGTTGACTTGTGCATCATCACTCGGCATGCACTTTCAACGGTCAAAAGGTGAGGCCGCATGCTCATGTCCAGTAACCAGGTCCAAGATTCCCAGCTGGCTGATTAGGGATCTTGAAAGAAAATTAGGTGAGGTGAGTGGACTCTCAGCCTCTGGATTACAAAAACAACAACTCTCTAAATGACTCTTCAAAGGTTGGTAAACCAGGTTGCATGGTCAGATATGCAAGGGCCTGCAACACACAAACTGGCGTGAGGTCTTTGGTTTGCATGCGAACACCGAACCAACAAAGAGCGTCAAAGTGGCAATGTACTGCAGGCTGCTTCAATGAAAAAAATAAATGCGGTATCTGTGTGTGTATGGCACAATACATGACACCCCCACCCACCAGGGAAAGCCCCCCTTCCCCCAGGGTAGGCGCACAGCGCTTCACGTGGGGCCAAAAGCCACTCATCGTACACCGAATCCCACTCTGTCTTGCAGTGCCTCACAGCAACCGGGTACAACCTGTGTACCTAACCCCCCTTTGGAATCTCCCATTGGTTGCATTGGGGCTAGCTTTACAGGAAAGTAGCTGCGCCCCGCGTGCGCCGACATTAGGTGCTCCCCCAAACTTCTGTAACAAATGTTATCTAGCAAACACACACACTTCATGACAGACAGCAAACACACACACGCACACACGTTGAAGTGACCGTCTCCTCGACGGGGGGGGGGGTTACAACGGGGGGCAAGACACCAGCCTTTGTGCTCCGGGGTGACACGGCTGTGCCCTGTGGTGCTCCAAGTACCTGCCGATGAGCCCTCCCCGGAAAGCACGCCCCGTGGAGTGCCAGCGGGTGCAAGGCTGGGGGGATTCTACAGGGGGGTGAGGGTAAGGCGGTCGGAAGACTGTGAAAAGCGGTTGGGGACAGCCATAGGCGCCAATCTAGTGGTTTGTCGACGCAAAGAGGCAATACTCTTAGCCCACGCAAACTGCACCCCCTTTTTTTCACCTAAGCACCTAGATTTTGTCAACGAAAAAAATAGTTTTTTTTGCCATCTTGAAAATACTGTTTTTCAAACCCTCCCAAAAAATGCATTTTTCATCAGGTTTGCCCATTTTTTGCTGTTTTTGGGGGGGTCAAATAACCATTTGTAACCGCTGCGTAGTGGTTGATCTTTCTTGTGATTGCGAAGCCTGCAGCCTTGATGCCCCAGGGGTCGTAACGCCCGACACTGCCCCTGATATCTCCGAACCCAACTGACCCTCTTCAGACCCATATCCAGCCTCTTGGAGCGACATATGCGAAGCACTTGTAAGTCCTTTGAACTCCATGGTGAGATATGAAGAGTACGAAAACCCGGTCTACAAAAATGGAGCAGACATAGAATCTCAATGCGCATTCATCGCAATTAATGACACATCGTGAAATCATTCGAAATAATTTAAATAAATCCGATTGGGAAATCACGAAAGACAAATGCGACTCGACGCGCGCTCACAGGCGACATCTGGCGGCGAACGGAAAACGTGAAAAAGAACGGAAAATTTACTGCACTAATGTACATCTGAGAATCATTGAAATTCTGATCACATCAGTGTATAATTGAGTGCTGTCACTGCTGCCGTTACACTCCCCCTCTGAAAACATACGCCAGTATGTCAGGCTGGGTCAAGTGAAGTGAACGAAACGGCGAAAGTGACCAAAAACTGCCTAATCTAAGGCAAAATGTGTGAAATTGAGCTGAATTGAGCAAAATTGTGCTGAGATCTGTGCTTCGCGATGGCCATCGACTTGAATGAAACGTATAGGTACCTCAGGGCACACAGAAAAAGCTTCGTTCAAGCTCAAAAATTCGAAAATTGAAAGTCTGAGTGAAGAATGTACATGATGATCCATGATCCATGATTCATGATGAAATCAGGCTCTGACATCCCACTGCCAGAAAACAGAAAACGAGCGTCGCCATGTCGTCGAGCGTCAAAAAAATAGGGTATCCCTTCATGGAGTCCAAGATATGTGAAACTGGCTGGTGTCATTTGCAGTCATGAGACCAGATGCCAGATTATGGTACAAAATGTGCCTGAATTGAGACCAAAATCAGTGAATCGCACACGGATTCAGGGTGGCGAAACTCACCGCAAGCCAAAATAGATCCAATTCAATGTCGATAGACACTGTGTGTAGTGTTGAACGGAAATCCAGTTCTCATTCATAGCCAATCCAGGTCAAATCCTCATGATGATGATGAATCCCATGATGGAAATCCAATCATTTAAAGTAATGATAGCCAAGAAAACCCAGTGGGGATTCCCCACACTGTCAGTATTGTTCCCGGGGCTTCATGTTTAATCCAGTATGAGCCAGAAGGGGTAATTGACTCGTTATAGTCCCAGAATGTATAAGCATCCAATGCTTGGTACTGGGAATTTGCCAAAATTGAGCTGATTCTGAGGGGGATTCGAACACAATCCACAGATGAACAGCGAGTCGACACAAGTAAGAACACCATCGTCGTCACTTGGTCTATATAAGCCCTTTGATAGTGGTCTATTGGAAAACGAACCAACCATCTCAATGTAAGAGTGCAATAAGACCTTTCGTAAATGATCCTATTCTTCTTGAAATCTTAAAAAAATCAAGGAAAAGAAAACCCAAAGGATAATTGAATGATACAAACCCAAAAATCAAATGTAAACTCCAATGCTTTTCCCAAAAGACAACTGCCCTCAAGTCACCCAACACCAAGATGCAAGGCAACAAAACAAACAACACTAAACTGTGTATGAACCTGAAGTGAGGGTCTCCGTGAGGCTGCTTCATTTATTGAATCTCCATATTATTGAATCTCCATGTTATGTAATTTGATTCCCAAATATTCAATCCGCAAGACCCTGAGAGAGGGCGAGAAAGAAGCATGCCAAAAGAAGATGCAAAATGATGTATGCATATGTGCATGTTCGAAACCAAACATGTGTGCATGAATGCACGGACGAGTGACATTTACCGACGCATGAACCATTGACTCTCTCTTCTTTCTATAATACCACACCACACATATGTTCTCCCTACTTTAATTATGTTCACATAATCGCAACAAGGACATGCAAATAAAATGGTATGTACATTCCAAGTATGTACATATATGTGGCGAAGGCAAACAAAAGAATCAATAGCAATTGGGCAAAGTGGCGACATTCAATGAGCAATTTCCATAAATCCATAGAGACAAGGCAATGAGGACACATGTGATATGAGATGCAAGAAGGAAAGTCGAAAATTGTAAAAACGACTCACTAAATCAGAGTGGACCCCTGTACGAGTGAAACACATGTAGCCAGGGAGTCGCTCGCATCGTCCAATATCACATGCAGTGAAACTATATTAATGCACGGCGCTGACTACGAAGCAAAGCCATGTTGCAGTGCAACAACCAATTTTCCTCCACCCGTAGTGCGCCTATCTATGCTTTCGCATGACAGATCTAACACTATTAGCACTACGGTGGTACTCTGTTGGCTGGCCTGCATTACAGCGCGACCCAACAGACAGCGCACGCACAGCCAGCTTGATAATCCCTCCTGTAAGATGTCACAATATCACCACAGACAAACCTGTTCTGCACTGTCCTGTGTATTATTGTGTACAGAGATTCGACATATGTACAGGCCTCACTAACAGGTCTGGTGTGCCTAAGGCCACATTCCTCCTGTGTTTACCCTTGGTCTGTCGTCGCTCTGTGGTCCTATTACACCCCCCTCCCAAGCTTGATGCCACCTGAAAGGGCGTCAGGCTGACAAAAGAATTAATGGACCACAGAGCGGATCATCAGTAGTAGTAGACTGATAGATCTGCTCACCATGCTGGCCAAAAACCATCAGGCTGTACCTGTAAAATACCTACTTACTACTGTAAAACATTGTAAAAAAATGTAGCATGGGTAAGACGTACCCAGATCACAATGAGCATTTGTAACAGACCAGTCTGGTATCACAGTGGAGATGAGAAGTGCTGCCAAAGGTCACCACTGGCATCCCAACGGCTTACACACTGAGATAATACATATGCAATGCAGTACTTACCTGCAGCAATGAGCCGAACTGCGCGACATCCACAGATGCAGTTCACAGCCTTGACAAATTGCTACCCACCTGAGATGGAGGGAGAAAAAAATAGGAACGCACAAATCACGGCAGGTGGGGGGGGGGGTCTGCTGACACTGACGGCTGTGCTCCCCGTTCCCCCGGCAACGGCGTAGGAGAGAGCGTATGCTGAACACACTGCACCCACTGTGCGTCAGCTACGGGGAAAAGGCAAATGCCACAAGGCGAGAAATCTCAGCAGACCTCAACCCATTAACCTGGTCCAACCGTAGCCTATCCAGAAGCTTATGGCGCTTATTGTAAGCCATCCAATCCTCATTGATGTCGTGGAGGAATGCCCTGGCATCCTGCCACTCAGGCTCCTCATATCCCTGATACTTCACAAGCCATTTGGTTCCCCTGTTCTTCCCCCGGCCCTTAGGCTTGTGATCCAGGATCTCCTCTACAATATACCGGTCCGACTCAACCATCTCCTCCGCATCCGTGTAAAAATGGAGCGGTGGCTGATTACCACTGATGGGTGCCTGGTAAGGCTTAAGTCTGACACTCTCCAAAATTTGTTCCCCTTTGTGTGTATATACCCTGTATCTGCCTGTACCCACGCGCTCCAACACCTCAGCCGGACCCGTCCAAATCCGATCCAACTTGGTAGTGTTGCTGTTGTTCTTCAAATCTTTATGGATACGCACCCAAACCCGATCCCCCGGACTGAACACCTGCAAAGGGTGTTTTTGTAAAAACTTCTGTGTCTGCCGCTTGTGGATCTGACACAACTTTTTCTGGACCTGGCGTCGCTCAGAAATGAGTCTATTGAAGAAGGATGCAGCGTCCTCACTGCCATCCTCGGGGATAATGGGGGGACAATCCCCAAAACCCATGGGGTCCCTCCCAAAGACAAGTCTATGGGGGGAATAACCCGAAACAGCCCCTGGCAAATCATTGAGGGCCCACGTGGCCAATGGGAGCAAGTGAAACCAGTCTTTAGAAATTTTTTGCTCCATGATTTGACGCAGGGACTGAATAATAGACTGCACTGCTCGCTCCGCCCTCCCATTGGCTTTGGGGTTGTAAACAGTGGACTTATGGTCCTCAACCCCTGACAGTTTCATCAAGGTATCAAAAAAACTGGCCTTGAGAATACTGTCATGCCCGGAAAAAATTTCATGAGGGAGTCCCATAAAGGAGACTACCCTCTCCAAAAAAAGCGATGCCAATGCCTCACTGCTAAGAGTATTGCTGCAGGGCACAGCAATAATGTAACCCGTCAATCTACATACAACCGCCATGATACTATTGTACAGCTGATGTCCAACTTTCAGTTCTGGAACCGAAACAAAATCAATAGAAATGGACGAGAAAGGAAACTGTGGAATGGGGAAAAACTCCAGAGTATCCGGTTGCGCACCCCGTCGTGGCTTGGTGGCCTGACATACATTACACTGCGTAGCAACCTGCGAAACCGCCTTTAAAAATTCAGCCCGCTTCATTCGCGCTGAAAATTTTCTAGCGAAAAGCTGACGGAGTTTGTCAGTGCCAGGGTGAGAATAAGAGTGCAGGCCATTCAGGACCTGCTTCACTATGGCGACAGGAACACAAATCTTACCCTTACTGCGCACCTTGCCATTACTGAAGAAATATTTGCCAACAGCCCTATCCTTGACAAGCTGCGGCCAAATGTCCTGAAATTCTGGATCTGTCTTGTAAAATTCAGACCAGTCCTGCTGTAAAATACTGATGGCTGGCGGAACCTTAACAGACTCTAACCCAGAAACGGCGTACTGTGCTGCACCTGGCATGTGCCACGACAGATCATTCAAAGCAGAAATATATTCAAGAGGAGGGGGGGAAGAAGCAGAGCATACATGAGAAAGGGAGCGAGACACAAGTTGTTCGAACTCAGTGTGCAATTGAATCGAATCAACATCTGCAAGAGAGGACACAAAACATTCAGGCGCAAGAGGGAAAATATGAGCAGACACAGATGCAAGTGCAGCAGGATCCAGAAATTCCCCTGGGTATTCACGCTGCAAAAAAACCCGCGTTCTGGCCTGTTCCCCTTGTTCATCCCGATCCCAACCCTCGGCATCCAGGGTTGAACCATGGAAGGTGGCATCCTGAAAATCCCCTGCAGGATACGCCCACCTGGACAGGGTATCCCCCACCTCATTCTGTTCCCCCGGCAAGTACTCAATGTGCAGATTAAATCTGCTCAAAAATTCATGCCATCGCCCCCGCCTCCCCAACAAGCCTGAAATGGTACAACGGTCTTCTTTGTACCATTGCAGGATGCTGCTGTGGTCTGTGCGCACTGTAACTTCCTGACCCCCAATCCAGGCTTGAAATTTCAGGAGAGCACATACCAAAGCACATGTCTCCTTTTCACGCACAGTCCACCCCATCTGCCCCCGCCCAGAAAGAGCTGTTTTCTCAAACTCAGGGCTGTTTTTCTCAGGATAATCATAGTCTTGTTTACCACTGCTGCCCTGCAGTTTCCTGGAAAAAAACGCGACAGGGTGCCATCCCCCATCAGTACCCTGTTGCTCTAGTACCCCTCCGACGGCATAATCACAAGCATCAGTTGTGATTTTCCATTTGCCGTTGGGGGTGGGCAAATACAGGTCAACTGCACTCCTGAGCCCCTCCTTGATGGCATTGAAGCCACGTATCATGGGCTCAGTCCAGTGGATTCGGGCCTCAGCCGCACTCAACTTGACCCGTTTCCTTTTTTTCGCTGGCATGCCATCTTTGGTGATGGATGGACCTGTCTGTTGTTCATACAGATACTTACCCTTAAGGGCATCCATCAGCGGGGCGGCGTGTGTTACATATTTGGGTATGTATATACTATACCAATTAGCCAACCCCAGGAAACCCTTAAGCGCCTTCGGCGTTTTTATGGTATTATGATCCCAATTACGTATGGCCTCTGTCTTAGCAGGAGATGGGCATCTCCTCCCTTCCCTGAGTATATGCCCACAATACTGTACCTGTAACTGAAACAGATGACATTTCTCTGGCTTCACATAAAGTTTGGCCTTAGCCAAATTTGTAAACAAATGATGCAAAGCCTCATAATGATCCTGAAGGTATTCCTGCCGCTTGTCAGGGTCCTTCATGATATGCTGTATGTGTCTGTGGTCTGTGATCTGGCCCTGACATGCATATTTCTTCCCTGTCCCTGTCAGAACGTCGTCAATATATGGCCTACTATCTGGACAATCTTTCAAACAGTAGGCCACCATCCTTTGAAAGGCTTGTGGACCCACTTTTACCCCCATTGGTAATACTTTCCATTCATAAACACCAAAGGGTGTAATGAAGGAAGTATAATGCCAATGCTCCCTGGCCAAGTGCATTTGGTGGAACCCGTCCTCCAAATCCACCAGTGACCACAAAAAATTCCCATTTTGGTTGGCAAGCTGGTCCTCAATTACCGGCAAAGGAAAATTTTGACCCTTTAATTGGGTATTTAAATGCCGATAATCAATTACCAGTCGCCATTTACCATTGGCCTTGGGGACCAAAAAGGCCCGACTGACCCACTCAGGACTGTCCTCCTCCGATTTCTGAATAAAACCCTTTTTCAGAAAAGAGTCTATTTTCTCCCGCAAGGCAACTTCGCGTACCCCCACAGAACGAATCGCCTTAAAACTCATTGGCTGTGGATTGTCCACCAAGTCCAGACGCAGAATCGCATTAGGGCCTCGATGCTCATTCGCATCCTCTTCATAGCCCCTTGGTGTGAATAAAGTATCTTTGAAGCTGGAGAGTAACTGCTCTCGATACATCTGGCAATCAGGATGTTCTAGATCTGTCTGAATTACAGACTGCACTGAGCGTGGGTAACATAAATTCTGCACCTGGACCCCGGTTTCCTGATGTCCACAGGCAGTTGGCGCTGATCGACTGTCAAAGTCGTTCTTGTACCCATATTTACAATATTCGGGCTCAGACTCCGACTCTGATGTCATGCCACATTCAGTGGTAGAGCCACAGCACTCTGAAGCAGAACAATCTGTATCAGTCTGGGGAGAAGGAGAAACAATGTCAGAAGTGTGCATACCAGATTGCCCTGGGCGTTGTCTCCTCTTCTGAGATATTTTCTGGCGTGCCTTGGCTCGTTTCTGGTCCTGAGATGAGGGGAGGAGCAAAAAATCTGCGCCACTGATGGGCAAAGCAGAGGGGGGACAAGAGGGAGCGGTAGGGCCGGGGACAGTGCCAGTAGACTTATTGACAGGCCTGCGCTTGCGGAATATTTTTCGCACTGGTTCCCAGTCATCTGTCTGGCTTCCCCCACCCTGTGGATCAGCAAATTGATTTGGGGAAGGAGATCCACCGCGCTCCCTATCGGCTCCCATGGCATCAAAGAAAATCAGTCGATATGGGATCTTCAAATCCCTGGTGACACTGCTGGGTTCAAAAATCTGACTGGGATCTGAAAAATCAACCCAGTCAACCGCAAATTCTCCCAAGACCCACCACCACCGTTCATGTTTCATGGTGGGTACGAGGGCTAATCCGCGTGCCTGATCACCCATGATTTTAGTGACACAATCCTCCCAAAGTCGATTGGGAGGGTGCAACCATAGGTGTTCATCCAACCAGGACTGCTGAAAAGCATCCTGATTGTGAGTCCAGAATCGCTTGACACCTGAATGGGTCACAAGACAGTCAGACTTACTTCTACAAAAGGCATCTACAGTGGGACGTAACCCATATTCCGATGCCCACTGTTCAGCAGCCGCAAAAAGAACACTGCGAAACTGCAAATCATCACCGGTACTCCGTGGTTTCTTCTTACGCACCCTGGGTTGCCTATCCTGCACTGCCCGGGGGGGCTCACGCATAGCAGAGCTTTCAGAGCCGCTCCCCGCATCCTGTAAAGCTGAAATGGAATACTCATACATGTACTCTGACAAAGGGGGGTGTATCCGCCCTGCCAATTGTAACGCCTCTTCCACCAATGGGGCGTCCTCACTCGCTGACATTTGTGCCAGTAAGACACTATCGGTGGGACTCCGTGAATGGCCAAAGCCACCCATGAAGTCGTCCGGATACAAGGCTTCAGGGTGATCAGTCCTGTCGCCTTGAACCTCACCGGCCCTACCGGAACCGCAGTCTGGGATTTCAGTCTCCCATTGCTGGAGATAATGGATGTGAAATATATCAGCTTCCCCACTTGGATCTTCGGAACACACCAAATTATCCAAGAGCTGTTGTGCCTCTGCCTCAAACAGTGCCACTGGCCTCTGTTCGGGTTGGACTCGGTATCCCACCATAATCCGTCCTGATTGAGGGGGTAGAGACACAGCACAGGATGGTAGTGAGGCAGTACTAGAACACCCTGGGTCTGCCCTATCACTTTGGTTGCTACAGTCAGCCCCGGAACACCCAGGACCAGACGGGACAGTGCTATATAAAAACAATGATGCCATCTGCGGCAGAAACCCTGCCCACAGAAAAGCCAACCGCGACAGAAGACTCCCATCAAGCACCGGAAATGTTGCAGAGTTAATGGGCTCATGTAACTCCAAAGGCTGTACTTGCACAGCCGTGATACCTGTACTGCCAAAGCCAGAGTTGCCTCTAACTGTAGTCCCCAATTCAGAAACCTCGGTGGGGACTGGCACAGCAATGCACTCACAAATCAGTTGGGCAATGCGGTGTCCCAACTGCACTGACAATGTGGCAGTGCCAATGTTACCAAGGATCACCCCTACATTACCAGTATAATCACGGTCCACTACACCTCCTAACACCACAATCCCCTTGGATGCAAACCCACTTCGTGGGGCAATTCGCCCATAAGTACCCGCAGGCACTGTGATGGCCAAATCTGTGGGCACCACCGCAATCTCACCAGGCTGCAGCTCCAACGCTGTGGCTGAACACAAATCCAGTCCCGCAGCACCTGGTGATCCTCGGATCGGGGCGGACGCGCTGGAGCTGAGTTTCTTGTAACACAACCGATTCTCAGGCTGGGGTGTATGCGTTGAACAACCAGCAAGCATCGAAAAAAGCATGAAAAAAACGAACCATTCTGCTGAACTGTGTTCAGCTGTGACTGGCTGTGACCGTGAAAGGATGCAACTGACTCCTGGCTGTGACTGTGACAGGCTGTCACTGGCCTCTGGCTCTGACTGACCGCACTGGACGTCTCCACAGGAAACCCCTGTGATGCTGTCCCTAATGCGAGCTCTCACGCGACTTAACGTTAAAGGCTCAGCTCGCAAAGTGCAAACCACACCAGAGCGGCATACCGTGACAGAATTCGGGCGCTTGCGCCTCATTCGACTTCTGATTCTCCCGACCTCATGCCTCCAATCCTCAAAGGAATTCTGCAGGCGACGGGCAAACAAATGATGTACACAGGGATGGGATGGACGGCACAAAGCACATGAAACGTCCTCCTCCAGTGCCGAAACAAATCTCAAATACTTATTCAGAACCTCACCAGGTACAAGATACTCACACTGAGGCACAAGCATTAAATTGTAGCGTATAAGAAAAGGAAATCCAATAATAACCCTAGGCCCCACATCGGCCAGGTAAATAAAAACGTCAGCACACTGAAACAACTGCAAACCATCAACATTCAAAACCGCCAACTCCATATAATTCACATTCACTCCCACTGCACCACCAGCAAGGGGCGAGTTCTGTCCCACACCCTTCAGACATAAGCGACGAGGCGCACCCTCGTGTAGCTTGTTCGGAAAAACCTCAAAACCAGCGACCACGATCACTTGGTTCCCTGAATCAACCATGCACGGCATCGCCATGTACGGCACGTCATGGCCTGCAAAATGGAATCGTACAGACACTTGCAGTTCACGTTTTTCTTCCAATGATCTGCTTGCCACCTGAGGCCGTCGCTGCACCACCGGCAGGCTGTCAAAGTCAACTTCAGCAAAACTTGCCGAAGACTGCAACCTCCCAATGCTATACGGTACTCCTTCGGAATCCAATGGAGGTTGTGAAATCAAACTGGGCCTGCGTGCTGGGGTATGCCCTTCAGTCAGGAGGGGGGGAGCAAGCTGCCTGGGACACCACGCCGCTGCCAACTGTCGTAGTCGGTGTGTAACGTGGCTCTCCCCAAGAAACTGCCCTCCTTGACAATTTTAGTATTTGGGACTGGACTTGGGACTGGGACTGCCCCGATGTGCACTGCTGGTCCTACGTTCCGGACCCCGTCCACGTTGTGATGCAGAACTGGGCCTCCTCTCAGGAGTGTTACCGCGTTGCGAACGCACGGTGTGCTGAGACGTCACGCTAGTGCGTCGTTCAGGTGTGAAGCCACTTCGTTGTTGTTCTCGTTGCTGAGATGGCCCGCGTTGCTGTGATCGATCCCTGGGCTGAGACCCAGGCCTGTCACGTGATTGACTGCGAGACCTTGGTTTGGGGCATTCCGCAGCCCGATGCGGTCCACCGCAATGATAACATTGCAATTTCTTTGGCTCTCGACAGTCACGAGCGAAGTGTCCAGGCTTGCCGCAGTTGTGACAGACTCGCTTCTGGTCCCACTGCCCTGCCTGTTCAGGACGCCTGTTCCTGGGATAATCCGGCTTAATGTGATCAGGACTGCCGCAAGTAAAACAGTGCCGAGATACCGCAGACACAGAATGTGCTGCACCCAGAAAATGACGTTTGGCTCGACGTGCGTCCTCTGTCTGTGTGAGGAACTCCATCACCATGACATACAGCTCCAGGTAATTGTAACCGAATCCGCGCTGTGCTGGGTCATCAAAAAGCTTTTCCCCTATGCGCCTCCATGGCATGTCTTCCCGTACTTCACAATACTGGGTCAACACCAAAAGCAACTGAGAATGGGCTTGCATTTTGGTCACTCCCCCGATAACCTGGCTGCCTTTTTCAAGCCAGGCGGTGAACCAATTGCACCACTCCATGGGACCCACTGAGCCCTCCAGGCGTAATCCTTTCCAGACCGGCTCAGTTCTGTAAATGTTCCGGAATCGACGCCCATACCTGAAAATCTCTTTCCACAGAGTAAACAGGTCGAGGTCCTCACGCATCGTACGCTCGAAGAAGTGGTCATGAATAGCCTTCGGAATAGAGACAAGCAAGCACCCCACCAGAGTACAACCATCAACCACTTCCAGCCGCACCCCTACCCATCGACTCCACTGTTTCTCCCATTTTTCGCGCTCCTCCTGGTCCTCGAGGTCTTTCCACACTGGCATTGCATACTCCGTCTGCAGCAGTTGCACTGTCGAGGCGTCAATCATGGGGTGGCCATCCTTCTTGAAGAACGCCATGGGCATGCGTGCACCTGACTGCTCATGGGGCAGGGCCTGTAGCTCCATCACAGCGACCATAAAAGGTCGTACTTCATGAAAAGCAAAGCCCTCACCAATACCCGTGGGCCTGATCTTTTTTCGTTGTCCATTAGGAGGCGGGTCAACAGCCCTGGAAGGAATGAACCATGGACCATCGAAATAAGGAGCAAGCTGGCAAAGATCATCCTCCTTGCGCATGGACTCGACATATTGATGGGCCTGTGGGAATGTGGCAGCTGCTGGTGGTCTCCAATGACCCCCAGGATGGTCCCCAGGGTCATTGCCATTTCCATCACCACGGCCGTCGCGGTAACCATGACCCCCACCATATCCAGCCCCAGTTGGCTGTGGAGGCGGTGGCGGCGGTGGCGGTGACGATGAATGTGACTCCGGACTTGTCCTGGTCCTCATATCATCAAGCATGCTCTGGCACCGGGCAACCAGGTCGTCAACTGCCCTGCGCTGATCCTGGGCAAACCCTGCATGCCCTTCACAAACAGACTCAAGGTCCGCAACACGATCAGCATGTGTCTTTACTTGTGTCAGTACTCCATGTACATCTCGTTGTACACCTTCCAAATGGGTGGTGAACAGGGCAGTGTCGGGGCCAGACCTCAGGTTGTTTTCAACAGCCCTAAGGCGTTCCTCCATTGAGCTGTGTGTGGTATCAGCGGCACTCCGACGTGTCCGTTCAGCCGCTGATTTCAGCTCAGCCAGCATGGCATTGGCCTGGCCGAGCATGTCCTGGACCCCGCTGAGTGTCCCGGTTTCAGGCACAGTTCCCCACGTACCATTAGCGGACTCCAACTGCTTGATTTTCTGGTCCACCAGTTGTATGTTGGACTGCACAACGACCATCTGATCAGATGTGCTCTGTGCTGCAGACTGCGCTGCTGCAGAGGTGGCATGGGCAGCCCTGGCAACCTCGACCGAGCGTTGTACCTCAGTAGAAATCGCCGCGCCCGCGCCACGTACTTCTTGGATCTCCACCCGTAACTGCTGCACAGCAGTGTGAGTTTGCTGTGATAGACGTTGTGCAGCCGTTGAGGCATCTTGTGCCTGTTGCGCCACCAACAAGGCTTGCTTTGCATCCAACACCGCTTGTTGCACCTGGTTGACGGTTGTTTGGGGTACCCGTGGTGGGCCATTCGGGTCTTGCGGCGGGCCCTGACTCACTGTACCCTGCAACCCCTCAACTTGCCCTGTCAGACGGGCAAGGAGCTGATCAACCTGCAATTCCCTTTGATGATGCGCATGTTCATTATCTTGTACTCGTACTTGAAGTCGTTGCAATTCATGTTCAAGCCGCACCACCTTTTCACTTAAAGTATTCACCTGCTGGTCCGACTTGGCATTTTTATCCTGTAGTTGTCGAATTTCAGCTTCGGCTCGTTCGAATTGTTTGTGAATTTGCTCGTTATCTACATTGTTCTTGTCCTGCAGTTGTCGCACTGCATGATGGGTGGTCTCGAATTGCTTCTTCATGGTTTCATGTTCCGCGGAAGCCGCCCGTGTGATGGAAGTCTTGAATGACTCGAACTTTACGATAGTTTCATCAACACCTTGACGATGGGTGGCCATGGACTCGCCTAATGATTGCTGCATGGCATCTAATTCTTTGAGACGTTCATCATGGACGCCCAAGCCTCCTTTTAGTCCACGAATAGCTTGTTGTGTTTCTTCAAGTGCACGCGCATATGGCCGAATGTGGAGTTCTACCTCCCCAACATTGGCCTTTTGGAGCAAAGAGCCTTCCAACCGTCTCGTGCACTCCTCTACATAACGGGCATCCACTGATGTATCCTCCAAAATTTCAACTCGCGCAGTGAGTTCCCGAAGTCGCTCATGTCCTCGTGCTTTGGCCGCTGCACGTTCCCGTGTATCATATGGCCCCGGACGTGTCTTATGCGGAATTGAAATTTCCAAGGAAGTTGGTTGTTCACCCGACCTCCGCGAGAACGCTTTGACAACCCCTTTGATTTGAGCAATACCTCGCTGCACCGGGCTTCTTTTGCCAATGAGGGGTTTTTTGTCATATTCCGTTGGCGTATGAATTTCTGGTCCATCATAATCCATGTCCATCACTAATCCCGACTTGACCGGCGTAGCAAAATGCTCATGCTTCATCGGAATTATTGTGTGAGATGATGAGGATGGCTCCTGGCCATGCGAGACACGATGTTCATATTCGTCTTCACCAATTGTTGACGCCATTCGCAAAACCGAACCGAACGAACCAACAAACAAACCACAAAAATAACAAGACGAGTAATGAAATAAGAATTAAAATGTATCACTCAAGCAAGATACGTAAACACAAAACGATGCTACCATGCAACAAGACCTTTCGTAAATGATCCTATTCTTCTTGAAATCTTAAAAAAATCAAGGAAAAGAAAACCCAAAGGATAATTGAATGATACAAACCCAAAAATCAAATGTAAACTCCAATGCTTTTCCCAAAAGACAACTGCCCTCAAGTCACCCAACACCAAGATGCAAGGCAACAAAACAAACAACACTAAACTGTGTATGAACCTGAAGTGAGGGTCTCCGTGAGGCTGCTTCATTTATTGAATCTCCATATTATTGAATCTCCATGTTATGTAATTTGATTCCCAAATATTCAATCCGCAAGACCCTGAGAGAGGGCGAGAAAGAAGCATGCCAAAAGAAGATGCAAAATGATGTATGCATATGTGCATGTTCGAAACCAAACATGTGTGCATGAATGCACGGACGAGTGACATTTACCGACGCATGAACCATTGACTCTCTCTTCTTTCTATAATACCACACCACACATATGTTCTCCCTACTTTAATTATGTTCACATAATCGCAACAAGGACATGCAAATAAAATGGTATGTACATTCCAAGTATGTACATATATGTGGCGAAGGCAAACAAAAGAATCAATAGCAATTGGGCAAAGTGGCGACATTCAATGAGCAATTTCCATAAATCCATAGAGACAAGGCAATGAGGACACATGTGATATGAGATGCAAAAAGGAAAGTCGAAAATTGTAAAAACGACTCACTAAATCAGAGTGGACCCCTGTACGAGTGAAACACATGTAGCCAGGGAGTCGCTCGCATCGTCCAATATCACATGCAGTGAAACTATATTAATGCACGGCGCTGACTACGAAGCAAAGCCATGTTGCAGTGCAACAACCAATTTTCCTCCACCCGTAGTGCGCCTATCTATGCTTTCGCATGACAGATCTAACACTATTAGCACTACGGTGGTACTCTGTTGGCTGGCCTGCATTACAGCGCGACCCAACAGACAGCGCACGCACAGCCAGCTTGATAATCCCTCCTGTAAGATGTCACAATATCAGCACAGACAAACCTGTTCTGCACTGTCCTGTGTATTATTGTGTACAGAGATTCGACATATGTACAGGCCTCACTAACAGGTCTGGTGTGCCTAAGGCCACATCCCTCCTGTGTTTACCCTTGGTCTGTCGTCGCTCTGTGGTCCTATTACAAAGAGCTGATGGAGATGGCATTCTGAGCAGATCCGTCAAACACATGAAATGGATCAGACTCAGTCATGTGCCAGAATGTCTGAAATGAGCACGAACTCGAACGAGTCCTTCCCAAGGCGAGTATAGGGGTCCAGTCGACAGCAAAAGGCGATAGTGTCGTCGTGGTTGAGGATAAAGGCCTCTCGGAACTTCCGATCGGAATCATCTGAGATGAAGCACATGATTCACATGATGGCCATGATGGGAATGATGGATGGAATGACCAGGATGACACCAGAATGTCCCATCATCTGTTCGTCGAACCACATAGACGATGCGTCTGGACTGTTATGTCCCCATGCCAAGGGTATATGTCGACCGTAAACCTCTTCGAAAGTTTCGGCGACCCAAATTCTGATCAGATCCTGTCTTGAATGGATGATGCCACAATTGGAGCTTCTTCTTGTGCTTGTAAGTCTTCCTTGGTGACACAATCCTTGATCAGCGAGAGCTTCTTGTCAATCTCAGGGTGTTTCTTCAGGAACTTGATGAAAGTATCCGTATACCCATGGATAAAACTTGAAGCTGGCTCCCATTTGTCTTCTTCTGGACCGAATCCTTTCCATCTGCACAGAAAGTACCACTTGCCTCGAGCATTCTTCTTGTACTCAAGAATCTTCTCCAACTCGAAACTGCTTGTGACCATCTTCCTGTCGCTCAGGTACTTCGAAGTCCAATAGAGAGGCTTGAACCTTCCTTTGGGGCAGGGTACTTCGGCCTTCAAACGATCTCGATGTACTTCTTGATGCCTGACTGGCTCAATCTCAATGTTGAATGTAGTCTCACTTAGTTGACTCTTGACTTGGAATGGGCCATCCCACAAAGGTAACAATTTGTTGTCGTCCTTCAGGGTGTCGTCTGACTTACGAAGCCAAACTTGCTGGCCTTTCTCGAAGGGTTTTCCTTGCGTTCTTGATTTATTTTTGAAATTCAACCAATCTGCTTGACTTTCCACTTTGGCTTTGATCCACTTGGACTCTAGATCCTTGATCTTCTCAAACCATTGTGAGGCGTCGTAGCACTGCCTTGGATGATACATCACTGGTCCTGGACACATCTTCTCGCGACCAAAAACCAGCTCATTCGGACTTAATCCAGTGTAATTCTTGGTGCGATGGTATCTTCTCAAGACACAGTAAATTGTCTCCAACCAATTGTAGTCTTTTTCAGTCGCCAGGAATTTTCTCAGAATGGAGATAAGAATCCTTCCAGCGCGTTCAGCAGGGAGAGCTCGATGGTCGTAGACTCGGGCACGAAGGTGATGAACTCCCAATAGGGCACACATGTTCTTCCACCAAGTCCCAATGAACTCTTTCCCACTGTCCGTCAGAATTTCACTGGGCACATCCCAGTTACTCATCCACTGACTTGCAGTCCACTTGACAGCCATTTCAGAGGTGAGATGCTTCGTGTTGCAAGGGAGGACTTGGATGTAGCCACTGTGGCGGTCTTGAATTAACAAAACCCCATCGATAGGCTTCCTCGTGTAGAGACATTCCTCTTGGATTTGTCCCAACTCGAAGACATCCGCCGTCACCTTGTCGAACAACCTCTCAGGAATTGGTAATCCCTTCAGTAGTCCTTCTGCCTTTTGATTCTTAGGGATGGTCGCCTGACATTGCTTGCATCCTTTGGCAACTCGTTCACAGGCACCCTTGAGGTCCCTTGTGTACACTCTGTGGCGTAGCTCCTGTTCCAGCACACGAGAATGTGTGTGGGCTGTCTCATTCCGATGCCAATGTTTGACATATTGGTCAATCAGACAATCAGGAACACAAATCCGTCCTTGCCAAAATAACTTGTCGCCTTGGATTTTGAAATCAGACGTCTCTTCAGAGTCGTAAGGCTTGTCCCCTTTCAACTTGTGGTATACAGACCCAAAGAACCTGTCCTCCTTGTACATCTTCGTCCAATCCACATAGAGGAAGGAAGTTTCCTTGTCCTTTTGCTGTGGAGGGAGCGTGGATTTCGCTTTGGATCTCGTCAGAGGAAACACACTCAGGAGTGGCAGCGACGACTCAGAGTCAGAGTTAACTCCTGCAGTCTGATCTGCCTTGGTAATCTCCTTGCATCTGACCAAATCCACCTTCATCCGATTTTTAATCGAACATTGGAGACAATGTTTCTTGATCAGTGCTTGTTCCTCCTTGTCGAACTCGATCACTTCAGCTTTATCCGTCGCTGTCCCATGAAAACTCACTTCAGAGTAAGCCTCAGAGGCTGGGTAGGCCCAGCGACTCAGGGCGTCCGCCACTGTGTTGTAGCGACCCGGAATGTAAGTCACATGGAGGTCAAATCTGCTGAGAGTTTCATGCCAACGGCCTCGGCTCCCAGCTGGTCCACCAGGGGTATCCACATGTTCTGTCCTCCAGCTCTCCAGTGACTTGTGATCGGTCAGTACCTCAACGCGATGGCCCAAGATCCAACCTTCATAGCGCCGTAAGGCACAAAGGATTGCGTAGGCTTCTTGTTGCCTTGGACTCCAATTTTGCTGTCTTGTAGTAAGCTTGCGAGACCAGAAAGCCAGGGGATGATGGTGACCTTCGTCGTCGACTTGTTCGATCGTAGCACCAATGGCGTAACGACTGGCGTCTGTACGAATATAAAAAGGTCTTCCATCCAACCACGGAGTCTTTAATGTAACCACATTCGCCAGTGCTTCCTTGAGACCAGTAAATGCCTCTTCACATTCTGGCGTCCACTTGAGCTTGACTTGAGATCACTTCTTTCCTTCTATTTTGCCAACCTTGAGTAACTCTGTCAATGGACCAGAGAACTTGGCGTAGAGAGGAAGGAACTCGTGGTAGTAATTGCAGCAGCCCCAAAAGGCACGAAGCTGCGTGATGGTTTTAGGCCTTTCCCAGAGTTGCAGGGCAGCCATTTTTCCTGGGGCTGGTCTTCTTGTCCCATCTTCCAAGACAAAGCCACAAAATTCCACACTCTGGAGGAACATCTTGCCCTTCTTGGGTCCACACACGAGCTTCTCTTGTTGAAAGGACTTCGAGAACTTTTCGAACTTGTTCTTCGTGCAACTTCAGGCACTCATCAAAGTTTTTTCCCAACGGCGTGGCAATCAGAAGGTCGTCAATGTAGATGCTGCAGAATTCTTGTAAATCCAGAGACTTGTGCTTCTGAAATAAAATAGTCTCCATCATCTTCTGGAACATCGACGGCGCATTCTTCAGACCCATCGGCAGTACAGTCCACTGCACAGTGCCACAGGGCGTGCACATTGCCGTCAAATGCCTATCCTCCTTTCGAAGGGGCATCTGATGAAAGCCATGGCGCAAATCCAACACAGTAAAGAGCTTGCCTTTGGCTCTCGCGGCGATCTCCTTCTCGATTAGAGGAAGAGGATGCGCGTCTGGTACTGTGGCGGCATTCAGCGCTCTGTAATCCACCACTAGACGCCAAGCATCTATGCTGGATTGGTCAGCAGGTGGGGGTTTTGGCACAGTAAATGGTGCTGAACACCACTCAGAACTCATGCAGCCCTCCAACCAACCGAACTCATAGAGATTGCGCTCAATAATCTTTCGCAGGGCATCTGCTTTGGTGCCGTGGAGATAGAATGGACGTTGTTTGTGCACCTTTGAGCCTTCGATTATGTCAATCTTGGCTTCCCCATTTTCACATCGAATTGGGGGGTTTTTCCACAACTTCCCACTCAGCACGTCATCTTGATAATCTTCGAACACTGCATCCCTTCTTGCAGCTATCTTGTCTCCGTCGACCTGATTCCCACATTTAATCACCGACATTATGTCCATCAATTTGCGAATTGTTGGTCGTGGTCTCATATTCTTGGCCACTTCATTCCAAACTTCTTCGTCGCATTGCTGGCGGATGAAGCTCACCTGAGCTCGCTCCTCCGTGGGATCCCACCAATGAAGGGGGTCCACGAATGTCTTGAAGGGATGGTCGGACGAATTCAGCTTCATTCCTGTCAATTCAGGCGAGATTCTTGGAGATTTGTCTTCATTCTTGCTTGAAATCTTGACTTTTTTGGCTTGATTTTTGTCTGATAGGGACGAATTGTAATGGATGGAGGCGTTCTCTTGAGGGACGCCGATTGTCCTTCCCTCCTTCCGCGACGATACGTCGGGATTCCGCTCTCGATCGTCTTCATCCACCCCAATTTCGTCGATTCTTGAGGAATTTGAGATAACCTCTTCTGTTCCCACTTCACTGCCATCTTGCCAATAATCTCCCAGATTCCCGTCAACTAAGCACGCCAACGTGCTCCACGAACGCTGTGGCAAAGGCTTGCCATTGTCTTCGCAATACAGCTTCACTCCCTTGTGAGGTAGCTCGACAATGTCGATAGAAATGTCCATAATGTCCTTGAACCACTCTTGTCTTGGCCAATTGGGGACAATTAAAATCGCCTTCGCGCCGGATTGCTTCAGCTTCTGCACTACACGAGGGAAAACGTCAAAGGGCGGATTGATCCAAAGAGGTTCAGACCAGTCCTCACTCCAGGCATCGTCGTAGAACTTCGGAAATCTTTTATTCTTTTTGTTTGCAAAAGCATCAACTTCAGGACGAAAATTGTGGTTCTTTTCGAAATAATCCACCAGAATGTCCCGCCATTTGTCGACTACTCGATAGCAAACTGACTTCCACTTCTTGCTGTTCAACGAATCCACCTTTCCTTCGTCGAAATCTGCTTGATTCCTTGTCCATTCCTGCCCATCTTGCTGAAAATGCAGCTTATTTCTCTCCTTGAATTGGTGGATACTCTTGGTATATGGGTGCAGATAATACAGTTCGGACGGGTCGTTGGTCGACGGATCTTGGAGGAAGCACGTCCTGTGTCCCATGGGCGACACACGGTGAGCGTGAAGCCATGGTTGACCCAAGAATAAATGGTACTTTATGCTGGCTTCATAGAATTTTCCAGCAAACCACTCCTCAGTGACCGTCTCTTCCACACTCCAGACTGATTGCTTCACCAATCTGACCGCCAATTCTGCTTCTCTGTCGCCACCGTCAAGGCGATGTCCGTTGACTCCCTCCAGCTGGACAGGGGTGGAGGACATCTTCGTCTCATCCTCCTGCAGAGAGCCTTTCCTCACCAGATTGACCTCTGAACCATTGTCAATCAGACATCTGGCAAGTTTAACCTTACCATCCGTCGATCTGACCTGGATCCAGCAGACAAACTGGCGCTGCTTGCCTCGCCGGACAGCGCTGAGGACCCAGGCAGGGTACAGGAGGCCGGAGGAGCGCGCCAGCCGGTCCCAGCAGCGTCCATCCACCGCCCCAACTACCCTGATGAGCTTGGTCTCCTGCCACTCAACCCCAGTGTTGGGATTTGGGTCAAGTTGGCTTCCCTATTGCCATTCTTCTTCTTCGTTCGGCTGTACGTCCTGTACTTGTCCTTCGTCAACCCATTCTTCTCCTGCTTCGACAGCATTCACTCCTTTACCGCGTCCAGGACCTCCAAATGATTTCCCCGCACCACCTTTCTTACCTCCTTGACCTTTGTTGTTGGAGGTGTTGGAATTGGGGTTGGATTCGTTGGATCTGCCCTTGCCTCGACCTCCAGTATCCTTGTTGTTGCCGAAGGTCTTGTTCGCTGGTGTCTCCGCGTACAGGGGGTTGCCATTCACCTTGGAATCATCTTGATACCCGGACTTTCCCTTTCCATTTCCACCTTTTTGGCCATTTTTTCCACCATTTTTTCCACCAGCATCGGTCCATCTTGAGTCGCTTGGATCTCCGCCTTGCTGCGAGTAATCTTTTGGTGTCCAGTCTCTGTTCTTCCCTTTGGACTGCCCTTTACCCTTTCCCCTTCCATGCTGGTCAGCATCTCGTGTCCCATCCTGCTGGGGATTTTTGGGAGAATTTCCCTTTCCATCCATTTTGGACTGAATTGTTTTGAGATCTGAGGGCGTCCATCTGTGATCTGCGGTCGTGTGAGTCGCCGCTCGACCTTCTTTTCCAAGGGCAATGCACACAGAGCATCCCTTCTCACCAACGGCGTTGACCTTACCTCCGAAGCCATGTGCATCCTGGGACTTCTGGCGTTCTAAGTTTGCATACTTTTCAAGTTGGTCCCAGATCTGCTCGACTCCATACGAGAAGATCCACGGTCGTACCTTCAAAACTGTTCCCTTATACTTCACTTTTCCATCCACCATGCTGCAGAAAAACTCCGACTGTTCAGAATCGTGGAAACCAACTCTCCATCTGCCCTCACGAATAGTGATGTCCTTCAATCCAGTAGCACTGATAGAGTGTAGCAACTCACGAACAGCCATTTTTCCCATAGTTTCTGGCAATCCTCGGACTTCAACCCAGTTGCCCAGGACTTTTTGGTCCGCCTGAGAGTCCCTGATCTTCTGCTTGGTCTCCGGCGTGAGCTTGCTCAGGAGGATCTTCTTCATTTCGCTTTCAGAAAGTCCTTCTCCAGAGTTCTCCGCCTCTTGCACCAAAAACTCCCAATCTTGCCTTGCAATTTGAATCTCTTCCAGAAATAATTTCTTGATCGCCCTGAAGTTTTCCAGATGGTTCCTGTAATGATCTTCAGGTAGTCGAGACCCTTTCTTCTTGAGACTTCTGTACAACTCCTCATACGTCAGCGGATTTCCTTGATTCTGCCGCTCCACATACAGATTGTATGTACTCTCTCTCAGCTTGCCAGTCAAGCAGTCCATCAACCCAAGGATCCAGAGCTCCTTGTCCAGCT
This sequence comes from Eutreptiella sp. 'Long Island Sound 2002', assembly GCA_964036045.1. NCBI lineage: Eukaryota > Euglenozoa > Euglenophyceae > Eutreptiales > Eutreptiaceae > Eutreptiella > Eutreptiella sp. 'Long Island Sound 2002'. The sequence continues at coordinate 172,648,810 of OZ038378.1, forward strand.
TCTCCGTCGGCAGCCACACCATGAACTGCCTCTCCAAGGACGCCCAGTAATTGGGGTGCCCCGAGAACTTCGGCTGCTTCATTACTGAACCTCGAAGCCTCATGTGCAACGGGTTCAGCAGGTGGTTCAGGTTGAAATTTGTGGCTGTTCCAACCGGATTGACGAAGACTGGGTTCACTGCGGCGCCTCCCATGGCCTGTGCCTGCGCAATTGCGGCCGCCAGCAACGCCTGGTCCACAGTAGGCTGCACGAACGGCGTTGGTTGAGCTTGATGCATCCTCATCTCCTGCAATTTCTTCTGCTTTTCTTTGATTTTTGCCTCGTTTTCTTTCTGCTGCCGGTCCTTCTTCTTCAAGGCCATGGATCGCTCCTTCACAGTGGTCCTTGCTTCTCCATCAATATCTCCGACAGTACCCACGGACAGTACCGACTTCCCTGACGAAGATTCTCCTCCTTCTGTACCCAGATTGAACCCAATAGGACTTGTAAATCCAGTAGGGGGGATACCAGAAATTCCAGTAAAAGCTGGATGGTGGCCAGTAAAAGCTGGGGGTGCTGGAGAATGTGGAACGCCGTAAGGCGTGGATGTGGGTGCAGCTGAGGAGGTAGGTGCTGGGTGGCTTGCCATTGTAGGCACTGGTCCAGAGAGCCCAGTAGTGTGTAATAAGGTGGGACATAACACTCAGACAGACAGACAGACAGAAAGAATTCTCTGTTCCGCAGTCGCAGAATTGCCCGCAGAATTGATCCAGACAGACAGACAGACAGAATTCTCTGTTCCGCAGTCGCCGAGGTCGCAGTCGCGACAGTGACATGGCATCATGAGAATAAAGAAGAAGAAGACGACCGAATAAAGATTGAAGGTAAAAGTCTTTTGCATGATTTTAAAGTGCGAAAGGACAGCAGACAGTCTCAGGTTTTTCTGTTCGCACAGGAAACAGAGGTCATGGTGCGAAGGGTATTAATGGGTTTATTACAAGCATGGAACCATGGATTCCATGTATGTTTGTTCCCTTCTCCGTTGCATGCATATGTGCATATGTATTATGTAGGCGCGTTGCGTTGGATAGAAAAAAGTCGCTTCGTAGCCTTGTCGCTTCGTAGCTTGCTTCGCTTTTATTGCTTCTCTTGCTTCACACTTCCTTGTAAGTCGTGAGTGGAGAGCCGTGCCATGAGTGCATCAAGACACTCACAAATATTCGAATCCATAATAAGGTGTGAGTGCATCGAAGCACTCAATGTTCGATTCCCAACCAAGTACCAAGTGCCAAGTGTTAGATGGGAAGTCTTTACACTTTCGTACACAACCATATGAATGCATGTTTCGTCTCTCCCCTCTCCATGCCATATTTGGTATTCGTGTTACACTTTGGGATTTCTGTGTACAGGACTCCTATATTTGGATTTATTCAATTTCAATTGAATTCAACAATGATGAACTAAATAAATCAAGTTCAATTCAAGTACATCTGGGAAAGTGTACATCCGAATTGTATGAGCCCATTCGAGATTGGACAAGCAAATTTCAGTGGACAAGGTCAATAATTGTGCATTGGAATTGGATTGTTCGCTGCGTGTTGTTGTTGTTGGTCGATTTAAATTATAAAATCTCCATTTTTATCCAAAGTTCAATTGGGATCTACGAGTAGATCAAATGGAAGAACCACAACAAAATTTACATGATGGACTAGATTACCCAGGGTCAAGTCTATTACATGGTAGCTTCGTAGGCAAGGTTCTGCCCGAGGAAGAGCCCGACAATGAAGCCAAAAAGGATGAAGGGGCGCTGCCCAAAATGGGATATGGCCCTAAAAAACAGCCCCGTCCTTCCATAGGCAAAAGTCAAGACTTGCTTGAGCTGAACGAGTTTTCGGACGACAGTGGAGTCGGTGATGAGCACATGTATGATGTGCCCAATTCGAGCAATACCCAACGGAGGAGATCCAAAGAAGTGAAGGTGCAAGGACCGAAACGGAAACGGTTAACGCATGGGGCGGCGCCGGTGCTATTCACATCCCAAGAATTTGTTACAAAGAAACAAGTGATGCGATTGGTGATGGAATATGTCAACCGAAAAATTCATCAAGGGAAAGTGGCGGGACGCCAAGTGGAAGAACCGGCACGGCCGTCATTAACAATTATCAAAGAGGCCATTGAGCGATCTAAAGTTGCTGATGATTCGGTGACGTTACTCAAGCGACGGTTGGAAGAAAGCCAACGGGAGGTCGCCACACTCAAGGCGTCAATCGCAGAAGTACAATCACAAAACCGAGTGAGTGTGGGACGCGGAAGACCGAGTGTGGGCGACGGTGCAGCCCAACAAATTCAAAAAAGGTTGGAGGAAACCAATGGTATGGTTGAAGAAGTACGACACGAACTTCAGGAGTTCACGGAATCTGCACAACAGACCCGTACCATGGTGAAGGATTTGCAGCAAGCCTTGGACAACGTAGGGACCGAAAACAAGCAAGGCCAACGACGTGTGGAGAAGTTGGAGAAATCAGTGAAAATGTTGGACCAGGTGCAAAAAGACCAGCACAAGCGGGTCGAACAAGCGGATGAATGGCTACGGGATGAAACACGGCAACGTCAACAAGAATGCAATCGGCAAGGAGATCGAGAAGACAAATTAAGCCGATGGATTGAGAGCTTGGAGACCAAAGTGGATCTGTTGAAGCCCAGGTCTGTGCAACCAGCATCTCAGGGCCAGGGACCGAACTCCACACAACCAGGGGCCCAGGAGTTAAAAGAAGCCATCAGTGGAGTTGAGCGACACATGGAAAGGGCGAAGAGGATCGCCAAACAAGCTGAGGACAGCTTGCAAGGGGCACTGGCAGTGGCACAGGAAGTGACCACCAAGGCAGGAGACGTCACAGTGCATGCCCAGGCGGTTCACGAGGAGTTACAGGATGCCCGACAAGTATATGAGGACACCGTCAAACTACAAGAAGAGGTGTCCAGGCAGACCAAAACTGCCGTAACCAAGATGGAAAACCTGCATGGACAGGTCACGGGATTGGCCCACAAGGCAGCCGAAGAAAAAAAATACTACCGTGAAAAGGCGGATGCCATGCAAAAGGAGCTCACCCACAAGATGGAGGAAGCCCAAAACGAGTGTGCAGCCCACATCAGTGCGGCCCACACCTTTGAGACCAGCTTGAAAATGCATGCGGAACAGGCCCAGACAATTGTTGACGTGGCGAAAGCAGAAAATAAACGTGATGGTCGCCAACGTCAAGAGGAGTTGACACAGGCCACCAAACTGGTGCAGCAGCATGCGTCACAGGTGTGGCAGTGGCTGCAGACAGCTAACAAGGAGGCCGAGGATCACCGCAACAATCTCCAGAAATTACACCGTGAAGTTGAAGAACGAGTCACCAGGTATGAAGAGAAGGTGCAGCAAAGGGGAGCATCAGGGAGTCCGAGCCCGGGCACTGTTGATACTCAGAGCTCCCATTGCGCCACACAACAGGACCTGGAGACCGTACAGGCCCACTTGAGTAACAAAATTCTGCAAGTGAAGCAGGACATGCTGCAATACCAGGAGACGAACCAGCGTGCGGTGGACGACGCCAAGGGAAAGCAGCGTCATCACGACTTTGAGGTGAAAACCGCTGTGGAACAGGTGCAGACCGCGCTGAACCAGAAAATTCAGGACATGGAGAACAGCGTGGAGATGCACCACAGGAAAATGAACAAGGAATGGCAAGACACCCAAGAAAAACTACGCCATTATGAAAGTGAATTGTTGACGGCCAGGGAGAAGAAAATCCAAGAGAGAGAACATACAAAGCACGCTACACCCGATGACGCAGGCGGACGAATCCAATCCATCAAGGACGAGTTGGAACAGACCAATGAAGTTCTGGAGCGATTGAAGGATCGGTTGGAAACCAGTTCGACAGAAAATGCCGGGGAAATTCAGGCGCTCACGGAGGAGATCGACAGGGTGAAAAACAATCACCGTGAGGCCTTGGAACGTCATAAACGAGGCGTGAAAGACCAGTTGGAGAATTCCACGGGCGTGGCCAAAGAGAAGTATCAACAGGTGCAGGATCATTGCATGACAGAGATACGGAAGGTGATGGACGACACAGCACGATTCAAGGAGGAGGTGGCTGAGATGGTGGCCAAAGGTGCTGACAGTGTGCCACCAAAAGTCACAGCCAGCGTCGAGGGAGTCAACAGACGTCCGGCGGAAGACACAGAATCTGTAGCGACGTTGTTCACGGTGGATGCCAGCAGGACAGTGGCCAGTGAAGCAGTACGCCTCCGCATAGGACCATCATGGATGCCGTCAGTGAAGTCCGAAGTGCTCAGTTGGTACAACGAAAGGTATGAGGACACAACCACATTCCGGTGGCGACAGATTGAATGGCTCTTTACTGAAGACCACTTCCTGGTGCCAGGCCGAGCCCTTAAGCCGCCACCATCGAGGAAGGGTCGATCAGTACGGCCCACAGGAATATGGGAATGTGCTGCTTTCTTGGAGGTGAGACCGGAACGCCAATACGGGACGGAAACGCATGAGCTGGACCCCAGCAAGCGAGATGAACCTGGGGTATTCGGCAAAGAGGGTCACACATGGATAGATGATGAAACCAAAGACTCCATGCAGCAAGAGGCCAAGGTGCCACATTGGGACTGCACAGTAGAAACAAAGGATAAGTGGTCCAAGCAGTTCTTGAAATGGCGGCATCGCAGGCGTGGACGGTTCAGTCCTGCATATCAGGTTGAACTTTTGATCTCCGTGTTGGATAACAAGAATTTTAGAGAGGCAAAGGAGCAACAACTGGAAGATGAGGGTGTGGAAGATGACTTTGAATTGGCGTGGAACATCGTGACTGGAACAGTGCTTCCACATGAATATAAAGGAAAGGCAGAATTCCGAGATCTGCAGATTGACGTGTCCCAGGACATGACTTCAGAACGATGGGTTACCTTCTGGGCGGAGTTTCAGCAAAAGGGCGCCAAAGTCAAAGGAGGTATGACCCATCAGTTGGCCAAGGAGGCATTGCTGCAACATTTCTATTATTATCGTGCAAAACGTCCCCAAGACAAATTGTGGGAAAGAATGGAGCGACGACTACATGAGGATGAAGCAGCGTATGCCCCTTATTCCTATGTTGAGATGTTTGCGTGGATATGCGGGCAGCTGGTCAACAGGGACCAGGCACAAGAGTCACGCCGACAAATTTTGGGAGCAGTGAAGTCTGACCAGACACAGGTTGTTCGGGAGTTGAATCGCGACGTCACGAGGCGAAGATCATCGGAAGACAAGTACAAGAATAGGTCCACGAATCGGGACAATCGAGACTATCACCGAAGTCGGGACAACAGGCACGGCAAGGACGACAAACGGCACTCCAGCGCAGACAAGAGTCGCAAAGAGTTCCGACGGTCGAGTGACAGCCGCTCCAGGGACCGATATCAGGAGGATAGACACCGCAGTTCCCGTGACCGATATCAGGATCGACAAGGAGATCGTGATCCGAGAGAACCACGGCGACGAGATGACAGAAGGTACAGCACTGCATCCGATGGTTCTGCCAAAACGCAAAGTTCATGGTCGTCAGGGAAGACGTCGACAACAGCATCACGAACAACGCGGGGTAACAGCCCACATGGGTCGGAACGATCAATGAGGACGGAAGACCACAAATGTTTTGGATGTGGCAAGTACGGTCATCATCGGAAGGATTGCCCAGGCGATAGAAAGGACAGAGATTCAAAAAAGCGAAGTGATTCGAAGAAAAACCAGAGGGACAAAAAGTATCGGAAGGGTTCCGACAGCAAGAGACGACAGACGGGCAGGCTGCGGCAAGTTGAGGCCGAGGAGGAGACCGCGAGGGAGGAGGTTACAGAAACAACTCCTCCAGCAGTACAGAACCCTTAGGGGCACAGGCGGCCCCGTAAGCGGCGACGCTATCATGACGTCCGTCGCACCAGCGCCCCAGGGTCACAGCCTGTACGGGCCAGCACCAAAAAGGCGATCTGGCATTTGAATATCAACAAAGTCGTCAACGTGAGAATCTCTGAACGAAGGAAGGTCAAGATTGATCTCAATGAGATACAAGATGAGGTGGTTCGACCCCGGATACGACGAGGAAAATCTGGAAAAGACGCGGACAGGACCGAAATGATTATTCCGGCCCGGGTCCAATTCCAGCAGACGACGCTGAGCCTCAGCGACAAGGATCTGGAAGCTTTAGTCGACACAGGATCCGAAATGGAGGCCTTGGCAGGCTTCGAGCTGTTTGACAAAGGGGCACTGGAAGATGCTCAAAGGCCAGTGGCCCTCATTGGGGCAGGCAAAAGCCGCATCAAAGGCGGCAATCAGGGCGTTACGGTCAATTTGACCCTGCCAGTGTGCAAAACTGATGGCAGTATTGTAAGGTACAAATGCCTCAGGGTTTTTATATATGTTGCAGACATAGGACGAAAGTTGATTCTTGGATTTCCATTTTTTCTTCGTTATAATTTGTGTGTTGTACCGGGCATGCCATCGTTGATGCAAGTGCCACGATTCGTGCATCGCACACCGCACTATCAACATGGGAAACCTCAATCAGTGCATCATGTTGATTTGGTACAGGTTCAACCACCAAAGCAATCAATCCAGGATTATGATGAAAGAATTCAGGTACAACGCAACACGATTGCTAATGGCCGCATGACGAGGCATATGAGCAAAATCAGGTATGTGCACAGTGAACACAGGCAGAAAAATACAGAAGGGAAGCGGCTGAAGGGCTTCTCCAGCATTCATGAATACTGCTGGCAGATTCCATGCACGAATGCTGACTGCCCACGTGTCTTTCACACATACAGTGTGTGGGCGGATCCATTTTTCAGAGATATTCCTCATCTGTGTGAGCGCTGTGCACCTCGCATGAGTCTGAACGCTAAGGAGAGGGTGTACAGTAAGGAGCCGTCTGTGAACCCCCCCTCTGATGGAGTTCATCACGGCAGATTGCCAATAGCAGCATCAGCGAGACCGGTGGTGAGTTGTGGACCAGTTATACACAGAATGGCTTTTGAAAAGCATGTAGAGCTGGTTCCTCAGGAGCTACAGGGCAGGCGTAGGAAGGGGGTGCGGAAATTGACGGTCGCACTTCATTCCATTGAGGGTAAAGTGCCCAGCCCTCCTTCATCACCCCGCCCCCCCTCTCCTATGGGACATCAGGGCTCGCGACAGCGGGAATGGCCCGACACTGATCTCACTCACCAGGATGCGACGCGGGACACACAGCCTGAGTTTTTCGAACACGGATTGTATTGAGGGGTACCCGTGGGGGGCCGGCCACGGGACGCTGCGGTGGACACACGCAAGTGAGCAGGCAGGCAAAGCACTACGCTCACAAGGGCATCAATGCGTTGTCATGTGACAAAGCGTTTCAGAATCCTTGCCACTCTGCAAAGAGGGAACAAACATATGTACAACAACACATCAGGATATGTACACATGGGGTTAAGACTGGACTGGGGCAAGGGCATCACAGGCCAATAGACACTCTATCCTAACTTGTATCCCAATCCCAGGTCCGACCCTCTCAGTGGCTGGTGGGGGCGGGGGCTCAAACACAACCCATGCCCTGCTCAGTCCGGACCCTGAAACCCTGCCAATGGGAGAGGTGTCCCGCCTAGCCACAGGCGAGCTCCTGGGAACCAAGGGGCTCCAAGGTCAACCAACAGTGGCTCCCTATGCTCCCTTAGCGGCAGGTCCCAACTCCTCTCTGAGCCAGAGATATGGCCCCGCCATTATCACCCAGGAGTTGGTAGCTGAAAATGGGCTGTTTCAGCCCAAACTGAAATTAACTCAAAAATCCCCAAAATTGACCCCTCGTCCGGACCCGCCAGAGGTAGGGACGAGGCAACTGACCCTATGCCCTTCGAGTACGAACTCCCTGGAGCCCTCACCCAACCTGGTGCCCTCTGAGGTTCCGGCATCAGGGCAACACGGATGAGTCAAGTGGGGTCATGATGCCAAAATCACCAAAATTGGCGTCATTCCCACGCGTGGTTCGCCCGGCCAAGGTAAGGCCAATGGCCCACAGGGTAGGAGGCAGGACCTAGGACTTATATCTGAGTGTACAACTTGGATTTAGGTCCGGGCTCCCTATGGGCTTAGAGAAATGGGGCCGCCAATTGACCACACGGAAGGGGGAAATTGGGGTCCCAAAATGGGGTCATTTTGGCTGCTTGAAATGAGCCAAAATTCGGTGTGCTCCCAATAGTATATCTCCACGCCGGCTTGGAGATCGGATCCGCCATTCCATACGCGATCCACCGGGAGTCCAATGGAGACTCCCATGCACTTGGCTCTCAAAGATCTCCATACCACTCGGCGTGGTGACGATCCCAATTGGGTCCACAAATGCCAAAATTGCAAACTTGCCCACACTCACTTTGGGCTAGCGCCTTAACGAAGGTGGCTCTGCTTCGCCCACGTGGTGTGTGGACCATGGGGACCATTACCCATAACACCCATGTCATATATGGTCCATTGGTCCATGCGTCCGGCGTGCACGAGGGTTAGAACATAGTGCACGGCGGGCAGCAAAAGTGGAAAATTACTCAAAATGGCCAAAAATGCGCACACTCATGGTTGGGGCAAATGAGGCACATGCCCGACTTGGACCGGAGTGTGCCATAGGATTGGTATCGAGTCATGTTGGTCCAACATATCTTTTGGGCGTCGCCCAACTCCTCCGATATTGGGTATGGCAGGGTCGCCAAGTGAGCCCATGATTTGAGATAGTCCCAAATCGCCAACATGGCGGCCATGGTATGCCAAGCCTAAGAGGAGTTATTCGCCGGGTCCAAGATATGTTGGGCACCGAAGTATGTACCCTCATATCATACTTGGGTCATGATGTCAATTGAGCGCAACGTTGAGATACACGGTCGCCACTTGACATCATGACGGGCCAAAAACGGCAAAATTGGCACAAAGACAAACCAAAGTGCCTTGAAAGGCGCACAATTATATTATAATATCTTTGGCTTGGATCGTGCAATCAACTAATCCTTCTAAACACAATGACTTGACACCAATGACCTTCGATCCCACATATGTGCTCCACTTGGGGCGCCTTGAAAGGTTACGAGCGCTACTTCCCAAGTGGGCACATGAAAATATGGAAAATTGCAAAACACACACCTTGCTCCCAACGCATCGCTTCGGGATCACCACACAAGCTTCCCTTCACGAAGGTTAGGCTTGCAATTGATCGTGGGGAGTATAAGGAAGGGGCTTGCACAATGTGAGGTCCATTGGCGGGCTTGGCTTGGAGTAATGGACCCGCCAAATGGGCACGCAACACAACACATGGCACATACCACATATTGCCCAAAAAGGTAGCTCCCACCACGATATGTCATGCCCCTCCAAGGGCATAACTTTGTGTCAATTGCTCATAGGAACTCAAGGAGAGTTCCTATGCAACACCAACACTTGCGCGCTACACTCGAAAGTTATCCTAACGCACGCAATATCATGGCCAATGAGTTGTAGCGCAAACTCTACCCTCTTGACCATGATCCATTACACTAGCGCGCATGTGTGGAGACGCAAGGCATATAATGCTTCCTAAATTACGTCGGGAGTATTGTGAATACATCCCACGTTTCCTTATTGTCATTCCTCGCAAGCAACGCGAGATATGACCTTCACAAGTGGCCTCACGAATCAACTTTGTTTTGCCCATATCTTTAAGACAAATGGAGGGCAGGATAAAAGGGAAGTTGATTCGTGCGTAGGGAAGCACGTAGGTCCACTCGAAAGAGGTCAAATCAAGTGCGGGGATGTCGAAGTCGAAAATCCGATTTCGACATCCTGAAAAATTCGGATTAAGGTTGCGAGTATTAATTATGAAGATTGCGGAAGCGTCCATGCAGTTCCTGAAGGCTTTGGAGCCTTCGTGACGGATTGCGTTAAAATTTCCATTATAAACAGTTAAACTGGCGGTTACGGTAAAGTCGCGATCCAACCGCCAGCAGTCAAAACAGTGAGTATCAGAACGGAAGCTTAAAAATTGACGGAAACAATATGAAAATAAAACCCTGTTGATTCCTGATATTCTGATACACAAATCTCCGCTGGCGGTGCATCGGTTGCCGATGCGGGGCTTTACGGCACGGAACGGAGCGTCAACGGGCGTCTTCCCTTCCGTGCATGGGGTTAGTGGACCGGAGACCGTAACCTAGCCATGGGGTTCTGGGTACCGCTTCACCCCCCTCCTTAGAGCAAACCCTGGGGGGGGCTCGATAACACCCAAGCATGGCAGCGGGTACCCAGGACCACTTCCTGAAGGGGGGGGGGGCTGTCACATCCTCACTTCAGTGAGTCACAGTAAGATAGGTATGATGCTGTATAAGCACGTAGCACATGTATAGTATCAAGTATCAAGTCCCGGGTCCTGGCGGCGATTGTTCGGCATCCAAAGGACCCGTTAACCCATACCAGGCGCACCGGGTGCCGGCTGCTACGGTCACCACCACAGTGGCAGTGGCATACACGGCCAACATAGGCGACACACGACGACCGAGGTGGTCCCACAAGTCGAGAGCGACCACAAAGATCCATCAGGCTACCCCAAGCTTCCCAAGGCCCGCCAACTGGGGAGAGTCCCCACGGGTCCTTCCTCGGGCGCACCATGTCCATATCCATACGACGCGAGTCCAGAGTGCCATAGTCGAACTCCTTAAGAACCCCAAATCTTAAGGGAACTCCTCCTGAAGGGATCGGGCATCAAGGCCGTCTTTTCCCTCGCCCTACTGCCACGAAGGCCATACATGAGGGAGTCCTCATGCAGTGTGGGCGGAGGCGTCGACTCCTCAAACCACCAGTTTCCCAGGCAGACTGACCGAGGTCAGGAGCACCGGAGGCCGCCATCCGAATGCAAGTGCGTCTGCGAATCGGTAGGCTCACACTGGGACTGACAGTGGCGGACCGCCGGGAGTGTAGTCAGGCAACTGGGCTTCCCGCCTGGCGCCATCAGGATCTCCACACATCACAGCGAATAGGGCAACACGGTATCACGAGCACTCAAACAGTAGAATCTGTAATCAAGTACTGGTCCAGGCTGGACCAGGCTGTAAGAACATGTACACGGCGACTCAAGGCGCCTTTGTATACGATTCGCATCCCTTCGGAGGGGAAAAACAGTCCACACTCCGGTGATGGGCTGAAGACAGCAACATACAGATGCACATATCCTGGTGGGCAGAAGAAGTGAACAATAATCGGGTAAACAGGCGTGTAAACACACTCTGGACAGAGTGCCAAACCACGCCCTGGTTAGGATAAGGCATATGCAGGAGGGTGGACAGGAAAACGCCTGAGTTCAGGCCATATATAGTCTCGAGCCACACGTCGACTGGTCTGGGTCCCGCAAATGCCATGGGACCAGACCACACACCAAAAATCGCAATGCCGATGACAGCGGCATCCGTTGCGCAACGTCGTATGGGCTTCAAGGCCCCAAGAGCTCAGAAAATATGAAGGTCAGTCGCCCTACCTGGTTTCCCAAGGATTCGTCAGGGGGGGGAGTGACGAATAGAATTGAAGAGAGGGGCCATCCTCCTCTGGATTCAGCAGGGGGGGGGTATATGGCCACTCTGTCACCGAAAGATGGAAGAGAGCAAGCAAGTAAGGGACGATTCGTCGGCCTCACAAGCGCTCAAAACGCATCAGGGGAGAGCTCAGGGCGCTGATCAGGCACCCCTGGCTGCAATCGCCCGGGTGAGTGCTGCTAAGTCCGAAACGTGGATCTTGGTCTTGTGTTTGCGGATGTACTCCATGAAGGGAGTATTGACCCGCGGCACGAACGAGGAGACGGGTTCCCAGGTGTCGTGGGACGGCCCATAGCCTCGCCAACGAACCTTGAACTCCAGACCTCCGGGTGCCGAGGCCTTCGGACGCTGAGCCAGGATCTTCTCGACTGTATAGTTGTCCTGCTCCGCATAGTCGTCGTCCGAATCAGCCTCGTGTGCGGCATAGCTCAGGGACACATGCTGGCCACGGAGGTCGGGTTCCCGCACACGGAGTTGACTCTCGTGGCGCTCCCGGAACTGTCCGTGACCCACCTTGATGCGGTAGGTGTCCTCACCAATCCTGCGCACCACCTCGCCGGGTGTGAACCAGGTTTTGGTGCGGTGGGTGCCCATGGGGCGGGGTCTGATCACCCACACCGGGTCTCCCACCCTGAACTTCTGCGCTGTCGAGCTCGGGGCGGACTTCTGACGCTCAGCATGCTCCTTCTCAAGCTGCTGGCGGATGTCCCGCGCCGTTTGCTCTTGCCGCGCGAAGAACTCCTTGGCATCCATAGCCATGCCATCACCAGACAAGGGAAGTCCCCTACCCAGGGGGTCCCTGCCGAAGAGAATCTGGTGAGGGGACAAACCGCCCGGAGTGGGGGTGTCATGATGGGCCTTCAGAGCAGGCCACATCTCCTCAAACCAGTTCCGACGTGGATTGGTGATGTGGATCTTGCGCAGCTTCTCGAACAGCTGCCGTCCAGCCACTTCAGCACGGCCGTTAGACCGGCTAAGATAGGCGACGCTCTTGGCATGACGTATTCCCATGAGGGAACACATAGCCTTGAACCAGCCACCAGTAAACTGGGGCCCTCGGTCACTGCAAATGGTGCGGGGGATGTCAAAGACGGTCAGCCAATGACGAATCATCATGACTGCCACTTCCTTGGCAAGCAACCCCTTTTTGCGTGCCGGAACGGCTACAACGTAGCCGCTGTGGCGGTCCACACAGAGAACCACACAGTCAAAGGTCTCTTTGCCAATGTGCACCTCGGGCATGTAGAAGACGTCCATGGCCACGCTATCCATGGGCTGGTCAGGAACCGGGGTCCATTGGGGTTCCCCCTTGACGTTCCGGTTATCGGGATTGCAGGCCTGACAGACCGAGCAACCCTTTCTGACCTTCTTGATGGCGGTGTAGAGAACGATATGGTCGATCTCGAACCGACGCTGCATGTCAAGGGCTTGCTTCTTGACCCCTGGGTGCAGCATGTGGTGGTGCCAAGCTTCACACAGCTCGAGCACCCGGGACTCTGGGACTAGCAGCTTACCATTCCGGTAGAGCTTGCCATCTTCCTCAGTCAGCCCCTTTGGCCACTTCTGCCCGTCATCAGGGTCGGTCACAGCCCTATACTCGGCCGCAAAGGCCTCAGACTTGGCGTAGTCGTCGGTCCAGTCGTCCTGGAGGCAAGACTTAGGGAAGAGGTGCTTGTCGGACTCAGCTCCCTCGGGGGCGAGTACTCTGACCGCTCTGCTCACCCTCGTTGCGAGGGGGGCATCCGCGGCCATGACGACGAAGCATTTAGCACCCTCCTCCTCCATCAGGCGCTCCATTTCGATGATCCTCTTGGCTTCAGCGGTCTCAGCCTCATCACCATGGGCAGAGATATCCTGCATGCCCTTGCTGGCGGGATAGGCCCACCTACTGAGACAGTCCGCCACGGTGTTATCCTTTCCAGGAATATAAACAACCGTAAGGTCGAACTTGGCCAAGGTCTCATGCCATCTTGCCCGTCGGGAGGCGGGACCTGAGGGGGTGTCCACGTGCTCCTTGTGCCACGACTGCAGACTCTGATGGTCGGTGCAGACGGTGACGGGATGGAGGGCTATGTACCCAGCCCATTTCCTGAGAGCCATGACGATGGCATACGCCTCCTTTTCACGGGGCGTCCACGTCCGTCTCTGGCCTTCCGCCAGGACTCGGCTCCAGAAGGCCACGGGCACGTGCCTCCCGTCGTCAAGCACTTGCTCCAACACAGCGCCAATGGCGTAGTCGGAAGCGTCGGTGCGCAGGACGAACCCTCGGTCGGGATCCACGAGGTGCAGACCCACTGCGGATAGCAGCGCCTGCTTCATCCCCTCAAAGGCACGGTCGGACTCTTCAGTCCAAACCAGAGCCTTCTTGGACCCCTTCTTGGTCTCCTCTCGGTTGCCCTTGAGCATGGTCGTCATGGGGGCTGCATACTCGGCATACATCTTGATATACCCCGAGTAGTAGTTGCAGAACCCCAGATACGCCCGTAGCTCAGAGACCGTCTTGGGCTTTTCCCAGTGCTCAATCGCAGCCACCTTGCCAGGTATGGGCTTTCGCTGCCCGTTCCCGACTACATGGCCAGCGAAGACCACCTCGCTTACCGCAATGGTGGCCTTGTAACTGCTGCCCGTGAGTTTGTGCCGAACCAGAAGGTCCAGCACTCGAGTGACGTCCCTCTCGTGTGCCTCCAGGAGCTCCTCGTAGCTCATGCTGGGGTCCCCGGACGCGATGATCACGTCGTCCACGAAGGGGTCCGCACAGTCGCGCACCGGCTCAAGCAGGTTCTCCAGCATCCGCTGAAAAGCCGCATTGCCGTTGGTAACGCCCATAGGCATCACCTTCCACTGGAGAGGTCCAAGTGGGGTGCTCATGGCTGTGCAGGCACGGGACTCCTCGGCGAGAGGCATCTGATGATAACCATGTTTGAGGTCAATCACCGTGAAGATCCTCCGCCGGTGTTGTTTTTGCAGCATATCCTCAATGAGGGGCAGCGTATAGCTGTCGTGCTGCGTTTGGGCGTTCAGGCCGCGGTAGTCGACCACGAGCCGCCACTCACCGGCAACCTTCTTGGGGACGACGAAGCAGGGAGAGGCCCAGTCGGAGTGGCACGGCTCAAGCCAGCCTCTCTGGATGAAGTCACGGAGGATCTTCTCCGTGGCCTCTTTCCTCTCGCCCCTCAGGGCTAACTCCCGGTGTCGATACACACGGGGGTCCTGCTTCAGTCGTATCTTGGCCTCGCCATACGGTCCACGCACCGGTGGGGGAAACACAGGCTTACCGCTGAAGAAAGTATCACCATACTTCCGCTTCAGCCTGGCCCTCAATGCCTGGATCTTGGGGCAGTCATCGGACTCCGCCTTGGCTTTTCCGGGCACTTGAACCACGGAGCTTACTTGAGGGGTAGCGACCCCGCTCGGTTTCGGCTCAGGTGGTCTTCCCAGGTGGCCCAAAGGGCCATCTCTGGTCTTGCCTCGGAACCGATCGCCGTAGGTGGGTGGGTTACCGCCAGGCGGCTCGTCTTGGCCGGACATGTGATCCAGCACCCTCTGTACGAAGGTATTCCCATCATAGGAACCGGAGACCATTGAGTCCACTTCCCACCAGGCTTTGTCCTGGCCTTTGCCCTCACGCTGGTTTCCCCAGTCGTGAAAGGGCTGATCCATATACCCCTGAACCAGATCCCACTCCTCTTCAGTGAGGGGGTCTTCCGAATCCGATTCTTCGATGTCAACAGGGGGAACCGCAAAGCATTGCCGCCAGGGCTCTGCTATGATACGGCTGACACACACGAAGTCCGTGGTGTCGGCCTGATCAAGGCCCCCATCCACATAGTGGAATTCCGTTGGCCATCTCTGGGGTGGCATGGGCTGTCCCTTAGCGTCCTGATAGACACTCTCTCCAGCCGGTAGGACGACCTTGTTTAAGGTCATGTTGGTCAATGAGGCTACCCAATGTCGGGTACTTTCCTCCTCGGTGCATCCCATAGGAACAACCAGCACTGCCTTGGAGCGGTCCTTGCGAATCTTCGCTATCGCTCTTGGAATGTCCCAGCGGGGGCAATGGATCCACATCAATCCTTGATGCGGACCCCAGTGCTTCTTCCACGCGGAGTCCTGGGCGCTCCAGTACTTCTCACATACCCGCAGATGGGCGGAGGTTCCTGAAGAGAACGCATCCAGGGCCAGATCCGACGCTCCCAAGTCCGCGACAACTCGGCTCGCCACTTCCGGCCTTACGCCGTACTCCTGGTTTGCAGGACCAGTTGGCTCAGTGTCCAGCGCGGCCACTTCGAGCTGATTGCGTTCGGGGTGGATCCATTGGCATTCCACATGGTGCTCAGGTGACGAAAGCCACGAGAGTTGGTCGTCCTGGTACAGGGTCATGGAGGCCTGGGCCGGGAGGACGCCGGAGTCCGTCTCCATCATGAAGTCGTACCCGACAATCATGTCCCAGTCCATTTCGGCCTCGTAGAAGCTACTGTGCAGGAGGATTTCCTTGCCGAGGTCTGGGCGGCTCAGCTCACGATGGTTCACGAACTGCAGCCCGATGGCCGCTTCCTTCGTGCCTCCCACCATGTACTGACCGTTCGCCACCTTCAGCCTGACAGGCTTCCGACTGTCGGCCAGACACTCTGGTGGAAGTAGGCCAGCCTTGACCAAGCTGACTTGAGCTCCCGTGTCGACCAACACGTCGAAAACCTTTTCCACTTCCCCGCATAGGGCACGGACCTTAAGATGCAACTGCCGCTCGCGACCGACACGGCGCACGGCGTGCAAACTCAGGATCTCCGGCCGTTCCAGAAGCTCCACAAGCGACTGGTGCAGGTCGTGGACAATGGGCTCAGGCTGCCCATCTGCAGCATCCAGCTGCGGTCCGGGTGATCCTCCGATACTCTCGGATAGATCCTGTAGTACATCAAACACATTCTTGGTCGCGAAGGACGGACGGGTGCAAGGGTTCGTGCCTTCACTTGCCCTCACCCCGCCTCCGCGACTGGGCGCCGGACCGGGCCTTCCGCCCGCGGCAGTCCCCTTGTGCTTATCGACTCCCGACTGGGATGGTTCGGCGCTTCCCACGTCACCATCCTGCGACCGCCCTAGCTGGGGCCCTTGGCTGCAGGGGCTCCGCTAGGGGGCGTCGGTTGTGGAAGAGGGGGTGTTCTCCTCGGCCTCAACGTCGTTGACGCCCTTCTTCCTTCCCCCTTTACCTCCTCCTTTACCCTTCTTGCCCTTGTCCTTGTTCTGGTCATTCTGGTTGTTCTCCTTGTTCTTGTTGTCCGACCTGGGGACCCAGTTCCGCTTGATCTCCTGGATCTCCTTGGCCAACTCGGTCCCCACCGACGACATCAGCTTGGCCAGCTCGTCCTTGTCGACCTCCATCTTGGCTTCCCGGATACCCGCGGGCGCACGCTTCTTCGACCCGTGCGCCTTCTTGTAGGCGTCCGTGTCGGCCTTGTGGATGGGGCATGTTCGGTGGTCATGGTTGAAGCCTCGCTTCCTCCCATAACACACGAAACAGCCCTGAGGGTGAGCTCGTATGAACTCCCCAAAGGACAGCGGAGGGTCGCCAATACGGCGAGGGTCCCTCTTCTCCTGCTTCCTCCAACCCTGCTGCAGGGGCTTCCAGTTTCCCGGTTTGCTCCCCGCGTTCAGGTTCTTGGCCACGAAGGCACAAGCGGCTACCTCGGCGGGCTCATCGTCGTCGTCATCGTCGACGAGAGTCTCATCGCCGCCGGCTCCCGCTGGGTCCATGGCATCTTCCCCGCCAGGTCCCTCGCCAACGTAGTTGACGTCGCGGTCGCCGGGCCTCAACCCGCGGGTGTGGTGGAGGTTTCGGTACTCCTTGAGTACTTCCTCGCCAACCCACTCCAGGATCTCGTCGCAGCTCATCCGCGCCGGGATGGGCTGCAGACGGATGGTCTGGCCGCTCAACTCACAATCGTCAAGGCGCCACATCGCGGTCTTCTCGCGATCGCCCGAGACGGTGATGAGAAGAGCGTTCCGCAGGGAGTGCCGTTTGACATCCCGGGCCACGTTCTTCTTCGCCCAAGCCACCACGTTCGTATGATACTCCTTGGGGAGCATCATCTTGACCGTGTGGTTGGACTCCGCCCTCTTGGATTCCTCCTTGGTGACCCTCTTGATCCATGCTTCCGGCAGCATGGAGAGCAGGCGAGCCTGCTCGTCACCCTCGTTCCAATCCTCCACGTTGCGGCGGAAGAGGGTGTATTTTCCTCGGAAGTCTCGCCACTCTCGTAGGCGGATCTCCCGTCCATCATGCTCAAGCTTGATGGACTTCCAGCGCTTGGCCGCCACCTGCGGAGCGTCCACCCGCTCCTGCTCGTTGAGCCACTTCTTGGCTTCCTTGAGGGTCTTGATTTTCCCCTCCTTGGTCGCCAAGAAGTATAGCTCCCCGAGCACTTCCGGCAGGCGTTACCTGAACCGTTTGAAGACATACTTCTCCGCATCAGCGGGAGGCAGGTCTTCAGTGACGGTCAGCCCCCAATCGTCCAGCTTCTCCAAGAAGCGGTCGAGGTTGAGGGGGTTGCCGTCGTACATGGGGGGCTTGATGTCCTTCAAGTCTTCCCACACGGCGGCATCCGCGGCCTTAGAGACCATGAACGCCGGCCGCGAGGTCGACCGAGGTTCCCATCGGCCTCGCCCACGGACTCCCACGGCCGCCACGTCCATCTCCTCCATGGAACCCCTGTGGCTGCGCCGCGGTTCCTCCACGTACGCTGAACCAAAGTGTTCACGCCGTATTGCATCCATGTACGCATCCTCATCACGGCGCCGGCGGCTGCGTTCAGCGGCCTCCCGTCGTACACCACGCGGCGGGCTGATGTCGAACTCCTCCAGGTCCAGATCCAGGTCCTCACCTTCGCCGACATCCCACTCCACGTCTCCTCTGGGGACCTCGTCCCTGAGTCCACCATAACGTCCTCCAGCCGTTGGGATTGGCGCCGGGGCTGGTGGCGGTACAGGTGGTGGTGCGGGGCGCCGGGGGCGTACCGGTGTCCGCGGTGGAGCACGGCGGTTGCGGTACTCCGCGCTGAGCCACTCATCCCGCCATTCCTCACTGCCACTGCCGGGCGGCACGCGCTCGTTGCGGCGGCCCGCGCTGTGGTGAGAGGGGGCGGTGAGAGAGGGGGCACTGGCGCTGGGGCGACTCCTGGGGGCTCCGCCGGGGGCGTGGGGTCTGCCTGGACCTGGTCCGGGTACCCAGCCGTCGTCCAACGAGCCAGACTCCAGGGGTGGGTGGTCGCTGCCGACGCTCCCACGGGCTTCCAGCGCGTCCAGCCTCTCCTGCAGGCCGCTGACGACGTTGGTCAGCGACTTGGTCTCGGCCCTGGCGATGTCCAGGTCCTTCTGCGCGCACGCGGCGACCGTGGAGATGCGAGCCATCTCGCTCTTGCCCGTGTCTACCTCCAGCTCAAGCAACTGGACTCTCCTGCGGAGGTAGACAATCCACCGCCAGGTGGTATCCGGGTCGCCGTTCCCTGGTGGGTCGTCGGGGTCCCCAGGGGGTCCTCCAGGAGGGCCTCCGCCGGGTCCGCCCGGTCCAGGGGGTCCTCCCCCGCCCGGTGGTCCACCTCCAGGGGGTCCACTTGGTGGGCGTCCTCCAGGGGGTCCTGATGGTCCTCCGCCAGGGGGTCCCGGTGGGTCTCCGCCGGGTCGCCTCGGTGGGTCCGAGGATGGGCGCTTCCTCGTGATGCCGAAGTCCATGTCGTCATCCTCGTCCATGTCGCCCCACCTGGGCGTCTCGGTCACGGAGGACTCCGAGCTCCGGTAGGGAGGAGGGAGATCCTCATCCTCACCTTCCGGTTCCATGGGGACGTCTCCGCCGCCTCCGCCCGTCCAAGCCACCACTTGGCGATGTCGACGGCCTCGTTCATCCCCGTCACTGGCGGTGAAGAAGGGGTCACTGTCGTGGGGGTGCCCACCCGCTGGCCTCCGCGGCCTCTCGGGGGTCTTCCCCTTGCCCTTCCTCCGTCGACGGGCGGTGGTGCCACCGCTCCCACTGCTGCCCGTGTCGGCCTCATCCAGCGCCATCCTGGAGGATGCGTCCCCTTCGAAAAGCTTTCGAAGGGTCTCCACTCGTGATGCTCCCGGGGGAGTCTCGCGGCGGAGTTTGGCCTCTGCCTCCTCCATTGCGGCGGCGGTGGCTGCGGCAGCTCGCGCTTCGGCTTCCTCCCGAGCACGAGCCGCCTTGGCTTCCCGGGCCTGCTGCAGCCGCGCCTTCTGCGCTTCCAACGCTGCCAGCTCCGCCTCCGTCTTGGCCTTCTCCTCAGCGACCTTCCGTCGCGCGGCCTCGATGGCTTCCTTCTTGGCGGCGTCCTCCTGGGCCTTAGCCGTTGCTTCGGCGTGGGCCCTTTCCTCCGCCTCCTTCTTTGCCCTCTCTTGGGCAAGCGCCTCTTCCAGCGCCTTCACCTCAGCCTCCTTGCAGGCAATGGCCTCCTGCGTCAGGCGGGCTTCCTCGTCGGCTGCCGCCAACTCACCGTTGACCTGGGCAGTCGCTGCCCCATGGGCGGCTACGGCCGTGAGTCCGGCCGCAATGGCCGCCACGGTCTGGGCGTGGATGGCCATGCCATGCGCCCACTCCGCAGCCTCCTCCTGGGCGATGCCAACGGCGCCCTCCACGGCAGCGCTGTACTGCCTGGCCCGTTGCCGGGCGACCCAACGGTTGCAGGGCACCCCACAGGCGCGCTCACAGGCGCGCGCCACGTCCCTTTCGGGAGCGACGCTGCTGCTGGAGCTGGCCTGGTCGGCTGGCATCCTCCCGCGGTGGGCCGACTCCACGTCGCTGCTGGGGCCTGCTGGGGCCTGCCGGGCCCTCAGGAGCAGCGGACGGGGCTTGGCCTGGGTCTGCTTGGCGACTTGGATGTAGTCGCCAAGGGTGGTGGAGCCGGGGTGGTGACCACCATTGGCCCGTTGGGGACTGGGGGCTGGGGTTCCGCCCTTGGCGCCTTGGGCGGCTTCGGCGGCCAGGGACTCCTGGTACTCCCGCCACCTCCGGTCCCGCTTCCTGTCCCCGGCGGACCGCTTCTCCGTCGCCGGAGACGCGCTGCTGCTGCCCTGCAGCCTGCGCTCGCTCCCCGGTTCCAGGAAGTTCTTCTCGATCACGTCCCACAGGGAGACGTTGATCGAGGCGCCCGACGGGTAGGCGTTGGGGTCCTCGTCCTCCTCAATCCCGTCGGGGCGCAGCCCTTCGCCGGGCCTGTCCGGCCGGGTCCACGTCCTCCAGCGCTTGCGGCGGAAGCGGTACTCGTACCCTTCCGCCCGCAGCCACTCCTCCACTGCCCGCAGGCGGTCCTCCCCCATGTCCTCGCGGAGCTCGAAGCTCCCGGGCATGCCGCCTTCGCACTGGGGATTGCTGTAGCGGTACTGCTGGTCCCACAGCAATCCGCGCAGCAGGCGCGCCACATGGGGGTGGGGCTGCGGCCACCTCCTACCCGCTTCTTGCCAATTCACCATGGCAGCGGGGGCGTAGTTGGTCTTGCGGTCCTTGATGTGCACTCGTTCAACTCAACGAACTGGTTGTGGTTGTTGAGGAGGGTGCTGCAGCACTGGATTGGAAGTGCGGCTGGTGCTGGTCAGCCGGTGGTTGTGGAGGTGGTTGACGCGGCCTTGCTGGTCGGCCGATGGGACTCCGGGTCGGCCGATGGGGCTGATGCAGGAGTCCTGGTCTGTGCACCTCTTTCACGGCTGCTGCGCGGTCAGGGCGATGCTCTGGACGGCGCTGCTGGCTCCGTGACGAACTCGGCGCTGTCGCTGGGCGGCGCTACGAGCTGCCGCGCTGCGCTGCGAGTAGCTGCGCTGCCCTGCGAGCTGCGGGCTGCGCCGCGCTGCTCGGGGTGGGTGGCCCCGAGTGGCACGCGAGGGCTGGGTAACCCCGCGGCGGTGAAACGCTTTTGACGCGTTCCCGTGGGGGGCCGGCCACGGGACGCTGCGGTGGACACACGCAAGTGAGCAGGCAGGCAAAGCACTACGCTCACAAGGGCATCAATGCGTTGTCATGTGACAAAGCGTTTCAGAATCCTTGCCACTCTGCAAAGAGGGAACAAACATATGTACAACAACACATCAGGATATGTACACATGGGGTTAAGACTGGACTGGGGCAAGGGCATCACAGGCCAATAGACACTCTATCCTAACTTGTATCCCAATCCCAGGTCCGACCCTCTCAGTGGCTGGTGGGGGCGGGGGCTCAAACACAACCCATGCCCTGCTCAGTCCCGACCCTGAAACCCTGCCAATGGGAGAGGTGTCCCGCCTAGCCACAGGCGAGCTCCTGGGAACCAAGGGGCTCCAAGGTCAACCAACAGTGGCTCCCTATGCTCCCTTAGCGGCAGGTCCCAACTCCTCTCTGAGCCAGAGATATGGCCCCGCCATTATCACCCAGGAGTTGGTAGCTGAAAATGGGCTGTTTCAGCCCAAACTGAAATTAACTCAAAAATCCCCAAAATTGACCCCTCGTCCGGACCCGCCAGAGGTAGGGACGAGGCAACTGACCCTATGCCCTTCGAGTACCAACTCCCTGGAGCCCTCACCCAACCTGGTGCCCTCTGAGGTTCCGGCATCAGGGCAACACGGATGAGTCAAGTGGGGTCATGATGCCAAAATCACCAAAATTGGCGTCATTCCCACGCGTGGTTCGCCTGGCCAAGGTAAGGCCAATGGCCCACAGGGTAGGAGGCAGGACCTAGGACTTATATCTGAGTGTACAACTTGGATTTAGGTCCGGGCTCCCTATGGGCTTAGAGAAATGGGGCCGCCAATTGACCACACGGAAGGGGGAAATTGGGGTCCCAAAATGGGGTCATTTTGGCTGCTTGAAATGAGCCAAAATTCGGTGTGCTCCCAATAGTATATCTCCACGCCGGCTTGGAGATCGGATCCGCCATTCCATACGCGATCCACCGGGAGTCCAATGGAGACTCCCATGCACTTGGCTCTCAAAGATCTCCATACCACTCGGCGTGGTGACGATCCCAATTGGGTCCACAAATGCCAAAATTGCAAACTTGCCCACACTCACTTTGGGCTAGCGCCTTAACGAAGGTGGCTCTGCTTCGCCCACGTGGTGTGTGGACCATGGGGACCATTACCCATAACACCCATGTCATATATGGTCCATTGGTCCATGCGTCCGGCGTGCACGAGGGTTAGAACATAGTGCACGGCGGGCAGCAAAAGTGGAAAATTACTCAAAATGGCCAAAAATGCGCACACTCATGGTTGGGGCAAATGAGGCACATGCCCGACTTGGACCGGAGTGTGCCATAGGATTGGTATCAAGTCATGTTGGTCCAACATATCTTTTGGGCGTCGCCCAACTCCTCCGATATTGGGTATGGCAGGGTCGCCAAGTGAGCCCATGATTTGAGATAGTCCCAAATCGCCAACATGGCAACCACGGTATGCCAAGCCTAAGAGGAGTTATTCGCCGGGTCCAAGATATGTTGGGCACCGAAGTATGTACCCTCATATCATACTTGGGTCATGATGTCAATTGAGCGCAACGTTGAGATACACGGTCGCCACTTGACATCATGACGGGCCAAAAACGGCAAAATTGGCACAAAGACAAACCAAAGTGCCTTGAAAGGCGCACAATTATATTATAATATCTTTGGCTTGGATCGTGCAATCAACTAATCCTTCTAAGCACAATGACTTGACACCAATGACCTTCGATCCCACATATGTGCTCCACTTGGGGCGCCTTGAAAGGTTACGAGCGCTACTTCCCAAGTGGGCACATGAAAATATGGAAAATTGCAAAACACACACCTTGCTCCCAACGCATCGCTTCGGGATCACCACACAAGCTTCCCTTCACGAAGGTTAGGCTTGCAATTGATCGTGGGGAGTATAAGGAAGGGGCTTGCACAATGTGAGGTCCATTGGCGGGCTTGGCTTGGAGTAATGGACCCGCCAAATGGGCACGCAACACAACACATGGCACATACCACATATTGCCCAAAAAGGTAGCTCCCACCACGATATGTCATGCCCCTCGAAGGGCATAACTTTGTGTCAATTGCTCATAGGAACTCAAGGAGAGTTCCTATGCAACACCAACACTTGCGCGCTACACTCGAAATTTATCCTAACACACGCAATATCATGGCCAATGAGTTGTAGCGCAAACTCTACCCTCTTGACCATGATCCATTACACTAGCGCGCATGTGTGGAAACGCAAGGCATATAATGCTTCCTAAATTACGTCGGGAGTATTGTGAATACATCCCACGTTTCCTTATTGTCATTCCTCGCAAGCAACGCGAGATATGACCTTCACAAGTGGCCTCACGAATCAACTTTGTTTTGCCCATATCTTTAAGACAAATGGAGGGCAGGATAAAAGGGAAGTTGATTCGTGCGTAGGGAAGCACGTAGGTCCACTCGAAAGAGGTCAAATCAAGTGCGGGGATGTCGAAGTCGAAAATCCGATTTCGACGTCCTGAAAAATTCGGATTAAGGTTGCGAGTATTAATTATGAAAATTGCGGAAGCGTCCATGCAGTTCCTGAAGGCTTTGGAGCCTTCGTGACGGATTGCGTTAAAATTTCCATTATAAACAGTTAAACTGGCGGTTACGGTAAAGTCGCGATCCAACCGCCAGCAGTCAAAACAGTGAGTATCAGAACGGAAGCTTAAAAATTGACGGAAACAATATGAAAATAAAACCCTGTTGATTCCTGATATTCTGATACACAAATCTCCGCTGGCGGTGCATCGGTTGCCGATGCGGGGCTTTACGGCACGGAACGGAGCGTCAACGGGCGTCTTCCCTTCCGTGCATGGGGTTAGTGGACCGGAGACCGTAACCTAGCCATGGGGTTCTGGGTACCGCTTCAGTATGTTCAGTTGTTGAGCTCACAAGCCACGCCCCCCACATCTGCGAATTCTGAAGATGCAGGATATGATTTGTATTCTGCAGCAGATGTAACAATTTTGCCTTGGAGCAAAGAGCTGATCCCTACGGATATAGCCATCATGGGACCAAAAGGAACTTACGCCCGCATAGCAGATAGGTCTGGCATGGCTTTAAAGCACAGCTTACATGTGATGGGAGGGGTCGTTGATCGCCCATACAGGGGAAATGTGCAGGTCATTCTTTATAATGCATCGCAAACCCCATACCACGTGAGAGTAGGGGACAAGGTGAGTCAGTTTGTTCTGGAACAACACCTGAAGCCTCCCATCAGCGTCGTTGAGTCACTACCTGCAACAGTCAGAGGTAGTGCAGGATTCGGCAGCACTGGGTACCGTTCCACAGAGTCTATGCAACACCTGTTAACCCATGTGCAGCTCAAACCGGGATTAAATGAGGGACTCGGAACTCCTGTGGGACCCAATCCGGTGTTAACAGACCCCTCCACCCAAGTATTACACATACTACGGTTTATTCAGCTTTTTTCAGAGTTACATAAAATACCCATACCTATGCCTGATAATCTCCCGTACAATTCTCAACTCCTTGAAGGAGATACGCACAATGTCCTCCCGCTGTTGCTGGTGTTCGCGGCAGTGGTGGCAGTGACAATGGCCGATGTGGTACGACAACAATCTCTGCCACATTTATTGGGAACCAACACCCACACCTCAAGTCGCTCTTCGGAGGCGCCGATCATTCCGTCACAGGATATTGGATCGACTCAGGCACATTGCGAGTGGACGCAGCTGCCTGAGGTTCAGAACAGCAGTCAGGACAGATTTTCAACAACTGTGGAACCGCCAGGCTCAGATCAGGGCCCCGTTGAACAGTGGGCACCAGATGAGTTTCAGGGCAACTGGGGATATGCCAGGATGCCCAACACGTTAGCGATTCAATCAGTACCTTGTATGGTTGCAAACATGCAAGAGTTGGATATCTCGTCCGATCCTCCTGGGTTGCAGGAGGCCAGGGAGTCGAGACCCCTGTCTGACAAGGTTTTGAAGGTAAAATCACACCTCATGAGGAGGGTTCAGGGCAGCTACCTGGATAACCGGAGCCGCCATATAAAGGCGACAGCGAAACAGAGAAAGTACAGGAGTAAAGACACAGTGTTGACTGTCAGGCAGGAGATTGTTGACAGAATAGCCGCTTGGACGGCCACTATTGACCCAGATCACCAAGATTTTTGCATCCAGCAAGATGTGTTTGGTTCCCAGAAAACAGCACGGTTCACGGAACACTTTGGGGGTGGGGAGAAGTCATTTTACAGGGACTGGGGACGGAAACCAGTGTGGCTTCACCCCTCCCCACATCAGTGGGAACGTTGTGTCACGAAACTTTTCGTTGACGGAGCCAAAGGTATTGCAGTACTGCCAGTAAGTAAAAAAGACCCATGGTTTTGGGCCATGGGTGAAGTAGTCATTGACTGGGTTGACATACCCATTGGAACCCCCTTGTTTGTATCTGGTAGAGGTAAAGTAGTATGTACTGCAGTGCCTTATCGCATTTGTTTGTTTGATGCATATGGGCGAGAGCCATCACACAGTAAAACACACACACAGCCCACAGTAAGTAGTGATGATGATCGGACAAAGGACAGTCAAGACATGTTGCCTGCTATGCCTAGTGCTGAGGATCTGATGTCGGAGGTATGCTCTACTTCTGATTCTGATTCACAGGATATGGATGAACCTCGAGGTACAGGCCTCAATCGTCGACATCGGAGGTTGCTGCGAATCATGCGCAGGAAGAAAACAGAACAACAGGTATCGTCTGACGAAGGATCTCCAGGGCCAGGGAACAGTTCAGAGTCAGAATTCGAATCATCATCCAGGCACCAACCACCAACATCCATAGGACATGGATGCCGGGAAGTACCCCGGGGGGACATACATGTGTCACAGGAAGTTGCACAAAAAAGTTGCTGTGAGGGTACCCATGAGTGTGGTGCTCGGTATCATCAGCATTCTCTACAGGAGGACAGACAGGCTTACCAGACAGTCAGTACGCTATTGGACCGATGTCCTGCTTTATCCTTATCCGTTTCAGTACAACAGCGTTGTTGCTGCGTCGGACAGGATTTTTGCTACAGATGTTTAGCAGTGAATCAGATTACATTATTACAGCGTCAAACTACTGAGCAGGAGGGGTGCCATACTCCTGATGCTCGGATCTGTGTGGTTAGCACCCTGCCTCAACAGGAGGCTCACCACCTGCAGCAGGCAATCCTGCACTTATCCATTGACAAACACGCTGCCTCAGTTCAGGGCAGCCACAGGACTGAAGCAGGTAACTTGGTGTACAATCGACACGTGAGGTCTGTGATACAGGCTGATGAGACCTGGGCAGGGACAGAAGAATACAGGGAACGACTGCTGAACCGTTTTGGGAAAACAGTATTTCAAACAAGACATTCAGCTTCAATTTCACCTGAAGCACAGAAGGTACGGGGTGACCATGCGAAGGTGAAATTGGAGTTGATCCACAATGCAGAGCCTAAGGCTCAAAAGCCCATTAGGGCAGTGGGGTTGAGGGAGACAATGATGGCCGAAAAGTTGAAAGATTTTCAGGCACGTGGTTTTCTGAGGGAGTGTACCGGTAATCCCCAATGGGTTGCCAGGGCTTTTCTTGTCCCTAAACCTGGGAATAACAAGTGGCGATTAGTCATTGACTATCGCTGGCTTAATTCCCAGCTTAAGGGCAAAAATTTCCCCCTCCCCGTCATCGAAGACCAGCTGGCCAACCAGCATGGCAATTTTTTGTTCACCCTGCTGGACTTGGAAGATGGCTTCCACCAAATGCACCTTGAGGAGGACAGTAAGCATTTGACAGCTTTCTGTACCCCTTTTGGTGTATTTGAGTGGAACGTCCTTCCCATGGGGGTGAAGGTAGGGCCTGCGGCCTACCAGGAAATGGTTCAGCACGTCACCCGCCGATGCCCTGCGGCAAGGCCATATATAGACGATATATTGGCTTCCTCAGGTAGGGAAAGTATTGATGGGGCACAGACTGTTGCAGACAAACAGAGACCAGGCACCCTGGAAAAATATTTTCAGAAACATTTTGATGAAGTCTGGCAGCTATTCGAGGCTTTGGAAGCTGCCGAGTTGACAGTGAAACCTGAGAAATGTCATTTCTTCAGACGCACTGTCAAATACGTGGGGCACATACCCAAGGATGGGAAGCGCTTCCCTGATCCAGGGAAAGTGCAAGCCATAGAGGAGTGGGACCACAGGACCATTACCACACCTAAAGCTTTAAAAGGCTTCTTAGGGTTAGTGGGATGGTACCAAATTTACATACCGGGGTTCGCCAAGCACGCCCGCCCACTAATGGAAGCTCTCCAAGGAAAATATAAATTCGAGGGTAAACCAGAGGGTGGGACAGTGGAATTGGATGCAACAGGTCTCCCCAAGAAACGAAAAAGGGTGAAGTTGTCTGCAAAGGAATTGCAGATACATTGGACCCCAGAAATGATTGCAGGGTTCAAGGAACTTAAAAAAGGTTTGTGTGACATGGTCATGAGTGAGGATAAAGGGTTGGTGTTGCCACGACCGGATGATCAGTGGTTGATCCGGTGTGATGCCAGCGACTTCGCTGTGGGAGGGGCGCTGGAGCAAATGCAACCTGATGGTTCATGGCGCCCAGTGGCCTTTTACAGCCGGAAGTTGCAGGGTGAACGTGCGGGAACCACTAAGGAGGGGTTCACACGCACCAAACACACCGGGCAGTATGGGTGGACCCCCCGCGAGAAAGAAACATACGCAATTGTTTCTTGTTTGCTCAAATTTCAGAGCTGGATAGGGGGCCAGGAAATCACGGTCAAAACGGACCACAGTGCCATTGTAAAATGGTACAAAGAGGACTTGTGCACCATCTCTGGGCCCTTGGGGCGCCGGGGAAGGTGGCATGAGTTCCTCAGTAGATTCAATCTTTTGATTGAATATACGCCTGGCCCTGAAAACCACGTGGGAGACGCACTCTCACGATGGGCATATCCTGCAGGCACAGCCCAGGATACAAATTTTCATGGGGGTGATGCCGATCTCGCGGGGTGGCAAAAAGAAGAAAGGAAGGAAAGGGAATATATCAGACAGAAATTGCAGGACCAGTACCCTCAGGCCTATACTGCAGTTCATGCAGTCAATGGCTGGAATGCTTCTGAGGTGGAGTCCAAACTCCGGCTTATCAGAGAGGATGCGCAATTTTGGGCCACTGATGACCAGGGAAGGGAATTTCAGTCGTCAGAGGAGTTATTTTTACACACATTACAGACGGTGCAGGACAGAAGCAATTTCTCTTCCCTCCCTTCCTCCTCTTCAGTACGCGCGGTGACTGCGATGAGCAGAAGACAAGTCACTGAATTGTATGACGGGTTCAATAACATGTCATGGCACATGCCAGGAGTTTACAGGTATGCATATGATGTCCGCGATGTCAAGGAAGTAAAAATACCTCCAGCATGTGCTGTCTGACAGCTGACTGGACAGAGCATTACAGGGCAGACCCATTTTTTGAGTCGCATTGGGAGACGTTAGAAGCAGACACTGTCCTTGACATCAATGGATGCGAGTATGTATATTATCAAGGAAAGGTCAGGTCAGAAGGTAAAATTTGCGTCCCTGTCAGCCTGATTACCAAGGTGTGCAAGGCTACACATGAGTTTGCACACCCTGGAGTACAAAAGAGTACTGAGATGATGGACAGACGGTACAAGTTCACTGTACCCAAGAGACAGTGGACTGATGTGTTATCAGCGGTAATTGAAGGGTGCCCAGTGTGCCAGGCGACTAAACACCGACGTGGCACACAGCCCGAGTCCAATCACTCATACCCGATCCCTGAGTATCCCTTCAGTAGTATTTGTATTGATTTCTGTGATCTCAGTTCGATGCCATGCACACACAGAGACACAGAGTATGATTACGTATTAGTAGTAGTGTGTAGGCTTACGGGTTATGTCATTGCAACCCCCTGCCAGAAATCCCTCACGGCAGAGGGTTTGGCAGAATTATTTTTGGAAAAAGTGGTACAGTTTGCGGGGCTGCCACATACGATATTTACAGACCATGATCATTTGATCAATGCGAAATTTTTTCATACGCTATGCAGCCAAGCGGGGGTGGATGTTAAAAACAGTCCCATATACCGCCCACGATCCAACGGCAGAGCGGAACGGGCAGTGCAAACTGTAATCACGAGTCTGCGAAAATTTTTGATGCAGACAAAGAAAAAGAATTGGGTTCAACTGCTTCCGTTGGCGGTTTGGACCAGCAATGACATCCCTGGTGTTGTATCGGGGTACTCTCCCCATTATCTCATGTTTGGGAGGAATCCCATAGGTTTTGGAGATTGTCCTCCTGTGATCCCTTAACATGGTTCAGAGGATGCAGTACAATTTTTCAGTAAACTGATAGAGGACAGGAGGTATGTGCAGGAAAAGTTGCAGGCCCAGCATGATAAGCTGGCCAAGGCTTATCATAAAGCACATCCTACTCACGTGTACGAGAAAGGGGAGCGGGTATGGTACAAGGGGCACCAAAAGGACACAAATTCCAAACTGCAGAGGGTTTGGACAGGCCCAGGTGAGATCCTGGCCCGGCAGGGCCGGAATCAATATACAGTGGCCACGGAGAGAGGAGAGGTGGTTCTGGATTCCATGAGGATTAAACCGTACATACCCCCCCATACAGAGCAGGGAGAGGACACACAGACACCTCCGTTACATTACTATACGGATCAGGATTTCCTGATCGAAACGGACACATACGTGTTAGAAAAAGTTTTGGACCACAAACCCAAAAGGGCGACGTCCAAACAGCCAAAACAGTGGTTGGTAAAATACAAGGGCTACCCTGAGCCTGAGTGGCAGCCAGCCAGCTCATTTTTGCACGACATTAATGATGACTGGCTGGCGTACAACGCAAAGCACGGCATTTCTGTGGACTTGCGAGATGTCCGCATGATCCATTCACCTCACCCCCAACCCTTACAGGACCTGCAGCAGTTGGAGGACATTGGGGCCATCACTGGATCTAGCAGGATCCAGATTGCTCAGGAGCAAGAGCGTGAGTGGACCAATTTGATACAGATGGAGCGAGTATCCAGACCAGGGAACTCGGCGGGGCAACAGTCTCTAAATTTTTCGCACAAAGGGAACAGGGTATTGCGACGACTGCTACACAGTAACAGTCCGGAAAAAAGAATTGCTGCTAGTCAAGAGTTAAATAAACCCTCTTGAATTCCTCTTCCTTTTCTGTTACAGGTCAAAGCCAGGTCAATGTCAGGTCAGGTATCTCTTCCCTTTTGTTAATCACTGTGAGCAGGTATGAAACTGCGACACATTGACTGCTTGGAGCAGGGTAGGATAGTATAGGACGTTCAGCCCCCCCAGCCCCCCAGCAGCTTGTGACAGTCAGTTGGGACTGCAGTATGAAGCCTTGCTTCAGATGGCCATCGCCGAGGGGTATTCGGAGAACAACCTCCAGGCGCTCACCGACTACGGGTGTCGGCAGTAGCGATCAAAGGGACCACTACCCGGAAGGGCGGAGAAGGCAGGATGTCAGGATGATCCTAACCAATACCGCCCCAGATGTCTATTTTTCCAAGGAAAACCCCGCCTTGTGGGGCTCATAGCCCAACATCCCTGTATTATGGCAGAAGTGACACCCCCACTATATGGGATCGGTCATCGCACTGACGATGGCGGATTGAGTTGCACATTCCATCCCCCCCCATCTGCGTGTCACGTCAGGTCTGGTATTTCGTCCACACGTTTATACCAGCTCGTAAGTGACCACTTAGAAGCTTAGGAAGGGGGTGTAATAAGGTGGGACATAACACTCAGACAGACAGACAGACAGAAAGAATTCTCTGTTCCGCAGTCGCAGAATTGTCCGCAGAATTGATCCAGACAGACAGACAGACAGAATTCTCTGTTCCGCAGTCGCCGAAGTCGCAGTCGCGACAGTGACATGGCATCATGAGAATAAAGAAGAAGAAGACGACAGAATAAAGATTGAAGGTAAAAGTCTTTTGCATGATTTTAAAGTGCAAAAGGACAGCAGACAGTCTCAGGTTTTTCTGTTCGCACAGGAAACAGAGGTCATGGTGCGAAGGGTATTAATGGGTTTATTACAAGCATGGAACCATGGATTCCATGTATGTTTGTTCCCTTCTCCGTTGCATGCATATGTGCATATGTATTATGTAGGCGCGTTGCGTTGGATAGAAAAAAGTCGCTTCGTAGCCTTGTCGCTTCGTAGCTTGTTTCGCTTTTATTGCTTCTCTTGCTTCACACTTCCTTGTAAGTCGTGAGTGGAGAGCCGTGCCATGAGTGCATCAAGACACTCACAAATATTCGAATCCATAATAAGGTGGGAGTGCATCGAAGCACTCAATGTTCGATTCCCAACCAAGTACCAAGTGCCAAGTGTTAGATGGGAAGTCTTTACACTTTCGTACACAACCATATGAATGCATGTTTCGTCTCTGCCCTCTCCATGCCATATTTGGTATTCGTGTTACACTTTGGGATTTCTGTGTACAGGACTCCTATATTTGGATTTATTCAATTTCAATTGAATTCAACAATGATGAACTAAATAAATCAAGTTCAATTCAAGTACATCTGGAAAAGTGTACATCCGAATTGTATGAGCCCATTCGAGATTGGACAAGCAAATTTCAGTGGACAAGGTCAATAATTGTGCATTGGAATTGGATTGTTCGCTGCGTGTTGTTGTTGTTGGTCGATTTAAATTATAAAATCTCCATTTTTATCCAAAGTTCAATTGGGATCTACGAGTAGATCAAATGGAAGAACCACAACAAAATTTACATGATGGACTAGATTACCCAGGGTCAAGTCTATTACATAGTGCTCAGATTTTGTACCAGATTTGTAAGCTTCTCCAGCTTCTGCTCCATCTCCTTCCATTTGCTGTCATCATCCCTCTTTCTCTCCTTGGCGTCCTTCTTCAGCTCCTTCACCTTGTTCTCCAGCGACGAAATCTGTCTTCGACAGGAGCAGTCATTAGCGCATTCGCCACAGGAAGGGCATCTCGTCCCCTTTCCTTTGCTTCTCACCTCGTCGACCCAAGTGTCAACACTAGAGGTGGAGCTGGGAAGCTTGGACAGTTGCTCCCTGGAGAGGTGGGAATGTGTCGAATCACACCTCATTTCGTCGACCTCGTCGTCGTTCCGACTCCAGGCGCCCGACGGACCAGCCTGCTGACGCAGATTCTGGCGTCTCTCCTCGGCGATGATGGCCATCTGCACCATCACGGCTGCCTAGTGGTCGAACTGGTCCAGCAGTTCTTCCCAATCCTCTTGCTCCTGCAGTTGGGCGTCGAATCGCAACCGGCCTGAGTCCCTGATGAACTGGCACGACGCCCTGAACCAGTCCCTCAGGCGGCCTCGGTAGCTCGCCTCTGCCAGCAGCCAATTCTGGCGTTGCAGGAATTCTTGGTTCCAGATATCCTGGAATTGGTGTTCCCAGTAATCAGCAGAAATCTCATCCATTCCAGTATTGGATGTCTCTCCTTCGCTGCTGCTGTCTTCTAGATCAGGCAAAGCTTGAGAGGAGGAACCAGATTCACTCGAGGAGGGAGATTCTCGACCGGGTTTAAGGTTGGGTGGGGCGTTCATGCAACAATCAGCACAAGTATGAACACCAGGCCAATGTTTATGGCCACAGTAAGGGCACTCTGACGGATGATCTTCGGTTTGCTGGGGAGATGCTACGAAGGTAACCTCGGGGGGAACACGCAGCGACCCAGAACGAGTAATAGCCCCGCTAAAGTCCGACGATCTCAGAGTATCAGTGGAGATTCCAGAAGCAGAGTCATGATTTCCTCTGCTACCATGTAACCGCTGCATAGTGGTTGATCTTTCTTGTGATTGCGAAGCCTGCAGCCTTGATGCCCCAGGGGTCGTAACGCCCGACACTGCCCCTGATATCTCCGAACCCAACTGACCCTCTTCAGACCCATATCCAGCCTCTTGGAGCGACATATGCGAAGCACTTGTAAGTCCTTTGAACTCCATGGTGAGATATGAAGAGTACGAAAACCCGGTCTACAAAAATGGAGCAGACATAGAATCTCAATGCGCATTCATCGCAATTAATGACACATCGTGAAATCATTCGAAATAATTTAAATAAATCCGATTGGGAAATCACGAAAGACAAATGCGACTCGACGCGCGCTCACAGGCGACATCTGGCGGCGAACGGAAAACGTGAAACAGAACGGAAAATTTACTGCACTAATGTACATTTGAGAATCATTGAAATTCTGATCACATCAGTGTATAATTGAGTGCTGTCACTGCTGCCGTTACACCATTCTTTAGTCCAAAATCAGAGGGTTTACCGGTCATTTTCCCCGAAAAAAAATTTTGTTGGCTAATTTGAAGAATACCAATTTTTGGATCGTCTGGAAAAACATTAAAGATGGGCGCTGTTCACACATCCTGTACATGTCCACATGAAAAAATACTTATTATGGGAGGCTGAGTGCTCGAGGCCTCGCGCACTCAGCCAGCTGGAGTGAGATTTTCAGGCTTTTTTGAGATCACCTTTTGACATCGGAAGTGGCATGAAGCAAGGATGGAGCAAAAGCAAAACTGCAAGATTCAATATGGGTTAAAGACTTGCACAGCGGAACACTCAGTGCGCAAGGGCTCGCGCACTCAACATGCTAGAAGCATGGGTTATTTAATACCCCTGACTACTTGCATTCTGCCGATAGCCTCCAAAAGGCTTTTTGAGATTCCTCCCTTTTGGAATCCTGTGAAAACAGGGAGCTCAAGAGTAGCGATTAGACTATCCTCCTCTAGAGCACTTGCTTCATACGTCCTGTGACCTAGCGCTTCTGACAAACTGTTGTACAGCCCCAAAAGATGGGAGGCTGGGCACCTCATTTGTAGGTAAACTAACTGAAAATCGTGTGTCTAGCAAGGACTGAGGGCAACCCGCCTTTTTAGATCTATTACACGTTACATAGTGCATGGCGTGTACAAAACGTCCATTGATTGACCACTCTTGCTGCTGACATGACCCGAACGGTACACCATGAGGCAGCGATTAAGACATCAGAGCCTCATTTGGCATGGAATACTGTTTATTCAGGACCATTGGGAAATACACATTCTGCATAATTGAGTGCGCGAGGCCTCGCGCACTCAACATTCCAAAAAAACGGTTTTTTCATACCTCTGACTACTTGCATTCCGCTGATAGCCTGAAAAAATATATTTGAGATTGCTCCGTTTTTTAATTCTCAGTTTTCAGGTGGAAACACGCGGAAACTGCGCGTCTTTTTTTTGCACACAAATGTCGCCCTTGAGGTGAAAAACAGGGTGCAGTTTGCGTGCGCTAAGATACTGAAACTTCAGCAATGGGTAACTCAAATGCAATTCAAGGGGAAATCGCGGAACTGTGTTTCGGACGAATTTGTTAATAACAAAAGAGTGGGTGCTCGTCAGTGGTAGGTACACCAACACTGTAATTTATTAACTGTAATTATTTGCAGCCCAGTGTTGGATATCACCCACCCCCTTTGTGCCATGCTTTACATAGGCACCGCTTGAGGCACACAGGGGGCACACGGGGGGCACCATGTTCGAAACTAGCCACCCAACCATGTGCAAACCATACGGGGGACCCAAGGGGGGGGCTGGGGGGCAGTGGAACATGGTTGCACATGCACGAATACTTTGATGGCGCCACCATCACCACCCCATATTGATAGACACACTCAAAAGTTTGGTCTCACCAACGTTTTTGGGATATAAGTAGTCCACTGTACAAGTTTAATCCGGCACCCCCCAAGGCGTGTGCAGATAGAGTTTGGGAAGAATATACATGAGGTAGAGTCCAGGAATCGGAGCATCAATGCACATAAAGGGGCTTGAAGGCGCATGCCCCATGCCCACTTATGCCTGCTTATACACAACCATGCTGACTCATGCCCCCTCATACACATTCAGGCACACTTCTGGACAATCAGGCCTCCTTGAGCCCATTCATGCCTACCGATACCCCCTCATACCCAGTCATGGGCACTCATGCCCGCTCATGGGGATGCAGTGTGCCACATACCGATGCACAAACATGAATGCGCATGAATGTGCACAAGCGGTCATGAGTGGGCATAAGGGTGCATGAGTATGGAGAAGCGGGCCTCAGGCGCACTCATGCCGGCTAATGCACATTGATGCCCCCTCATGCACACTCATTCCCACCCACGTGTGCACACGGCGTGTGCACATGGGAGCCCGGGTTCCCATCGGTAGGCATGGGTGGGAATAAGTGGGCATGAGGGGGCATGAGGGGGCATGAAGTGACATGAATGGGCACAAATGGGCCTGAAGGCACATGCCTCATTCAAACTCATGCCTGCTCATGCACAATCATGCCCCCTCACACAAAGTCACAGCCCGTCATGCCTGCTCATGCGCCCTCATGTGCATGCATGGGCATGTGGGAGAGCGAAGCCCCATGAGTGGGTATGACTGGGCATGGGGCCTTTTTGGGGCATTGAGGGACATCATGGGGCTTTAGGGCGCATGCCTCACACAACTCATGCGCACTCATGCACACTCATGTGTGCGCACCAGCATGTGGTAGACCGAATCCCCATGAGCGGGCATGAGTGCCGATGACTGGGTATGAGGGGGCATGAGCCGGCATTCGTGGGCATGAATGGGCTCACCTTCATGCCCCTTGATGCCCAATTATCCTCACCCATGCCTACTTATGGGCATGAGTGCACATGAGCGTGCACAACTTGCATCAGCCAGCATGAGTGTGCACAAGCGTGCATCAGCATGCATGAGTGTGCCTCCAGCACGCCCCCTTGACCCCATGCATGCACATCCTGTTTTGCCTCCTCATACACCCCAATGTGTGTGCATGGGTATGCAGCAGAGTGAAAACCCATGAGTGGGTATGACTGGGGAGGCGGGGGCATTCGGGGGCATAGAGGGACATGGTTGGGCATGAGGGGTCAAGTCTCACGCGCACTCATGTGGACTCATGCACACTCGTGCACAACCAGGCCCGCTTCTCCACCTTCATGCACCCTCATGCCCACTCATGACCACTCATGCGTGCTCATGCGCAGTCATGTGTGCGCATAGACGTGAGGTAGATTGAATCCCCATGAGCGGGCATCCGTTTTGTTGACACACATGATTGCCAAATGGCAAAAAAAAAACGTCATTATTTGTATGCTGGCGATCATGTGTCACAATGTGGCCCATCAGAATGAAAGCCCTTTCCACATGACATGCAGACCGAGGGTGCCAATCGGTTGTTTCTGGCTGCTTCTGATGTTTACCCAAAACATGGTCCTTCAAGATGGCACCCTTTGTTGACAAAGACAAAGAGCAGTACAATTTTTCATTTTGGGATGTTACCCCGCCATGG
The DNA here is from genome assembly GCA_964036045.1 of Eutreptiella sp. 'Long Island Sound 2002'. Classification (NCBI taxonomy): domain Eukaryota; phylum Euglenozoa; class Euglenophyceae; order Eutreptiales; family Eutreptiaceae; genus Eutreptiella; species Eutreptiella sp. 'Long Island Sound 2002'. Next base: position 172,685,767 of record OZ038378.1, read on the forward strand.
CCACCGGGAAGCGGAACACGGTAGTACTCTGTGTGACTCCTCCTCACAATATTGTCATCGTATGGTACTATGAAAGTACCCTCTCGGGCAACAATAGGCAACAGGTCACTGAAACACAAGATCTGGCTCCCGAGGAGTGCTGGAGGAATCACTCAAGCTACAATGCCTTAGTGAGGCTGTGTGCACGAAATCTTGCACTGCCTTGGCTACCGTTTTGGTCGCTTGCAAGCGTAGGTAATGTTTTGAGAAGGCCGCTTCATTGCCCATTGCCCAAGTTGAGCTACAATCTCTGATGGTAGTTGCAATTGCTTGGGAAAATCGACAAAGGCACCACCTGTGATATGTGGCGCCCATGTTGCTGCGTCTACTCCCAAGCGCCTGAGTTCTTTGCGGGTGACGCTAGCAATGATGTCGGTTGTGATTGGGGCGTGTGGTTTTTGGCGCCAAAAGCAAAGGCCCCCTCCGGGCTTGCTCACCTTTTGGTGAATTGCACATACCTCAATGATAAATGCACAGGGGAGATGCATCGATCTGGCAACGCCATGACTTGTTCCAAAAAAAAAAAAGGGAGTGCTGATTTTTGCACCGTTCTTTTACGAAAACTTGTTGCGTGTTCGTGACACGAGTCCATATTTGCGGGCGAGGTCGATCAAGCTAAGCAAACCCAAAAAGCGCCAAGCCATGATGAGCCAATTACGTACTTGCACCACATTGTGCCAATCGAAAGGGGACGCCAAAAATTCAAAAAGATGGAGATTGGGTCCCAAAGGTTGCAACCTCAGTAGCAACACGTTCCACACTCTCTTTACCTGTCTAAGGAGGGGCTGAAATCGCACGGACTCTCCTGGCAATAACAGCAATGTTGCATGTGTGCTTTTTGCATTCGATGCCGAGTACTCATGCAATGCAACAATGCCCCCACAAACGAATCCACAACCCGTTCATTGTGAGGTTCCATTGTTTTGCCAACCCATAAAAATTTGCTTTGATATGTCTTAATGCCCAATATGCGTGTATTTGATTTTCTTGTAAACCCCTAATGTGTAGCGGCTCCCAGATGAGGTTAGGCTTTTTGTTGGCTAGAAAAAGGTACCCCCCGCCCCCCTTGTAATCCCACCCCCGGATGTCAAGCCGGTCCCCCCCCATGGGGGGGGGGGTCACCAAGTGACGGTCCCCCCCAACCCCAGTTCTGGTGTAATCTAAGAAAAACTAGTGTAATCTAAAGAAAAATTTTCTTCGGCGCCCAGTGTTTCCTGTGCTTTTTGGGCCAAGTGACGGTCCCCCCCAACCCTAGTTCCAGTGTAATCTAAAGAAAAACCAGTGTAATCTAAAGAAAATTTTTCTATGCTTTTTGGGCCAAGTGACGGTCCCCCCCCGTTGGGGGGGGGGGGGGGTATTGCAAAGGGTGGGGGATTACAAGGGGGGGCGGGGGTGACTGTGTTGTCCACCTTTAAATGGGCAACGTTGTTGGTTGCCACTAACACTTGCGTTGTCCAAATTGCGGCTTGTGGGCAACCCATTTGGATCTCTCCAAAAATCGTGCACTACTTTTTTCGATTTCAGGCCGATGCCGCCCTCAAACAATTGTATTTGAGTCCTAGTGGAGGCGACGGGAAGGTTCGGTGGGGCTCAGGAATTTTCGACCGGACCAAACTGTTAGTAACTCTTTTGCTTCTCTGACCTGCTCGCTCAGGGTTATGGGTGTTGGGTGAAGGGGATCCCACCCGGAATGGTGATGCAACACCACAAAGCTAACCATTAAGTCCGTGAAGGCCTGTAGCAATGGAAGTGCTGGGATTAGGGACCTGCCTTTGCCGAAGATGGCTGCCGTTCTTCGGCAACTCATATGTTGGTGTGTGGCGTGCTTTTCAAGCTCTTTTCGATAAGCTGTTCCCTTTTTCATGGGGACGCACAATGTTCCGATCTCATGGTCAAAAAATTGGGCAGCCTACACTGGAAGGGACCAGTTGTTCAACCAGCTGTCATTGTAGTCCTATTTGTACGAACAACGTCGAGTTACGCGCCGAGATAAAACAACACATAAATTTTCATGTAGGTTCCGATGCATTCCAGTTCCAAAGCGTGGGCTTTGTTTTAAAGCACCCCCAATTGGTCTGGACAAAAACTATGCAAGTGTTCGCAAAACGAGTGGAGAACAGAGGGAATTCTATACTTCATATATCTCGATCATATGTTAATCCTCTCCCCCACATGAGAGTTGTTCCGAAATCACACAAGTCTCGTTCTCCATGACCTCCAAAGAGCGATGCAAATAAAATGGGAAAAGTGTCAAGCCACGTCAAGTCAACAGGTCGAAGTGTTGGGATTGTTAGTGGAGTAACATCCAGGAGAAACTGGTCCACAGACTGCAGGATGTTGTAAAAAAGAGTGACAAACTTTTGAAGACTGCACGGCAACCATCAGCCAACCACCAGCAACAAAAGAGAGCGCAGAATCCCCGGGAACAAGAGAGTGCTCCTCACTGAGGCCTTATAGTTCGAGCGATTTGTCCCATAAGTAGGCATGGGTGAGCATGAACGGACATGAGGGGGCGTGAAAGGGGGCATCAAGGGGCATGAATGGGCTTGAAGGCGCATGCATCATGCATGATCATGCCCGCTCAAACAAACCCACATCCGTCATGCCTGCTCATGCGCCCTCATGTGCATGCATGGGCATGAGGGAGAGTGACGTCCCATGAGTGAGTATGACTATGCATGAGGGGGCATTAGGGGGCATTGAGGGACATGATGGGGCTTGAGGGGGCATGCCTCACGCACATTCATGCCAATTCATGCCCACGAAGGCACAAGCAAGCCCGCTTCTCCACACTCATGCACCCTCATGTCCACTCATGACCACTCATGTGTGCACGTTGGCATGTATCCCCATGAGCGGGCATGAGTGCCCATGACTGGGTATGAGGGGGCATGAGCGGGCAAGAACGGGCTTAAGGGGCATGCCCCATGCGCACTCATGCACATTCATGCTGGCTGACGCACATCCATGCGCGCTCATGCACACTCATGTGTGCACGTTGCGTGTGGGACATTGCATTCCCATAAGGAGCCTGAGTGGGTATGAGGGAGCATGAAGGGGCACCAAGGGCCTGAAGGGGCGTGCCCATGCCCACTTTTGCCCGCTCATACACAATCATGCCAATTGGTGGGCTGCACAATCAGGCCCGCTTTTGCACAATTATGCACCCCCATGCCTACCATCAAGGGACATGATGGGGCTTGAGGGGGCATGCCTCACGCGAAATCCTACCGACTCATGCACACTACAACACAATGTTGCTTCTCCACACTCATGCACCCTCATGCCCAATCATGCATGCTCATGCGCGCTCATGTCTGCGCATCGGCATGTGGCTGATTGAATCCACATGAGCAGGCATGAGTGCCCATGACTAGGTTGGAGGGGGCATAAGCAGGCATCGGTGGCAATGAATGGGCTCAAGGGGGCATGCCTAATGCCCACTCATGCATGCTGATGCCGGCTGATGCAGCTTCATGCGCGCTCATGCACACTCATGCCCAATCATGTGTGGAAGAGACCTCTCGTTTTCTGGTCTGTTCGCAGCGTCTTGGTGACTGCCGGCCCCCCACACCACGCCACACCGGCCCAGGGTCTAAGAGGATGTGGAGACTCAAGGAGGTGTGCCTGATGAAAACTCGTGCACTCTCATGCACCCTGCGCAATTATTATGCACCTGTATGGCTATCAGAAAGTGAAGAGCTTACACACCCTGCGCAATTACTCCCACACATTAGGGCTTGGGCTTTGGTTCAGGTTCCCGTGTCTCACCTGTTGCAAGTGGGTCTCTTATACGGTACTTTTCCAAGTGGGTGTCTTCTTGTTTTGGTCAGGGACAGGTCTGAGATTGGACTGGGTCTCTTAAACCGTCTTTTGCTGGTGGGTCTACTGTCACGGGGGAGGGAGTATGGGAATGCAATCTCCCACGTGCAACTTTGCACACATGAGTGAACATGCGTGTGCATGAGTGGGCATGAGTGTGCATCAGCCGGCATGAGTGTGCATGAGCATGCATGAGCATATATGAGAGTTCATGTGTGCACGCGGCATGTGGGAAATCGGATTCCCATAAGTAGGCCTGGGTGGGCATAAGTGGGCATGAGGGAGTGTGAAGGGATACCGAGGGGCATGAATGGGCTTGAAGGCGCATGCATCATGCACGATCATCCTCGCTCAAACACACTCACACCCCGTCATGCCTGCTCGTGCGCCCTCATGTGCGTGCATGGGCATGCGGGAGAGTGAAGTCCCATGAGTGAGTATGAACTGGCATGAGGGGGTATTAGGGGGCATTGAGGGACATGATGGGGCTTAAGGGGGCATTCCTCACGCACATTCATGCCCCCTGATACACACTCATGCACAACCAGGTCCGCTTCTCCACACTCATGCGCACTCATGTGTGCATTGGCATGGTAAACTGAATTCCCATGAGTGGGCATGAGTACCTTGACAGGGTATGAGAGGACATGAGCGGGCATCGGTGGGCATGAATGGGCTCAAGGGGGCGTGCCTGATGCACACTCATGCACGCTCATGCACACTAATGCACACCCATGCCGGTTGATGCAATTCATACACACTCATTCCCAATCACGTGCGCACATGGGCGTGTGGGAGCGCATATGCCCATACGCAGGCATAGGCGAGCATGAGTGGGCATGAGGGGGCATGAAGGCACATGAATGGACACGAATGGGCCTGAAGGTGCATGCCTCATTCAAACTCATGCTTGCTCATGCACACCATGCCTTGTCATGCTCACTCAAACACACTCACACCCGTCATGCTTGCTCATGCGCCTTCATATGCGGGAGCGTGCATGAGCGTGCACGAGTGTGCATCAGGCACGCCCCCTTGAGCCCATTCATGCCCACCGATGCCCGCTCATGCCCCCTCACACCCTGTCATGGGCACTCATGCCCGTTCATGGGGATTCAATCACATGCTGATGCACACACATGAGTGCGCATGAGGACGCATGAGTGGGCCTAATTGTGCATAAGTGTGGAGAAGCACGCCTAATTGTGCATGAGTGTGCATGAGTCGGCATGAGTGCGCGTGAGGCATGCCTCCTCAAGCCCAATATGTCTGTGGATGCCGCCTAATGCCCCCCAGGGCCCAGTTATACTCATGCTCACTCATGCTTAGGGACGAAGTCTAAGGGGTTTGCAATAGCACATGTCCGCATGCGTACATCCTTCGAGGTGTCCAAAGCAAACAAACGCAACGGCTCAAGAGCTCATCGGTAACTACTTGAACATGTGACAAAACGTTTTGGACCGGGCCGGAAATTGCATGCTTGAGTGTTCTTGGAACCGGTCTCCGCCGAAACTTCCATGGGGACCGCTACCTTCCCCGCATTGCAAAATCGGTTCGATGTCAAGGATTTAATCAAGTGTGGAAGATATAGTAGCACTCTCCCCATCGTTCGCACTTCAAATTGCACCGAGGGCAACAACGGTGGCCCGAAAATGCTTCACAGACAAACACAACGCACTCGCCTTGGTGGGGTATGCAACGCATGGGGGCGCTCGTAGATGTGATGTACACAACAAATGCTCTTAGAGATGCCCAAAAATGCTTTAGCATATTCATACTTCAAAAGATTCGGGGCCATGGATTGGAGAAGGGGGCACTCAAGGTGCAAAGTGTGCACATGGCCTTTAAGCATATCAACGTAGGCACCAAGCCCTTCGAGCTCACTAAAAAAACCGCATCCCGCTTTGTCCACAAAACACCGATTGTCCACATAACACGTCATGTCATGGTTCGCATTCGCACACCCTGTCCCATCAACTTGAGTACTCAAGCACCCCTATGCCTCTACATGCGCACGGCTTGCTGCGAAAGAATAGTGGAGGGCACGAATTCGCGAGCAAAGACCGGCCCGTTCACAAATGCAATGGGCGAAAAAACGATAGACACTTAGATTTTTTCGCGTTGTCGTAGATATTGTAAGCCAGTATACAAGTTTCGGGGAGAACATGAAGTAAATTCCCATTTAGGGATGCCACCCTCCCACCAAACCCAAGGCGCCGTAGTACCGCAAAAGGAGTCCAAGAAACACCGTTTGACTCCGACTGGCTCGTCGAGTTTTGGCACGGTAGCCGCTCAACCACTCATCATAGTTCAAGAGTTGGGCAAAGATTAATGTTGGCCAATAGCTCGGGGGGTTAAAGTTGAAGATCGGCCGTCCTTCCAAGAAATGGAGATGCTAAGGTAGCGTGACCCTATGCCTTGGAGACACGTGCTTTCGTGGCCTTGTCGCGGATCTCGTCCAACTCCGCGGCACTCATGGATGATTTGGTGCGGGCCTTCTCGGCAACCTCTTCTTGGTCCTTCAAGACCGCCAAATAGTACGGTGTATTGCCATCGTCTGCAACGACATCAGGGCTCGCCCCGTGCTCTAAAAGCCACATTGCCAATTCTTGTTTGTTCATGATTATGCACAAAGTGAGGCCCGTGTGGCCCTTTGGTGTCCGCGCGTTGATATCATATCCCTTTGCCAAATATTGCTCCAACTTCCCAGTGTCACCTGTTTTCACCGCGTCCAAAAACTCACCATCTTTTTCTTCTCGTTCAGCAAGGAGGCGCATGAAGAATTCGACTGCATTGTCAGGTTTGGCTTCGCACACTCTTTTTAAGAGATGCTCGAAGATGGCCCGATCTTGAATCCCCAACTTCTGGAAATCGATGTCTTGTAATGCCTCCGCCATCCTAGGCGAGAAAAACAGCACCCAAAGAGTAATCAGTTTTGGCAAAGCCCGAACACGAATCCAACACGCACGACTAAGGGCACGAAGAAGTCAAGAAACAGCGCCGCGCAAGGAAACGTGCAACCAACAAGTGCACCCCTCCAAGGGCGCCCCTTTGCTAAAGCGTCACACTTTGTGCTTGTGCGTGCCCTCGGCCGTCCTCCGGCAACAAGGAAGATGCGGGCAAGACGACGCATTCAGTGCAGAAATGTATATCCGTGCGCAAGTTTGTTTCACGTTGTCGGCCCATAATTCACGCCAACCCGCATGCATTCCATTGGGGATGGAGCCCTCCGTCCACGACGACCCATTGAAAAGGGAGACGAAAATGTGGTTCAAACACCGGATATTGTGTCAAACATCTTGTGGAATGATGATCCATTGTTAAGCTTGCCCCTCGCTCGTTCCCGTGCCGTTACCAACGAACCTCAACCATGCCCATTAGACTACGAGCCCAGATATATTCTTCCCGGGATTATGGAGAACTAAAGAGGCGCTCTGAAGAAACTCGAAACTGATCATGCCGAAAAAAAGCGGCCACTCAAAAAGTCTCATTTCGGACCCCCTGCTATGGGGGGTTTCTTGGGTCCGCAAGAGTGCCAATTGCACCGATACGCCGTTGCATCAAAATACGCCGAGCAAATACCCTTGCACACGGTCGGAGGGTGAAAAACACAATGCCGTTGGGCGCTTGTGGTGTAGTTGGTGAAACTCCAATAAAAAACCCGTATTTCGGCTCAAAATCGAAAACATCGAAAAAAAAACCTCGATTTCGGGGTCGAACAAGGGGGAGGGGGTGCCAACCAGCCCCCCGTTTCCCCACAACCCCCTCCACACATACCCCAACAAGCAGTTTCTTAGCTGCGGGGGGGCTGAGGGTTCAAAATCGAAAATTCATTGGGGCTCAAAGTCTAAGAAATGATTTTTGCACGGGATAAACATGCAATTGCATGCCCTAGGGTACTTATGCGGGTACTGTGGCCATTGGAGGGCATGAATACCCGAACCCCTGAAACACCAGGTCTCATGGTGATACTGCGCTCGAGGCCCTTCAACTAAGTGAAGAGCACTGCGCTCCCGCACCTACGATGCTGATTCGATGCCCGTTGTGCCCGTCGATTTCGGGTATGTAGACCCAAGGGTCACCTTCCCCGTCCTCTGACCCCCGGGTGAATGTGACGGCTCACAAAAAGAGCTGGACGAATATTTCCTCGCCACCGTTCAACGTGCAAGGTCCCCATGGGCATCGAATTGTTGTGTGCGCTCGGTGGCGGGGAAATCCACGGTTCAATTTTCGCCCCCCCGCCCCCTAGTGCCCCCTCTCCCGCCCGGTTTGCCAATGTAATGTCGTGGCTTGTGTGCAAATGACAATCGCGGACCTCATATGCGGATTGGACGGCCTCTAGTTGGTCCAACAGGTGAGGCCGATTCCCTCCCACAAGCAGTGCTGAGTACTGCCAGGTTGAGGAGGATTGGATCTGCCTAATGGCCTCTCTTAGCACCTCCACCGTCAATTTTTTGACATTAGTGTCTGGTACAAGGTGCTAAGAGCCCTCATTTTCAGTGCTTGAGCGATATAATGACAAGATTTCGCATCAGAAATCGCACTGTGTAACAGAAAAATTGGCCGCCGCCTGCACTATTTCAGTAGTCGCGCGTGATCGGGGAAGGTCAAGAGCCACCCCAAGAAATGGTGGTACACGGCTTTTTTGAGGGCATATTCCAGGGAATTGCGATCGGCGGGGACCCGTCGGGCTCAACCGATGCGATGACCCCTCACTGTGGGGTTTGTGGGCAGCATGATGTGGCGACCATGCACCCATGATAACATTGCCCTGAACGCCACGCCACACTCCCCACAAAAGATGGTAGATATGACAAATGCAGGATAAAGGTAGGAGCCACATGGGGGGAACATGTGAGACCGCGTTCTCAATGACCTATGGACATGCAACATCGCGTAGTGAAGCGGGCACAAAGCGTCTTCCGTGGTTCAGTGACCAAAACAAACATTGTATGAAGAAAGAGCTAACAAGGGTCGCTTTCTACTTTGTCCCTTCAACACTTGACCTTGAATCACAAACAAACATTAAACAAAACTAAAGTGAGTTTGGTAGTCGAACTCGTGTGTGTGGGTGAGGAGTCCTGTGTGAAGTACTAAGGTGCACAACACGCGTTCTTTGTGAGCAGTGTTGTGTTTGCTTGCGCCCTCTTTGACCTCTTGACAACCGAGGGTAAATTTTGGTGGTGTGCACGTCTTGTGCCTACCGTTTGGGCCGCACTGCTTGCGCGTCTCACTAGCGTCGGTAGCGAGGTTTTCCCTTATTGGTCTCCGATAAGAAAGCTCACATTTAGCTCATATGTATGCCTCTCTACAGTACGTTACATGAAACTGCTGCGGCCGCGGCATTTGGTATGGTGAATTTTCCCTTGGTACCCTATCGTGTGCAAATGTCATCACTGAAAATCGAATGCTGCACTTTGGCTTCGAAGATTGTGCTTCGGGCGTACCAACATTGTTGTCGGCGTTGATAATCAATTTACTACACTCCATGTTTCGTTGCGTTGCCACCAATGAAACAACGGATGGTTGCGGGTCTATTTTTTGGCGTAAAATTTCATCCCGCGTGTCCCACAAGGCGCGAATGGTAACGAGAGCGATCTTAAACTCCTAAGCGCCTCATGGGCCTCATGTTGAAATGACGAATATGCATGCCCGGCATGCCCGGAGTGTTGCCAAAGTTCTTCACATGGGATGATGCCAATCACTTCCGTGCCAAGTGCGCTTGATGTTAAACGAATTCCTTGCTTCGGCGAATACTTCAACGTCGAGGACTACGAGAAAAGGCCACCGAGAGGGGGAACGGACGCACCCAAATGACACACCTTTGCAAAAATGCCCAAAAATGTTGGCACGATGCTAACTCGTGAGCAAATTTTCTGGTGGTATCGATGTGTAACGATGCAAAAGGGGTTGAAGACGCTGTTCGTGGGGACCGGAACATGATGGGGACGCGTGTGAAGAATTTCCGTTTGAGAATTGTGTGAAACACTTTGTGTGTGAGTGCTCTTTGAAATTGCCATGGTGCTCAAGCATGTGCTCCTAGAATGAGACGGAATTTGCTATCCATTTTCACCAACCACACCACCTCGAATTATATCCAACCTTTCCGTTGATTGTCACAAGCGGTGTGCGATGGAGTAGAGGAGACCCCGTCACACAAGGAAAAAGTGTATGAAAGATGGAAGAAATGGAGTCGCGCCTTGGTCGGACGAATCACGAACGACGATCCCTACCACTTGATATTTTTTGTGTTCCACGAACCCGAACCAGGCACCATGCGACCATTTCGGAGGAAGGTGCTTCATGCCCTTGTCACAACACTGCATCACGCTTTTAGCTAAGCCCCTCTGCTTGCGCGACCAATATGGAGCCTCGTGCGTTGGGTTGTGCGAGCAACCTTTTTGGTGCCCCCAAATATGTACAAGTACAAATAAAGATGCATTGAAAGCAACTCAATCGATTCCTTCGGTTCATTGACATGGAGCCGGTTTTGTCGAAGCAACCACCACAAATAGACGACACAACAGACCCTACAAGACGATAGCCGCGCGCCCGTTAACGCATCGGGTGTTCTCGGGGGATGGTTTTTTTGGGTCGATGTCTGAAGGGGGCAGAGGAAGTACTTTGCATCGGCGTTCGAAATTCAAGTTGATGTTGATTCCTCAAGGACTTCGATTGTCGGGGGTTTGTCGGGTGGTATTTGGGCGCCCAATGCGCACCTACGGGTGCATGCATCTTCGACGTTTGGCGCGTTTGTGGAGCATCTTTGACGTCTGGTGCGTTTGTGGAACATGACAATGTCACGAACTTGTGTGTACATACATAATCATACATGATGCAGTGGCAAGGCTCCAAACAACTGTGAATCTCTTGGATGGTGGTGATGGTTCTAGGACTTGCTCGGAAATGAATGAATCCCGTGCCGTCACCACCACAATTCATGGGGGTGAAAGCAATCTTTGATCTCAAATGTTATGTGATGCCAACACGCCAAAAATGCCCACCAAAGCCATTGAGATGCACGTGGCCACACCATCCGTTCAATGCATATGGAGTCGTATGGGGAAGTACAAACTCTCACACACGCACAAACACAAAATGACATGATACAACACGACACGAGACGAGCACATCAACTCGAATTTCGAACACCGACGAGCGAAGTACTTCCTCCGCCCCCTTTAGACGTCGACGTCAAAAACGCAACCCCTTTTACACCGATGTGTTGACACGATAACGAGCGCGCACGTATCGTCTCACAGGGTATGTCGCGTGTCTATTTTTGTGGTGGTGCTGCCGCCACCACCATTCATTTGGGTGGAATTAATGTTTGATCTCAAATGTTATGGGTGATGAAAAGCACACGAACAATCCTCACAAAAACCATTGAGGTTGAGGTGACCACGCCATCCGTTCCATGCTTATGAAGTCGTATGAGGAAGTACGAATTCAACACGACGTGACACCACACGACACGAAACGGCATGATTTAATCGGTCGCGATTGTCACAGCACCATCATCGCCTCATAGTCCACGACAAAACACGCAGCGACGGTTGTTGCCACGAATTCACTTGCCGTAGAAGGAGGGAAGGTATGAACCTCTGCGCAAGTGTTGGATTTGTTGGATGGTCGTGCCCACGGTTCGCACCAAAGCTCTAGAATGCACACAATTCGACAAATTTGCAAAAGTATGGCCGTACGGTGGTGCCATGGGTGAATCAGCCGTGTTCAGACCCAGGTTTACACCCACAAGTGCCGTTCCTATTTCGTGTGGGGACCTATTTGAGTATTTTCCACAATTGGCCAACAAGGGCGTGTAGCTCAGTGGTAGAGCGCTCGCTCAGCATGCGAGAGGTCCTGGGATCGATGCCCAGCTCGTCCAAAAAGTTTGTAGTTTATAGTTTCTTCGGTCAACATTTATCACTATTTCAGCAGGGTATGTCGGATTATGACAAGGGCGTGTAGCTCAGTGGTAGAGCGCTCGCTTAGCATGCGAGAGGTCCTGGGATCGATGCCCAGCTCGTCCATTCATTGCGGCTTACTATGCACCCAATGGGATGTTCAAGTAGCATTCGGTTGCTTGAGGGCTGTTTAGCACTTTTGAGGCTTTGTGTTGCAGCTTGCTGCTCATGACAGGCCATTTGTCAGGGCGTGACAGACTGCTGTGTGGAGGCGTGACAGACTGCTGTGCCTCCGCCTCTACGAAAGTGTGCTCTGCCTGCTGGTTGCTTGCCGCTCCACCTCCACCTTGTTTTGTTGTTGAAGGGCACATAGTGGTTGCTTCCTTGTCATGACATGCGTCATTGCTTATGTGGCTCATGTGTATTTATGCCGTTGAATTGACGGTGGCTTGGACTGTGGCTTGTCCAGTGGTTGCATTGACGGTGGCTTGTCTGACAGAATGTTAGAGCCACAGTTGGCCTGAGGAGGAGACCCACAGCTGGCCCCATTACCCATCGCTTGCTAGAGAATGAGGCCCACAGCGGGCTTGAGGAAGTCTTATTGCAGCACAGGACAGGGCACAGGAAGTCCGACCTGCGCAGATGACATTCGCCTTCGCGGGCTTTTTGTGAGTATCTTTTTTATGACTGATCCTCTTGCTTGCCTTCCTCCACTCCACCTCTGGTCACCTGCTCCTGAGGAATATTGGCCCACAAATGACCCGACAAAATGTTCTCGGTTTTTCCCCATGATTGTGGCTGACGGGCCGGCCGATTGTACACAATCTGAATGAAGTTCATTTGTGCTCTGAGTCGTTTTGTGCTCATATGTCGGATGTCGTGAAATACACACCTTCTTCTATCCCCGACCTCTCCCGTGTCATGTACACCTATTTCTATCCCCTACCTCTCTAGGGAGGTTCCTCCCCCTGACCGTGCAGGCGCCAAATTTTGCACTGGTCCTTGACTAGCTGGGTCACTTGACGCCAATAATGTGTAACCATGGTTCGGGTTTGGTCAAGGATCTAATTCTCGTGCAATCTTTAACTTGCATGACGTGGGAGAGCGAAGGAACGAAACGTCCAAATCACACATTCGCGTACATCAGAGTGTTTCAACGGACGTGCTTTATGGGACATGCGAGCATGTATCACATGGCATTACAAATGTAGTTGTGATCTGACAAATTGTTTGTGACATCATTTGTTCAATAGTTGTTTTATCGCCGCGTGCTGCATGGAGGTGTAATGCTACCAAATGAGTTCTCTGACTCCGAAAATGACGAGGATTACTGCCCTGATGCAGACCCTGACGCAGGAAAGGTATTGTGGCCCTCACCCTGGCATTTTTGGTGAACATTTCCCGGTAGGGAGATGAAAATGCAACTACCGGCACGCGTGCTATCCATCCGCACACCTTGTGCTCGGCCGGATGCACTACAACCACTGTTTGTTTATTTTTGGGGTACGGAACTGGTTTTTTCTTGATCAGAAGATTTAAAACAGGGGATTGCCAATTTTTGGGCCGAAAATTCACCGGTAGGCGTGATTTCCCAGACATGGCCCGGAGGGGCCGGAGGGGGCCAGGGGAGGGCACTTGGTGGTGGTGGGGGATGGTTCTGAAAATTGAAGCCCCTTCTTTTGACATGGAAAACATGAATTGTTGGTGAAAGTAATGATTCGTGGAAAGCATAGTACATGGGGAATAGGCTGTCGCTAGCCCTAGGTAGCGCAATGCATAGTGCATAGGGCTGTGGCTGTAGCTGTGGCTGGCCCTGGGCAGAGCAAGAAGCTTCAAAACATTCCCTTTTGCATCTCATGTGTATGGTGGCATGTGTGGTATTATGAATGATGTGGTACGATATGATTTGTTTGACGACACGTGTAGTGTCCTGCAAAGGTGCTATGTATCATATCATGCTGCCATACGCCGGGACATGCCTTTGGGAGGCACTTTTTTTTTCCTGCCAAGAAGGACTACGTAGTATGGGATGCTAGGTTGGTGGTTAAGCGACGGTGGTTGACCATTTTGGAGACTACTTGATGCATCCGTGCACCACTGCGTCACGCCCACCAGGGGCGGTTTTTGATTCGGCAACATTCATTATCATATCGTCGGTCTGCTATCGTGACGAACGCCTTTTTGCCTGATTACGCTTTTTGCCGTTCAGCAATCGTGACGAACGCCTTTTTGCCTGATTACGCCTTTTGCCGTTCAGTCCAGTCACCGAGTCGTGCGTGATTGCACGGAACGAACCCGCCAGGCGTACGACAGAGCGGGGCGGTACTGCGGACTCATACCTGGGCCCCACTCGGGGCTGCAAAATGCTTCGGACCCCTCTACAGCTGCGCACGTAGTACCTGCACTCGGTGGTGCGGGGGCACGTACCGGGGTGGCACATCATGATTCTACTTGTCACCTCAGGGCAAAGAAGACAAGGAGGAGAAGGAGGAGAAGGAGGACACAAACCCGGAGCTGGAGGTTGACATCGAGCCCGTGGTAGCGAAGCGGGGCCGCGGCCGACCTCCGGGCGGCGGTAGGGGGAAGGCTCCGAAGCCCGCACCGAAGAAGGGCCAAGGGGCAGGGCGCCGTGGTAAGCAACCGAGTGGAGCAGCAGCCAAGAAGCGGAAGGTTGAGGAAAGTGACACGGATGGCAGCGACTGGAGTGTCCCGGTGCCGGAGCAGCAGTTCCTCTCGGACGACGATGACGATCCATGGCTGAGGTTTGAGGTGCCTCCAGAGTACCAGGCGGATCGCCTTCGTGCCCTTGAGGTGTGGCGGCGAGCGGGTCAGGCGCGTGAATCTATCCCGCAGAAATGTTGTCGTGTGTGGAGCTCCGTGGGTTCGAAGGTTAGCCCGAGGTGCCAATGCAGGGGAGACCCATCTGCAACACTCTGCCAGCCATGAGGGTCGTCTCACGTCCTGATATTGGTTCAAACAGCGGGATTCCTCCAGCTCCTCACTCACAAGCAAGCAAGCAGAACTGACGTGATGAACAGACTGACTGTCGACAGCAGCGCAACAATACCTGCCTACCTAAGAAAAGGTGCGGGGACTGTGTGGGAAATTTGCAAAAGCCCCTTTTCTGTGGTAATTTCGCGGCCAATTTGAAACACCAAATTTTCCACGCGCAGTTTACTGCGAAACCCCCCTCTCTGTACATGTGCAGGGGTAGCACTCGTCAGTGGAAAGAGCAACTCCTTGTTCGTTCCGTTTCATTGGCTGAAAAAAAACCCATGTTTTCCTCTTTCTTTTGAACCGGGACATGAAAGCTGAGAAATGTTCTGGTTGAAGAGGAGGATTGAAACGCCCCGAGAAAGGTTTCAAACCGTGAAGAATCACACTTGCTGCTTACGGGTAAGGATGATGGTTGCATTTTGATCATGAGTTTTTCTGTTTGTACAGTTGGTTCCATTTCTGTTGCACGTGGCTACATTTTCGTGTCATTTTGTTTCATTTCTGTTGTTCTTTGTTATACTTCCGACCCAATTTGCAACAATTCCGGCGTTTTTTGCCGCATTTTCGTTACATTGGTTACAAATGTTGTCGTTGTTGCATTTCCATGGCACTTGGCTGCGTGTCCGTACCACCGTGCGAGCCGCAAGGATCTCTGTGTCCCTCGGTTTCCCTCGGATGTGCGTTCTGAGGCGTCTTGTGCTATCGGAGGCGTCTTTGACCAGTTTTTTTCGTTCCGTTGCGGCCCACCCTGTGCCAGTTATTGTCGTTGTGTATAATTGCCACAGGCAAGAGGACACTGCCTGCGTCCGTGCCTCCGCTCGTGCCTGTGCCGCTGCATGTGTCTGCGCCAGTGCGTATTCCGTGGTTTACGGGGCACAGCGCAAAGCTTCAGCACAGTTGCAGGGGCACAGGTGTGCCTGTGCCTGTGCCTGCGCCTGCGCCATGTTCATATGCCTAGGCCCGTGCGTGCGTGCACGCGCGCTTGGGCTTGTGGCCGGACAATCGTTGCACGGATCCCTCCGGCAAGTTGCAGGGGCTGTTGTCACAATGTATTCGTGTGCCCAAGGGTTTCAGAGGTTTAATGCTGTTCTTCTGCTGTGGCTCACACATAATCTGGGTCAAGGTGATGCAGGCAACAAGCAAGGCCAAGCGCCCGGCGCAGCGCAAGCGGAAACCGGCCGCTGCAACTCGCAAGGTCAGCGTCAAGAAAGAGAACTACAGCAGCAGCGATGACGCCGAGATCCCTGAGGAAGACCAGTCGGAGCGTCTGCTGCGAGCATTGGAGACGCCATTGGCGCCGCCCTCACAGCCCAAGGCTGAGGTGCCAGTGCCGACGCCGGCCCCCGCTCCGGCCCCGAAGCCGAAGCCGCTGCAGCCGCTGTTCACGACGATCAGCACGAAGGACTACAAAGCGCCCTCGACGATGGAACGGGCAAAGGCAGATTGGAACAAGCTGGTCGGTGGGGACAAGGACCTGCAGGAGGAGCTGGAGAGCAGCCGCAAGAGTGCGGACCGGTAACCCCCTGCAACTCTTCCACCCTCTCCACATCCCCGTGGATCCGCAAGCCTTTTAACTCTCCTTCACTCTCCGGGGATTGGTGAGTGGTGTGGGGGTTCTGGTGTTTGAAGAAGGAGGAAACGTTGCTGGGATTGCGAGAAGAGCCGGACTGGAACCTTTTTAAAAGCCTCTCCAACGCCCGTAGCCCATGCGGTCCTTCCTGCAGCCTGCAGCAGAGTCATGCAGCTTGCCAAGGGTCATGCAGCGTGCAGGAGGGTTATGCCAACCCTCTGCCAAACCAGCCGTTTAAGCACCCCGCCTCAGGGCGGTTCTGGGTGGGTGGGTGGTGGCACTGTAAATACACACATTGGGACTTTAGATCAGCGTAAATACACACATTGGGACTTTAACTGACTGTAAATACACCCATGGGAAGTTTAACTCACTGTAAATACACACATTGGGACTTTAAGGCACTGTAAATACACTGTAAATACACTGTAACTACACTGCAAATACACTGTAAATACAGAAATTTGGACTTTAAATCGCTGTAAATACACACACTGAGATTTCAACTCATTTTAAGTACACACATTGAAGCTTTAAATACTGTAAACACATTTACACCCCGTAAACTGTAAACTGTAAACACGTTTAAACACCCAACCACCCCAACCTCCTCCGAGCCTCACCCTTTCATGAACGAAGCCTGCTCTACGACCCACTGCAATACAGCCCCGAAAAGCCTCTGCAGCTCTGTGACCCATCCATCTTCAATTTTCTCCAACCTTCAGCCCCCTACTCTTGACACAGGTACACAGAAAAGCAGAATTTCCTGCAGAAGGTAGACCTGCGGGAATGGGAGAAGGAAGTCGAGGTCAAAAATGCAATGCGGGAGAAGATGCGTCTGAAGGATATGGCCTCGGGCCAAGGTTTATAGCGCAACATATTCGTGAAGTGGCACGTGGCCGGTGGGGACCGGCGCCGAGCCCCTTGTCTCCGGCATGTGGGTTGTGGGGTTGCTCGTTTTTGGTCGCAGGACCCTTGGATGTCGACGGGTGCTGGGGAGCACCAGCATGCATGAACCCATGTCTGCAACCCCGAAAGGCACTCGATGCCGAGCATGCCCCCACGACGCACATGCATATGCTGAAGTGGAGGATCCAACTGGTGCAGCGGAGATCGATTGTGCAGAAGCCGTGCGGTTTTTTGGGCGGGGTGCAAGCTGGGCTGCCACATTGCAACATGGCCTCTTGATTGTCAGGGGAGCCCGGCTACTTTCTGCAGAGGTTCGGTGTTACTGAACGCGATGCTGTTGCCAACGGTGGTTTTGTAGAGGGCCCTGCGAAAGCAACCCATGGGCGATGAATAAACGCACCCCGACATGCACCCCCGACACGCATCCGACACCCCCGCCCGGAGGTTGTTCCATGTTTCCCATGCCGTCATGGGTATGAATTGATTATAGCAGCCAAGGGCCCATCCAGCCAAGCGAAGGGGTCTGCCCCGCCGCCCTCCACCCGGCTGCACTCCGGCCTTCCTGTGGGCACCATTCCTTGCGGAGACAAACACATGCTACAAACCTGCCGTTTGTTGCTTCACCATTCGATGGTCTGTGGCACGGTGCCTCAAAAGCAAATGAACCGCATCACCACGATTACTATGGGGGAGGGGCCCGTCACCGAGGATGTCTCTGGCATGGTTTCGTCGTCCTCACCACCGCAGATCGCTGCTTAGCAAAGCCAGCACCGAATCTCTAAGGCGTGCGTCGGTCGGAGGATTCCCTCCGTGCCTGTAACCTCATCGCCTAATCGGTTTCTAACCCTCCATTTTCGATCCTCATGGATGCAGAAGACCCTTTGAACAACCCCTTTGTTGAGGATTGTAAGTGACATGTTGCAAAGAGTTCATGACGGTTGTGCGAGATGTCACAGAGTTGGCGTGGATGTGGGCTTGTGCAGAATTGGTGAACACCCTCAGGACGCACACCCTCCCCTCACCAACTCAATGCAAGCCTACACAGCCCTCAACCAACTCTTTGAATAATTTTACAACACCTACAACCCTCCACACCTCTGTACAATTACAACCCTCACCAGCTCTGTCCCAGCCCACAACCATCATCAACTCTTTGCAGTAGTGTACAAACATCTACAACTCTCAAAAATCTCTTCTGTGTGTGCATGTGTGCGTGGTGTGTGTGCCTGCCCGCCCGCCCGTCTGCGTGCATGCATCCGTGTGTGTTCCCCAAATTGCACGCACGCACGCACACACACCCTGAGGGCCGGGGAAGGCTTTCTCATGGGGGTTGCCCGGCCATGTTCATGGCGGACGGTCAAGGGGACAGCGTGAGAGGGAGGGAAGGTTGGGCACTCTGCGTTGCATGACCCTCCTTGGGTAAGGCTGCATGTGAGGCGCCCAAAGCTCATGGACACGAAGGGGCAGAATGATGCAACACGAAGTGCTAAGGCACAACAGACGAGAACCAGCGCCCGGGACTGGCTCACAGCGAACAGAGCAACAGGGTGATTCAGGGGAGGCACAGAAAGAAGGAAAGGAAGGGTAGTTGGGGAGGGGGGGGGGGGGTAGTGATTGGTGGGGGGAGATGTGTGCGCACAAATCACCACCAGATAGGGCCAAACTCTCTTCCACACCCCCTAGGGTTGCCCAACACTGACCTGTCCCCAACGCAAAGGAATGATGTAGCTCCTGCGCTTGATACCCCTTAAGTTGCTTTCTTAACTCCGTCCGTGACACCCCAACCGCTGTTGGTCTTTCACCGACGGCCTTCAGTTCTTCTTGGATGGTTCAATGGTGAAGGCCACTGGTGCAATTGCACTCGTCTTCTCCCTTACCTGACAACCACACCCGACATGAAGGGGGCTGGGGTCAGACACCCCCAAACGTCCGTGCACCTGAAATACGCCCTTCCTGCCCCTTTAGTAAGGCCTTTTTGCCTGGAGAAGTCTGTCTGATGTCGTCCGGTGGGTGGGTTGGCCATGGTTGGCCAGGGCCCAAATGAACCTGCCACGAACGTCAGCAATGGCCGGATCGGTATGTCCATCCATGGCAGTCCTGAGGTCCAAAAAAGAAAAAAGAAAGGATGATCGTAATTTACAAAATGTACCTCCAACCATCGGTCACTCGCCAACTGCCAGCGGCGGATCAAGAGCTTGCCGTCGGGAATTGGCCTCAGATCCCATCAGGTAACCATCAACTGAACTCTTTTTCTGACCATTTTGTGGTGGATGTTGGAGAACGTAATGGGATAACGGGATGTGAGCGCCCTGTTGCCATGCGTGAGCATGGCTTTTTCTAAGCGCAGAGATCCACGTCTGACCATTGGCCTGGGCAATGCTTCCGTAAAGCTGGGGGGCGGGGTAAGGAGCAAGCCTGAGCCTTACTGGAACTGTGAAGCAGCATGGGCTGGTGGGGGCACAGGGCTACGGTGCATCAACGTCACAGCTGCCCCTAGCGAAGTCCCGACACGCAGGGGCGCAACTGACCCAAGGATATTGATTGATTGACTTTTTGGCGTTGGAATCAAACCCGATGAAGCAGATTTACGCTGAAGTTGTGTTGTGCTGCCATGTCTCTTGGTTGTGGGGTTCAGGGCAGGCTTAGGGTTCTGTGCGGATGGAATTTTTTAGGCAGGCCTACTTTTAGCAGCTTATCATGCCCATATTAATCATGTCCCTGCAGAGGGGTTCCGAACGCCGCCCACACACTGCGTGACCAGTTTCCTTTGACACACCATCGAAGGGGCCTCAGACAAGGACCCCAGGGCGGTGTTGTCTAAAAAGGGTTGGACAAAACCGTATCTTGCGCCAGGCATCGGCCCATGCCTCCCCGTCCCCTTCCGCTCCATGATTCAAATTGACAGCACAATGCAAATGTCCTTCCCATTACTGTTAATGCGCACTACCGGCTGAATTCTAAAGATTTGCGAAAATATTTAATTCCTGGCACAAGATGTTGTTGTCCGCAAAAAAAAAACGCAAAAAAATTTAATTATTGGCTTCACGCCTTACGCAAAAATGGGTTCCGCAAAAAAAATAGCAAAAATAAAATAATTTTTGCCCCTGTCCCCCTTTTTGCAAGAATGCCAGAATTGCGGGAGAGTTTGCCCCACTGCTTGTTGTCCCCCTCTTCCGTGTCTCATGCCCCGTTCTGCACCTTGCTTTGCTTTCAGAGAATGATGTATCCAGGATTGTCACAAGTGTTCAAATACCGTGCGACGCACGGTAGTGGAATTTGGCTGCTGATGTGCCCCAAAGCAGATAAAGGGGCTAGTTTGGGCCGTGGTTATTTGAATGTGGTTGCTGATGTGCCCCAATGCAGATAAAGGGGGTAGTTCGGGACGTGGTTATTTGAATGTGGCTGATGATGTGCCCCAAAGCAGATAAAGGGGCTAGTTCAGGATATCGGGTTGCCAGTCTTTTTGTGATTGCAATTTGTTTGTTGGTTGTTGGTACAAAGGAGTAAACTCGCGGGCCGAGGGTCTCTCCTGGGGGAAAACAGGCCCACTCGCCCAGACCAACGTAAACAAAACGCGACCACAGGGGTGGCTCGCCAGGCTGTGCGCGCGACGGAGGAGTTAGAACCCCTTGGGCTCTATTGCAGCGTGCTCGCAAACCTTCTGATGCGCAGCCAGCCCGGAAGCATGATGTGGTCCGCCTTTCTGTGCCTAGGGCCAAATTGTGAATTGAATAGGTGACCTTTTGTGTGTTCATCCTATTTCTCTTTCACAGCCATGTGCTGTGGTTTTCTTGTTG
The DNA here is from genome assembly GCA_964036045.1 of Eutreptiella sp. 'Long Island Sound 2002'. NCBI lineage: Eukaryota > Euglenozoa > Euglenophyceae > Eutreptiales > Eutreptiaceae > Eutreptiella > Eutreptiella sp. 'Long Island Sound 2002'. Next base: position 172,706,805 of record OZ038378.1, read on the forward strand.
TCTGATCCTGCAGACTTTTCTGTGGCATATTTTCAGCATTTCATGCACTATTATCGAGACGAAATGACAAGGCAGCATTATACGTGCCATGCGCACTATTATGGACAAGTTTGGAACTGGTTTGTTGAAAAACTGGGAGACCTGAACCATGCTTGTTGGTGCTTATCTGTGCTATGGACTGCAATCCCAGAGTCCAACTGATGGACATTTGTATGCCTGTGTAGGAATGGACTGCAATCCCAGAGTCCAAGGTACGCATGGATTCTTGCAGTAGCAACAAAATGAATCCCAAAACGCAAAAAAAACTGCAAAAAAATAATTTTTGGTCCAACACCCTACGCAAAAATGGGTTCCGCAAAAAAAAAATCGCAAAAAAATAATTTTTGCCCATTTTTGCCTATTTTGGATGCTGCCGCAAAATTTTTGCTTATTATTAATTCAAAACACCCAACGCAAAAATTAGGATTCTGCGAAACTTTAGAATCTGGCCGGTACGACTCTGCAGGCCCGCGCCGTCCGTCCCCACCGACGCTCTAACCGGTTACCCGCCAGATGGCCTTCCACTCCCTTTCCAACCGCAGGTAATCGTGTTCGCAACCGCTCTAGAAAACCCCGCTTTTGCTCACACCCCCTCAAGCGCATTCGGGAAAACAGGTTTTCGAGCTGAAGCTGCATTTTACAGCAACTCCCCCTTCAAACGCAGGCCTGCTCGTAACCAAGTGTGCCATGTTTGCTGCCGAATTGATGGGTGTGTACGCCTGATGTGCCTTTGGCACAATTGTTGTCGATCTGATAGGCTGACACTTTCAGCCAATCGATCTCAGGTTGAATGCCGATTGCAAGACCAACTGAAGACACTAAGCGTCCTTGAGAATGAACAGTCGAAGTCAAAAGCTGTCTAAAGGCACGGATCGCCCGGCGACAGGCTCCATTACTCGCTGCACCTGCACCCTACTACATTTCCCAATCCACACCTGAAGCTATCAACTCGATGCAGTGAGCTGTGAAGGCATACCCGAGTAGCCTGCGTACAGACAGGACAATTGGAGTCCGACACTCCATGTCTGTCATGTGACATCCAATTACCACGGGGATCACGTTTTGATGCTCCTGGCACTCCCTCTTGTCCTAAGTGCTGTGCAGCGATGGAGGCGCAATCGCATTCGGGTGGTGGTACATGAAAAAGTCGTTGTAGGGGAGGGAGGGCATGATCGCTGGGGCCATACTGCAGCCATGAAGCTGGATTGCACGACCCATGGCCCAGGCAAACCACATCCGGGGCGCCTCACTCACGCTCCGCCTCACAGAAGTCATCTGGATGCGCTGCATGCCATGCATGGAGCCCCCGACGTAGCGCGGCCCTCCGCACCCTCCGTGGCTCGCGGGCGGCAGGATGTGGTTCTCCAAGAGCATCGCAGCGCGGATCATTACCCGTCTCTTCGGGCAGTACATCGAGAACATCAACACTAGTGATATCAATGTGCGGCTGCGGGAGGGCGACATTGAGCTGAATTCGCTGCAGCTGCGCCGCGATGCCTTCGACGGCTTGAACCTCCCCGTTGATGTTGAGAGTGGGTCTCTGTCACTCTGCTCCTGAACCAGCCTCACGCAGTTCCCCTGCAAGTTTGAATTCGTGTGCGATGGATGTTGTGATACGTAGCTCTGTGGACGTGTTGTAAAATATGAAATGCCAAATGCGCATGTTACGAAATGACTCACACATACCTGAGCCTCGTTATCAAGGCGCGAGGAGTGAGGTTTGCGTGAACGACCCGAGCGACGAGCGCGTTGACGCCCGAGCGGCTGAATCAGAGCCCAGGCCTGAAGGGCCGCGTAATCGACAAAACTCATCCGCATGTGCAACGCGTTCCAATCCATCAACCGATGAGTAGCCCGTGTTGCTTAAAGATTCTTGTTGCGTGCGAAGAATGTTCTTCGTACGATGAATCGGTACGAAGAAAGGGATCACCAATTTCAGCCCCTGAAGCGGGTCATGAGGACTCTCGTAACACGTGGCTGTGGACCACCAACTTGTGTGACCAGACAAGAACGGGTATCAAAATGCCCGAAATCAATGCCCGAAATGGCTCGTTTAAATGCTTGATTCGTTGCCTCCGGATTTTTTGACCGCCTATTTCAGGAATTGAAACGAATTAGTGATGTCTGTTGGCCCATCCTGTGTTTTCCCCTGTTTAGTTTTCTAAGTTCTTTTGCGCAGACATTTTACAAATCAAACAACCTGTAAACGTTCTCCGCAGCTGGTATTGAATTTTTGTTCATTATGTTATTCTACGACGCTTTTTGTTCATGCACTATCAGCAAATGAATCCGTTCCCCAAGTATGTCCTCGGAGGAGGCCAGAAAATCATCCAAAATGTCTGTGATTTGTTTGTCTATGTGATCTAAATTTCGCAATGGTATCAAGGGGTGGGGGCAGCACAACAGATAAGGCGCTGTGGATGCTTTCGCCCAGCAAGATGTGGGTTCAATTCCCTCCAGCCCCTTATTTTTTCTGTTTTTATTATTTTTCTGTTGCCAACACGGGGGGGCCGTCTCCTCGGTTCGGGTACGCGACTCCCCCCCCTCCCCCTGCCCTCCGGGCCCACTTAGTTACCAAGGGTCAAAAGCTACCGGCCATACATATGGTGGCGCCGAAGGCGCCCGAAAATTTTTTTTCATTCCCCTTGCCAACGTAGCATCCCTCCCCGCCCAGGCGGTGGAGCACCCCAACGCTATACTTGAACCCAACCTTGACTCTAACACCCACCCCAACCCTCAGCCTGCTCCTAATCAAGACTGAATATTGGGACCGAGCTGGTGGGGGAGGGAACATCAGCTATGACTGGTGAGGGACATCAAGAATGATTCACACATTGATGGCTCTTGACAAAGTGAAATCAGCTTGCAAGTGAACCCCATCACCACGAGGCCCACTTTCAAGGCTTTTTGGACTTCTGAGGGGCCAAAATGCCCCAAAATGGGCTCAAAATGGGCTCATTTCACCCGTTGGTGCACCCCAAATGGTCCAGGATGAGGTTTGGAAAAATGCGTTTTTGACCCATTTTTGACCCATTTTTGGTCCCAAAACAGCCCATTTTCAAGGCATTTTGGGATTTTCGGAGGACCAAAATGGGCCACCACACGCTCAAAACGGTCCAAAAACACTTGTTTTAGCATCACACATGGTCTAGGATCATTTTTGAGAAAAATCATCTTTTTACCCCTATTGGACCCTATTGACCCATTTGGGCACCCACCTGTTTGGGCTTGAGCTTGCAGCTTGCTGCAGCCTACTGGGCCTGGGTACGGGGGTCTAGGCGTCCATTTGGGCAATTCTGAGGGGTGGAAACCACAGAACGTGGGGGGTTGCGGGTGGACTAGGTGCCCTTAGAATCGCGTTTTGAGCCATGTAGCCAAAGATATGGCCTGTTCTTGGTTTGTGGCTGTCGCCAGCCAATGTGCACAAAATTTGGGGTTTCTGGGGGCCTTTTTGGGCCGTTTCCGGGACATATGGTGGAGTTAGAGGGCCGCAAAGGGCTTGTTGACGCGGGAAAGTCAAGCCGCATATGTAGTGTACCCAGACTTTCCCTTTGTTTGGCCGTTTTGAATGGGTTCTAGGGCTGTTTTGGCCCAAAAATGGCTGTTTTTGGCCCTAAATTGCAGTTTTTGAAACTGAGGTCCGCCACATGCGAATCCCGTTCCCGGCTGCCACCGTTGAGTTTCTTGCTCAAACTTTGTGTGGTTGTCCCTCACACCCATAGGTACCATCCACCAAAATTTCAGCCGAATCCAAAGCACGACAACGGAGTTCTGATTTTTAGCCATTTCGCGCGTGCTGCTTGCTGCTTGCTGCTTGCTGCTGCTGCTGCTGCTGCTGCTAAACCTGGTAGGTACACCCTAGACACTAAAAAGGGTTATAAAACCAAGACTGGTTCCACCAGCTCGGTGACCCTACACCTAACCCTACCCATGACCCTAACCCTAACCCTAGCCCTAATCAAGACTGAATATTGGGACCGAGCTGGTGGGGGAGGGAACATTAGCTATGACTGGTGAAGGACATCAAGAATGATTCACACATTGATGGCTCTTCACAAAGTGAAATCAGCTTGCAAGTCAACCCCATCACCACGAGGCCCACTTTCAAGGCTTTTTGGACTTCTGAGGGGCCAAAATGCCCCAAAATGGGCTCAAAATGGGCTCATTTCACCCGTTGGTGCACCCCAAATGGTCCAGGATGAGGTTTGGAAAAACGCGTTTTTGACCCATTCTTGACCCATTTTTGGTCCCAAAAAGCCCATTTTCAAGGCATTTTGGGATTTTCGGAGGACCAAAATGGGCCACCACAAGCTCAAAATGGTCCAAAAACACTTGTTTTAGCGTCGCACATGGTCTAGGATCATTTTTGAGAAAAGTCATCTTTTTGCCCCTACTGGACCCTAATGACCCATTTGGGTACCCACCTGTTTGGGCTTGAGCTTGCAGCTTGCCGCAGCCTAGTGGGCCTAAGTACGAGGGTGTAGGCGTCCGTTTGGGCAATTCTAAGGGGTGGAAACCACAAAAAGTGGGGGGTTGCGGGTGGAGTAGGTGCCCTCGGAATCGCATTTTGAGCCATGTAGCCAAAGATATGGCCTATTCTTGGTTTGTGGCTGTCGGCATTTGAAGCTTCTGGGGGCCTTTTTGGGCCGTTTCCGGGACATATCATGGAGTTAGAGGGCGGCAAAGAGCTCGTTGACACAGGGAAGTCAAGCCGCACGTGGAGTGTACCCACCGTTTCCCTTCGTTTGGCCGTTTTGAATGTGTTCTAGGGCCTTTTAAGCCCAAAAATGGCTGTTTTTGGCCCTAAACTGCAGTTTTTGAAACTGAGGTCCGCCACTTGCAAATCCCGTTCCTGGCCGCCACCGTTGAGTTTCTTGCTCAAACTTTGTGTGATTGTACTTCACACCCATAGGTATCATCCACCAAAATTTCACCCGAATCTGAACCCCCACGACGGAGTTCTGATTTTTACCCATTTCGCGCGTGCTGCTGCTTGCTGCTTGTTGCTGCTTGCTGCTGCTTGCTGCTGCTTGCTGCTGCTAAACCTGGTAGGTCCACCCTAGACACTAAAAAGGGTTATAAAACCAAGACTGGTTCCACCAGCTCGGTGACCCTAACCCTAATCAAGACTGAATATTGGGACCGAGCTGGTGGGGGAGGGAACATTAGCTATGACTGGTGAAGGACATCAAGAATGATTCACACATTGATGGCTCTTCACAAAGTGAAATCAGCTTGCAAGTGAACCCCATCACCACGAGGCCCACTTTCAAGGCTTTTTGGACTTCTGAGGGGCCAAAATGCCCCAAAATGGGCTCAAAATGGGCTCATTTCACCCGTTGGTGCACCCCAAATGGTCCAGGATGAGGTTTGGAAAAACGCGTTTTTGACCCATTTTTGACCCATTTTTGGTCCCAAAACAGCCCATTTTCAAGGCATTTTGGGATTTTCGGAGGACCAAAATGGGCCACCACACGCTCAAAACGGTCCAAAAACACTTGTTTTAGCATCACACATGGTCTAGGATCATTTTTGAGAAAAATCATCTTTTTACCCCTATTGGACCCTATTGACCCATTTGGGCACCCACCTGTTTGGGCTTGAGCTTGCAGCTTGCTGCAGCTTGCTGCAGCCTACTGGGCCTGGGTACGGGGGTCTAGGCGTCCATTTGGGCAATTCTGAGGGGTGGAAACCACAGAACGTGGGGGGTTGCGGGTGGACTAGGTGCCCTTAGAATCGCGTTTTGAGCCATGTAGCCAAAGATATGGCCTGTTCTTGGTTTGTGGCTGTCGCCAGCCAATGTGCACAAAATTTGGGGTTTCTGGGGGCCTTTTTGGGCCGTTTCCGGGACATATGGTGGAGTTAGAGGGCCGCAAAGGGCTTGTTGACGCGGGAAAGTCAAGCCGCATATGTAGTGTACCCAGACTTTTCCTTTGTTTGGCCGTTTTGAATGGGTTCTAGGGCTGTTTTGGCCCAAAAATGGCTGTTTTTGGCCCTAAATTGCAGTTTTTGAAACTGAGGTCCGCCACATGCGAATCCCGTTCCCGGCTGCCACCGTTGAGTTTCTTGCTCAAACTTTGTGTGGTTGTCCCTCACACCCATAGGTACCATCCACCAAAATTTCAGCCGAATCCAAAGCACGACAACGGAGTTCTGATTTTTAGCCATTTCGCGCGTGCTGCTTGCTGCTTGCTGCTTGCTGCTGCTGCTGCTGCTGCTGCTAAACCTGGTAGGTACACCCTAGACACTAAAAAGGGTTATAAAACCAAGACTGGTTCCACCAGCTCGGTGACCCTACACCTAACCCTACCCATGACCCTAACCCTAACCCTAGCCCTAATCAAGACTGAATATTGGGACCGAGCTGGTGGGGGAGGGAACATTAGCTATGACTGGTGAAGGACATCAAGAATGATTCACACATTGATGGCTCTTCACAAAGTGAAATCAGCTTGCAAGTCAACCCCATCACCACGAGGCCCACTTTCAAGGCTTTTTGGACTTCTGAGGGGCCAAAATGCCCCAAAATGGGCTCAAAATGGGCTCATTTCACCCGTTTGTGCACCCCAAATGGTCTAGGATGATTTTTGGAAAAACGCGTTTTTGACCCATTCTTGACCCATTTTTGGTCCCAAAAAGCCCATTTTCAAGGCATTTTGGGATTTTCGGAGGACCAAAATGGGCCACCACAAGCTCAAAATGGTCCAAAAACACTTGTTTTAGCGTCACACATGGTCTAGGATCATTTTTGAGAAAAGTCATCTTTTTGCCCCTACTGGACCCTAATGACCCATTTGGGTACCCACCTGTTTGGGCTTGAGCTTGCAGCTTGCCGCAGCCTAGTGGGCCTAAGTACGAGGGTGTAGGCGTCCGTTTGGGCAATTCTAAGGGGTGGAAACCACAAAAAGTGGGGGGTTGCGGGTGGAGTAGGTGCCCTCGGAATCGCATTTTGAGCCATGTAGCCAAAGATATGGCCTATTCTTGGTTTGTGGCTGTCGGCATTTGAAGCTTCTGGGGGCCTTTTTGGGCCGTTTCCGGGACATATCATGGAGTTAGAGGGCGGCAAAGAGCTCGTTGACACAGGGAAGTCAAGCCGCACGTGGAGTGTACCCACCGTTTCCCTTCGTCTGGCCGTTTTGAATGTGTTCTAGGGCCTTTTAAGCCCAAAAATGGCTGTTTTTGGCCCTAAACTGCAGTTTTTGAAAGCGAGGTCCGCCACTTGCAAATCCCGTTCCTGGCCGCCACCGTTGAGTTTCTTGCTCAAACTTTGTGTGATTGTACTTCACACCCATAGGTATCATCCACCAAAATTTCACCCGAATCTGAACCCCCACGACGGAGTTCTGATTTTTACCCATTTCGCGCGTGCTGCTGCTTGCTGCTTGTTGCTGCTTGCTGCTGCTTGCTGCTGCTTGCTGCTGCTAAACCTGGTAGGTCCACCCTAGACACTAAAAAGGGTTATAAAACCAAGACTGGTTCCACCAGCTCGGTGACCCTAACCCTAATCAAGACTGAATATTGGGACCGAGCTGGTGGGGGAGGGAACATTAGCTATGACTGGTGAAGGACATCAAGAATGATTCACACATTGATGGCTCTTCACAAAGTGAAATCAGCTTGCAAGTGAACCCCATCACCACGAGGCCCACTTTCAAGGCTTTTTGGACTTCTGAGGGGCCAAAATGCCCCAAAATGGGCTCAAAATGGGCTCATTTCACCCGTTGGTGCACCCCAAATGGTCCAGGATGAGGTTTGGAAAAATGCGTTTTTGACCCATTTTTGACCCATTTTTGGTCCCAAAACAGCCCATTTTCAAGGCATTTTGGGATTTTCGGAGGACCAAAATGGGCCACCACACGCTCAAAACGGTCCAAAAACACTTGTTTTAGCATCACACATGGTCTAGGATCATTTTTGAGAAAAATCATCTTTTTACCCCTATTGGACCCTATTGACCCATTTGGGCACCCACCTGTTTGGGCTTGAGCTTGCAGCTTGCTGCAGCCTACTGGGCCTGGGTACGGGGGTCTAGGCGTCCATTTGGGCAATTCTGAGGGGTGGAAACCACAGAACGTGGGGGGTTGCGGGTGGACTAGGTGCCCTTAGAATCGCGTTTTGAGCCATGTAGCCAAAGATATGGCCTGTTCTTGGTTTGTGGCTGTCGCCAGCCAATGTGCACAAAATTTGGGGTTTCTGGGGGCCTTTTTGGGCCGTTTCCGGGACATATGGTGGAGTTAGAGGGCCGCAAAGGGCTTGTTGACGCGGGAAAGTCAAGCCGCATATGTAGTGTACCCAGACTTTTCCTTTGTTTGGCCGTTTTGAATGGGTTCTAGGGCTGTTTTGGCCCAAAAATGGCTGTTTTTGGCCCTAAATTGCAGTTTTTGAAACTGAGGTCCGCCACATGCGAATCCCGTTCCCGGCTGCCACCGTTGAGTTTCTTGCTCAAACTTTGTGTGGTTGTCCCTCACACCCATAGGTACCATCCACCAAAATTTCAGCCGAATCCAAAGCACGACAACGGAGTTCTGATTTTTAGCCATTTCGCGCGTGCTGCTTGCTGCTTGCTGCTTGCTGCTGCTGCTGCTGCTGCTGCTAAACCTGGTAGGTACACCCTAGACACTAAAAAGGGTTATAAAACCAAGACTGGTTCCACCAGCTCGGTGACCCTACACCTAACCCTACCCATGACCCTAACCCTAACCCTAGCCCTAATCAAGACTGAATATTGGGACCGAGCTGGTGGGGGAGGGAACATTAGCTATGACTGGTGAAGGACATCAAGAATGATTCACACATTGATGGCTCTTCACAAAGTGAAATCAGCTTGCAAGTCAACCCCATCACCACGAGGCCCACTTTCAAGGCTTTTGTTGGACTTCTGAGGGGCCAAAATGCCCCAAAATGGGCTCAAAATGGGCTCATTTCACCCGTTTGTGCACCCCAAATGGTCTAGGATGATTTTTGGAAAAATGCGTTTTTGACCCATTCTTGACCCATTTTTGGTCCCAAAAAGCCCATTTTCAAGGCATTTTGGGATTTTCGGAGGACCAAAATGGGCCACCACAAGCTCAAAATGGTCCAAAAACACTTGTTTTAGCGTCGCACATGGTCTAGGATCATTTTTGAGAAAAGTCATCTTTTTGCCCCTACTGGACCCTAATGACCCATTTGGGTACCCACCTGTTTGGGCTTGAGCTTGCAGCTTGCCGCAGCCTAGTGGGCCTAAGTACGAGGGTGTAGGCGTCCGTTTGGGCAATTCTAAGGGGTGGAAACCACAAAAAGTGGGGGGTTGCGGGTGGAGTAGGTGCCCTCGGAATCGCATTTTGAGCCATGTAGCCAAAGATATGGCCTATTCTTGGTTTGTGGCTGTCGGCATTTGAAGCTTCTGGGGGCCTTTTTGGGCCGTTTCCGGGACATATCATGGAGTTAGAGGGCGGCAAAGAGCTCGTTGACACAGGGAAGTCAAGCCGCACGTGGAGTGTACCCACCGTTTCCCTTCGTTTGGCCGTTTTGAATGTGTTCTAGGGCCTTTTAAGCCCAAAAATGGCTGTTTTTGGCCCTAAAGTGCAGTTTTTGAAAGCGAGGTCCGCCACTTGCAAATCCCGTTCCTGGCCGCCACCGTTGAGTTTCTTGCTCAAACTTTGTGTGATTGTACTTCACACCCATAGGTATCATCCACCAAAATTTCATCCGAATCTGAACCCCCACGACGGAGTTCTGATTTTTACCCATTTCGCGCGTGCTGCTGCTTGCTGCTTGTTGCTGCTTGCTGCTGCTTGCTGCTGCTTGCTGCTGCTAAACCTGGTAGGTCCACCCTAGACACTAAAAAGGGTTATAAAACCAAGACTGGTTCCACCAGCTCGGTGACCCTAACCCTAATCAAGACTGAATATTGGGACCGAGCTGGTGGGGGAGGGAACATTAGCTATGACTGGTGAAGGACATCAAGAATGATTCACACATTGATGGCTCTTCACAAAGTGAAATCAGCTTGCAAGTCAACCCCATCACCACGAGGCCCACTTTCAAGGCTTTTGTTGGACTTCTGAGGGGCCAAAATGCCCCAAAATGGGCTCAAAATGGGCTCATTTCACCCGTTTGTGCACCCCAAATGGTCTAGGATGATTTTTGGAAAAACGCGTTTTTGACCCATTCTTGACCCATTTTTGGTCCCAAAACAGCCTTTTTTCAAGGCATTTTGGGATTCTCGGAGGACCAAAATGGGCCACCACAAGCTCAAAATGGTCCAAAAACACTTGTTTTAGCGTCGCACATGGTCTAGGATCATTTTTGAGAAAAATCATCTTTTTACCCCTACTGGACCCTAATGACCCATTTGGGTACCCACCTGTTTGGGCTTGAGCTTGCAGCTTGCCGCAGCCTAGTGGGCCTAAGTAAGAGGGTGTAGGCGTCCGTTTGGGCAATTCTAAGGGGTGGAAACCACAAAAAGTGGGGGGTTGCGGGTGGAGTAGGTGCCCTCGGAATCGCATTTTGAGCCATGTAGCCAAAGATATGGCCTATTCTTGGTTTGTGGCTGTCGGCATTTGAAGCTTCTGGGGGCCTTTTTGGGCCGTTTCCGGGACATATCATGGAGTTAGAGGGCGGCAAAGAGCTCGTTGACACAGGGAAGTCAAGCCGCACGTGGAGTGTACCCACCGTTTCCCTTCGTTTGGCCGTTTTGAATGTGTTCTAGGGCCTTTTAAGCCCAAAAATGGCTGTTTTTGGCCCTAAACTGCAGTTTTTGAAAGCGAGGTCCGCCACTTGCAAATCCCGTTCCTGGCCGCCACCGTTGAGTTTCTTGCTCAAACTTTGTGTGATTGTACTTCACACCCATAGGTATCATCCACCAAAATTTCACCCGAATCTGAACCCCCACGACGGAGTTCTGATTTTTACCCATTTCGCGCGTGCTGCTGCTTGCTGCTTGTTGCTGCTTGCTGCTGCTTGCTGCTGCTTGCTGCTGCTGCTGCTAAACATGGTAGGTCCACCCTAGACACTAAAAAGGGTTATAAAACCAAGACTGGTTCCACCAGCCCGGTGACCCTAGCCCTAATCAAGACTGAATATTGGGACCGAGCTGGTGGGGGAGGGAACATCAGCTATGACTGGTGAGGGACATCGAGAATGATTCACACATTGGGGGAATCTTTGCACTGCGCGCGCACTGCGCGCTACTTTTAGACTATGTTCCCTCGGAAGAGCCCCCAAGCACACCCCTTGGAAACGCCCTTAGAATTAGGTGACCCAAACTGCCCCAGCTCAAGAAAGATGCAAACCACCTTCCCTGAACATAACACACATCATGCACATCTGGAAAGGCCATGAACAGCGCATTGGTCGCCACCCTCAAGAACACACAACTGTCTTTCTGGTCCATTGTCAACTAAGTACACATTGAGAATACGCAACTTGTGTGCACAACATGACACAGTTGCAGAATCAAAGAAATGTCACACTGTCACATGTGTGCGTGTCTATGCAATCCGTACAATATTGCAATTCACACTTGTCACACATGGACATCTTTTCAGGGTCAAACTTGGTGCAACAAAGGGCACAAACATCCCCAAATGCAAGAGTACACGCACGTACTCATGCAACTCCGTACCGGATCCCCTCCATATGCTACGTCATCCCTGCATTCTCGGGGGTCCCCAAAAGAAGGGGAACAAAATCAGAAGTCAAAACCTACGCTAGGGGTCACCATGATGCCCCTAGGGGCCCCTAGTATCACAAAGTATGGGTCTCTAGTACGGCCAGACGCCCAAATAGTTGCACTGCGCGCGCACTGCGCTTGGGGCTCCCCCATTGATGGCTCTTGACAAAGTGAAATCACCTTGCAAGTGAACCCCATCACCACGAGGCCCACTTTCAAGGCTTTTGTTGGACTTCTGAGGGGCCAAAATGCCCCAAAATGGGCTCAAAATGGGCTCATTTCACCTGTTTGTGCACCCCAAATGGTCTAGGATGATTTTTGGAAAAACGCGTTTTTGACCCATTTTTGACCCATTTTTGGTCCCAAAACAGCCCATTTTCAAGGCATTTTGGGATTTTCGGAGGACCAAAATGAGCCACCACAAGCTTAAAACGGTCCAAAAACACTTGTTTTAGCGTCGCACATGGTCTAGGATCATTTTTGAGAAAAATCATCTTTTTGCCCCTACTGGATGGACCCTGTTGACCCATTTGGGCACCCACCTGTTTGGAGCTTGCAGCTTGCCGCAGCCTAGTGGGCCTAGGTATTGGGGTCTAGGCGTCCGTTGGGGCAATTCAGAAGGGTGGAAACCACAAAAAGTGGGGGGTTGTGGGTGGAGTAGGTGCCCTCGGAATCGCATTTTGAGCCATGTAGCCAAAGATATGGCCTATTCTTGGTTTGTGGCTGTCGGCATTTGGAGTTTCCGGGGGCCTTTTTGGGCCGTTTCCGGGACATATCATGGAGTTAGAGGGCGGCAAAGAGCTCGTTGACACAGGGAAGTCAAGCCGCACGTGGAGTGTACCCACCGTTTCCCTTCGTTTGGCCGTTTTGAATGTGTTCCAAGGCTTTTTTGGCCCAAAAATGGCTGTTTTTGGCCCTAAACTGCAGTTTTTGAAACTGAGGTCCGCCACTTGCGAATCCCGTTCCCGGCCGCCACCGTTCAGTTTCTTGCTCAAACTTTGTGTGATTGTACTTCACACCCATAGGTATCATCCACCAAAATTTCATCCGAATGTGAAGCACCACGACAGAGTTCTGATTTTTACCCATTTCGCGCGTGCTGCTGCTTGCTGCTTGCTGCTTGCTGCTGCTGCTGCTGCTGCTGCTAAACCTGGTAGGTCCACCCTAGACACTAAAAAGGGTTATAAAACCAAGACTGGTTCCACCAGCTCGGTGACCCTAGCCCTAACCCTAGCCCTAGCTCTCACCCCAGAGGGAGGGCAAGGGGAGGTAACGGGAGCTTGTGCCCCCCCCCTCCCACCACCACCCCAAATTGCCCCACTTGGGACCCCCCCCCCCCCCCGGGGGGGGGGTCCCAGGGGGGTGGGTGGGCACCACCGCCTATGGAGGGAAAGGGTCCAAGGGAAGGGCAGCGAATGGCGATCGGCCAGTAGGCGCCGCCAGCTGCAGACGAGATCATCACACCATGGCGTCATGCCAAAACCCCCCCCCCCCCCCCCCAAGGGGCCTTCGGCCCACTTCTACTGGGGGGGGGGAGTCGCGTACAAAAGCGAGGAGACGGCCCCCCCGTGGTTGCCAAAGTTTTCCTTAGCTTTGAGTCGGGGGAATTGGGTTCGTCCAGCACTGCCGCACACATGAAATTGCCATCTTGGCGTAGATTGTGGCAAGCACCTTGCAATACTTACACGTTGTGAGTGTCTATTTTTTTCGGTACAAACTTGTTGCATACAATGTGGTTCTTGATGAGTCTCATGTTTGATGGTCTCAATAACTTTTGCGTAATCGGGCTATTGTTTCGGCGTTTCTTCTCCATCCTGGGGTCAAGCGGGAACATTCTGTCCACCAGCTATAAAACATGACCGTTTTCAGGTTTCGGTTAGGGTCGTTGTTCAGGTTGGATGTTGCAGGGAGCTGATGAGAGTTCTTCAGGGGTTGCGAATGGGTTCCCAGTCAGCCTCATCCTGGGTTTTGCTGCACGTCCATCTTTTGCCCTGCAGGAGGTTGGCACGTCTGGAGCTTAAAATCCCATGGACCAGGATCTCCAGCGAGCCTTCCGTGTTCGATGTCGAAGAGTTGGTGATCGTGCTGAAGCCCCGCAACTTCAGGCAGGGCTGGGATGCGAAGGAGGCCAAGCGTCGCCAGGCCGCCGCCAAGCAGCATGTCATCGATAATTTCGAGAGGGCCCGTGCAGCGCAGGCCGCAGAAACTGATGGAGACAAGGCCGGGTATGCTGTATCTGCTTTTACGTCCTTGCTTCTGTGTTGTTTCGAAGCCCGCCCTCCGTAAAATGTGGGTCCGGCGCACCCCTTCGCCTTTGGAGATGGAGTACCAGGACCTGCCGGTGGACAGGAATCCCTGAAGGGGCTAGTGGCGGTCGCAGGTGGTTTCCCATTGGCACTCGTGGCACTCGTGTGTATGTGCAAGGCAGGCCCTGCACATCTACTCTACATCCACAATTTTAACAAGTACACCCATTTGTGCGTGCGTGCGTGCGCGCGCGCGCGCGTTTGTGTGTGGCCTGACGAGGCAAACCCACACGCAGACGACCGCTCTGTTTGTTCGCGTCGTGCGTGTGTGCATGTGCCCGCTGTGAGCCGGACGGGCCCATATGCGCCCCCGGTGCCGCTTTGTGTCCCATCTGTCTGCCCCTGCTGTGGGGCGTGGGAGATTACTTTCGCAGCGTGCGCACCCTGATTTATCCCAGGATGGGGCGGCCTATTTTCCCCATAAGACACCCAAAGGGGCATCAACAACAGAGGGGTTTGCATATCCCAGCATGCTCTCATGCCTTCCACTCCTGCTGGGTTGCCTCAAGTTGCCCTCATAGTTGCGCCGCATGCAACCCTGTATGGCTGAGGCATGCCCTCTCGTATGCTCTCCCATGTGATCCCAGTGTGTCCCACCACTTTGCGCATCAGAATGACAGAGTCGTGGGTACAGTCCATCATCAACAACATGCAGCTGCGCATCAAAAATGTGCATATCCGGCTGCACGTCGGGCATGAGGTTGGGGTGGAGCGTCCTTTCGTGGTGGGGCTCATGTGGTCAAGTCTGTCTGTGAGCTCCACCAACGAGGAAGGGCTGCAGGTCTTTCTGACGGAAGTGAAGGAGGTCATGTTCAAGCAGCTGGCGATCTCAAAGCTGGCACTGTACGTGGATGCCCTGAAAGAGTCGCATTCGGAGGTCTGCGCTTTGCTACAACAGCTGATGACGCAGGGACAGGAATAGGGTGATGGAGGGACATGCTTTGCGGAGTGAGTTGTTTCTTTGGCTTTTTCTTTTGGTTTGCTGAAGAACACCTCACCAGCGGCATTGTTTGCTGCGAAGAGCTGTTGGTGGTTGAGATGTGGCGGTTGGTGGTTCATGAATGGCAGTCGGCGGCTTACCGACGGTGCTAACCGGTTCCTAACGATATGGCGATTGGCGATGAATGGCACGTCTCAGTGCACGGCATGGGAGAGGTCGGGATCTAGGTCACAGAATGCAAATGTCTCATTTTCAAATTCAAAGGGGCGGTAACGTGTTTTGGAACAAAGAGCCCTCACCTGCCTTTTTCATTGACAAGCAGCCGCTTCAAGGTTATTTTCCATCCCTCATTTCATATGACACTCCATTATGGCATCCCTCTGTGGTTCGAAATGATAAAAATCTCTCCCCCCAAGCAATTATACTTACCACAGGGCAATTCCTAGAGGTTGATCCATGTCTGCTTCTATTGCCCAAACATGGCACCCAGTTGCACATCCCTATTCACGAGCTCGGTTTCACCGTCTACCACAGAGCACAACAGCTTTTGCTGCAGACGCAAGCTGAATTTGGATCTCCAAGCCTTTTGCCACGCACCTCATTTTGGATACAATGGACCAAACATGACAATGCTTTTTATCTGTCCCACTGTGTGAAGTGTCGTGTGAAATGTCTGGCAGACTTTTCAATAGTCTAACCCTACCGCTTTGGAAAGACTGCGTTCATTGAGCATTATGGGGCTGCTTGGTACTGGGGGAGAGACAACATATTGGAAGTTGCTGAAAATCTGGTGTCTCCTCGACAATCAATCACACCATGTCTGATTGCTTTTTTTGCCACAAGCTTTTTCACTCATCAACCCGTGAATATCTGGGAATGGTTCGCAGTACATTGGTCCTCAACCATACCGCAGTGGGCATCCTTTGGCAAGTATCTGCCACTGACATACAATTTTTTTGAGAGATTCTTAAGCACAGGTTGGAGAGTGACCCACCATGAAGCCTCACCTGGACCCTCCTACCCGAACCCAATTTGTTATCTGGCTAAGCTAGATGCCAGGCAAACGACGAACATCCAGCAGGGAAGAGCTTGGAAGCATTCTACCGTGATCTTATCAACCAGTATTGCATTTTAGCCAATGCTAGTGATGCATCCAAGGACGTGCAGCGTTAGTCGGTTTGTTTGCTACAGGCTCTTTAGCACTACTGGGATCTCAGTTGTCTGCCTTTTCATGGGATCCATTGATAGACCAAGAACACAGCAGAATTGATGGCTGTCATGTCATGTCATGTCATGTGATGTTATGTTATGCCATGTTATGTTATGTTATGTTATGTTATGTTATGTTAATGTTATGTTATGTTATGTTATGTTATGTTATGTTATGTTATGTTATGTTATGTTATGTTATGTTATGTTATGTTATGTTATGTTATGTTATGTTATGTTATGTTGTGTTGTGTTGTGTTGTGTTATGTTATGTTATGTTATGTTATGTTATGTTATGTTATGTTATGTTATGTTATGTTATGTTATGTTATGTTATGTTATGTTATGTTATGTTATGTTATGTTATGTTATGTTATGTTATGTTATGTTATGTTATGTTATGTTATGTTATGTTATGTTATGTTATGTTATGTTATGTTATGTTATGTTATGTTAATGTTATGTTATGTTATGTTGTGTTATGTTATGTTCTGTTATGTTATGTTATGTTATGTTATGTTACGTTATGTTATGTTATGTTACGTTATGTTAATGTTACGTTATTTAATGTTATGTTATGTTATGTTATGTTATGTTATGTTATGTTGTGTTATGTTATGTTATGTTATGTTACGTTATGTTATGTTATGTTATGTTATGTTATGTTATGTTATGTTATGTTATGTTATGTTATGTTGTGTTGTGTTGTGTTGTGTTGTGTTGTGTTGTGTTGTGTTGTGTTGTGTTATGTTATGTTATGTTATGCTATGCTATGTTACGTTACGTTATGTTATGTTATGTTATGTTATGTTATGTTATGTTATGTTATGTTATGTTATGTTATGTTATGTTATGTTATGTTATGTTATGTTATGTTATGTTATGTTATGTTATGTTATGTTATGTTATGTTATGCTATGCTATGTTATGTTATGTTAATGTTAATGTTATGTTATGTTATGTTATGTTGTGTTATGTTATGTTATGTTATGTTATGTTATGTTATGTTATGATATGTTATGTTATGTTATGTTATGTTATGTTATGTTATGTTATGTTATGTTATGCTATGCTATGTTATGTTATGTTATGTTATGTTATGTTATGTTATGTTATGTTATGTTATGTTATGTTATGTTATGTTATGTTATGTTATGTTATGTTATGTTATGTTATGTTATGTTATGTTATGTTATGTTATGTTATGTTATGTTACGTTATGTTATGTTATGTTATATTATGTTATGTTATGTTACGTTATGTTAATGTTACGTTATTTAATGTTATGTTATGTTATGTTATGTTATGTTATGTTATGTTATGTTATGTTATGTTATGTTATGTTATGTTATGTTATGTTATGTTATGTTATGTTATGTTATGTTATGTTATGTTATGCTATGTTATGTTATGTTATGTTATGTTATGTTATGTTATGTTATGTTATGTTATGTTATGTTATGTTATGTTATGTTATGTTATGTTATGTTATGTTATGTTATGTTATGTTATGTTATGTTATGTTATGTTATGTTATGTTATGTTATGTTATGTTATGTTATGTTATGTTACGTTATGTTAATGTTACGTTATTTAATGTTATGTTATGTTATGTTATGTTATGTTATGTTATGTTATGTTATGTTATGTTATGTTATGTTATGTTATGTTATGTTATGTTATGTTATGTTATGTTATGTTATGTTATGCTATGTTACGTTATGTTATGTTATGTTATGTTATGTTAATGTTATGTTATGTTATGTTAATGTTATGTTATGTTATGTTATGTTATGTTATGTTATGTTATGTTACGTTATGTTATGTTATGTTATGTTATGTTATGTTATGTTATGTTATGTTATGTTATGTTATGTTACGTTATGTTAATGTTACGTTATTTAATGTTATGTTATGTTATGTTATGTTATGTTATGTTATGTTATGTTATGTTATGTTATGTTATGTTATGTTATGTTATGTTATGTTATGTTATGTTATGTTATGTTATGTTATGTTATGTTATGCTATGTTATGTTATGTTATGTTATGTTATGTTATGTTATGTTATGTTATGTTATGTTATGTTATGTTATGTTATGTTATGTTATGTTATGTTATGTTATGTTATGTTATGTTATGTTATGTTATGTTATGTTATGTTATGTTATGTTAATGTTATGTTATGTTATGTTATGTCATGTTATGTTATGTTATGTTATGTTATGTTATGTTATGTTATGTTATGTTATGTTATGTTAATGTTATGTTATGTTATGTTATGTTATGTTATGTTATGTTATGTTATGTTATGTTATGTTATGTTATGTTATGTTATGTTATGTTATGTTATGTTAATGTTATGTTAATGTTATGTTATGTTATGTTATGTTACGTTATGTTTGTGTTATGTTATGTTATGTTATGTTATGTTATGTTATGTTATGTTATGTTATGTTATGTTATGTTATGTTATGTTATGTTATGTTATGTTATGTTATGTTATGTTAATGTTATGTTATGTTATGTTATGTTATGTTATGTTATGTTATGTTATGTTATGTTATGTTATGTTATGTTATGTTATGTTATGTTATGTTATGTTATGTTATGTTATGTTATGTTATGTTATGTTATGCTATGTTATGTTATGTTATGTTATGTTATGTTATGTTAATGTTATGTTATGTTATGTTAATGTTATGTTATGTTATGTTATGTTACGTTATGTTATGTTATGTTATGTTATGTTATGTTATGTTATGTTATGTTATGTTATGTTATGTTATGTTACGTTATGTTATGTTATGTTATGTTATGTTATGTTATGTTATGTTATGCTATGTTATGTTATGTTATGTTAATGTTATGTTATGTTATGTTATGTTAATGTTATGTTATGTTATGTTATGTTATGTTATGTTATGTTATGTTATGTTATGTTATGTTATGTTATGTTATGTTATGTTACGTTATGTTATGTTATGTTATGTTATGTTAATGTTACGTTATGTTAATGTCACGTTATGTTATGTTATGTTATGTTATGTTATGTTATGTTATGTTATGTTATGTTATGTTATGTTATGTTATGTTATGTTATGTTATGTTATGTTATGTTATGTTATGTTATGTTATGTTATGTTATGTTATGTTATGTTATGTTATGTTATGTTATGTTATGTTATGTTATGTTATGTTATGTTATGTTATGTTATGTTATGTTATGTTATGTTATGTTATGTTATGTTATGTTATGTTATGTTATGTTATGTTATGTTATGTTATGTTATGTTATGTTATGTTATGTTATTTTATGTTATGTTATGTTATGTTATGTTATGTTATGTTAATGTTATGTTATGTTATGTTATGTTATGTTATGTTATGTTATGTTATGTTATGTTATGTTCTGTTATGTTATGTTACGTTATGTCATGTTTTGTTATGTTATGTTATGTTATGTTATGTTATGTTATGTTATGTTATGTTATGTTATGTTATGTTATGTTATGTTATGTTATGTTATGTTATGTTATGTTATGTTATGTTATGTTACGTTATGCTATGGTACGTTATGTTATGTTATGTTATGTTATGTTATGTTATGTTATGTTATGTTATGTTATGTTATGTTATGTTATGTTATGTTATGTTACGTTATGCTATGTTACTTTATGTTACGTTATGTCATGTTATGTTATGTTATGTTATGTTATGTTATGTTATGTTATGTTATGTTATGTTAATGTTATGTTATGTTATGTTATGTTATGTTATGTTATGTTATGTTATGTTATGTTATGTTATGTTATGTTATGTTATGTCATGTTATGTTATGTTATGTTATGTTATGTTATGTTATTTTTGCTTTCCTTTCTGAGAGGTAAAATTACTGTCTGTGCTGACTGGGGATTGGCGGCAAGGGTGGTAAGGCATTGGGGATGGTTTGGATCGTGTAGTTTAATGGCCAATGTAGAGCTGCTGCAGCAACTCATTTTAGAATTTTACAAGCAAGGCAATCAAGGTACAATCTCGGGTCAATGCCCAGCATCCCCCTGGTGCCATTCAGCACGTGCACGGGCACCTGAACGCACCCAATCCCCAAGCAGGTGTAACCCCGGGGATGAGGCGTCGTAGTACGTTGGCACAGCCCTGCACCCAAGCAGGGGCCGTGTACTCACACTGATTAGACACAGACGTATGCTGCTACATGCCCCCAGCAAGTCCCACCTCAACCAGCAGGCGGCCCTCAACCCTGCTGCTGGCAGCACCATGAGCACATTGGTGGGTAACTAGGTGCCCAAGGAATGCTATGTAGACAGTTTTGCCCCCACACAAGTCGATCAGGGCGTATCCTCGTTCCTCACTCAACACATGACCGGGGTCCACGAGTGTGTCCACCTGGAGCAACGCAGCATAACGTGAACAGCGAACGCAAGGAGCGCGGAAACCACATGAGACAAAAGCAAGGAGCGCCACAGCACGTGGGGCAAACACAATGCACATGCCCGCCCTGGTGCCCAGGTGAACCCGATATCTGCTGGAACAGTAACACAGTTGGGGGCCCTATAGCCCCTAGATTGGTAACACGGCAGGGGTACAACACAGGGGGTGGCGGCATGGGCCCGCACAACAGTGTGTGGGCATGCGTAGAGCCGGCACCCTCAAAAGGAGGTGCAAGCCCCCACATGGAGGCGCAGGTCCACTCTAGGGAGGCACCAGGCCTCCGTAGGGAGGCACCAGCCCTCTGTAGGGAGGCTCGAGCCCTCAGCACGGGGACTCCAACCCACTGACACAAGTCAGGCACAGCAAAAGGATGAAATGCGGAGCAGAATAACACACGTAGAGCAAGCATGCGGCAGCACGGCACACACAGCATGAGGAGTCCAGTATCAGGGTGACAGAGTGACTCTAGTGCTGACGCTGGCCGCTCTTTGACCGTCAAGACATGAGGATCCTATGGATACCAATAGCATACGGCCGAACTACATCTACATCTACACCCTGTCCTCTCTTCCAGTATATCCCTGACCCCTCCCACTCGTGGAAGCAGGAAGTGGTGTGATGCACCACCTCTGTACTGCGGTTCATCCTGGGTGCCCCTCTGTGTGTCCCACTACTCACAGCACCGTAGCGCCCCCCTGTGGCCCCAATATCCCGATTGTGTGCCCCACTGTGTGCGCCCCGGTAAGCCCCCCTGTGTGCCCATGTGAACCCGCTTGAGACCCCTGCATTTGCACTTTGTAGGGGCAAGCACCGGCATCCTCAGAGCACTCCTACGTGCTGGAGCCCTGTAGCCTGGAGTTCGGCCTGCAGATGCGGTCGCGCGCCTCACGTGCCCATGCTGAGCCGCGTTACACTGTCAGAGGCGTCCTGGATTTCATCAAGTTCGGATTGACGCGGATGCAATACGTATCGGCTCTGGAACTGCTCGACGTGTTCACCAACTTCAGCAAACAGGTGGCGTTTGCGTCCAGCTTCATGCATGGCTTCGGATTTCGGAACTATAGCTCACGGCACACGCAGGATGCATCGAGCTGCAAGTTCATGTTTCAGGGCGATTGAGGGTTGTGCAGCGTTGTTGAGGGTTGTGAAGTGTTGTTGACAGTTGTTGACGATTGTGGTGCAGTGTTTAGCTTTTTCGGCCTTTGAGGCCGACTGCGTCATTCAAGGTCAAGGGAGAGCATGTTTCTGTATCCGCCCTCGCCAATGCTCCGGCGGCCTGTTCTGTTTCATTTGGGCAACATGCATCGGGTTGCGAGGCGTCGGGTACTCCTCCTGCTATCCGCTGTACAGGTCCGCTACGCCCGGTTCCGGCCCCAAGGCATCTCCCCCAAGGAAGACCCTCGGCGTTGGTGGAAGTTCGCGTATGCCTCGGTCTTGGGGCACATCCGTGACAAACGCCGCAATGAGTCCACGTGGTATTGGTGGTACCGCGAGCACTTGAAGGAGCGCTACATAGAGCTGCACCAGCGGACGCAGAAGAAGCCATGGCTGCCTCCACTGGATTCCAAGGACAAAAGGTGGCGTGTCCTCTGCAAATGTGCGTGTCGGTTGCCTCCTGAGCCGAAGGTCTCGTTATTTGTGCCCGTCCATATCGGATTGAGTTCATGCGAGAGTTCCTTTCAACAACTCAACACCCCAAGGGGGGGGGGCTGGGATCTTGGCTGCAGGACCTACAGGGGGGCTGGGAGGGGAATTTCGGGGCAAGGCAACTTCGTGTGGGAAATTTCGCGTTTCAAATTGGCTACGAAATTTCCCACACCAAAATCTCTTCCCCGAAATTGGCACCTGTGGCTAAGCTCCACCGAGCTTGCAAAGCCCTGGACGCTACAATATTTCTGGAGGTGTCCGCGAAACTTACCGCACAAAATTCAGAAATCCACGAAATTTCCCACAGCGAAATCTAACACCGCGAATTGACTTGGCACGAAATTCCTCCCCTCCCCGTGTACTCAACCAGCCGGAGTCTCTCGCCAGTTGACAGTTGTCCCCCCCCCCCCCCTTTCACCCACCAACTCCACTGGCGTCACGATACCCGAGGCCCTGGCCACAGGCAGCGTTCGGCGAGGCGTGCTGGTGGAAAGGATCTTTATGCCGCTGAACGGTTTCGTCACTAGCTCGAAGGCCGACTCCTATCGACACGACCAGGCGGGTCGGTGTATGAACTGACGCTTCAGGGTGAGGAGCACGGTGAGTTTAGGGTGCTGATTGCAGAGGGTGGGGTCGTGCTGATATGCAAAGTAGGTTCCCCAAAGCTTTTAGAAAAAAAGGAAGAAAAATCTGGTCAAGAAGCACTGCTGAGAAGTGGGCATTTACACAGTGCTTGGCCCCAAATGCCGTTGCGATGGGTTTTTGTATGATGACTGACCAGTTACCGTAGGACAGCAAGTATTCAGTGCCATGTCTTTTGTATGATCGCTCATTCGGCGAGATGGGATTTGGGGGGCGGTGTGTGGCGGACGGGGGGAAGGGGGGGCTGAGAAAGGGTCTTCGAGGCCTGGGCCCATAAATCGCTATTGCACGATCCGGCGCTTTAGGTGGTGGACACAATTTTGGGGTGCCATAATGGACCAAATGTTGGCAACGATTCCCCCTCACCGCAAAAGTATTGAGTGATAGGAATGAGTGCATGAATGAAGCGGGAAACGCTGAATCGGAAGAGGTGCGTGCCCTGATGCAAGACACATTTTCCGGCTGGAGGATCAAATTTGGGTTCTGGGGTTCTGGGGAGCCCCGTTCAGAAGGGGAAGTGGTCCCGACAAATGAGCGCGTGCCCTGCAACTGGCTTTGCCACTGTCCCCGTGTGTATGTCGCCCCTTGGCTGTTCTGGTGACCACTCCTCAGATTGCTGAAGAGCATCGAAGCAGAGGTCAGTGCCGTCGATATTGTCACATGGCGCCAGACCGCCTACGCTCAGCTGGAGGAGCAGCAGAAGGCGCATGCCCAAAAGGCAACGGATGCAGCCGCCCAGAGCCAGCAAAGCGGGTGGTTTTCGTCCTGGTGGGGTAAGAGCCCTGATGAGGACGCAAGCGACGACGAAGAAGAAGAATCGGACGATGACGACGTGTGTTTGTGTTCGTGCGTGTGATGTGATGTGATGTGATGTGATGTGATGTGATGTGATATGATGTGATGTGATGTGATGTGATGTGATGTGATGCGATGCGATGCGATGCGATGCGATGCGATGCGATGCGATGCGATGCGATGCGATGCGATGCGATGCGATGCGATGTGATGTGATGTGATGTGATGTGATGTGATGTGATGTGATGTGATGTGATGTGATGTGATGTGATGTGATGCTGCCTCAGGGGTTGCATGCTTTTTCCGGGTGTTCTGCCAGCCCTTTTCAGGAACGTTCTTGGCTCTTCTCGCCGTTTTCAGATTGAGATTAAACTGCCCAACGAGTTTGAGGTCGACCAGGATTTTGCAAAAGAGCTCAGGGGGGACACCGACGGCGCCGAGGAGCTGCCCCGCGACGCTTGGCGCCGCCTGGCGGTGGACTTCCGCGTCTGCAAGGCCGAGTGGAGCCTGTATGACCAACTGTCTAACTGCCTCACAGTCGTGGAGGCCCATGCATTGCAGACCACGGCCACGCTCCGCAACAAAGGCTACTGCCTGAGCGTGTCATTGGAGGACCTAGCGGTTCGGGACAAGGTATGTGTGGCTCTCAAAGTACGCTGCATTTGTTGGGACCAGGAATTTTTTTTCGTGCCTCGCCTACCCTACCCCAGGGAAGGGGGGTGGCGTGCCTTTTTCAAAATGGTGGGTGCCTCCTTCTGATGGGACCTTCCCCCCTGGGGGTGGGGCTGGGCCAAGAGTGGGTTGGAGGTTTTGAGGGGAAGGGCCATATTCCTGGTGCCGAAGGCGCCGGAAAATTTTTTCCCTTATATTTTCCCTTGTGTTGGTCAGTCGGTGAGGTGGTGGGTGCATCTTGAGCTGAGCCCCCCTCCCCCCCCTGCCCCGTGGGGGTAGGTCAAGTGCTGTGGGTGCCTGCCAAAAGTGGGTGCCCCCCCTTCTCATTCTGCCCCCCCTTCCCCCCCCTTTGCGAAAACAAAGCCTTGGTTGGGACTTGGGTTTTGGTACCGGGTGGATGGGTCCATCCCACACCAGCCCCTTCCAGAGGGAGTGGCCCTGTTCGAGGAGTGGGGGTTTGTAGTGCGATGGGGGGGGGGCGGGCACAGCCAGGGCGGGAGGGGGGGACGGAGGGCCATGGTACTCGCCTCTCAACCTTTCCCTGAACCCTCACAAGCCCGACTCTAGTCCAAGGAGAATGGGTGGTCTTGGTAAGTGAGGCACACCTGCAGCCATTATAAAAACTGTGTAGTAGTGGTTCTGGGGTTGGAAGGTGTGACACAAAGATCGCCACCACGATGCTTCACCGCGCGCTTTTGCTGAGCCGGCGTGCCTGTGGAACCGCAAATCCCTCATCCGCGAGCGCCCGGTGCGGTACAGAGTCTGCAGAGCGGGGGTAGCTGGCGCGGCAGCAGATATGGTCTTCCCCAGGGCATTCAGGTGTTTGGGCTTCTGAACGCCTGAAATCAATGCCTAGAACTAGCACCCTGGTGGAATGACTGACGGGTGAGTGTAAGACCAGTCTTTCAGATGTTTTGTCGTGCAGAGAAGGAGCGGATGGGGTGCTGTGGAGTGCCAGCAAGAAGTGTTCGGGTGCGAGTCGGGTGCTGTCCGGTGTGCGTCTAGTACTGTCGGTGCGTGTCGGGTGGGGCACCCTCACGGAGGACAACCCTCTTTTGGCCCGCAGCCACATGACCAAACATCGCGTAGGGAAGCCCAGGGTGCCCGAGATGCCCGGGCTTTTGACCTCGGACTCGACCCTTCACCGACGTTTTCTGATGCTCCGGCGCACCCCTTTGGGGGGAACGACCCCCGGGAAGATAAGTGGCGGGACGAGGAAGGACGAGAGCGGAAGAAGTTTGGAGGGTGCTCTCTACCACTGATGTGGGTGGATCACCCAAGTGTTCCGCATCGGTGGTGCAGGGGCCGTTGGGGGGCACGAAAGCATGTTGTCAGATGAGGGTAAAACACAGGCAGGGAAAGAAGGGAGGTATACAGGTCCATGCGGGACGTTCCATGTGGGTTGTTTGGCCACCAGTCACAACCGCCGGTGTCCAGTGCAATGCGTTTCGTGTGCCTTTTTTTGTTGATTGAGAGAGTGTGGGAATGAGGTGGTGCGTGGGGGGTATGCGCTGTTTGGGTGACAGGGGAACCCCTGCTCTGCTCTGGATTGCAAGATACAGCCCCATGCCGGCACTTCGCCCATGTCCTGTTTCCGATGGGCATATGAAACCATTGCTAGGCAACAGATCTGGCCCACTGCCCCAATGAAGGGCACACGGACAGAGGAAGTTGGCAAAGAGGTGCAGAAGCAGATCCGTACAGACAGTGCGCCCCAGGTTGAAACTGTGCATGGTGTCCACACCAGCTTCGCGTTGTGCCTTTGTGCACATTCCCAGCATGATTTAGGGTCCGGGGTCCCTGGTCCGAGCCCCCCTTTCCCCCGCGCCCCTTTTACGCCAACCCCTACCCCTTCCCGTCCCCATTTCCAAAGCAATAGCAACTTCGTATTGCCGAGCTTTTGTTTTTTGTTGTCAAGATATACCACCACGTTTCTTTAGAGAACAACTCTGGTGGTAACAAGGGATTTTGGGCCATGGCTGGAATATATAAGTATGATGTTGTTGTGCCCCGACTCAGGGCTGCCCGTAATCTAGACTACCCTAACCCCCCATCACCTCGCCCTCCCCCCCTTCCCCTGCACGACTCTGCATTGCTGCTTTGGTACACGGCGTCCCTGATAGATATCTGCCTTTCTGCCAGCCTCTGCCATGGATCAATCCATGCTTGGCGCTCAGGTAAAAATCATTTACTATGCCACCCATCACCCCAGGTTTCAATGGGCCCGTAATGTGAATGTGTTCAAAACCCGCGCTTGGCACAAGAGGCACTTGTAACTCTGGTTGCGAATTTTGGTGGCCCCCATTTGTGCATGCCCAAAATGGCTAGAAGTCTATGGGGATCTCAGTTATGGAAGGAGCATACATGAGCATAACCATGTGCCCCTCCTCCCCGACCAGATCCAGACTGCTAGACCACCTTCTTGAGGTCTTGTTTCTCCGGGCAAAACAGCATTTTCATTTTACTGGCCCCATTTGTGGAGGGACCTCAAATATGTAGCCCTTGGGCTGGGGTTTGGGTCGCCGATCCCCCCCTTCAAGCCCTCCCCCCCCCCCTCTGGAAAGCCCATTGGGTGATTACACCCGTGTCCCCCCCCCCCCAGTGCCCCCTTTGGTTCAATCTCTGTTGCGATCTGCTGTTTCTCACCCTCTGCGTGCTTTGGCCCAACCGCCTCTGAGCAACCTGACCCTTCTTAACTCGCCCATTGCACACGCCATGCAGATCAGCCCGGACTCGAAGTTCGGGTGCGTGCTCTCCAGCGACAGTGCCCAAAAGGAGGGACTGCAGCTGTTGCAAGTGGAGTACGAGAGCCGGCCGCTGGACCAGTCGGCGGACGTGCGGTTGCAGGTGCAGTTGGGTTCGACGACGGCAGTGTTCGTCCCGAAGCTCTTGCACAGCCTGCAAGCTTTTTGGAGCATCCCACCGCGAATCAATTTGTCGTCTCTTGAGGTGTGTGGGCGTGTAGGCGTGGGTATTTTTGTGGGTGTTGCTGTATGGGTGGGTGTGGGAAGGAGACAGGCGCGGGTTGCGCGCGTGGGACTGGACTTGGTGCGGGGGGGGGCAGGTGCAGGTTGGGGCGTGGGTGTGGATGCGCGTTGGTGCCGACGTGGTGGAGCGTGGCGCGCGCACGCTTCATTCATTTTCGGTGGGCAGACCGCGTGGCGCTCAAGGGCAGGGTTGTGTGTGGGATGGTGCTGTGCGGGGCGGAGGGGGTGCGAAGAATGTGGGTTGGGTATGGGGGCAGGTGTTGCTGGGGGCTGCCCTCCACAACTCTGGTGCACGCGACAGGCGACATGTACATCACTCAGCTGTTTTGCTGAACGTCTGACCCATCGTTTTGGGTTCTACTCTATTCGTCCATTGCTTGGCGGTGCAGGTGATGGTCGCAAATGGTTGGCATCAATTGTCTGATACGTCTCTCGATGGGTTGAAGATGGCACTGGCCCAGAACACTTCGCTGGACTTAAACCTGCAGATCCACGCACCAACCATCATCGTCCCGGAGGACTGCAGTGCAGAGCACACCCGCGCCCTGGTCGCTGATTTGGGGTATGGCCCTCGATTATGGGGTGTTGCGGACCGCTGGTGAGGATTTGCTGGGGTTGTGGGGGTGGTTGAGGGGTGAGAGAGGGTTGTGGGGGGTTGTAGAGGGCCGGAGGATGTGGAGATTCGTGGAGATTTGTGGGTTTTTGAGGGGCTGTGGAGGGCTGTGGAGGGTTGTGCAGGGTTCTGCAGGAATATGGAGGATTGTGGTGGGTTAACGAGGGTTGTGGAAGGTTACCGAGGGTTGTGGAGGGTTGTAAGGGTATTGAGGATTTCTTTTTGGCCAAACATGCATGAGAACGGTTGACAAATACAGGAGACACTCTCTACCCCCCTGGATTCCCCCGTTCCTCTTCTAATGCATGATCTCCGTAATGTTGTGGACACTAAATATTCTTGGCCCCTGTGCCTTGCAACCATCCAAAAGCCTCCAAGAATTGTGAGCAACCATGAAGAAACCTCCAGAAATCACCTGAGAGAGAATGTTAGATCAGGCGCAGGCGCGGGCACCCTGTACGCATATGAATTATTCCCCAATGAAATTTTCGATTTTGATTTTGACCGCCCTACCGCCCTGTACCTCGGCACCACTTTTTGGGGGGGGGGGTTCCAAAACTTGGCTGGCCTATAGCTGCCACCGTGCCTCGATTCAGACCCAGGACCCATTCCACTCTTTTCTTCTATATGGACACCAATGACGGGGTCCCGGGGGTCCCGGATGCTATCTCCAGGTTTCCAAGATCGGCCCCCCTCTGGGGGCCCAACGGTGAGGACCACTTTCACGCGGCACGGGCTGGTTGAAAAATTGCGATTTCTGGATGACCTCTGACAGCTCCCGGGGACCTTTCGGCCAGTGTTGGGTGATCATTTCGTGACAATGGAATATGCATAAACCCACATGGAGCCATGTGGCACCAATTAGGCCCTGCCAGTGATGCTTATTGGCCCCTGAAAGCATCGTTTTGGGCCTGTTTGTACCGTTTTGGGCCAAAATTGGCCAGCCTCTGATGTATGATTCATCAGGCTCCACATTATTTGTTTCTTTTTGAGGTGCCTTGCCGAATAGAATTTCCAGGAATCACCAGCACCCACCCACCCACCCTTCTCTTCTTCATTTCTTGTTTGAGTGTGGCCATCTACACTTGGGATGTAGGAGTCTCTAGCATGGGGTGCCCCTTTTCCTGTATACTGTATTTGACTGTGGCGGTTGAAGATGTGCAGGGTCCAACTGTGGGCAAGTCACAGGGTTGGTGAGTGCCAGGGCAAGCACAATGTTGGAAGAGTGGGAAACATATGAGGGTTGGTTTTATGCTGCTTCTTGGGGGGGTGTCCAGTTACCCCCACACCCCCGCCGCACATGCTTTCTTCCACGGCGTCTGTCAAAGCCTGCATGTTGCTCATGCACAGATTTCTGCGGGGATCTACAGAGATAGACCATACGCGTGCGGAGCGTGTGCAGACCTCTGCAGTCGTAGCGGACGATTTCTATGACCGTGTGAACCTCACGCTTGAAAATATGAAGCTGTGTTTGGTTACGGTGTGTCTGTGCCGCATTTTCAGGGCAGTGTGTTTCGTTCTTGTTGCGCGCCAAAAGTCTGCGGAGTGCCCCAAACCTCTTGCCACAACTCAATATTGAGATCCCCCCCGCCCCCGTTGTACACAAATTCCTCTCCAAACTTTACGAATGCACACATTACCAACCGGCATATGGGAAGTACCAACTGGCACAGGGACTTGCAATACAGAGGGCAAACTGCGGCTGTCAATCGCCTTCAACCAACCCTTTGTTGATCATGCAACCCCCTTCCGCTCCATAACTCCTGGTGGGGGGTTGCCCTGGAGAGGGGGGCGGGGGTTGCTGCCTCCACGTTTACTCAAGCCCTGCCATTGGCTTCCGTGTTTGAGATGCCTCCCTCTGCCATTGGATGATAGGGAAAGCAACCAGCGACAATCGTATGG
The DNA here is from genome assembly GCA_964036045.1 of Eutreptiella sp. 'Long Island Sound 2002'. Lineage (NCBI taxonomy): Eukaryota > Euglenozoa > Euglenophyceae > Eutreptiales > Eutreptiaceae > Eutreptiella > Eutreptiella sp. 'Long Island Sound 2002'. Next base: position 172,736,662 of record OZ038378.1, read on the forward strand.
TCAACACAAGCTGCTTGGTGGGCTTGGAGACATGCAAAGCTGACGGCTATGCACAAATCCCCCTCCACACCACATACACATGCGCTGGCACAAGCCAACAGCGGCACATCATGCCTGCCCCGTAGTTCGATTGGCCAAGAAAATGTACAACGAGCAGCAGTTGTGCTGTGCTGCACAGCATCAGATTTCTAACTTGAGAGCCCGCCATGCCTGCAGGGTGCGGCGGGAGGGGGGCGGCGGCGTCACCCGGTGGCATGTTTCCTGGAGCATGGGGGAACTATTGCCTTTTGGGGGCAGGAAGGGGAGGGGGTGTCTACTCCTGAGACGCCCAACCCTTCGCCTTCCCTTCCCTCTCAGCCTTGCCACCAGTGTCCGCCACTGCAGACATGATCAGGTGGAGCTAGATCCTTTTGATCCATGTGCCAGGGAAGTCGGGTTTTCACTTCCGCGGGGGGGGGGGGGGGGTGATAGAGCCCCCCAAAACTGGGGGCGGGGGGAGGGCTCAATTGACAGACACCATTAATCAGTGATTATGAACTCTGGCGCCAAAGGCGCCGAAAATTTTTTTTCACCATTTGAAAATGGTTAATTTTTTATCCCACCAAATACATGGCAAGTGATGTATTTTCTGAACCCCCTTGACACGCCGATTCCAAAAATTCCATTTACAATTTTTGCCGAATTTTGGAGCCCACTGAAACTGGGGGGAGGGTCTTGGAAAAGGGCTCCTGTGACAGAATTCATTATTATTATTCATTATTTCCCTTGGTGCAAGGGTGCCGGAACGAAATTTTTGTCAAGAATGGTCTGCGTAAAAAGGGTGATGCATGCATGTTCATCACATGTTGCTAGAATGATGCAATGTAGGGTTCTCACTAGGGTATATGCGTTGAGCAACAGGTTTGCATTTACCCTTGTTACCTGAGTAGCCTCAGTGCTAGGGTCAGGGTCACCGAGCTGGTGGAACCAGTCTTGGTTTTATAACCCTTTTTAGTGTCTAGGGTGGACCTACCAGGTTTAGCAAGCAAGCAAGCAGCAAGCAGCAAGCAAGCAGCACGCGCGAAATGGGCCAAAATCAGAACTCCGTCGTGGTGCTTTGGATTTGAGTGAAATTTTGGTGGATGATACCTATGGGTGTGAAGTACAATCACACAAAGTTTGAGCGAGAAACTCAACGGTGGCGGCCGGGAACGGGATTCGCAAGTGGCGGACCTCAATTTCAGAAACTGCAGTACAGGGCCAAAAATAGCCATTTTTGGGCCAAAAAAGCCCAGGAACACATTCAAAACGGCCAAACGAAGGGAAACGGTGCGTACACTCCACGTGCCGCTTGACTTCCCCGTGTCAACGAGCTCTTTGCCGCCCTCTAACTCCATGATATGTCCCGGAAACGGCCCAAAAAGGCCCCCAGAAGCTCCAAATGCCGACAGCCACAAACCAAGAATAGGCCATATCTTTGGCTACATGGCTCAAAATGTGATTCTAAGGGCACCTACTCCACCCGCAACCCCCCACTTTTTGTGGTTTCCACCCTTCTGAATTGCCCCAACGGACGCCTAGACCCCAATACCTAGGCCCACTAGGCTGCGGCAAGCTGCAAGCTCAAGCCCAAACAGGTGGGTGCCCAAATGGGTCAACAGGGTCCAATAGGGGCAAAAAGATGACTTTTCTCAAAAATGATCCTAGACCATGTGCGACGCTAAAACAAGTGTTTTTGGACCATTTTGAGCTCGTGGTGGCCCATTTTGGTCCTCCGAAAATCCCAAAATGCCTTCAAAATGGGCTGTTTTGGGACCAAAAATGGGTCAAAAATGGGTCAAAAACGCGTTTTTCCAAACCTCATCCTAGACCATTTGGGGTGCACAAACGGGTGAAATGAGCCCATTTTTGGCCCCTTAGAAGTCCAAAAAGCCTTGAAAGTGGGCCTCGTGGTGATGGGGTCCACTTGCAAGCTGATTTCACGTCGTCAAGAGCCATCAATGTGTGAATCATTCTTGATGTCCCTCACCAGTCATAGCTGATGTTCCCTCGCCCACCAGCTCGGTCCCAATATTCAGTCTTGATTAGGGTTAGGGTTACGGTAAGGGTCACCGAGCTGGTGGACCAGCTCGGTGACCCTTACCGTAACCCTAACCCCAACCCTGACCCTAGCACTAAGGCTAAAGAGGGTTATAAAACCAAGACTGGTGGAACCAGTCTTGGGTTTATAACCCTCTTTAGTGTCTAGGCCGGACCTAACAGGTTTGGCAAGCAAGCAGCAAGCAGCAAGCAAGCAAGCAAGCACGCGCGAAATCTAGGGCGGTTTTGGGCAAAAAAAGGCTGCTTTTGGCCCTAAATTGCAGGTTTTGAAATGGAGGTCCGGCACTTGCGACGCCCGTTCCCCGCTGCCACCGTTGAGTTTCTGGCTCGTACTTTGTGTGGTTGTCCCTCACACCCATAGGTACCATCCACCAAAATTTTGGCCAAATCCGAAGCACCACAACAGAGCTTTGATTTTCCCCCATTACCTACTGAAAACGGCCAAATGAAGGGAAATAGTGGCTACTCTACACATGCAGCTAGATTTCCCCGTGCCAAAAGGCCCTCTAGGGCCCTCTAACTCCACAATGTGTCCCCGAACCGCCCCCAAAAGGCCCCCAAAAGCCCTAGAATTTGTGCACGTTGGCCGCCAACAGCCCCAAGCCAAAAACAGACCATATGCTGGGCTACGTGGCTCAGAACACAATTCCGAGCGCACATAATCCACCCGCAACCACCCACTTTTGGTGGTTTCCACCCCTCAAAATTGCCCTAACTGATGCCTAGACCCCCGTACATAGGCCCAGTGGGCTGCCGCAAGCTGCAAGACGTAGCACAAAGAGGTGGGTGCCAAAATGGGTCAACAAGGTCCACCGGGTGCAAAAAAATGACTTTTTTGCAAAAATGATCCTGGACCACGTGGAATGCCAAAACAAGTGGTTTTGGCGTGTTTTGAGCTCGTCATGACCCGTTTTGGCCTTCCTAAAATCCCAAACTGCCTTGAAAATGGGCTCTTTAAGGACAAAAATGGGTCAAAAATGTGTTTTTCCAAAAATGATCCTAGACCATTTGGGGTGCCTAAACAAGTGCAATGAGCCCATTTTGAGCCCATTGCAAGCCATTTTGGCCACTCCAGAGTCACAAAATGCCTTGAAAAAGGGCTGTTTTGGGACGAAAAATCAGTCAAGAATAGATCTAAAATGTGTTTTTCCAAACATACTTTTGGACTATTTGGGGTGCACAAACAAGTGAAATGAGCCGTTTTTGAGCCCATGTTGAGCAATTTGGCCCCTCTCAAGGCCGGCAGGGCTTTGAAAATGGGCCACTTTGGGACCACAAATGGCTCAAAAATGGGTCAAAGGCATTGTTTTCCAAAAATGATCCTAGTCCAATTGTGGTGCCCAAACGGATGAATACAGCTCATTTTGAGCGCCTTTTGAGCTGCTCTCATCCACTTTCCATTGCGTACCTCATTTGTCGTTGAAGTGTCCTAAACAATGTTCCTTCCCGCACCAGCTCGGTCCCAATATTCAATCCTGGTTAGGGTCTCACCTACTTGTACTCTCACCGTAAGCCAGTGCCCCCCTCCCTTTCCAATCTCCTGCACCCCCCCCCCCCCCCTCCCCCATTCTGCTCCCTGGTACAGCCCCCCCCCCCGGCCGGGGTCCAGCCAGGGGGCTCCCGTGACCCACCTCCCCCCCTAAAGCGAAAGTCCGCCCACCCTAACAACACGCCTGGTCTTGATCTCTTGTGGTTGACCTGCAGGTGCAGAACGGGGTGTGTCAGGAGGGTGAGCTGTCCATCCTTAAGCCCGTGGCCTTCCACTTGGCGGTGTACCGGTGTCTGACCCCCGACACGGAGCAGCTGCACCGCCTCAAAGTGGAAGGCAGCATCGACAGCATCCAATGCAGCTTTACCCCCGCGATCTATGAGTCCCTGTCCATGATCGCCCACAACGTGTCCAACTCTTCGATTTCGGAGCGCGACGCGCTGGTCAGCGCTGATGTGTACTTTGCGGGGCCGCTGTCCGACGCAGCTGTGCCGGACCTCAAAGCAGCGGAGTGGCTTGCAGGTGTGAAGGGGGGTCACCCAGCCCCGCCCAGGATGCCCTGGACCCGAACTGGGCACTGGCATGGGCAAAGGCGTTTGAGAGTACCCACCAGTTGTGCGCAGCAGTTGAGGGGACCACTGCCGTTTGAGGGCAATGGTTGAGGCACACATTGGCGGTTGAGGCCAATATGAGGCTCGAGGGCCCCACAGAGGACTCATTTGGAGGGCCTAAATGCATTCGGCTACAACCATTTTTTACTGGTTTATTATTTTGACCCAAAAACAAACGCGCTACTCATGCACAATTAGAAATAATAGGGGCACTAATGACCAGGTGCAGGCCAATAAGCACATACCATGCCCCGGCCCCTCCTAACCCACAAGCAGTTGGTAGATGGAAAAGCTGATTGTATCTGTCGAAACTTGCTGCGTCACCACAGCCACTTCACAGTCACAATGCTGGTCACAGCACCTCATTGTTCGCAGGCTCACATCGTGGGCACCATTAAACCATAAGAGTTGACAGCTCGTGCACAGTTGGTCCCGAATGGTGTCCATGACAATTGCTCTTGCTAGGATGCCATTGTACACGGCATAAAGTACACCACTCACCCAAAGAAGCACCAATACATACAAAAGTTTATCCACTGCTTTGGCAAAAATGTACATTTGATTTCACAAAACTACCCGTCAAGGTTTTTGTTGCAGAACAAAGAGCGCGCATACATATCCCATGGGCAGGTTCTTCTACCTTTTCAATTGGGACTGATGGAGCAAAGGCAGTGGAAGTCCCATCCTACCCAGAGGGGGATCTTGGGACCCCCCCAGTGGTACGACAGAAGTCTAGAATTCTGCATCTGTTGGCAAAGATTCACCAAGGATTGGGATACATGCGAGCCTGAGGAGAGTTTTGTGCCTGCATACAAAGTAAGGTGACCAGATTATGTGAACCGTCAAGCGTTGAAGATCGATTAGGTGATTAATTGGTAATCCAATAGGGTATCACAGGCTTCCTTTTGTTTTGTTTTGTTTTATTCATGCTTTGTTTTGTCTCACCCATTTTCACTTTTTTTCTGTTGGTTTGGGGTTGTTTTTTTGTGTGTCTTGGCACATTTTCTTGTGCTAGGAATACTAGATTCTTTTTGGAATACATTGTACACATATTTGCCACCTATGTCTCCCTCTTCAAACATAGTCAAGCAGAGGCATCGTATCGATAGTGGTACATGGTAGCCAAAGCCCTAGGGAGCAAAGGCGACTAAATGCCATCTAGCGTTAGTGTACGCAAGCAGCTGAGCCTTTTTCCTCAAGGAACAAAGAAAGAAAAGTACAGGAAATGCTGTTTGGCGTACATACCACGAAAAATGGAGTGGAACAGGGGGAAAACAAGTGTGGTCTCTCGTGAGGATGCGGTCACCTTGGTGCTGAACCAGCCACCTGGTGCTCACCGCCAAGGCGAGTTGCTCGTTGTCCATCAGCCGACCGATCCACGGGTGAAGTTCCCGGGTGGCCATTTCCTCCTCCTCCCCCCTGATGTGGTAGGGGGCTGGGGAAGCAGAGTAGTCCAGCCCGCCCTGCTGGGGTTTGCCCGGCGTTGGGAGTGCCTCCTTGGCGTCAGGCTTTGGGCGTTGGCGATCAGTCTCGCCTTCCGGCCGGTCCGCCACCGGTCCACTCATGTGGCCTGTAGGCGTCGGATGGTGGCGGGTCCCCAGTTCCTGGTCCGGACGGGAGGGTGGGAGTGGTCACACGGGGCCTCTGCCCTTTGCCGTTCCGCTTCGTGGCGGTTGTGCCCCCCACTGCGCTCACCCATGACACAGGTGGTGCCGGGGGCCGTGTTGAGGGCGTGTAGTCGCGCAGGACGTGTGCCTCCCGGGACACAGAGATGGCGCCGTGGGGGGCATCCGTGTCCCGCGGGGGGTTCTCGGCCTCCGCTGTCTGCTTTGTCGTCGGCTCCGCGGTGGCTTCCGCGGTGGCTGTGGGGCTGCGACCTTGCGCCGTGCCGGGTGCAAGGTCAGGGGCCATGGCGGCCTGACTTGCGTCGTGGCACCCTGCCATGGAGTCGTCAAAGGACTCGTCATCGTGGCGGCTGGTTGTGGGGTGGTGGGGCTGCGGTTGCGACCTTGTAGGGACCGGCTCGTCTTCTTGCCGGCCCCCACGTTCCTGGGCAGCCCCTGTGTCGCCATCGGTGTTCTACCGCGGCACCGTTGGGTTTGGAGGGGTGGTGGCCCTGATTTCCGGCTGTGTCGTGGTCGCGGTGGCGTGGGTCTCCGCGGTCGGGTCCGCCTCCCGCGGGTGTGGCACGCTGTCCCCCGGAGTTTGGTGCGATGTTGCCGCAGTGGCTTGTTGGTCCGTTTGGCCAGCGGTGTTCTCCCAATTTCTGTCCGAGTGGGGGGCCTCCCCCGGGGGGGTCGTTGGCCGCTGTATCCCCCTGCCTTGGGCTTTGCGCTGCCGGCATGGGGGCCTGCTGTTGAGGCGCGGGCGTTGGTTAGACCCGGCTTCCGTCTGCGTCACAGGTCTCCGGGAGAAAACAGAAAAGGGGGGGGGGCAAGTGGGGAAATGGGAGAAGTTTGATGACTGGTACAAGTTGCTTTGGCTCTTTGCAATTCTGAGGTTTTGGCCTGTCCTATGGCTATGTACCATGTCCACCATGTCCTCTGTTCCCAAGTAGGCATGTTGAATTTTTATATCCATTGAGGCAATCTATATACATGCTTACATTTTTGGTGGCAAAAAATTGGGGTTGGTTGTCAGACATGTCCAAGGCCCCCACAAAGCTCAACAACACATCCAAAACGTTGGCTGCCATCAGGGTTGGGGGCAATACCGACTATGGAAGATGGGTTGATGCCAAGGTCGCGCAGCAATGTGTCCGAGCCCTGCACAGGAGTGCATGCCCCCAGGCTCCCATGCCCTTGAGTTGCCAGGGTATTCCTCTTCCACATTCCCAAAGCCTCTCCTACACTTAGATCCTCTTTCATAGATTTCCTCGACATGACATGTTGCGAGCTGAAGCGGATGTGGCTGGCTTTTTTTTGGCCATGGACTTGGAGTTGAGGGTCCAATTTTTTTTGTACTTTTACCACAACCCCACTTCCTTAGCCACCGTCTCCCTGCATCTACCCTGCCCCCCCCGTTCCCCCTATTTCCTCATCCCACCTTCCCCCATCCCCCGTTTCCCCCTGTTTTCCTTGCTTTTGGTGACCAACCCCTGTTCGGCGCTGGTGACCATGGAGCCTTTTATCAAGCCATGTACCAAACATAGCAGGTTCCCCCTGAGCTTTGGATGTCATAACGGCAGGTATTATTGGGTGCCAAATGGTTGGGAGTTGATCTTGCTGAGATCCACTTTTCCTGCCAAGTTGCTGGTGGCATGTTTGATCATAAGTACCCAACATGGTGAACACTTTTTTTGCTTTCTGCATGTTTTTTTTCAGAGCCTTGTTGTAGACACAGATGCCCAAACTTAATAAAAATGAAAATGGATATGGCATTCTTGGAATCCGCGGAACTAGGGCGCCGAGAAAGATCAAAGTCACCTTGAAGAGGGGTAGTTAGATCAAGCACACGCAAAGGCGCTATATTTGCCCCCCCTTTTGGGGGGTCATTCACGTTGTATAACCCAATGTATGATATTGGATGTCTAACCCCTTGTTAAAGCAGCATTTTGGCGGACAAAATTATTCCATACTGAATTTTTTGATTTGAACCTACCCCCTACTCCCGAAATTTGGTTGGCCTATAGCCACACTGTGCATCAATTCGAACCCAGGTCCCATTCCGCTTTTTTCTTCTATATGGACCCCCTTACCAATGACGGGGACCAAGTGCTATCCCCAGGTTTCCAAGATCGGCTCCCCTTATGGGACCCCACTGGTGAGGACCTAGGTATGTGCTTCGGGTTTGGCCTACGGGACAAGGGGGGGGTTGGGTGGGTGTTTTGGAAATTCAAGGTGGGTGAGTGTCCAACCCCCCCCCCCCCCCTCTCCTGTGGGGGGGTGGGATGTTTTTTGGTGTATGAGTGCTGATGGGTTTGCGGCCTCTCAATTTGTTGTTCAACAAGTGCTGTTTGAGGGCTGGGTGCCTAGGCAGGCAGGTTTCGTTTCTCCCCATGGGTCCAAGAGAGCAGGGTGGGATGTAAAAAACAACTTGTAAGTTCCTCTTCTACTCTCTCCCTTAGGCGTACCCCCTCTTGCGTATTGCTTTGGTGGGTGGGTAGGTGGGTGGGTCGCTGTCCAACAAACGCCCCCCTCGGTGGGGGTGGGACAATTCTGGGTCCCTAGGTTTTCCCAAAATCTAGATGGTAGGTAACATGATCCCCCCCCCCCCCCACCATGATAGATAAGCACATCCATTTGAGGGCTGTTTTTAGGCCATTACGGGATGGCTGAACACTCGCAATTTTTTTTGGGGGGGTGATCTCGGCAACTCCCGGGACCTTTTGGCTGTTGTTGGGTGACAATTTGGTGACAATGGGGGTGCGTGTAAAACCATGTGGAGCCATGTAGCACCAACCAAGCTCACATGGTGGTGCTTATTGGCCCCTGAAAGCACCATTTTGGGCCTGTTTGCACCATTTTGGGCAAAGCTTGGTTGGACCATCGCCGCAACTGTGCATCAATTCGGACCCACGTCCCATTCCATTTTTTTCTTCTATATGGACCCCCTACTTAATGACAGGGGTCCTAGGTTGTGTCTCAAGGTTTCCAAGACCGGCCCCCCAATGGGACCCAATGGGATAAGGAGCGTTTTCAAGCCATTAGGGTGACCTTCAACAACCCGGTGGACCCTTGAGCCGTTGTTGGGTGATCATTTGGTGACAAAAGGAGTGCGCATAAACTCATGTAGCACCACATAGGCCCTCCCAGTGGTGCATATTGGCCCTTCAAAGGGGGACTGTTAGCGCGCCGGGCATCTTTTTTGACCCCTGCCCCACCGGTGACCTTTTAGGGGGTGCACTAAGCGCAGTGCAACTATTTGGGCGTCTAGCTGTCCCAAAACCCGATACTTTGTGATACTATGGGCATTATTGTTGTTTGAAAACGGGTAGTTTGGTGCTCCTTTCACATTGGGGATATGGTATATTTGGATTCTCACCCAGTTTCACCCATTTTCATCCATTTTTTGCTTGTTTCCACCACATCCACTCTCTACTAGGTTGATTTCTCCCCACCATGGGGACCCTGAGAAGGCAGGGGTGATGTAGCCATTCCGCCCAACTTTGGGTCCCCGAGAAGGCAGGGGTGATGTAGCCAATGCTGAGTTTGCGCTTCTTTGTTGCACCATGAGGCAGAAACGCCGTCCAAACCGCTTGCGGTTTGGGAACTCATTGGGGGAGCGTTAGTGCGCCGGGCATCTTTTTTGACCCATGCCCCACCGGTGACCTTTTAGGGGGTGCACTAAGCGCAGCGCGCACAGTGCAACTATTTGAACGTCTAGCCGTCCTAGAACCCCATACTTTGTGATACTATGGGCATTATTGTTGTTTGAAAACGGGTAGTTTGATGCTTCTCTCACATTGGGGATATGGTATATTTGGATTCTCACCCAGTTTCACCCATTTTCATCCATTTTTTGCTTGTTTCCACCACATCCACTCCTTACTAGGTTGATCTCTCCCCACCATGGGGACCCTGAGAAGGCAGGGGTGATGTAGCCAATGCTGAGTTTGCGCTTCTTTCTTGCGACGTGAGGCAGAAACGCTGTCCAAACCGCATGCGGCTTGGGGACTCATTACCATAGTGAAATCTATGGGAAAGGTAAAGGCAAAGTACCGTCAAATGACCGCTCGCCATAATGCTAGTAACAGGCATATGTGTGTCTCTCTTTGAGGTGCCTTCCCAAAGGCAAGAGAATTTGTCTGGGGTTTCAGTGAACTTTTTTGGTGATTTTTGATTCCAAAAGCATTTCTTTCGTGACTGTGGTGCCAGATTCCATAATGACTGATTCATGGTCCCAGCCAATTGAGCCTCCGGCCACGACTGCCCCCGCCCCAGTTTTGGGGCTCTCTGGTGGTTGAAGGGGTTGACCGCCCATTTCTCTGGACCCATGGTGGATATGTGCAACTGAGGACTGAATGAGAAAGGAAATGGATGCAATTGCCTGGTGCTGCGTATCGAGGGGGCCAACTGGGTGTTTGGTAGGTACACTGGACGCACATTGGTGCGCGGGCGAAGGGGATCTTCTTGGGTGCACGGCAAAGTAGGGAGCAACAGCTGCTGCGTTTCTGCAAGTGCACGAACTCTTTCAGACCTGTTCAGATTGTAGCGGATGGGATGGATACCCCTCTCCTTGCGCATGGTCTAACCTTTGTGGCTTCCAACCTGCCTCCTGTTGAAGGCCGGGTGTGCAGCAGCAACAAACGGACCTGGAGACCTCTGCAGATACACAGTGTGCACACGGCCCCACAAGGATTGACAGCCGCGATGCATTGGGGGCGGGGATGGCAATTCCACCACACCTTGTGGACCAAAAAATGCAGAGGCCCCTGAGCAGTCCACAGGGTTGCAAGTGGATCGGCGTGCAGTGTGACCTTCCAGATCTCTTGATGTAACAAACAGCGTTGCATTGTGACGGCTATAACACAATTTGTCAGGGAATCGACCCTGAGGTCGACCTGCGGGCGAACCCAAAGTCTGTGAGCGTGGCCTGGTCGTAGTATGAGAGACCGTGGCGCCCCCCCCCCCGTGCCTCACATTGCGCAGGTCGCCTTGGCATCCACTCCGACATGCTGCTCCTGGTGCCCCAGACCAGCCCCCAGCGGTTCCTCCTGCGCCTCAGCCCCAACGTCGTCGTGGAGCCGGGCTGGCCCCCAGACCTGCCCAAGGTCCCGCTGCCGGACTCTGCCTCCTCCTGCACCGTCTGGTCCATCGCGATCCCGCAGGGGCCGGAGCACGCGCTCTGGTTCGCGGTCGCCGCCCCGGACATTGACCCGGTCATCACCGCCGTGCGCCAGGCCATACGGGACCTGCAGTGCCAGGCCGACCGGCGGGACGCGGCCTCCCATCCGCTGCTGGAGGAGCTGGAGGAGGCCGCCTCCATGGCCCCGGGCGACGAAGAGGCGACGCTGGAGGCGGGGGCGGAGGCGGAGGCCGAGGAGGAGGGTCTGCTGCCCAGCGGGAGCTCGTTCAGCGTGCGCGTGGACCTGCGGGCGATTTCGTTGTCGCTGGCCCCGTCGGAGGTGTGTTGTTGTGACGGTGTGCATGTGCTGGGGTGCCCCCCCCCCCCCCTCCCCCAAACGGACAGCCGCCCCCCCCCCCCCCCCCGCGAGAGCAACACCCTTGTCACAGCAACAGTCGGTGTTGTTTCTGCAACTTTTGGAACCCTGTCCTACTTGGCCTTTCATGAATCCCCCCCCGTTGTCAGAGTGACACTAGGTGTTCTTTCCGTCAAATTGTGGGACTCTAGTGTTGCTCTCGCAAGGGGGGCGGGCGGGGCACAGCCACCACCATGCGCTTCACATGCACGTCCTCTGCTGACCTGCTAGGGCCCCTTTCAGACTTTGTCCCATGACGTTCCGTCTACCCACCGCCGGTGGTCGACCACCAACCGCTGGCGGTAGACTGCCAACCGCCAAACTGAGAGCCTGGATTTCTCCAATGAACAACACAAAAGAAACGCTTTTGGCGCCTCTGCTGGGACCAGTTTTAGGACCACATCTGAAAATTCGCGATTGTAGCTGTTTTTAGGCATCGACCGACCGCATGATGCCCGCGTCCCTCTGCTTTAGTGCGCCACTTTTCTGTCTGGTGCCTTCTCTGGTTGTGGTCCATTGGCCCCGGTGTTGCCAGAAGTTAATACTGTGTACCTTCTTGTTTGCAGGGCTCAGGACTGCGGCCGCTGGAGACCATGTTCGAGGAGCTGCGGCTGGAAATACTGTCAGGCCCCACTGGCAAGACCATCAACCTCGACACGCAGAAGTTCCGCGTGATCGACCACAGCAACGCGAACGCGAAGCAGTTTGCGGACCTTGTGACGCACTACTCATCCACCGAGGCCCAGGTCTGAGGTCAGGTGCATGGGATGAGAGGGGGTTGGCGCACGGGGTGGGCAGGGCCGCCACATAGTCTGAGGGCGGGGTGGTGCCTGTCAGAGGCTTCGCCGCCAATTTCCCTGAGCAGTGTCGGTACGGTGGGGGTTTGGGTGGCGCGGGGGTGTGGACGGGACAGCACATGGCGACACGTGATGAATGCGGGTCACGCGTGCAGTGAGAAGGGGTGGTACGGTGTGTGGGCGTGTGGACTGCGGAGCGTGAGGAATGCAAGGGTCTGGGCAAGGAAGGCGCCTGTGGCAGCGTCTGGGGCAGGGAAGGGCGTGCAGGAATGGGCCAGGCTGGGCACGTGGATGCCACAGGGCCCGGGCAGAGCATGGGGTTACGACGGAGACTTTTGATAAGCCCACACTCTGTAGTCCAACCTCCGGGAACCGTGCGAGTTGGGGCTGCGGACACGGGCAGAACACCCGGAACGGCAGCGCACTCCGGGTGTGTAACGCCTGGTGATCCGGGCCCCCCTGGTCCTGTGTTACAGTTTGCCTCTTCAAAACGTGGTGTAGAGCACCCTCCACATTTCACCGTCGTGGGAATGATTGCATGTGAAGCCTGTCCGCCTTTGCAGGGAAGTGGATGCCGCAGGGGCAGAATGCTGCGATGGTGAGCAGTGGACAGACATCCCACTCTCGTCTACAAAGCTCTCCCCCCCCCCCCCCCCACACACCTCCCTCCCCGAATATGCACTCCCCGAGAACCACACCCGGAGGCACACCTCCACGCAACAGAATCAAATGCGTGGATATGGAAGCACCAACCTGCAGCCCACTCCCCTCTATTTTCTACCTCTCCTGCAAACCCTCCGCTCGTCCAAAGCAGCTGAAAGTCAAAGTCCGCAGCCCACCTCCTGGCATTCCGTGTGCCAGCATGTGGTGTCGTGTGGAAGGGGCCAGGTACCAAGTACCAAGAACTGTTTTTGCGCGCTTTTGGTGCCGACGACTTGCACATGTTGGCCGGCCGGGGGCTCGGTCACCCCGTATCAGATTCCGCCCCCGTGAGTCCAACACCCACCCCCCTCCCAAAAAACAATGCACACTCACGTGCCTCCGAGTGAACCGGTTCCTGACGCTCTTGGTGCGCCGCCCTGTGTCAGCCTTCCGGCAGAGCGGTTCTCAAGGATGTCCATGATCCCCCCCCCTTTTGCAGCGAGGATCGCCCCCAGGGACTGCTCTGATTACCGTCAAACTGCTATCGGTTACCCTCCAACCGCCGTCGGTCACCTCAACCACCCTCCAAAGGTCGGGCTGGACTTGCCGGACGCCGGTACCTTTTGTGCTATTGGGGAGCGCCCTTCCGTCCCGAGGTTCCGTTCTGTTTGTCGGCCTGCCGCACAATGTCTTGCCTGAATTGAAAATGAGGCTCGTAATCCAACCGATTATATGTACACCAGCCAGGCCACGGCTTACTGGCCACAATGAACTATACCCGGGGGGGGGGAGGGCCAAAAAAAAAAGTTTGTGTACCTTAAATCGACCTCCAATTTTGGGCCCATTTGATAAATTTCATTTTTTTCCTGAGGAAAATTTTCTGATGTGGGTGGGTCAGACGGAGGAACCCAGGCTTCCGCCCCCCCCCCCCCCCCCCGAGTAACGGTACGCCGTGGCCTGACACCGGCTTCCCCTTGTGCCAGTGTTGAGTGATCCCCCCCTGTCGACGCTCTGAAGCATCCCCGTCTCACACCAAACCACAGGCTGACGGCCCCGTGCTGGAGTTGAAGGCCCACATGGTCCAGCGCCTCGCAGTCGACCACCTCCTCTCGCACACCAACGTCACCGGCACGTTCCAGGGCTTCACCCTCAACATCGAGCGCACCACCGCCCCAAAGCTCCTCCGCCTCTTCACGCTGTTCCTGCAGTCCGACCGCCGCGTCGCGAAATCCCGCGCGCAGATGCTGCTGGTCATCTCCGAACTGCAGGCGAGCGCGGAGGCCCCGGCCGTGGGGACCGGGACGGAGGTGACGTCGAAGTTCATGCTCAAGGGCATGGCCATCAATTTCGTGAACGACGACGCGCTGCTGTTCGATGCCTTTTTGCAGGAGGCGGAGCTGGAGCTGAACCTGGCGGAGACCGGACATCTGCGGGTGTCCGGGAAGCTCGGGGACGTGGTGGTGGAGAACCACTCGGAGCACATCGGTGTGTGGCAGCGCGGGCGTCTGGAGGGGGGCTGTGAGGGGTACTGGGGAACGCAAGGGTGTCAACGAGGGGCGTCTGCATACCCGAACAGCAACCGCAACAGCGACAACGACAACGACAACGACAACATGAGAGCAACAACGAGGACGACGAGATGATGACGACGACAACGACACCCACCATCAGACATCAGGGGGGGGCGGATTGAGGTCCGCAATTTTTCGGAATTTTTCGCAATTTCGCAATTTTCGCAATTTTCCGCAGTTTTTCCGCAATTTTTGCGTGTCCACCTTGCGTGCTTGTTGGTGCCCTGTGTGTCGCCTGTGCAGAAGCGTTGCCCCTTGAGGCTTCGGGAGGTTTGGTTACGGCACCGCAAGTTGCCGGCAATTTTCCGTAATTTTTCGCTATTGGATTTGACGCTCCCTGACCGCAATCCCCCCCCCCCCCCCCGCGCAACCACCAACGGCCGCCTACTTTGTTATCATAGTCAACCGACACGCCGATGCATGCGTACCGTTGGTGTGCCTGTGCGTATTTTGGCACGCAACTGCCTTGTGCCGTGCTGTATCCGCTCACCTGGTTTTGTTTTCCTCGACAGTTTATCCGTGTTTCGCACCGATTCCCTTCGTGGGCTTATGCCCCCCGTCCTGCTCTTTGCCTCTCGCTACAGGCGACTGCCACCGCCGCATTATGGGCGTGGGCTCCACGGGCCAGAGTTGTGTGGAGTTCACCTACACGTACCCGGTCGACAGCCCCACGACCCCCACCGCAGTCTCTGCGCACTTGGCGCAGTACACTGCCGCGCTGGAGCTCTGCATGTCGTCGGTGCGCATCGTGTACCTCACGCGGTTTCTGAACTTGTGCCGACGGTACCTTGACTACGACAACTACTTTGCGAAGGACCTGGCGCTTGTGGATCGCACCGAAGTGTCAGATATGCTGACGGCCAGTGTACACTACGTTGGGGAGCTGGCTCAGGCAGCTCTGGAGGTGACGCGCACTCTGCTTCTCGCTCTTCGTCTCCCTGTCTCTCTCTCGCTCTCTCAGTCTCAGCCTCATTTTTTCTCTCCTTCTCCCTCCCTCTCCCTATTCTCCAACCTTCTCCCTCTCCTTCCCTCTTCGTCACCATCAATCCCTCTGCCTCATTTTCTCCTTCTCCCTCTATCTCTCCCTCTGCCTCTGCCTCTGCCTCTGCCTCTGCCTCTGCCTCTCTTCTTCCCCCTGCCTCTCCCTTTTCCTCTCCCTCTTCTCCCTCTCCCTCTTCTTCCTCTCCCTCCCCCTCTTCTCCCGCTTCCTCCTCCCCTCCCGCCCTCTCCCTCTGCCTCTCAGCTCTTTCCCTCTCCCTGCCCTCTGCTTCTCTTTGCCCCTCTCCCTGTGTCTCTGTCGCTGTGTTTTTCCCTCTTTCTCCCCTCTTCTTCTGCCTCTCCCTCTCCCAGGTGGCCCCGAAGCGGCTCCTGCAGCTGCAAGTCACGTTTGACAACCCCACGTTTGTGGTCCCCCTGCGGCACGACGTGGCGCGCTGCGCGTTGTTGCAGTTGGGCACCATCTCCTGCACCAACGAGCTAGTATCGACGGGGGACGGCGTCGCAGAGCTGGTGCATGTGAGGTGTGCCTTGTGATACTGCTCTCTAAAGGGACGTGCACGAGCATGTTAGCCCACATCACACTTTAGCACACCACACCACCCCCCTTCACCCCCCACCTGCAGCCCACCCTTCACTCCCACCCCCACACACCACACCACACCACACCACACCACGGCACGGCGGTGGTGTACAGAAGGAGATGTGGGCCATGGTGCTCGTTCAGGTCGTGCAGGGCCCTGAGGCACGGTGGCATAGGAGGTGAAGCGCCATCAGCAAGCGGAGCGGCAAGGGGTACCAAGGGGCAGATGGGAGAGCTCTGTAGATGCCCCCAGCCCCACCTCCGGAACACAGGGCTTACAGTTAGTTGTAGGGTTCAGGTTCAGGGCACACCCGTTTTGCATTTTCCCGTGTGCAAGATATCCCGGCCTTTGCCTAAGGATAACAGCGCCTTCGGCACACCACACCACACCACACCACACCACACCACACCACACCGCACCACGCTAATATACCAGCACACCAGCACATCACACCACAGCCCACGCGTCGCCCTACTCCAGCCCACCCCGCCACTCTTCAGGGCTCTTGGGGCAGCCATCACATTAGATGAGCAGAGCATCTTGCAGTCCACAGACCTTACCGTTGAGGTCCGCCGACCGATCGTAGACCCGTCGGAAAGTGAAACGGAGGTTCGCTGCGAACTGTATGCCAACCGACTGGCGGCAGTGGTCTCGCAGGTACAGTACCGGACGCTGGTGGACATCGCAGTCTCCAACGTTCTGGACTCGTTTCAGTACCGACACATCCCCGTATACCCCGCAAAGCGCCCTCTGCGGGCTCCCACACAAGTGGCAGCCACTCCCGCTCAGGAGGAGTCGAAGATGGAGGTGTCTCTGTAGCAATGACATGCCCTTCTGTGTTCTAATGAATCCTATACCCTCCGCCAGACCACCTCTCTGGCGGCTGCTTCGAGAGGCAGGACGGGGAACAGCAGCAGCAGCAGCAGCAGGAGGAGGAGGAGCAGGAGGAGGAGGGGGAGAAAAAGGGATGGGGATTCGGAAGAAGTGCCGCCACAGCTGCAGCAGCAGCGGGAGGATGTGGATCAGGGGCAGCAGGAGCACGAGGAGGGGGAAGCGGAGGAGAACGAGGACTGGAAAGCGGGGGGAAGGAGGAGGAGGGGGGGGAAGTGCCGCCACAGCCGCAGCGGCAGCGGAAGGATGTGGATTAGGAGCAGGAACACGAGGAGGGAGGGAGGCGGAGCCGGCCCCGCCATTTGCGCCCCCCCCCCCCGTTCCTGTGTTCCGCTTCGCCCCTCGTCCCCACGTTTGCGTCCACTCCAAGCCCGAACCTTCGCAGGTGAGCATCACACTGCCGCTGCTGGAGCTGTGCCTGACACAGGCCGGGGCAGAGGCCTTCACCAAGATCCAGTGCATTGGGTATCAGCAGGAGCTCGCGGTGCAGAAGGATCGATACGTGACCACCATCGAAGTGCAGTCTGTCGAGCTGCACCTGCAGAACGACCCGCAGTCGCTCTACCCGTGCCTGATCTCCCCCACCTCCGCCTCAGGCAACGACCGGTGGCTCTCGTTCCGGTTGATCACACAGAAGCAGACCCAGCAGAAGGACCTCAAGTTGGTGGTGCAGCCTCTGCAGGTCTGCGGGCTTTGCGCGCGCGCTGCGATTCCCTCCGTGCCCCATACCCCTCGAGATCCGCTCTGCCTCACATTCAGGCTCCGTAAGGAATTACTACGTAAGGGGGGGGTTTCTGAGTGGGTCCCACCAAGGGCCGCGTATTCAAAGCTGATTTTCCCTCAGCCAAATTTTGCGTCAAAATTTTCTCTGGGTGGGTGGGTCTCGGAGCCAAAGGCCCCCCAGGCTCCTCTTATAAACAAAGGCTGCTCACACTCCCATCCCTCTTTCAGGCTTCCCCATTTCACCCCCTGCCGCCTGATCACTTCGTATCCCCTTGGGCAACACAGTCCCTTGCCGTGAGAGTCAACGCCCACGGGCCTTGTACATGAACAAGGCGATTGATGACTCAGTTGTGCAGACAGGTTGGCAGACCCTGGAACGTCAAAACGCTTGTCAGGTTGCTGCAACAACTGCCCATCAGAATGTAGAGAAGGACGGCATATGGCCATGGAAACAAGTGGATAAAGTAGATTCTTGAGGCGAGGGACGCCTCCGACGGCGTGAACCCTGACATCCCCATCCGCACTTTGACCTACATTCGTTTTCCTCCCCACTTTGTCCCTCTGCCCTCCTGACCACGATGCGCGTCATATCCGTGCGGAGTCCCGCGCTAATTGGGGTGTCCAAAGTGCCGGCGCCAGCCCACAGGGGGGGGGGGGGGGGGGCTCAAGACCCGACCCCAAGGGAGGGGGGGGGGCGGGCGTTACGGACCTCAAAATGGTTGCATGGGTCAATGGATTTTGTGGGCTCCAAACCTGCCGGAGATTTTGTTTTAGGCATACGGCAGGGGGATTTTTTTTTGTTTTACCCGATGTGTTGAAACTCAAAATACTCAGCATTTTGTGGAGAATTCAGAAATGGGCGAAAAACTCACAAAAAACATTTTAACCCCGACCTGACCTCCGGGTCCGACCTTGGCTGATGGAAGCCTGAGCTGTTGGGCAATTTGTTTTTGAAAAAGAATTTTACGTTACTTGTGAATGTTCAAAATGATCAGCGCATCCTGGGGATCATTTTGAGGTATGCATGTTGGGGCACCCCCCCCCCCCCCCAGACAGAGTGCGAATACTCTGAGCGAAGATATTTCCGCAACGCGCTCGCCATGAATGACGCAGAGCGCAGAAGATACTGAAACACACTACCAGCAAGTCACATATTGGTGAGCTAGCACCCATGGCGTTGTGTGACATTCACGTTGCTGGTTGTGGTGAGCACCTCCCAGCCTGGGGTCTTTGTGATGACCGCATACCGGGCACTGATCAGGCGGTCAGGGGAGGACGCCATGGGCTGAAGTTGCATTCTGGATTCCCACCCATGAAGGTGGATGCCCGCGGCAGTGCGGATGCCCGTAGTAGTACGGATGCCTGCTTGTCATAGCAGAAGGTTCAAAGGTGAGAGGCCAATAGGCGCCGCCACAGGCCAACAGAGCCAACCACCAAGGCCTTGTGCCAACCCCCCCCCCCCCCTCCCCAGGGACCCCGCCGGCTGACCGCCCGACCTGCCTACCCCCTGGGCTTGGGTCAACAACCCCCCCCCCCCCCGACCCGCGTCGGATGGGCCTGGACAGGGGGCCTCCACCACCGGGTTTCGCTTCAGCGGAGACCCCTCCCGGGGAAGGTGCGATCTGGATGGGGCAGCGGTACCACTGCCATAACAAGTGCTACACACTTGGAGCTGTGGTGGGTGTGATGTCCTCTGGCAAGCCTCACCAGTCTCAAGACCTGCCAACCTGGTCCTGTGGTCTAGTGGCTCTGCCCTGACCTCGTGTATCATGTCTCAGACTGTGCACCACTGCCTGTGTGCCTCTGACGATGTGGCACAGAGTGGGACCTGCAGTACTGCCACTGCTTGCGGGTGAGCGCAGATACTCCACTGACTGCTAAGCGTAGGGCACACAGTGCCCCCGGTCAGTACCATGAAATAACATGGTGTGTGTGTGTGTGTGTGTGTGTACGTGTGTGTGTGAACGACGATGGAACACAAGGTGGGGATACACAGTGTGCTGAAAAGAGCAGAGTGTGTCGGGATTCAGTGCGCCTGGGTTGCCTAGGGTCAGCGGTGTCCTGTTACCCCCGAGTCCAATGCGGGGAGCCTGCGATGCCCATACAGGTTAGCCACAGGGTCTCAGAGCCTGGCGCATCAGGCCACATCAATACTGGTGCTGGACACATTCCCATCCCATCCCATCCCCCCCCCAACGACGACCCTTGCAATGGTTGAAGACCCCTCGGGGTCACATCCCGCTAGGCAGCCGCCCTTGTGCGCCAGCTGAGGGGTGCTTTCGTTGGGGAAGCTGGACGGTTTGGTAAGTCCAGCACACCGGATGTGTCCAGCGCTGTGTTGCACGTGCCAGGTATTTTGAGTGGCACGTGATACAGGCCTGATTGTGAACGAGATCCAGTTTCTTGCCAGTACATCTGTCAGTAGCGTCCGTCTTGATGAGAGTGAGAGCGGGGATGAGGATCTGGGAGAGTGAGAGCAAGAGTGAGTGCGTTAAAGAATCACACCCGGGGGCTGTTCAAATACGGCTGGCTGATGACCATGTCGTGCAACGGATCTCCAGTTCCTTGTGTTTTGTGTGACCTGCTTGGTTGATCAAGGTCTTTTGTGCCGACTGGGAGGAACCAAAGCGCATTTTCCGGGCCGCAGTGAAGAAATGGTCTCCTCATCATTGCCGCATACCGTCCCCATGGTGTGATATCCCTGCCGGGGCTGGCAAGCTTCACAAGCAGTCGCTCCCATGACCCGTGAAGTCTCAAGAGTGCTCATACCAACCCCCTTCACCTCCCAACAAGAAGAGTGTATTCATTGCATTCGGTGGGCTACAGTTCCACCTCCCAATGCATGACGTGGCAGACACGTCTGCCCTCACCTTGCTCCTGCCCTCATTCTCACCATAAACCCCACCCTCCTTCTTTCTCTAACACACATGCACATTGGGATGGTGGAAAAAATTTTTGTCCGGAGGGGGGGGGGGCTGGGAGCCCCCCAATTTCTTGGGGGGGGGTTGCGGAAAGGGGTTCCTTCGGCCAGGCCTTTGTAAAAGTTTTTTGTTGCTGGTAGTGTGCCCGCGGGTGTCACACAAGGGGTTGAGATGCTTGGAAGTGGATTTTGTCTTGATCGCTTTCACTCAAATTTTTGTCCACCACAGATGGTTCCTGACTTTTTGGTCTAAAATGGCTGAGAAAGACACTCCATAGGCAATCCCAAAGAGCCCCCCTCTGGAAAGAGGGTGTGTGAGAGCAGGGTCCTTTTTTAGTAGGGTCCTTTTTTGGCAGCCTGTCTGAAGAGCCCCTGCCAAAGGTGGGGCGCGCGCGGGACCCAACCGCACGCGGGACGGTCAACGTCATACGGAGACGTGAAATCTGCGTGCGGGTGGGACAGGAGTGGGTGTGCAAAAGGGGCACCCAGGAGCACCAACAGACAGGGGGAGGAGCAACACAGACACACAAGACGCGGGAGCCACACCAGGATGAACGAGGGCGAGAACAGCAGACAAAGAGGAGGGGCGCAGCAAGGCAGGAGAGGCAACCAGAACAGGGAACCAGGATGGAGGGGATGGGTGAGCGTGCGCATGGGAGGCAGCAACAACAAAGGGGATGGCATGGCCAGCCAGCCCTGTCGCTACCGGGTGCCAGGGCAACCCCTGCTCAACCGGCATCAGGTGGGGGGTGTCTCCCGCAGCCGAGATGGGCTGTTTGCGCAACAAGAGCAGGAGCCCACCAGGGGCAGACCAGCCGTGAGGGGGAAAGGGACATATGGTGTACGGCCGGGACAACGCGTGGAGGAGCAGGGCACCTGGGCGTCACGCACACGGAAACACAGCGAGGCAGGTTATGGACGGCCTGTGGACAGAGGCACGTGGACAGCAAAAACAGTCAAATGACGCTGGCAACAACCAGCACAACCTCAATACGCCAACTACTGGGTGCCACTGACGCGCAAACAGCACATCATGCCACATCCAGCGACAGCCCCGGCACACCAACCACTGGGCTCCGCGAACGTGGAAACGACACCAGCAAGAGCACCGGCCGCAGCGGCCAACAGAAAGAAGCAACCCGACGCAACATGCGAAGGGAAGAATGGGTGACTGTCCAGGGCCCCGTAAAGGAACAACAACCAGACGGAATGTCACACGGGGGGTTGGAAAAGGGGCTCCTTGCCCCCCCCCCCCCGACATTTATTTTCCTCCCCACCCACAGATTGTCATGGACCCCCTGTACTACATCCACCTGTTGGAGTGGGCAAAGCTGCCCCCCGAAATGGATGTGTCGGGATTGGGCCAGATGACCACGGAGTCCATTGAAGGGATCCAGAAGTCCCTCAGCGACTCCATCCAAGTGACGCACAACCGCATGCGGCTGCAGTGCGACTTCAGTGCCCCGCACCTGATCATCCCGTCCAACTGCTACGAGCGTCAGTGCTTCGTGACCTACGTGGACTTCGGCACCGTGGCCCTGGTCACGACGCAGGACAGTCTGGAGGAGCAGGACGTGACCGTGAAGGAGATGAAAGTTGTGTTGGTGGTATGGATGTGGTCTGGACCTGTTGCTGGCCCTCAAGCAGGGAAACGGGGGCGGGGGCCATCCCAGGGACTTAGAGGAGACGCCAGTAGTCCTGCCGCCAACGCCATACGGAACACTAGGCCTCCGGGACACGACAACTACCCAAATCTGTGCCAGCCCCCATGTGACGTTGTGCACCGGTGCTCCTCCCCTTCCCTTCGGCGGAACGTGCAGATACGCCGACACACGAAACTGCCTTGTCTGTCGGTCGGGAAGCCGTGTGCTGAGGGTGTCCGTACAGGAAAGTCTTAGGCTGGCAACGGGCCGAATGGTGACCCACTGGCCCCTGGCAGCCCTAAGATGAGAACAGGGCCATCGTCCTCGTCTCGGGGCTTATGCATCTGCAGCCCCTCTATCTTCAGAAGTCTCTTTTGTTGCTGCTGGAATTTGCCCAATCCACTGTGCCTCCCCCCCTGATTCCAGTCCAAAAGGCACCCGTGCATGTTTTCGTCAATGCGCTGCTCGCCTGTGAGTGCGCGCCTGTTCAGGTGGCGTGTGATCTGCTGGACGCAAACTTGAGCATTGAGCGCATCCCGGATGAGAACCAGATGCACCTGCTCTCGGTCTGCGGCGTGCAGGGGCACGTGGCAGTGCGGCAGCAGTCCCAAGGAAGCCATCGCATCACGGTCAACACAGAGGTGCCGACTATTGAAGTGCATCTGGCGAGGTCTCCCTGCCTCCGGGTGAGGGTAAGGTGGTGCCGCACTGAGTGAGACAATCAAGGAGTAGGCCCTCACGCTTTCCTCCAGCCCTGCCCCCCAACACAACCTTTCTCAGGGACAATTTACGAGAAGAGCAGTTTGCTGGGCCATTTTCGGTACACAAACACTTTGGTGTCAGATCCCCCGGCCCCCATTCCAGAACAAGTCTGCGCACTGCAGCGAGGGCGAGCGTAGCATTTGGTCCTCTGGAACTCCCTGGAACTCCCTGGCCCCGAGTTGCAGGTCCCGTCTCAGATGTGGTGGAGAGCGCGCCCCACGCTTCGTGGTGTAGGGCTGACTGAATGTAGCATGCCAGCGCTGGTCACCCCCTGGCCCCGTGGAGAGCCCCTCCCCCCTTTACAGCCCCAGCTGATGGCAGCATATCACACCACCGCTGTGCTGAATGTTGCCTCAAATCTGTTGGGCTTAGTTCCTAAATCGTTCCTTGTCAGTGGGTAGCTCAGCTTTCTCAGTCCAAATCGTGAGGCTGCCTGCACCTGAGCAGTGCTTAACATTGTGTGCGTATTGCCCGCAGGGTATCCACTTCCCTTCACCTCGGCCCCGTGGAGCGGCCCCCCCCGAACGCACAACGGTCCTTCCAACACCCACGAGGAATGGTCACCAAATGACGGTCCATGTGCGATAACCCAAACCTGACCGTTCCACTGCAACTCCATCGTGACCAGCGGTAAATTTTTTCTTTGGCTCCTTTGGCGGCGCGGAATTTTGCGCAAATGCCCCCAAAGTGGACATTCTTGTTGAACTGGAGCATTTCAGTGAGTTGACCGTGGCCCAGCACTGAAGAAAAATATTTCACTGTCATTCACAAAGCTGCACTCCCCCCTCCCCCTCTACAAACAATTTCCATTAAAAAAAAGCAGACCATACAAAAGGGTTGGCGGTTGAGACCGGGTGTATCGCATTGTAACTAACCGGCATTGTGGAATACCCATGCCCTCGAAGTACTCAAGCCATCAACCCATGTATCACGTGGTTCGTTGAAAGTCTGGATTTGGAAAGGGCGCGTTTCAATGCAAAAGAGTGCTGAAGTACAGTAGAGCCAGAAGCGTTGGGACAGAGGTATGGCCAAAACGGAAAGGAGACGTGCTTACGAGCTTGTTGCTTGTTTGTTGCTTGCTTGCTAGCCAGCTAGCTTTCAAGGGGAGAAGGGTGTAGTGATATCTCTCGGGGACATTCAGAATATGCCAGCTTTGTGGGTTTTGGCACTTTTCGGCATTTCCTACAAGTTTTGCTTCCATGTGCAAACATATCGTCACCTGGGGGGGGGGGTATGTGTATACTTTTTGAAATCTGTAAGAAACGCCATTTCAGAAATGTATGGGTTTTTGGGGGGGGTGTCACATTTTTCAGCGTAGCACAACACATTGGACGGTGCACACAAATATGGCACTGCACCGTTCATCCATTTTTGTTCAGAATCACTGTCATCGTCAGCATCCCTTTTTCAGGCAGGGCTGGGATCCCATTAGGGCAGACATCCCCCTGTTTGTGGACAGGGACATATTTCTTCAATTTTTGCCAATCCTGCAACCTCCGTGCCTTCACTGGCACCCAACCTTCGTTAAGGGGCATGGCCCACAGGCCATCGGTTGTGAGGTCCGCCGTCAGAATGTCATGCTCCTTGTGGGAGCATGCAGGTGGCTGTGAGCGGCAGGTACGGGGCTTTTTTGCCTGGCTACCAGGCTCATGCCGAGTCACCTGCAAGCACTTTACACCCCCAGAGCGAGCCCTTTTCCGCGTCAACGGCTTTTGTGGGATATCCGGGGAAGCAACGGCCTGTGGCGTGAATTTGTATGAAGACATGGCAGCTGCCTGTGGAAAAAAAGAGGCAGCAAGCAACACATGCACCATCCGAAACGGACAAAAATCTCAAACATATCGTCAGTACAGCATGCAGACCCAGGTGTTCCAAATAGCCCTTTTCAAGGGCTTTCCGAATATACCCCACATACCCCTACCTCCGGAACACTCAGTGGGCACAAATGAGGCAACAATGGCACCGACCCCCGAAAACCCACAAAGTTGGCATAATCAGCACCGTCCCCGAGAGATATATGAATATGTATGTGGGTGTTTTCTTATGGGGGGAAGGGGGGGGGGGGGTAATTCATCCACGAAACGAAATTGCTGCTCGGAAATTGCTGCTACTACTGTCTCCATGACCACTGGCGTCATACATTTTTGTAGGGGGTGGAAGCAGCTGTTAAATACGCTGCTGACTAGGAGTGAAGGGCCTATTGCCTCTCATTTTGGGTGTCTTCCCCCTTTACCCCGGTTCCTCCCCATTTCCCCCCTTGTTTTGCCCCGGTTTCCCAGTGTTTTCCCCACGTTTTCCCCATTTCTGCATTTTTCCTTGTGTTTTCTGCTGCACCACTGCCTGGGGGAGTTGCTTTGGCATTGGCAAACGTGGAGGCCTGCACTCCGCTCATCAGGTACGCCATCGCGCATTTCTTTGAGACGGTGGACAAGTTCACAGAGCAGAGCTGGTACGTGCGCCTGTCACATCAGGGCCACGCCATTGACGTGTCGTACCGCTTCCAGAGCGCAGCTGCAGGAGGCCCCTGTGCGGGCCCCATGTGCCCTGCCAAGGCTGTGCTGGAGGAGCAGCGTGTGGCCCTGGTCCTGGACGATGGTACGTGCAGAATGCTCGAGCTCACGCACGGGGCTTTTGGTGTATCGGCGGATGCAGAGGCGAGGACCGTAACGCTGACCACCGGACTACCGTTATCAGATACCGCACAGGTATCCATCGCTCCCCGTCCAACATGGACCTGCAGCCTCAATGGGGCAGAAGACTGCGTACCTGCACAGTGATACAGAACGTTTTCCCACTCCTGCCCCCCCCCCCCCCACCCCCCCGGGCATGTAGGTGCTCAAGTGTACACTGAGGGTTACGTACCTCTGTGAACAGGCATTAGGCACTGGATTTCCAGGCCGGTGTTCAATCTTCCCGTTATTGCATCCGCCCCCCCCCCCCCCAAGCACACATCTCTTTGCCCCCCCCCCCCCCCTTTCCATGGTAATTTCGGCCAGCGTCAATCACCAGTTGCCACCGGCCCTCACAGCCTTAGTGACCGGAGCACCGACAGCACCCACGAATCCACCAGATCCCCAGATTCTGCCAGGCAGTCTACGAAAGCATTCTATCCCACTCTCCATAAACGTCGTGTGCGGAGCTTTGTTAGCCCGGCCATGGCACAAATTATTCATGTTTTTTATTCCTGGCCACATTTTGGCCACGCTCTGTCCTGGGCCGGTGGGTGGTTGGAGGAGGCCCTGAAGCTCTGGCAGGCACCATGTGGCACACCTCATCAACACAACGTTTCTGCCTACCACCAACACCATTGCTCACTGCTGTCGTTGAAGGAGCGGCGTTCAGCACATACAAACAACAGAAGCAGGGATTGACTGGCTAAATGCTGCTGCACAATGCATCAGCAGCAGAGATTCCGGCAGCAGTTTCCAGAAGGGCCGAGACTTGCCTTCGTTTTTGTCAGTTGAGGAGAGTCTGGGCGCTTGTCTTGGCAGTTGGTGGTCAACTGGGGTGAACAGGCAGTTGGCATCTCGAATGTCATGGGACACAACAGACCATTTTTGTTTTCTTGCATAAATACTGCCTTCTCAGGGGCTACGTGGCGTTTTCTTATTCTTCCACTCTCTGGGAACTCTCTGGCAAGGGTCATGTAGCTTTATGGATTCCTTCCTTCTTTGGGGACGTGGAAACCATGGGGGATATGCAGCCTTTTTGATTCCTTCCCGGTTTGTGGACCTCGAGCTGGCAGGGTTTCTGGAGCTTTTGAGATTCATTTCCGCTCTGGGGACCCCAAGTCCGTACGCACGAGTCATGTAGCCCATTTGATTCCTCCCCTGCCTTGGAGACCCTGAGATTTGTGCAACTGGGACAGACCTTTGGGGGGTAGAGATAACGGAGCCGATTCCCTGTGCCCCCATATCCTCTTGTACCCCTTTTGGTGTAATCAAGGGCATGAACAGGCTGAATCCTGGGCATCCCGCTCCACAATGGACCCTATTCTAGCACCCACTTTGATGGGGAAGTCCTTGTGATGGCTGTTGTGCAGTGTGAAGGATCAGGCCTGCGTAACGGCCAGGGATCCGTGAGTTCTGTGTTCAATGATCAATGATCACAGAGGACAGAGGGCGTTGGAGAGTAGGGTGGCTTCACCATGAGCACACCCGTACAATACGGTCCCCCCCTGCTTGTGCTTAAGTAGGCTCAGCCCGTGGCTCCGGGCCCCTTTAGGAACCCTGATTGCATTGCCGGTCCCATTCCCTCGCCCGCAGCCTGCAATCCCCATCTCATCTCCTCGTGCTTCGTAGGAGCTACACCTCGTGTTTGGCGCCGATGGCTGGGCGCGTGCGGCAGCCACGCTCAGCGCATGGCAGCGGCGGCCGGAGCCAGAATCGCCAGCTCCCGCGCCCACGGCAGCGGTCGCACCGTCCCAGCTCAACTTTCACATGAAGTGCCGCACGCTGCGGCTGTTCATGTACGAGGGCTACTCCGCGTTCTGCCGCAGTGACTTCAACGACGTGCTGCTGAACTACGTCTCCGGCGCTCATGGCCAGGACTTCAAATTCCAAATGCAGTCCGCGGCCTTCGCGGACGTCTGCCAGCGCCGAGCCGGCCGCCACGGGGGCCCCGCAACATTTGTCGGGAGCCGAGGCACGAGCTCCGTCCAGGTGTCGATGCGGGATGGGGTAGCCCCCACGGCGGGAGGCCCCGGTGCCGGGGCACCGCAAATGGAGATCACGTGCGCTTTCGCGG
Source organism: Eutreptiella sp. 'Long Island Sound 2002' (assembly GCA_964036045.1). Classification (NCBI taxonomy): domain Eukaryota; phylum Euglenozoa; class Euglenophyceae; order Eutreptiales; family Eutreptiaceae; genus Eutreptiella; species Eutreptiella sp. 'Long Island Sound 2002'. Next base: position 172,764,257 of record OZ038378.1, read on the forward strand.
AGTTGCAAGTGGCGCTATGCGACCGGTTGGCAGATGCGCTCGAGCTGCTGTGGGATCTGAAGAACATGTACAACCACTTCTCCGAGACTCACAGTGATGGGCAGCAGCAGTCGTCAACCATCAATTTTCAGCTGCGGATTTCGAATCTCGGAATCAATTTGATGGACGTTGTGCAGGTGCGAGGACATCATGGCACTGTGCACCCTCCTCTCCAAAGGGAATTTACCAAAATATTGTAATTTTCCTGCGTTTTTTTTTTTTGCATTCATCCCATTTTCCGGTTGGTTTCTCCTGCTCTCGAGCCTCAGAAAATGTGTCAATGTAGCTTTTGGATGACGTGTTCCTTTCCATTTTCGCCCTTGTCCAGGCCTGAACCTCCCCAAACAACAGATAAACCTGCATCCTAATGGGCTGTCCCCCCTCCCTCTCCCTCACAAAGTGGTGGAGAGCACCCTCCAAAACCTCATGACTGAAGGTGAAGCCTGCCAGCCCTGGCAGGGTGGTGGGCGTCAAGGCGGCAGCGTTGTTAGCAGCCGGACCATTGTCATCTGCAAAGCTGCAAACTGCGAACCCCCCTCCCCCCCCACCCCAACACACATACACATACACACAGATCCCCCTCCTCGCGTACACACTTCCCCACAACCGCACACAGCCCAGAGGCAGCCTCCACAAAACATGGCTGCGGTGAACACATGCTGCAATGGTGAGCAGTGGGACACACCATCCACTCTCACCCACAAAACTATCCTTTTTCATAACATGGCGTCCCTGATTCATATCACATCCACACCGCAGTGCCCCATATGACATCCCATCCTAATGCTGGCAGGCGGGGGGCGATCGTTCAAGCCCCCGGAAGGAGAGGGGGGGGGGTCTGGAATAGGGGCTCTCGTCACATGCCAGTCCAAAGAGGCTCGTCTAAACACTAGTGATGACTCACCACCCGGGCCGGAAGAAGAATTTTTTTTAAAACAAATTGTTTCTATGATACATACCTCAAAATGATCAGCGCATCGTGGGGATCATTTTGAGCCATGTCAGTTGTAACTCAGCCCCCCCCCCCCTCCCAACCTCCCCCGTCAGCCCGTCAGGGCCCCGTTACGGGAGCCCTGAAGGGGAAGGGGTCGGGAAAAGGGGCTCGAACGAACCCCCCCCCCCCCCCCCCGCCCCGCGCGCAAGCTAATTTCCCCCACCCCTTGCTCCTCCACTTCGCCACTACTATGTTGTCTCAAGTCTGTATGTGGGTGAGCTTTGGGAAAGACACCGCTTCGGAGGGCCTGTGTCATGTACTACAATTGATGTCCACGGTATCTAGTGTCTGGTTGGGGTCAGTTTTTCGGGCATTGGGGAGGGAGCGGAGGGAGGGGGTGTCCCCACTAAGGCTAAGATAAGTAAGCTCAGATCAGTCTGCCGCCCCAACTTGAATACCGTCAGCCCCCATCACCCGAGGCCAATTCTCCCATTGGGGAAAAGTGGCCCCTAGTGTCCCCCTCCGCGGTTACCACGCTGGGGATTTCTGTGGTCTGGGACCTAAATCCAGGTGGGGGGTTCTCCTGACGGTTGTTTTCAGAACCCGTGTACCATTCCCGGGATGTAGGGAGTAGGGAACCGGGGCTGGAGTCCTCCCTAAAGGACGGACCTCACCAACCCGCGTGGGCTACCTCACGGGACCCGCACAGCCTCGCCCATTGATAAGGGCAGTGGCAGAAGTTGACAGTGGTGGAATCACACCGGGATTTTCCAAAAGACGTTTGGGGAACCCCCGATTTCCAACTCGGGAGAGAGTGTCCCCCAGTGCAAACCCACCTCCCTGGTTCCGAATTGGGGGGTCTGAGAAAAGAAATCGGTAATTTGGGAACTGGCCTGGGCGGAGCATGTGTAGGGGAAGTGGAAGAGTCCACAGGTTGGGGAAATACTCCATGAGCCACCCAGAAGGTGGAATTCTATGCAACTCTACAAGAAAATGCCCCCTAGAGCAGGTCCTGGAGAGACTGCCGTCCATGTCACAACACCAATAGTGTGTGGCGGTACGTATTTCATGACGTGTTGCTATTTCGCCAACCAAATGCCTTGGAGGGTGTCAGGAGCAGCTCGGAAGGTGGTTGGACAGGGTTGGGAAAACGTTCCAGAGCAGTTGCTGTCAGTTGCAGTTGCCATTGCAAGGCAGTTGGGGAAAGGAAGAGAGCAGTACAGTGCAATGGAGGTTAGGGGCTGTGGGAATGTGGACCGTGGGAAAGAGGGAATGCAGGGAATGTGGGGCTGTGGTAATATGGGAATGTGAGGCTGTGGTCACGTGGTCATGTGGGGCTGGTGGTGTGGGAATGTGAGGCTGTGGCCATGTGGAAATGTGAGCCCGTGGCAATGTGGGAATGTGCATCTTCCCACGTTGCCACAGCCCCACAGCCCCACATGCTGACCCGTCCCAATGGCCCCTGCACCAATGCCCTGCCCCTGCCCGCATGCCCGCCCTTAGGACACGCATAAGGAGTTCCTGCAGATCTTGGCCTCCGAAAGTCATTTGTTGGTCCACATGGAGGGGGACCACACCCGCCTGTCCGGCACCCTCTGCAAGGCCAGCATGCGGGACCTGTCCCACCCGGACAGCTGCTGGCCCGCCGGCAAGGACTACACGGAGGTCATCGGCACCACCTCCGACGCGTCCGCGGTGCACTTCCGGTTCGAGACGAACCCGAACACGACGGACGACCGGCCGCTGCCGGATGACCGCGTGTACCCGTTTTATGGCATGCATTTGAAGGTCTGCGGACGCGTCGTGAGGGATGCGCGTGCTCGAGATACACGTATTTATGACTGGGCTGCGACGTGCATGAGGTCCGGGGGGGGAGGGGGGGGCGGGACGTGCGCAGCGACTACACAGTGCCACCGGGAGGGCGTTTTGGAGTGGCAAATAGCTGGAGGTGATAGTCATAGGGGATTATCACGGTTAGGGTTCGGGTCACCGAGCTGGTGGAACCAGTCTTGGTTTTATAACCCTTTTTAGTGTCTAGGGTGGACCTACCAGGTTTAGCAGCAGCAGCAGCAGCAGCAGCAAGCAGCAAGCAGCAAGCAGCACGCGCGAAATGGGTAAAAATCAGAACTCTGTCCTGGTGCTTCACATTCGGGTGAAATTTTGGTGGATGATACCTATGGGTGTGAAGTACAATCACACAAAGTTTGAGCAAGAAACTGAACGGTGGCGGCCGGGAACGGGATTCGCAAGTGGCGGACCTCAGTTTCAAAAACTGCAATTTAGGGCCAAAAACAGCCATTTTTGGGCCAAAAAAGCCTTGGAACACATTCAAAACGGCCAAACGAAGGGAAACGGTGGGTACACTCCACGTGCGGCTTGACTTCCCTGTGTCAACGAGCTCTTTGCGGCCCTCTAACTCCATGATATGTCCAGGAAACGGCCTAAAAAGGCCCCCAGAAGCTCCAAATGCCGACAGCCACAAACCAAGAATAGGCCATATCTTTGGCTACATGGCTCAAAATGCGATTCCGAGGGCACCTACTCCACCCACAACCCCCCACTTTTTGTGGTTTCCACCCTTCTGAATTGCCCCAACGGACGCCTAGACCCCAATACCTAGGCCCACTAGGCTGCGGCAAGCTGCAAGCTCCAAACAGGTGGGTGCCCAAATGGGTCAACAGGGTCCATCAAGTAGGGGCAAAAAGATGATTTTTCTCAAAAATGATCCTAGACCATGTGCGACGCTAAAACAAGTGTTTTTGGACCGTTTTAAGCTTGTGGTGGCTCATTTTGGTCCTCCGAAAATCCCAAAATGCCTTGAAAATGGGCTGTTTTGGGACCAAAAATGGGTCAAGAATGGGTCAAAAACGCATTTTTCCAAACCTCATCCTAGACCATTTGGGGTGCACAAACAGGTGAAATGAGCCCATTTGGAGCCCATTTTGGGGCATTTTGGCCCCTGAGAAGTCCAAAAAGCCTTGAAAGTGGGCCTCGTGGTGATGGGGTTCACTTGCAAGGTGATTTCACTTTGTCAAGAGCCATCAATGGGGGAGCCCCAAGCGCAGTGCGCGCGCAGTGCAACTATTTGGGCGTCTGGCCGTACTAGAGACCCATACTTTGTGATACTAGGGGCCCCTAGGGGCATCATGGTGACCCCTAGCGTAGGTTTTGACTTCTGATTTTGTTCCCCTTCTTTTGGGGACCCCCGAGAATGCAGGGATGACGTAGCATATGGAGGGGATCCGGTACGGAGTTGCATGAGTACGTGCGCGTACTCTTGCATTTGCAGCAATTTTTGATTCGAAGACAGGTACGGTACCCTCCATATGGTCCGTGGGAACACGTACCTGCACATGTATGGACCGCACGAGTACGTGCGTGTACTCTTGCATTTGGGGATGTTTGTGCCCTTTGTTGCACCAAGTTTGACCCTGAAAAGATGTCCATGTGTGACAAGTGTGAATTGCAATATTGTACGGATTGCATAGACACGCACACATGTGACAGTGTGACATTTCTTTGATTCTGCAACTGTGTCATGTTGTGCACACAAGTTGCGTATTCTCAATGTGTACTTAGTTGACAATGGACCAGAAAGACAGTTGTGTGTTCTTGAGGGTGGCGACCAATGCGCTGTTCATGGCCTTTCCAGATGTGCATGATGTGTGTTATGTTCAGGGAAGGTGGTTTGCATCTTTCTTGAGCTGGGGCAGTTTGGGTCACCTAATTCTAAGGGCGTTTCCAAGGGGTGTGCTTGGGGGCTCTTCCGGGGGAACATAGTCTAAAAGTAGCGCGCAGTGCGCGCGCAGTGCAAAGATTCCCCCAATGTGTGAATCATTCTCGATGTCCCTCACCAGTCATAGCTGATGTTCCCTCCCCCACCAGCTCGGTCCCAATATTCAGTCTTGATTAGGGTTAGTGCACAGCGCTTAGTGGAGCAGCGGTTGTTTCGCCTACGCAGTGGGGCTGACAACAACATGACAGCCCGTCGGGTCTTTTGAGAGGTTCAATCATGTGTGTCTGGCTCTCACCGCTCTCTCTTCTGGAGCCTCCACTCACGCCCCCACCGTGCGTGGACTACACTGAAACGGCCCTCATGTGAGGACGTGTTCGCTGAAGGTTGTGTCAATAATGTGTTCTACTGCAGGGTAAAGGTAAAGGTAAAGCGCTCGGGCGATCTCCGAACTCCAGCGTATCAGTGATCCCTACCTGTCCCAAGGCGCAGCACCCTACAGCACACTACATTCATCAATATAGTTGCTACTCCGGAACCGTGAATTCGCGGGACACATAGAGAGCCACTGTATCGTACAGTGCATAGAAGTCCCAGTGCGGAGCGTGCCCTCGTTCACACGAGCACACGACACAGGCGTTTTTGTACCTCGGTCCTGCCTCAGCCGCCTGGCACCGCAAGACATCACAGTACAGCACTTGCAATGTGTACGGGCCACCCTGCCCCAGCGCCCGAGGCGGCACGCGCACGGACAGATCCGTGGCCCAGAGCAGTGTGGCACCGAGCACCACCGGAAGGCCCAGCCCTGCCCCAGGGAACAGCCTGTGACCAGAGATCAACACAGAGAGCAACGCAGTGAAAAGCTGGCTCGACATCTTATCCTGTCCCTGCCAATTGACCACTGGTACTGCTGTGTCGTGTGGTTCGTGTAGTGATGTCCTGCTTGGCTTGCCGAATGCCCGAGAAGGACACCGTAACGCCGGGACTGCAGTGATTGGTGTCTCATGGCGTGAAGCACGTCCTGCTTGGCTCGCCGAATGCCCGAGAAGGACACCGTAACGCCGGGACTGCTGTGATTGGTGGCCTGTGGTGTGGAGCACGTCCAGCTTGGCTCGCCGAATGCCCTAGAAGGACACCGTAACGCCGGGACTGCTGTGACTGGTGACCCGTGGGATGAAGCAAGTCCAGCTTGGCTCGCCGAATGCCCGATGAGGGCACCGTAACGCCGGGACCGCTGTGAGAAAACGCACAGTCAACACATACCCTGCCCTACCCCAACAACCACACCCTCAGGTCCCTAAACCTGCCACATGTCATTCTCCCCCCCCCCCCCCCCCCTTGTGTTTACCCACCCGCTGGCGGTGATCAGCCCTAACTGGCACGTGGAACGCCCTATGAGACGTCCTATCGCCTTCAGGCCCACCTGCTCGCAGGTTCTCGCGGTACCGGTATGTTCCAACGTTTGTACACCCCTTCCACCTGGGTACGCGTGGCTGTTACGCCCATGTCCCTTGGTTTGGCACGCCATTCTCAAAGGCGACAGGGCGCTGCCGAGCGGTGTTGGTCCCGCAGACAGTGTTCTACTGCAGGGCAGGGTGGCTGATGTGCGACCAAGCACAGGTTGGGTTTGGCGGAGGGGGTTGGGTCGGTGCGCAGTCGAGTAACGGCCACCGAAAGTTAGGCTGCACCCGCAAACGGTTGAGTAACGAGCAATGTCCACCAAAAGTTAGGCTGCACCTTTGAGCAGCCGAGGGGTGTGTGTCACGGGAGCTGCTGAAAAGTATTGGGGGGGAGGGTCAAATGACAGAGACCGTTATTTTGCGTTGGTGCCGAAGGCGCCGGAAGTACAATTTGGCCCACGAGGTCTCCCACAACAACGTCCGTAATGAATGCATGCCCATCACACGTTGCTACGATGACAGAATGTTATCCCGAGGGTATGTGCATTCATGCCTGCCACCAACCTGGAACCCAAACCCCACCTTAAGGATTGAACACCAAGCTGGTGGGACATCGATGGATCATGCACAATCATCATTCAACAAATACTGGTACATTATGCAAACCAACTCCTCACCGGGGTGCGCCTCCCTTTGACCCTTTTCAACAAAGTAATGCCAAGGCTGTGCCCATCAACCCCTGCAAGCACATAAGACTACGGATCGGAGGCCAAAAGCATCAAGCCACCAAAAGAAGAAAATCCTACCCCCACCTCAGTTTCCTCTTTAGGGGATCACTTGTTCAGGGGTGCCACAGGGACCGGGGTCCGGGAAGGGGGGTTGGGGCAGCACAGGCACAGCAAAGCAGCCCCCCATAAGTGGTGGAGAGTGCCCTCCAAATTTCACAATCTGGTAGTGACTGAATGTGAAGCACTTTCAGGAGTGTGGACTCCACAGCAGCAGTATGCTGCAGTGCTGTACACTCCACTCTCAACCACAAAACTGCATCCCGTCCCGGTTGAACTATATGGTACCCTACGAGCCTTCTTGCCCCCCCTCACAACCTCGAGGCACGCCTCCGCAAAATACAGCTGAGTGCATTGAACTGGTACCAACGGGCAACCTACTCCATCCTTATGTCCCCCCAGTGTGTGTGCTGCCAGTCCATTACAACTTCGTCACCGCAGATGGACTTCGAGGGAACAAAGATTGTGTACTTCAACACTGTGTTCCTGCATTTCCTTGAGTACCTCAGCTCCGAAATCATTCTGCGGTTGTCGGACCTGCTGTACCGCCCACTATTTGTGTCGGAGGTGGAAACCCTCGCCATGAAGAAGGTATGGAGGGCGCATTGAGATGTGCTGATGTCCTACTCGACAGAGGGAAGGAAGTAACGAAGGAAGGGAGCGGGTGGGATTGGGGCTCACCTTGACATGTCCTGGAGCGCGTGCAGCAACCTGCACTGTAAACGCTGTCCTGCGGTTGTTGAACCGACAGGACCCTGATTTCGAATCTCGACTCAGGCCGTCCTCATGGGCGGCCCTCAAATCCCTTGGCTGAACCAGAAGAAGCGCATGAGCGGAAGCAGGCCTGGTACGCTGCATTTTGGATTTCAAGCGCTGCAGGCCACCTCTGACCCTGGGAGAGGTGACTGGGAGAGGCGACGCACACACAGATCATTAGTCCCGGTGATGATTGGTTCCAGTGATCATCATCCCTCGTATCAGTAATCATGAGATGGGGCGAATTGGGTCACAAAAGCGCTGGTCAAACCGCTCACGGCGAAGGGGTCGGCAGTCGTTTGCCCCCAGTTTTTTTCCCCCGCTTGTTCCCCTGTTGTCCCACCAAAAGCCCCCAAAACTCTGCCCTCACCCCTCCACTTCCTGAGCTGGCCTGCAACCCCTCCTCCTCCCGGCACAGGCGTGTCCCCTGCCTGCGAGTCCACAGGTAACTGTCTTTCGCTTACTCCAGGTCCTCGTAGAAAGGCCCTCGTACTGCCTCGGCACGTCCATCCACATCAATCTCAACCACCCGGTGCTGTTAATGCCCAGCAGCAGGACCTCTCCAGACTACCTTCATCTGACGCTGGGCACCGTCACCATCTCTCAACACCTGGTCACCTGCGAGTATGACCTCACCGGCTTCCTCATGCATTTGATGGACCGTACGAAGGATGCCCGCGGTCACCATCAGGCTCTCTCCCTTGTCCCTAGACCAGGGCAGTCGTTAAGATCAGGATGCTTTCTTTTTCTTTTTCTGAAATAAGAAAGGCAGCCTCGGGTCTGAGGAGGCAGCGCTGCGGTAAACGAGCGTTTCACAGAAACTGCGTGCCTCGTTACACGGCACACCACCCGGGGCGCGCGCCTCATGTGCCTCAATCCCCCCCCCCCCCCCCGTGCGCCTCGTCTGCGCCATGGGGGGTCTTTTGGCATCTACAACATGCCGACAGTGTCTACAATCAACGGACCGTGTCTACTTGGGGCAGACAGTGTCTACAGACTGCAGGGGGGGGGGGGGGGGGCTTGGCGCAGACGAAGCGCACAGGCGGGGGGGGGGGGTGGCGTAGGGGGGTTTTGGTGCACCCAAGGCACGCGGGGCCCCGCGCCTTGTGCCAAACCCCCCTTGCACCTTGTGCGTGCCTCGTGTAACGGGGCGCACAGATTTGTTGGAACTATGTTTTTTAAAGTTCAGGACAGGCGCCTTCAGCATCTGCATGCCCTTGCACCTCCTGTCCCATCCCTTATACAAAAACTCATTCCCCTGCCCATCGCCACTCCTTGCGATTTGTGGTGGCTGGACTTGTCGTGCACGGATTGCCTGTCTGCAGATTCCGGCATCAACGGTCCGAAGGAAGACGTCCAAATCACACTTAGGACAGCGATAGGTGCAATGGATCTTGTATGTGGACGCAGCTTAATGAGCCAACTATCTGCAAAGATTAGTGTAGAACAGGATCTTCGCAAACCCCCCCCCCCCCATCCCTGAACGTGAAGCATGCCAGCGCCGACACAGAGGGACGGAAGTAGCATTTGTGAGCAGAGGGACAACTGTCCCAGTCTCTTTTCTAGAAATGCTTTTCTCTTTTTGCTTGGGACAAGCAATGCAGACCAACCAGTGCGTACACCCGGCAGTAACAATTGGCACGCTTACTCAGCCTCTATGGCAACCCCCCCTGCCTACTACATCCCCCCCCCCCCCCCCCGGGCGGCGATTCCCGGCCTCTCGTGCCGCTGTATCCCCCAAGGAGCCAGGTAAAGAACGGCAAACCTCAACTGTTCTGTGGACGAGGTGACAGTGATTAATTTGGCTCAACAGCTTTTGTTTGTTTGTGAGTTCAGGTTCCCACAGATGCCTAGGTCAATGTGATGCTGTTCATTCGTCTTCTTCACGCAAAAAAAAGGCTTGCTTTGTGAATGAAAACCCAATGTTTCATAAGATTGACTACTGTGGGAAAGGTGACGAACATTGGGCTTAACAGGAATTGAACGGCCCCCATCACCCTCAGACCCCTCTGGCCTCTACTCAGCGTCATCGCCTGCTTGATCGAGGTTTGGCGTGCGCCGACCCCCACCATCGCTCCTCCAGGCCATGATGCAAGATGTGGGACCTGTACAGCACCTCGAGCAGGACCAGTTCACGCCTCAGCTGCGGGCGCAGCTGCACAACGTGTACCAGATCCAGGCCCCCGGGACTCAGATCTGGGGGGTCACCGGTGGGACAACAGCAGTGATGTGCAAACAGTGGGACATCAACACCGCCATCCGCATTTCTGTGGAGAACACTGTGATGTGGCAGTGCTCATCCATCGGGTTTGAGGCGCTTGAGGTGTGTCTCAGGGATCTTGCTGTGTGATGTGGACCACAGCACCCGACCCCAGCCTCTCCGTACCATTGCGCACCCCCCCCCCCCCCCTCTCCTCTCCATCACTAGAGGCTGGCACCCGTTGAGTGCTGCCAGGTGCGTGTCAAGTGCGGCCCGTTGCATGTTGAGTGCCGTCCGGAGGTGTCAGGACCCGCTCCCGCTGTGGATGTGGAGTCCATGAGCACAAAGGAGTGCTTCTGGGTGCCGCGACGGCGTTGCACAATCCATGGGGATGGTGCTCCATGCTGCGTCCCGGAGCAGCGTCCACCCCCGAGGATATGATGAAGTTTGACTGATTCAACTGAGCTGTGCAGGGTGCCATTGCGAAGGAGTGATTGTAAATATTGTAGAGGCTGTTGGCCACAGGCCTGTGGTCACATTCTGGTCCTGCAGCTCTTCAAGTGCAATAGCCAACCCTCAAACGTGCATTGCAAGTGGACACGAGAGTTTCAGGGGTAACAATCAGTGCAGCGCCGAAGATCCGCCCACTTGACAACTGTCACCAGCTGCGTCCTGCTGTTCTTTGATAACACCCCACACAGTGTTGTATACAACCTTTACTGTTTGCTGGAAAGAAACAACACCTGCAGTAACCAGATTGAAATCCTGCCCCGCCCTCCCTTTTTGTCACCCATTTGCCTTTTCCTGGAAGAATGAACAGCCACGCTCGGGCATCAACAACGCATAAGTCGGACCTCCCAACGAGATCCGTTTTGCGGTTGTACACAGTGGTGGCATGTCCGGGCTGCAGGTTTCCAGTGCATTTCTTACATACAAACTTTGGGCTGCAGTTGTTTCCGAGGCCAACCATCAGATGGCAACAGCAGCGCCTCTGCCACGCCTTCTCTTTACTCTGTGTGACAGCCGGCCCACAGCCTCCCCTTGCACTCCAGGTCCACCTCAACCCAAATCTGTATGGACTGGTTTGGGCGACGGCGTACCAGAATCTGCTCGCAGAGTACCAACCCATTGGACGCTCTGAGATTGTGATCCTGTCCGAGTCTGAGCTGAAGACTCGCACCGCTGCTTTGACTGCAAACCACATCAGCAGCGATGTGAACAAGCACGGCGCCAGCATGGACACTACTGGGGACGCCCACAAGGACAGCACCAAGAACGTTAGCAACAACAATCACAACGACAACAATATTTGCAGCGGCAACAAACACACTACCAGCACCAGCAGCCTCCTTGATGCTTATCGGAATGCGTTGAAACCCTGGGTTTGTCCTCCATGGCTCCTATCCAACGTAGAGTTACAATCCCGCCTCGCTTTGATGGGTGTATCGGTATGACGTCTCCATGCCTTGTCCTCTCACAAACACTTGCACAGCGTTTTCTGCACTGTCCCCCTCAAACCCGACCGTGCCTCAGCCTCCTCCAACACACTTTTTTTGTGTGTTTGAGTATTTGCGTGCGATTTTTTTTGGTGCTTGCGTCGCTTAATCGTTCGGCTGACATTCTTCTGTGCCCTGTCTCGGGTGCGCACCAGGGGCAAGCACCCAGAAATGTGAGTGTTAACAGTGATCGAAAGCTGCTTTCGGCAGTCACCCAAGAAGGTCCCAATTTGACAGACCGTTAGGATTGCGACAGACACTCTGCTGTGGAGGAAAGGAGCGATTTCCTGTATGCCATGTCATGTACGGAAATTTTGGACCGTAAATTGTGCGGCATAACAATATCGATAAATTATATGTCCTGGTTACCGAGCTGGGTTTACCCTGTCGAGGTTTTACACCACCTTTTAGGGGCCAAGGGTGAGCTACACGTTTTAGCAGCAACAGCAGCAAGCAGCAGCAGCAAGCAAGCAGGCGCCCCAAAAGTCCTTGCGACCACACCGTGGCTCAAAACCGGCATCCAAGTAGCTCAAAACGACCGGGGAGCTAAGGCGCATCACCACAAACAAGTTTCGTTGCGTTTCGAGCCGTCTAGCCGGTTCTACGGCCCATTTGGTGTCCAAAAATGGCCGTTTTTGGGCTGTTTTCGGCCGTTTTCAGGACGATCGGCCTGAAAGTTCAGGACGATCGCCGCTACGTCAAGCTGGTGTTTCCGATGAGGGCCGTTGTTCGTTCATGACGATTGGGCTATCAAAGGATGGCAAATGGGTGTTCAATAAGGCATGTACCACGCCGTGGTGCCACGCGGGGGTCCATTTTGAGGTAAAAAGGAGCCAATTTTGAGCCGTGTTTCAGGACAATCGTCGTAACCATGGAGGCACATCTCTAAAGCAAGCGGTGTTTCCTCAACGGTGATTTCCCATGTGTTACGCAAGACTAGGACCCAGCTCGGTCCTAGTTCGAGTCTTGATTACCGAGCTGGGTTTACCCTGTCGAGGTTTTACACCACCTTTTAGGGGCCAAGGCTGAGCAACACGTTTTAGCAGCAACAGCAGCAAGCAAGCAGGCGCCCCAAAAGTCCTTGAGACCACACCGTGGCTCAAAACCGGCATCCAAGTAGCTCAAAACGACCGGGGAGCTAAGGCGCATCACCACAAACAAGTTTCGTTGCGTTTCGAGCCGTCTAGCCGGTTCTACGGCCCATTTAGTGTCCAAAAATGGCCGTTTTTGGGCTGTTTTCGGCCGTTTTCAGGACGATCGGCCTGAAAGTTCAGGACGATCGCCGCTACGCCAAGCTGGTGTTTCCGATGAGGGCCGTTGCTCTTCCATGGCGATTGGGCTATCAAAGGATGGCAAATGGGTGTTCAATAAGGCGTGTACCACGCCGTGGTGCCACGCGGGGGTCCATTTTGAGGTGAAAACAAGCCGTTTTTGAGCCGTGTTTCAGGACCATCGTCCCGACCGTGGAGGCACATCTCGAAAGCAAGCAGTCTTTCCTCAACGGTGATCTCCAATGCGTTACGCAAGACTAGGACCCAGCTCAGTCCTAGTTTGAGTCTTGATTACCGAGCTGGGTTTACCCTGTCGAGGTTTTACACCACCTTTTAGGGGCCAAGGGTGAGCTACACGTTTTAGCAGCAAGCAGCAGCAGCAAGCAAGCAGGCGCTTAAAAAGTCCTTGCGACCACACCGCGGCTCAAAACCGGCATCCAAGTAGCTCAAAACGACCGGGGAGCCAAGGCGCATCACCACAAACAAGTTTCGTTGCGTTTCGAGCCGTCTAGCCTGTTCTACGGCCGATTTAGTGTCCAAAAAAGGCCGTTTTTGGGCTGTTTTCGGCCGTTTTCAGGACGATCGGCCTGAAAGTTCAGCTGAAAGTTTAGGACGATCGCCGCTACGCCAAGCAGGTGTTTCCGATGAGGGCCGTTGTTCTTTCATGGCGATTGGGCCATCAAAGGATGGCAAATGGGTGTTCAATAAGGCGTGTACCACGCCGTGGTGCCACGCGGGGGTCCATTTTGAGGTGAAAACGAGCCGTTTTTGAGCCGTGTTTCAGGACAATCGCCGTAAGCATGGAGGTACATCTGCAAAGCAAGCGGTCTTTCTTCAACGGTGATTTCCAATGCGTTACGCAACACTAGGACCCAGCTCGGTCCTAGTTTGAGTCTTGATTACCGAGCTGGGTTTACCCTGTCGAGGTTTTACACCACCTTTTAGGGGCCAAGGGTGAGCAACACGTTTTAGCAGCAGCAAGCAGCAGCAGCAAGCAGCAGCAAGCAGAAGGTCCAAAAGTCCTTGAGACCACATCGTGGGTCAAAACCGGCATCCAAGTAGCTCAAAACGACCGGGGAGCGAATGCGCATCACCACAAACAAGTTTCGTTGCGTTTTGAGCCGTCTAGCCTGTTCTACGGCCGATTTAGTGTCCAAAAATGGCCATTTTTGGGCTGTTTTCAGGACGATCGTCCTGAAAACTCAGGACGATCGCTGGTGTGTGACGTGGGCGTTTGCAATGAGGGCCGTTGTTCTTCCATGGCGATTGGGCTATCAAATGATGGCAAATGGGTGTTCAATAAGGCGTGCACCCTGCCGTGGTGCCACACGCTGGTCCATTTCGAGGTGAAAATGAGCCGTTTTTGAGCCGTGTTTCAGGACGATAGTCCTGACCATGGAAGCATATCTCTAAAGCAAGCGGTCTTTCTTCAACGGTGATCTCCAATGCGTTACGCAAGACTAGGACCCAGCTCGGTCCTAGTTCGAGTCTTGATAAACTGGGAAGATTACGGTGATGAGCATGGGAGCCTGCCGAAACTTTTCTCCCAGGTTACAGCCTCCCATGCGTCCAGCAAATTACTGCCAAAAGCAACTTTCACTGAACAGAACTGGGTCTGGGTAATGGGCCAGAGGACTGTCTGAGGGGGTGGGTGGTGTGCGGTGACATGTAGGTGCACGTGCGGCGCCTGGCAGCGGCAGTTGCTGCGTTACTGAGGCAACTATCAAGAGTGGTGGTCTATCTATGGAGTCAATCTGTTGTCTTCGGTGGCGGGAAAATGGAAAGATTCCCGCCCCCTTTAGGAATATAGGAAGATGGCACAACCTGAAATAAACAACAGGATCTACATACTGTGGGATGTAGTTCTCGAAGAGGGGAGGATACTCATCGTTGTTGAAATATGAGTCGGGTGCGATATGCTGACAGCCGGTGAGTGGGGGCGCCGGCCGTCATCCCCGCTGCTGGTGGGGCGACAAGAGGCGTTCTTGTTGGCCTACATGCCCCGCCCAACACACGGGGGGATGCTGGTGCAGCTGCACGCCCATCACGCACAGACCATGCCCGCCGCTCAAAGGCAAGGGTGTTGGTGCAGCACAAAACACAGGTGTGTGTGTGCAGGAACAGGGTACAGGACTGTGTGAGTACTGGCATGCGCGAGTGTGCAAGGGGACAAGCACCACCGGCCGCAGCATGCCGCAGCACTAGATTTTAGCAGCCGCCGGTGGGGGTTTTGAAGCATGCCGCAGCATGTGCAGCGGCCTATTTTTTCCAGGTGGCCCCATACAGCTACACATGTCTCCTGTTGTCCCTCAGATTTTCGTCTTTTTTTGTGTCATTTCCCCATTTATTTGATGTTCACTCCTCCGGATACTCCCACTACTGAGGGGTCACAGAAACCTATGAGGAACAAGGAGACGACCAGCAGTACTGCGGATTGTTCACAGTGGGCAATTGGGGAAGGTCTTGGGGAGCACCTTTGCTTGACAGACAGCCAGGGTAAGTCACAGAATGGGAAAGTGCATTGCACTCTTTGTGCTGTGTGGTTGTCTTTGAAAGGAGCCATCTGTAAGGGAAAAATGTAAAGCAAGCGGACGGCACATATGCACAGGATTCACATGCCGGTAAAGCTGTTGCACAATCTGTACCAAGGCAGGCACCGGAACAACTGCCTCTTTTTATTGTCAACATTCTTGCCTCACAACCAGAACTTTCACCACCTCCGGAAAAAAAGGCAGCATCAAGTGCAGAGTGCCTCTGGTTAAAGGTGCTGCACTGCAAGAGTTTCAGACGGACATTACCCAGACCTTTTCGTCTACAAATACTCTTTGGAAAAGTTGGGGCACGTGGCGATGAGGGAGTTTTTGCCAAGTACTTGGCGCAATACCTGATGGTGCATCCCAACAATTACCGGGGGTCTTGGTTGCCCAAGGTGGGTGGCGAACGACAGGCGGATATTGAGTGGATTTTTCGGAAACGGGAACATTTTATTATGATTTTTGCTGATGGATCTTGATGGATCTGGTTATCCGTGCCCAACTGAGTAGTGCCAATTGGCGATCAATGTGCTTTTGCCGCCCAAATTTTCAAGCCGGAAAGTGCAGCAGAGTCGGCGTTCCATCTGGACTTGAAATTTCCAGACGAGGCGAGGTGAACGCTGTGATTGTCAGTGATGCCATTGACGCCGTGTTGAGGGATTTTCATGTGGAAATTGATTCTGCTGTGTTGATCTTTGGGTGTCAGGAAATGCATTTCACTGTGTTCAGGTCCGGTTTTGCCACCTTTGCGCCTTTTGGAAACTGATGGTACCACCCACCAATGGTTTGAAGCATGCCGCAGCGAGCCAAATTTTTCTTTGGGACTGTTGGTGCTTGCAAGCGGAATGGGGCACCACAGTAGGTCAGAGGCCAGGGTCGGGGGTAACGGAGCTTCACAGGAGCACTGTGCGCTACCAACCACGTGCCAGTGGAGCCCCCGTCCCACTGATGCTTTGCATATCTTTTGACTCTTGCTGTAGGTCGACAGTGCAATGCAGCGCGCGCAGTTGCTGACCGCATATTCGGTCACATTTGGCGAGTGGCTCAAGGCTGCACGAGACGTGCCTGACAAAGTGGAACAGAGCTGCTGCCAGTACGTGCAGTCGGTGGATTTGACGTGCAGTGGTCTGACGCTGCACGCAGAGGTGGATGGGACTGACTTGTGCTCCCTCGTCTTCCGAGATTTCTCTCTGTCTTTTGTCCTCACGGACATGTGCAGGTCTGCGTCTGTTCCGGCCTATATCATTGCGTCTGTGTGTGTGTTGGGGGTGTCTGCACTGGCTTGGGTGCAACTAGCGTTGTCCAGAGACTACCGCAGGATGAGGGTGATGACTCCATATTGCATACCCAGTCAACTCTTCGCCAGAACGAAAGACGTCTAGGGCTGCTCCGTGGTTCAGAAGGAGTTTTCTCCAACCGCTTTTCATTTGCTTTTGTTCTTGTTCCAAAATGCGTGTGTGCATGCGTGTGCACACCTGTGTGCGTGCGGATGCTTTGTGCGACTTCTGTGACCGGTAGTCAGGCCCCCACAGCCGGTCTTCATTCTCTATCGAAGAGGGTCTTCATTCTCTGGGCTCCGTCGAGCTCGTGCTGAAGAGGTGTGGGCAGCCCCCTCCCCAACCTAGGGGGCACCCCGATACCCAAGGTGGCTGGGGGAGGTCAATGGTGGGGTGGCCCCCCTTCCTAGACAAGGGGGTCCCCGGATACCCACTTGTTGGTGTGGTGCCTGGGGATGGTTGGGGGTTTGGTGGGGTGGCCCCCACTAGACTGAGAGGCAGGTGTAGACATGGCGCCCCATGGCTTCCGGGACAGGAGGGCATGTGCGGGCGAGGAGCGCCCCTTGCCTGCGGATGGGTGAACAATTGAGTAGATCTTGCTCTTCATTGCCGTTGAAGAAAGCTTGAATGATCTCGAATGATCCGAAGCTAGGCAGAACGGCAGCCGGCAGCAGACAGCCCGCGCGAGAAGTGTGCTGCCAAAGGAAAGGCCAAACGGAGAAGAGCAAGAGCGGCACAAGTGGCAGGACCGACTTGAGCCAACCGATAGACCAGGGGACATTTTAGGGGCCCAAACAATTCGGAGCAGACGGAATGTGGTATGGTGGGACATCAAGAAGGCCTAGACGCGGCCTAGAAGATCGCAGGCCCAAACATTTTGCTGGTCCCGTGAAATGACAGAGGCCAATGCGGGGGGTTGCCGGGCCCAGTCTGTTTAACCCCTCTTCTCTCTCAGTCTGGAATTGCCCGGTGGCGACCAAAGCCCTCAAGATCAGGGCGCCAAAGGAACTGAAAGTTTGGGGAGGGGGCTCGATTGCCGAACCTCCCACCCACAGTTTTCACCAACATGTGTTTCTCAAAATCGTCAGTGCGACACGGTGATCACCTCCCTCCCTCCATTCGTTTCGACCGACAGAGTTTGTGCGTGGGTCGCAGTGGAACTGGCTCGCACTCGCCCCCCTCCATCCCCCCCTCTCACCAGGGCCAGTGCCCGTTTGTCAGACCCTCCTCAGGCCACAGGCTGGACCCGAATGTTGTCCCCGTTTACCTCCCTCCTTCCCTCCGCCTGCAGATTCCTGGTCATGCAGCAGCGCAGCATCGGTGTGCACTACATCAATGACGACAAGGCCCGGGAGGAGCTGCTGCGAACCGAGACCTACCGCCCGGGCCAGGGGTCCTTCCGCGGCCTTACCCGCGGTCAAGTGCTCGTGCCCCCCACCGGCTCCGATGCTGACCCAGAGAAGCAGCCCTACCTCACGGTCCAGTACATGTACCACGAACCCGGAGCCGCCGCGGCTGCAACTGATTGCGCCGCCACGGGCGAAGAGTGGGCCATCGATCTGCAGGAACTGCACGTGTTGTTCCACCCGCGGCTGTCGCTGGACATCGCCACGTTCTTCGTACCCCCGGCAATGCCCGGGACCGAGGAGCTGGCGGCTGCCGCGCCTGCAGCGGTGGCCGCCCCCGTCGTGGGGCGGACGACGAAGTTCAAGATCCGCGGCGTGTACGTGAAGATGGTGACGACCGGGGGGCAGCACCTCGCGACCTGCAGCGCAAAGGCCATGCACACCACCGTGCACCACTATGTGAGCGGGTATTGCTGTGCTGTGCAACGGTAGGCAGGGCACCTCGTCTTTTCTTTTGGCTTTTGAAGCTGAGGAACGCTTTTGGGGAGCGGCTAAAGCAACCGCTCAACCGCCGGCGGTTACCGCCCAAATATGACTGAATGGTCACCCATTTTCTTTTTCTTTTTTTGAAGCAGGAAGCGCCCTGACAGTAAAAGAAGGGCTTACAGAATATCTGGGCCGCGAGAAGAAAGTTGCCCTTTTGTAGGGGAGGGGGCGCGAGCCGATTGAGGTCCAAACCGCTGGTTCACGGGAGAAGGGTCGCACGATTCGGGTCCACCAGGACCATGTTGTACCTCTGGTATGGTGTTGCGTGCCGATGCGTGTCATGCGCACGCGGCCCGACAGTGCCCGGCATGGTGCTGCATTCCCAGGGACCTCCGCATGGAGATCAACCTTGGCAACGTGGCCCTGGTGGACAACTGCAACGCCGGGACGCTGCACCAAACCATCATCGGAGGCGTGTCAGACACGGACGAGGGGCTGCTGTTTGTGACGTACGGGTACAAGCCGTACACCGGCACTGAACGGCGCCTGGTCCCGGAGTACAATCACCATTTCTATGTCGAGACACGCTCTATGCAGCTCGTGCTGGTGCCGCAGGTGTGTGTCCAGAGCTGGTTACTGCTGGTTACAGAGAGTCGAGAGCATGTCTGCATTGGCCAAGCCGCCTCGGCTTCCCCGGGGGGCGGCAGCGTGGGCACGACATTGCTCCAGTCCTTCTTGGCGGGAAGGGAGTCGAACATTTCAACCCCCAATGTTCCTCGACACGCATGACGAACAATTCTTTTGCTTCTTCGGGCGAAGGCTTTGTGAGCGAGCAGGTGAACCAATTATCTGACACCATGTCATTTTCAGGGACCAAGATGTACCCGGGTGGCGACAGCAGGACTGTTTTATCGTTCGTACGGCCCGCTTTGCAGTTCCAATGCCACCACCCCTCACGGCTCTACACGCCCTCGTTACCACTGCCACTGTCCCCACAAATCATACCCCTCCTGCCCCCCTACCCTATCCCGGCCTTTTTTGGCCGTGGTGCGGTTCTCCAAAGTGACCTAAGCTCGCGGAGTTCCGCGACTGCTGGGGTTCCATCTTGTCTAGCTCCCCATTTCATGCCGGAGGTAGGACCGCCTCGGGTTCCCACTGGCAGCCTCCTCAGGGAAGCCGCGGTACTCGTAATGTCTGTGTCACTAGTTGCATGTGGCTTTGGTTCTGGTTGTGGCTGGGTGATGGCTGGGACTTTGGTTGCGGTTTGGATTCCGGTTCTTGTGGTTGTTGTTGTTGTTGCGGTTGCGGTCACAGATGTGGCTGTGGTAGTGGTTATGTTCTTCCCTGAAGTTGTCGTTCGCGGTCGGGTTGCAGTTCCGGATGCGGTTGCCGTTGCTTTCGCCATTGCGCTCGCAGGCGTGGCTGCGGCTGGGCGGTTGAACTGGGGTGTCAGTGCTGTGCTTTGGGTCGGATCAAGGTTCTAGTGGTGGTTGTGCAACAACTGCGGCCCTCCAAGCACTGGAATTATGCGTACAATACAGCGCTCGGTACACACCAGGGCTGTCCTTAAGAACCCCAATTTTTTTTTTGTTAAGGACAGCCCCCAAGGACTGCCAACCGCCAACCGCCAGCAACCGCCAACCGCCACCAACCGCCAACCGCCACCAACTGCCAACCATTGTTCAATCCTGTTTCTGTGGTTTTGTGTCTTGCCCATGTGTTGACCATGAACCGGAGTGCGTCCCCATGATGTTCGTTTCTTTTGGCGTTACAACCCCCCTTTTTTCTCCTCAAGAACAGCCCTGGCGCACACAGCCCTGGTGCACGCAGCGCTCGATGCACACAGTGCTCGGTGATTGACAGCAGATGACGTGAACCGGTTGGTGGCAACCACCAGCGGTGTGAAGCGACGGCCGTCGGTGACCAATGGTGTTTGGAGTTGGACTCTCGGCAGTCGGGAGTGGCGGTTAAATCCCGACCCAAGGAAAGGAACCCAATCGGGTCGGTGCCAAATAGGTGCAGCCGTCCAGTGCCCCTCCCCTCTTTTGGATCGGTGGCCTGTCGGTCGCCGCAAACAAGCGTTCATCACAGCCTGGGACTGGCCCCAACCACTTTTATCATCGTCATGAACGGCTTTGGCAAGTGCTGCTGAGGCCCGCGTTGGGGTCATTTGCCTCAAGCAGAAGCCTGCCTCCGCCGCCGCCCCTCCCCCCAGGGAAGTATTAGAAAGGCCCGTACACCGTAGGAGGAGGGGGGTACCCACCCACTGGACCCTTGCCCGCCTCCAGACCAAAGTGACCATCGTGGGAAAAAACGAAATTTACCAGTTTTTGGTACACAAACTTTTGGGTCCCATCCCCCCCTCACCCCCTTCAAGTACTTCCCTGCCCCCCCCCCCCCCCCCGGAATTGCGCCGACTGCACTCGCCCTGCGGAAGTATTCAAACCTCCGGGTCAAAGGGGACCCTTCTACTCCCCTCAAATTCTCCGTTGGCTTTGCAGTTCATCAACAAAATGCTGGATTTCCTGGATGACCCCTTTGTGACGCGGATGCGGTCTGCCACGGTGGAGTCGGTGCAGCAGCTGGATACCTCCGGCTTCAGCACCGAGTGGTTCAACGTGACCCTGTCCATCAACCAGCCCCGGCTGGTGGTGGCCGAGGGCTGCTACTCCTCATCCCGCGTCATTCTGGACCTCGGGACCATTGAGTTTGGCAACGAGTTGCTGACTTTGTCCGGGGAATGGTGGGAGCAGTTCAAGTTGGACGTATGGCTGTTTGCTGCGCATTCCATTCCACGCTCTTTCATCCCTTTTCTCTCCGCTACCTCCGTCCTCAGATTCTACTCTCTTGGGCGCGGCCATTTAGTGGTACAGGACAGGGGGGGAGGGGGATAATTTCGTGGGAAAATTCCGTCTTCTGGGAGGAGGCGAAAATTTCCCCTGGCGAAATCTGGGGGCTTTGGCAGTGCAGCGTGTGCGTGAGGCAGTGTACGCTTTGGGATTCGCAAGGGTGGCGTAATTTTCCCCCTCCGAAATTTTCCCGGCGAAATTATCCCCCCCCCCCCCCCCGTTACGGCAGGCCTCTTAAACCGCTGGCACCAACCGCCATTGGATATGTGGCCCTCTGGCACTCTGACATCAGGGCGAGGAAGCCTTTCAAGAGGGCGTGGGGCAAACATGCGCCCCGGCGACTCAGTCACCAAGTGGCATCTCATGGAGGATAAGGCGCAACTAGTTGGGGGGTTTTGTGCACGAAGTACCTTGTGTTGGGGGCTTGAAGCTTGCCAGACTGTACTTCTGTAGCACGTGTGACATGAATGTGCTTCCATGCAGTGGTTTTGTTTTGGGGGGGGGGTTGTCCCCATTACCGTCATCAAGGGACTCCTCTTCAACGATGTGGAGCTGGTTGCGATGGGTCCTGGAGGACGGGGATATGCCCGTGGCCAGCCCCCACGTGCTCGAAGGTCCAGCCTCGTGCCTTCCGGGCTCTTGAGCGGGACGATGAAGACCGTACGATGGGGTGCGTGGGGCACGATACAGGGGGGGCGGATCCATCGGCGCAAGGGCGCGGCCCCGATACGGCAGTGGGATGGCGCAGCCCGTCGGGCTTGTACGGGCCCGTGCTCAATACGGTTGCAGCGACGTCATCATTGTAGTCCACTGCTTTGCAAGCCCCTGGTGTGGGCCTGATGCGGCAGGGGTCTCGTCGCCAATCAACATCTCGGCTCTATTCTCACCTGCCCGCACCCGGGCTACTGCCCCTGCCCGAGCCCATGCCCCTGTCCCCACCTCCGCATCACCGCCCTCTGTCCCGCAGGTGGACTACGTGCAGGCTCGCACGCACGACGGCGTAGCCGAGATCCGTCTCGTCGAGCGCTGGGGCCTTTGCAGCAAGTACCAGCGCCGCATTCAGAAGCCTCTGAAGCAGGTCGAGGTCGTGTTCCAGCATTTGGCCGTGTTTGCGTCGGAGCTGCAGTGCCGTCTGTTGTATCAGCTCCTCACGGCCCATACCTACAGCCCCCTCAAGACGGCGCTGCACATCCCCGCCTTCGAGTCCGTGGTGGTGGACAAGGACGAGTTCTTCACCGCGTCGCTGGTGCTGCACCCGCAGATGCAACTGTTTGTAAGCAACCGCCGGCAGAACTTGGTATACGAGTGCCCTTTGCGAGGGTGCGTCGGCGTTTCCGCTGCTCGCTGTACACTTTGCCATCAGAAATCACTGTTACGCGGTGTACAAACAAGACAAAGGCACATGCCCCAAAACACTTCCCACCAACCGTTGTTCCCGATGGTTCTGTTTCTGCGTATTCACTCCATTGTCCCTCACCAATGAGAGAAAAGCCGAAGCAGGGAAGGGGAGTGCCGAGGAGGGAGGGGAGGAGAGGCACACAACTTTCAGGTTTATGGCCCATTGCCCTCTTCCATGCCCCATCGAGTCGCAGTTTGTTTCTGCGGTGACCCGACGCATCGGCAAAGGGAGGGGCCCGGCAAGGGCAGCTCAGCACCAACGCCGCGCATAGCCCCTCGTCACCCCTGAACAATCCACGTGCGGGATGCCGAAGGTGCCGGTCTGGCACCGGGGGTGTAGGCGTTGGAGGCACTGAAGAGGGGGGCTTGAGCCCTGATCCAAAACACGTTGGGTGGCAAGCGCACATGCCCGATGCCACGCGCCCCGACGATGCCGTGGGATTTGCGGCGCTTGCGCCACGCCGCAAGGCTCCGTGCCGCCTGCCATCCCACCCTTTCACTCCCCGCTCGGGGTCCAGACCCCCACCGATCCTGATGGGATTCAGGGGCAGACATTTTGTGGGTTTGCCGCTGTTGTCTTGCGTCAGCCGGTGTCTCCAGAAGAGGGCCTGTGGGGACGCATGCCGGCTTGCCATTTCAACCGCGCGTCAGGCGGATGCCGCAACGGGAGGAGGACGGGGGGGGGGAGGACCGGTGACCCGGCATATCATGGCTTACCCCCAGTCTTACCCCCGGTTTTGCCCCCAGTCTCACCCCCAGTCTTACCCCCAGTCTTACCATGGCCACCCGGGCCTGGGCAAGGGTCACGAAACGCTTGTCCAAGCCAGGCCTCAGTCGGAGCACAGAACATCAGGAACCACTTGACCGAGGGCAAACTTCACCGGCTACACCAATGTATAACGCCCTATGTGCCCCCCTGGCCCCGTCTCACAACTGACCAAGCACCCTCCGAACTTCACGCTCTGGGGGGTGACTGAATGTGACGCGTGTCCTCGCTGGCGGGGGAGTGGACGCCAAGGGTCAGGGTGCCGTGACTGTGGGCAGTGGGGCCCACAGTCCACTGTCACCCACAAAATTACCCCCCACCCCATTCCCACTCCCCTCGAAGTGACGATGACCAACAACGAGGTCATACGAAAGGCATGACACTGGACACCACGTTGTACTACATATTTAGCCTACAAAACGTCATGGACACCTCCCCCCCCCGCATCTGATACCGAGGCTTTGTGCCAACCCCCCCCCCCCCCCGCATCCACCCAGGCACGTGGATGCCCGCGGCAGTGCGGATGCCCGCAGTAGTGCAGATGCCTGCTTGTCATAGCAGAAGGTTTAAGGGCGAGAGGCCCATAGGCGCCGCCACAGGCTAACAGAGCCAACCACCAAGACCATGTGCCAACCCCCCCCCCCCCCCGCAACTAACACCATGACCTCGTGCTGAACCCCCGCCCCCCCCCCCCGCAATGGCGGTGGCCCAGGCAATGTTTGTCTGTTCCAGGTGAGGGAGGGGGGGGGGTAGCAATGGTAAAAGGGGGTAAAAGGTTGGGGGATTAGAGTCTCAATCCTCCCTCAGGCGCTTCATTGTGTGTCGTCCCTTTGTTCCATGGATCTTGATTTGGACCAGCCCAGGGTCACAGGTGAGACGGGCTACAGGTTCCCAACAGGCCCCGCTCATTTGGGGGTAAGACCGGGGGTAAGACTGGGGGTTAGACTTGGGGTAGACTGGAGACCCACGGGGAACCGGATGCGTGTCTCGTTCTCCCAGGTTCACATCCGCATTGCCGGCGACCTGGTGCTGCACTACCCGCACCCCGGCAAGGTCGTGCCATTCCTCCACGTGGATGAGGGCATGACGGTCGTCCTGCAGTGCCAGCGCATTTTCTGCAGCATCAAGCCCCCCACCGCCTCCGCCGCCTCCCCCACCCCCCGCCCGGACGCCAGCAGCTTCACGCTGTGGGACGCCACGCAGCTTGGCCTCGGCAGCGCGCTGCTGGTGCAGTGCGCGTACGGCACCCCGGCCGAGGGGCACTACGAGGCCCAGCAGCGGCACGAGATGCTGAAGGCGGAGCTGCACTTCGGGGGCGTCAGCTTCCGCCTCGTGGACGAGTTCCAGTCGCCGGTGGTGCAGTTCTCGATGGGGACGGTCCACGGGACTTTGGTGGAGGACCAGGACGTCTCCAACATCACGTTCGAGGAGTTCGGGCTGCAGTGCGGCGTGTTCAGCCCCGAGCACCAGCAGTGGGAGCCGCTGCTGGAGGTACGGGATGTGTTGCGGGGGATGCCTTGCCTTTGGCCCAGGATCACGTAGTCGGCGTTCAAACTCTTTGCCCCTGCCGTGTCGTGCACTGCTCGATGGCCCGAAACACGGTAGCCAGCAGTGCAAATGGCGCATTCCGCGGTAGGGCACAACGTGGCGTGTGCCCTGTGCAACAACCACACCCCAAACGACCCTTCCCTGTGCACTTGAACAACGTATGGTCAAGGACACTCGGGATGACGCTGATTCGACGGCGGTTGATGGTTGGGCGAGGGTTGGCCGCCAACCGCCAACGAATGGCGGTACGAGCCTTCGACCCATTTCCCCCTCTCCTACTACTTTTGACACGCCTTTATCCCCCCCCCCCCCCTCCAACTTTTGCAGCCAGGCTGGTGACCAACACCAACCACACAAACCCAATGAAGTCTACACAAGCACCGAGTTCTTCTCGGGGGGTCCAATGGGGCCTCAGCGAGATGCCCGATGTGGCCACACAAGCCCACCAGGGGCCGCGATCTCAAGGGAGTGACCACGGCAGTAAGTCCCAGCGTGCTGGCACTGAGAAGCGAGCAGGGGGAGAGACATCTTCCCTCGCGTAGCGACTCAACCAGAAAAGGGACGCACCACATCGTTAAGCGCCCAGACCAAGCCGGGATAAGGGTGCCACCAAGTGGCCCATCACACCTCCACCCAACACGGGGCAACAACCTCAACCCAGCAACAACTCGCTCCTATGTGGAGGTGGTCCGGGGAGTCGCGCCAAGAAGTGGGCGGCCAACCACGGCAACTGGCCCACCCCACAACACCCGCTACATCCTACTCCCCCACGTAGCACCAATTCTTTCCCGCTCTTCAACCCACAGCACCCAGCACCCAGTGCGCCGCCCAACACCCACCACGGGGTGGAGCCGCCCGCTCCTACCCAACAACGGACAACACCCGCCACAACCCACCCCCGTGCGCGCCATGCGTGGCTAAGGGGACGCAACACGTGCAGCAAAGGCACGAAGGAGAGGGTAGGGGGTTCATGTTGCGCTCGCCAAAGGAAGGACTGAGCGCGGGAACTTGGAGGTGAAAGGTTGTTATGTGCCCCCGTCGGGGAAACGACCCCGCAAGTGGACATCCCAGGGCCCACCAGCCGCCGCTGGGGAGAGGTACCTCACCGCCGGCTTGGGATGGCCGCTTGGACGCACCTGGCCAATGGCGAAGGCATTTGCCTTCCTCTACGTGGACTCGACGCAAAGAAGTGAAATAGGGCAAGTCCGGGGGCTCCGTTGGCACAGCCGACCAAAGGAATGGAAAGGGGAGGAGTGGTGAGAGGCCACAACCTACGGAGGGAAAGGCCAAGGGAAAGGAAAGGGAAGGGGAGAGGGAAGGTTAGGGCAGGGAGGAAGAGGAAGGTCACAGGGTGGTGAGAGGCCGATGGGCACCACTGCCTATGGAGGGAAAGGGTCCAAGGGAAGGGCGGCGAATGGCGATCGGCCAGTAGGCGCCGCCAGCTGTAGACGAGAACAACACACCATGGCGTCATGCCAGCCCCCCCCCCCCCCTCCGAGTAGTGGTGCCCAGTAGATGAGACCCCCAATGGAACATGCGGGATGGATTTGAGCAATGCAGTGAATGATGGCCCCACATGGGTATCCGCCGGCGTTCGTTGCGCCAGCCGACGGCGATGATACATCAACAGCAGCCCTTGTGCATTGGGTGGGCTTCCAAGGGGGGACCGTGTTTAGTGAATGACCGGGGGCGGGTCACGACTGAACAACAACAGGCAATAGTTACCCGAGGCTCTTGATGTTGATCCGCGGCGGTTGAGAACGGATTGACGGCGACTGACGGTTGATCCACATAGGGCTGGGATGTATCCAGATCCAGTATACCTCCCATTATATCATAGACCACGGGAACAACGGGAAAACGGGGGAAAATGGGGAACACGGTGGAAAACGGTGGAAAACGGTGGAAAACGGGGAAAAACAGGGGGGAACGGGGAAAACGGGGGGGGGGGGGGGGGAGGCAAAAACAGGAAGATGGCGAGGGAAAAGGGGGGCAAACTGCGGCAAAATGGGGGGGAAACGGGGGAAACGGGGGAAACGGGGGGGGGAGGGATGGGGGAAAACGGGGGAAGAACTGGGTCGGGTAGGTCTGGGTGCAGCACCGGGTGTGCCATAAGGATTTTTGCCCAGTGCATCCCAGGACTGTCCACATCAATTGGCGATAAACGACGTCGGTTGTCGGTTGACCTATGGCGGCTGCGGATGGATCGATGGCGGCTGACATCACTTATCGACAGCGGTCGACCGTTGACCCAGGGCGGTGGATGACAAATGCATGGAGGTTTAGGGGTGCCTGTGTGCCCCTGCCAATGCCCCTGCCTCTGCCCCCTCCAGTGCTACGGCCCTTCGTCCGCAGGGCTGGAGCGGCGACTGCATTGTCATCTCGGAGCTGCACGTGACGCGCAGCGTGCAGCGCCAGGACAGCCTCGTGCTGGTGGAAGCCAGCATTCCCCTTCTCTCCATCAACGCCAGCCCCCGCATCATCCGCACCATCGCCGGGCTCAACATCTTCGCCCCCATCGGCGAGTCCGACGTGCAGAATATGCGGCGTCATGAGCTGCGGAACCAGTCCGGGCGCCCCATTTCTGTCCTCGTGGCGAGCGAGTGGCAGGATCTGGAGCATTTGGACACGCTGCCGTTCATGATCACTGGCGGTGAGGCGTCGCTGGTCGGTGGGCAGACGATGCGCATGCGCATGGGCAGCACCGAGCCCTTCGACGTGCCCATCCACCATTCAGAGTTCTACACCATGTCGTTCCCGGGGCAGTCTTACATTGTGTCCGTGGAGCACAAGAAGCGCCGCAAGCAGGTCCCGTCCCGCACCCGCACCGACGCGTTGTCAGACACCCACAATCACATTCGCACGCACCCCCGCACCAACATTCAAACCCTCACGGCCACACCCACACCCACATTGACACCCACACCCACACCCACACCCACACCCACACCCACACCCACACCCACATTCACACCCACACCCACACCCACATTCACACCCACACCCACACCCACATTCACACACACATTTACCCACACCCACATCCGAGCAGCGTGTCATTTTGTCAACCTCTGCAACACAGCTCAGAGGCATGACGCGGTGTTCTACAAGGATGGGACTGGAGGGTACCCTGGTAAGCCTTACGCAACAGTGTGCACCTTAAGAAAAGGAGGCCGTGTCTCTTCACACCCACACATACCCTTGGCCAAAGGGGTTTGCATCTAGGCGGGTTTGGGCGGACTGGTTCAGATTTGCACAGGTTTGCCTGGGTTCTGCAGACTGGAGCACTCACATTAGTGCATGACCTGACCCCCCAGATGACTTTACGGCTAACCCCAAACCACACACATGCAGAGAGAGGGGGGGGAATAGAGTACACACACACTGCGCGCGCGCATACACACACACACACACGCGCGCGCGCACACACAAAGGTTCGCCACAAAGATCATCACAACCCATGGATGACATGGATAACATGGATGCACGTTGAAAACTGTGCACGGTGTGCCTGGCTTATTTGATGTTTCAGACTGGCAAAGGGTAGGAGAGCGGGTGCATGAAGCACGTGTCAACATGAGGTGTAATGGGGATGTTGAGTAGCGCTTCACCAAGAAGTGATCCTCTCTACCAAGACGGTATACTTATGCAGTGTGCTGATGATTCGGAACACTTCCAACAGCCCTAGCCTGGCAGCATACATGGCAGTATGGCACGTCCGCATCCCATCGGAGAGATGCCATTGCTTGCCATGACTGAAGGTGCAGTTTTTTTGCCTTTACAGATTTTCGAAGAAGGCTTGGAACCCCGATCCTATTGATAGATGAGTATACATTGTCCAAAATCAAAATACTACCTCAAATTGCAAACCAAAAATCACGTTAAAAATCGCGTTACATCATGCTGCATTCGGGTCAGACCAATCATGTTTCACTGAAAAGCACAACCTCCACTGTACCCATATCTACTGATACCCTCAGGTGACCGTCCGGACGGATGCAACGCTGCAGAATGCAACGCAGCTGGCCCTGCACTTCCTTGATGTTGGCTGGGTCATGCCGGGCGAGTCTTTCGCCCTATCCCGTGAGTGTTCCACTTTGGTACAGCTGCAGGCCATTGTAGATGACGCGTCATACACGGGCGGCATGGCCACCAGGTCTTGGAGGTGGGGTTGGGCTGCACGCGATTGGGGGATGCTGTTGCTGTTGAGCCGAGCATGGTCTTCCGCCATTGCTTTCTCCGCTGAATGCTTTTTCTGCGGCGCGCCCTGCAGCGCGTCTGTGCGATGTTCTGCAAGGAAACAGCATATTGTGATGTCCTAGTTTGATTGCAACATTTTTGTGTCATAGTCACAATTATTGCATCATGTGGGAATATCTTATCTCGGTGTGCATTCCAGACTCCAACAACCCAACCCAACCTTCTCGTGTTGGCCAACACATCCCTGCCACCCATGTCTCTCACCATTCTCCTTCATGGCGAAGCACAGCGGAAAGAGCAGCACCACATCCAGGACAACTGTTGTGCAACGCGTGAAGAACAGCCTATTTGGGTCCCTCGCAAGGAAAACTTTAAGACACCCCTGTTGGTAAAGAAAAGATATGGGCCATAGGGATGGACCATTGACATGGCCCATCCCCCAGTGTAGGTGCCCAAGTTTCTGCCCAAGACCTACCAAAAAATTGACTCTGTCTCAAGCAACGGGTCGCGGTGGAGGGAAGGTGACAACAACTGCTTGGTGGGGCCTCTTGGATAGGTTGGAAAGACTACCAATCTTGTTTGCTTTCGTTTTTTGAGGTTTGGAGACAGTGTGGAATGGAGGGGCAAAAGTGAAACCCACATCCTGTGGCGTGCCTGTAAGCCTTCTCTGAGGTGCAAAATCGGTGTCCAACCTCACTCTGTGGGCCCAGTACAGGAGCGCAGCCAATTAGAAAAAAAAGAAGTGGTGCAGTCAACCATCCTTTGGTTGGCTCAGGTCACAGCACATTGCACTGTCATTGCACTCCCCTTTTGGCTGCGCCGCAGACTCCAACAAATGGGGGCAACGGACCTCTGGGCCCTCCCTCCACAAGGTCACTCGTGTGCACAGGACGTCGTGACCACTTCGCTCTTACCCATTTGCTCTCTCCTGTCGCTCCATGTGGTCGACTCTTTGCTAGTGGTGCTCAATATTTTTCACCTGGGCCCATCTGGGGGCTCCAGTCTGTCTCGGCTGCCAGCGGATCTGGCTGCCCTGTCCTGAGCCGTCCAGTCCCACTGAACGTGTCTGATGGTGCACTGCATGCCACTCTTCTGGTGGCGCAATGAAGCCCCCCGCACCCTGCAAACTCCCGACCAAGATTACCAAGGACGTCAAGCGGCCACAAATTCAGATCTCAGCTGAAAGCAGTAATTTTACGATCAGCGACCAGTGTTTTGCCTTTGTGTTTTAGCCGCCCCCCCCCCCCCCCTCTCCCAGATCTCCGGCGGGACTGCGTTTGTTTCCCCGGCACGTTTCAGCAGCCTCCAGGTCCTGTCACCAGCCCCCACAAGTTCATGTGACCGTCACAGTCAGCAGCATCATCTTCCCAGTCAATGGAATCCAAGTGTCCAATGGCTATTTGAGGACACCATATGACAGTTGGTGCTATTGTGGTGTGGCCTGTCCCCACGTCTGGCAATCAAAAGCATCAGCAGGAGCACCTCGCTTCTGGGGCATCGGTGCTTCCGGGCCAAAACATGTGCGATGGGCGCACCTGCGCAAGGGGCCATGATTGCAGGTGTTTGGTACCCAAAGCATCCCGCTCTTTAGGATCAGTCCCCACCCAGTTTCACCCATTGACACCCCCGGACTGTAGTGTCTCATGGGAGCCTTGTTCTATGCGCATGAGGTCCGAAGGGCACAGCCACATGTGAAGATCCGTGACCTCGTGCTCTCGTCTGTTGCAAATGCCGAGCTGACCTCCCTCGGCTGACACACCAGTTTTGTCTCTGTTTCCCGGGTTTCACGGAGAGCAGCCCAAAGGACACCCAATGGGCCGGGGTTGATTCTGCTTAACCACCCACCACCATCGGTTCACCGCACCGCCGCCGGCTTACTGCCTTCCGCTCAGCCAGGCCCCAGCCGTTGATAGCCGTCAGTGACCAGCCGGCGATCGGTGATTGAGTGCTGTCCAGTTCTGAAGCGCAGCACAATCGTTTTCCCCTCCCCAGACGGCTCCCCCCCAGGGGCCCGGAACCCATATTGGCGCCTTTGGCGCCTTACAAGTGGTGATTTGTGCACAGGTGAACGCCCCGCCCCTAGCCGCCCGTTTTTTTTTCCCGCAAAGTTGGCCTTTGGCCCCCTTCCCAAATATTGGCTCTTTGCGTCCACAGTGTCTACAATGAGCAAACACTGTCTACTTGGAGCAGTCAGCGTCTACAGACTACAGACCGCCACGCCTGTCTGCACGGGTAAACGATGTTAGCGGACCGTTTTTTTGGGCAAGGGGGCCCTCAAGCCCCTTCCCAAATATTGGAACTCATTAAGAACCGCCATGCCATCGGCCATCCCTTGTTCCTCAGTTACGCACAAATTCTCGGGCAGTCCACCTGGAAGCAAGCGGTGCACATGAAGTCGGACACGGATGGGCAGTCCATTTTCTTGAACATGGAGCTCAAGATCCTCAAGACCGCCTCCGACGTGCGCCGCATCGAAGTCCGCTACCCCTTGACCTTCAGCTCGCGGCTGCCAGTGGACCTCTGCATCGAGGGCTACGTTCAGCGCGGCGACAAGCTGTCCCGCATCGGTGTGGCGGTGGTCAAGCCGCACCAGCGGACCGGGGCCTTGTGGTACAACACTGACGGGCCACAGGGGCCGCTGTACTGCCGCCTGCAGCTGTCGCTGCCGGACGGCACGCACCTGATGGCCGGGCCCACGCGGCTGGACGTCTCGAAGCGGGTCGGGACCTTTGATGCTCGAACACCGCAGGGTATGCCCCCGCCTTTGCTTCTGACACGAGGCACAGTTCTGAGTTAGAATTGCTGTGCTTGGACGCAAGCCCCCCCGTGCCCTGGACTCGTGGGGGACGGGGGGACGGGGGGACTGGGTGCTATGGCCACGTCAAAATACTCCCGAGTTCTGGTGGTGTGCGAAAGATGCCACCAAGACCAAGAGGGGAAGCTGAAGGAGCCTTTCACTCAATAGGGACAATCCACTTGCTGAGGTATTCAACCCAAACTGGTGCCGTTTTACGGCAGTCCGCGGAGTGCCAATCCATTTTTCTCGATAATGCGTCAGATACTTAGTTGGCAAACAGCACAAGGTTCAGCAGGACTAACACGGAAGAGGCGCAAAAAGGAGCCCAAAGAAGAACGCTTTGAAAGGATGTATAACACGCTGCAGGCACGGGATTCTTTGAGATGCATTCCAGGACACCTCAACGTGCGCTTACCCATGTCTTCTCCAGCAGACAAGAACTCTCGACAAGGTCCCTTGGAAGAGAGTTGTGCCCATGCGATGTTCCAGTGTCGAGCCCGAGGTCAAGCCTTGTTCTCCCCCTGAGCCTCCCTTGCACAACACTGTGTCTTTCCTTGGCACATGGCGCCCCTTGTTAGACATCTTTCCTACCGCCCTCCTCTCCCTCCCTCCCTCCCTCCTTCCTTCACCCTGCCTCGGTCCTTGGGGGCAGTGCACATGGCAGGTAGCAATTTGCTAGAAATCAGACTTCTTGGGGATTTGAGCACAGCTAGCGCAAGTACTTCTGGCGATGGGTGCTATTCCGTTCCTCCTTATTATGGGGACCATGACACTGCAAGGGTTACGTAGACAATGGACTCCTCCCTATTTTGGGGACCCGAGTATGGAGTTATATGCCCCCTCCTTCCCGCTTTGGGGGAATCCGATGCAGTAGAGGTCATGTAGCCACATCTCCTCCCCGCTTTGGGGCTACAATACAGCAGCAGGGTAGTGAAGTAGATGGTTGTGGTGGGGATGATCCCGTATGTTGTGTGTGCATGCCAATTGTGCAGGAAATCCAATGCACATGAGTAAGTTTTGAGTTTGCCATGTTTGTACACTCACAAGGACCGTGCACTCTAGACTGCACTAATATGATGCTTGATCGTCATTGCAAGGTCAGAGCTCTGTTCCTTAACATCTTTCTTGGCCATAGTGCCCCCCCACTTCTCGCTTCTGATGTGACCTGAATATTGCACTGGTGGATTTGGCCTGGGTCAATATTTTGGGTAGAAATGAGAAACAATTTGATTCATGGGCAAAGGCTTCATTTTCGTCGTTATGCTCTTGCTTGGCAGGGAAGTCATGTGTGGTTAGTAACAGCATGGGTCAGCAAAGCGGATATTTTTCGAGGGGGCCTGATTTTGGGTTATTCTTTCTCAAGAAGGTTGTGCATTGTGCACAAAGTGCTGTAACTCCCACCTGTTTACCGAGCCCTACCACACCTGCACGGCATTGCCGCTATGCCTTGGTACAGGGCATGCATTCGCGCCCCTTATCCTTCCCTCCTCCATACCATTCTTGGCACGGGTTCACTTGCTTGTGCGCTGGCAGTGGGTGCATTCTGTAACCGTACAAGGCTTCGCATTTGTGCATTCAGAGGTCACCACTAGCCTTTGCCAATTGCGCACATTTTCTGCAGGGACCTCAGGTACCGTGACGGGCAACACGCGTGTGCCCCTTTTCATCCACTACGAAATCCACGACGGCATCGCCTCCTTCTGGTGTAAACTGCTGGTCATCAACCAGACGGAGTTCCCCCTGATTCTCGCGCCCCAGAAGGTGGTGGAGGAGGGGGAGCCGTACCACATCATTCCCTCGGAGGGCAATGGCGCGGACGCTTGCAACCCCTTCCCCATATCGCCGCGGTCCACGAAGCTTTCGGTGCGGATTGGGCACAAGAACAGCGCCTGGTGCGAGTGGCAGGTATCCATGGGGCCCAGCCCAAGCCCTAAAGTAGACTCCCCGACCCCCCTCCCTTTTGTACTTCAATTTGGAGCGCCTCAAGGAGCACCTGCCAAGCTGGTAGTTCCCGGCCAACTGACGGTCATTGTCGGTCAAACGATGGCGGTTTCCGCCAACCGCTCTTAGGGAACCACCAACTGCTGGCTCTTCTCTTTAGTGAGCGTTGTTGGCCGAGAATTTTGTCCGTTTAGTCAGGGAGCGCTCTTTCCCCTAATCCCTGACCCACACCCGTCACTTGGTGGATTGTTGTTGAGCCTCTGCCCTCACCCCGCACGGCATTATTGCGCAGATTGACGTAGCCACCCCCAACACGTCCGTTGTGGAGTGTGCTTCGGCTGGAGGGGTCATGTTCACGGTGCTGATCCGCATTGAAGCCCCCAGTGGGCGATGGGGCAGCCGTGTGCAGGTGATGCGGATCCTGCCATTCTGCATCCTCGTGAACCACACGCCCTGGCGCATGGAGGTGTGTGGCAGAGCCTGCAATGAGCAGTGTGCACAGGCGCTGTGCTACAGTGAGACACGCAAACAGGGCGCGGGACCAAGCTTTTGCTTCAGGGCGGGGATTCCATTGAGGGGGCAGGAGGCTGAAGGGGGGTTTCAAAGGTGGCCACCAAAGCGGGTACTGGTGGTTGGAGAAGTTCTTGATGGGCGAGATCCGACGGTTACGAAACGGTTTATGGAGCGTTGGGGGCGGCCGCAACCCCGAAGGGGGTTTACGCTCGCTCCGTGACCTTTAAGACTTGGTGATCCGGACACCCCTCGTCCTGTGTTGAAATTTCGCACATCAGACGTGGTAGAGAGCACCGTCCGAACTCCAAGTGTGACAGATGTCCCCCTCCCGCCTTGCAAAACCCATGCGACATTGAGGCCCTTGGTACTTGAACTCAGGTAAGTGTTTCAGTCAACATAACGGTTGCATTTGCAGTGGCTGGTTGCTGTCGAGATGGCCCAACGGGGACAGGCTGGGGCTGGGACTGGCAGAGGCGCACAGCCGGGCCTCCGAGGACGCAGCCCATTGCGAGCCGAGGGGGGCCCTTGTGCATTTGGCCAGGGAAGGTGAACGTTGCCAGCAGCCGATGACCCCCAGTTACAGCCCCCAGTCATTAAGGCCCGAGCCCAGGGCTCCTTTTAACGACTCGGCACCACTGGTGTGCCCCCCCCCCCCCCCCCCGCCTTAAACGATTGGGCCAAATTTTTTTCCGGGCCTTTGGCCATCAAAAATTTTCTCTAGCAGCTTCGGCACCTCTAAAAACTCAGCACCACTGGGGGGGCTGGAACCCCCCCCCCCCCCAAAAGGAGCCCTGCGCAAGGGCAGGCAGGTCAACACGGCAGCCTGCCCTGCCACCGGGTTTCAGGCATAGTTTTTTCGGTATCCGGACCCACCCGTCTACCAGTTCCCATTGGTGCGACATCCTGGCCATTGCCTTTTGGTGGCAGCGCCTTTGGCGCATACACACAGACAGTCGCGCGCGCGCACGCACGCACGCACTGCATTCCCTCCTGTTGTTGCAAGGTTCTCCCAAGGGAGGGTACCCCATTCAACTCCCAGGCTCCAGCATCGCCTCACCGTGAGACTGTCTTGCCCGGCCTCCCCGCTCCTCCCTTCATGACTGAGGGTCCGTTCTGCCCCAAGTGCTTGCGTCTCCCAAACGCCCGGTTCTGTTCCAAGCCGCTTAGTGGCCGCTTCTGCCGCCGCGCCTGTTCTCCCTCACCTTCGAGCACAGGCCCAGTCTGCCCCCCCTTCCGGACCCTCAACCGTTCCAGTCCTGTCAGGCTCTGAGATCCGAACCCCCCGTTGTCCTCTTCACCTTCGTCTGCCATGTTACCACCTGCCCTTCGTCCTTTCAGATCCGGACGGGGGTGGACGTGCAGGTGGGGTCGTCCAACGTCGTGCCCGCACGGCAGATGGAGGTCGAGCCCGGGGCCCAGTGGCACCTCTGCGTCACAAAGAACAGCAAGATGTACTTCCAGATCCGCTGCCCCGACCTCGACAGCCGCTGGTCGGCGTACTGCAACGTGGGGGAGATCAGCGAGACGGTGCTGAAGATCCAGTATCCCAAGCAGCAGGTCTCCAAGCACTGCAGCGCCGTGAGCCTGCGGGAACTCAAGCAACGGCTGATGGTGCTCGGTGTCGACTACAAAGACCGCATGTACACCCCGTCAGATCTTCTCGGTCTGTTTTGCGGCTCGGGTTCACGGGATAAGGGCATTGTTGCGGATTCGCATCCCCCCCCCCCCCTCTTCCCCCGTCCATCTGGTTGGTGCAGATGGGTGGGACCTGTCCGCACAAAAAAACAAAAAAGGGGGCGATGGAGAAGTGAATCTGACTGCCCTGACTGGGGGAGGGGAAGCAGGCCCAGAAACCGGGATTCACAGCCGGATGCCCGGGAAGTGACCCCACAAGTGGACATCCCACGGCCCAACAGCCTCGTTGGGGAGTCGTTGGGGAGGGCTGCCCCACCCCCGGCATTGGGTGTCCGTTTGGACACACCTGGCCAATGCCGAGGGTCGTTGCCCCCCTGTGTGTGGACGCCAGGCGCCCGGGCAACGCCCAGGGAGTGAAAGGCAGTGAAACAGGGACAGTCCGAGGGCTCCGTTGGCACAACCTACCAAGGGAAGCAGGGAGGTGAGGATAGGCCAGACCAGGAGATCAAGGGCACTAGGCGGTGAGAGGCCAATGGGCACCGCTTCCTGCGGAGGGAGAGGGTTCAAGGAAAGGATAAGGGTAAGTAGCGAGGGGCCAATAGGCGCCACCAGCTTCAGACAGCAATCCACCCCGGCGTCATGGGCAAGAGCCCGTTTGCCCGACACTCCTCATGTCAACTGCGCCTGCATCAGTAGATCCGGGCCTCGTCTGCATCCCGTTGCTGTCACACACTGCACAAGCGAAACAACAAGCAGCCAAATGCCTGGCAATGCAGCGCACCCCTGATGGGTCACACTCGGTGATCCGGAACCCCCTGGCCCTGTGCCACACTTCCCACATTGGTGGTGTTGAGTGTTGTCCTGTTTGCTTCCTCCCTTCCTCTGCCTTCAGACCCCTGGTCATCCCCCCCCTCCTGCAGGCACGTACCAGCAGCTACTGCGGAGTGCGGAGGAGGAGGCCCCAAAGCTCAGTAACTGGGCTCTGAAGCGGTGCCTGCAACGTGTGGGGGTGCCTCTGGATGGCACGGAGGACGCCGGCATGCTGCAGGCCAAGTACTACGCCTTCATCCAAGAGTGGCAGGAGGTGCAGCTGTCAGAGTACATGGACTGGCTGACGCCTGTGGATTGCGACCTGTTGTGCGTACAGGTGCGTCGTCGGCCAATGAGGGAGGCTCGGTAGTGATGCGCGCGGCAAAGGGGCCCGTCCAATCCATAACCCACGGGGCCATCGCTCTGTCCGCGGGGGGCCCGTTCAAAGAAGCATACATATGCCAAAGGGCCGCGCGCTTCTGCCCCCCCCGCCCCCATTCCTCGAGAACAAAGGCCCTGTCGGTGCACCTGCTCCCCCGAGGATGTATTAGAACAACTGCAAACCACAGGAGGAGGGACCCCCTACTCCCCCTGGACCCCCTCCTGGACCAAGATTTTGCATCGGCAAAAAATGAACGGAACCATGAATTTGAGCAGTTTCAGATACACAAAAATTTTCGGTTCCGGACCCCCCCCCCCTTCGTTGCTTCTAATACATGCTTGCCTGGATCTCTTTCGGTGCATGCTTCATCCCCTCTATCCCCCCCCCCCCCTTGTCTATACAATGTACCCCCCCCTCCCCCCACACATGGCCCGCACTCGTACACACGGTGCAACCCGTGTGCTAACATGTGGCGCTGACCTGCTCCGCCCCAGAATTGAGCTATGACCCCATGGGCCAGCATCGGTAGATCCGGTCCGCCCTTGACAGAGGTCACGAGGCTGTGGCCTCGTCTGCATTCCGTTGCTGTCACGAGTGAAACAAAAAACAGCCAAATGCCTGGAAATGCAGCCCACCACCGATGGGTTACACTTGCTGATCCGGAACCCCCTGGCCCTGTGCCACACGTCCCACATCGGTGGTCGAGAGCACCCTCTAAAGTTTACGGTCACGGGAATGACTGCGTGTGGAGCATAGACGCCAAGGGACAGAAGCAGCCGTTGTGAGCAGAGGTACTTACAACTGTCCACTGTCACCGAATACACGTAGTTTCCCCCACTGGCTTGCATCAATTTTCTTCTGAAATCTCAAACCAGTGCGCACACCCTCTGAGTGCCCACCGGCATACGTACTTAGCGTTTCTGGCAACACACCCGCAAATCCCCTAATGACTTGCACCAAAACCAGTGCCACGGGATAGTGAGCGTTGGGCAACAGGAGATGGTTTGGGAAAGGAGGAACTGTCCCCTGTCTTGCTCTCACTCGAGCCCGTGCAAGAACACGAAAGCATGCACCTCGGCACGTTTCCGGAGTTGAACTGAGGGCAATGAAGGTTGTGGAGGGCAGGCGCAACACGTTGCTCTATACTGTTGCTCTATACTGTTGCTGTATACTGTTGCTGTATACTGTTGCTGTACACTGTTGCTCTATACTGTTGCTCTATACTGTTGCTGTATACTGTTGCTGTATACTGTTGCTCTATACTGTTGCTCTATACTGTTGCTGTATACTGTTGCTGTATACTGTTGCTCTATACTGTTGCTGTATACTGTTGCTCTATACTGTTGCTCTATACTGTTGCTGTATACTGTTGCTCTATACTGTTGCTCTATACTGTTGCTCTATACTGTTGCTGTATACTGTTGCTCTATACTGTTGCTCTATACTGTTGCTCTATACTGTTGCTCTATACTGTTGCTCTATACTGTTGCTGTATACTGTTGCTGTATACTGTTGCTCTATACTGTTGCTCTATACTGTTGCTGTATACTGTTGCTCTATACTGTTGCTCTATACTGTTGCTGTATACTGTTGCTCTATACTGTTGCTCTATACTGTTGCTCTATACTGTTGCTCTATACTGTTGCTCTATACCGTTGCTCTATACTGTTGCTGTATACTGTTGCTCTATACTGTTGCTGTATACTATTGCTCTATACTGTTGCTCTATACTGTTGCTGTATACTGTTGCTCTATACTGTTGCTGTATACTGTTGCTCTATACTGTTGCTCTATACTGTTGCTCTATACTGTTGCTGTATACTGTTGCTGTATACTGTTGCTCTATACTGTTGCTCTATACTGTTGCTCTATACTGTTGCTCTATACTGTTGCTCTATACTGTTGCTCTATACTGTTGCTGTATACTGTTGCTCTATACTGTTGCTCTATACTGTTGCTGTATACTGTTGCTCTATACTGTTGCTCTATACTGTTGCTGTATACTGTTGCTCTATACTGTTGCTCTATACTGTTGCTCTATACTGTTGCTGTATACTGTTGCTGTATACTGTTGCTCTATACTGTTGCTCTATACTGTTGCTGTATACTGTTGCTCTATACTGTTGCTCTATACCGTTGCTGTATACTGTTGCTCTATACTGTTGCTCTATACTGTTGCTCTATACTGTTGCTCTATACTGTTGCTCTATACTGTTGCTCTATACCGTTGCTGTATACTGTTGCTCTATACTGTTGCTCTATACTGTTGCTGTATACTGTTGCTCTATACTGTTGCTCTATACTGTTGCTCTATACTGTTGCTGTATACTGTTGCTCTATACTGTTGCTCTATACTGTTGCTCTATACCGTTGCTGTATACTGTTGCTCTATACTGTTGCTGTATACTGTTGCTGTATACTGTTGCTCTATACTGTTGCTCTATACTGTTGCTCTATACTGTTGCTCTATACCGTTGCTGTATACTGTTGCTCTATACTGTTGCTCTATACTGTTGCTGTATACTGTTGCTCTATACTGTTGCTCTATACTGTTGCTCTATACTGTTGCTCTATACTGTTGCTCTATACTGTTGCTGTATACTGTTGCTCTATAGTGTTGCTCTATACTGTTGCTCTATACTGTTGCTCTATACTGTTGCTCTATACTGTTGCTGTATAATGTTGCTCTATACTGTTGCTCTATACTGTTGCTCTATACTGTTGCTCTATACTGTTGCTCTATACCGTTGCTCTATACTGTTGCTGTATACTGTTGCTCTATACTGTTGCTGTATACTGTTGCTGTATACTGTTGCTCTATACTGTTGCTCTATACTGTTGCTCTATACTGTTGCTGTATACTGTTGCTCTATACTGTTGCTCTATACTGTTGCTCTATACTGTTGCTGTATACTGTTGCTCTATACTGTTGCTGTATACTGTTGCTGTATACTGTTGCTGTATACTGTTGCTCTATACTGTTGCTCTATACTGTTGCTCTATACTGTTGCTCTATACTGTTGCTGTATACTGTTGCTGTATACTGTTGCTCTATACTGTTACTCTATACTGTTGCTCTATACTGTTGCTGTATACTGTTGCTCTATACTGTTGCTCTATACTGTTGCTCTATACTGTTGCTGTATACTGTTGCTCTATACTGTTGCTGTATACTGTTGCTGTATACTGTTGCTGTATACTGTTGCTCTATACTGTTGCTCTATACTGTTGCTCTATACTGTTGCTCTATACTGTTGCTCTATACTGTTGCTGTATACTGTTGCTCTATAATGTTGTATACTGTTGCTCTATACTGTTGCTCTATAGTGTTGCTCTATACTGTTGCTCTATACTGTTGCTCTATACTGTTGCTCTATACTGTTGCTCTATACTGTTGCTGTATACTGTTGCTCTATACTGTTGCCGTATACTGTTGCTCTATACTGTTGCTCTATACTGTTGCTCTATACTGTTGCTCTATACTGTTGCTCTATACTGTTGCTGTATACTGTTGCTCTATACTGTTGCTCTATACTGTTGCTCTATACTGTTGCTCTATACTGTTGCTCTATACTGTTGCTCTATACTGTTGCTCTATACTGTTGCTGTATACTGTTGCTCTATACTGTTGCTCTATACTGTTGCTCTATACTGTTGCTCTATACTGTTGCTCTATACTGTTGCTCTATACTGTTGCTCTATACTGTTGCTCTATACTGTTGCTGTATACTGTTGCTCTATACTGTTGCTCTATACTATTGCTCTATACTGTTGCTGTATACTGTTGCTCTATACTATTGCTCTATACTATTGCTCTATACTGTTGCTCTATACTGTTGCTGTATACTGTTGCTCTGTGCTGTTACTCTGTACCGTCATCGACACTGTTACTCTGTACTGTTGGTCTTTCATATCACTGACAGGCATCCCAAGCATGGTTTTTACTTCTCACCCCCCACAAAGCCTGCCACTCTTTTGCAAAGGTGGCTGTCGCGCAGCCCAAAGACATCAGATACGCGTCCATCAGCAGTCTGCCCGGGGACAGTCCCCCTTACCTGCTCGAGAACCGCACCATCTACCCCTTCCTCGTGAGCCAACGGCGCCTGAGCGAACAGTACCGCCTGCCCCCCCAGTCCACGCGAGGTTTCTGCTGGGAGAGCCCCACGGCAGAGTGGGTGTTGGTGCTCTTGGTGGACACCGCCTCGGATCAGCGGATGAAGGCTTTGAAGGGGATGTCGTACTACATCGACCTAAAAGAGGTCGCCACGGGCAAACACTTGAGGTGCGTGTTGGCGACTTGAGCATGGAGCGGGGTGCGGGGGTGGCCTGGCCGGACCCGGTGGAATGCAACACCCAGGGCCGGTGGGTGGGTCCATGACCAGTAGCTTAAATCGCGCACCCTGCGCATCACCGCGACGT
The DNA here is from genome assembly GCA_964036045.1 of Eutreptiella sp. 'Long Island Sound 2002'. NCBI lineage: Eukaryota > Euglenozoa > Euglenophyceae > Eutreptiales > Eutreptiaceae > Eutreptiella > Eutreptiella sp. 'Long Island Sound 2002'. Next base: position 172,805,772 of record OZ038378.1, read on the forward strand.
TCCAGATGCTGACGCTGGGGATTGTGGGGTTCCAGCCGCATGATGCGGGAGGGCGGGTCGGTAGCATAATGACGCCGTCAGCTGATGATGAACAAAATGCGCAAGCAGTAGTGACGTGTCACGCGAGTGGGAAAAAAAAGAAATATATTTATGTATTTGTTTCGAGTGTCACACGAGCGCTCCCATGATACTCAAAAAAAAAGAAAAAATAGAAATGCATTCTACATCCCTCTCCCCTACTCTCGATGGCTCCCCAGCATGGCTCTCGGGTAGATCACACGCCTACAATGCGGAAATGGTGCTGAAGGACGTTTGGAGGGCTAGGGCTTGGGTTCGACGAACCAAAATGGGCCTAAAAGGGCTGCGCATGGGCACAATTCACCTTTCTTCCTTTAGCGCTCGCGCTGGCTCGCACTGACGCCCTGCCCCCAAAAAAAGAAAGAAAAAAATAATTTTGTCCTAATTTTTTCCTGGGTGACATGCGAGTGCCCCAGGACACTTCTCAATGCTTCTGTGAAACTTACCCCCACAAACACCGACAAAGCGCACATTCCACATTTTTTTGGCATTGCCCCCTTGCGAGATCATGCAGTGTTTTGTCCCTTTTGAAGAAAAATTTGGCCTCGCCTTCGACGCCCAAACTTGCTTCCCCCCGTTGATTCATCCCGTAGACTCAGCGAAAAAAAAAGCGGAAAAATGCGGACCACAACGAAGGTCATCACAAGGCCCTGACTAGCTGCCCATTCCTGTCAAGATGCCTTGCCGTTGGTGCCCACGCCGGTGCCCGGCTCCGGGCCGGTCCCCAGCGCTGTGGGCAGCACATACCCCTTTGCTTGGCCATGGCACGCGGGCCCTCACACGCCACGTGGTTCATGGTCCCGGAGGAGGTCTGCACCCTTGCCCGCCCCCCCCCCCCACGATAGTGTCGGGTGTCGGTGTCAACCAGAGCCGACCATCGTAGTGTCAAGAATCGTCCACAAGTGACGGCCCACCGTTTGCAGACCGCTTCCTTGTTTGGGGCGGGAGGTGCACAAGCGCGCAGGAGCCGTCCATCGAAGGAGGTGGGGCTGCTGCATTTGACAGTGGGGCTTCAATCTTTGGAGCCCCTGAGGCACTAGAGAATCGCACCGCTGTACCGTTGCTCTCGGAGTGTTTTTTTTTTTTGTGGTTTCCATGGCCCATTGACAACGCCCTGCCGTGCACCTGCGACCATCGGCTTGAGCCCCACGGCTGCCTCACTGCCCGTGGGCCCTGAGACCAGGACGGCGTGCCCACGATGGAGCCGACCGCCAGAGACGTCGAGTACCTCGTGACGGAAAAGCCCCCGGAGCTGCTGGACTTCGTCGAGGGGTGTGAGATCCCCGGCATCCGCTTCAGCCTGCATCCCCCCAACATCTACTGCTGGATCAAGGCGCAGTACCGCTGCGACCGCAACGCTTACCGCCTGACGTCGATGCACTTCGACCCGACCATCATCCGCAGCCTGCTCATGGCCGGCAGCCACGTGCCGATCGGGTTCGATGCCAGCGGCAACGCGATGCTGTTGGTCATCGACCCCCCGTGCCCCTCCAACAAAGTGACGTGGCATTACGTCAGTTGTGATCTTGAGACTGGGACGAGGGTGTGTCTCAGCCAACCCCTGGGGGAGTGCTTGTGCCGCGGTGTGCGGGCTATCCAGGGAATGGCTGGATCCTTTCCCGCGATGCTCTTTCCACTGTTGCCGCATGGCCTCTCGTTGCGCTGATAGTTCCGCCGCGCATGCCGCATCATCCCTATGCTACCCCTTGATTCGCTCCCCCGCACTTGTGCATTCGAGGGGCCTCGGTTTTGCTGGTGTACTTGCCCCCAAGCCCTATCCTCAGCCCCAACCGCACCCCCACTTCCGAGGAAGCATCTGTGTAAGTGGCTGCATCAATGACCTTCCCGCCCAGACCTCAGCACACTGGGGCATGACGAACACAATATCCGGTCCCGGTTCCAAACGCAATTGCATTGTTGTGTATGCAGACGAGGAGAACGTCCGGGGGGGGATGGCGTACAGGGGCTGGTCAGGAGGAGAGCCCAAAGGGCGCACAACGTCTGACCCTCTCTGGTCCTGCGCACGATCTTCCACATCAGATGCGGTGCAGAGCACCCGCCATTTCACGGTCTGGGGATGACTGAATCTGAAGCCTGTCTGGCAGGGGGAGCAGAGGCCACGGGACCCACCTGTCCTCATTGCCCCACACGCGTGCTCCCCCACAACTGACCTCCATCAACAAGCTCCATGCACAAGATGCGTCATGCAGTGCGCCTGATCTCGTGCCCCGCCGCGTTGTACTGTCCGCCAACCCAATGGCGTTCTGCCCCGCGGGTGCACCTCCCATTTTCAAGCCAACGCAAGTGCTTCAGCATTGCGACCGTTTCACCAAAACGAGCCTCCCCCCCCCTCCCCCACACCAACAAATACACTGTGGATTTGCATGGAGCACTTAGACGAGCGAGTTTTGTGTATTCCCGTGTATTGGGGCTTGTGGTCGCTGGGGATTCAGTGACTTACTGTTCAAGAATTTTCCATTGAAAAGAATTCAGTTAAAGGATGGGGACGCACTTTAGGGGCAGAACACCGTTGTGGCCGTGGATACTGTTGTGCGACCCCCGGTCTTCCCCGTTGTTCGTTGCCCCGTTGGCCTCTCAGGACTTGTCGCAATGGCTCGATGAGGTCGGGCCACTGCCGCTGGGGATCCGCGGGATTGTGGACTACGAGACGCTGCACATGTGGGTCCCCGTGCCCGTGGAGCCGCTGCAGCGCCGCAACACGTACTGCGTGAAGCAGTTCAAGTGCGACGGCCCGCAGTCGGCCCTGAGCCAAGTCGCACAGGCGGCGGCGGACGGGAACGTGTTCCTGGACTTCGGCGAGGACCTCGTGGCCACGTACATCGAGATCACGCCGGTGGAGGATGCGGCGGAGACCGTCCCCGACACGGCGGACACCCTGGCCTCGCCGGAGCATGCGCTATGGACGCAGGTCCGGGACGCGCCGTCGGTGGGGGTTGGGTGACCCGGAGGCTGGGGCATGCAGGACCCGCCCGGGGGGTCCAAAAGGGACATATTGCAGCCTTTGTTGGGGGTGTTCAAACCCCACACTAGCCCCGCCTGCAGAGATGGACCTAATTTTCGCGCCACTCGGGGGGTGGGGGAGGGGCGGGGGGTAGTGAATCGTGACACGTCACGAGATAGAGAAAGTGCCATAGTGGGAAACCGTTGGTTCCGAAAATATTGTGACGTCCAAAGGGCTTCGCGGTACTTTTTTGGGACGGATATCGTGACGCTCTGTCACAATATGTGGGGGGGTGGGGAGGGGGAAGGGGGACCCACACACCCCAGTTATATCCATTCCTGCCCCGCATTCTTTTCTTTCTGGGGAGCGGCACCCAATTTGGCGGGAGGGTGTTGAGTGTTGAGTTTCCAGACTTCCCATCAGCGTCCGGCAAGACAACCGGGTTTCGCTGGGATTCAGCCCCCCCCCCCCCCCAAGGAGCCCCCTTGAGACAGGATCTCCCTCCTCAAGGGGAAGGAGGGGGCAGGGAGAGACGAACCCACTCCCACTCCCCGTCCCCCGCCCCCTCCTCTACCCCCTCCCTACAGCAACACGCACCCCCGCCACCCAATGCCCCCCGAGGGCAGAAAGAATGGAGAGGGCGGGGAAGAAACAGGGCAGGGGGAAAGGGACGAACCAAGGAGGGTAACAGGACAGGGCAGACCGCGCTCGCCGAAAACGGTGCAGAGCGCAGAAGGAGAACAAGGAAAGGAAAAACGGGAAAGAATCATTGTGGTTGTTAGAAGCCCCTGTCAGGAAAATTATCCTGCAGATGCACACCCCAGCGCGCTCAAGTCAGTGCTGGAGTCGGCAAACCCCGCATGGACTTGGAGTGTGCATCTGGATGCACCTGGTCAACGGCACGGGCAACAGCCCGTCTCCGGGACAGCCAACCCTGCAGTAGTCAAACAGGACAAGTCATCCAGGGGCTCCGTTGACACAACCAAAACACGTTCGGGCCCACAGAGGGTCAGAATGAGCAGTGGCGAGAGGCCAATAGGCGCCGCCAAAGGCAAACAATCAGATACCGAGGCCTTGTGCCAACCCCCCCCCCCCCCCCACGCACACATGCCACTCGCAATACCAGCCCCTGTCACATTCAGAACTGAGTCGGAACCTGCTGCATCCGATGCACGGCTCAGCACGGCACAGTCGTGCCGACCCCCGTCCGGTGTGGCGGACGGTATGTCTCGTTTCCACACGACTGCGCACCAAAACGGTTGGCCCAACCCCCAAAACGCCCTCAGCAATACGCAGATCGGTGTCTGCAAAGCACGTTCCCGCCGCCGCCGCCGAGGCCTTCGCTTGCTGCCTGCCGCCCTGCTCCCTTGCCCGCAGGTCGCCGACGCGATAAGCCCCGCTGCAGAGGCGCAGCCCCCCCCCGCCGGCCCATCGGCCCCCGCATCGGGTGCGGCACTCGACGCGGTGGAGGCCGAGCTGTGGACGAGGATGGCAGCCACGCAGGATCTGCCCCCTGCGCCGCCGCCGCAGCCGGAGGGCGCCGCCCAAGTGCCCGCCGGGAATGTGGCGCCGACGCCGCCTGAGCGGAGGAGCCCTCCTCGAGTACCGAAATGGAGCAACGGCACCGTCCTCCAAGACAACGAGGATCACTTTCTGGAGGAGGCCCCCGCTGCCCCGAAGGCGGCCCACGAGGTGGCGGCGGCCGTGACGGCTCCTGCTGCTGTTGCTGCCCCCGAGGGGGCCTCAGAGGCTGCGGCCGCGGGTTCTGAGCGGAAAACGGAGGTGGCGGCTCCAGAGGAGGTCGCGGAGGCTGTGGTTGCTCCTGAGGCTCAGCATCAGGTGCCCCAAGAGCTGCTGCTTCTCAGACAGCTGCTGCAGGAGCAGCCTCCTGTTGCTGCTGCTCCTGCTGCGCCTGAGGCAGCCCCCCAGGCTGAGGCCGCTGCTGAGAAGGCGATGCAGGCGCCTGTTCCCCCTCCCAAGGCAGCCGCCCCCGTTGCTGCCGCCGAGGCCGCCGCCCGCCGCAGCAGCCCCAGAGCGGCGCACCTCATGTCGGGCTTAACCTCCGCATTCTCCGACGGGCTGTACGTGCCCCCGGGCTCGCCCGAGTGGGACATCGACGGCGCGGCGGAGCACCGGATGAAGGTCGCGGGCGGACCGTTGATCCGCAACGCGGGCGCCGGGCGGGACGGTGGCCGCGACGCCAAGGTCCCGATGCGCCCCGAGCCTCTGAAGGCCGCGGACGTGCAGCCGCAGGGGTTCTCGCCCTCGGTGGCGCACTCCATATCACACTCGTCGCCCAGCATGGACGGCTTCGAGGACCAACTGTTTGCGGAGGTGCGTCTGGCAGGCCCCCTCAACCCTCTGCAAACCCCCTAACAGCTCCACCCCCACCACCAAATCCAACTCCACCAAATCTTCCACAAATCTCAGCACCCCCGCCACGTGTGCCTGGCCCAACGGGGACTGTGGCCCCCCCAAAGCGCACGCGACACGAGGCGGCTGCTGGGCCGGTGGTGTGCATTGCAGAAGGAATGGTGGCATGAGACCGGGGTTGGCACCCGACCCCCGGAGGATTGAAACAAACCCCCCGAACGACGGAAAGCAAGGCTGTCGCGCGAATTTTGCTGCCAACCCCGCACGCCAACTGTGGGGTAGTATGAAGGGTCGTGTGGGCCTCAGCCACCGGGCTCCTTTTAACAACTCGGCACCACTTGGGGGGGGCACCCCCTTCAAAAGATTGGGCCAAGTTTTCTTCCGTACCTTTTGGTCAATCAAAAAATTTCTCTGGGGCCTTCGGTGCCAATTAGTTTAGACCAAAAAATTTCTTTCGCGCCTTCGGTGCCTCTACAAACTCAGCACCGCTGGTGGTGGTGGTTTTGGGGGGGGGGGGGGTGCTGAACACCCCCCCCCTCCCCTAAAAGGAGCCCTGCTCAGCAACCATGTGCTACCCTCCAGGACCCTCAAGACCATCCTTTCGCAGAATTCTTGACTCAGATTAGTGTGATCAATGTTCAACAATGTTCACAGGCTTCTTCTTCTCCGCAGCCATGACCCTGACCCTGTCCAACAATGCCATGCATCAGTGGTCCACAATCATTTCCAACCCTGGAGATCTCTCCCCGCACCGTCTGCCCAGATGCTTCTCGGATAGACCGGGCCTGGGGGCGACTGTATTGACACCCGACGCTGTAGACCGGAACGCGTTGTAGATGTCATATGCCGCGTTGCGCATGCGGGTGAGATTGTCAAATACCGTGGCTGTTCAGGCCTCAACGCACTCGCCCGTTGAATCGCGCACGCGTCCCTGGCTCCTTGCGCCCTCTAAAGGGGGCGGGTAAATGTGTCAGTCGGTTTGCAGGGCAGTGCTGGCAGAGCAACCAGTTGTTCAAGGGAACAGTGGCAATTTACAAAGGGTACAAAACCTCCAAACTCCGACACAGACTCCCAACCCTCTAGAACCTTCTGTAACCCTGGCACAATCGCACGTAAATTCTGCAACCGTCTTCATCCGGCCACACCCCAATGCCACAACCCATGCTAATCCTCCCTAGCCCAACAAGACCCGCCATGTAATCTTTGTACAAGGTCATGGGTGAGTTCGAGAAGTACCGATTGGCGCCCGCTGCGCGACAAGAGTCCACATTCCGCCGCCAGAAGGCGTTGCCCAAGCAGACCGGCCCCACCGCAGTGGCGGTGGGTAACTCAACCCCCGACACCGGCCCGAAGACCAAGAATTATTTCAAGGCCATGGCCGCGATCAAGATCCCCAAATCGGATATGCACGCATTGCATAAGATGGATATCGAGCTGCAGGATGCTGCAGGCATCCCAGGCGGAGGCGTGGCCCAGCAGGTGCTCCTGCACTTGTCTTCTGCGCACTCCTATGCCTCTGCAATGCCTGTGCTCGTGCCTGTGTCTGTGCCTGCATGCGCCTGTGCATATGCCCGTGCGTGTGTGTGTGTGTGTGTGTGTGTGTGTGTGTGTCGCCGGCCTCCGTGATTGCTGCTCGCTGCCTTGACTGCTGCCCGTTTGTTACGTATATCGTGTGTGTGTGTGTGTGTGTGTTTGTGTGTGTCTTTATATCTCCGGTGACTGGACATTTTGCATACCCTTTCAACTCCTTGACAGAACGAAAGACGTCTAGGGCTGCTCTGCAGCTCCTGGGGATTTCTCTCCGACCTGTTTCCTTGTGCTTTTGTTTGTTCGTTTGTCATTGCGGTTACCAATGTGCGCGCATGTGTGCCGGATTTGTGTTGCTGGATTTGCTCGACGGTGGTGCATGCCACATCTATGCGTACACCTAATTTGATGGATGTGCTTGTGCCTGTGCCCCTGCCTGCGCCTTTGCCTGTGCCCGTGCCTCTGTTGGTGCTTGTGCTTGTGCTTGTGCAGTGGATGCAGCAATGGTCAGCGAAAGGCAAGCCCAACGGAGACGGAAAGCTGCACACCGCCATCGCGGCGCACGCGGAGATCTGGGGCCGGGCCAAGCTTCCCACATTTGATGGGGAGGCGGCGCTGGACCGGGACCAGTTCGGCGCAATGTACGAGCGGCTGTACGGCCGTGCGCTGACGGAGCAGCAGCTGGAGGCCACGTTTCGGTTGGCAGAGGCCGAGGGGCAGGGCCCGCGCGCTTTCATGGACCTGCTGAAGTATTTGGAGAAGGTGACGGCGCAGCGCAAGGGCGACCTGGCCCATTTCTAAGTGGAGAGACGAGCGGCGGGGCAAGTCGGCCATGCAATTGCGGGGAGGGGGGGGCGGGCAGGGGGGGCCATTCGAGCCATAGGCCTTGCCCCGAGGGTTGAAAGGGTAGAGGGCCACTTACCGCTGCTGCCGTTGTGAAGACCGCAGTGGGCGGTGCACCAGCGGCGATTGATGCTGAATCGACGGATGATGGTCCACCAGCGGCACTTGGCAGTCGACAGAATGGGTTTTCTTGAGGCTCTGATAATGGAGCACAGCGTTTGCTTTTTGCGAGATCATCTACCACTTTTATGTGTGGGGGTGTTTTGACCTCATATTTGCCTCAGGGAACGGGCTTTCTGGCATCAGTGGGTGGGGCTCCGTCTTACTGAGTCACACCTCTTGTGTTGGCTGGGCTCGAGCTGGGGGCTGTCGAGTGGTGGCTGCCCTGTCGTGTCGCAGTTTGCGAGATGCGCACGGGATTTGTTTAGTGTTACACGTTCTTCTTCGCTTCGCAGGGTTGGGGGCGTTGGGGTTGGGGCAAGGTCGAAAGAGACCAGCAGTGCTTTTCTGTTTGTGCTCCAAGGGCAGTTGTGCATGTAGGAGATGTGTACTGCCGTGGAGTGGCATTGGAATCCAATTTCCTCTTCTTTTCTTTAACGCGGCCAGCATCCCGGTCATGATTCACGGCCAAACGGACACCAGCACCCAAACGTCCGCGGGGTCGCCCCCTCTATTCATCTCCGCTTCTTGTTGAAGCGTAGGTGCCTATGCCTTCCATTTTGGTGCCTGACATGGAAAAATGGGGGTCTTCTAACGTCTTTGTATTGGCAGAGCAGCCTCCTTAGCATGATTGCCGTTGGCTGGGGGTCAACCGCCGGCAGTCGCCGTGCCACATGTCATGGGACAAAGCGATGTCTCTGTGCTTGTAATTCGTGACGCCCACTTGTACCACAGGCAGCTGGACAACCGAGGGCCATCCCGTTGCTAGTCCGTGCGGGGTAAAGTGGCGCAGGTTGTCCACCCCTCGCAAGGCAGTCTCTGGTTGACATATGCGCCTCATTGCATGTAGGTAGCCCTGCGACGCACAGACACTGGGTGCCTTTGCCTGCCCACTCACCGTATGGACAGCACAAGCGGAAACTTGTGGTGAGTTTGATGCGCAGCGCAACAATGTCGACAAACACTAACAAGTGCACCCGAACACTGCCATTCTCTGGTAGCCTCAAAGCAATGACGCGATTTGGCCTCCCCACCCCCTCTTCTTGTGCTCGTGGGTGGATCAGGCCGTTTGGCTACTGTAACTCCCCTCGCGTTCCCCTAGTGCCATCATCAGCCGCAAGACAATGATAACATAGTGTCTTGTCAGAAGTCCCCGCACTCTCCTCGGCAGGTTTTTTTTTTTTGTCTCTTGTCATACCCGTCCACCCATTCCTCAGTCAGTAATGCCGTAGGTGCGCTTGAGCCCAGACCCAAGTAACGCAGGAGCCTCTTCCCTCCAGGGAGCTTGTCCCTGTCGAGACAATCCTCCAGTGCTAGCACCAGTGTTGAGATTTTTTGTTGAGTACAGTTTGGGGCAGAGAGGACCCTCGGCTGCGGGAGCACCAGGCCCAATAGGGAGCCACAGGGCAGTGGGTGCACTGTGACAGTACCCGAGTTGCATGCCACAGCCATGGAGCCTCTTGTTCTGTCGGCGTCGAAGGCACCCTGCCACGTGACCCTCAGGGAAGCAGCGGTGGGACTAAGTGCCCTTCAAGCCCAAGGGCTTTGCTCCTAAATATGCACTCTCTCTCATGCCACAGCCATGAAACGAACGCCCCTCTCCACTTGCACAAATACGGCTCTGTCCAAACAGTAGGTGCTGTCTTCGCAGCTTTTCGTGCTTTTCCCCGTTGTTTGCGCAAGGGTGGCGTTCATTTTGCATGCAAACAATTGTCCCATTGCCATGTCTTGCACCAGTCTTCGCAGCCTTGCCCCATTTCTCTGTGCATCAATGGGCAACTGTGGTGCAGTGGGGGCGTCAAGCCCGACTTGCTTCAAGTCTTGTAGCCACATCATACAACAGCGTATTTCCTGTCTCAAGGTTGATGCTGGATGCGGCATGTATTTACTTAATGTGCGCTCATCATAGCCATGCGACTCCCTCGGCTCCCTTCCCCCTGCTTTCCTGCCTCTCCACCTCCACATCCACGTACACCTCACAGTACTCCTCCACAGAGCATTCCATTCTTCACGGTACTCCCTTCCCTTGCACCACGGCTGCAGTGCAGGCCTTGTTTCTGTGTTACCTAAAAGTGGGGAAGGCGCAGGGCGATCTTCGGGGATGGATGTCCTTTTCCCATTTCTTTTTCTTTTTTTAAATTTTTGAATTTGCATTTTGATAAACGAAGCCTGGTCAGTGCAGACAACACAGCACATGCATTCTCCAGTTGAGACAGACAAAGCAGTGGCACGCCTCACGAAAGGCTGCTGTGTCCACCAAAGGCACAATCATGCAGGCACACTGATGTGGATGCACGCTTAGTACTTTTGGTATGCAAGGCACTATTTCAGTGAATATCGCTTTGGTTGTCTGTGCCGCTTCTTCTTCGCCGACGCAAGGGCAACTGCTTTTCCCTGAAAAGGCACAGAGCGTCCCCGCAGAAGCCGTCTCCGACGGTGCGGCACACTGAAGTCGCATGCAGCTGAGCTCCAACCACCTGATGATATCCCCTTGGGACTCATGGGGAGGGTCAAGTACCCTGGAACCTAACAAGCCACACTCCCTTCGATCGGCAGAAAAGTCGATTTCCGCATTTGCTGCTTTGTTGGGGGGTAGAGAGTGGAGGGAGCTTTGCATCACAATGCAGCATCACGAGAGCGTCGTAGCTTTCAGAGAACGCCAGTGAACACGTCTTTTTTTTTCTGATGGTAGGGGACTCTGCATCATTTTTTGAACTGAATGCCGTTTCAGATGGGTGCCGTGTGCCCACCGTTTCCATTTTCGCTGTCATTAGCACCTATCCACATGCTTCAAACCACGCTGACAGAACACACCTGCAAGGGCAGCCACAGGCACATGCAAGAAAACGCCGACTGTCCTGCCTACTGCCCACTGACCTACTAACTTCTGATGTCCCTCCATAACATGGTGTGGCACGCCCTGCACATGCATATGCACACTCACATGCACGATAGGTACAGATCCCCCATCATTGTCCCAAGCCAACAAATGTACATAGCAACAGAGCAAACTACTTTTTGCATCCTGCTCATTTCATGTATGGATATGGAGATGATTTCATGGCAACACAGTATCCGTTTGTGTGCCACCGTGTGCGTCGCTGTATGTGCATTATTATATTGGAGGCCCGAAGAATCATTTCTGTCCACCATTGCTGTGTGTGCCATTTATTGTGTGGCTATACCATTGCCATGTGTGCACCCACTGTATTTGCCCTCGCTGTTTGTGCCATTGCTGTGTACATTTTTGCTAATATGATTGCCATATGTTTGTGTGTGTGTGTGTGTGTGTGTGTGTGTGTGTGACGAGTCCCCTGGAATCCAAGCTGTACTATTTGCATCAACCTTTTGTGTCTACAACCTCAAGCAAATTGTGATATCATTGGATGGTGAAGCAAGACCATGGTCATCTATCTTGGGAGTGCTGTGGGAACATGATTTGGAAATGAGAAGTATTTCAAATTCGTACAGAGAAACAGGGGAACATCAAGGATGAATGGCCAACCAACTCATTTTCACCAAGATTCAGAGTACCGGGGGGGGGGGGGGAATTAGGGAGTGATAAAATTGATTTGGACAAAATTCGAAGCCCTCCCCGTACCAAATTTTTCCTTCAATTTTAAGGATTCTCTGTGCCATGCTGTGTACATCAAACACGGGCTGCAGGGAGGGTTTCCTGTGTGCTGCATGCAGTGTGAATGCCTAACATAGAGATGAGACACAGGGAATCGAATGGGAATGGAAATCGAAAAATGGAAATCCAGGAAATAACAGTAACCATCCAGAGCCCACCCGGAATCCACAATGAACATCCACTAGCAAGCAGCAACAATGGGCCTCGGACCAAATTTTTCCTTCATTTCTTGGAGCAATACCAATTTTTTACCCCCTTAATTTTGGTCATCCCAAAAAAAACCCTCTTAAAATCCCCCCCCCCCCCCGGTAGGGGGGAGTTGTAAACTGGAAGGGTAGGTTGTGAGGGTGACATGGGCGTGGTGCGGCGCGCCCTAACCTAGAGGGTTGTGGGCAAAACGGATGATGTGCATGTGTGTATGGGTGACATGCTTGAAGTCCAGCTTTAGAGGCAACCCATGTGTGCACCCAATTGTTGTGGTTCTTGTCCATCTGCTGCTCTAATACCCACATTGCATCCCAATATCCATGGCTTGTGCTGCAACGTGACATGAAAGGAATTTCCCGTGAAGATTCTTCAGCCCACTAGATAAACATCTTCAAAGACACCTTCCATGATGAAGTGGGGAAAAACTGTGAGAAATGGGGAACATGAGGCCGGGGAAGTACGCAGGAATGTGGGAGAGTTACATACTAGCTTTTGCAAAGCACGCATTGCGCGGGAAGCGTGCCCCATCAGAGGATAGCTATAATGAATTAATTTGCATGCATTTGGCGACAGTGGAATGGGCAAAGCGACCACCCTACATATTCTTTATTACCATTACAAAGTACTAGAGCTAATTTGGGTTCCAACCTGAATCTTTGCAGTAGCAACTTGTTGGCTAATCACCATAGACAGTTCACTGAAGTGTTCCTTTGTGGTGCCTTGCAGATAAAAGAAGGTGCTGCCTAGTTGTGAGAATTCGTTGGCATGGTAACCGTAGAGGTAACACATTGCCATAATGACCTTTGGTCCATATGCATGCGTTAGAATATGCCCACCTGCCCTCAAGGGGTTCTTCATGCTTGTACCTTGGGTTTGGGAACTGCTGGGACGCTTGGGCTTAGTGTTGTAACTGTTGTTGCTGCAACATGGGCTTCTTTGGGAGCTATTTTTGTGTGCATCTGGAGGGGGGGGAGGGGAGAGGCTTCTTTGGCAAATTGTGTTCCAAAAGTAGCGTGCAGTGCAGGGACCCCCCTCAAATCTGTCAGCAAGACTGGATGCCATATTGATGTTGTGCAAGGGTGGGTATGGGTACCCAGCACACTTACGAATATCATCCTAATGGCGGTTGCGGTGTTTAGCACAAATTTTTTTTCCAGAAAATTTGCATTGCTGTTGTCATGGGACCTTTGTCATAAGGGCAAAAGGGGGCGTACCGTGCGCTGTGCGCGCGCTGTGCGAAAAGTTGGCTGTTCTCCACCACCGGGAGTTCGGTAAGTTCAGAAGATTGAAAGGACGTCATTGAATGGCTGCTGCAGTAGACGGGGCTATAGGGGGCAAAATGTGGGTCCCTGGGACCCATGGCAAGCATTAGATGTTTGAATTTTTGGGTTTTGAATTGATTGTGCATGAATCCGCAGGTGGGTGATTTTCAGGGTTGTTACCTGGATAATCACCGTAATAATTGGCGCTGTGCCCGCGCTGTGCGAAAACGCCCCCAAAGCATGGTATTGCACCTCCCCCCCCCCCCCCCCCCGACCCGCCTTTGCTGTCTGAGAAACTGAGAAAGTCTGGCATGAGGTCAGGGTCATGCTGGTTGCTTCAAAACCTGACAGGAAGCCGGTGATTTCAGCGCGTGCTGGTAGCAGGTCTCAAACAAACCACATACCAGTGGAGGTTCTCACCAACTTGAGGGGCCAGGTCCAGGGACATGGGCCTTTTGAAGGCCTTGGCCGCCAGACTCAGCATGGTCTGTGCTTCTGCGCGCGAGCTGACCCGCTAATCCATGCTGGTGTCCCTCCGTAATTTGGTTCTTCCCGCTGCAAACATACCCCCCCCCCCCCCCCGCCCCCTGCCACACACGCACAGCCTTGCCCAAGCACGACGTTGTCCAAGCACGGCGACCTTGTCTGACCATTGTGTTTCTGGTGGCAGAGTTTGTGGTCAAGAATGCACGATGATGGTGTGTGTTTGGGTGACGGCTGATGCCCACCCCTCTCCCTTGAAGAACCAATTGTTTTGCGTTGACGTGGCGTTGTCTAAGCATGGAATCTTCGTCTAAAAGTCGTTTTTGCTGATTTCGCGCGTTCTTCCACAGCGGGGCAGGGTATACCAGTCCGCAGCTGAAATGGTCCCTCAAAATGGACCTTTCTACATGCACTCAACATTGCATTGGGCCCTCTGGCGTCATGTTATTTTGCCGCATTTTGTGTTTTGTGTTTTGTGTTTTGTGCCCACCCTTTGACCCCAACCTTCCCCAACCCAACCAGAATCCTGTTCAAGAGACTCTATGCATTCCCGCCATTTCACAGCCTCAAGCCCCTGTCCGCCAGCCTCCCGGGCCAAGGCCGCCACCCTGAAATCTACTGCAAGATGCGGCATGGCAGAGGCGGCTCCATTGCCATATCCCTCTACGAGCGCCACTCCGAGGTCACAGTTGTCAGCCGAAGCCCCATCAATGGCCCCGTCTTCGAGTCTGTCATCCACGTCGAGCGCCTAGCAGTGTCCCTGATCCAGACCAGCCCGAAGCTGCGGGAGCTTGCGTACCTGTCCTGTAACACCATCCAGCTCATGCTCAAGATGACTCCTGTGGGGCTCAGGTATGTGTAATCGCAGCTTCGGTGATTGTGGGTAAACTGCAACCTCCCAAACAGGGGACAATTTCCTCGATGGACTTCGGTTTGCGCTTTCCCAAGATTTTTCGGACCCAGTCAAAAATGCAGTGTTTATAGTGTTGTTGGTGTTGTGCTTTCTGTACAACTTGTTGTGCATTTTGCACGACACCATCCTGAATTTTCAACTTGTGCACTATTCTGTCCAGTGTGTATACATTACACTCACGCACATATTGTGGAATGTTAGGGATGGGACTCCCTGGCAGACCTCTTCTGAAATGACCCAGAGAAGGCCTCCGGTTGGTTGCCCTGGTTTGGGAGCATAAAAAACAAGAGACGAAGTACATGTGTGCCTGCCCACGGTTGCCCTAGGCGGTGTCCAGCACGTGCTCGCTTTTGTTGTGTTGTTTGCTTTCATTTTCCTTCCTTTCCATTTTGACCATATGATGCCACATGGGTGGATTTTGTAGAAACTATGTCCCGTATGTACTGTCGAACATGGCAGTGGGTCGGGCTGGTGGGAGCCACCACCAGCCCGCATCCCCTGAGCAATCTAAACTAGCCCCCCTGGGTATCCTATTCCACCAGGAACCTGTGTTGCCAGTCAGCCGCGTGTGCTAGAGCATGAAGCGCTGGGCATTCAGTCTGACCAGCCTCAACCCCGCTCTGCGTCTTTGTTGAGGGGAAATACTCTGGCTGTTCGCGGGACAATCGCCGCAAAAGGTGTGTGCGGCACAGGTACTCCCCAGCCATCGCACAACCAGCTAGTGAATGGTCGTGGCTTGCAAACAATCGTCATTGTAGCCTCGAACCAGAAAATGGGAGCAATTCTCCTTTTGCCTTTGTGGACCCGCACCCCCAAACTTGTGAGCAGAGGGAGAACTGTCCCCTCTCACCGACCAAAACACGTTTGCCCAGCGTCTCAGGACAATCAAGTGGACAGTTTCCTCCCCAAAACTCGACCAAGTGCGCATATTCCGAACTGGCACACTTTCTCAGCCTTCATGGCAACCTCACCCCCCACCCAGCTCCTCCTCCTGCCACCACCGCCGCAGCAGCCAAGGTGACAGCACCAGTTTGATCATGAACTTACTCCCGGCCAGTAGAAGTGGGCCAGCAGACGCAAGTGGCCAAATCCCCATCACCTACGACAACACCAATCGCCACCCATCGCCCCGGGTGGCACATGTGCTGCACGATGGGATGGACAGACAGTACGTACACCATGGAGATAGGGGGTTGGGGTAAGGGGTGGGGTGCGGCATGATGTGCTCCCCACATGGACGTCCAAGCGTGGGAAAGGGCTGGTCTAAGGCTGTTGTGTGCCTCTGTATGGAAGGTAAGAAGGTAAGAAGGTAAGGTATGGAAGGTAGGGGGAGTAACACGGTGCGCGCGCGGTGCACACGCGGTGCGTATACCGGGGGGTGTTGTGTGGACCGTTTCAGCTACTTTAGAGGCGACGTGCTGTTGGAGCCTATGCTTTTGCCCAGAACTGTACCTGACACTGCAGCAGGGCAGTGTTGCCACATGCGAAATAGGGATTGGTGTGCAATAGTCTGTCATCTTTCAGCCTGTTGCTGCACTGGTTGCTTGTGAACTCGCCCAAGGGGGCCCTCACACCCGTCATAGCTCTTCCCCCAGCAACTTCCACGAAGGGACAGTATTTACAAGGGCTTCAAAGGTAGACCATTTCCTGGAGAAGCTGTTCAACGACCTGACGCAGTGCGCGCGCAGTGCATGCTTGACGTGTGAACTCCCTCGTAAGAAGGTAACGCAAGTGGACATCCTAGGGCCCAACAGCTGCTCTTGGAGAGGGTTCCTAGACCGCTGGTACGGGTGTGTCTGCCTGGATTCACCTGGCCAATGCTGAGGGCCAGGGAAAGTCTGGGGGCCCCGGTGGCACATCCTACTGAGGGAAAGGAAGGGAGTGCAGGGAGGTGAGGATAGGCAAGACCGGTCGATCAACGGCACTAGGTGATGAGAGGCCAATGGATACCGCCGCCCATCGGGGGAAAGGGCTCAGGGAAAGGACAAGGGTCAGTAGCGAGAGGCCAATAAGCGCCGCCAGCTTCAGAGAGCAATCCACTGAGGCGTCATGCCATACGCCCCCCCCGCTCCTGTACACGGCAATGGAAAATCCCTTCACGCCTTTCTATCTCTGCCTCTACCTACAGTGCGCAGTTTTGGATGCAGTCAGTGCAGCTGGACGACCAAAGCGACCTAACACCCCACTTCCAAGTCGTCTTCACCAATGACCCCGAAAGCCCCGAGGGCTTCCAGGTGCACGTGAATCTGGAGCGCGGCGGTTACGGGGGGTTGATCCTACTGAAGTCCCTGACACTGAAATGTCCACCCCTGAACGTACAGCTGCACGAGGACTTCGTGGAGAAGCTTGTGCAGTGGTATGTGTCCCTCGAGGGCGCGCTGCAATGGTTCGTGCCTCTTGGGGACCTTGCACGGATGGTGCCCCTTGGGCATCTGGCGAACACGCTGAAGAGTTCGTCCGCTCTGGGGGATTCGCGGGTGCACAACCCGGACTTGGCGGTGCCGGAGGTGCACATCGATCTGACGCTCATCCGTGCGGCGCAGCGGGGTCAGGTATGTGCCGATGTGTGCTTCGGTTAGAATGCAATGGCGTGGCGCCCTTGTTCCCATTGGTATTTTGTGCCAGTCTACGAAAAAATGCGTTTTCTGCAACCATCTATCACCTCCTTCCTTGAACGCCTTCAGTATTCCTCTTCTTAGCTGCTCCCTCACCTCTGCAACCTTTACCCACATCCCTCAACTTGGCCACAGCTCCCGTCCGGGTAGATTTTGCCAACCTGCAGTACAAGGTTTGATCCCTGGCCCAGCCATGCATGCAGCAAATAAGAAAGATTTGGCAAAACTGCATGTAACCCACTTGGGTACCCTGTATTTTCGGGCGGGACGCTTGTCTATGCCACGGCATAGGGCTGAGGGTGTGTGTGCGTGTGGGGGGTTGCAGGGTTGCAGGTTTACAGAGGTTGTGGGGCGTTGTGAAGGGTCTTTGCAAGGGATCTCGGAGGGGCGTGCAGGGCTGTGAATGCGTGCCCTTGCAGGTATGTGGAGGAGTATGGATCATGGAGAGTCGTGAATAATTGTGGAGAATTGAGAAGGCCATTGTCAAATGTCGGGGAGGGTAGTGGATTGGATGGAGAGGATGGCAGGAGGGCGGGGTTTGGGATTGGGGGGGCTAAACAGTGTTGTTGAGTATCATGGTGGCTTGCAGGTGGAGGACCGTGGAGTATTGCATCCCTAGGCACTCGCTTCAAGCTACAGAGTCCGGCACGTGTTGGCAGGGGCCCCAATGGGCAAGACTGCATTGCATTACACTGCACAAAACAATCATGGTCAATGAACGTCAAGCTCCGTTAGCATCACTGGCATGGAGCCTGCCCCACAAGATTTCGGAGGGACATTTTCACTACCCCTCGTGACGGCGAGCCTTTCCTCTGGCAACCCCCCCCTCCCTCGCCAAGCCAATTTACCCCCGAGCTCGGAGCGTAACGGTATGTGGCCCGGCATGCACGTCGAGACCCACTTCTCAGTTCAACAGAAGTTTTGGGAGTCCACGTGCCACACCAGTACGACTGGAATGACGACGGCGTACGAGAACTGGTGGGCACGACAAGGCAAAGCTGTGAACCCGGCGAGGGAGGTTCGGGAAGAGACCTCAGCCTGACACAGTCTGGCACGAACTGAGAGGTACGGTTGCGAATTGGGGTTGCAGTGAGGGCCGTTTGAAGGCAGGCGCAGCTGGAGCAAAGTGGCGGGTCCACACCTGACCTTTCGTGCCCCCGCTGCGGAAGTACACCCGGAAGTACCAACCTGCATTCTCAATCAGCCTCTATAGCAGGCACCCCCCCCCCCCGCCCACCTAATGCAGACAAACCTTCACCTCTCAAGTGGAAAACTGCCCTAACCGCCTCCCCTGTCCCCCCTTTCTCCCTTCTACACGTGATCCCGCTCAACAGAACCAGGTCAAACGAAGACGTGGCCAAGCTAGTGCAGCCGCAGCATGCCGCAGCATGCCGCAGCATGCCGTAGCATGCCGCAGCATGCCGCAGCACCTTTTTTTTTGGAGCTGCACATGGGGGTTTTGAAGCATGCCGCAGCATGCCGCAGCATGCCGCAGCGAGCCAAAATTTTCACATGGCGGACCTTTTTTTTCATAACATGTCGAAGCTCTGAACCCTTTGTTGCACAGGTGTCTCAGAACTGGATGGTAGCTCGGTGGTCAATGTACCACGTCCCAATTTGCAGAGTCCCGGGGTCCATCCCTGCAAAGGGTAATTCTTTGCCTGTCAGTTCCTCTCTATTGTTGCACAGATCTTCGCCTTTTTGGTGTATTGGGAAGGTATTGGGGACCACATCAGCCTGTCTGCCTTGTCTGTCTGCTCCCATAGAAGTGTAGGTACCCACATGTGCAGGCAGAAGCATGCCGCAGCATGCCGCAGCATGCCGCAGCACAAGAAATTTTTCCGAGGGACCGCACTAGCTTGGACGTGGCACTGGGCAACGGTGGTACAACATGGTGCCCAACCCGTCATTGTGGAACTAGAGTTATGCAAATATCTTTAGTTTTGCCACGGTGACTGGGATAGTGAGCAAATTATGTGTACTGCATAATATATCGCTTTCTGGCAGTATCAGTACGTCTTGTCCGATCAGCCACCCTTTTCCATCTGTACATATTCTCTTCAGTTGATGATAGTTCAGACCCACAACATGGCGCCCACCAAACGTCACCGGTTGACGGGCGCAGCCATGCTTATGGCTACATCTTACAGGGTGAACCCACATTCCCATCGGTGCAGTATCATTGCTGATTGACTTTGGAGGACGGTCAAGGGACCTTTGTACTGTGCTGTGTCCAGAACTGAGGCCGGAGGAGGGTCAGACAATACATGCCCGCCCCCCCCCAAACACCCTCCACTGGCTGAAGTATGCCTGCAAAATACTCGACAAAACCCTTGTATGTCATAATCCCTTTCTGCAATCCACAGCTCGTGCAGCAGTACCTTGGGGCCGCCTCCCACTTCATCTTCTCCGTGAGCCACGCGAAGCTGAAATTGCCGGAGTTCAAGTACCCCAAGAGCACACAGCCCGTGTCCCAGCATTTGTCCCGCATCAGCGCCTTCTACACGAGCCACGCGATGATGCTCGCGTTGACCCTTGTCGGGTCCTCGCACTTCGTGGGCAACCCTATTGGCCTGCTGAAGAACATCAGCGGTGGTGTCGCCGGGATATTTGTCAAGCCGCCGTGGGAGAGCGTGCCTGATCTACTGGGACGCACGGTGTCAGGTATCCTTCAGGGGTCTCCATGGCACTGGTCGCTGGGTTCTAATGGTTTTGCACAGGCTTGCCCCACGTGAAGCACCGCCCTGTTTCCCCTCGGTCACCCTGCAACTCCCAGTGGTCTACCCTCCAATCGCCGACCGGTGACCGACTCCGCGTGGTCGAGAGGGTAGAGCACATGGTCCTGGGTAGGACCCTCACGGTTCGACGTAGCTGCTCAACCGCCGCCGGGTGTACAGCCGCGGGCTCCAAACCAGGAGGGGCACCCTGATTCAGCACCCGCACTCCCCCCCCCCCCCCCCCCACCCACACTCCAGACCCCTAGAACCCGCCTTTGGCCAATTTCAGATTTTTGCTGGAAACCTGGGCACCGAAGGTGCCGAAATTTTGTTGTTGTTGCACGGCAGGGGGTAAAAAATGGTTGAAACAAATTTCCCCCTCCAGAGGAGGGGCCAGGTTGGGTTGGAGTGAGGGTGGGGGTCAAGTTTATGTTTTTCATGCATATTTGAATCCATAAAACTCTGAGGATTTTGAGTGTACACACATATCTGGCAAAATATTCGGCCCCACGCACTGATCAGTGTGAGGTATGTATGTTGGGGTAAAAATTTTCTGGGCCTGGCCAGTCCCCCAGCCAGACCCCTCTCCAGCCCCCCCTCCCCCCAGAACAGTTGGGTGTCTATATTCAAACGCGTTGCCGCCCTTGCCCCAAATGCTGTGCCTGTGCCTCTGCCTGTACTCATGCCTGTGCCTGTGCCTGCTGTGCCTGTGCCCATGCCTGTGCCTGTGCCTGTGCCTGTGCCCATGCCGGTGGCTGTTATGCTTCTGCCCATGCCTCTGCCGATGCCTCACCAACCATGTCGGCCAACCGCGTGTACTGGATACAAGAGGTTGTTGTTGCTGCCACAGACCACCCTACCCCCTCGGCTCTCTTTCTCTTCTCTTATAGGATCCCTAGAGACGGTCAGCAAACTCAGTGGGACCGTAGGTGAAAATTTCAGTCGTGCGCTGCCGAAGGATTACAGGCACAAGCTGCAGAAGGCTCAGAAGACGAAGCCCGGCGGCATGTTCTTCTCTGGAGTGGCGGATGGCATCAAAGGTCCGACCAGCATTCCATTCTCACCCACACAATTACAAGCCCCCCACCCCCCATTTCTCCCCCGAATTCCCTGATTGAGTACAGGGGGGGATTTCTTGGGCAGTAAACTTCCCGTGGGAACTTTGGCTTTCAAATTGGCCGCAAAATTTCCCACACTAAATCCAGGGGCTTCCGCGAAATTTTCCACGCACTCGCCGCACCTGGTTGCCAAGGATAGGTGTACGAAGGTTGCCAGCAGTGTCAGTGACAGTTCTACGGATAGTTCTAGCGATACCTCCATAGAAACCCCCCCTCCAAAAAAAAAGGCAGAAACCAAAGTTCTCGCCTGGAGCTCCTTTGCAGGGGGTTACAGTTGCCCTTGCCTGGTTTGTAGGTCGAACCCCAACGTCAAAGGCTGAATACATGTCAGGACCTGAGACCAACTTGACCCTCATCACTGGCAGAGTCTGGCAGATGGATCTCCCCTGCATTGTGAGTGGCACCTGTGGCTCAGGTCCACCGAGCCCGCAAAGCCCTACACACCACAACATTTCTGGGAGTGTCTGCAAAATTTGTCACACAAAATCCAGGGGTCTCCGCGAAATTTCCCGCAGCAACATTTACCACCGTGGAATCGACTCGGCAACCCCCCCCCCCCCCTGTAGGTTCCAAGATTGGACACCCGAAATAGGCACCGTATTTGACGTTGACAGTTTTCGAAGGGATGTGGCCTTGTGCATTTGTCTTGTTTATTCACATATTAAACATATGAACACATTAAGAGCTGAAAGATATTTCTCTGACAAAGTGTGCTTTTTTGTACAGCAAGGGGTCAGAGTTGACAGCAGTCACAGACCTTGGTGGGCCTGATCAAGCCCTCTTTGCAGCACGACACGACACCCTGACGTTTCAATGGAGGCAAAGCTGCGTTCACTATGTGTGCATTACCCCTTTCTTTGCCACAACAACACCAACAGCATTGACTGCAACACCAGTGGTATCCCAGTCAAACACTAACGTTACCCCTGCCAGGAGAACCACACCTATGAAGCCAAGACACCCTCGTCGCGCACGAACATGCTGTGGGTGGTCACCTGTGTGGGACAAACCAAGGTGAATCACATGTTCAACCAACTGTCATCAAGCAAGAACGAAAAACTGTTCTAGCCAAGTTGCGTGAAGAGGTCCAAGAGCCCTCGCAATATCCAGGATATGATGCTCCACCTGCAGCCCCCTGATTGAAGTCTATTGTCCTCAAGTTGTCCCCCCCCCCCCCAATTCATTGCCCCATTCAGAGAAAATGCAATAACCCCACGACGGCCACATTACCCCAGAACGTCAACCAACAAGTAGGTGACACACAAGACATGACACTGGTCACCAATTTCCTGAAGAGGGCACTAAGACCTTGTGTTGAAAATACAGAAAAATGCCAGACTCCTTTGCACCCTTGCTTTTCTTTTTCTTTCTTTTTTTTGCTGTACCCTTAGTACCCAGAAGGGGGCCAGCAGGAAGGGGGACTAGTGGGAGTGCTCCAGTCCGAGCCGCCACTTCCTGCTGCTATGCAGAGTCAGGAATCAAGAGTGCATCTTTGGATCTTTGCATCATTGCATCTTTGCATCTTTGCATCTTTGCATCTTTGCATCTTTGCATCATTGCATCTTTGCATCATTGCATCTTCGCATCTTTGCATCTTTGCATCATTGCATCTTTGCATCTTTGCATCATTGCATCTTTGCATCATTGCATCATTACATCTTTGCATCATTGCATCATTGCATCTTTGCATCATTGCATCTTCGCATCTTTGCATCTTTGCATCATTGCATCTTTGCATCTTTGCATCATTGCATCTTTGCATTATTGCATCTTTGCATCTTTGCATCTTTGCATCTTCGCATCTTTGCATCTTTGCATCTTTGCATCTTTGCATCTTCGCATCATTGCATCATTGCATCTTTGCAACATTGCATCATTGCATCTTTGCATCTTTGCATCTTTGCATCTTTGCATCATTGCATCATTGCATCTTTGCATCTTTGCATCTTTGCATCATTGCATCTTTGCATCATTGCATCTTTGCATCTTTGCATCTTTGCATCTTTGCATCTTCGCATCATTGCATCTTTGCATCTTTGCAACATTGCATCTTTGCATCTTTGCATCTTTGCATCATTGCATCTTTGCATCATTGCATCTTTGCATCATTGCATCTTCGCATCTTTGCATCTTTGCATCATTGCATCTTTGCATCTTTGCATCTTTGCATCTTTGCATCGTTGCATCTTTGCATCATTGCATCATTGCATCATTGCATCTTTGCATCTTTGCATCATTGCATCTTTGCATCTTTGCATCTTTGCATTTTTGCATCTTTGCATCATTGCATCATTGCATCTTTGCATCTTTGCATCTTTGCATCATTGCATCTTTGCATCTTTGCATCATTGCATCTTTGCATCTTTGCATCATTGCATCTTTGCATCTTTGCAACATTGCATCTTTGCATCTTTGCATCTTTGCATCTTTGCATCATTGCATCATTGCATCCTCGCATCTTTGCATCTTTGCATCTTTGCATCATTGCATCTTTGCATCCTCGCATCTTTGCATCTTTGCATCTTTGCATCTTTGCATCATTGCATCTTTGCATCTTTGCATCTTTGCATCTTTGCATCTTTGCATCATTGCATCTTCGCATCATTGCATCATTGCATCTTTGCAACTTTGCCTCTTTGCATTATTGTATCATTGCATCTTTGCATCTTTGCATCATTGCATCTTTGCATCATTGCATCTTTGCCTCACTGCATCTTTGCATCTTTGCATCATTGCATCATTGCATCTTTGCATCTTTGCATCGTTGCATCTTTGCATCTTCGCATCTTTGCATCTTTGCATCATTGCATCATTGCATCTTTGCATCATTGCATCTTTGCATCTTCGCATCTTTGCATCTTCGCATCTTTGCATCTTTGCATCTTTGCATCATTGCATTGCATCTTTGCATCATTGCATCTTTGCATCTTTGCATCATTGCATCTTTGCATCTTTGCATCTTTGCAACTTTGCCTCTTTGCATTATTGTATCATTGCATCTTTGCATTCTTGCATCTTTGCATCATTGCATCTTTGCCTCACTGCATCTTTGCATCTTTGCATCATTGCATCATTGCATCTTTGCATCTTTGCATCTTTGCATCATTGCATCATTGCATCTTCGCATCTTTGCATCTTTGCATTTTTGCATCTTTGCGTCATTGCATCATTGCATCATTGCATCATTGCATCTTTGCATCTTTGCATCTTTGCATCTTTGCATCATTGCATCTTTGCATCTTTGCATCTTTGCATCTTTGCATCATTGCATCATTGCATCTTTGCATCATTGCATCTTTGCATCTTTGCATCTTTGCATCTTTGATATCTGAGCTGACACAAGACAACCAGTGCACACCAGCTCTTGGGCACTACTCCTGTCAGCATAGAATAGGCCAGGCCCGATGCACAGACCTGGCAGGATTCGGACCGCCTCTGACCGAGAAAGGACCGCACGGAGTGGACATCGGCAGGAGGGAGTGCATGAGCAAGCGCAAAGTAGACGTGGCGCCCCCTGGAACGTTGAAGGACACAACGGGGGAATGAACACTTGGTTTTTATGGGAAATGTTTGGGGATTCCCACGCAACCAAAAGCCACTGCCAGCGCAGTCCAACACACCCAATGAGGCAAACAAGCGGATTGCCCAGCTCACTGGCTTCCAGGCATTGTCACAGACTCACAAAGTTTGTCACAGACTCCTGGTGGCATTTCTGTGCTCCCTCCCTGGGAATGGAACCTGGGCTTTCGGTTGTAGACGCACCAACAGTTTGCACATTTCAAGCGTATTCAACCATTCATGACACTGTACCCAGTGGGCCAAACAGGGCTTGTTACTGTGGTCAATGCATGAGGGTTGATTCCAGGACAACAACTATGCTCTGTTGAGAAAAAGCCAACAAAGGCGCTTCGGGCACATGCAAAATTCTATTGAATGCCCAAGTCCCCATGAGGAACATTCTGCTTTTTGGCATTCTGGTGCGGTGTACACAAGCAAACAAACGGTGCTCTGGTGCAGGACATGGCAAACGTGCTGATCGCTGCACCACCAGGACCCATGTATCTTGTGAATAGTGCCCCAATTTGTGGGGGACGGTGCAATGACGGATGAATACTAGGCGCAGCACGGTGGAGGTAGGACGGCGGTACTCATCCAGGGGTTCAAGCGAAGCCCCAAAGTTGGGAATGTATGCGGAGGACAGAGGACCAAAAGACCGCCCCCCCCTCCAAACCTACGCCCATGGGAAGCAGTAGCAACGCCACGACGGCTCGTTGGGTGCTTTGTGCTCTTCATTGATGCGTCTGCCGGAATTCTTCCTTTTTTTCCACTTTTGGTGAGCGGTCAAGGGTTTTTTCACCGCCCACTTATGGAGTAATTTCTTGGGGGCTCCAGCATGCCAACAAAAAAAAATCTTCCTTAATTTAATTTAACTTGATTTTTTGTATCCCCCTCCCTATCCGAAAAACTACTGCCTCAGCCTTTATGGCAAACACCCCCGAACACTATACTGAACCCCCCGGTCCCCGAGACGCTCGCATGGGCTCCGCAGGTGTTGTGCAAGACCCATATTCTGAAGTCAAGAAGCACGGAGCCCTTGGTCTGGCCCCGGGCCTCATGAAGGGCCTCGTGGGACTCGTGATGAAGCCCAGCGTGGGACTGGCCTACGAAGTGTCCAATGATACGTCGAATGTCAGGAAATTGATGAAGTGTGCTTCATGCGCGTCATTCTGCCCACGGCCCTCGGCACGCGTGGTTTGCGTGGGAACCCGGACACTCCCCCGTCCAGAACCCCACACCTACGCCCCTGCGGAGCAGCAATTGTGTCCCCTACACACTGGGGCTGACACCAACATTACAACTCGTGGTGCTTTGGGGGATTCATTTGTGTGTGTCTGCCATCCTATTTTCCTGTTTTCCTGTTTTCACCTCTGGTGAGTAGTCAATGATTTTTTTTCTAGCCCCACTTATGTGCAGCTCTGAATTTCTGGGGGGGGGGGCTTCCAGTATGCCTACCACAGGAACCATGGAAGAAATGATCCCCCCTCATACTGGATTTTGTTGGCGTCCAAATCTACACTGAAATGCCTCCCATGCTCTCGGGCTTGCTGTCTGTACCTGGGGCCGTTGGGTCTTCAGCCTCTGCGGGTGAGGGGTTACACCTTCCAACGCATGGGCGGGGCTCAACGGGCTGGGCCGTCAACCAATCAAACATTTCTGAAAAGTGTTTTCAGCAAACACAAGGCAAACGATGATTTCTCCGAATCCCTTTGCCGCGATGATTCCCAACACACCAGCCTCACGTTTTCTGCGTGTGTGTTTCTGCATGCGCGCAGTGCGTAGTGTGTAGTATGTAGTGTGTAGTGTGTAGTGTGTAGTGTTTAGTGTGTAGTGTGGTGTAGTGTGTAGTGTGGTGTAGTGTGTAGTGTGTAGTGTGTAGTGTGTAGTGTGTAGTGTGTAGTGTGTAGTGTGTAGTGTGTAGTGTGTAGTGTGTAGTGTGTAGTGTGTAGTGTGTAGTGTGTAGTGTGTAGTGTGTAGTGTGTAGTGTGTAGTGTGTAGTGTGTAGTGTGTAGTGTAGTGTAGGCTCCGTCATCAATGATCTACTTATGCTGCCGGATCCCAGAGCGAAAACAGATGAAATGGGTGCAGTGCAGTACAGTGCAGCACAGTGCAGCGGATGGTCTTTATAGTTTCTCATCAAAAACCAACAGCTGAACCGCCGTCCGTTCAGCATCATTCACTATCCGCTGACCATCAGCCGTCGGTTGAACATCAAGCGCCGTCGCTTAATCACCCACATTAGTTGCCAAGCTCAGGGGGCTTTGCCTTCACCAGTGCGATTGTGCGATGGTGAGCAGTGTTGGCGATTGTGAGCAGCAGGACCAACATTGCACTCTGACCCACAACAGTACACTTTTCCTCCCCGAATCCTGATAGTCACCAACAAACTTGAGCAATCAGAGCACACCACACAAAAACAAAGCATTATGGTACGCCCCCTGCCCCGTGCCCCCTGCCCCCTGCGCAAGGCTGCCTACACCCACCCATCTCTCGACAGGGACGATCAGCCGGATGAATTTCACCGCCTGCGCCCTCCACGGCAGTTCCTGGGCCCCTGTGTCACCCCGGCCGGCGAGTCCAAGTACGAGACGAGCTACGAGAACCAGCGCTTTTATGTGGGCTCCGGGTGGAGGGGAAAGCTACACCCGACGGACCGGTACCAGTGGAGCGATGCTTCAGGGATGCAATACCGGCCTTTGAAGAGGATTGTCCCACCACAAGGATGGCACTGGGAAGGTGTGTTTCAATGCACACGAGGAAGGAAGGAGGCAGCGAGGCCCGGACCAGACATGCCAGGAGCAGGCGGCAGGAGAAATGAGTTTCTTCAGGAATCAGTCCCGTGCCACGTGCCACTCCCCGCATCCGACTCAGCAGGGCCCAGCTCTTTTCTATCACGTCTGATCTGACGGACAGTCGTGGCACGTCTGGCCCGAACGCACTGAGGATAGGTAAATAGAGTGGACGTTTGAGTGAGGAGCGGAGAGGGCGTGGGATCCGAGGAGGAAAGGGGGCGGAAGCAACGTAAGGATGGACAGCTGAAGGGCAGGGAGACCGGGAGGCAGGGAGGCGGTGAGGGAGGGAGAGCGAAGGAGGAGGAGCAGAAGGAGCAGGAGGAGCAGGAGGAGCAGGAGCTTTTGGTTTATCGGGGCTGGACTGAGTAGCAGCGCCAGCTGTGACTTCAGCCCACATTCTGTTGTGCTCCACCGCATAGGAATCTTATCCTCAGGCGTACAGAGCAGACGTGCTCTCCCAGCCAAAGAGACAGCCAAGTGGGACAATCACCTGGTAGGTTGTGGCGAGGCCGCTCCAAAGTTGAGGCTCCCCATTCGGCCGGAGTCCGTGACCCACACCTGACTGACATGCCCACAGATGAGATGGGCATAGGGCATGAGGAACTGAGCGTAGCCAGATGAATGACGAAGGCCGACTCAGTGCTCAGTGAGTATGATGTTGCCAAATGCCCGCATCCGTTGTGCGAGGCAAATGTCCTGCGAAGCACAAGGCCTCAGTGAAAAAGCATGTGCAGAGGCACCGCTGCATTCCCCATGGCTGGGAGAGCTGACGCAGGCAGACCACTACAGGGCTGCGCCCCCACGCTGCGGTGCACTCAGGGGCACAAGAGGATGGCACATCACCAGACATTTGCAGACACTTGACGGCTGTTGCAATCCAGCCTCCAAAGGCAGAGCATGCCTCACTCCATGTACACCTCTGGACGAGGGCACTGTGCAGGCCAGGCACGAGAAGGTGGGGGAAGGCAGAGGAGGGAGTGCCTAGCTAACGTTCCGAAGGCAAAGGGGCCGTCCCCCAATCATGTGCCCAACGAGCGGACGGCCAAAACAGTGCCAGCCACAGCACGGCAACAGGGCAACGGTGCAAAATGCAGAGCTCGAACAGACGCGGAGAGGACGGACCGCCAGGATGGGGCCCACTCGTTCCCAAATCGTGCGCGACGGAGAATGTGCCCTGGCCCTCCCCTCCCCTCCCTCCCTCCCCCCCTCCCTCCCTCTTTTCTGCCGCTCCTCCATTGCCTCAGGGGACTGGGAGGTAGAGATCTCTGCCAGCACGGACCCGGAGGGTTGGACCTACGCTATGGACTTCTTCGGCCGCTACCACGCCGAGCGCCTCGCCCACCATTTTGTGCGACGGCGGAAGTGGAAGCGGCGGTGCGTCCCCACGACGCAGGGCACTGGGGTGGCCGCAGCATCCTCATCCTCGTCCTCCTCCTCCTCCTCCTCTGCCGCCGCCTCTGCCTCATCTTCCGGGTACTACCTGTCGCCCCTACACTCAGCCGGGCCCTCCTCCCGTGAGGTCTCCCCTTTGAGTGTCTCGCCGCTGCCGGGCAGCCCCTTACCCCCGTTTCTGAGCAGCGCACAGCCCCTTCCCACGGGCACGCTCTCACGGGGGTCGTCGAGGGCGTCGTCCCAGTTCGAGCTGGACGGGGACGAGTTCCTGACCGTGTCCCCGCTGGAGCCCCAGGCTGCGTGGAACGCCGCCACGGCCGCCACGCCGACGCATGGAGGGCAGTCGGAGTCTGCCAGCACGCAGCCGCAATGACGATACGGGACTTTGGGGCGGAGGAATATCCAAGCCAGCCTTCGAACAGGCCAAAGGGGGATTGGGTGCTACTTTGTGTGTGTGTGTGTGTGTGTGTGTGTGTGTGTGTGTGTTTGCATCTCGACATCGCTTGGTCCGGCAGTTGGGATCGGCGGTTAGCTAACCGCGCTTGGTGGTCAAGCTGATGGTTAACAGATAGTGAATGATACTCAATGGACGGCGGTTGGGCGGTTGACGGTAGTTGATGCTCCAATGCGCGTTCTTGAGGTCCTCGCGCACGGTTTTTTTTTTTGTTGAAGACCGTCCTGTGAAGAGGCTGCTTGGGTACCACACCAAAAAATGTTCGGTTTCTGCGGTCATCTTCAACCACCAAATCTTGTTATATATTTGTGGATAGAATCGAACCCCATCAACAATGGCACAGCAATACAGAAATGTATTTGACACATGCATAAACCAAGTGGTACGTCATACCGGATCACACAGACAGTTGAATCCCCGCCCCCTGCCCCGCCCTCCCACACACCCCACCATTGTCCAGTCTTTTTCAGCACAAGAGCCACAGATAAGAACGGCAGCACAAACCAGGTCCGATGCACCCACGACCCACACTGATCTTTTGTTCAAGCCACAATTAGATTTGATGGATCACATCGCTTTGTAATTGCTCACTGTCGAACCTGTAAGTATGTGATAGTTTCCAAACATGTCGCCGAAAGCGTGCAATGTGCTTGTTCATTGGGAGCTGGGACCCGCTGTGGGTCGGATTCAGTAGGCAGCACCCTCCACTCCACGTGGATGGCCAATCTTCCCACTTTGTCGCACAATGGCCATCACGCGGATCAGGATACGCAAGGGCCTAACCAACGGGACACATCCCAGAAATGGGTGCCAATGACCCAAACCACCAGCGACGACAGTGGCTTGGGGAGGTGGGTGTGCAGAAAGTCTGCCAGGACACTACATTGTCGCTGGACGATGGCATGAAATGCTGGGCAGCAAATCCACACTAATGGCAGGGAGCGTCATATGGCAGGGATAACCAGAGTCAACTGCATGGTGACACACCTGGCAAATGCACAATCTGAAATGGCCCCTGTTGTCTGAGTGGAGCATACTCAAGCCTGTGGCTTCATGAGCTGTAGATGAACAGGGGGGCTGCATTAATGAGTGCTGGATGGGACAGGTGACAGGACACTGCAAGGGGCCACATTCCACGCACACCCCCCCCCCCCTTCCCCGCTGCTGCCCTTGTGCAGGCCCTCAACCCTGGCACAGCTCATCATGCGGGTGCACGGAAGTTGGTCTCCCGCTGACTCCTTTGGAGCACGCACTGCGCGCATTGTGTACAATATATCCTCGGAATGCTCTCCTAACCACTGATGACCACGGGGCACCCGTTGCTTCAGTGCTCTTCAGTACTCACCCCTTTCAGTCCTGCCCGCCATTGTATATCTGTTGCCATTGCATCACATTTCGGTTGTGTCGCCTTGGTGCAGCGCACGATGTATCTTTATGCTTTGCAGCCTGACACAATGCCTTTTGCACTGCTATCTAAACACTCTGAGGCTCTCTAACTTGGGCCACTGATCTGAGGTCTCGAACACTGGTAGTCGAGACTGTTGGACGAATGGCACATGTCCTGGATGTCAATGAATCCTGATCCTGCCCATGACCCCCAAGGTTTTTGCTTGAAAGGGGGACAAACGCCCCCCTCCCCCCCCTCCCGCCCCCTAGGCACGTTGTCAATTCCCGTGCAATCCCCCATAAGTGTCCTCCAGCCGTTCTGTGACCGCCAAGATTTGTGCCCCAACTGCTTTGTCAATGGCGAGTAACCACTTAATATTGGGTATTGAGACACCCCAGCAACGTCTTTTTGATTCAAGTGCAGTGCTGCCCTGCCACCTTAGGTGCCATGTGTGCTAGCCATAAATTTTGTCTAAAAAGGGAGTAAGCACCCTGTGTGCGCCATTTCTGGGGTTGCTGTGTGCACTACGTGCTCTGTTTCCAAACCTCCGTTTTCCTATCTGTAGATATATGCATATCATGTGTTCCTCCTTTTCCATGCGTTTGTGGGTCCCCATCTGGCAAGGATTATGCGGGGGAATATTTGACGCAGTGCACATGGAAATCAAAGTGCGGAAGACCGTGCACAACCACGGCCTATTTTCAAGCCTTTTCAATACTCCACTGAAAAGTATCTTACGGGGCTGCCTAATTCCGAGGTTATCTCATGACCCCCCCCCCCCCCTGTCTCAGCTACAGCCTTGTCTAAGCTACAGTAGGTGTAGGGACCATATTGATTGCGTACTTTTGCGTAGCTTAGACAGGGAGGCGGGGGACTGTTGCCAAACCATGGCAAATTCATCAAAAAAAGTGTCGAGCTCTCCCAGAGCAATTGGTTGGTTGGTGGTCACCATGCACAAATGTTGGAGAAATGGCTACTGTTGGAATCATGAATTTTTCGTGGTTCCTTGCAGCAAACGAGGCTCTTGGCGGTGTGGTTTGGGCCAAGCAGCCCCACCAGAACAATACCTGTGGAACACCAGATTGCCCCCTGCATCCAACCCCTGCCTTGCACTCAAGAAATTGAAGGTTGCATATGCCCTGGAATGGAGGGCTGTGTTTTTTCCCAGTTGCCTGGCCCTTTCTACTCATGCATCCAGGCTGCACCTGTGCACCTATTGGCCCTGGTGCTTGCACCTCAGTGGACCAAATTGGAAACCGCCAATGACAGTGTCAAACACGTTCCCTCTGTATGCCTAGGTAGATAGCAGGAGGGAGGGCAGGAGGAAAAGATGTCAGGCAATGTACAGTAGGCATTAGTGAAGATTTGTTTTTGCAAGCCCCTGACCACCGTACCATCTAATGTTGGTTGCTGACGTCACAGCCCAGGGTACACATTGCGTAAGAGGGAGTGAGGAGAGGAGGGAGTCAGGGAAATCGTGATGGAGGGAAAGAAGGGGGTGAGGAAGGGAGGCAGGTGTGTGGATGTGGATGGTGTTTCGTGCCGTGCTCGACCTGCTTGTTTTCTGGGTCTCATTGGGCCCTTGTTGTCAAAGGGATCACAGGGAGACAACCCCTTTTGTACAATCACCCCCCCCCCCCGCCAGTCGGTGCTTTTTTGCTCGTCACTCTGAGGAACCCAGTGTTAGATCCAGGCTGTTCAACGACCATCCCTTGGAACACAGTTTTTTGGCCCTAAAGGATTTCCTATAGACCACCAATGGCGCACTGATTGAATTTTTGGATGCTTGAAAAATGCCCCTCCCCTCAGGCTATGCATACTGACTGGGTTCATGTTGTTGGACGCCCCCTTCCCCCCATTGCCCAAGCACAGCCTTGTCCAAAGCACGGCAACTGCACCTACGTAGTTTTTTCCTGACCGCTGTTGTTGTGGTCGAGAAGTGAGAAGTGTATGTAAGCTCACAACAACATTTTGCCTCGGGATGCAACCAATGCTGCGCATGCTGAGGTGAACCGCCCTGAGTCCCCATTCCACTTGAACCCTGTGGCAAAGCGGCTCTTTGTTGCGCATCAGCACGGCCTTGTCCAAGCCAGTGATACCCGTCTGACCCTTTTGACCCTGACTTTCGCCTGCCTCCACAAGGGGGGGGGGGGGGCTTCAGTGACATGGAGAGGCGGTTCTGGAGGGCACCTGAACAGCGGGTGCCTATCTGTTGTGCACGGGTAACTGATGTGGGTCTGTCACTCCTCAGATCCCTCTTTTGACACTTGTGTCTGACCAAACTGTGGCAAAGCTGCTTGAGGGTGTCGGGTGCATGCGTCTTGCATTAGCAAGTTGTGTCTGGGCAAGGATAACCTGGAGGCCCACACATGCCACCTCTGTTGCATCCCGCCTGCCTGGGGCAACAAGCAACCTGCGAAAATGGCACACCCATTGCTGCGTCACATAAGAAACCAAAAATCGGCATCCTTCATAAAGATGGTCCGTGTATGTTGTGGGACGCAGGCTTGAACAGTTACGCCGGTTGAACAGTTGTGCCATGTGCATCCTTCAATGGCCATGCAGCAGCCATTGACACCTTGTTGCAAGGGGTAGCAGAAGTACAGGCTGCCGGATGTGATCGCAGAACAGCTTTAATGCTTTGGCCTAGGGGAAAAGGTTTGCTAGGGTGGGGGGGTTCATTTGAGCCCCCCTACCCCCCCTGACAGTGTGGTGATTGGACATCGCAGTACTGTTGGACTAATGGCTGGAATTGTCTATGGCGGGGACATTCAGTCTATCGGAACTGACCATTGATCCCCTGACAGTGTGGCAGTCTGAGGACCAGTCCAGGCTGGAAGTGACCCTGGTCCCATCACCAGAAGGGTGGACAACACAAAGGTCATCAATGAAACGCAGAAATGCATACCCTCCCCCCCCCCCTTGTCGTTCCCCACCCCTTGTCGTTCCCCGGGGGGGGGGGGGGGTGGGGGACCGTCACTTGGTCAACCCAAAATTTTTCGTTGCAGCTCATTGTGTTGTTGTTGGGTGACTGTGTTGTGGGTCACTACCACTTGCATCCCTTGCACTCATGGCAGGACATTTTGCTCACTTTCGCTGAAATGGAACTTGATAGCACAACCATGTTTCCCCCTGGGACAAATGTGATGTTCATCCGCTCCAACGGGGAACCTGTTTTGGCGCGGGTCGTTGGACATTCAGAGCACGGTGATGCATATCGCCGCATCACTTATGACCGTGATGGCAAGACCGTCTTGCACGACCGTGCGTCTGTTCGGCGCCTCTCACTGCCATGTGCTCCCTCTCCGCCCCGCCCTGCCCTGGGGGTGTGGTCCCCCAGGGGGGGGTGGGGGACCGTCACTTGGTGACCATCCCCCAGGGGGTGGTGGGGGACCGTCTTCCCTGGGGTGGGGAACGACAAGGGGGGGGGAGGGTAATTTAACAACATACCGTGGGTGCATTAATTCATAATTAATTCATAGGATCCCAGAATGAGATTTGCCCATGGCAGGACGCAATTGGTGCCCATGGCGAAGCCGTGGTGTTGACGCTAAATGCCCCTGCTTCTGGCCTGAAAAATGACATGTGTGCAAATTTAATTCAGTAGAATTTCGCCCCTGGACATCAAGGGATGGTGCAACACCGTAGCAAATGGGAAATGCATCAGTAGCAAATGGGAAATGCATCAGCAGCGCTGTGAATGCATCCTCATTGATAGGAGCAATCAGCCAGTCAACAAATTCCACTTCGCTCGGTGTGAAAATACCGTGATGTTTGCTGTGATTGCACCAAAAATTTCCCCAAAACGTAAATGCCTGAGAGACATCAGACCAAAGAAAAATTGAAAATTGTGTATAGTGCAGTGACGTGGATGGATGTAGCTGCCCAGGCAGTGCCTGAGTTTTGTGAATCATGTGAGCACATTTGTAGGCGGGTTCCAAAATCTAGTGTTGGAAAGGGGCGTCGCGAGTGGATGGATCTTGGCATCTAATTTTAGGTACAGGGTGCCCAATACATTGAGGACACTGGATGCGGATGTTGTGCACCAAGGTGTTAAGCCCACAATTGGGCGCGAGGCCCAGCGGTCATTGCGGGTTCAGAACCTCCTTCCTTGTGGCTTTTAGCCGAAAATAAAAATTTGCCAAATTTGGTGGTGGTGGTGGTGGTGGTGGTGGTGCAATAAATTTTCATATGACGTGCGCAAGACTCGGCGGGATGAAAGTGAGAATGAAAATTTGCAATTTAGACTGCCGAGACAAGGCTTGGGCCTCCCATAAATCTCGTGTGTCCCTGATAGCTCGGGGTCCTGTTCGGTGATTTTTCAACTCCCAAGATCACAACACCCCAATCGCCTTCCAAAACGCTGGGTTGTATCTCCACGGTCAACACGCAGGCGCACAAGGAGAGAACGCAGAAGTGGTGTCGAAGGAGAGAGTGGAGAGAGAGCGGCGTCGAAGGAAGAATGGCCGTGAGAACACTTGATCATTCAAATATGTTTTTTGACATGAATGAATTGCATGATACAAAATCCCCGAACCGTCCCATCAAAACACCACAAGGGGATGTTTTAGAGCCCGCTTCCAAATAGTTAGAGTTGTTGATCAATTGTGGTCCAAGCCACAAAAATCAAAGCGTGTGGCGACAGGGGTGGGGCAAGGCGCAGGACTCGTTCCTCCCCTACCGCAGCTGCCTTGGTAGGGGTAGGTCATACCTAACCCACACCCAAAGCCGGCCCTGTCACTGACCCATGACCTGCTATGTGCACTCTCGATGGACACTTGGTGGAACGAGTTAAAAAACAACAAAAACAAAAATCAAAGCGTGTGGTGTTGCAAAGACTTGTTATTGCTGGCAATCAATGATAGACAGATCTTGTCCGGCGTGGCATTGCGTGGCATCCGCATTTCTTGTTCTTTACCCCCTTCTTGTGTAAATTTGTGGTGATAAGTACGGATAAGGACTCCAATTTCATGCTCATGTCCATAGACGCGTATTTGAAAGAATTAGATGGTAACATGAGAGGTATGCACAAGACCGGAGGTCCAATCAATGAATGTTTGGCATCACGGGTGCAAAATTTTGGTGGGGTTGGGGGGTAGGTAGGTGGTGTGGCTATTTGGCACTTAGTGATAGATGGAGAGTGACAGATGGAGCTGATGGCCAAGTGCCGTAGTGCAGCGCATGTTTGTAATGGACAGTAACAGATGGAGATGGCACTGGCACTGACAGTGATGGTAACAGTTACAGGTTTAGTGACAGTGGCAATTTGTTGCAAATTGGAATGTGTGTTTCCATGTTTTTGTCTTTCGCTCTCCTGCTCTCCTGCTATAGACCTCCCTTTGTTCTTGGTTGTACACAAAGGGGGAACGTTAGCGCGCCGGGCGCGCGCCGGGCGCGCGCCGGGCATCTTTTGTGACCCGTGCCCTACCGGTGGATTGTTGCCGTTGATATGTTGGG
This sequence comes from Eutreptiella sp. 'Long Island Sound 2002', assembly GCA_964036045.1. NCBI lineage: Eukaryota > Euglenozoa > Euglenophyceae > Eutreptiales > Eutreptiaceae > Eutreptiella > Eutreptiella sp. 'Long Island Sound 2002'. The sequence goes on from OZ038378.1 coordinate 172,841,703, forward strand.
CAACATTATATGGATTTGCCCCTTGGCCCCCGGGACATCAGCAGATGTTTTGATTTGGGATGGGTATGGACCTTCTCGTACCCGAGGTGATTTCTTTGATTTTGAAGTTGGGGGCCATGATGGTGCTTATAAGGGCCGGATTCATGTCATTGTGCCATTCATTGGAAGAAAGAATGGCGCTTTGACAGCCCGCCAACAATGTTACAATGACGAGCACGGGTGGTATAGGGCACGCATTGAGCAGCTGTTTGCTCGGTTGTGGCACGCAAGATGAGGCAGAGGATGAGGCATAAGTGTGTGTGTTGTGTTGCCAGAACGCTCCACCGTCGCAGTTTGTGATGAGTGTAAGGAGCACTATTGTACTGAATGTATTGACACCCACACTTGTGGGACCAATGTTATGATGCAGCTCCACTGTTCGCGATACCTCAATAACGCCTATCGCTTCTACTGGAGATCGATGCGGTTGTGCTATCCTAACCCCCCATTCTCCCAACTTGCTAAGGTGTTGACCAAGATTGCCCTTAAAGGAGCGAGAGTGGTCTCGTGTACCCCAGTTTGCAACTTTCTTGAGCTGGGGCAGTTTGGGTCACCTAATTCTAAGGGCGTTTCCAAGGGGTGTGCTTGGGGGCTCTTCGGGGGGAACATAGTCTAAAAGTAGCGCGCCGGGCGCGCGCCGGGCAAACATTCCCCCAAAGCCTAGTCGGCAAGTGCGTTGCACAACTGAGTTCGGGCACTCCTCTCCCCTCCCCTCCCCTCCCAGAGTGGTCCATTAGTTTGCTTCATGTACTGTGACTCACAGCCATGCGACGAGCGATGGCTTGGCTCCGCTTGCTCCAAATGGCACATGACTTCCACCTCCGTCACACCGAAAGATTTTCTCTGATGTGTTGTCTGTGGATAGCTGAGCGAGTCAAACACCTCCGCCAACAATGTCCAAGCGCCAAGAAAGCATGCCGTCATCGCCCAGGCCTGCTTTGGAAGCAACCCTGCATTGACACACATGTGCGCTAAGCGGCACCATGTGACGCCATGGCCATGCATTTCCTCTGGGAAAGTGCCAGCCAACGTTAATGGGTTTGAGTACCCACATCTGATTTCCTTTGTACCTCCAAATAGGTTTTGCCATTAAGGTGCGGTGGTTGCCTGCCACACCAGAGAGCGTCTCCTCTTTCGTTGTATGTCAGCTATGGGTCTGCGCCTTGGGGTGCCCCGTCTACCAGGGATCCAGTGTATTACATACTTGAGTCGCCCAATTTCCAAGAACTATGTTGAGTATTCATGAACACTTCAAGTCAGCCCCCCCAAAAAAGATTGTTTGTTCCCTGTTTCTGGATCCTCAACGATACTGTTGTTGGACATTGTGGAACCTGTTGGCTGGTTGAGACGGTTGTACCTGGTGGTTGGTTCACATTGTTGTACCTGGTGGTTGATTGGCATTATTTTACCTGGTGGTTGGTTGGCATTATTTTACCTGGTGGTTGGTTGGCATTATTGTTCCTTGTGGCTGGTTGACAATCTTGTACCTGATGGTAAGGAGCATTCTGGCCCCTACAACAGATTCCGCCAGGGGTACCAGAGGTCAGGCGCATTAAAGGATGTTTCTGATGCTGAACTGGGTGAACCAATCACTTTCCAGGTGCTGCGATGGAGGAAGGGACACCCTAGTCAACGAGCTATCTGTCACATCTTTGTACTCCTTCTGTCCAATGTGTGGGCCCTGGACAGTTTTCCTGCTGGTTGACCACCAGTGGTCACTGGTCAACCACCATTCATCAATCACCAACCGCCGTGGGTTGAGCTCCCAACAGCATTAAGTGACCATTGCGCACTGGCCAACCGCCAGTCCGCAGAGTTTTACCTGCTGTGCCCTGAGGCCCGACATTGTACCAGACCAGCACCCTTTCTTTAAATTCTTTGAATTCTTAAAAAGTCTTGGTCTTTGGTTGTACAGACCGATTTTGCAATGGGAGCAGGATTACTTGAAGACCCAATTGCGCCTCAGGAGGAGCCGCTGTACCAAGCAGCGGAGGACCAGATCCCTGAGGAACAAGTGGTGTACCAGGAGAGCGCCGTGTACGAGGAGAGGGCCGCCTCTGCCTACGACAACTATGAGGAGCAGGAGCAACAGGCGATTGTGGCTGCGCAAAGGTCGCTGGTCCCATCGATCCCGGAGGACGCGCCTGTGTTCACCGGACCTGTGTACAACTTGGAGTCGTATGACAATCTCCCGGCCCCCTTGGAGAGTCATCAGCACATGGAGCAGATTGAGGGGAACCCGGACGACCCGTTTGCCCCAACGCGGTACCGCCTGGTCACGACCCACATTCTGCCCCCGCTCATGGTCTACGCCCCACCCACCAATCCGATCCGAGAGCGGCCCATCAGGAAGCGAGTGGCGAAAAAGGCCTGGGATGCGCCACTGGGGGAGGTGTGCGCGGCTGTCCCCGGCCTTCGGTATTGGTTGCCCCAGGACGTGCATCTCTCTGGTTTGTTCTGCAATGGTCATGAGGTCTTGAGACCCAAGTTCGTGGTCCATTGGCAGTGGACCGCGGACGGTGGGTGATTGGTGGACGGCGGTTGTTATTTGGAGTGAGGGAAAGTCTGTTGCCGCCTGGTGGTGAGTGGGTAGCGTTTGCTTGGAGCTCAGAGACTGCCGACAGATTGTGGTAGGCCACCACAGAGCCAGCCCTTTTTCTGCGGGCAGCCAAGGTCAGTCAGGCAGGGCTACCACGAACGAACCAGTGCTTGTCCTTTCCAGGATGCCCTCGTGACAGCCATGACAGAACATGGCCACCAGGCCAAAGTTGTGTACCCCCCCCCCCTCTTGTGCAAGCACCGCCTTGTCTAAGCACCAGGACCCAGTCTGACTGTCACTTTTACCGAATTTTCTGACCTCGGCTTTTACGGTCAGAAAGTAGGCAAAGCGTGATTGTGTGCCAATTGTAGAGGGAGAGAGGGGCTGTTTCATGTTTGTGATGTGTCCTCCTGCTCATAACAACATTCTGCTTGGTACCGCACCCCACTGCTCTTTGTTTTGGTGTGATTTTCAGCCATGACTAATGTCGTTAGCCCTGGCTTGGCTGTCACGTACGTCCGGTCCACCGGTGAGCATGCGCCTGCCACTATCATTGGTCGCTCTACTCGTGGGGAAGATTGCACAACCGAGGAATTACAACTTGGGAGCGCCGCCCCACCAAAACCGCCCTGTTACGACTATTGTGCTTAGGGTGAGGTATGGGCAGGTTTTCGGGACATGCTTTCTTTGGTACCGCGCGTCACGCGGTTGCACCGCCTTGTCTAAGCACCAGGATCTGACCGTCACTTTCCTGACCTGGCTGGTGCTTGCGCAAGGGGGGGGGGGTATTACAGCGCACTTTTTCCTGATCACTTTGTGTGAGACCGGGACGGTGCAGATCCGACGATTTGCATCGGGAGTATTGCTCGAGTCACACGCAATGTCTCCCGTTGCCTCGCATCGCCCTTTGCAGTTGGTGCTGGATCCCCTGGCTCCCGATGGCATTGCTGTCAAACTGCTGTTGCTGGAGGCGCAGGCTCCGTTCGTGATCCACGAGGTGGATCCCTCCCGCGAGAGCTGCGTTTCTGTCGCCAACCCGCAAGGCAAGCTTCCGTGCTGGCTGGATGCAGACGCCACATGCATCTGGGAGGCCAACGCCATCATGCGGTACGTTTGCGACAAGCACGACCTGGACCCACAGTTCTACTTCTCGGACGACGACAATCTGAAGTGGCGGACAGACATGGTCTCCACAATCTTTCATGACCCTCTGCAGTTTTCCCCCTCACCCTAGCTCGTGTGTACACCCTCACAATTACCATCTGTCCGTTCTGGGGGGACTGTCCAAGGGGTCGGGGTAGTGCCTGGTTGATCCTTGATTTTCAACTGCAATAAGTATCTACCTCCCTCACACCCTTGTCACTGTTCCTTCCCAGATCTTTGTGGGCTGAGTCGGGATATAGGCTCACAGTTGTACAAGAGCACGCTTGTGCAATATGTTCTTCCCTTTATCTACAAACCGTGGACAAAGCAACGGGTATTAGGGGGGGTTTCTACATACAATTGATTTCGGACATCCTCCACCAAAGTTTCATCACTGAGGGGTGCACCCCCTCGAAAAAGGCACCGGATGGTGCTAGGGCTACTATTCGTGCCGAAGTTATGAAATATGGCTGGGAAGAGAATAAGTCTGGGCAATGGCGTTTTTGTACTTGATTGGGAAGAGGAAACGTTTGTCCAAGGGGAAGGTGCTCTGGGGGGGGATTGCCACTCTCCCGAAACCATTTTTACCAAAACATATTCACAGCTTGATGCCCGTGCTGATGCTGCCTTCCTACGGACGTCGTTTGCAGATATGCCCTATGCTTTTCTTGCCCATTCAATCAACAATGTGTCCTTTTGGTTCCACTGGTTAGACAGCCTTGATTGCAGATATATCACTGAGGTGAGTTGCGAAGATACTTTCATAGGAAGGAAATCATATTAAGGAGCAATAGTCCATGGGGCTTCTACCCATTCCAGCCCCCAGACTCACCCAAGGGGCAAGTCGCGCGGGTTTCTGGAGAGCTGCCGCCCTGTATGACTTCTACCCATTCCAGCCCCCAGACTCACCCAAGGGGCAAGTCGCGCGGGTTTCTGGAGAGCATGCGAAGATACTTTCATAACGTTGACCCTGCTGACGTTAAGCACCATTTCCAAGAGGCCAGCATGTGGTTGTTCACACGCAAGCGGTGGGGCATGCTGGCATATGCAACATCGAGTGGTCTATTCACTGGGAGTGTCAGTGTGCGTGCCGCACTGGTGGGTTAATGCTACAAATTTCCAGTACATTTTCCATGATTGAATGACAGAGATAGTTGCATTTGAAATGGTCAGTAGTACCCACATCGTTGTTGTGGGGGGTCTGTGGGAGTGGGCGGGGTGCATCCCACTGGGAGGTGCCTCTTCTGCTCAGGCTGATCTGCAATAATTGTGCACAGTTCCGCCGCCTAGAGACTCTCTGCATCTCAGACTCAAGGGTCATCCAATGGGAAAATGCAAGTGGAAAATGCCTTTCAAAGTGCTGCCGTCTGTTCTCCTCCTGCGTGGCACATGTGCTCTAGCGTTATGACTGCATGTGCAGAAGTCTGGGCCTGCATTTCAAGTTTGGCAAGGAGTATGCGGCAATCAATTAATGGCTCCAACATGTGGCAAGGCAGTTTTGCTACGTGATATGAGAAACCATGCACGAAAAATATGGAAAAAAGAGAGCCGGCCCTCAAAGCCCCCTCCCAGGGGGGGGGGGGGGGTTGGAAAAGGGGCTCAAGGCCCCCCACCCCCAAGTAAATTTTCCGGAAGTCCAATGGAGTCTCACCAGTGGAACCAAATTGTGGAATGAATGAGCAAGAAAAGCATAGGGTTGATACATGATCCAGAGCACCGTGACTCTGTTACTACAACTGCCCATCTGGGTGCTGGAGAGCACCCTCCAAGCTTCATGGTGTGGGAACGACTGAATGTGCACCCTGTCAGTGCTGGCAGGGGAGCGGATGCCGCAGATGCAGTAGCTGCAATTGAGCAGTACAACGTACGACAGATATTCCACTGTCACCCAGAAAACTACATCACCCATTCCTCCCTTCCACACAGACACTTCCCCACCACACACAGCCCAGAAGCGCACCGCCACAAAACACGAATAAGCGTGTCAGACTGGAAGTACCAACCAGCACACTTGCACCACCTGAATGCCCCCCCCCCCCCCATGAGGGTGGGGCATTATTGGGCCCTTGGTTTATCCCAAAGCCTGGGTGGTGAGTCCCAGCAACCCACCAACCCACAACCCCCTCTAGCCTGGTTCAGCACACTGCTGATGACTGCCATCAGCAGCCCTCTAAAAACCCTTCCAGACCCCCCCCCCCCCATTTTCTTCCCAGCACGCCACCTGTTGCTTGCATACTCGCCCCCCCTTGCTTGTGCGCTTGTCTGCTTGTTTCAGCACCTGATGCTGGCAGGCTCACCTTCTTATGCAGCCTTTGGTCACTAGAACCCCTGTGCAGCCCTTTGCGACCCCCCCACAACCCTGTCCCACTCTGTGCAGGCGCTGGACTGGTGCCACACGTCCCTGACGAGCCATATTCGGCACGTGCTTGACCCCGAGGCGCACGAGTACGAAGATCTGTCGGACATGCCTGGCGGTCGGTACGCGCTTGAAACGGTACGCTCCCCGATGCGGTGCGGTCTGTGCGCGGGGCAGATAGCGAGGGATTGTGCGTCATCGTCGGACTATGAATGCGGGGTCCGCCCCCCCCCCCCCCCGGCGATTGGGGCAACGAACCCACAGCGGATCGGGATGGCGGACCGCGGCAGACCTGGTCCTCCGGGTCGAAACGTACACAAGGCGTGTCCTGAAGGAACGGGTGTCCTCGAGGACGTCCCTCTTGGCTCGCGGTCACTGGCCGACCTCCGGCGCTCAACCGGCAAGCGCCGGCGGTTGACTGCCAACCGCTCGTGGTCACGAGCGAAAATCTGTCGGTTACCACCGGACGCCGGCTCGTATTTGCCAACTGCTGTCGGCTAAACACCAGCGGCCATTGGCAGAGATGTATCAGAAGAGGGGGCGGGGGGAGGGGGTCTGGAACCCAAAAGTTTGTGTACAAATATGGCCCGAATCATTTTACGAAGAGGTAATCCCCAATCAGTCTTACAATCTCCTGTGCACGTGCCGCCAACAGCCGTGTTTGCGCAACTGGTCGGGAACGTAGCTGTCGAATGCTTTGGCACAAAGGTGTGGCTTTGAATTGGAGGTCCTGGTTTGTTACACATCGTGTCTACTGCACCACCTCAGACCCTCTTTGACAGCAGATTGACCTGGGCACGGGAAGGATGGTTTGGGCCCGGCGGTGTTGGTTGACTGTCGCCGCACGCGTTCCTTTGTACGTCCCGTGCAGAAGTATCACGGGGCATTATCCCCCCCCCCCCCCCTCTTGAGGACGCTGCTGGATGTCAGCGAGGCTTTTGGAAACCAGCGGATTTTTTCGGTTAGGGCGCTGGCTCCCCGTCATCGCTCAACAGCCAACCGCCGGTGGTCAGCGTTACGTATTCGACCGGCCAAACTTTCTCGGTTGGCCACCAACCGCCGTCAGTTGACCCCCCGTCTGCCGCTGGTCCGCGCTACATTTCCTGCCGAAGCGTTGTGCCCCATGCCCCCGCACGTCGCAGCGCCGGGGGTTGATTTTCCTGAATGGAAGCCGCATCTGCTTCTCCACCGGGTCGCCTCATCTTCAGGACTACCGCGTGCTGTCGGACTTCTTCCTGCGCGAGACCCCGTTCATCGGCGGAGAGGAGCCCAACATCGCAGACTACGCCATCTGCCTGCAGCTTCTGATTCTGTACTCGACCAGCCATCCCCCTCCCGACCGCATCCGGCAGTACCTGCACAACGCGGCGGAGCACGTTGGCAACTGGAACGAGATCACGCTCCCCATCCGCGAGTTTTGCATGTTCCGGCAGAAGGAGCTGCGGCAGGTGCGGAGGACCGGGGGCGGAGGGGTTTGTGAGGGGGGCCCAGGAGGACAGCGAGGGCGGGCTCTGGTGGAGGGGGGAGTCTTGGGTGTAAGCCATCCACCGCCCCCCCCTTTATCCGACACTGATTGCTGATGTCTGACTGACAGCTACTGACTGTGATTGTCTGACTGATGTAGTCAGACATGATGTTCTGTTTTCTGTTTCAGACACAGTGTGTGTCTTGAGGTTTAACCAGGTTTGGCATAGAGAATAAAGATGCACTTATGCCTGACTGTGGAGTGCATTACCTTTGGTTTGCATTTGTCTGCTTTTTAATTAGGTCCCCCCCCCCCCCGGAGAGAGAGGGTCAGAATGAGCAGTGGCGAGAGGCCAATAGGCGCCGCCAAAGGCAAACAACCTAATACCGAGGCTTTGTGCCAACCCCCCCCCACCCCGGTACACTGTAAGGCACCGGTCTTGAGGGCCCCCCTTCCCCCTCCTCTGAGGCCCAAAATGGTGGTGTGGTTCAGGCCGTTCCTTAGGCGGGGGGGGGGGGGGATTTAGTATGGGAAAAATACCGCCTGGAAAAATTTAGCACGCCCAAGTGTAGCGCAATTTTTCTCATCACTTTTAAGGATTGTGGCGATTTTTTCCGTTCTTTTTTCTGGACATCAAGTTCAAGCTTTGTACCCTCTGCTAAACAGTAATGACAGGATGTGCTGGTTGCTCAGTTGTGGATGCACCGTCCAAGAAACGGCGGACCTGAGTTGCCTTTTTTTTTTTGAAGGTGCCTATGATTATCTGTGTCTGTAGGCGCAGATTTGTGGCAATGATGTATTTGATCTCTTTTCCACCGTTCAAGAAACAGTGGACCTGAGAGCCAACCTGGGGCATTGCCCTTCACCATGGAAAACTGTAGCGCAATTTTTCCCATCACTTTTAGGATCGCAGCGGAATTTTTCCCGTATCAAATTTTTCAGGACAAAAAGTTTCCCTTACTAAATTTTTGCCCCCCCCTCGAGGCCGGAAGAGGTATAATTTCCCTCCACTACAGGACAAGGGGTATCTTATGGAAATGCACCTTGGGAGGTGTGGGGTCGGGCAAGACAGAGGGATGTTTACACAGGTCCTGTACCCACGGGTTTGCTCTTCTTTGGGGGCACTTTGGGAGGGGGTGAAAGGCAAAACCCATTCCAAGTAAACCCGCGGAAAAAGTAGCGCGCACCGCGCGGCGCAGATACTCCCATTTAAGGGCCTCCACGGTTTCCTTTTCTTTGCTGTTGCTGCTTTGCCTCAAGGACCGCCTCCAGAGACCGCTCGAGTCACCGTCAAACTGCCGCCGGTTGCCGTCCGACCCTCGAGTGGCATTGGGCGGACGCCAGCCGGCACCCCCGTCCGCAGGGGAGGCCAAAGCACTAAGCACAGCCCTGGGACGGGCTCCAGGCTTTCCAACCCATGCCCGGATGACAGACACGAACCGAACAGTGAGGCCGTGCACATGCAACACAATGCAGGGCTGAAGTCACGCACACATCTGGGAGGGGGTTTTCACAGCCAAACGATGTGGCACTGGGTGCACCAGCCAGTGTTTGCCACTGCAAAGTTTGTAAAATTCCAGGGGTCATATGGACCCCTCTCCAACCGCAATGTACCCCCCATTTTGAACCCCCCCCCCCCAACCAAGTTCAGTGCCGAAGTGGTTTCAGGTGGGTGGGTGGCTCGGCCTGGGGGAGGGGGGGGTCCTTCGGACCCTCCCCCCCCCTCCCCTTCTGTGGTTAAGCAAATCCGCCTGCCCCATACATCCGCACGTGCCGCTTGAGTCGGACTGGTATGGGAAAGATAGTCGTCATCGTCATCGGAGGGGGCGGGGCTCCGGGGAGAATGGGTGACACCAGCGGCTCGGGGGAAAGGGGAAGTGGGTGCGACACTCGGGCAGTCGGTATGCGCGCATCCGCTGCCCGTGCACCAACGCAGGCGCAAGTCGACATGGAGCGCCTGAAGTATGAGGACGACATCGCCCGCCGCCATCAAATGGCCGAGCAGATGACGGCGGACACGATCCAGCGGCGCCAAGAGAGCGAGGATCAGATGCGGGCTCAGTGGGAGGCGGACGCGCGGCGGCGGGAGGAGGAGGACCGCCGATGGCGCGAGGACCAGGTCGCTGCACGTGGAGTGTATGCCCGTGGGGGAGGGGGTGCTGATACGTGCGGTGGACGCCGCCCCCGGTGTCCAGGTCCCCCGCGCCCGGCGCTGGCCCGGTCCGTAGCTGGTACACCACAACCCCCACAATCTCCAGATCCACTCATCCGTAAGTGATCGTCATCACTGCGCCGCAGCAGCAGTGGCACGTGGCTGCCTGTCGCCCCTACGGCCGACTGCTGGCAGATCAGCCTCTGCAAACGGGAAGTCACTCAACATGGCCCCAGAGGCCAGTAAAACATCGATGGCCTCGGTGAGCCAGAGACCCCGCCCCCACCCCCACTCCACGGCTTAGTGGCGACTGTGACCTATCAGGGGGGGGGGGTCACAGGCCCACAACAAAGTTTTGGTACCTACAATCGACCTCCAATTCTGGGCCCCTTTGATAAATTTCATTTTTGTCCTGAGGAAAAATTTTCTGATGTGGGTGGGTGGGTGGGTGGGTGGGTCAGGCGGAGGAGCCCAGGCTGCCATTTCGCCCGCCCCCCCCCCCCCTCCCCGGGCCTGTACTGCGGTGCAGAGCTACAGACACCACCCGATTCGCCACCCGGGATGCATGCGTGGCCGTGGTGCCTGTGGGATGAGAGAGTACGACGGCCCCCATCCAGCCCCATCTCTGAGGTGGAGAATACGGGAGACGGACTTGGGACCTGCAGACAGCAGCTCTCTTGGCCTAATGACCGAGAGTCACAGCTCGTCCTCCTCCCCACAAAAAAGAATCAGAAAAAATGAAACGGCTCCACAGGATTCTGTCCCGTCCCTCGCTGCGCCATTCCATGCCATTCCATACTCCTGACATTCCCAACCCACACCACACCACCTCACGGCATCCCACGTCGATCCTGCGTCCCCCATCCTCAATTCCAACTGCAGTCTGCACAATCTGGGGGTCCTGCAATGTGTCGCGTTACACTGTGTAATTCCAAGAAGTGGACATGGTGCATCACCTCTGCGCTCTTAGGACACGGGTGCCAGCTCAAGTTTTAGGCAGAAGGACAGCACGTAGCCATTTCTTAGAAGGTAGCGGTGAGACGTAGAATTCTGCTCATTCTTAGTGGTAAATTTCGTAAATTGTTCTTTGCTTCGCCACTTGGGGTCACAAGGCCCAAGCAACCTATCTTCACACTAAATTCTTGTGTGTTGGGTTTTTTGTTTGGTTGAGCTGTTGAGTGACACCGTCCTTTCTTTGATTTTACACCATTTTCTGAGGGATCTTGCGCCGTTTTTTTTGAAAGGAAATTTACTCCATTTTTTGGGGAAATTTACACCAATTTGTGTAATCTGCGGGCCGAGGGCTGAAAGCCCTATAAACCTCCGTAAATAATAGGCGTGAGTGTACGTCATGGGGAAGAAAATGTTCCATTCCGCTTTGCAGCTCAAGCACTGGGGGCTGCCCTTTTGCACAGCCTTTGTCCCGAGAGCAGTTTTAGCAGACCTTCGCCCATCCCCTCTTTTTTTGGAGGGGCTCAAGCATCCCCCCCCCCCCCCGAGGAATGCCTTGGAAAAGGGGGAGGTATAGTCCCCTGCAAACCCTTCTGTAGGCCCTGTGGTTCAACCCCCTTTCTGTGGGCTGAGTAAGTGAACCAGCCCCCCCCCCCCCCCGCCGGCATCGGCATCGGCATCGGCATTTGTCACCAACAGCAATTCCTCCCAACCCCATCCAACCACTTTCTAACCGCTCCTAACACCCGTGCTTGGCTCCCTGGCCCCGTATGTAACTGATTCAGCTTGTCGCTGGCCAAGCACAACCCCCGCCCCGCCCCCCAAACCTGGGCCCAATTTCCTCGATTTGCCCCGATTTTGTGCCCTGATTTGTTGGAATTTAGGGGCCCTGGTAATGATTGACGTTTCTTAGTGTCCAGGTATCTTATTTCTGGCTGCTTTTACCTCCATGGTTGCCTGTCATATTTGTGGTTGCAAACGCTCCCGCTGATGGTGCTGATTAAAAAAAAACGGTACTGGACGAAGCCCTTTGACATGCTTCACCAGCAGCCAGTGATCATCCATCTGCAGGCCACCTCTTGTACTGCGTTCAGCAAGCCCATGAACCAGTTTTTGACAGGATTGCAGGTGAACATTGTCCCGAAGGATAAGAAGCAAACCTCTCGGATTGGCTATTTGTTGGCAATGGTCAATACCAGTGTTCTTGAATGGGCAAAGTCATTACATAGAAAATGTCTATATGTGCAATGCTCTGTGCGTAGGAACGGGCATTGGGTCCCCCCACAGATTCTTGGAGTAGGAATGCAATAGGGAAAGGCTGCACGTCTGAAAACCTGCTGAAAGTGGTCCCCCAAATTATTGCCCCGATTTGGTGGAGAATCCCCCCTCATTTGGAGGGCTGGGGTTGCAAGCCTGGCCGCCCTTGGTATGAGGTCATTTAGGGTGCTTCTTGGCCCCTGCAGAGTTCACCTGGGGTCATTCCTCAGGAGCTATGTTTTTGTTGTATTTATTTGAATGACGGCTTGAGGCCTATGGGGTCAGTGGGTGACAGCTAGTGGTTGGACAGTACCCTCCAACCTCCGGAGGTTGGCTGTGACAAAGGATGCCATCTGAAAGACAGCCGACAGGGTTTTGCGGCTCATCAGTAGAGTCGGATGCTGGTTGACAACGGCTTTGCATCCGCTGGGAAGGTGCTTTCTTGCTGTGAAGGACAGCACTGTCTTGACCTGCCCCTGTGCACAATGCACGGGAGGCACCCTCTGTGGGCTGCGGGCGGGATATGTTTGGCATCCGCTCCCCCCCCCCCTGTGTTGCACAGGATGCGAAGGTACGCGCAGATTGGGAAGCCAAGCGGCGTGCGGACGCAGACAAGCGCAAGGGCTGGGAGGCAGACCAGGTGGGGACTTTGGAAGCAGAGCAGAAGCGGTTGATGGAGGAGCGTCGCAAGCGTCTTGAGGCAGAGCAAGCGTATGTTCACTGTAGCCCCGACATGTGGTTTGGCAGGGACCATGGAGTTAAGGCGGTTTTGCCGTCGCGCTGGTGAGGAGCTCGGCCGGTGGTAGTGGTCCGGTTGCCGTTTCCGGTGGTATGGCTGGGGAAGTAGAGTTTCTGGTGGCTTCGCCGGAAGCAGGGCGTGCCCGGCACCTTGTGGCCGCGGTCCTGGTGCTCATTGCGCTTTGGATGCGAGGCTGGACGGTTCGCTATGCCCGAAACTGTTGTGGCTGCGATTTTGTGTGTGTTGTGTTTCACGGTCGTTGTCATTGTTGTCGACGTCGTCGCCGTCGTTCATTGTTGTTGTCGTTATTGTTTTTTGTTGCGGTGGTGGTTGTGATCGTGGTGGTGGTAGTTGTTGTCGTGGTTGTCGTTGTTGCGGTCGTATTGGTGGTTGTAGTTGTGGTTGTGGTTGTGGTTGTGGTGATCGTTGTGGTTGTGGTTGTGGTTGTGGTGATCGTTGTGGTTGTGGTTGTGGTTGTGGTGATCGTTGTGGTTGTGGTTGTGGTTGTGGTGATCGTTGTGGTTGTGGTTGTGGTTGTGGTGATCGTTGTGGTTGTGGTTGTGGTTGTGGTGATCGTTGTGGTTGTGGTTGTGGTTCTGGTTGTGGTCAAAGCACTAAGCAATACAACCCTCTCCGGGTCCAGGGCCTCGGCCCCATCCCCATTGTCTCACTGGGCCAATCGTCCACTCGTGTGAATGGGGGGTCCGGCTTTGACAAGGCGGGGGGTGCGTCCTGCAATCGGCGTGGCCCACCCTCCAGGTGGCAGGAGGAGTACTTCGAGAGGATGCGCAAGCTGCGTGAGGAGGATGAGATGAGGAGGGCTGAGATGTCACGGAAGGCATCCACGATCAGCACTGCCTCGACTGCTACTACTCAGTTGCGGCCACAGGTATTGTCGCGTGCGGCGGTTGTGTTGCTTGACATCCATTTCTGTACTTCACGATTCTTTCAGTGGAGGATCTTGCTGTGGCACCGCCCGACCGTGGGGGGGGGGGGGGCTCATGTGGTCAGGCCTGAATTAGAATTTTTTTTGGCAGTGCCCCCCCCCCCCCCCCGACCAAAGGGACATCATGAGAAAAAACGAAATTTAACATCGGGAAAATCTGGTCGGGCCATTTTTGGTACACAAACTTTTGGGTCCAGACCCCCCCCCCCCACACAACACCCCCTTTTAATTCAGGTGTTGGCCAACACTTCGGGTTTCTGCATTTGGGTCTGTGTCATGGAGGCGTGCCAGGCTGTGTGTGGTGCTGGGGGAGCGTGTGTGTTGTGGGGGGGGGGGGGGGGCATATGGTGGACGTGGAGGGAGTGGGCAGCGAACACCGTAGACCGACCCCCGCAACAACCGGCACAGCCCCCGTGCGCCAACTACCGGGTCCCGCTACCGCAGCAACGACACCACAAGGAACACCGGCCGCAGCGGCCGTCAGAAAGCGTTGACCCGAAGCAGCACGCGAAGAGATGAACGGGTGGCTGCCCAGGGCCCCGTAAAGGCACCGCAACCCGACGAAATGTCACAAAAGGGGGGGGGGGGGCAAAAACAGTCAAACGACCCCGGCAACAACCAGCACAACCCCAATACGCCAACTACTGGGCGCCGCTGACGCACAAACGGCGCAGCATGCCACATCCAGCACAGCCCCAGCACACCAACCACTGGGCTCCGCGAACATGGAAACGACATCAGTGAGGGCACCGGCCGCAGCGGCCGACAGAAAGCAGCGACCCGACGCAACATGCGAAGGGAAGAACGGGTGACTGTCCAGGGCCCCGTAAAGAAACAACAACCCGACGGAATGTCACACGGGGGGGGGGGGGGGGGATTGAGGGTGGAATGTTGTGTCACGGCCGTGCCCTTGTGCAGTTGGGCGTCGAGATCAAGATGCTGGACGACAGCAAGGGGAACAAGGACTGCGTGGTGGCCGTGGAGCGGGTGGTGTCTGGCGGACCGTGCGACAAGGCGGGGCTGAAGGATGAGGACGTCATTGACCGCTGGAACGGGGAGCGGATCTACTCCAAGGCGGCGTGGACTGACAAGGTGTGTGACGGCAAGACGGCCACCCCATCCCCCCTCCCTCCTCCCCGGGAAATTCAGATATTCCAAAAAGCCAACCGTAAAAAAAATACCCCTCCGGAAGCCCGTGCCCCTTCACGCCGCGGGTTTGGGGTCCTGAACTACACCGACCCCCCCCCCCCCCCCCCCAATGGCAGGGCGCCACTTCGTCAGCTGTGGAGTCCGAGATGGTGCACAGCCCTAAGTCCCAGACCCCGGCAGGGGGCCGACAGGCAGAGTTTTGGCATTGCAGAGGCTGGGCATTGCCACGAAGGAGAGGCACGGGGATGCTATTATTTGGCTCCCAAAAGAAGGGCTTCCGGGGCTCTTTGTGTTGAGGCTGAACACCCACCGAATAGTGGAGGGCAGTGGGCAGTCGCGTGCAGGCCCTTGCCTGCTGCACACGGACCCACCCACCCCCGTCCTGCCAACCGGCACACTCCCCCCTGCCGTGCCGTGCACAGGATCCCGCCTGCCGTGCGTGGGACCCCTGCATCAGGGCTGTCCTTAAGAAGCCAGTTTTTTTTCTTTTGGTTAAGGACAGCCCTTGAGGACAGCCCCCAGGGACCGCCAACCGCCAACCGCCACCAATCACCAACCGCCGCCAACTGCCAACCACCAACTGCCAACCTTTGAAGTAGAGAAGGTCCCATGACCATGAAGTGGCCGGGGATGGACCGGGCGCTGTTTGTGCCGCGAGGCCTCTCCCCTGGCGGCTTCAGAGTGCCAATGGAACCCTCCCACACCCACTCCTCCGTCTCGGGCGGGCGGGGGTGGGGCCCCGGGTGGGGGAGATCAGAGCGGGGAGTCCGGGGGGTACAGGCGCAGGGACCGGGACCAGGGGCCGCAGGGCGATGGTGTGCCTTGGGTGGGCCCAGTCGCCCGCTTGCCATCCGCCTCCTCCTCGCGCCCCGTTTCCAGGCGAAGCACGCCAAGATCGGGGAGGTCGTCACGCTGACGGTGTACCGCGACGGGGAGGCCCAGGACATGCAAGTCACCGTCGGGGGCACTACGAAGACCCTGGGCTCCACGCACAAGGTCAAGAGCCGTGGGTCCGTGTCCCACAACATCCGATACCAGAAGCCCTCCATGCGACAGCCCTCCATGGCCTCCAAGCCTTCGATGAAGCGGTAGGCGAGCCCGGCCGGGGGCCGAGGGCATGCGGAGCAGGGGACCCAACGTGAGACGGAGGGGCTGAGGGTGTTGGGCGCAGGCGAGCCCATGCAAGGCCCTAGGGCTGGTGGGCACAGAGGAGCCAGTGCAAGGGCTGAGTTTTCCTCTTTCTTTTCATTAAGAACAGCCGCAGATTTCAGGTGGAAGAACTGCAGTTAGCCGACAGCGGTTGGCAGTGAACGGTACGTCGCAGGTACTCGGCGGCGGCGGGTGGTTAAGCGACGCCATTGGCGGGCAACCGACAGCAGTGGTTGGTCCGCCGGCTGGCCCTCTGTGGAGGCTCAGGCACAACGGAGTCCAGCCGTTTCCCGTTCTGTGGCGCCACGGACATCCCTGGCTCCATCGGAAGCAGTGCCCTCTCCGATCATATTCATACATCAGAAGTATGCCACACCCGCGTGTCCTCACCACACCCTCTGCCGCGTGCATCAACACGCATACCCGTGGGTCTGCTCGCATCACCCCCAGCGTCAGCCCCCGAGTGGCATTCCCCCGCTCTGTCGCACTGTCCCATGTCACCCCCACACCCGCGGTACTTCAGTGTGCCGGCACACCGCACCGATACATCGGACCAACAACCCCACACACGCAGGGCCCCACCAGCATTTGGTTGGGGCGTGGCTCAGGCCAGCCCGTTCGTGTGCGGAGGGGCCGTCCGCGCGGTGCGCACGCGACAGCCCTAGCGCTGCGTATTTTGCTGCAGCATCTGCGGGAAATCGCGGTGTTTGCGGCGCTCAGTCAGAAAGTCGCGATTCTGAACCGGTTTGCCCGGGGCAGCGTGAAGGCATCACCGTGTCCGTCGCAAGCGCGCCGTGCCGGCGCTCCCTCCTCCCAAATATGATTGCCAGGTCAGGTGTGCTCGAGGTCAGGAACGGCCAGGGCACAGGGGGTTTCAGTGGGCCGTAGCCCTGGTCGCCATTGTGCAACGCGAAGCCCGCGGGCCCGCGTGGGACTTTTGCCCGACACGGCAGGCCCCCACCCCCTGGGACGCCCGAGCACAGGCAGCGGACGGGGCGCTGGGCTCGGCGATACAGCGGGGGCCAGCCCTGGGAGCGGGCCAGGGCGAGCCGCAGTCTCGCCAGTAGGTCCCTCCTGCGCCATGTACGTCCGGGTGAGAGCACAGGGTGGGGGGTGCTTGGGTCCCTCCAGCCCCCCCTCTGACCCACAAACGGGCCACTTGTCGGGACGGTACTTGGCCCGTGCCGTCCGACGTACGACAGAGAGGGAGACGCACGCGCGGTGCGCGCGGTGCACCACGCGGTGCGCGCGGTGCACCACGCGGTGCGCGCGCGGTGCATTCGTTTTCCACGTGCGCGTACAACCTTTTCTTTCCCCTTGTGCTGTTTTCTGCACCTCACCACTATTTGCCCCACCCTTGTGGTGAGCCCGTGTGCCGTGGCTGCGGGATAGGGCGCCAAGCCAGGTTGCGATGGCTGTCGCAATGGCGGACAATTGCCACGGGTGCCTCGCCCCTCCCTCTATAGAGAACAAATGAAAGTCGAGCGGCCGTACCGGAGAGTTCTACATCCTCTTCTTCCTCTTCCTACGGCCCTCCCCTGGCAGGGGTGGTGGGCGGCCACAACCACCATTGGTGAGGAGGATGGAGTGGAGGCCTCCGTTGTTGTGTGCTTACCCCTTAGGCCACCGCGTCCTTGCCACCCTGAAAAAATGTGAAAAATGCAGGAAAGGGTTGGTAGAAACGCACGCGCGGTGCGCGCGCGGTGCACAACGCGGTGCGCGCGGTGCGTATATCTCCCTCAGATACGACATGACGGATGCTGCCGTCTGTACCACAGGGACTGGACCGGGTTTGGCTGACGAAGGTTTCCCGATTGCTCAGCCCTGTCGCTGGTCCTCTTCCGCACCGGCGGTACGGACCGTGGTAGGCCTCCCAGACACCGCAACCCCCCCGTCCGGCAGAGTTAGACACACCCGCACCAGAAATGTCTCTCTATCGACCTTAGATTGCATCCAAACGGGTGCAGACGCATGGCAACCGCAGCGCAACAGGGCGGCTCACGTGCAGATCGTGTGCCTTGCCGTCTGTGTGTGTTCCTGCCCAACCCGTACTAACCCAATGAGGCCGCGAACCTCGGTTTCGACCCCTCTTCCACACCCTCCCCTGCTCCCTCTGCGGCCGCATCCTCCAATCCTCTTCGGAAGGTGTGAACGTTACGCGGTGCCTCCGCATCTGGTGGCCCCGCCAATTTCTCTTGTGGCATTGAATCTGCAACACTCGGGTTCATGCCCCCTTTGTCAGCCATCTAGGCCCGCGCTTGAACCCCCCCCCCCCCCCAAAGTGGCTATGGATGCCATTCCCCTCGACAGTAGCTGACAGTTCCGCCCCAACCGCGTCTTTTCAACTCCAACTGCGGCTCCGACGGTTGCGTAACCGCCGGCTCCTGCTCCTCAACCGCTTTCCCAACCGTGTGCTCCCCACGCTGCCCTGTTGGTCTTCCGGGCTCCCGCAGGCCTGCCCCCATCCTCTATGCACCCCAGTTCTCTTCCACGATTACTGCTACATTCCGCACCGTCCCTCGGTCCCAGCAGCAGATGTTACCCCAACATCAACAACCCCTGCTGTACCCCGTGTACCACCTACCCTCCCCCCCCCGTCGCATACGGCTCCAGGCTGCACCACTGCTTATAAGCTTGGCCCACATGTTGCTGCTGCGACCTTCATCCGGGCCTGGGTCCTGTAGGTTGGAGTTTCCCCTCGCCCCAAGCGCATCTCTCAGCCCCCGCCTCTGGCGCGGATCCCCCGCACGTGCACTTTGGTCTCCTGGGCCGGCAGCTTGGAAAGTGCCCCATCCCATGTCGGACTGTGCAGTGCGCCTGGTCGGCGTCCGAGATGGTGACGCCCCTATGCAGGTGTTGCAGTGCTGGCCGCAAGGAGTGCTGCAGGCTGGCGTGGCATCCCCATCAACGGGTGAGCGGATGATAGGCAACGCAGCTCCATTGTTAGGCACCCGTCCGTCTTTGCATTTTAGCACTGATGCCAGTTTTTTCAAAACTATTTGCTGCTGCCCTGCCTCCGGTATGCATTTTGAGGGGATGGAAAAGGGTCGGGGGCCCAGACCTTGGTGTCCGCCCCCCCCCCCCCCCGGCCCCCCTGGGCGGGGGATGATCCAGACAGATTTTTTCCTGTTTTTTTCCCAACATCTTCGCCCTGCGCCTTCCCATAGCCCAATTTGGAGATTCCTGGTGGGGGTCAGGCTGCTGTGTCCCGTACGACGGTATGCCATCAACGCTTTGCCGTATTGGGGATCTTCTGGTGTATTATATGTTTCGGGTCTGGAGGGCAGCAAATTGGAGGTGGTGTGTTTTATCTTCAACATTGTCCTCCATAGGGCAACTGTCGAGGCTTGCAGAGGCTACATCACCTCTGGAGTACCATGCCGTCTGACCATAATAGCATCCCCTTCTAGATACGATGCTTCCCATACGCTGCTGTGCGCTACCCACATGCAAACACCCCCATCCCCAAAGCATGCCCGCCCCACACGTGCACGTCTTTGTGGCAAAGTGTGGCGATGCCATTCTTCCCGTTGTTCGGTGTGCCGTGCCAAGATATTGGCCGTCCCAGACCCAGTGGGCACCCATCCCACCTGGGCTTGGCCCCCAGTCTGTCAGTCTACCCCCGTGTCGCAGAACCAGGCATTCGTCATGTCTGTTACCCCATAAACACCCCTGCCTTCTTGTCCCACCTGTTGACGGCCCAACCCTGGGAGCTGTGAGGTTCTGACTATATTTGCTGTTCACTTGCTCTTATTCCAGAGTTGACATTTAGGGCTCTGGCACTGTCGCACTGCTTGCCATCGGAGATACCATTGATTCCTGTTTTGCTCGTGTAAAGATCTGAAAGTTAGAGCAGGGTACAGGGCGGCACGGGAGGGATATGGAGTAGGTTTGTTATGGAGCGATTTTCAGCCGCAGGTTGTGCATGGTTTCCACATTTCCCCATCTGCACGAGAAATTTGTTGGTGCAACAGCCGGGGGGGGGGGGGGGGCGCAGCTGGGGAACACGCCAAGCCTCTTGGTGCTGAGAGGGGGATTGACGTGCACGCCAAACATGTCGGAGGCAGTGGGGAGGCTGGGGGGGGGGGTGATTTGGCGGGGGGTTGGTTTGGCATGCAGTTGGCACGGGGGGGGGGGGGGGCGGGGATTGGCGTGCACGCCAGAACTCTGACTAGGGACGTGACCAACCAACCGCGCCACAGTCAGGTTTTACATACCATGGCCCAAGGTACCACTCTCAGTAAAGCTAGGCCTCACCCATGAACAATTGAGCACACTCAATTCCGGTGACCTGTTTTGGGCTGCGGTGCACCCGCAATTATCCTGTTACTTCTAGAAGGTTGTGTTGCCATATTTCGGACTTGTAGAAGGTTGTGTTGCCATATTTCGGACAGGTTTGGCGCAGTAGGTGCAATGAGGAGACGTGGTTTGGCTCAGTTGGGCAGGTTGTTGCACTGGCTCAGAGTGTGTGGGTTGGGGGGGAGGGGGGTGACGGGGGGCATTTGAAAATTATCGGAAATCAAAACCCTACGGTCGCCCCCAGGATGGGTTTGGGTGATCACTTGGTGACAATGCGGGTCTTCTAGCACCCATGGGGACCCACGTCGTGGTCGCTAAGCCCATGCAGCCCCCCGAAAGCCCCAAAATTGCTGTTGTTTAGGCCGTTGGGTGGCAACTGAAAATTGTCGAAAATTGGAATTTTTCTGAAACCCTTCTTTCGCCCCTAGGGTAGGTTTGGATGGTCATTTTGTGACAACACAGGTGCCCCCCCTTTGCGCAAGCACTGCCTTGTCCAAGCAGGGGACCCTTCTAACCGTCGTTTTCCCGACTGCTTAGGTTTCCCTTATGGGCACTGCCTTGTCTAAGCACGGGCACCCATCTGACCAGTGTTTGACTGACTTTCAGCATGCTTACACAAGGCAGAGGGGGGGTACTCCAGCAACCAAGGGGTCCCACGTAAGGGCCGCTAGGCCCATGTAGCCTGAGCCATGGGCCCCACAAAGCCCCAAAATTGCTGTTTTTGGTTTGGTACTTAGCTGGCCTGTAGCTGCCACTACGAGTCCATTTGGACCCAGGTTGCATTCCACTTTTTTCCTTCTTTCTGGACCCCCTGACCAATGACGGGTCCCAGGTGCTATATCCGCCTTTCCAAAGTGGCCCCCCCCTCCGGTGAGCAGTCGGCTGTTTTCAAGCTTCTATTTTTTGGCACCAACAAGTGAACAGGTAATGGTAAATGGGACCAACGCAGAAATTCTGTTGCCTTTGGTGTGGCACCTCAAAGAGAGACCACAGACATTGTGGGGAAATCGTAAACTACACATCTGCCCAATGCAGTGGGAAAATACCGCAATAGCGCTTTTGGGGGCGGGGTGGCCGGGGGGGGGGGGGGGATAAGCACCATTATGAGGGCCCAATTGGTGCTACATAAGTTTATACACACTCCTGTTGTCAACAAATGATGACCCAACAACAGCCCAAGGGTCCCCAGGGGTTGTTGGAGGCCAGCCCAAAATCACAATTTTTGAGACATGTGTGTGGTGTGCCCACCTGCTAGGAAGTGGCAATCATAAAAAAAGTTTCATCTTGATGCCACCAGGGAGCGCACTTCAAGCAAGGAGCAAAAAGGGCACCAAAAAGAAGTGGAAAATTACAGCCCTCAATGAAGATGAAGGAGAATGCTTTTCTTGTAGTGCCTGTGGCATGTGCGGCATGCCTACGGTGCAATCAGCATAGTCTGGGTAATTCGCCTAGTATGTGGAACTTGTAGTTGTGCACATATCCCCCCCCCCCCACCGCCCCCCACTTGCGCACACAAAGCTTGTGTCTAAGCAACACTAGGAGAATGCCGTCCACACAGTGCAAAAATTTTACGTCGGCAAATACTTGAACCCTAGTTTCGGCCCCTTTCCACAAGTTTTTTGTTCCATATTGGGGTTTTTTTTTGGCTTCCTATACATTTGAATTGTTACCCATTTTTACCCATTTTCAACCATTTTTGCCCATTGGATTGTCCGCACTGTGTGGACACGCTCTGCAGGTTCGCTGCATGGCCATGTGCGTATTTTGCTCCACCTTACTCAATTTTGTACCCCCCCCCCCCCCGTGCCCACGAACCAGCAATGTTTGACCGCGGAACCAGGGGGCGGTTCTTGCGCACGCTTTTCCCCCAAAATTTGACCGCGGAACCAAGGGTTGTTTCTTGCGCACGACTGTGGGCAGCCCCGTACCGCGGAAAAAAAAAATTCCCGGCGCGTTGCGCCGGGGCATCCACACCCTCTGCCTGCCCAGGCACCTAGCCATCAGACGGCACCTCTTTGACTAAGAAAGGATGGTTCGCCAAAAATGAAAAAATAAAATTTGCAAAGAGGTGCTATCAGTGGCCCCCGGTGTTTAACTGACTTTTGTTTCTTTCCTTGTCAGGGGCTGGTTGCTTTGGGGAAGGGGTCGAGAGCAGGTCGGAGGGGTTTAAGGGGTATGTGTGCCTGTGACTGACTGATAGGGTCCCCCCTGATGGGGGGACCCATGGCAACACAATGTTGTCCCGCACACCTGAATAGCTGTCGTGCATCCACTAGAACCATGAAAAACCCAAAACCGTGGTAAAAAAAAGTGGTGCGAGAATTCGACCGCGGAACCAGGGGGCGGTTCTTGCGCAAGGCGTTCCCTGGGCACCGGGGGGGGTATTCGCAGGCCGACTAGGTATCAGCCCTATGGATCTTGGCCTCATGTGCCTGAGTGTTTGTTGGCAGAGGAGCAAGCAACTATTGAGGAGGAGAAAAATGATGATGGTGTTCGTTGCCAATTGTGTGGCCACTGTCCTAGTGATATATCCGAGTGTGGCACTTGCCATTTGAACATGTGAGCATCCGGCATGCCACTGCATAGTTGTACCTGACAAGACTGAGTGGCTTGTTCATAGGTACGTTGGAGTATCAATTTGAAGGCCTGGCTGCTCTGCCTTGCTAGCAGATAGGTGGTAGGTGATCTTAGTTTCCAAGTAGGTAGACGCAGTGCAGCAACATGGCCTCGGTGTTGGTTCTTTCAACTTTTGCAATGTGGATTTTGGCAGTGCGGTTTGTAATTGATCCAATCTTGTGCCATGAGTGTCCACTGGACTCCAGCCCCCAAGTTGGTCAAAAGCAGCGAAACCCAAGTGCAAATGGTGAGGACAATGTGGAAGTTGTGAGCAAAAGTGTTGAAAATGCACTTCCAAGTGCACTCTCTTGTGCTTGTTGACTAGGACCCCAATTTACACCGATGTATACACGTACTTTTTTGGGGCTTTTTCCGGGTACAATGATGTGCGCCATTTGGAAAGAGAAACGGTTTATCACCCCTCACCCACGTCAATGGCCCAGGACATTATTCTTGTTCTTTTCCATTCCTTTATTGGGAGCCCTTGGCAGAGGGTGCCATGTCTCTCAGTTCCGGAAGGGGGGTCCATTGACATGCATGGGGTGCTGAGCAGAGGGCATCACGTCAACACTCCCCAACACTATGAAAATTACAACGATTAGGGAGGAGAAGAGCGCACAACACCATGGAATGCCACATATGTTGACACTTAGCGGTCACCAAACATGGCAAAAAGATGCCTCAACATGAAAGCAAAAAGAAAGGAAAAGAAAAGAAAGGAAAACCTACTATGTCACCCCCTTGAATGGTCCCCCCTGCACCGTACTACTAGGTACTTGCTATTATTTCCGAGAGGCTTCGGGGCACTTCCAACAGTGTTCCTACAAGCTTCCTACAAGCTTCCTACAAGCGTTCTGATTTTTTGCTCCGCGCCCCGTTCTATGGGGTCCTTTGTAATTTTTTACCATTCATCTCCGGATAGTCCACTTTTTAGGTTCGCCTACTGCACTAGAGACCCTCTTGCACACGCTTGTGAGCTTTGGGTCTGCGCCTTGTGCCGTGCTTTGCAGGGATCCAATGTACCATATGCTGGAGTGAGGCCCACTTACCAAGAACTATCTTGAGAACTCTTCGAAGCTCTGGAGTTAGCCAAAAAAAAAAGTTCGTGCTAATTCCTACAAGCTTTTAGATATTTGCTGGTAATTCCAACAACAGTGGCCACAATCCAATGGCCTAGGCCCAGGGAGTGGTACTAAACAACGTTTCCTTGAGCATACATGATGTGAAAAAAACACAAACAAATAGCACATGGAATTGCACAAACGCTATAAAATGTTGACAAGAAAATCTCTATTAGAATTCGTAGCACTCCTAAAGGCACTCTCAAAATTGCTTCAACACTTTTGGGGGGAAATGTGCAAGTGACTGGGGTTCTTTTGGGGCGCAGTCGATGTTGGGCATGGTTGTGTTTAAACTGAGTGATTTTCAGAACCCCAAACCATAGAACATCAAACACCAGGCACCCAGAGCTTATTTTTAAGTGTGGTATTGTGTGGCACTACTCTTAGGAATAATTGGGAGCTTGTTCATGGCTGTGTTCAATATGTTTGTGTGAGTGTGATGGGGGTAACTCTGATATGTCGTGCGGGTTTCCCGCAGTCACCTCCAGCTGGGAGAGTGCCCCCTCCTCCTCACCAATGGACCCCATGTGGTCGTCAGTGGCCACCTCGGGGCATGCCATAGATGATGGTCTGCAGCCAATGTGCTTGGATGATCTCCTAGCCTCTGCAACAAACCCCTCTGCCATGCTACCGGGACAACCCTCTGTACCTGAGGAGAACTGGGAATTTCCCATTACCGCAAGCCCCCTTACTATTAACCCTACCCAATGCTCTGCGAATCAGAACACTGCTGCAAACGGAGATGACAGCCCACCTCCCATCCCACATACCCTGGCACAAAATCCCACATTCCACGCGCCACATCTTGCACATCCTCCCTAAATTTCCGGTTTATCCCTCTCAGGGGTCTGTTTCTTGTTCTCCTGCTCACCTTCTGCATCAATCCCTTTGTGGTGGACGCCCCTGTATTGAAATGAAGCAACAACCGATGTCAAATAGGCAGATGACCCATGAGCACTCCTGGGATCGTGCCCATCCTGATGATGTCAGTGCGATGGCCCTCCTCCCGTGCCGGAGAGAAGCTCAGCGAAAGTATCTTGTCACCGCGAGTGACGATGGCACACTGAGACTCTGGGACAGGAGCATGCCCATGGGTCTCCCCTTTTTCTTACCGAGGTTCCAGCTGGTATGTGCATTTGGATGTGTACACAAATGGAAGATGCGCTGCTGTCGCCAAAAAGAAAACGGACCCCAATATGCGCACACACCACAGGCACCCACAAAGGACACAGTTGACTGGCACCAAACAGGGAACACGCATGTATCTACACCCACAAACAGTGCGCACAGTTGTGTACGCGCACGACCATATGAAGGCTAGGCAGACAATGAGTGCAAAGCCTGAAGGCAACAGGCAGGCGCTGGGCAAGGAATACGTACACACACACACACACACACACACACACAGAGAGAGAGAGAGAGAGAGAGAGAGAGATTGGTCGGTCGAGGAGCAAGCGTAAGCGGCAAGGGCCGCTCAAACTGCCTGACCCAGAGCCGGATTAGTGAACAAAGCTAACCATCCACAATGCAATCAAAGAACTGCCACAGGCGAGAACTGAAAGCAATGAAAACACCACCATGCCGGGGCAATTGGCAATTGGCACAGAGAGAGAGAGAGAGAGAGAGAGAGAGAGAGAGAGAGAGAGAGAGAATATCCGCAATTCCCAGTCAGGGCTTGGGTCGGCTGCAATGCCCCCAACAGGGGAGCCTGAAAGGCGTGGGCATGTGGGGCATGCGGGGCTGCAGGGCACGGTAGGAGCATGAAGACTAGTCATAGTCATCGTGTTGTGCTGAGAGGGAGGAAACGCCACGAAGGGTGGAATATCCAAACATTGCTGCAGTGCAAACAGAGCGGTAGAGTTGTGATGTATCATAGCGAACGCTGTTGCTTTGGTTGAAATAATTGGGGTGTCACACACACAGAGAGAGAGAGAGAGAGAGAGAGCATACGTGATTCCCAGTTGGGGCTTGTGTCGGCTGCACGGCCCCCACAGGGGAGCCTAAGAGGCGTGGGGTGAGTACCCGTGACCCGTGGCCCAAAGACCTTCTGAATCGCCGCCCCGTAAGGGGGAGGTCAGTGGGGGTGGCAGGGGGAGCCCGATGCTGTAGCTCACACCCGCCCCTGAGTCGGTGGATGGGTCGGGGGTTGTGACAGTCCCTCCCGTCACTTTTTGCACAGGTCCGCTCCTTTATGGGCCACCAAGGGGAGGTCCACGCAGTCGCGGCCGTGAACTCAGGAACGCTGATCTCCGCGGGGGACGACTGCACTTTGAAAGTCTGGGACGCTGCATCGGGAATCTGCTGCCACACGATGCGGGGGCACACCGCAGCCGTCGTGGCAGTGGCCGTCCTCAGTCGGCGTCGCGCAGTTTCTGCGAGCGATGACAGAACCCTGAGGGTGTGGGATCTGGAGCGTGGGACCTGCGTGCGCCGGCTGGAGGGCCACGAGGGCGAGGTCTGGACGGTTGCGGCGCTCGGGTCAATGATGGCGATCTCCGGAGGCGCGGATGATCACCTGAAGGTGTGGGCCCTCCCCAGAGAGTGGCTTGAGGGGAAGGGGCTCCGAAGGGGCTATGCAGTGGCAGTCGATCAAACAGTTGCTGCTGAGCAACGGAGCGGCGGGAGCTGGCCGTGGCGGCTACAAATCTGTTCGGCAGGAGTTGGGGCAGGGGGGCAGGGAATAACTGCAAAGTCTTTGTATGGGAACACCTTACCATCCATGGAAACAACTGAATATCAGTGGGTGCCAGCAAGACATGAGACAGGATAGCAGGATGAATGAACCATGTTGCAACAAACAGGCGTGTTTCCCAAGTCTTGGAAAAGGAGGTTGTGAGCGCAATAAGCGCAATGGGCAAGCAAGCGAAAATTCTGGGGTGCTAGCTCGGGGGTTACCGTGAGCAAAGGGGCGGAGGAGGCTGGGACAGACAAGGGTGGGATGCCAGCCAAGCAACAATGAAATGAAAATAGGGTAGGCCATAATATGTGTCTAGCTGCAATGGGGATTGCAATAGCTACACCACAAGATAATTTGAAGTAGAGAGGCGATGTCATGCAAAGGGGAGGTATGCTGGTAGGTTACGGTGTGCACAATGGTGCCTAGTTTCATTTTTTGTACAACTTGAGGGCATACAAGTGGAGTAGGTTTGCCAGTGAGTACTTCTGGTTGAAGACACACACTTAGCATTAGCATGCCTCGGGCTGTGTGTGGTTCGGGGGGCAGGGTGTTGGGGGGCAGTTGGTTTTATGAGGGAGCGTAGAATGTCTATCTCACTGTTCACAACTGCATCCTTCTGCGTCCATGGCATCTATCCCACCCCCCATTCAAGAACATGTGTGTGCTCTTGTTTTTTTTCGTGTTCTTATTTGTTGCGTGTTCTCACGCTGAAAACCCCCTGTGCAGTGTTCCCGGCCCCTGTGTCTTCAAAAAATATGGCCCAGTCAAATATTCATGGCCCCTCTTTTTGGTTCGAGGATGTTGTGGCTGCTAGAGATGAGGACGAGGCAGTTGTGGATGATTGCTATGGGGTAGCCACAAATGCCTCAAACTACCTGTTCGCATTAGTGGCGGGTCCCACACACACTAGTGACAATGAGGACATTGAACATGATACAGTTGAATATTGCGATGATCAAGCTGGGTTCGAAGTCTCTGATCTACATGAGGATGGAGGGTGGAGGTTCCCGAGGATGTGCCTCCTATTGATGTCCTCCCTGTCATGCCGATGTCTATTCTGCTGGTGTTGCACAATCGATATGCACAATGGCAGGGCATCTCTGTGCCTTCATGGTCGGGGATGAAGGGTAGAGCCGGGATTCGCTGGAAAGAGTTGATGGGGACCCTCGTCTCCCTCCTAGTATTTCAAGTGTTCCACACCATGAATCTTGTGCAACAAGACAACACTCCTACAGCCCACCCCCTTGGCTGTGGAGTCAAGTGAAAGAAAAAGAAATTTTTTCCTGTTTTTTTTCTTGTTACTAGGTTGCGTGACAATAAAATGATAATAGGGGAAAACATGATTCTTTTTTTTTGAGCGTCAACGCGAGTTTTTTTTTGGGGGGGGGGGTCACTGCGGGCCCCGAGACGGCAAGGGCTGTTGTAGCTTTTTTTTCCTCATCCCCCACTGTGGGGACCCCAAGACGGTAGGGGTTATGTTCCCCATTTGATTCCTCTTGGACCCCGAGACACATGCAGCCTTTTTGATCCTCCCTGCTCTAGGGATCCCAAGACAGCATGGCTCATGTAGCCCTTTTGATTCTTCCCCGGTTTGGCATACTGAGATGGCGAGGGTTATGTAGCCCATTTTATCCCTCCCCACCTTGGGGACCCGGGATAGTAGGGATTATGCATCCCGTTAACCCCCCCTCCCCATCGCTCTGGGGACCCGAACACCTCTTGTTCCGTAGGAGGGCAATAGTTTCTGTTTTGGGTTGTAGAACCCTCTCACCATGTGCATTGTGGGATGCCACGGGTAGTTGCCAAAGAGGCATTCCCGCAACCGCAAAGCCCTTGGGATTACGTTTCGATGGTTGGGCTAGTGGCTATCAATCCTTGAGCTTGCCACAACAACTGCTGCAAGCACTGGCTGTGACACTAAAACAAAATTCAAATAGTGTTTGCACGTTGACACTCTCCTAAGCATGCCCCTAGCCTGCACAGAAGCTCTGGTGTTAGATCTTTGTAGTGGGCAGCAGCCATTTTAGGTGACTGCTCAATGGGTTGACCACATAGGAGGGCGCCAACCACACGCAGGGGCGACCCTCTTACTTAGTTATGGGGCCTCTTTAGACCATTGGCATTTGTTTTATGGTAAGTGCCATTGAGATGGCCCCACATATGTATCAATACGGCTTGTGATATTCTACACGCACCCCTGACCCCCATCCCTACTGAAGACTCCGCAGCATGGCCAGTACCTCTCCCCTGCCCCCCCTCCCCAACCCTCTACTGCGCTGCCAGTACTCAGAGCCCTGACAAAGCAACCAGGCAACCCGACTTGCTGTGCAACTCTTTAAGTGGTGGGGCTGTGTAATGTGTAGAGCTGTGCACGCAGGGCAGGGAGGGAGGCTGATGCCTACAGTTTTGGGGAGAGGATAGTCTTTTCCATATTCCAGATCTCTTTGCTTTGGAATTCCGGCCCCCGTCTCTGATTTCCTCCCTCCTGGCCTTGGGACACTTTCAGGTGTGGAACCTCGACAGTGGAGTCTGCCTTCACACCCTGTACGGCCACAAAGGGGGCGTCTGCTGTGTTGCAACCTTTGGGGACAGCTTCGTGGTCTCTGGTGGCGCAGACCACAATTTAAAAGTTTTCCCGCGGGATTTTTTGGTGGGGGCGGTCGCGACGCTTGAGGGCCACCAGGATTCGGTCACAGCTATCACCAGCATCAACGACCGGTACGCCGTATCGGGCAGTGCAGACCGCAGCCTGCGTGTGTGGGACATCTTTGAGCGAGTGTGCATCTGCATGATGGTGCCGAAGTACGCCCGTGAGATCGTCCGCTCCGTGATCGTAGCCCACGTATGCTGTGCCATGCCATGCAATGCCAGTGATCTGCGATGCAGTGCTGTGCCATGCCATGCAATACTAGTGACATGTGATGCTGTATCATGCAATGCTGTGCCATGCAGTGCAACGCTGTACGATGCAATACAATGTAATGCCATAGATTTGCCATGCAATGCAATGCAATACCATAGATTTGCGGTGCAATGCTGTGCCACGCCATTGGCGTGCTTTGCCATACAGTGCTTGTGCAATACACTGCCAATGCGGTGCCATGCAACGCAACACCAATGCTGTGCCGTGTAATTCTGTGCTTTGTTGTGCAGTGCTGTGCCATGCAAAGCCATGTTTGGCTGGCATTGAAATTCGGGAATTCGGTACTTTGCCCTAGCTGCCCTGGCCCTGGGCTCTTCCAATGCCGTGTGCTATGCACTATGCAGTGCTGTGTGATGCTGCCATTGTCATCCTGTGCCGAGTCATCCTGCGCTCTGCAATTCCCTGCAGCGCGTGGTATCGAGCATTGCAGGTTGTGATGGGGAACGCCGAAGGCTGCTAAGGTTTGCATAGGGGTGGGACTGGTGAGGGTGGCCCTATGTTGAGCAGAATACAAGACAGGGGTTGCAGTGGGAGAGGGTTGGCGCTTGACGATGTCCAGTGCTGTGCGCTACGCAATTCCATGCCATGTAATACAATTCAAGGAACGCAATGCAATGCAATGCAATGCAATGCAATGCAATCCAGCGTAGTAGTAGGGTGCAGCGTGCTTACCTTGTTCCATTATTCCCTTTGTGCTGTAAGGATGCAGAGCAGCTTCTCGCAATTTCCGGGGGCTCCACTGGGTCAGTACGGCAGTGGAGCCTAAGCGCACGCTTCCCGGATCTGTTGCCAGCACCCTTGCTCTGCATTCCTGAGCCCGACTGTCAGAGAAGCAGCTGTGGAACCGACAACGTGGTGACCGGGCTTCAAAAGATCTTCGAGGACAAGGCGGTCAACTGCTGCACCGAGGTTACAAACACGGCCATCCTCCAGCAGCAGGTACAGAGCCTTGAGGGTGCGGGTTTTGCACAGCAGAGGCGGCTTCTCTCTCCGTCCACCGGTTCACCCCCAGCAGGGCCTTGGTAGGACAAACACCCACTGCACACTGCATGGGCGGTGGATCCCTGAAACAACTGGCAAAATGCCTGACCATGCTGCGCAGCACTGATGGGTAACACTTGGTGATCCGGAACCCCCTGGCCCCGTGTTACAGTTCCCACATCGGTGGTGGTGAGCACCGTCCAAACTCCGCAGTCTTGGGAAAGACTCTGTTTGGAGCATGCCGGCGCTGGCATGGGAGGGATGCCAAGGGGCAGACGCAGCGGGACAAGCGTCCCGCTCTAGTAAAATTAACTTTCCCCAGTCGCAGGCTGCCCACCTCTCACAGTTTCTTTGAGCCCACCCTCTTCAACCCCGACCCAATGACTGGGCACCCAACCCACCTGTCCATGAGTGGAGGATTCCCTCCTCAAAAGGTGAACACGTGCGTACATCCGGAAGTACAAACCGGTACTCTTTCAGCCTTTGTGGCACACACACCCCAGCCCTATGTGGAGCTGCAGTGAGTGTGATGACCTCTGGCAAGCCTCACCAGTCCCAACACCTACAATGGAGGTCCCATTCTTTCGTCTGGTGGCTTGACCCCGACCTCATGCATCATGTCTCGGACTATGTTCCCCCGCCGCTGTGTCTTGGACATCCCAGGCACCCAAGAGGGCGTTCGAGGCTGTTATGTGGAAACAATGGCTGCAACCGCTGGTGGGTGAGCGCAGACTGACTGCTTTGCGTAGGCCCAGCCCCCCCCAGTCGGGACCATCTAGTGATATGGTTGTGTGTGTGAGTGAGTATGTGAGCACAGGTCAGGTACACACTCAAGTGTCGGGCTTCACTTCTGAGACACCCTGACAGGTCAGCCGTGGTGCCGTCAGGTAAGGCGCTTCAGGTGGTTTCAAGACTGGTTGTAAACACACATCACATCTCCCCCAACCCAACTAGACAACCTACACCATTTTTATATTCCCCACCCCTCCCCACCCAAATCAATGCGTACACCCAGTAGTACTAACCGGCACACTTACTCAACCTTACGGCATCCCCCCCCCCCCACACACATAAGGCCCCCTGGACCTCACCTTGATCCACAACCAGGTCATACAAAAGACATGACACCGGACACCGGTTGCATTGCATGGTGCTCTACTGGTCTTTATGGAAAACCCCCAACCCGTTCCTCCCCTTCTTCTTTCCCGACCTCCACGCCCGTTCGCTGAGAACTTAAGCGTTACGTCGTGGGTCCGATTCCTTTCCTCGTGTAGAATATGCTTGGGCTCTCGTGGTATGCGACTTGAGCAGCGACGGAAGATCACTACTCTGGATGGCCTGTGGAGGCCTCAATCCAGACCCACGCCCCCAGTGCGTTGAGTGTCAGTCGGCCCGGTCTTTGAGAGGCTCTCTTCTTTTCCCTCCCCCGCTCCCTCCCACCTTCCCCTCTTCCATTGCTGCCAGGAACAAAGCTACATCTTGGGGCTCAGGGCGCAGCTCGACGCCTTGAGGCAGGACGCAGACAAGCTCCAGGCGCAGCTGCGGGCGGCCGAGACCGCGAAGCAACTGCAGGAAACCTACGTCTTGGGGATCCAGGCAGAGCTTGAGGCGCAGATGCAGGACAACGGACTGCTCCAGACCCAAGTGCGGCGAATGGAGACCATCATCAAAGGGCAGGCCAGCGAGATCGAAACCTTGAAAAACCACAGCCCGGCCCAAGCCAGCCTGGCCCCTCCCCTGAAATCCGGATCCAGAGTCATCGAGTCGCCAAGCACCAGAGCTGGGACCGCCAACGGCATGGATGCACACCCGCAGCCACCGCCGCGGCCCTCGGCTCCTGCTTCCGCCGGTGTCGCGGGCGCCCCGGGACCGGGCCCGGCCTGCGGCGCGCAGCCCGTTGCCGCAGTCAACGGAGGCCGGGCCCCAGCCCCAGCTCATCCCACCGGCAGTCGCCCCTCCGAACACCACGGCACCGCCGCTGAGCTCACGCTGGAGGCCCTCCTGGGGTGCATGGCCAGCCATCAGGCCGCTTCCGAAGATCCCCCGCAGGGCAGTGCCGTGATCAGTGGCCTGGATGTCAAGGAGCTGCTGTCAGGGCAGTGGGACCAGTGGGACCGGCAGGGGGGCGGGGCCGCGGGCAGGAAGGCGGAGTGGTGCGAGGACTGGATCCTGACGGGCATGGGCGGGGCCGCGGGCGGCTGGGGTCAGTGGGAGCCGGAGGTCGGTGGGGAGGGGAACAAACCGCACGGCCATGCCCCTGGGCTGGTGGGGCCCGCCCTGCTCGCGGGCGCAGCAGCCGCCGCGCCGCTGCCCCCGGCGCCAGTGGGGCACTGGGGGTTTCGGGCGCACTAGGATGGGTTGGGGGCTCGCGTGGATGGGGGAGGGAGTCGGGGGGCGTCCTCTGATGTAGCGATACCGGCGGCAGCTCTGTGATCAAAACGCAGCGACCGCAGAGCCAAGTTGCCAACCTTTCTGTTTGGGGTACCGAATGGCTACTGAACACCGGGTTGGCATGGGCAGACAGACGGCAGTGGTCGCTCGACGGTCGGTGGGTACCGGACGTCGGTTGGTGACACCCCTTGACGCCATAAAGACCCCACTGATGTCAAACCAAATCCCCACGGACACTCTTGGCATGAACTACACAGCATTGGACCCTTCTACATTGCCTCGGGCACCCTGGATGCTCGGTCACTTGTTGTCAGCCCAAAGGGATGTAAAAGGATGCACATGGCGCTTGCCACTCCCCCTGATGGCCTCTGTGAAGTTGTGTGGAACCAAATTTCTGGCGCCTTTTGGGCATCGTAGCTTTGACCATTTTGCGTCTTACAACAGTTGTATCGACCAGCGGGCGTCGCCCTGTTCATTTTTTACGCGTCTGCTGCCTTTTGCGCACGGGGCACATTGTCCAAGTTGGGCACCGCAAATGCCAGCGGCTTTGTGTGTTGGCTGTGGTTTGGCATGAGGGCGCTGGTTGGGGATGGGGTTTGTTTGCTTTTGCTGTGCGTTGTGGGCTGTCTGAAGGGGTGCACGTGTGCCGCACCCATCTCCAAAGGCTCCAGCTTCGGCATCATTGTCCTGAGCACGTGTCCGTCCGCCGCCCGGTGTGCCCGCAGTGGTGGGGGGGGGGAGCCAGCTGTCAACGCCACAGATATACTGCTGGGTCCAAAATCGCAAGACCGTGTCTTGAAATTGCGAAGTTGAAACGTCCAGTAGTAACTCGGGACGAAGTGCGTGTGGGAGTCCGTAGGAATCCTACGTTAGGGCGCGCCCCGGGCGCCCTGCAGCCCCCCCAAGCCCCAACCCCCCAAGCCCCCCGTAAGGTCACGCACAAACAAGGGCCCCGTCCGAGCAACACCGGGTACCGTTCCGGGTGGCATTCCATGAGGCAATGGTAGCCCTAAGGCCACCAGATGCTCCAACTCAGCAGACCCTTTGTCTTTCCGAGAGACCCCCCTCTGCCCTACCATGGCCCCCTCGGCCCCAGAGGCGCCCTTCACTCATTCTGTAGTCATTGAAAGATGTCCCGTACCTCCCTTTGGATGTGCGCAAGTAGGCGCTCTTTGGCACAGGTATTGATAGCATTTGGCGTGGGCCTGACCGTTGAGGGTGAATGGATAGCCTTGGATCCGGGCAGCGCTCAGACTGAGCTTCTGACCGGTGAAGGCCATGGCAGGCAACCTCGCGCCAGGAGGATGCTGTGCAATACACTACAGAATGATGTCTGGGATCTAAGCACCTCTCGAAATTGTTATGCCTTCGCGCAACCCCTCCTGCCAATTTATAACGGCTTCTTTTTAACACAAAACCAACAGAGCACTTGGAATCTGATGTTTCTCCCTCACAAGTGGCTTTCAGAAGATGCAGTTTTGCCAGGGATGGGATGGGATCTTCCGGTGGGGTCTGGCATCTCCGTCGCGGCTTTTGTGCATGCACTGGATGGGTCGCCAGAGGGATCTTGTCCACTTCTTTTTGGGCTCTTTGAGGTGCAGTCTCAAATTGCTTTATTAAAGACAGTGGTGGCCGTTCCTGCATGACGGCACGCTGAATGAAGAGGAGAGCTCCAATCGACCATTGCAGGTGAGTGTACCCGTGTAGCTCGTGCAAAGCACGCAATGCATTGTGCACAGGCAACAGCAGCAGCACCGGATGTTTCACTGACACCCAGTGCTGTGCTTTCAAGGTTCCTGGCCACAGATCGCGATTTGCCCAAGGAAACATCGCGAAATTGGGTTGGGCTTGAATTTTCAGAGGAGTGATGATTACGAGTGCTGTGCCTGTGTGCTCCGCAGGCATGGCAGGCTCAAGAGCAACCGCTTTAGTGAGTGTTGTGTGCTTCGGGTCAGATCCACCCGGGCAGGCCAGTGCCATCGGGCCCCCACCAATACAGGGCACCCCGTCCCATGGGGACGGTGCCATCTGCATGAGGCAGCAGCACCACTGCCCTACACGCGCGCGCGCGTCCGCATTGTTCCCGGCTTCAGAGTGTCACGTGCCCTCTCCCCCCCTCTCTTGCCCTCTGCGGTGGTGGCGCTTTTCCCTACTTCGAGTGTCCGAGCGGGATCAGTTCATGCCGGTCAGCAGCCCTTCCGTCGGACGCCCATGGGGTCGGCTGATGGACGGTACCGTGCTGGCCGCCCGAGTTGGCCTGCACAGTTGTGTCACGTCTATATTGTATCGTTAGAAGCCCTGCCGCCGAGGCGGTTTTTCAATTGTTGGGGGCGTTTCAGGATTTGGGACCTGGCGTCCCACATCAAGGACATTCGATGGCAGGGCCAGCATTTGCTTCGCACGAAGTTCGTCGCCCTCCCCCCCGCCCCCCACCCTCCCTCCCTCCTTCACCCAAGCCTACGCATTGTTCAAGCTTCCCTGCCGTATTTTTTTCGGAATTATTTCGGTACCTGTTTCAGTGTCGCCACCAGAGGGCACCTCTATGGTCCAACACTCAACTCAACTCAATTGCGCGGCTGTAGACCGTCAGTTTGATTTCGTTTGTGCATTTCGTGCACTCCTCCCGAGCCGCATTGTCACACGCCACATGACCAGCAACGACGTTCCGTTCAATGGGCACTGGCACGCTTTGGATTACGCGTAAGCAACGCCGTGTCGAAGCTGCGCCCCCCCCCCCCCCCCCAGCTTGTCCGTGACTTGGGCAAAGAAGGGGGCAGGGTTAGGCAACCCCATCCCGTTGCCGGTCATTGCCTTGTGCGCTAGCACAATACGGGCGGTAGTCGGACAGAAAGGGGCGGTGAGGTGAAGATCGAGGCTGTCAGTCAAGTGCCTCAGTGAAGGGTTGCAGAAGTTGCTATTTTGTGTGTGCGTGAATGCGGTTGTGTGGTTGTGCTTGCACCCCGCGCGCGCGCGCGCGCGCGCGTGTGTGTGTGTGTGTGTGTGTGTCGAACATGCTCTGTCTTGTTGGATGGCCAACTGACGAGGAGATTCACACTCGGACTTTGCGTTGTGCTCGTCTGTTTGTTGACAATCGTGTGCGTGTGTGTGTGTGTGTGTGTGTTTTCGAGTGCCAAGACCTGCTCTAGGCTTTCAATTGTACCGCTGTACCGCTGCACGTAAGCTACGCTGGCCTGCGCATAGAGCTGCATGGCCCGTAGCTTGTCCCTGGTTGGGCTGGTTGATTCAGAGGGATGAGCTGGATGCTGGATCCGCTCTGTTCGAGGGGCTGGAGGACGGAGAGAAAATGAAGTCAGGTTTTGATCCCCATGCCTTGTCAGTGGGCGTGCATGGCAGAGTATCCACTGAAGTTTTCCGGGGATCTCCTCAGGCTCTGATTCTGTATACAGGAGCGAGGCGGTTGGTCCGTATGCAAAGAGACGACATGGTTTTCATGTCAAAATTTGCATGCTTTTCCCAACGGGTGGCGGCGCCGCGCGCGTCAGGTGCGGCGGCTTGGCCACCCTCGAGAGGGAGCCTGCCGAGCATGGGGTTCGCGGTGGGGCTGTGACAGGGGGGGACCCGAATATGGCGGCAGGAGGCCCGCAGTCCGGGCACGCGCGCGCCTCGGACGACTCAACGTGACCTGGGAGGCCGGGTCCTTCCGTCGCGCCGCAATCCGCGGGGCGGGCGGGGAGGGATAGCGCAGGCACTCAGCCAGCCCTAACCCGCTAACTCCCTTCCCAAGCGTCCAGGATTTTAGGAGACGCCCGCCCTTGTCAGTAGTACACGTCCAGGACTTTAAAAGCCACCAGCTCTCGTTAGTAGTACAGGACATTACTAGCCAGGTGCCCTTGTTAGTAGCACACAGGACTTTAATCGGCCTTGTTAGTAGCACAGAGCATGCACAAACATACACACACACACACATGTACATATACGCCCATGCACGCCCAACACAACAATGACATGCCTTACTGTTTGCGCACACAGGCTGAATTCAGGAGCACCTTGTGTGTGCAGCATCCCTCATCCCTGTTGCTCTTTTCTCTCCTTGCAATCTGTGGATAATGTCAGCGCAAAGTGGTGACCATATCCATCCAGGAGGACCTTGCGGGCCGATGCAGGCAGCAGTTCAGGAAGTGCCCAAGGACCAGCACCCCAGGCCTCTGGACTCAAACTACCAGATCTGCACCCCTCCCCTATGTCCCGCTGCCGAGCCTGAACTTTTTGAGCAGTGTGACCAACCCCATGGCGGTTGGTGCACTTTACCAACGTGAGCCGGTTCATCGCACACCGCTGTTGTGTTGCCTCGGCCTTCAGTCGTTCTCGTGCTCTGGAAGCACACTGGCGTGGCAGTTCCCATTTTATTTCCGGGATCAGATGCAGCTCTCCTCCCGGCTTATTATGCTCGTTACCGTATTGCTTTGTGGGACAATCGCAGCATTGGGCAGCTCTGATCATTGGTCCAAGAGCTCGAGTACCATCTGGCTCTGACGGAATCTCTGAAGGGAAAAGGGGTGATTGGACTCCACTAAATGCAGCTACAGACTGCTCACCAGCTTCGACGACACAGCAGCATGAAGCGATGCGCCATCAAGAGCGATTGTATCCAAAGGCAATGGATATGAAAATACTGGTCCCCACCCTCCAACGTGATGCAGCACAAGTGCATCGTTAGTCAATCTCGAACTGCAGTGGCGGGCGTTCATTGTGCATCCATGTACAAGATATGCCTCTCGTTTTGACAGAAGTCTTGGCCTGGGACCCCTGGGCTTCGGGTTCACCTGGGGCTGGTATATGGGGGTGCTTTCACATGCACCCCGATGTCATCCCTCGACGGTACAGGGTGGGTGGGGGTCAAAAGTGCGGAGCGAGGATGTTGTAAATATTTCAAAAGGGCACTGTGAGACCCTTTGGGGGTGTTGCCTGAACCGTGCGCGCACCGTGCGCGCACCGTGCACGCACCGTGCGTCCTTTTGCGTATTCTGTGTCCACCAGATCCACAATGCCTGATTCTGAGCTGCCCTGGCTTGTCGCCGGACTGCCTGTGTACTACCACCGCTCCAACGGGGATAGGGTGTCGGCCACTGTCGTTGACCCTTCTCCAAGAGGTGGGCGTCGCGTCTCTATTCGGTACGCATTGGGTGGTGAAGAGGTCTTGTACGAGCATGCACCCGAGGAGCGGTTGGAGTTTGCAATTGTGACTGCTGAGAGCCCCGATTCCCCCCAACCTGTGCACCATGAGGCGCCGATGGACGCTTTGCTGGAGCCCCAATTACCTGAAGTGGAAGTTGAAGCCCCTAGAATTGATGATCATGAGCCAGAATGCTGTGGCGGATGAAATTGAAATTCCCGTAACCCAACCAGTGTTGTTGCTTGTGTTGTCGCCTGTGCATGGTTTGTTACGGAGGTGCATGCAAGGTGCAGAAAATAGGACCCTGGAACCTGTGACAAGCATCAGACTAAAAATTGAAGAATCCTGGTATGCCAGTATGGACTGCAAGGTGCAGAAATCAGGACCCTGGGTGTGTTTCTATGGGGGCCATTCAACGGGGTACAAGTTGGGCCACCATCCCAAAAACATTGAACCGTGCGCGCACCGTGCACGCACCGTGCGCGCACCGTGCGCGCACCGTGCGACAACGCCCCCTTTGGCTCCTCTCTGTGGCACGCACAGCACCAGGACCCCGCACACAGTCCAATGCACACAGTCCAACGCACCCCCCCGTGCGTGGCCTTGTTTGAGCACGACGACCCCGTGTTAGTGTGTGTGATGTAGAATGTACAAGTAGAAGCAGAAGTAGAATGTACAAGTTGCAAGAATGCGAGCCCATTGTCTCTGGCAAGAGAAGGAGAGAGGAGCTGGTGCATGCACCTGAGACTTGCTTCAGACCATCGCAGCATTGCGCTTTGGGTTGCAAGCTATTTTGTTTGGCTTTGATGTGATTGGGGGCCATGTACCCAACATGCACCCCTTTCATGTCCACGCGGAAGCACGGCTTTGTCTAGGGACGGTGCCCCTGCTGGAGTCAGCATGGGCATGACTGCTTACAGAGGGTTGAGGAGGTGATGCCCCCCCCTGAGGTGACCATCGTCGGATGATGGCTGAGCACGGTGACCCTGTGTTGCCGTCGTTTTCTGGGACCTGGGCCATGGTTGGTCAAGGGGAAGGGGGGTTACCGTATGAGTTGTAGAGGCATTCACTGTCCTTCGCGGTGCACTGTTCTTTGTGATGATTGGCTGCTAGGTGGCACTCTGGCGAGTCATCTGCAGATGTGGATTTCTGCGCCTCCCACCTGCAGCAGCACACTCAACCTGTGAGGCTGCCCTCATACACGGTCTGTACTGACTTCTGATCCAGCACTACCTTGAGCTCACTTGGACACAGGGTGCACCAGATCAGAAACAGTCCATATCGCTCGTAGTACGATTGGAACGAGATCAGAAATGATGAGATATAGCTGAGCCCTGATCAGCTGTGCATTGGACGCAGCTAGTTCCTACGGCATCCTGGGTGTGACAGGAGAGGGTATGGCTGAGCTGGCTCATTACGAGATGTAGTTCTTGGCTCCCAATGTGGCCACTGCCTGCAGGAGCAAGGTCGGGATGCTGCTGCATCCTGCACGCACCATGCAACCCTCCCTCTCCCCCCCCCCCCGCACCCGAAGCGTCAGGGCCCTCATCCAGGCCATGCCTCTGAAGGCCTCCATTCTTGTGGCGCCGCGTCTTCTGGACTGCGAACCCAAACAACCCGTTTCTTGGCTGTCTGAATCGCAGGGTTCTCATGGTTTTGATTTCTATCTCAAATCCCTCCCACCCGCTCTCCCTTTCTCTCAGTCAATCCGACGTCTGCAGTACCCTATATCCAGTAGTATGTTCTGCATCGGCAAAGGTTGTGGTGAAATCTTGTAGGCACTTGCTGTCTTTGCAAGAAGAGCAGGAAAGATACAGAGATTACACGTAGTTCAAAGGGACTGCATCACTGCAGCTGTGTATTTTCCTCGTTGGGGTTGTACTTTCCCAGTGTATTTTTCTCGGCGAAATTTTGAGCCCCCCTCCCCCCCTTGTTTGTCCAAGGTGCCTGTCCAAGGTGAGGTATGGTTATGGACCGGCTTGACTGGGTACTATCAGTAGTGATGCACTGACACGCATTTTGGGTTTGGATTGTACAGTTTATGAGTGCAGATTGCAAATGCACAATTCGCCATTTACACTTTGGGAGAGTGTTTGGTGAATTGATGGCAATGTGGTTGATCACCCCCACACACCTCTCTGCCTGAGCCCATCTGCTGTGCACACAAAGGACGGCATTGTCTGTGCACCCAAAGCACCCAAAAACACGGTGTCATCAACGATAGTCAGCTGCTGCCACGTGCAGCATTCATTGGTGAGCACAAGACACCAGCTGACTCTTATCCATACCACTGTTGTCTCAAGGGAAATGCTTTGGGGCAGGACCGGGCTCACCAAGCTGATGCGTACGTACCCCCACGTACACCGTGCCCAAGAACCGCCGTATGCAAGAACCACCCCCTGGTTCCTGGTTCCACGGCGCTTTTCCCGACAGCCAAGAGGTGTATGGGGCTTGGTACATGTTTTTTACACGGGACATCATGGATGATGATGCAGTCCCCAAGCATTTCAAGGTCCCCGGAACCCAAGCCTAAGCATAGGCCCAAGGCCGCGCCCAAGCCCGAGGCAGCACCGAAGCCTGGCCCCAAAGGGCAGGATGGTGTATCACAGAAAGCAAGA
The DNA here is from genome assembly GCA_964036045.1 of Eutreptiella sp. 'Long Island Sound 2002'. Lineage (NCBI taxonomy): Eukaryota > Euglenozoa > Euglenophyceae > Eutreptiales > Eutreptiaceae > Eutreptiella > Eutreptiella sp. 'Long Island Sound 2002'. The sequence continues at coordinate 172,882,348 of OZ038378.1, forward strand.
TTTCATGTTGGAACCAGTTGAATATTAGGTCATCTCATGCTCATTCACATGTGCACTGCAGCCCTCTTTGAAATTCTGTCTTTTGGTGTTCATTTGTCCATGTGCTTCACTGTTAGCAAGGAAAGGGCATACATCCCCCGGTACAACCTTTTCTTCCCGTGGTACGGAGCTGCATGTGGCCGTTTGCAAGGCCGAACCCCTGGTTCCACGACAGTTTTCGGCTTGAAAACACTGTCTAGGAACCACCCGCTGGTCACACAGCAAAACATTGCTGGTTCCTGAGCAATGGGGGAGGGGGCATACCCCCCCCCCCTTTGTCCTTCCCCACACGTGCATTGATTGAGCTACGCAGTACTGCTGGACTAATGGCTGGAATTGTCTATGGCGGGGACATTCAGTCTATCGGAACCGACCATTGATCCCCCTTCCCCACCCCTTGTCCTTCCCCAAGGGGGGGTGGGGGACCGTCATTTGCTCAACCCAAAAATTTTCATTGCAGCTCACTGTGTTGTTGTGGCAAAACCACCACCCAAGAGTGCAGCCCAAAGCATTCCAGTGGAAAGTGGTGAGCATGTGCAAGAGTTCAAGGTCAAGTGGAGCAGGACCAAGAAAATTTACACCGAGCTGGTCAAGGAGTAGGTCCCCATACATTGGCAGCCCTTTGAACGTATCTTATGCTGAATTCTTTCGTTTTATGCTGCAATTTCTGTGCCTGCAAATGTGCGTGTACGGTAGTAGTGCGGTCCCCCAGGGGGGGTGGGGGACCGTGACTTGGTGACCGTCCTCCAGGGGGTGGTGGGGGACCGCCTTCCCTGGGGTGGGGAAGGACAAGGGGGGGGGGGTACCTTGGGCAAAGGGGGTGGGGGGTGGGGTCTCATGTCCTCTTTTGTTTGCCATGTGAACGGCGCGGCAGAGTAATATCAGCGCTATGCTCTGCTATGCTCCTGTCGGAATGGCAGGTCCAGTATTTGGACCAAGGGGGGAACGTTAGCGCGCCGGGCGCGCGCCGGGCATCTTTTTGGACCCGTGCCCCACCGGTGACCTTTTAGGGGGTGCGCTAAGGGGCGCACTTAGGACAATCTTTGAATCCACGCTTCGTTGCGTGCTGCATCATGGTGACCCCCGGCGTAGGTTTTGACTTCCGATTTTGTTCCCTTTGTTGGGGACCCCCGAGAATGCAGGGGTGATGTAGCATTTCCGCCCTCTTTTGGGCCCCAACCATCCGGTGCTATTGAGGAAACCGGGACAATCTTTGAATCCACGCTTTGTTGCGTGGTGCATCATGGTGACCCCCGGCGTAGGTTTTGACTTCCAATTTTGTTCCCTTTGTTGGGGACCCCCGAGAATGCAGGGGTGATGTAGCATTTCCGCCCTCTTTTGGGCCCCAACCGTCCGGTGCTATTGAGGAAACCGGGACAATCTTTGAATCCACGCTTTGTTGCGTGGTGCATCATGGTGACCCCCGGCGTAGGTTTTGAGTTTTGATTTTGTTCCCTTTGTTGGGGACCCCCGAGAATGCAGGGGTGATGTAGCATTTCCGCCCTCTTTTGGGCCCCAACCGTCCGGTGCTATTGAGGAAACCGGAACAATCTTTGAATCCACGCTTTGTTGCTTGTGTTGTTGTTTGTGTCCAATTCGCCGATACCGGCACTTGAAGATCCCTGCCTCGAGCTTTCATACCCCGGCTCGAGGAGGAGGCAATCAGGGGCTTGAAGATCCCTGCCTCGAGCTTTTCCCCGGCTCGAGAAGGAGGCAAAAAGGGGCTTTCTTTCTTTCTTCTTTGCGATGGGGTGCGCGTCATCAACCATCATTGCCCCATCGACGCCCTCTCCTTCGGTATCCCGAGTTGCTTTTATGGTTCGGAGGTTGCCTGGCGGCAGAGTGTTGCCCGTGCTCGCGAATACCTTAACCATGTTGTTCAAGAGATTCGATGGGCCGACAGGTTGAATCCTTTCAACCATTGTCCCCATTTTCCATTCTTTATGACGCATTTCACAGACTCCATGCCCATCAGTTCCATTGGCGGGATATGGAGTGCAGACCTGTGGAATCCTAAGTATGCGTCGCATGTTTACAAGGTCACTGTTGCCGTTGATATGTTGGGCAACATTGTATGGATTTGCCCCTTGGCCCCCGGGACATCAGCAGATGTTTTGATTTGGGATGGGTACGGACCTTCTCGTACCCGAGGGGATTTCTTTGATTTTGAAGTTGGGGGCCATGATGGCGCTTATAAAGGCCGGATTCATGTCATTGTGCCATTCATTGGAAGAAAGAATGGCACTTTGACAGCCCGCCAACAAGGTTACAACGATGTCCATGGGTGGTACAGGGCACGCATTGAGCAGCTGTTTGCTCGGTTGTGGCATTGGGGTTTGGTTAGGAACATCTGGCGTGGCGGCCCCAATGAGTTGCACCAGTCAGTCCGCATTTTGTTGCATTTCACTCAGTTTTGCATCCGAAGGCAAGTCCGTCACCCCCCCTACGGACCATGGGAGCATGTCCCGCCTCAGGTTTGGACTGACCAAAGCAACTCGGCCGCCACGCAAGATGAGGCAGAGGATGAGGCGGAAGTGTGTGTTTTGTGTTGCCAAAGGCGCTCCACCATCACAGTTTGTGATGAGTGTAAGGAGCACTATTGTAATGAATGTATTGACACCCACACTTGTGGGACCAATGTTGTTTGTTAAGTGCAACACAAATGACATTTGGAGTGGTTGAAGTCACCGATATTGCTTTATTTTGCAACGTGCTTTGTAGGGAAGGTGTGCAGTGCAACGTGGTCTACTTGGGGGGCTTCTCCATGGGAGGGTAAATCTGGGGCTGAAGTCGGGATAGTTAATACAAAAGTAGCGCGCCGGGCAAACATTCCCCCAAGGACTCGCACCCGTAGCATCTACAACTGAACCTCTGCTGCCCCACTCTAACGCTTTGCAAAACCCCCAAATTTGCATCCAGTGCACTCCAAGCCTGAGTTAGTGACTACGTGCGCAATGAGCAAACGGCATTCCCCTTAGTGTGAGGAAGGTGAACGCACCTCTGCATCCACACCCTAGCCCCCGCATGCAGAGGTGTAATGCTTGGCCCATGGACCGCAAGCCAGCCTACGTTAGTCAATGTGGCAATGCTTATGGTCGGCAAGATAGATTGGTTCACCGATAGCATTGGTGGGGCATGGTGTTTATGTGAGGGACCATTTAGCAAAATATGCATATGCAACATTGCGAACCATCCTCCATTTGCCACAGGCCCACAGAGACTCGCTCAACACTCCGGCGCCCAAACCACTGCATGCCATGCACATCATTATATTCTTGTTGGGCTCAGGGTCAAAGTAGGGTGGTATCAAAGTGGATGTGTAACCCTGCCTTCTCGAGGTAGGTGGGGATTGAAATGGCTTTGTTGCATTGTGACTGTACCGGTTGTAAGGTGATTCCCCAACATCATATTCGGGGAAACAAGAATTAAAAATGGTAACTCAAGACCAAAGTTTATCATCAGTTTTAATTTGTCTTGTTTCAGAAGGGAGGAGGTGTGCAGAGTGGGGGTCTCATGAATGTTTGGCGCAAGCTTGCGCCATGCACTTTGCGTAACGTAACAACACGAAGAGAAGGGAACTAGGGTACCGACAATCTCGTGAGTCACACAATAATTGGTATCACATTTCATTGAATTGCAAAACAATTTGCACACACAAAGTAGTCTTAGTCTGCAGCTTGGTTCTGTGGTGGCCTACCACAATCTGTCAGCAATCTCTGAGCTCCAAGCAAACGCTAGCCACTCACGCCGGGCGGCAACAGACTTTCCCTCACTCCAAATAACAACCGCCGCCCACCAATTACCCACCGTCCGCAGTCCACTGCCAATGGACCATGAATTTGGGTCTCAAGACCTCATGACCATTGCAGAACAAACTAGAGAGATGCGCGTCGTGTGTGCACAAAATTTCCAACTGACCAAGTGAAGAATGTTCTTCCTTGTGACGCTCAAGTAACAAGGACGCCCAAGATATCTCTCTTTCAACTGCGCCGAAGCAAATATCCATCTTCCACTTACCCCCCCCCCCCCCCTCTTTGTATAAGCTACGCCCTTGTCCAAGCTACAGCCGGTGGGGACCTATCGCTGAATTTTCCACTGTTTATGGCCAAGCTACAGTAGGCGTAGGGACCATATTATTCGGTACCAAACGTAGTGCAGCCACAGAAGACATGGGTTTGGTGACGGATTGCGAGTCACATAGAGTCATGGACACATTTGTTGTGAGTGTTTGCCCACTTGAACCCAGATAGCTCTGATTTTGGGGATGTTTCTGCATTATATGCCCTTTTCTTGCACCAGCTCACCATGCAATCCCCTCTTTTTGAACCTGGGTGCCCGGTGTTGGTAGTTGTATGTGTCGCGCGCAAGCTACGCCCGTGTCCAAGCTACAGTAGGCGTAGGGACCATATTAATTTGGGACTTTGGCGTAGCTCATACAAGGGGAGGGGGGGGGGATAATAGCACCCTCTGCACCAACACAGGTTATCAAATGATCATGAAGTGAGACAAATTGTACCACAAATGTCCACAAATGATATGTTACCATTGATGTTACCTCAAGAAAAATTTGCCGCTCGCTTATGGAATCAACGTTCTTCTCAAGTGCTTCACAACAATCTCACTTAGCGTCCTTGGCCAGGGTATTGATAGTGCGATGCTTAACAATTGTTCTATTGCTTTGCCTTTTGCGCGCCAGAAGAGTGAAAAGAAGGAATTCGTGGTTAAGACTTGGAATATGTTGCAAAAAGAGGATGCCCTACAGAAAGAGGGGATGCAAGGGGGAGAAATGTTTGAACCGCGGCTCTCCGGTATTAGATAGCAACAATAGTGTCCCATTAGGAAAGGCGGGGGGCTGGGGTGGTTGACGGGGAGTATTAGTGCGCCAGGCACGCGCCGGGCATCTTTTTTTGACCATTCCCCACTCGTGCATGTTTTTGCCCCCCCTCACCAAACAATCTGGAGTCCTTTCTCGCAATGTCTAAGAATCTGGCTCATCCTTTGCATCCAGTTTATGACAATGGCAAGGGTGGTGGTTGGAAGTGGTGGGAGTGGCATTTTGTGTTGTTTAATTCTCACCTTTCGGCTGATGCAAGGGGTAGAACAAGCAAGTAGTCAACAGAGCAAGTTCCCCAGGTCAGGCCGGGACACATGATGCATGTGGAACCCTCATTTGTACCGTATGCCCTACTTCTTGACCTAGGTTGTTGCCTACGAGTTAATATTGTACTCATCAAACTTGTTGAACTTGTTGAGCCGGAGGAAGAAAAAAATGCCATTGGTGCAAGGTGCCTTGCAAGGAAGGTTTGCAGTCCAATGCGGTCTAATTGGGGGACTTCCTTGGGTGAGGATAAGCTGGGGCTAGAGATAGAATACTTAATACAAAGGTAGCGTGCCGGGCATGCGCCGGGCACGCGCCGGGCAAACATTCCCTCTGACATGTGGACAGATGTGTGCCAAATTGGGGGCCTGAAAAGTGTTGTTTGAAAAGTGTTGTTTGCTGAAGGAACCTACGTCTGATTCTGTGGGGGTCGGGGGGTCCCGCCTCAGATGCTTACAAATGGGAGGGGTGCCTTCTTACTGGGATCCAATGTGCCGAGGTGGAGTGCCCCCACCCACACCCGCCACCACCACCATACTCACGTTGGAGCCACCCCGGCTAGAGGGACATATTATATGGAAATATTGGGTGGGTTTGGCATCACAATAGAGTGAGGCATTACCCATTTCGCTTCATGCACACACACCACATATCGTTCTCTAGGCACAATGGTTTGCCATTTGGTTTGTGGACATTTGTGTGGACATTGAGACTTGCATTTGCAACACAATGCAAGACAAGCGAGCAAGGACGCGCTTGATTTGTGAGCGGATTTCGGCACTGATATTGCTACCAAATATCCCGTGCTTGACCCACACCCTCCCATTGGTACACATTGCCCCCCTATCGCGATTCTTTCAGCCAACGTGTTGAGGACCAGCCACCAGTATCACCAGGGGATCATCAAAAAGAAGGGGCGGATGGGCCCATGGAAACAATACGCCATAACGCCGTGACCGGCAGTTTGTTTTCCTCAACAGTTCAAGTAGCCCCACGATGCATGGGCACAGCCATTTTCAAAGATATACATGAGACAAGACCCTGTAAATTTTCTTTGGGATCAGCCAACACCATCGCAGCCTTTGGGGGGCATTTTTGGAGTAGCAAATGGCTAAAAGTCAAAATTCTTGGCATGTTTGAGGCGATGAGTGTTATAGGCACCCATAGCATACAAATTTGTATCAAATATGGTCTTGATGAGTCCATTGCAACACAACCCATCCATTTTCGTCATGTGCCGCACCGACACTTTTTGAACTACCTCTTTGGTGGCGCATCCTTTGCCGTTGGAGTCGTAGACAAAATACGTCTACCGGAACAGTAAGACTATTAAGGCTGGAACATTCCATACTGTTCCAGAAGACGCGAGAGTTGTTCCAGAAGACGTGATACGTCTACCGGAACAGTAAGACAAAAAGTTAGACGTATGATCCACCTCTACCAACCAACTCCAGCCCAGACCCACCCACTATGTTATATTATGTTATCATATGTTATGTTATGTGTGACCATGTGCAAGAGACATGTGTAATGTGTGTTGTTTCGACATATGTATGTGTTTTCATGTGATTGATTCAACAAACCAGAAGCTGCAAGAACTCTGGCAGAATATTTTCTCACTGCTTCTGCCACCTGCTGACCGTCGGCATTGCTCTCCTGTGATCCGTCATCCATGATCCATCCCACAGTGTTCCAGACAATTTCGTTTGGTGGTCAACTGTTGAATTTTTTAGCGAAATATTGTTTTGCTGCAAGAAATCTACTTGGAGTTGGTAGGACTACTGAATTACTGAGTCAAGGCACTGATTGTTGTTCACGCCGAATGGTCCCATTTTTGTTTTCAGTAGTTCATGATGCTTTAGCATGTTTTAAAGTGCATTTTTTCCATGCTGAGCTGAGTTACACACAGAGTAGCTCCCTCCAAAGCCAGTAGATCTTGGGAGAAGGTGCATCGATGTTTTGGAAAGTGGCATGAGGTAGTCCCAATATGCTACGGATTGCACACAGCACCCAAAGCACTCTGTTTTTGTGTATCTCCACAGCTCCGCAGTCCCCAAACCACGACGTCGCCAGCTCAAGCTTCAAGGCCTGGCGGACCGATGAATTCTACTATGGCCACTCACGACGGCCAAATCATTCATCGCAGCAAAGGCTGTGGGTTCAATAACACGCCCCCTGCAGCTGCAGCTGCGCGAGCCGCACAGTGATTGGGCTGTATGAAAAACCTCACCCTGGAACCTGCACCAGCAGAAGGCTCACCGCGTTCGTGCCTGTCACTTGTGCAGAACTGAATTTCCGGCGACGTGGTGCTTTACTTTTGAAAAAGCCAGTGCGGAATTGGTGAGGTACGACCCACGAAACAACACATGCTCCACACCGAGACACTAAGCAACATCATGCACGAACAAACACCAGACCACAAAATTCAACAGAGCACAGCCAGACAATCCCCAAACAACATCCATGCAGCCAACAATCGAACAATGCCGAGGCAAGGCCATCCAGCACACCAAACAACAATCAGACACACCACATCCAATATCTGTATGATAGCACAGCAATCCCGCACAAGCTTATGCGCAGACAGACTTCCAGCACGTTAATAAAAGACAATACACCAACACAATACAAGCGATACAGCACGCCTCAAGATGCAAGGACGAATGCCAGCACAAGCTGAAGCCATGCACAGCAGACACAAAGCACACAGCAAACAATTACACAACGCAAGGCAAACATCAAGTCCAAACCAGGAGGCAGAAGGAGACACAGCCGAACACAACAACACCAACAAACACTGAGACCAAACAACACAGAAACAACAGCAAATCCAAAAGCAGCAGCAGACCAAGGAATGGCCACAACCACATCAGAGACTCGATGGACAAACGTCCACCATGGGCAACGTACATGATCAACAAATAAAGCAAAAAATTCAACCGGCACCGAAAATCACAACAAATTAAAAAGGTAAACAAAGCAGAAAGCGCCAAAGACAGAAATGATTAAGACATAAACATCAAAACATACATTTGACCATCATCAGTCAGAATTATCAAGAAATGGGTGAGGTTTGCCGTTGTACAATGTTCTCGTCAATGCCGGCTTCGACTTGATTATGGGACAGCGGGCGCGGGTGGGTGAGGGATAGCATCTCACTCAATTATGATTGAAAAAAATGCAGTATGTGACACATCCTCTTTTTGTGTTCTTCACTGCTTGGAATGGGGTGAGTAATTGACTAAGTTGGCGACATGCACGGAGAATTTTTGTCAAGGGGGGCCCTAAAGGACATACTTGGAATCAGTGCAGGTCACAAATTTATCAGTGGAGAATAGCTGTACCGCCCTATCAGCAGCCTTTAGTTGGGATGTATTGTCCATTTGGCAAAGATGGGGAAGCAAATAGGCAGATATGCGCATGCGTAAATGTTCAAAGACCCCGTATCTACCTACTCCACTAATTTCCCTCCACTATAGCTTTTAGCTAACAATTCTTCAAAAATGTGCTTGAACTGCTCTGCCCATTCACTGCACGGTGTGTACCCAATGCGCGCATGGTGCATGTACTCCCACACAGTGAGACCAATTTGTGCTGTAGCAAAGCAATAGTACGACATGTGTAACCTAGGAAAATCTGAAGCCACATTCATATCTTGCTAAGCAGATGCTTGGGAGCCACACGTCCTAGGATGCCAACTACCCCTCCCCCCCCCGTAGGGGCCCTCTGGCCAATAGTTAGTTGCCAAAGGTGCCGCCCGCAGAAGTCCATGGGTGCCAAAGATGCCCAACGCTCCATGGGCACCAAAGCCGCCCAAAGGGAAATTTTGTCCACTTTGCACCACAGCACTATCATTGAACCAAATTTTTCCAAAAAATTTGAGGTTGGAGGGGGGGGGGCAACAGACGGTTGCAGCGTGGCACGACCCCCCCCCTCACTGAGATGTGACCCTGCACTGCTTGCCCTGTTCCGTGTAGTTGATGATTTTCTGAGAGGTTAGTTGACTTCTAATGTCTTCAAGGACATTGACATCCATTCATGTGGAGGACGACGGGGTTGGTGGCCGCGTGGTGGGCCCGGAGCCAAAGCGGCCGCGTATGGCATTCAAGGGCGACATCGGCATGCCTAATGCCGTATCGCCGGAGTATGCAGCCTAGTCGTGCTAGCGGAACGTTGCAGGTCCATCACCATGAGTTTCATGGAGGCCGAGGATGTGAGGGTGATGGCGGCCAACTACGAGATGCAGGTCATGGAGTAGGGACTGTTTGTGGCGGGTGTTGACCGCATGTGCCAGTGAGCTGCCCCGCACATGGACCTGGCCACAACGCTTGCCCACATGGCTAGGTACGAGAAGCCCGAGCCCTACGTGTTGGAGGTCGCGGCTGGGGCATGGAAGCGGTGCGGGCGGGGAAGCCAAGCAGCGGATCCGGCGAGCATCGCAGCCGCAGGCAGCAGGAGCAGCAGCAAGGCAAGCGGCCATAGGCGGACCCGGTCCACGAAGAGGTACGCCGACTCGCAGACCGCATACGCGAACTCCAGATGCCTAAGGTACTCTCCCTGTCTCTGGGTGAGCTGGAGCGGTTGCAACCTAGTCAATTTCGCTGAGCGTGGCAACAGGACGTCGCGGACGCCCTGAAGAAGCAATTGGCCCATGACGATCCGGAGGCAGCTAGGCGCACCATGGCGATGGAGATGTGGCGGATCTTGTACAGGGAACGTCGACCCGCACCGCAGACCCAGCCGGTGCAAGGCCCGTCGCCACGGTGGTCCGCGCAGCCGCAGGTCCAGCCCGGGACCCACAGCAACCGCAGGCCCTGCACCAGACCCAGCCGGTCGGGCTCCCTAGTGCCTTTTTAAGGTGCAAGAACTTTGGCCACTAGACACGCAACCGCGGATCTACGCGCCCACAGGGCCGCTGGCAGCAAGGGTCCCAGGGCGGCTACTCTACGCACCAGGGGCAGTATCTATACACTGCCCGCACCACGGCCCGCACTTATGATGCCACAGCCACTCCCCCTTACCCGTGTCACCGCTGCGGGCATAGCCACTGGGCAATGGCGGGGCCGTTCCCCTTCTCCGCGCCTGGATGGGCACCCGCCCAAGGGCAGGCCCAACAATCGCCCCAGTAGCCCCTGCCTGCCCGTGAGGCCCCATGAAGGGGCCCAGGGGAGGGAGCTTGCCGGACTAGGGGTGCAGAACTCCAGCAAGCCCGTTGAGGAACCGCTTGGAGAGGACCGGCATGGTGACAGTGCGGAGCCCAACGAGACGACAGCCCAAAGCAAGATGATGACCCGAAGGGGGCGCTTGCCTTGCGGTGGGTCGGCACCGACGTGTCCCACCTCTGGTGGGCGGACTACCGGCAGCAACCACTAGGCCTGGCCATACGCACGTGGACCAAGGAGACTGCCATTGGATGGATAGGCACCCTCCGTGACCTTGGCATATTTGCTTTTTGCACTGAACGGCGCATGCTGATGGCTGGCTAGGCCAACCTTGGCATATTTGCTGCGCACTGGCTCGACAGTGAGCCCCATGATGCCGTCTCGTGGTATCTTGTGCAGAGAGCGGCCGTGGGCCAGAAACCTATCACCCTGCGCGGGGTCAACTCGGCCGTCTGGATGGCCGAAAAGCTGCGCTGCATCCCCCACTGTGCGCCCAAAGCACTAGCTCATGGCCAAGGGGGCAGGGGTGGTATCAGCAGCACTGCGGCCCACCCAAGTGTGGGCAGAGCTCACCACATTGCGGGCCATGGCGAAGGGGGTCCGTACTAGCTGGGAGTGGCTCGTGCTCGGGTTCGCAGTCGTCTCATTTACTGTGCTTTTGTGAGTTGGAGAGGCAGCGAGCTGCAGGCCCCAAGTCCGACCTCCTGGTGTACCGTCTCCTTCTTCCACGACAAGAGGGCGGACGACTGGCGCACCAGGCTGGGAGCTTGAACGGAGCAGTGGCGGGCCGCCATGGTGGCTCACCCGTGGGTCAAGCAGTGCCCCTCACCCGTGCCGATTGTGGGAGCCACGTATAACCCTTCAAGACGCCCTCCAAGCCATGCTGGCTGGCTCGGGATGGGGGCGAATGGGTTGGCATGCTTGGAGCTGAGGAGGGGTAGCAGCCAGGCGTGCATTCGGGGCGGCTCTGTGCTCCATTGCAGCAGTTGGTAGGTGGGACTCCGAGGCTGAAGCGGACCGTTGCGCCGGCCAACCCCATGGATGGATGTTCTTCCTCCCTGACGAGGTACCGTGGCCTGCGGCGGGATTCACTTGCAGGATCACGCCTGTCCATGCCTACCAACTCTGGCGCTTGGGAGCACCGGGGCCCCAGGTGCCAACAGGACCGGAGGGTGGTGCCTCAGATGTCCGCCTTGGCAACGGTAATGACGAAGGGCCCAATATGCGGCACGGCGCCAACATGCACGAGCCCATCATACTGGCCTCCATTGATGACGAATCGCCCGAACACAGTGGCTCGCCGGGCCACTCCACAGCCCAAAAGTGTCCGCCGGCGATGACGTGGGGCCTCAGCCCCGGCAGCCCAGCTGCAAACCGCACAGCCCGCCAGCACTGCATGTAGACCATGCACGCCCGCTACCCCGGCCTACACCCGAGGCACCCAAGCGACCGCAGCCGGGGCCCATGGTCGCCCGCGACCCGATGGTGAGGGTACGGCTAGCGACAGCCAGGTGCGTGCAGTGCAGCCACGACTGGCTGACCACCTGGACGAGGCAGCGGGATACATCACCAAGACCCTCGGAGTAGACATGGGGGCAGCATGGGATCATTTGCAACTATGGTGGGCGGAGGCGCCAAAGTGGGCAAGCGATAGGCCCCTGCGGAAGGCGGGGGCGGCCCTCGAAGACGTGGCCTCAAGCCAGCCCTCCACATCTCGGCGTAGGGGCAGCTTCCCCTCGATGGGGGTTCATCCGCGAAATTGCACAACTAGTCCAAGGTCACAGTGGAACTGGCGGCCCGCGGCCTTGGGCCAGCGGGCTCTATGCCCGTATTGCTGGATGTGTGAGACGCGTGGGCTGACCCCGACTTCGGAGGTGCGGGAATGCGGGTGAGGGCCCTGCCACCCTCGAGGTGTCCCAAGGTAGCCGCAATGCTGCAGACATTGCATGGCCAGGGACTTGTCAACCTTGTGGATGGCGTTGCGAATGCGGAAATCTTTGTCAAGTGGACGAACGAACGCAAGTGCGCGCTCATTGTCAACATGCGCATGTACAACCGCAGGTGTTGCTTCAAGGCGAGGCGATTTGAACCCCCGTCGCTAGAGGCGCTAGCGGTGCTTATGCGCACATGTGCCGGAGTTGGCGGGCCCTGCCATGAGGACGAGCTCTGGGGTGCCAAGCTGCACATTGCCAGATGCTACTAGAGTGTGTGCTTACCGCCCGACCTGGCGGGCGCCATTCGGGTTCCGGCCGGGGACCGCACCCACGCCCCTTTGCCGTCATCCGTGGCCGCCATGGTCCTGGCCGGGGACTGGCTGGGCCTACGCCACTACACATATGTCCACCTACAAAGACTCCTCGGCAAGGTCGGGTGGCTGTGCAGGCCGGGGAACATGACGAGACCTTTCCTCGCCGGGGCCCGGGCCTAGGCGACCGGAAAATTGCTCTGCGGGAGGGGGGGGGGGTGACATGAACGCCCGCCGAAGGAGGGGGGGGGGTTGGAGAAATGGAATTCCGTGCTGGGCCCCTTAACAAGAAGCAGCTTTGTAGGTTTGTTTGAAAATTTGCTGGCGACGATGAGTGCCGTGGGCTGGCATGATATCCCCGCCAATGTTTGAGCGGATCGTAAGCCTTTTTTGTTAGAGGCTGGAGACCGGTAGCCTTGACTTACCATTCTTTTTCAACTGTATGCACCTCCCAAAAGGGACAGCCTTGGGAGACAGGGGAAAGGAAAAACTGATGACTGGGGACACCTAGGGCTCTCATCAGTTGAGGGTCGTGATGCCCCACCCTGTTATAAAGGGATAGATTCATATGCCAAGAACAAATGACTTGCCGTTCACTCAACAAAGGTTTGCTTTGGTACAGTCTTTCATCTAAAGCATCGTGCTGACACATCAAGCTCCTTACAAAACCAAAGTGAGATCATCTAATCCCAAATTGTGCGAGACGGAAGTACAAGAGATAGCATTCGGATGTTTCATCTTCATGTTTGCAAAAGGAGGGTTGAAGATTTTTGAAACTAGAAAAAGCTAATTTTTCATTATTTATCGTTTTTACACTTTTTGACCTTTTACGGCAGGACGCATTTTAATCCTTTTTGTCTTCGACCAAGTGATGAAAGAATGTGCGAGGCTTGGTTGCGGGGGTGCGTAGCGCCCCAACAGCCAGGCCTAGCCATCTAACATACATCCAACTTGGGTTTTTTCTTTAAAACTGCTTAATTTTTTTAGATGGCTAAACGAATGAAAGGAGTTCCTGTACCCCCATGCTACCTTCACCTTGCCCACGGCCAGATACATTTTTTCATCCTTAGGAACCGGTTTTACGATGTAAACAATCTTGATGGCTAAATTCAGCTACGTACTTCCTTCGAAAATTTGCTTCTACTTACGAAGGTTACGGTTGTGTAAGGTTTTCTTTCTAAACGAACTTCCTTGCTAGGACTCAACTTGATGTATTTGCACGATCGCCCCAGCCTACCCACAAGTAGGCTACACTAGCTTCCAATCTTGCTACATGCTTTTTGAGCATCGGCTCAGTCTGCATAACTGTACCCCTAGGCTTATGAATGGCACCAAAGCCCTGCAGTCTTCCTTCATTGTTCTCTCCAAATGATTCGCGCCTGCTTTCCCCCCTCCGCCTTCCTTGTTGCCTCAGTCAAGTCTCAGTCACTATTTGTCGATTTTGACTCCGTCTGCCCAGCACTGCCAATCAACCATCCGCGACCAGCTTCAATTGTGGAACGGCGGGCAGAACACAAAAGATGATGTGAGAACGACAAAGAGACGAGCAATGGAAATAGAAAGAGGTCTGAACTTTATTCATGCCTCTGGCTTTCGCTAAATTTTAAATTCAGTGTTACAGAACATACAAATCTGATCATTTGTTTTTGCAGCTGTTGGAGACCATTTGGGTTGGGAGGCAGGGCCCTCCAGCCCGGGGTTCCAACACAATTTACAATCTCAGAGCCCGGACCCTGGCGCGAACCTGGCGTCGCAAGTATGTGTTTGTGCTGAGTGCTCGTCAATCTCCTTCCAAGACAAGGTAAATGGAGCAAAATCAGAAAAAGTACATTCCCAGTAGGGAGTCCTCTCGAACGTTACTTTTTGCAGGAAAATTTAAGCGAAGTTGTCGCAGCGCTGGAGGATGCACTAAAATTACGATTAAACACTGTGCACTCTGGTGAAGGAGGAGATCAAATTTCCAGGGAACTGAAACAGGTTTGTACTCACTGGTTTTTCCATATTCGCCAATTTCTGCGCCTCAATGTTCCCTTGGAACATGCCGCTCCTTCAACCCTAGGGCGGGGAAAATTTTCTGTCGATGTTGAATCAACTTGGTGTTCAATGCTTCAAGGAAGGAGACTTTGAGTCGGCACAAAGCCACTTGTCGAAGGCGGCGTTCTACACAACTGACAAATTTCGTAACATCTTGTTTCCTTCGGACATGACGCGCTTGAAGTTGCGTGCAGGTGTTTGTGTTCATGCTCCTGAATGTAGTGTCTAAGTTGCGGGAAACGCCGGTGCATTGCGTGCTCTTTTGCCCTTGGGAATCCCACGATTCAACACCTGCATATTATTGTTCACAAACAGCAACGTTCAACAACTTTGGTTGCATGGATAAACGACAAGGGAAGCTTGCACGTGCTTTGAAACACTTGCGGAAGGCACAAAAGCTTGAAGAGAACTTGGGCTTGCAGTCGCCAAGGTGTCCCTCGCGTTGCGTGCCGTCCATGGTGTACACGGCACTTGGCTTTGTTCCCGTTTGCAACGCTCCGAGGTGAAGATATGCCGAAAACTCGAAAAGGCACTAGAACGCAGTCACAGTAGTCGAACTTGTGTGGCGTGTTACCGCTTTGCAAATGATGTGCTTCTCACCTCATTCCTTAGCACAAGTGCCAACGTATGTGCGGTCCTCACCGCCTTGGGCCGGTTCGATCAAGCTGTGGTGGAAGCAAAGACGGCCATCAAGTTGCTGACCCCCGTGTTACAAGAAGCGGAGAGCGTTTCGCCATCCCACAGGTCGCCGGAGATCAATCGAGATATGTATGTTACTTTGAGGCATCAGTCGCAAGGGAGCCCCCATCCTTGGGCCCTAATACCCCCATCCCGGGCCGGGGACCTCGGCGAAAACGTCGCAAAAAGGTATTCGGCGCGTTTTCTCAATTCCAAAGTCCAAGCAAATTTAACAGCTTGACATTTGGATGAGTGATGGGAGCTGGAAGATGAGCTAGGTGGTGATCAAGAATTGAACGTCGGAGCACCACGCAACTTGTTCACAATGGAACATATTTCTTCGATTTGACCACCTTCCAACGCCCCTCCGAGCCTTGAGGAGGGTAGGGTTGTGGTACCAAGTTAATACGCCTCGAAGCCTACGTTACCCCCCAACTACGCCGTTGCAAAGCATGAAGCCAACAGGCCTTGGATGAGTGCAAACTCGAACTCGGGTTCAAGTGCGAAGTAGACTTCATGTGAATTCGTGTTTAGTCAAGCACGAATGCCGCACTAGTGTGTAAATGTGTAAGAAAAAAAAATTGTGCAATGGCGAATTTACTTTATGCAAACTCAGTGAAGTAAATCGGCATACGGATTTACTTTACCGACTGTCGGCTGGTAGGCCGGTAGGTAGTGAGGTTTCATCGGGTAAATCCTAGCCTAGATGTATCTAATGTGGCCGATTTCTTAAGAAATGTGTGTGTCGATTTATCTTATTGTCGCAAGATAATTTCCATTCTCGATGTATTAGTAGTCAAAAGTCAGCAAGATAAATCGGCACACGGATTTATCTTATGAAATAGACCCATAAGATACATCTAGAGGACTTTACACATCCGCAATATCGTCTGGACTTTTTTTGTGCCCTCCGGATTCCCGAAGATCTTGACAGTTCGAAGTGACAATTCGAAGTTTTTGTAGCATTGCTTCTTCGCTGTCTCTTCAGCCACTTGTTCACGGTTTGTTGGCACAACCTCGCGATGGCACTACGGCAAGAGAATCCCGAGCAACCCAAGAAGGAGTGTTGGGACGCATTCCAAAATGCTATCTTTTGTTCCCAAAGTATGCCGTGATTTGTGTACACCAACCTACAATACAATAACCACATTGCATTGCATTTGACAATTGAAACGCATATCCACGAAACTTTTTTCCCGAGACATCACCATTGACCACACAACCATAAAAATCCAACGTGAATGAATTGTCGTGTCGGATATCCATGCATCCATGTGTGGTCAACTACACGAACGCCGGTAACTAGGTCCCAGTGGTGCGATAAACCAAACGTACTTTTTCGCAAGAAAATTCGCAAGAAAGAGGCTAAATTGGATTGGATTTGCAAGGCGAACAACATTATGCAGCAATATTCCCAGTAGCCACGGTTTCGGTCTATCAAAATCATTTTGAATTGCTCATTTTTCCCCCATGCACCAAGCTGTGTGCCTCCTCCGCATGTGTAGGCCACCTCGGCAGCGAGCACCCAACCACGCTCGCGATCGAAAAGGCGTATTTGGACGCTTTGCAAGGGGCCGCTCAACAGCAAAAGGGCCCTGGTGAGAAAACCCCGACATTGCGGAAAGGTTCTTTCCCTCTTATTTGTGCATGGGCGGACGCAAAGGAATAAGCACCAACGTGATATTAACGTGACGGACCGGGGAGTTAACTTGACATTAAATTGAAGGCCGAGGAAATAACGTGGCATTAACGTGACGGGCCGGCGAATTAACGTGAAATCAACGTGACAAGCCGAGGAATTACCGTGAAATCAACGTGGCAAGCCGAGGAATTAACGTGAAATCAATGTGACAAGCCGAGGAATTAACGTGAAATCAACGTGACAGGCCGGCGAATTAACGTGATATTAACGTGACAGGCCGAGGAATTATCGTGACATTAATGTGACAGGCCGAGGAATTAACGTGACAGTAACGTGACAGGACGTGACAACGTATTGTTGGTGAGCCAACCTCTCTACCATCAGCAGCCTCTTGCAGATGCACCACGTCATCTGTGCGATCCCGTGCGCGCTCGTAGGTTGGTGCTTGACCAACCAGCCAGTCTCCAGCGGAGCAATTCCAGCGAGAGGTTTCAGCATTCAGGGCCTTTAAGGCAGAGTATTCAAGGGCGTTGGTAAGTGGTATTATCTCCTTAATAGCCATTCACCCGGCAGTGGTCGCCGTTTCACTCATCATATCAACCCACACTCACATCATGCAGCCCTGTCCCAGCAACCGAATGCTCGCTCTTCCGCTTGTTGTGCTGCAGCCAACTCGGGCAAGTGGGGCATCGCCCCCGCACCGCCAGGGGCGCAAGCCAAGAAAAGGCCGCGCTCTCAGCCGCCCCAGAGGAGGACTCCCACGCCCCCACCACGCATGCCCCATGGACCTGCCCAAGCTCACCGTCCAGATAGCCGCAGGGTCGCAGGCCCACAGGGGGCATTCAATCTACCGATGCCCTTGCCGCCGCCGTCGATCGGGGGGCGTCGGCTGCCGTCGATACCTGCGTGGCACTCTGGCAATGCACCGATGCAGGGCGGTGTGCTAGGGAGGGGGATGCGTTGCATGGAGGGGGCCGGAGTATCGAGCGACGGTCGGAACACTGCCCCAAAGCCCTGTTCTGTTGGGAGAGGGCGTGGGCAGGAGGGAGTGTTTGTCGTCTGTGATCTTGGATCTTGGCGGAGAGTAGTTTTGAGTCATGCCATTTGGAGCTGGCTGGGACATGCTGACTAGCCCTTAGCATGGTGCGGAAAGATGGGCTTGAATCTGCACCTCCAATTCTCCCGGCAAACGGCGCCGTGCGACCGTAGGAAGGGGGGGCGGGGGGTAATCCTCAAGGGCGTAAGGGCACGCCACCGTCTCATTATTGAGTCAGCATTTTAGAAAGCAAACCCACATATTCAGTGGAGTGGATTGCCCTTGTCACCCCATGTTGTGGAGCAACGCATTGGGAAGAACAAACCTGGGGCCAAACAGCAGACTCCAACGATTTCCCTCACATTACCTGGTGGTATTGTATGCTGTATTTCCGCCACATACCACTGCCATTCCCCTGCATAGTGCATACAGTCCCCAAACGGAGCAGATTTTACCCTCCCCGTCTAAGAACAGTTGACAGAGAAACCATTGCTTCCCCAACCCATTTGCACAGGCAGAGAACCAGTGAGTGCCACCAGCGGAGAACGTGGGACCCAGGGACCCACCAGGGGACCCCAACCCTTTTGTGGCTGTGTGGCTGGTATTGCAAGGGCAATGCAGTCTCACAGGGAGAGTGCCACAACAGCAGTATATTGCCAGACGGTCACATATTTTCGAAATTTTGCACATCCGTGGGGAAACCAAGAGTGATGGGAGAACCTAGCCAATGAAGCATGGCTGAGGTAAGAGGCAAGGGATACAGACACAATGGTACGAGGAACGGGGGGGGGAGTTAGCGCATTGCCCTGCATTCGTATTCATATCTGGAGCACTACTGCTCATGTCCATGTTAGCTTGGATGAATGACAGCTTGTTGAGTGGACTTGAGCCCGTGGTTGTCACTAGCTCCACTTAGTGCCGTCGGAGTTTTGCAAGCACAAAGGGCCAGACAACGCCACATACGCTTAATAGTGGTGGCCACTTCACGAGCCCAAGGGGGCCAAGGGGCTATTGTATACCGGCGGATGCGTCACACCATCTGGAATGTGCATCGTGTGTGCCATGGCATGTACCCAGACAGCAGGAAGTGGTGATTGCTATTTGTGCTAGTGCCACCCTGCAACCTTTACTGAAAATCACTCTGAACGGGGCCAGACACAAAACACAATGTGCACAGTCACCTGCAACGAACCAATTTTTGAAGCTCTTGGTGGACGGCCTTATGCTGAACAACATTGCTAAACAACGGGGAGGGGGGGGCTGAAAAACCATGTCTACCCTTGCCATGTCTGTGTGGGGAAACATGGGAGGGGAACACAAATTGGACAAGTCATGGTTTGCCATACTGCAACTGGCCGCAACTGATCATGCCCTGGTATCACAGTCATGCGGTAGCGTGTGAGAAAGGCACTGAGGCTGTAGATACTGGCTTTACCGTCCAGTTCAATGGGTTGTGATTTTCCAGGAGGTTGGTCCTGCATGTTTACATACAGTGCACAATCAGATGGGGCTATTTGTGTGGTGAGGAACCAGGGAGCTCTGTCAGCAACACCTCCATTGCCATCCCCTTCCCAGACGCCTCCCGTTCCACAGGGGTATTTGGAGTTCCCGAAAGCAGTCCTGCAGGGGATGGCTTGTATCCCTACGTTCAGGCCCCCACATCCCTGAAGGGCAAAACCCCGCGGGCAGATGGCCGACACCTGCCTGAAACTGATTTGAAGGTTGGCAGCCCTGCGTATCCCCAGATGGCGGCGCAGTGGGCGCTGCAGGGCATGATGGGGTTGAGGTCCCAAAGCCCGACACGCGCTCCTCAAGGAATGTATGCTGACGGCACACCTGTGGCCGCTGCAGTGGATACTCCCTCCAAGCGGGCAAGGTGTGCCGTTTGCGCACGGTGGGATGTGCGCAAGTTTCTCCACAACCCTCCACGATCGCTTTTCTACCCTGAACAGCTGCATGCAGCCCTCCACAACCCTCCACATTGTCGTTAAACCTCAACCCTGAACAACAACCTCTAGCAACCCCAAACCACGATGCACAGCCCTCAGCAACCTCCACTGGCAACGTGCCCTAAGGATCCTCAATACTCCTCATAGTGCAATGTGTACAGTACTGTGGCCCTTGACACACACGCACACACATACACGCACACACACACACACGGGTTTCATGTCGGGATAGGAAGCTTTTTATTGTATTAGTGAACAGCCTCTTCCCCCATCATTTTCCTTAACCCATCCCAGTTGACCTATGTTCTGGTTGTTTGTATTTAGTGGTGCTCAACATGACCAAGCTGAGTCATGGAGAACACATCTCTTGTGGCGACTATGGCGCGCCCTGTGGTGCACAGTTTGTGAACCCTGCCTAATTGTGGACTGTTGCAGTTTCTGCATTGTTGACCTAAAAACTAAAGCCCATGTGATTTGCATTAAGTTGCTGTTGCTTGTTTTTCTTTTTGTTTTTCCCCTTGGTTACAGAATATTTCATTGCTTGCCACAGTGCCCAAACCCACCCGTGTGCCCAAACATAAACCTCACCAACTGCAGTAGCCGCAGAGTGATGGGAGCAGGCATCTGGGAAAATATTCACCGCAGAGCAACTGGAGAAGGCAAGGTGTTGGGAGGCGCAATTAACGAGAGCAACGCTCACGCTAACACGCCCACACACCACCATGGTACAACCAAGTATTTAGCCATTGTGCGACATGTTGTTGCCTGAACCAAGGGGTATGGGGAAAGAAGTAGTATTGGAGCTTTGCTGCTTCTGACCGAGGGAGTAACACCCCTCCTCTTTAACCACAGTAGAAGGCTGCGATTCCCATCCACGCTTTTGCACGCTGAGCTGGGGCCATATTGATGGGGTGATGGTATCAAAAGATCAACGTGCACTGCTTCTTAGTTATCAGGTTTATTTCAACAGTCTGCAATAATGCAGGTTTCCGTAACCCTTCGGCACCTTTCCCTCTGGCCCGAAGCACTCTCACTGTATGTCCACACCCATACTTTTCATCCCACCTTCCACATGGGATCCTGAACATATTTTGCTTCTGTACTTGGTTGTGTGGAAATGCTGTGGACAGACATGGGTGCACACTCCACTGGTGTTTTTGGCAGTCGCAGAGCATGGCTGCTCACAGGCACTGGCTGTTTCCCCCTGCACTCCCTCAGGCAGTAAGATCCCCTCGCAGGCCTCCAGATGGACAGGCACGATGCCAGTAGGAACACAGGTTGCCAGTTGTCGGAGATTCATGGATTTGCTAGTGGTTGACTGTCAACCGCGGTAATTGCAGTCAGCTGACCGATTGATTGCCCGCAGGCAGTTGATGGGTGTCGAGAGTCATTTAGGGCAGTTGGTGGTGGATTTTTGGGGGAGGGCAGGGTATCAGGCCTGCTTAAAGGGGCTGGATCCCACAAATCACTGCAATCTTGCGCAAAGATGTGACCTTCCCCAGCACCCAGCAAAATATCCATGACGCCTCCAAATCTTCACAACCAAGATAGGCACCTAACATGGGACGCACATCACATACACCCACCCCTCTTCCCTCTCCCCTGCTCCAAGTCCCCTGTGTCATCATGCCTCCCCCCAAGCTGACTTCCACTACTTAGTCCAGACCTGGTCTGGGTTGAGGTACCCCTTCTAGCGGCTGCTGTTGCTGCTGCTACCAGCAAGCAAGCAGTAGTAAGTGCACGCAAAATGGCCAAGAATCAAATTGCCGTTGTGGTGGTTCGGAGTTAGCCAAGTCACCTGGAAGAGAGGCTGTTAGATCAAGTGCGCAGAAGCCATACACCCCACTTTTTTGGGGTTGTTCGCGCAGCATACCCCAAGGCCCCATGATATTGGATGTCTAACCCCTTGTAAAATCATTATTTTGCGAGACAAAATGATCCCCAATGGATTTTTCGATTTTGAGCCCTCTACCCCCCCCCCCCCCTCCCGTACTTGGGTACGGTGGGGGGGGGGGGGTCAAAAGCTTGTGCTTGGTGGGATTCGAACTCTGGTCTGTCAAACGGCTGACGGACAAACTGCCGTGCGGCCGGAAATCAAACCGACGCCCAACTGCTTGCACATTACTTGTTTTTCCACTCATCCACGGTCAGTTTGTACAAAGTGGTGCTTTTTCTCCAGTTGAAGATATAGGGTGACACCATAAAAACCAAACTGGGTGTTTCTGCCTGCATGCCTGCCTGCCTCAGACTGTCTGCCTGCCTGCCTGCTTGACTGATAGGCTGACTGTCAGCCTAATGGACTGACTCTAGTGTTCTAGCACTCTCTTTGAGGAGCCTTGCCGGAGGCAATAGAATTTCTGGTGGTTAAAACCAGTCACATTGATCATACACCCCATGTACAGCATGTTTTGAGGCCGTTTTAGGGGATTTTCACTCCATTTGGGTATTTGTTGTGGGGGGGACAGAAAGCAGCGACCCGACACAACATGCGAAGGGAAGAACGGGTGACCGTCCAGGGCCCCGTAAAGGAGCAACAACCAGACGGAATGTCACACAGGGGGGCTCTTTAGGGGGATGGTATGCAAACTACACGAAGTTTTGCACCCACAACAACTCAACAACGGAAACTTTCAAAACTTCTTTTTTATATTATGATCACTCACAATTATCAAACATTCTATGCAATGCAAGTTTTAGGCTTTTTGTATTTTTCACGTATATGGTGATATGCACAGTGCAAGGTGCAAAAGAATTTGTGATTGTGTTTTTACCCAAAATGCTCAGATTTGAATGGAGAATTCAAATATGACACTGTGAAGATTGTGGTTATCCTGGCCCCCCTGCAGCTGTGAATATGCTGTGGGCCTTTGTAGTATTTGGCCCTGTTGCATCCTAATTTCTTCTTGTGGTGAATGGTAAAAGAAGGTTTTATCCCATTTGTGTAAATTCAAGATGCTCAGAATGAAATAGGGGATTAAAAAAAAATGCCCCCCCCCCTGGTCAACGGCACAGGCAACAGCCCGTCCTTGGGACGGCCGACCCCGAGGTCGTCAAACAGGACAAGTCATCCAGCGACTCCGTTGACGCAACCAAACCACGTTCGGACCCACAGAGGGTCAGAATGTACAGTGGCGAAAGGCCAATAGGCGCGGCCAATGGTAAACAAACCAGCACCATGGCCTCGTGCCAAACCCCCCCTCTGGACAGCTTCAGACAGCTGTCCATGTTGGTGTCATGCCCCCCCCCCCCCCCCAAATTCAACCCCCTGCCCACGCCGCTGGGGTTGGGGTCCAGAACTGGGCTGAACCACTGGAATGCGAAAAAAGAACAGGGTCCAACCCGGATCTCCCGCATCAAAGGGCCTCCCCCCCATCATCAGAAAGTCAGTGACGAAGCAGTGATCTCCATAAGATGGTGTCCCTTTTTTTTTTCCAGGGGAATGGGAAGACGTCCTCCCCCCTGTCATGATTTCATTGGCAGATTGTGTGTTCCATTGCATCCTCGACGATGCTTTCTGGTGCCCTCCAGCTTCCCCCACGCACGATTCTTAGGATCGGCCAGCCGCAGGGTTGGAGTGCCCCAGCTACGCTGCCCAGCCAAGAGCACAACCCCTTGCAGCCGCCTCCCCAGCAGCAGCGCCTCTTTCACCAGTTTATGCAGCCTCCGCCCGGCCAAGCATCGCCGCGTTCCGACCCCGCATTTGCATCGACTGCCCCCGCTTTTAGCACCTCGCCCGTTCCCTCGCTGAATTTGAAAGGCACGCAGTCGCTTCCGGGCGCCCCCTCCACGGCCCGCCTGAACCACGAGCCCCCCGTTGCAGAGCAGCTCCACTCCGCCCGCCAGTTGAATGATTCAGGCCAATCCGAGACCCTGAAGCAGCAGGGCACCTCCTTGTCGTTTCATTCGGTTGGAGAGACCCCACAGACTGGAGGAGGTACGTGGCCCCTGCAGTCCCGAGTGCGCCGCTTCACAATGATGAAGGCCAGCCAAACGGAGAGTGTGGGGAAGAGGGGAGGTGACAGCCAGTGGCGCAAGGGAGTGAGGCGCGCAAGACGTAGGGGCTATGCGGTAGTGGTGCAATGCCATCGGACCCCAAGTTCCGCTGGCCCCAGCTGAGAACGGGGGCGTTGTTCAGGGAACGGACAGCAGTTGGGCCGCCTCTATTGCATTGCACCCTTGGGCGAGTGCAGGGCTGGTGGAAAATTGAACAGGAGGAGTACATTTGAGTTGGGAGAAGTCGGAGAAGTCCAATGTCAGGCCCAGCCTGACCATATGACAGATGTCTATCCCCCCCCCCCCCTAAGATTGAATGATTGAGGACCCACTGGCGAAAGAAGACTTTTTCTGCGCCTCCTTGGACCGGTCCGAAAATTGCTTCAGCGTATCGAGCCATAATGCATTCAAGATCCAGAACTGGCATTGGGAGAGGCGGGGCGGGATGCCAGGGCTCGGTGCTGAGGGAACATAGCTGATGTGGTTGGTGGAACGTATGGCCAAGGGGTTCCAGATCACCATGTGTGCTATCGGTGGTACACTGCATTGGTCAAGCATTTTGCCTGACTTTGGTGTATCCCCGGCCAAAAATTGAAAAAGACAGGGGGGCTGCTCGGACAGGGGGCTCATAGAGCCCCTTTTCTGTACCAAAGACTGGCCTCTTGGTGAAGATGCAGCACAGCATAGTGTCTCACTTTTTGCTTTGCGTTTGGTCCCATATTTGCACCGTGTGCTCATTGTAAAGCGCTTGTCAACGGGAAGACCACACAAAATGTAATGGATGGAAGCTGTTATTTCTTGGACATCTCTGGATGGATGCCACTTGCTTCCTGGCGTGTGAATGTGTGAATGGATACTGTCATTTCCTGGACGTTTGAAATAGGTTGCAAACGAGTGACAAATGGAGCAGGCGGCATTACCTCTGTCCCAATACTGACGAAGTGGCCAGTCATTGTTCCTTTATCTCCGTACAAAATAAATGGTACTGTACTGTGCTGTGCGGTACCCCACTCTAGACCCCCGAAATGAATTTGGTCCTTGGAGCCCCTCTGTGGCACGCATAGTGAAGAAATAACCTTGCCGCTCCTGGGCCCCCTTTTCCCAACTTTTGTCTCTTGTGACTGTCATCTCGTCATCTCGCTTTGCTGTTGGCGGCGATGCCGCATCTCCCCATTGGCTCTGCCACTTGCGTTCCCGCGCTATGAAGTCTGCTTCCTGCAGCTCTGCGGCGTTCTGATGGGAACTGGTGTTGCCCATTTTCTTGCACTGCTGCCGCCTGCTCACTGTTTCCCACTGGTGTGGTACGCTGCAGTGTGTTGTTGCCCGTCCGGGCTGCCCCCCTTGTGTGACGATTCGCACATCATCGGCGCTGGATTTGGGCTTTGCGGTCTGGAAGTGACTCAGTGTGAAGCCTGCCAGCCACTGAGGCCGTGGCTGCAATCGTGAGCAGTGGGATATTCAGTTTCAGAAGTGAATGCACATTCTTCCTTTTGGGGGGCGGGGGCGTACGGCGTATTTTGGAACGAACCCCCACGGCGTGAGAAGGGGGTTCTGGAGGGGTGAGGGCGGGGCGCGCCGGGGTTCTGGGGCGGCGGGGGGGGGGGGGGCAATGGTGTGGGCGTGGAATGCCTTTTGACAACGCCCGATGTGTGGACAACGACCCTGTTCACGTCTGGCGCCCTCGGTCCACAGCGCGGGTAGTGCGAAGACGATCCGGGGGTCCCGGTGAGAGATCGACGCGTTGGCCAAATGACCCCATGAACCGCATGTCGCTGTTCTTCAGATGCCGTGCAATGGCCGGGCACTGGGTCCACCCCCCAGTTGCTGGACAGCCTTCCCGTGGAGACGCCCACGAACGTGTTGTCCAAGGAGGCCAAGGCCCCCGTGCTATTGGAGGGCGCGGCGGCGCCAGTCAACAAGCAGCAGCTGATGCAGGAGCAGCAGCAGTTGAAGCAGAAGAAGCAAGAGGAGGCGCTCCGAAGGGACCAGAAGCTGGCGGAGGTACCCTCGTGTTTTCTGACTTGTTCGTGTGCGGAACACAGTGGAACAGCACATCACCCCTGCGATTCGTGGCCGTTCTCAAGAACTCGGTCGGTCCTGCCGCGAACGGTTGACCGCCAACTGCCATCGGTTCACCACCAACTGCTCGTGGCCAAGGGCGGGTGGGTGTCCACCAGCGGCCGTCGGTCACCACTGCCGACGCCAGGCGCTGTCAGTGTGAGCACTGCGCCGCCCGCGTACCCCTGAACCGGCTGGGGCGGTGTCGGTCATGTCGCCTTTGGGGATGCTGCACGACCCCATCCTCCACAGTCAGCATCGCGCCGGGCAGCGCGCTGCTCACCGGCACGCGGCGTTTAATGCGCCCGGTCGAGCCAAGGAGAGTCGGACCCGTTTGGAAGTAGGACCCTTCCACCAGCACATCTCGCTGAACGCTGCCTGTTGCCGGGGCGTACTGGTGGCCTCGGGGTTGTGTGACGGGCCGGGGGTACGAAGCCAAAGGGTGGGGTGCAAAGGCGTCGCGCTGGCCGAGGTACTTGACGGCGCATATGAGAACTCAAGTGTCTACTGCACGCGGCCCATTTTGCACGCGGCGCTGGTGGCTGAAATCGGGTTTGCCGCGCGGGGGCCTGAAAACGCTTTTGGCGCTGGCGGGCGGCTGAAGTCGGTTTTGGCGCGCGCGAGCGCCCCAGATCGGATTCCGGTGCGAAGCACCGACACCCTCTGCTGCTTCCCTTCGTTCAGGCTGCCCAGCGTCAGATGCTGGACAACGGAACTTACATTGAGAAGCTGATCAACACGCCTCCCAAAAAGCCCCTCGCCCCCATTAACACCGATGCCCTGTCCCCCCGCCCTGCCGCAGCGCAGACCCAGCTCCTCCCGCAGGTGCCTGCTGCAGAGGCCCCTGTCGCCCCTTCGTCCCCCTCCGAAACCCCTGCAGAGGACGAGGCAGCCCCAATGACTGCCCCGACAAGCCCTCCTGCTTCAGTGGGGCCTGTTACGGCCTATCCCGCAGCCCCCCCTGTTGACTCTCCCCGAACCCCTGCCTCAGCCTCTCCTGTGGCCCCAGTTGCAGCCTCCCCCACTGCCCCTGCAGCGGCTGCTCCTGCTGCTGCACCCGCCTCCCCCACTGCAGCAGCTTCAGAAGTCTCACCTCCTGCTTCTCCCATCGCTCCTGTAGCTTCGGCTGCCCCACCTGCAGCCTCTCCCGTGAGCTCTCCTGCAGGCGTACGTGCAGCTTCTCCAGACATGCCTGTGTTGGAGACTCAAATGTCGTCTCCCACCACCTTCCCTTCAGCCTCGTCACCGTTATCAGCCCCCCAGCCCCGCGAATCTACTCCACTTGGGGCCGTTGCATCGGCCACCACATCCCCGAACACCCAGTCCCTGAGAGATCAGGTGGAGGCCGCGGGTTTCGGGCAACCCTTGTTTGCAGCTTCCTCTTCGGACACTGTGCCCAAGCCCCCAGACCAGAAGGCAGAGCGGCCCCCGCCCCGGTTGCCTGCGGTAGGCCTGTCGTCGCACGCCTCCATTATTAAGGCAGGGACTCAGGGCCCTACCATCCGCACATTTGCAGGTGTGCAATTAGGGCTCGGAGATTTGTGGGCTTGCCAGGGCACAGAGCTCCCTCACCATCTACCGACCAGTGCTCTTTGGAAAGTCGTACGATTCACAGCATTCCCAGATAGGGTGCTGCATTCGTAGTGCACTGCCTTTGCATTCGCTGTGTACTGCTGACGCTCTATGCACTGATACACGGTTTATGCGAAAATATGCACTGGTGAAGTCGGGTTTTCAACGGGGGGGGGTCAATAGAGCCCCAAAATTGGGATGGGGGGTTTGCGAAAAGGGCTCAATTGACAGGACCGTCCATTAATCGGTTGTTGTGGACTCTGGCGTCGAAGGTGTGGACAATTTTTTTGAGCATTGAAAATGGTCAAATTTTTTTTTTACCAAATACATGGCAAATGGTGATTTTTCTGAACCCCCTGGACGTGCTGATTCCAGAAATTGCATTTTCATTTTTTGCCCAATTTTGTGTCCGGGTCACCTCCCCGGGGCCCGGGGTTCAGTCTCGGTGGGATTTTGGGTGGCCCGTCAATTGAGCCCTCTTAGGGAAGGCAGGGGGTTTAGCCAGAGGGCTGTATCGACCCCTACCCCCCCCCCAGTTGAAAGCCCGCCCACCTGTGGACATGAATCATGTATGCACCGGATGTATGATTCTTTAGCATTACCTGTGCACTGCCCGTGCAACACACTGCATGTGGGTATATTGTGGGACATGCTGGTAGGGCTGGTATCCATTACTCAAGCGGCCTGTGCACTGCGCGTGCATGACCTGTGCACTGCCTGCGCTGCTGCCCATTATTGATGCATCACCAATGCACAACATCTGCACTGCCATCAGACCCTCGTCAGCTGGTTTTCCCTGCAGTCATGGCATTGTCTGGACTGCCGCCCCGCTCACCCCACCACGCCCCCTGTCTGTGTAGGGAAATCTAAGGAGCTGGCTCTGGTCCAGCCAGGCTTGGAGGGTGTTCGCTTCAACATCGGAAGTGCTGGCACGCAAGGCACTTCCGGCAGCGGGCGTGAGGGTCGCGGCCCTGTGTCTCTTGCTGATGCAGAGCAGCAGGAGGAGTCTTCCGGAGGGCGTAGGCGGAGGTATGTGTTGTGCAACAGGACGCCAACTGTTCACTGCCCTGTTTGTTCGCAACTGTTGCAGTGCAGTGTGTGTATGGTGGTTGCTAAGCAGCCAGGGTCCTCAGTCTTCTTTTTGTTTGCTAAACATTGCATCCTTTTTGGTAGTAGGCGGTTGGGTGACAGCAGTTCCAGGCCAACCGGCGTTTTAACTGATAATCCCGAATCAGTCATGTGGTTACAGCCGTGCGGGAAAATGAGGTGCTTTTCTTACCATGTGTGCGTAACCGTGTGGGAGGTTGAGCTGCGAGCGTGCGCAATCATGCGGCACGTTGTGCGCAACCGTGCCCAACTGTGCGCAACCGTGCCCAACTGTGCGCAACTGTGCGTGAATTTTTTTTTTGACTAGAAATGTGCTGCTGGTTCAACCCTCTCAAACTCCAGTTCCAGTGGTGAATGTTGTGATTCGGCATGTTCAAGTTCTGATGAGGAACACAAAATACCAGAGCCCAATTTACGAGATGTACCCGAATCATATGTTGAAGACGAAGTGGAGGAGGAGGAATGTGTTGGGGCCCCAAAGGAGGATTTGTTGTTTTGGTTGGCCAAGTATAAGCCACAATTGGCTGTTTATGAAGCCCGATTACGGCATGATGGCTGGGATACATAGCAGTCATTGAGACTTATGACTGCCAACGATATGGCTGATTTGAACGTCCTTCCGGGACCTTGTTGTTTACTGGTGGATACTTTGAAGGATTTGTAGTATGGCGCTTGGCCTGGTGGGGCGCTAACATAGTGATTTTAGCCTGGAAATGACCAGGGGTCTTGTGCTCTTCAACATAAATACTCCCAGCGCCAACATTCTGGGATGTTCCCATTTCAGGTACACAATTGCACCCAACTGTGCGCAAGTGTGCGTAACTGTTCGAGGCAATGCAGTGCACGCGTGCGCAACCGTGTGCCCACGTCGTGCGCAACCGTGCGTACCCGTGCGCAAACGGTTGTAGCCACATGTCTGATCGTGATTGCAAACCGCTGATTGCAGTGATGTAAATGGCGGTCGCTGGCGGCTGTCTTTTGTCACGGTATCGCTCGTTCAGTGGTCGCTGTCTGATAGCTGCGGTCAAAAATTTTGTTAAGGGAAGGAAATTTGTTTCTCTTTCGGTAGGGGCAGCCTGAGTTTTCACGTGGCAGGTCTGCTAACTGATAACAGCAGATGTCAACCGTGTGCAGGCGCTGAACGGTTCGTAGATGGTGGTCAGCGGGCAATCAGCAGCTTGTTGCTGGTCGGGTGGCGTTGTCTTGAGGATTCGGTGGGATGGAGTCCAGCTGTCCGCCCCCCCCCTACCCTACCCCTTAAGAACAACCTTGGGTCACCTTCGGTCTGTACCCTGGGTTCTGCACGGGGACGGTCATTTTGCTCCCGGCGCCCCACCCCCCCCTTTCCAGTCTACTCCCGCCCCAGTTGTAGTGGAGATTCTTGGACTGATCAATGACTGCAGGTGAAGCCTGCCAGTACCGGCCGTGCAGTGGATGCCAGGGGGCAGTGTGCTGCAATGAGCTTTCCTTTCTCACCCACAAACCTGCATCACCAACCCCCCCGCCCCCCAAAGTGAGTGCAGGTTGGGTGTTTGCCCTGTCTGTCACGTTGATTTTGGAGGTTCAACCAGGAACCAGGTCTGAATTGGAGATGCACTCTTTTCAGATTTGGGAGTGCATTGCCTCATTTGCATTTCATTCTGCACCTGTTTCTGTTGGTCATTTCATCCCCAGTATCCCCAATAAAGCAAGTCTCAGCCCCTTCCCCACCCCCTTCCAGGACCTCGAGGTCACACGAAGACATGCCATTGGACACCGGCTGTGATCAACCAGCCTGCGTGGAATCCCCTCTCATCTTTTCTTCCCTTGATCCATAGGCACACGTCTTGGACCGCGCCCCACCGGCGCAAGCGCACAGTCCAGCAGCAGGTCCAGGAGGAGGAGATGCGACGTGCGCAACTCAACCGGCTGGCAGAGCAAGCGTGTGCCACGGAATGGGAGGCGCAGACTCGCCTGCGAAATGTGAACCAGGCCCGGAACCGGGCGGCCCTGGTCGTGCAGACAGCGTATCGCATCTACGCGTCCCGCTTGTCGGCGGAGGCGCGCATGGACCGCGCAAGGTCAATGGGGACGAGGATGAAGGTCATGCGCTCCTCTCTACACGCTACACACTCCACGGCTACATCACTCTACATCATTTTACATCAGTCTACATCAGTCTACATCAGTGTACATCACTCCACACAGAAGTGCATGCCTGTACACGCCACACACTCTACACACTACATCACTCTACACTACATCACTCTACATCATGCTACATAATTGTACATCGCTCCATATCACTCCACATGGATATACATGACTCTACATGATACACAATCTGCACGCTACATCACTCTACGTCACTCTACGTCACTCTACATCACCCTACATCACTCTACATCAGGCTACATCACTCTACATGCCTGAACACGGATTTTCATGACTCTACACTCTACACGCTGCACACTCTGCACACGCTGCACGCTATAACACGCTACATCACTGTAAATCACGCTACATCACTCTGCATCACTCTACATCATCGTGCATCACTCTACATCACTCTACAACACGAGGCATGGATGTACATGACTCTACACGGTACACACTCTCCACGCTACATTATTCTACATCACTCTATGTTACTCTACATCACTCTGCATCACCCTACATGGGGGCTGTTGGGTCTGGAATCTGAACAGGCGGCCCCCTGTGAACACTCATATGTGCGTATGTACCTGTATCTACACATATGTGTGCGCAATGTTTTCAGCTGCGTCATGCTGTAGTCTTTGGGGGCAGTGGGATTCAATCCCTGGGCGATGAAGCATTGGATACATAGCTCAACATACGCCACCGTGGCATCAGCATATGATCATCGCTCAACGTGCTCAGAAATCAACAAACGCCAACAGTGCTACAGATATCTCTCGGGGGTCCGTCATGATGTGCCAACGCGGAGCAAATGGGCACTTTTTTAGTTCTTTTTTGGCACATTTCGTCCCTTTACCAAAAAATGTTGTCCCCTGTCCCGATCGTAGCCACTCTCCGTGACGCGATCTTGAGCAGCTTGAAATGGTGGCTCATGGCGGTTGTTACTTTTTCGTTGTGGATCAGAGGTGCATCATGGGTTCAGGGGTTTCCTTGAGGGTAGTAAGGTGGGGACCCAGGTTGGTTGATCAGCACTAGTGTTGGGGCCAGGCTGGTGGGGAAAGGACCCTCCAGAATGCTCACGAGCACTTTCCAGTGTACATGCAGATTCAGCGTCTGGCACCGTGCACTACACCCACCCATACACACAGGGACGCACCCCTGGCCTGCACCGTGGGCCTCACCAATGGGGAGCGACCCGACCCGAGGACGCCAGTGTGGCCATACAGGCTCAACCGGGAGACCTGGTAAAAATGGTGAAACCCCACCCACCCATACACAGACACACGCGCACACACACACACACACACGACTCGCATACTGTGCCATGCTGAGCACGCAATCTGCACGTCGTGTGTGCTGCATAATGCCTGTTCAGGGCATTATGGGACTGTTGCACAGGTATCAAAAGCGGCTTGTCGTGGTCCAACAGTACCTTTTTTGGTATCCTTGTTGGTCGTTGAGATGATTTGGAAAAGTGCCTGTCTTTGACCCATTTTCGGCCCTGAAATGCAACACTTTTAAAGCATTTTGAAAATGTGCTGGCTGCACACTGGCCGACAATGGGTCTCCATCGTTCAAAAACAACGTTTTTCCTTCAGCTCGGTGACCCCAGCCATCGCTGTCAACCACCGACCGCAATCAATTACGCCAAAGGCAGGTGACGGCTGTTGGCGGGGGGGTGCGTGGCAGGGTCCTTCGCACTGGAAAAAAACCGTCGTGGTTGTACAACGGTCCCCTGAGGAGGGCCTGCGGGGAAGCATGTGACATTCGCGACGCACCGCACAAGGCAAAACTGGCTACATACCGATAGAGAACGCAGGTAGACCAGCAACACAGGCAAACGCCGATAGACAGGCATTACGTCCCGAACCCCCCAACTCTTTCATCCCCGGCTTTGGAATCGAGCGGGGGGGGGGGGGGGGGGTTGATCCAAGGATGGATCCAAAAATGGCCCGAAAAATGCTTCCTTCTCTCATTTTTCTGTGCGACGGGGGGCTGTCGGTGCACCGAGTACACCGGTCCTGCAGCCCTGCACCCCTCACCACCCTCAATCTGCAGGCGGTAAAGAAGGTCCAGGCCTGCATTCGCGCCTGGCTGAAGCGCACAGAGCCGTCTCGAAAGCTGCTGGCGGGCCTGTCGAAGCCGCGGAGCACCCGGAAAGTGTTCCCCGCAGTTGCCTGCGTTCAACGGGCGTGGAGGGTCTACTCGGCCAAGAAGGAGATTGAAATGAGGTATACGAAGGAGCTGCGGACAAATGTTGGGCATGGCCCGAGGGGAGGGTGGCGCCATCTCGTATCGCCGCGGATAGTTGCCGAGTGCCCCCGCTCTTCATCCCCTTGAAAGCAGCAGAATAGAAGGCAAAACAACACGAGAACAAAAGCAACTGATGTCACCGATGTGCTTTTGAATCGAGGGCTCTGTGAGACGAGGACCGCGTGCGATAACAGGTCACACACACCTCGAGCTGCACCCGGTCGACAATACGGAAATCGCCGTAGCCCAGTGGCCCTCACCCCCACAGGCCGACGGGGGATTCCGCACCAGCCGAAGGAATGGAATATTCCCTGAGCCCCAATAAAGGAAGCCGCATGCCTCAGTGAGGGCGGGGGGCGCTGCGGCCCAGCTCATACCGAGGCCGAACTCCACCCCCCGACGGGGTAAGCAAATGTCTGCTCTCCCGCACCGCTCATGCAACTGTCGGGAAATTGAACCACCCGCCCTTCAGCTGTCGGGTGCTGGCGGAGTTGCGTCGGGTGCTGGTGGAGTTGCGTCGGGTGCCCGCGGGGACAGGGCGCTGAGTTCCCCGCGGCCTCCTCCGCCACCTGCTGCAACGCAGTCCAGGCCCTCAGCCCCGGTCCCAGCCCGCCGCCCAGTCCCAGTGCCAAGTGCCGGCCTTGTCCCCATCCTGCCCTTTCGCACTCTGCCCCGCGTGTCGCAGGCGCCTGAACTTCCGGAAGGGGTGGGAGATCAAGGAGGCCCGAGAGCGGTTGAGGCTGAGGGCCATCACAATTCAGAAGTACTGGAAGGGGTGCAAAGCCCGGGAGGTTTGTGGCAGGGGCAGGAATGCCGGGGCTGGTGGGGCAGGGGGGGCTGCCAAATGGCCGACAGCAGACACGCAGCGGGGAGGCTGGGGAGGTGTAGAGGAAGCGTGAAGCAGGGGAAAGGGGCCAGCGGCAGAGGAGAGACTACGGCTGTCCGTGCTGACGGGTCGGTCAACCTCTCGAATCCGCGAGAACCCACGGGGCTTTGGCCCGCTGTGTCGGCTGGCGGGTGCGTGTCGGGTGCTGTCGCTGGGTGCTGTCGGGTACGTGTTGGATTTTGTCGAGTGTGTGTTGGTGTCGGGTACGACGGTTACCAGCCAACTGCTCGCGGTTGCCGGCTAACCGCCATCATTCAAGAGCACCCAAAAGCTCCCGGCCTTGATGCATTTGCTGTTGGAGCATAGCGAATGACGTTTTGGTTACCTGATCAGGACAGCCCTGACACATCCTGCAGCCGCGCCTCTTGTTTTGTCACAGTTCACAAAGACGGTGCGCAAAGTCAGGCACACGCAGGCTGTCGCCAAGCTGCAGGCTGTATGGAGATACATGGGCCCACTATTCAAGTGGTTACGGATGACAGAGGAGCACCGTGCGCTGCGCACGCGGTGTGCCACTCTCATTCAGAGTGGCTGGCGCCGCTACAGCACGCGGTTGAACTACCGTGTGTTGAGGTGTGGCTCTTGCGTCGTGTGCTCTGCGGACGTGCGCATTGCTGCCCAGTGGTCGTTGATGTTCGGGGTTGGGACAACACGTTATCAGGAGAACGGTGGTCTTGGGGGGAAACGTGCACGCGGTGCGCATAGTAGGTGCGCGTATTCATACTTGCATTCAAAGGCACACTTCTTTGTCGTCAACATAATACCTCCAGGGAACTAGAAAGATGGTGCAAAGGTGTATGACCTGTACGAGTTGTGTGGAGTACCCTGCTCTGCCCTTTCTTGTCATTTGTGTGTGAGCATTCATCTGTTGCTTTGTACTGCAGCTCTGATGTGCTTCCCTCATTTCTTGTCATGCCCCCTCACCCTGAAAAACTGCCAAAAAATGCGTAAAACAGGTACTCTAAAGAAGCACGCGGTGCAACACGCGGTGCAACACGCGGTACACGTGGTGCGCATGTTTTCCCCTTGTGCGTCTGTGGCTGCCATTCAGGCTGCTGGGCAACAGCACCTACTGTTGCTTTGACAAGTGGGGTACTTGTAAAAGGTCAAATAGGACATGGTTCCGAAATTTGCGGAAACAACGGGGGGAAAGGCCTTGCTTTGATTTTGCACCTCTTCTTCAGCATCTTCGTCCACATCCTCCTCGTCCTCTTCACCCTCGGTTTGGTCTTCATCATCTTCCTCCACATATTCTTCCTCCATGAGTCTATTGATGGAGACGGTTTTCGCTTGCACCGTGCATTTTGACTTGTTGGGGGAAGGCACACCAACCAGGCGCTCGGGACTAAAATTCAAATTAGCCGCCGGCGGTACCGCTGCCGACAGTCGGAGCCGGCCGCAACAAGTCTCCGACATGCGTGGCGAAAACTACTTTGATTGTTTGGTAGTGATGCAAATGATTCGCTCGTGCCAAAATTGTTTTATGTAGAACACAAAGCCACATGCCCCCCCTCCCCCCCTGGCAAGTCACGCATTGGTGAGCTGGAGCCCATGGCCTTGTGTGACATTCACGTTGCTGGTTGTGGCGAGCACCTCCCAGCCTGGGGTCTTCGTGATGACCGCATACCAGGCACTGATCAGGCGGTCAGGGGAGGACGCCATGGCCAGAAGTTGCATTCTGGATTCCCACCCAGGCAGGTGGATGCCCGCAGTAGTGCGGATGCCTGCTTGTCATAGCAGAAGGTTCAAGGGCGAGAGGCCAATAGGCGCCGCCACAGGCTAACAGCGCCAACTACCAAGGCCTTGTGCCAACCCCCCCCCCTCCCCGGGGTGAGCAGCCAACCCCCTGCACCACCAAGCATCGGCCGTCTACTGCCTGCTTGCACGCCTTCACGAAACACAAGCAAGTGCGTGAAACCGGAGGTACGAAACGCCCCTTTTCGTGCCTCTGTCCGTCGGGAAAGTGCGAGGCTATACGAGGCTGCTCGATGCACCCCTTCCTTTCTGGTACGACTGGTGAGGCCATCCCTTTCTGCCCCATCCTGTCCCAGCCTTGCGGGACCGATTTGGTTTGTGCTCGGCAGGCAAGGTCCAGAAAACAAACGTAGGACAGGAGCACCCTCCCGTCAACCACTGCAACCACCACAAGAGGGCCTCCAGCAACAATGGGATGCCCTCTCGGCAGACTCCCGGTATAGTGGGAGGACTACGGGCCGCTGTCCTGGTACAGCAGGACGCTGTCCCCGGACAGCGGGAGGCTCTCACAGTGCAATGGGTGGCCTCCAGGTGCGAGACTGGGGTTTTGTTTCAAAGGGGTCTACCCCCCCTTTTTTTCCAAAGCCCCAGATTTATTGCGCTTTTTTTTGTTGGAGTCCCCCCTTTTCAGCGCTCTCAAAATTTGGTACTCCTGCTGTGTGTTTAGGTTGAAGAAGAAGATTGATGATATGCGGCAGTTTGAGCACCAAGCAGCCATTAAGATCCAGACCTACTACCGCATGCACAGGGCCAAGCCTGTCATTGCCCTCAAGTGGGAAGCCAGGTGATGTTCCTGCAAGGCTGATCATGAAGATCGGCATCTTTTCATGCTTTTGCGTTTCCTGGTTTATGTTGCATGTCCTTTGACGCCTCTCCATTTAATGCACCCCACACAAAGTGACGCATCCCTGAAACGCAAGTCACGGGATGTGAAGGCCGCAGAGTGGGCCGAGTCGCATTTTCCATACCTGGTTCTGCTAGAGCACGATTTGAGGGGGGTCGAGGAGTTCTGTGCATGCTTTGCAGAACCGCAGGGTTATCCGTCCTCGCAGCGTTGTCATACCAAGCGACAGAGATTAGATACCACCCCATGGGCTGTGTTGAACCACCTGAAGACATAATAATGAAGATGGAGATGTGGCGACTGCTCAACACCTGGCGTGTTTCGCACCCCCTTTTGGTCCCAGTAGGGACGTGGCCAACAGGTCAGGCGCCGGAAATTTTAGTGCCCCATTTGAAGGGGTTGGTAAAACCGGTCACCCCATGTGTTTATCCTCAAAATGCCGAGATTTTTTTGACAATTTTCTGTGGGCCCCCCAACTGGCAGGGGTTATGTCACCATTTCTGATGTCATCCCCCTGTTGGGGACCCCCGAGAAGGCAGGGGTTATGTCGGTTATGTTGGCAAGGAGGCAGAGTGGAAACCTCCGTTGTTGTATGCTAACCCCTTAGGCCACCGCGCCCCTGCCACTTTGTTCATAGCAAGGTTTATGAAGGCATCACGTCGCTATGAGATGAACAACAAGGTTTCCTTGGGGGTGAGTGGACCGGGAGGTGGCTGCACAGGGTGTGTGGGTCCAAATATTCCCTGGACACTATGGCGGCTGGAAGAAGGGGGTGGTTTTTGGTCCATCCCCCCCCCCCCCTCTTCCAGGGGCCAAAATGATTAAGGGGTGTTGGGGTCAACGACTGCCCCTGGGCGCCCCCCATGACGTCAGCCTCCAAAGAAGGAGATCTGGCGATGGCTGCCACCCAAGTTATCATGTCACACCCCCGCAGGGGCTGACTCCACGGGTCCTAGGACGCCAACTACCCCCCCACCCCCCTCCCCCCCCGGCGAGAGTTGGTGTCCAAACCCGAGGAGTCGGCCCGAGGAGGGGTCACACCACTGTTTACATGGGCACACATTCAATGACGGCCTCCAATCCCTCTCGAAGGCCAGTCGCCACCACGTACCATACAACATGCAAACCAGCGCCTTCTGCCTGGGCTATCTGCCTCCTGTCGTCAGCAATCTGGGAAGAAACGGGAGTACCAGAAACTCGCTGTGCGAGGCGCGCTGGGCACATGATCAGTCCTCAGCACTCGCCAAGGGGCTTTCTAAGTTCTGCCTGCTCTGCGGACCCCCATGCGGTTCGTGTTCGTGCATTTAAACCTGAAAGATAGCACCAATGAAGGGCCCATATGGGGAACATTTGCCCGACGGGCGCCCAGTGCTGTTTGGCAAATGTCCCAGTTGCTGAATCGGGGCGCACCTGTGACGCCTGGGTCAGGTGCGGCCGGGCAGCAGTTTGCGGTTGCCTGGCGTAGCCGGCGGAGCGTCAACGGATTGATTCAGCACTGGCTAGATCGCCTCCGCCAGATTTCGGCCGACCCGCAGGACATCAAATTGTGCGCTGTACCACCAATGCACGTTGGTGAGAGGTGAGAGTCCCAATCTTGCTCTCAATGACGGGCACAGTGACAGTACAGACTGTCATTTTTGTGCTGTACCACAAAAAGATATAATACACGATGCCATGTAGCTGCACCCGCCGTTATGCCGTCAAGCCCCCCACGCCCCTTCTCTGGGCAGTGGTGACTTCCGATTACACATCCTCGCAACGAAAACCTCAAGAGTCTTTTTAGGTGTCGTCTGTCATGTACTGTGCCCGCCCCTGCACCATTCCCCATTCAATGCCTGTTCACTGGTATGCGGGCCTCTGGTTTGCGCATGCACCACAGCGGCCTGCTGTCTACTCAGGGAACGGGAGGAAACTGCGCGCTGGAAGGCTGAGCTGGCCCGGGCCCAGGCCGAGATAGAGCGGCAAGAAGCTGAGAGGAAAAGACTGGCCATTAAGAAGGAGGAGGAGGACGCGGAGATCCGCCGCGAGAAGCTGAAGTATTATGAAGCGCAGAAGGACGACGCAAGGTATGTGCAGCGCCGGGCGCTGCTGCTGCGCTGGCCGTGGCATGCCGCAACAGTCGTTGCTGAGATGATCAATGGCGGGCGGAGCAGCATTGATGGGGTTTCCGTCTCGTTTGCCATGCCCATGCCCAGACCACTCAACCTTTGCAGGGGCTGAGATGTGGTGGCCAGGGAGGGAGTGGTCCAGTGTTTGTGGGGGGGGGGGGTCAGGAGCAGACTTTCCACTAGCATCCGGCAAAATTTTTCTTTGCATCCGGCGGCATCTGGCAGAGGGCTCACATCCGGCAGCATCCGGCAAACGAAATGTGCATTATACTGACCTGTGCGAATAACGTCTTTCTTCCCCTTGTGCTTTTTCTTGCACCTCACCACGCCCCCCCCCCCCCCTGTTTTTGTGGTGATGATGTGGTATGGATAGGGCCCCAAGCCAGTACCTGTTC
Organism: Eutreptiella sp. 'Long Island Sound 2002'; assembly: GCA_964036045.1. Classification (NCBI taxonomy): domain Eukaryota; phylum Euglenozoa; class Euglenophyceae; order Eutreptiales; family Eutreptiaceae; genus Eutreptiella; species Eutreptiella sp. 'Long Island Sound 2002'. Next base: position 172,921,341 of record OZ038378.1, read on the forward strand.
GGAGGTGCCTGGCATTTTGACATAGGTTGCATCTGGCGGCATCCGGTAAAACGGAAGGCTTACATCCGGCGGCATCCGGCATGCCGGATCCTGATGGAAAGTCGGTCAGGAGGGGCTGCCCCTGCAAATAAAGCCATACGGTTGGGGGGGCAAGCTCACATGCTGTCCGCAGGCCCTTGATGGGGGGTGGGGGCCTCTGTATCGACCCTCTAACACGAGGGAACGGTGGCAGACCACCATCTTTGCCGGAACCCAAGAAGAGCAAACCCCTGCGGACCAGGTGTACCGTCAAAAGCCCCCGCGCGGCACCGCTCAGCCGCCACCACCAACAGTGCAGAGGGCTCCCTCCAACAAACGCCACTCAAGGTGGTGCACCGCGATGGTGGCTCCCCCGCTCCCCCAGTGCGAGGCAAGGTACGGGGCAGATGCAAGGAAATGGACCACACCTCAATTTTTTCATCCGGAGGCAACCGAAGGAGGGCCCCAAGGCACTCCGCGATGGCATGCCGTGCAGAGGGCGGGTTGCCCTGTTCTTTTGACTCATCCGGTGCTGCAGGGCCGTGTTCATGGCGATCTTCGATGCGGAAGGCGAGAAAGTGCGCAAGCTCGCGTCGCACTCCAACACGTCGGACTACCGCCGGATGCGAGAGGCCGAGATCAAGAGCCGCACGCCCGCGCAGGAGCTGGCTGTGCAGTACAAGGCCGCGCTGAAGTTGCAGAGGTCGTCGTCTTTTGCGCAGTGCCCCCGCGTTCCGTATCACGGTGGTGTCATGAGGGGCCAAAGCCTCCGCGAAGGCCCTTAACCCACGGACGCCCAGTGCCGTTGCACTGACGGCAGTGCACAGATGGCAGTCCCCTTCCCGAGGCCACGCTGCGTCACGCTGTTCGCGCGTTCTCTTTGGTACAGCGCCGGTGGTCCGCAATGTCACGAACTACGCCCTCCACCACCGGGCCACTGCTTGGGGACGATAGTACCTTCCCCCGGGGCATTGGGGGGGTGCACCAGATGCCCGTTGTGTTCCTGAATCCCTGGAAAACGGGGCCTCAGTGTTCTGGCCCCCTTTTCCCCGGGGGACACTCCTGCTGATGTGGTCGGGTGCATGGCTCGGCCTTGGTTGACCAGGCCGCGGAGGACCTCGTTTCATGTTCATGGCCCTCATACATTGCCACAACTCCATCCGCTGTTTCTGCGCCGTTCCTCCAACCTGTTGCGCTGTTGGGAATGCGCTGTCCAGTGCCAAGTTTCAGAGGCAGGGCAAAGGGCGCGCAGGGGGAAGGGGGGCTGACTGGACCGAACGTCCCGCACTTTGGGCCCACAGGTTTGCGAGAAACACCGGCCGGGCTGGCGCTTGGCGAGGCCCAAGGGGTGGAACGGACCCAAATGCCGCCAACACGGATCAGAGTGCAGACCCTCCAGCTGCAAGGATTGAAGCAGTATGTAGCCTGCTTGCACTGTCTTGCTGTCGGACACAGTATGCATCAGATATTTTCTCTCCCTGCAGACCCCTGGCTTCCTCCCCGGTGATGCATTAAGGCACTGGGATATCACCGCAGGTGAGAACAGCCAACTTTTCTTTGCCAAGAATCCAGTTTTCCCTTGCAAGTGCCCATTGTTTCGTGCCGGTCTTTATCATGGTGGGATCTATTGGTAGCGGTGATCCCTTCTTGACCATCTCAGCCTCCCGCATCTCGGCCTTTTAAACCAAGAACTCTTCATGCTCTGCCGAGCTGTAAACTCTGCGTGGGGAGGGGGAGCCCCCCCCCTTTCCTCCCTCCCTCCCTGCCGACCTCACGGCGGCTGCAGATGCTGTCCAGGGATTGGGAGGTTTGGACCCATTTTTCTAGTTTTGTCTAGCCTAGTCTCAAAGGGTACTTCAAGGTTCCCACAAAAGCATTTTGCCCTTCTCCCTCCCTCCCTCTCTCCTCCTCCCTCTCCCTTACTCAACCCGTCCCCCCCCCCCCCTTTCCCACCCTCCCTCGCTCCCTCACACACTCACTCACTCAGCATCAAGAATTCCTTCACTCACTCCTCCCCCTCACCCCAACTTCTATCACCATTAAGTCACATGAATCACAGACGATTTTAATCCTTTTTATTCCAGCTGCCTCAGAATCCCGACACATTAGCATGGTGTATCAGCAATGTTGGCAAAAGGCAGCCACCAATAGGGGGGTTGGGGGGTTGCTCCCTCCCTCCTTCCCTCCCTCCCCTCCTTCCTTTGCTCACTCCTTCAGCATCCCCCCAACATGGAAGCGTGTGTGTCTTGAGGTTAACCAGGTCTGCCATAGAGAATAAAGATGCATTTTTGCCTTACTGTGGAGCGTATTGCCTCTGGTTTGCATATCTGTTTTCTAATTAGGTCTCACCCCGTGCAATATGGAAGCGTCATGTTTGCAGGTTGACACCATGGAATGTTTTGATCGCCCCCCAACAGCTGCCCTCTGTGGTTCCATCGGGTTGTTTGTGGTCCCTTGGGTTGTGTGCCTCCAGTTGACCAGTCTTTTTTGCAGCAAAAGCACCAGGTGTTGCTGAGAGCCCAGCGTGATATTTGTGTTTCACCTGCACGGCCCAATTCATTCTTTGCATTTTCTGGTGCATAGTCAAAACCACCGTTTTGTGGAACTGCAACTTCATCTGCTGTAGCACAGTCCTCTGCTGCTAGATCTTCTGCCGCACAGTCTAGCAGAGTGTGCAGGTGTACACATGTCAGTGACTGAACTGGAACCCAGCACAACACAGTCTGATGGTCAGAGCAAAGCTGTGAAGCCTTGCCGGCCTGAGATGGTGACAAAAACGCGTGTTTGCTGAAAACTTCAGTCACAGCCAGGGCCGAGAAATGTGGAAAGTATGGTGTTGATAGTAACGATAGTGCGCTGTATTGTTTCCTGGTTTGATGAAAAGATGGACCAGGCAAGTGCACCAAAGTCATGAAAGCAGGCGGGATACGTGTAATCCAGTTGGTTTTCATGTTTGCAATCCCATGCACAGGATAGGGCTTGGTTTTTCTTGACAAAACAGAATTCTTGGGGTTGGCTACATTCTAGGGTGCATACCACTGAGGTACTCACCATCTCTGACAAAATGCAGGTGAGCTGTGGTATACAGACCAGTGGGCCAACCCCCCCCGCAAAAAAATTTCCACAACCAGTGGGTTTTCAAATGCCCCAGTTGCACAACAACGTGAAAAAGCGTGTTTTTGAGGGCTGTGACTGACCACTAGGCCAAGTGCAGACAAGGGGTGAGCTGTTGGGGTAAAAAGGTGCTTGCCAATGTTTCCCACTAATGTATGTTGGGAATTTCTTCGCCGCTTTTGGGGGAGTGGTTGAGGGAAGTGGGGAGGGGGCGGAGTGAGCAAAGCAGGGAGGAAGCAAGGGAGAGGGGGTGGAGGGAAGGAAGGAGGGAGTGAGGGAGGAGAGGATTGGATTGGATTGGAGTATGGCCATACAATATCGGCGATATCTCACGCCTCACGTCTGGACGGCAGGAGCCGTCGACGCCGGGGCCCGGCCCGTCACCCTCGGGCGGGGCCTCCTGCGGTTGTGTGGTGGGCCATTGCCCGCTCTGCTGTTGCTTCTGCTACTCCTATGTTTGGATGTGTGTGACGATCCCGCTGGTGCTCCTCGCCGAGTGTGTTTGCGTTGTTGTGGGTCGCAGCTCGAAGGCTCCTACCCACGGGGCTTAGCCCCTGACGGGGACACCCGGGCACCACAGGGTGGGACTTGCTGGGGTTTGCGCGCTGGCTTTGTTCTGGTTGTGGGGTGGTGTTTTGTTGTGGTTGTGCGGCTCATATGCCGCGCCCAAGGGGTGGTGCCTGGCCAGGGGCTAGGTGACCCTAGTGGCCTGGCGTATACACGCTTGCTAGGGGGTCCCACCGGGGGAGGGAGGAAGGGAGGGATGCAGGGTGGAGGTGCGAGTGAGCGAGCAAGTGATTGAGTGAGTGGGTGGGGGAGTGGAAGGTGGGCGCTTGGGCTGTGAAAAGTTGAGTGTGTGGCGGAGATGCCCAACAAAAGGGAGACCCAGACACCAATTTATGACACCCGCCCCCAACCAAATGGGAGAGGAACAGCAGACTTACACACCAGAGCTTACAGCCCATCTCAATAGAAACAAGGCGCCCACTACTCGGTGAACAGTACGAAGATGAAGGAGAAACTGCCAAACAACTCTTGTTGGGCACCAAATTTCAGGATTTTCTCAGCCTAAACACGTGGACCGTCCACCCGGTGCACGGCCCTTCAGGGGCCATGTTTGCATTTTTGGATGTTTGGATGTTTGGTTTTTTGGATGTTTGCTTTTTTGGATGTTTGGATGTTTGGATGTTTGCATTTTTGGATGTTTGGATGTTTGAATGTTTGGATGTTTGCATGTTTGGATGTTTGGATGTTTGCTTTTTTGGATGTTTGGATGTTTGGATGTTTGGATGTTTGGATGTTTGGATGTTTGCATTTTTGGATGTTTGGATGTTTGGATGTTTGGATATTTGGATGTTTGGATGTTTGCATTTTTGGATGTTTGGATGTTTGGCTGTTTGGATGTTTGGATGTTTGGATGTTTGCAATTTTGGATGTTTGGATGTTTGGATGTTTGCATTTTTAGATGTTTGGATGTTTGGATGTTTGCATTTTTGGATGTTTGGATGTTTGCAATTTTGGATGTTTGGATGTTTGCATTTTAGGATGTTTGGATGTTTGAATGTTTGGATGTTTGGATGTTTGCTTTTTTGGATGTTTGGATGTTTGGATGTTTGCATTTTTGGATGTTTGGATGTATGGATGTTTGGATGTTTGGATGTTTGCATGTTTGGATGTTTGCATTTTTGGATGTTTGGATGTTTGGATGTTTGGATGTTTGCATTTTTGGATGTTTGGATGTTTGCTTTTTTGGATGTTTGGATGTTTGGATGTTTGGATGTTTGCATTTTTGGATGTTTGGATGTTTGGATGTTTGCATTTTTGGATGTTTGGATGTTTGGATGTTTGGATGTTTGCATTTTTGGATGTTTGGATGTTTGGATGTTTGCAATTTTGCATTTTTGGATGTTTGGATGTTTGCATTTTTGGATGTTTGGATGTATGGATGTTTGCATTTTTGGATGTTTGGATGTTTGGATGTTTGGATGTTTGCACATAACCGTCCCCTGGTCCACGCTCTAATTACAGTCGTCAGGAGTTCCTTTGGCTCCTCATACACGCTTGGCTTCTTCTCCTCGCATCCCCATTTAGTGGCACCTGGGTTTGCAGCTCTGTGGGCTGAGGTATACAGGTTGCCCATGCTCTTGTGCAGACCCAAGCAGCAGGCAGCAGCCCCACCGGCACTGGAGGTGCTGTGCATGACAGCCCAGTCAGCAGCCCCAGGCCTGAGGTACATGAGTTCTCGATACCCAGACAGGCCACCGCAACCATCGAAGCCAACCCTCATGACTTTGCCTTCCATTGGACCGAAGGTGTGGCCTTACCACTGCACTCTGGGACAGTGGGGAAGGGCTTGGCTTACCCCCACCTGCGCAGCATGAGATGGGGGTCCAGAGGGGTGGGGGCGTCCAGGGCTGCACCAAACACCCTGAATGTTGCTCACATCGGCCTTTCCCTTCGGGTTCTTGCGTCGGTTGAACAAGAGTTTGAACAAAGTGTGACGCTGCCTGCACAGCCGTTGGATTTTGATGGGCCACGGTTGTGTACTTCGTGTTTTGCGTGTCCAACCGCCGTCGGTTGAGCTGCAGCTGCCTTTCTTTGGCCCACCACCACTGTCGGGCGCCTCTCAAGCAGCTCCTAGTCTCAGAAAGGAGTACCTTAAGTACATGTTGGAGTACAGACGGCCCAAGGGTTTTCAAACACGTGGGTCCCAAGACTGCATGCACGTGCCCAGCAGTGTGTCATGGTCTGCACAATGCAGTTCACTGCTGGGGCCTTTTGTGGCTGATTTACAGCGGAGGGGTTTGGGATTAGACCCCCGCTGCATCGGCGAACTACGGAGCAGTGGGTTTTTTGTGGGGCAGAAAACAACTGGTGGCGGTCCTGCCCTCCGGGGCGTCGGCCCTGGCGTCCACCACATTGAGTCATGCCCATGGCCGGGGTCGAAGGGTGCTCTCCATCAATGATGTGGGCATTGTAATGCAGGGCCAGGGGGTTCCGAACCACTAAGTGTGACCCAGTGGTGCTGTGCTGCAGTTCCAGGCATGATGCCCATGTTCTTGCCAGTGGAGTGTGCACCCTGGGTCATGGGCCAGGCGGTGCCCGATGTTTCTGTGCTTGGGCTGAGGGCTGCGGACCCTGGTGCCTGAGTGCGGAGTGATGCATGAGTGGTGTGTGCCGCTCAGGGGAAGGAGCCCTGAAACTGGGCATGCTGTGGGGGGCTAGAGGCAGTTTCATGGATCAGGCCATGTACTCAACCCAACCCCACCACCGTATCTCATGCAGGGCCACTTGAAAGCCCCGCACCCACTGGCGCCAACAGCCCCAGCCCTAAGGCCCGGTCTCCCGTGGCTGCCAGCAGTCCACAGGCCGCTCCTCAGGAGCCAACAACCACTGCCATAACAAACCCGGCCATCCCAGTGAACGAGGCACGGGATGCATCATCGGAGCTCATGGAGGTCTGTTTCTGGAGCACAGTGCTCATGATCTTTTCTCTCGTCTGTCTGTCTGACTATCCTTCCGGCCGTCCGTCCATCTGTCTGTCTGTCTGTCTGTGCCTGCCTGTCTGTCTATGTAGGGCAGGAGACAGGGTGCAGTGGAAGGGCAGGGCAGGGCAGGGCAGGGCATATGGCATGGCGTGGTATCGCAAACCGGGGCATGCTCGGGCCTGGCGGGGCGGGGCGGGGCAGGGCATGGCAGAACAGCGCATGGCATATGAGAGCAGCTCAGGGGCAGGGCAGGGGCAGGGCAGGGCAGGTTACCTCCTGGTCCGCTGGCGGATGCTCCAACCCATCAGACCTTGCTTTGCGTGCTACCCCCCCCCCCCTCCCCCGCTATGGGCAGTCCGCTTTAGCCGCTACTCCCATGCCCATGGGGTGCATGTTTAACCTGCGTGCAGCCCCATAGCCGTGAATGGCAGCCAATCATCCCCGTCCTGATGCCTGTACTTCTGTCTGTTCGTCCGTCCCTTTATCCGCTCCCCCCGGCAGATCCAGTAGCTCTTGGTGGGTGGCTGTGTTATCAAGTTAAACAAGGGCAGTCTACCAAAGGTGTACCTCACTTTAATCCCCCCCCCCCCCCATCTGCCTCTTCCTCTTGCTCTCCCGACCCTGTCTTCCCCAGCACCCTCCCGGTGCTGGAGGTTGCCAGCTGTCCATTGGTCAAGGAGGCATTCCCGTTGCTGGGTGCCACTGACAAAACGCTAGGAACGCACCTATGCTCATGTACAAAGCCATGTTTGCGGCACACGTGCGTTGCCAAGCCACCCACTCAGACCACATAGGCTCATATTTTGGGGCACATTGTGAGCCAGCCTTTGAAGCACCCCGGCCATCCTCAACGGCTGTCAAGCCCCTGGCGCACGCACCCCCCATGTCGGAGCGCGCTGGGCAGTGAAAACCTCCAAACATCCAAACATCCAAACAGCCAAACATCCAAACATCCTAAAATGCAAACATCCAAACATCCAAACATCCAAACATCCAAACATCCAAACATCCAAACATCCAAACATCCAAACATCCAAAAAAGCAAACATCCAAACATCCGAAACTACTGCTGTGCTGTAGTTTCCCTCCCCCATAAATATTTTGCGCCGAATACGCGTGCCGGCATTACTGTGGAGGGGCTCCAATGACCCCCCCCCGCCCTATCCCCTCCCCGGATGTGAAAATTGCGGTGCATACAGAAGTTGGTGTCGCGGGGCGGAATGGATTTCTGCTGCATTCATTTGGGCCACGACTGAGAAGAGCGTCCCAATTCTTGGCTCAACTTCGTTTTACGCGCACGTGCTCTGCCGAAATCGGTCATCAGGGCCGGCCTGCCAGTGCGCAAGCACGGTCCCGTTGGAAAATGACGGCGTGAAGCAAGGAAGGGGCGGGAGGATGGAATCGGATTGGCTCAAATAAGTGGTTGCCCTGTCTTCAAAGTCGTTGGGGAAGGGGTGGGGGGTTGGGATGCGGGAAGGGGTGCGTGATGGTCGGGGGCACAGACCCACGAGAGCACACACACAATTAGCACAACTTCACACTCTTCTGGTGCAATGGCACTGTGCATTTTCGTTTTACTACTGTCCCAGCCCCTCTCGCAGGCAGCTCATGTAGGAGCCCTGTGGGGCTTGTTCCTGCTGAGAGACCCCCCCACGCGTATTCCCTCAATTCAATGAGGTACACTGCATGACAACAGTGACAACAGGCCTTCCTGGGGCACGTGTAAGCCTGTGGTGCTTTCTGTTGCCTCTGAAGTCCTGCCATGGCCCCTGTTTAAGCTGCGCAGCTCCTCTGCCGCTCACCTGTCCACAGGACGCTGCTGCACTGGCAATCCAGTCCTCGATGCGGGGCTATCTGGGCCGCAAGCAGGCCGCGGAACGCCGGCAGGAGAGAGCGCAGCACCGCCAGCACCTACTGGAGGATGTAGCAGCCAAGACCATTCAGAACAGCACTCGGTCCTACATGGCCCGGAATGAGGCCGACCGGCGGCGTGGTCAGCGGGAGGAGAGGAAGGCGCAAATCCGTGCCGAGGAGATGGAACTGTTGCGGTTGCAGGGCGAAGCTTTGGCACAGTGAGTGACGCGTGCACGCGGGCGCGAGCGCGGGCGCGTGCAGCATCTGGTGGGTCGCTTCGTGGATACGAACGATTGTCCGCCGACGGCCATGTCCACACTATCCTGTCTGCCTGTGTGTGCGGCGCGTGCGTGTGTGTGCTGTCCATGATAGAGCTCAGGAACACGCTTGTGGGCCGTTGTTGCCTGCCGTCATTTGTCCATCTCTTGGGCCAAATGCTCTGAGATCGTGTGCAGAGCATCGCGCACACACAACAGGACTTGCGTTGCGTGTGTATTGCGTCTCATCGAGGCGTGGCCACGCTGCGAGTGCCATCCGCCGGTTGCTGTGCTTCTGCGGGAGCCCCATGAGGTCGCGATCTACTTGTCACGTTGCGAATCCGCGCCACTTAACCTGCCCCTTTCTGTGGCATCTCTGCACCATTGTACATAGGTGTTTGGTGGATCTGTATGCAGGACGCATCCGCTGTTTGGCATTGCTCCCACTCCCACTTATCACGAGTCTCTGTGTGTTTGCCTTTTCATGATGATCCTTCTTCTTCATTTCAACCAACCGACAGCATTTGACTGCGAATTGACAGCGGCAGACCTGCCGCTGGTGTCCATGCCGGCACAGCATTTCCCCATGCCTTCATAACCAGAATCCTTGGGAAGGGTGACAGCAATCTCCTTTCTCTCCTACCTTCCCATTCCCTACTGCAGTATGCTTTGTATGAATGCAACTCCCCGCCTCTCTCTTTGTCTATGCCCTCATTGCATGTCGTTTTTGTACAAAGTTCCAGTGCTGACCTGGCAGCTGCTGACGTCCTCAGTCCTTACCTGGCTGCTTCCCCTCATTTCTGCACTGGGCGCGTCACACTGTCCAATTTCCCCATTGTGCCATGTTCCAAATGCGTTTGCCATTGATCCATTTCTCATAACCGATCTGCTGTCTTCTGGAAGACGGTGCCTTTAAACTTCATGCACCTGCTGTTCCTCTTGTCATGAGCTTTTTTTTTTCCACCGCTGCAGCCACCATCACCACGTTGCAGTGCTTACCAGCTGCCTGCATCAGTTGACCTTCAATGCTTTCAGGGCAGCTGTGGCCGCTGACTGTCAAGGCCCAGTCCAGAGGGTTGATTACTGGGCGGCCGGCGACAATTGTCTTTTTCTGAGTTTCTTCTGTTCTTCTGCAATCCAGCAAACCCCTGAGGTTTTGTCCAAATATGACGTTTCTTCAACTCAGTCAGTCGCAGAAAGATTGGGTCTGTGATTTCTCCCTTTCTTCAGGATTCGTGTTCAAATTAACCTGGGCTTTCCAAAACGTTCAAAATTTATCTGGTTTTCAAATTTTCTCAATTTGCTGGGACCAAATTTTGTGGGTGGAAGGGTGGCGGCTCCGGGTGCCCCAAGTTTGCCCTCTCCCCGTTCATCGGCAATGCCCTGCGGACGGTTTTCGCACCAGCACGAGTCCTGCTTCCAGTCCCCCACTGCTTTTGTGATCAACGCTGTTCAGTGTGTCCGCCAGATGGACTCCCCTTTTGCCCCAGTATCTCCTTTCACGAACACATCCCCTCGGCCGGCCTCTGGTCCTGGTCTGGGCGAGGCCAGGGTTAGTTACCCACGTTGCACCCTAAAATCGTGCAAACAATTCGCCAGTACTCAGTTGTTTGCGTTATTTGGGATCCCAATGACCGAAAATTCCCTGGTGAAGGGCTAATGCGTTTTCAGCCACATGCGTGCGCCTCTCTTGCTCATACTATTCCCACCCTTGATTGCTGTGCCCTGTGTTCCAGGAACCAGCTCACACCAAACGAACCATTTGGCTTTGATCAAGCAGTTTTTAGCTCATATTGTGTCCCTAAGTAGTTCAGCTTTGCTGCGAACCCCTTGCTCCCCCTCCTCATTTACAGCACCAGTGATAACCCTTGACATCGAAACTTTTCCACATAAAAAGAAACCAGCTTTGTTTGCTGGTGCGAACATCAAAAGGCAAAAGTAATAAAAAGACAGACGTTTGCCACATAGCACACATTTGTAATTGAATGTGCCCAAGTTGACTGAAGTTGAGAATGGTCTCTCTGTGTGTGTGTTTTTGGGTGGGGTTAGAGCACCAAAGACCGTCATCAAGATAGTACCATTGGCAGGTTTTCAGAAATGGGCTTCGTACATAGCTAATTCTGCTCAGAAAACTGCTTTGTTGGTCTGTTGGCTCTTCGTGTGCACCTGTGTGATGCTTAATGCTGAGTGGCTCTGTCTTGCGGGTGTACATGTGTGCGTGTACAGCAAGTTGCAATGCGATCTGTCTGCGTCATGGGGCAAAGTGTGCTCAAACAGATTGATGAGACTGCATTCCATGTGCACTTGAAAAAGAGGTTTTTCTTGTTCATGCGCATGAGTAGAGGGATGCTGGGTTCAGGTTGTGGTGTCCCCTTGTTGTTTGGCAGAGATGGAGTCGCTCCCTCCCAGCATCGGCTTATGCCTGTGCTGATGGGTTGCATGTCAAGTCATGGGCTGTGTTCCGGTTTGGTCCGAGGGTTCGTCAATTGTTGGAAAAGGTCAAGCCCATGAGGCACAGTGGGTTGCCAGTACAGAGGTGTGGTAAGTGCTTCATGCTGTGTTGGGTCAATACATGTGTGCATAATTCCAGCACCTGCGACCCTGGATGACCCGGTCAGTCTGAGTTTCTTCCTTCCTACCCTTGGGCTTGGTGCCAAAGTTTCTGGTTCCAGAGGTTGAGAGGGAGACTCTGCTTCATTGAAAATCATGTTTTGGGGCTTTCTGCATGCCTGGGTTATTTTGCAGGCACCCCAGTCGGGGCAATCGTGCAACTGCATTACTCTGTCACAGCCCTGCAGCTGTGGATTTTCTAATCTCTGGGTTTGGGCACTATTTGGGTATCACATGCAATTCAATGAGTTGGCACATTGAACAGTGGCTGTATTTGGTCAGCACAAATCTGATGTGTTTCCATGCCCCCTTTTTTCCTTGCCCCCCTTTTTTCCATTAACATGACAGGCTTCCAAGGCGTAGTAAAGAGCACTGTTTACATCAGGCAGCATTCCTACGATTCCACCCTTCACTGTTCTGTGAACCATTTTCAGAGGTGGCCGGTAAAACCAGGGACATGTTTGTTTGTGGAGCCCGCGAGACGAGGGATATGATTCAGAGGTTTGGACACGATTTGAGGTTTGAGATGGTGTGCATTTGTATTCACTGCTTGGCTGGTTGATCCTGTGGTTCCCCCTGGTTGCCTCCACAAGGTTGACCGATGGTAAACTCTGCTTCTGTGTATTTCTGGGTGCTGTACTGTGTAAGTGGGCGTGTGCGTGTGAATTGGTGGGTGGTATGGGTGGTGTGTATGCATCTCAAATAACAAATGAAAAGGCCTGTCGGTGTTCTATTTCTCAATGTGGACCAGATCCCAGGCAGGAGACACCTTTCATGGCCTGCCATGGTAATCCAAGTGATTGTATCTTTAGTGCTTTGCTTTGGTGCAGAGGGCCCAAGTGTTTAATGTTTTTCTGCCTTTTGTACCACCACAGCACCATATTTTGCACCCAAAGAGCCCCAAATAACATACATCACCCACTTGTTGCACCAAACACAAGTGGAAGGATCTACCCAACAACAGCTATTGATGCACCAGATTTTCAACAATGGGGGAGTATTAGCGCGCTGGGCATTTTTTTTTTTTGCCATTCCCCACCCGTGCATGCTTTTGCACCCCCTCAGGAAACAATCTGGAGTACTTTTTCACAGTGTCTAAGAATCTGGCCCATCCGTTGCACCCAGTTTCTGATAATGGCAAGGGTGGTGTTGACAAGTGGCGGGAGTGGCATTTTGTGTTGTTGAAGTCTCATATTTTCGGCTGATGCAATGCTATGCATGCATTGCACAGCTTTGTATGCCGGTAACTACCCGAGCCTTTTTTTGGCCATTTGGTGGAGGTTTGTTGTTGCATAATGGGTTTTTTTTTAGCTCTTTGTGCATTCAAGATATGAATTATTTGAATCATTTACCATTTTCATCTAGTTTTACCCATTTGTACCCATTTTCACCTGCTCCCACGTGTCAGTGTGCCCAAGCACCAACGGTTGAAACATGCCGCAGCACCTATTTTTGGAGTTTGTTGGTGGAGGTGCTACAACACACTGAAAATTGGGTTGGGTTTTTTTGAGAGAAAAATGCGGGACCAAAATATCAATCCCATCCATGAGCAATCATTCGTTACGGATGGCTAGTAGTCTCTTGTTTAAAGAGTGCATCAGTGTATCGGTGGTTGAGAGGTTTTGAGTTTAATTCTTGCAATTGGCAATATGCAACATCCTAGATAGGAGCAAGGCAAATAGTCCAACCTGTTTTTTCGCTTTAATTTTTGCTGTGCTATTCGTTGTCAGATAATTTGCTTCTTTAATTTGCTTTCTGACGTGTAATGTCGACTCCCATGACGAGGGGACAATATAACGCAACAGGAGCAAGGAGACAAGTTGCTTTTGGTAGGCAATGGGTGGAGGCATCGGGTAGTACGTAGGTTGTACAGACACCCAAGGTGAATGTCAACATGAAAAATGGTACTGTGTTTTATGTGCAATTTGGCGGCGACCAAGAAAGGGCGCCATCTTGAGAGCCATGTTTTGGGTAAAAATAAGAAACAAATAGATGGTTCCGATGCCCGCCTGCGTAGCATACATGCCCGCAAAGCTGGACTGCACCTATGCCTCTACACAAACCTGAATTGAGGGCAATTACTGCACCAACCTTCAACAATCATTGTCAATGTTCCCCAACAACAAATTTTTGGAGCCTCGTTGTTACATGACAGAAAGTGAAATGGCGTATTTTCCTACTATGACATCAATTTGTTTTTTTTTGTTTGTTGCTCTTGGTCTATGTGCCATGTTGAGAAGGGTTTTGGATTGTTGGGACGTATGAACATCTCAATATGGATACTGTCGAGGACACTGTAGACCCGAGGAAATGTTTAGTGGGGAAAGGCAAATGCAATATTGGCGATTGATGAGATGCAATTCGTTTTAGAAACGATTGTTGTGCCGATTCTTTTGAAATGACCTCTGCTGATTGCCGATGAACAATTTTCCCGATTAATTCAACGGTTCCAGACCCTACACATGTCCGCTTTGCTAATATGTCCAAAGCCGAGATTTCGATGATCGCTTTGTCACGCCACACTGCCTATTCTCTATTCTGCACACTCCGCATCATGTGCTTCTCCGGTCACCAAGTTTTTGCACTCTTTGCACATTGCGGTGAAACTTCCCCAAGCCACCTATGTATAACACAGCAAAGCCACAAAGCCACAAAGCTAGTAGAGCACACATTGACCATGTATTGCTGATGCGTACATGATGTCGCCAGAAGTCATATCATTTTTGCGAAGAATAAGCACCTTCTTTTCAAAATTTGATCAAGAACAATCATTATGGCGTCATATCGCCTTGTCGTCAGCGGTAGTGTTGACGTCCGAGGAATCAATCCCCTGTGCTATGTGATATATCTGTTCTTTGACTTGGCGGCTTGGCACGCATCACAGTAAAAGAAATGGTATTCCACATAGTGTGAAAGATTAGAGCATGATTGTGGGCCATGGTTCGAAGCGCTTTTGAGTGCCCATAGAACTAGGATTCATGGTAAACTGTCAAACGAGTTCGGTGGCCTACAACCAAGCACCAATGGTTACCACGCTGCGGCATGCTTCAAGTTGTCGGTGGTGGGTACCCAAATTTTAAGTAACTTACAAAATTGGCAAAACGCAGAACGAAGCACAAATGAATGCATGTCCTAACGCCTTACAAAGATGGTCGCACTGGTCACACCTTCATGGGTGTTCATGGGTGAACTCCTTGAAAACAATTAGAAAAGTTTATAGTGTTTTCAGCACTGTGTTTTGCCTCTCCTGCTGCTTGCTGTTGGTGTAGGGATTCCTGCTGCTTGTTTTTGGAGATGAAAAGCTTTTGTTTTGATGAAATACAGCCACTCCAAGTCACTCAAGGATAGCCCAAGCCAATAGTATGCAAAGAGAAGAGGATTCAGGATCAAAGCATGAAGGGCTGCAGTGTAGACAGTGAAAGATGATTGGATATTCACAGAAACTGCAACTCAGGTAACAAATGAATGCATATTCACAAAGATAGCTGAAATGTTTTTGGAAAAGAGTTAGAAAACTGCCTCAGGATCACTCTCTCTCCATAGTGCCATCTTAGGAGATGTGCACTCTTTGTTTTGGGTCCCATATGTGCTGAGGTGGCATGGTATGTGGCCATGAGGTCACTGCCATGTCACATGGGATCTTCCTACTTAGCTAGGCTGACCAGGAATTGAACCCAGGACCTCTCAAAAAGAGGTGCCCAGCCCCCTAGGGTGCATACCACTAGGATAGCTAAGAATTCATGGAAAAACATAGATAAATTCATAGGCTCAACCTTAGGTATGTCAGTGCTCAGTCAACTCAGGAAAAGATGTTTTACTTCACAATGAAAGGGGATTAAGGGGTCCACTCCATATCCTGATTGGGTGTTTGGTTCTATAGGTCAAAATGTGTTATCACCAGTTTTGGTTGGACCAATACTAAGATTAAAATGCATGGATGCTCAGTGCATCTCTAATACAACTAGAGTATGCCTCAAAGCAATGGAAAAGCACTTTTTCTTACTCCCCCCTTGTGCTGTGGTGGCCACCACTGTCGCATTTTAGGAAAAAGGGAATTTTTCTTGGCCTTTCCTTGGTTTCCACATCTACTTTAAAATACCTACAGTTTCCCTCACACTGAAAAATGGGCGCTCACCATGGCTGGCGCTCTTTTGCTGCTTTGTATGTAACATATCCTCCAGAAAACTCAGCGCTCATGGCGCTGCCGGGGCTCCTGTGGCTTGGTTGGGTTAGAATGGGAGCATGCCAAACATGTGTATATGCATCCCTCCCTCCAAGACGCAGCGTCGACACAACCCGAACGCAAGACACATTATACACACTCGCATGGGTTCTCGTAAACCTGCTGGCGGCCTGTGACCTGTCTTAGGGCGAAGGGAGTCGAAAGAAAATTAAAATTGCCCCTTGGTGGGGTCTTAGTTCTGCTCAGTCTCTCCAGGCACCTGCGTTTCGGCCCGAACACGGCCTACTCAGCGAGGCTGCGCGTGGGTATCTGCAGAGGCAGGAATGGGAGAATTATGGACGAATCCACGCAAAAACGAAGCGACGACACCAAAATCCGTCAAATGACGGCGTAGAATTTTTCTGAAACGACACACCTGAGCAGAATCCAATTGTGCATCAGAGGCACATTTTTATAGAAATTATAGTCATCTCTGGATTTTTTAAATCCAGAAATTCATACGCATAAAATGGCGGCGCGCAGGAGCGGCTCCTAGCGAAGCGCCGGAAAATGGAGAAATAATGGAATTATAAACGTATGTCTCACGTAGTCTTGAAAATGACGAGACACACATTAATAAATAAACATACAGATTCCACCCACACTAATAGAAGCTTCAAAAATTCAAGAATTCGAAAATGAACAAAAAGACTTCAATGAATCAGGTAGAAACTACAGGTATGTTCGTCTCGCATGCCGCATACACATTGCTCGTCTCGTGTCTCCGTGAACGAGCCTTGTAGCAGCGCTAACAAAGATAGAACGCGATAGAGGGATTGATTAGAAAGATTGCAGATGATTAGCGGTCAGATCAGGGTGATTAGACATACACACAAGTGCATTGCAACGTTCTTCGCGTGCGCCCCTCACTTGCTCTCTCTCCCAGCGGTAGGTAAGGTGAGTAAGCCCAGGCGGGGCCACCCCCTGGTTGAGTCGTGATTGACGCGCAGATGGGCAGGTTTGCCCACGTTTCACGTGCATACTCGTGCATGCACACACGCATTAAAGGGTAGGCCACGCGAAGTGCGCACGGTAAACCTTGTTTAGGCTACCCAGGGGCTCCTCGGTACGTTCTTTAAGAGAACCTGAGGAGTCCCTTAAAGCTTGCTTGCTTGACAAGGGTAGCTGCTCCTGCAGCGTGTTTGCGAACAGTGTATTATAGGTCACACTGAGAAGGGTATAATACCTGGAGTGTGGCTTGGTTCCTCCGTCGCAAACGCCCTTCTATTTGCCTTTGTTTTACAGGTGGGCAGGTAGGGTGATTGGTGCAGCAGCCTTTTTTTATGCCCTGCTAAACAAGGGCGCAGATCACACAAACAAGTAACTCCGCTCCGCCTGTGGCAGAGCAGGGAGTCCGACTTCATCGACATCTGCGCCTTGCACGCGAGAGCACTCCTTCCCTCCAAGCCCTAGCAGGGGAAACGCGTTGTGGCGTCTCCTGTTAGGCCACAGTTGCTTAGTAGCGCTGTGTTCTCTTGTCATTTCACAGGAGGGTCGCTAGGACCCAAGAGACCTTCACCTTCGCAACGCCCAGTAGAGTGTGCGTGTAGGAGTGGTAGTCTTGAGTGGGGGCTAGAGCCAGTTGCCCAGTGCTCGCCCACCAGGATGGTGCCACTGTAGGGTGTGTAGGACCTGTAGGGGGTGTGTCACTGTCCCACCCGTTTCCTGCAATTTTAGCAGGGTTGGTGGGCTGTGACAGTGGTTAGGTCAGTGTTTTGGCCACATAGCAAAACGGCGTTTTCATGCCTTCATAGCTTTTTGCCACCCCTCCCTATAGTAGACAGATAGGCCGGGAAAACAATACCTGGATTAGTACGCTGGGTATTCCCCCAAGGTTTTGCGCCAGCACAGAAATTGGGCGCATAGGGGAGGGGAGACCCGGGGCGTACCCCGTGGCATCAATAAGCCAACCCTCCAGGTTTAGCAAGGGCGCAGACTTGGGTATAATTAGGACACCACTTCTGCGGCTTGCTCTCAGGACCTTAGGACTAGCACACTCACACATACGCTTTGGCAGGTAAGGGTAAGGTTCAGTCCCTAGCTTTAGTCTTGGAGGCAAGCGTCTCGGCGAGCCTCAGCAACTCACCAAGGTTGTTCTGGGACAAGTAGTCAACCAGAACTGAGTTTAGGCGTCCCTCAGGTAGAACAAATGCAGAGAAGGGCTCCCAGGTGGCCTCTTCGACTCCAAACCCTTCCCAGAGGGTGAGGAAGCGCCAACCCTGGCGATAGCGGTGGCGTAGGACAGACTTCACCAGGTAGAAGCCCTCCTTAGCCATCTCCTCGGCGTTCATGTCGGGGAGTTCACCTTCAACTTCCATAGGGCTGGCAGCCCCTTGTAGGTCCAGAGCGGCGATTTCCTCGTCGTTCAGCTCCCACTCCTCCCCACAGAGGTCTTCAGGATCATGGTAGCGCTTCAGGTGTTGAGCAGCGCACACCAGGGTCCCCCCTAGACGGGGAGAACACCGCACGGTGATACGGTGTCCATCCACAGATAGGATCTTGTACGGCCCGAAGTATGGGTCATCGCTGGTAGAGCGTGGCCAGGCGGGTAGTCGACTGTGGTGCACCAGCACCCAGTCCCCCTCTTGGTAGGTGGCCGGTACACGGTGCTTGTTCTTCTTGTTCCACTGACGCTCCCTCACTCTCTGGAGCATTGCCTTGGCCTTGTCCACCTTCGCTTGTTGCTCTTGGACCCATTCACCCACAGAAGAATGGGTGTCCTCTGGATAGGGGGCATGTAGGAACCACGCCGGGCGCCCCATGAATAGCTCATGTGGCGAGTAGCCAGTAGCTGAACTCTCTTGGGAGTTCATCATCAAGGATATGACGGGGAGTAGTCTCACCCAGTCTCTGGTGCGTTCAGTTTTGCACCATATCCTGACGTTCTCCTTCAGGACACGAATCTGTCGCTCACATAGGGGGTTGCTCGTGTGAGAGTAGGGAATCCCCGTAGACACCTGGACATTGAGGGATCTCAGGACCCTCTTGTACCAGCCAGTATCTGAGCGTACTCGTACGTCCTCGTCGGAGTTGATCTCCTTGGGCGCCCCATAGACACAAAACCACTCCTCCAGGAGTATCTTGATAGTCTCCTCCCCGGTAATGTGCTTGGTACAGGGGAACACCCTGGTAAACCTGGTCAAACCACAGGTTACCACGAGGGCGAAGTCATAGCCCCTGAACTTCGGCATCTCCGTGTAGTCCACGTATAGCACACTGTTAGCACAGTGAGGGATGGGCAGGGTCGAGTAGAGACCTCTGTCCCTGATATCCCCTGGTTTACAGGACCTGCACGGGCACTTGTCCACGATAGGCTGGAGGGTTTTCCGCAGTTGGTCGTCAGTCCACGTAGTGTGGAACCACTGCTTGAACAGCCTCAGGGTACGGTCAGCACCCACATGACCACTGGACTCATGGGTCCACTTCAGCAGCGCTGGGACTCGGTCACTAGGCACCACGATGCGGTCCTCGTGCCAGAGGTAGCTCTTGTCCCGCTTCCACTGGTCTTGGTTGACCAGGAGGGGTTCAAGGCGTTTCTCCAGGCGCCGGTAGATATCCCCAAACTCCTGTAGGTACTCCGATTGTTGGAGTCCATCCAGGGGGCGTATCATGGTCATGTTCAGGTCCAGATGTACGTCCATACGGCTGAACGCCTCCTTAGCCAGCGCTTCAGACCGGGCACCAATCAGGGCGTCGAAGTTGTTGCGGCTGATGTAGTCGGCACACTCGTTCTTCACTCCCTGGATATGATGTACCGTCAGCCGTAGTTGACTGAGGTAGGTCCACCAGCGCCGTAGCTTGGCCTTCTCAGGTGGGGGACCCTTCTGGAAACTGCGGACCGGTTCTTGGTCGCATAGCCAGACCACAGGGTTACTCCCCAACAGTCGTGCTTGTGAGGATAGCACCAGCATACCCGCGAGCAATTCCTGCTCATAGGTGGAGTAGTTCCCCCTGGCCTGGTTCCACTTCCAGTTCCAGTGGCCCAGAGGTACTAGGACCCACTTGTCGTCAGGGTAGCTGTGCTTGAGGGTTCCATCTCGGTTGAGACCTTCCGTCCCCCATTGGGAAATGGCCGAGTCGAACTCCTCCTTCTCTAGTGCTTGCCATTGGAACAACGTTCCAGCACCGCCCACATTGCTGGCGTCGGTCACCAGGATAATCTCCCCTTGTGCCCTAGGCACGCCCAAGCACTTAGCGTTGGCTATCTTGTCTTTGAGCTCGTCAAACGCTTGTTGCTCTTGTGGGCCCCAGCGCCAAGTAGTACTCTTCTTGATCAAGTCAGTCAGTACAGCGCTGGTGTAGGTGAAGTTTTTGATGTGGCGGCGATAGAAGTTGCACGCCCCAATGAAACTGCGTACATCATGAAGTCCTTTCTTGGGGTCTTCGTGTCGTACCTTGGCATCCATCAGGGGTTTGGCCTTAGAGGCCGCTGGGGTCCACCACCCATAGCCAACGTCAAACCCCAGGTACTGCATGGTCTCCTGCATGAACTCACACTTCTCCAGCTTGAGTCGTGTGTGGTTCTCCTGGCAGACCGCAAAGAACTCACCCAAGAGGATTAGGTGATCCTCCTGGGTATTGGTCCCGAGGCATACATCGTCGATGTGAGCCTCCATCTGGGCCCCACGGGATATGAGCTCCTGCACCTTAGGTCTCCTTCGTAGGATGGACAAGATCTTCTTCATCAGCTCTTGTAACAGAGCGGGTGCGTTAGCCACGCCGAATGGCATGACCTTCCACTTGAATACCCTCCCCTGAGGGGTGATGAAGGCCAGTAGTTCCTGCGCGTTGGGCGTCAGGTCCACTTACCAGAATCCACTTCGCTTGTCCATCTTGGTCTTGTAGCGACAGGAGGCTATCTTCTCCAGGGTAGACTCCATATTGGGAATGGACCCTGAGTGGTTCAGCGTCTTCTTGTTCAGCTCTCCATAGTCCACTACCAGCCGTTTGGCTGTAGACCCAGGTTTAGCCACCAGGAAACAGGGGCTGCAGTGTAGGGGGTAGTCCCCGTCCTTGTACTCCAGGACTAGGCCAGCGTCGATACACTCCTGTATCTGTCGCTCAATCTCGTCGGCCTGCTCTTTAGGAGCTGGATAGGGTCTTCTCCGTATCTTGTGACCCACGAACTCGGGTTTCAGCTTGCGGTCCATCTGTACCAGCTTGTCACATGACGCTGGAGGGGGTAGTTCTCCGAACACCTCCAGATAGGTCCTTATCAGCTTCTGTACCCGCGGGTCCAATATCTTGATCTTGTCCTCCAAGTCCTCGTCGGAGTGTAAGTTGCTTGCCCCCTGAATAGACGTCGGGAGGTGGTCCTCCACCGACTCTTCGCCCGTGGTAGTGTCCTTCAGCCCTTGGTAGCCATACAGAAGGTCTTGCTCAACCATCTCCGATGGACGATGGCAACATAGGCACGCTCGAGGGGGTTCACATACACATTCCTCCGAGAGGTCGTCCTCCTCTGGGGTCCTCACATGGGCACCCCATACGCTCTTCATGAGCTTGAGATCTACCTCCCTTTGCCAGGTGGTGATCTTCTGTTCGAGGTCCTCCTTCAGTTGGGATAGGTCTCCCATACGTCCTTGCTTCAGTGGCCATGAGCTGCGGGTAGGCTTCGCGTAGCATAGCTTTTTCGCCACCAACTTCCTCTTGGAATCTACATACTCCCTGAGCCTGGATCGAGGGTCCAGCTCCTCATCCACGGGGTCTTCCACCCTCATGGAGAGTAGGGGTTTTAGTGGGGCGGCGTACTCGGCGTTCTCCACTTCCTCCACCGCGGTCTGCACGAAGAAGGCGTCGTGCTCAGTTTCGTCGTGTGAGTGGATAGAGCTAGGTAGCTCAGATAGTCCACACTCAGAGACTCCATCAGGTACAGGTACATGACAAGGAGAGTTGGGGGCGTTGGTGTCAGTCACGATGTACTCATCTCCTCCGGGTGTAGTTTCAACAGCATCTTGAGGTCGTAGGCGATCCTTCAAGTCACCCAAGGCGAGTCCATCGCTTTCACGTTGTATGGCCTGGACCAGAGTCGGGTCCAGGTCCTCCCAGGGAATGGAGGTAAGACCTCCGTCCACCACGCTTAGCATACTCCCCCATCCGGGCTTCCCAATGGGCGTCTTGCGTCCCAGAGGCACGTAGATGGCCTCATCAGGTAACCGCACAGAGCTGATAGTCAGCTTGTCAAGGAGGGTTCGCCAGTACTCGTTGCCCCCATGGGCTCCCCAATCGGGGGAACACAGGACCATACGGGAACGTTCCAAGGCCACCTTGGTCAGCACCTTCCCCAGTTCACTGAACCTGGGGTTCCCGTAGGCCATCCCGAAAGAGGGCCAGTAAAATTTGTAGCTGCAGTTCTTCCCCTTGCTGCAGTAAAGGCCCAGTACATGCTGCTTGTCGCTGGCGAACAACTCCACACTTAGGTCTTCTCGAGAGTAACCCAACTCCTTCAGACCTTGGTCTAGGACTTCCCCCAATAGTTGATAGTCCTCAGTTTTGGAGGCCCCCATCATGTTAGAGGGCTCCTCCTTCGATAGCCTCAGGTAACTCGAGGTATGTTCCGACTGCTCCAGTGGCACAGACTCTCTGCCACTGCCGTGGTCCACGTAGATGTAAGTGCGGCTAACCCCCATCTGCTCAGATTTTAGCAGATCTGCCCCAGATTGGCTACATTTTGGTCATTTTCACTGCTTCGGCGGAATCGCCGCACCGCAGCTCAGTCTCAGGATCAGACCTATATATTTCTGATGTGCCGGATCTGATTCCGCGGTCCATTCATCGTAAATCCGCCGCGTTCCGATCATTTACCCGGAATCGCCATTTGCCGCTGACGCGCGTGCGCGAGCCAGATCGGCCAAATATTTTTTCACAATCGGATTTATATAAATCTTTTCAGACAGATATGGACACTCAGATGTACTTAGGATAATCCGCATCAATTTTCTTCATAGACTGGGATTTTTTGCCGGATAACAATCAGCATGGATCTTGCCTCCGTTGTCGCCGCTCTTGCCTCCGTTGGTGTCCGTGTATCCGGTTCTGCCCCCAACAGCAGCGTTCAGGTCGACTCCTCGCGTGCCTGCCCCCCCGGTCTTGCCGGCCCTGAGCCCTCCGGCACCATCCACGACCTGGGGCAGCACTTTCATGGTAGCAGAGGCTACCTGAATGTTGCTTCAGTGGCATACCAACCACAGCCCGCTCCTCAGTACGGCCCCGTAGACCCCGCCGCTTCCGGAGAAGTAACGATTACGTTGCCCTGGTGCTGTGCGAACGAGGCCTTGAGAGGAATGCCTTGCGCAAGTCCAAGCTGCCCAAGAAGGGCGCACATCAGCAGCTGTGGGGACCCAGATTACCACAATCCCAGTCGAAACTGGCCATCGAGCAGCTGGAATCCGCCGGCCTACGACGATGGCAACGCTCCGGTGGAGCTTACGGAGCTGGCAGGTACCAACATTCCTTACCAATGTCCAACATTTGAGACCCTGGACGCCGATCTGAACGACATTGAGATGGGCGGTCCAGGTGAGGTACCTAGCTATAATCGACCAGCCTCTTGGGCACACTGGGACGACCATTTGTCTCCAGAAGTGACCCGTAACCTTGAGGCCCTTGAGGCCCTTTGTTACTTAGCCTCGTCTAAGCTGATCGAACAAGAAAGAATCGCCTCTGATTTTTTATCGGAATATTTTTTCCTCCTACAGAACGAAATTAATACCAGGATGTGGTGGCGTTCTCAAGAAGATGACTCTTTTGCCATTTTTTGGCAGATCTGGGAGGCAAGCCCCTTCCCGAAGGAGAAGGTCCGGGCACCTGTTCCCGGGCCCTCCGCCCCTCATCCCCCTGTTTCCATCCGCGACCATCTAGCCGCCGCGGTTGAGGAGGGAATTTTAGAGGCGGCCAGGCAGGCAAGCCTGGAAATCAGGGCTGAAGGAGCTCCCCAAGTTGACTCCTGGCTGCGGACCACCGAGATCAGCGGTCCGACAGCCTGCTCAGGCCCTTCAGGACACGGCATGTACTGTCCTGCCGACTGCTCCTGCAGATTCCAGCGAGATGCTGAGCTCCAACTGCTCAAAGATCAAATGCACCTCATCATTCAAACGCTGGGAATAAAAGATCTTTTCAAGACGCACATGCGGTCTGAGGGCGCCTCATCGGTGGAACAAGCAACAGAGCCATCGGAGGAGGCGACAGAAATTTTTTCAATTGCTCCTTCGGTGGACTCCAGGACCACCGATGCAAGGATCAGCAGGACCAAGCTAAAGGAAAGGGTTAAAATCTCTCCTTCTGAGAGTAGGACGGCAAAGGCTAGGACTGAGGCTCAGAATGCCAAGCGAACTGCCTCCCGTACTGCCCCTCCTGCTGCTGATTCCAATACCTTAGCCCAGCTGTTGCTCGCCCAGACCCTCGCCGGAGCTGGTGTGGCGAATGTTGCCGCCAAGGTGTCTGCCATTACGGCCGGTGTTGGGCTGGATTCGCTTCTTAATCCTACTTCCTTGCGACTTCGTCAGGTTGCCAAGCAACCGAAGTATAATGGGAACCCCCGACGTTGGCCTCAGTTCCAACGGGAATTTAAACTGTGGGTTAAGACTCAAAAACTCCAAGATGATCAGTTCCTGATGGCCCTCTTGGATTGCCTTGAGGGAGCGCCGGCCAACACTTGGCTCAGGACTTGGAGTGATCGCGAGGATACAAGTTCCCCCCTTACCTTTGATGAGGTGTGGCAACAGTTGGAGGTACGTGGATCCCGGCTGCCAGAGGACCACTACCACCAAATGTTGAAGAATTTTCCTTCATTCTCGCGATTAATCTTGCACGAAGTGCAAGACAAAAAACAGCGCTTCTGGAATTTAGTGGAAGAAGCTGAACATTCAGGCGAAAAATTTTCTAGTGCCGAGCTGAAAAGTCTGATTTTTGACAAGATCCCCTCAGAAACTGCCGCCACCCTTCGGAACAAACAGTCCGAAGAAAAGGTCAAGACCTGGTGGGCGGAGGTGGAAGGCTTCGATGCCTCCGCCAATAAATTTTCAGTTCGGGAAGCACTTCAAAAGTGTTCCCCCACGTCGTTTTCCAAGGTGAAATTCACTGAAAACACGTGGAAAATCAAGTTTCATGAACATGAGGATCGGGACTTGTTTGTCCAAGTCCTCAACAGGGGAGTAAGCTTCCATGGCCATCGCCTGAAGGCCAAGAACTGGGTGTTTTCGTTCACCCCGAAGGAACTCTGGGAGGAGGTTGAGCGGCTCGCCGACGCCGCCAATCAGAATTTCCATGAGGGTCTTGGGGGAAACAAGAATACCCAGCAAAACACCCAAAATGGGGCCCAAAAGGGCAACAAAAAGGTGAATGACACCCGGAATGTTCAGCAGCACTGTAGCATCTGCCTTCTTTTAGGTTCTACGAACCGAGCTAAGACACATTCTACTGATAATCACCGATGGTCTCCTTACGATCACAAGGTGATTGGTGAAAATATCAGTAATTCGCAGAATTCAGACAAGAATGACAGACAGGTGCACGGTGGGAAGGCTGGAAAAGGGAATCCGACACCCTCCGGTGGAAACAAAAATCCTGGAGGCCCTGGCGGGTCCCAAGGCACAGGAAATCGGACTCCATCCGGCTCCGGTGGGCAGCCGAACGGCCAGAAAAATCCCAATAGCAACGCCGGAGGCGGAAATCGAAATCCAGGCCAAACCCCTCAATCCGGTGCAAACAAGGGAAATGCCCTAGGATTCCAGGGTAAAGGTAAGGGAAATCCTTCGGGAACCCCTTCCTCTGGTAAGGGCAGAGGGCGTGGCGAAGGTGGAGGTCCATCATCCGGCGGCCGTGGCCGTGGACGTGGAAAGGGCAACCATCGTGTGGATCAGGTCTCAGGTGCAGATCAGGTGTCCGATGCGGACCGAGATTGTGAATTAAATGCCTTGAATCCAGCAGATGATCCGCTCCAAGATGAGTGGGTCGACGAATCAGGGTGTGTCCATAATGTTAACGCAGCTACTGGAGGTCAGAACGCCTAGGGGAGCCACGAAAATCGCCCCTCCCCAGGCGATTTCAGGCATGATCCCCAGATTCCTTCTCGACCACTACTTGATGTAGGGTCGCTTGTCTCCTCTCCCCTGGATCCGGCAGCGGATCCTTCTGTTGTAGTGGACGAGGTTGGTGTACAGTCCAAGCACAGGGCCCGTCAGTTTGTCACAAAGCTGTGGGTCTCTGATTGCAAGGGCAATTTCCACCTCGCCACTTGTTTGTGTGATAATGGATCAGAGGTAAATCTCCAATCCAATTCTTTCTTGCCTGACGACTGCGTGTTTGATTCGCCTCATCCTGTTACCCTCGAGGGAGTTTCTGGACATTCTCTCGCAGGTGGGCAACGCGGTTGTTATATATCAACTCATTTGGTCGCTCAAGACCTTTGGGAAGAAGGCAATGTGGAGGAAGTTATCCTTAAGGATGACTACTTCTATCGTGCCGACATAAAGTATGACCTTTACTTGGGCCATCCTTGGCTTCGCAAGAACAGGGTGGCGCCCGTAGGTCATCGGCGTTGTTTTTTGCTGGAGTCAGGTTCCTTGGAGCGTCCTGAATTTCGTTTTTTGCACGCAGGGCTTAAAAGTGCAGAAGAATTTTTGAAGCAAAAGGTTACACCAAAGTTTGGCGAAGATGTTACCATTGCAGAGGTGAATGGGAGTGCCGATTACTCCCGAGAGTTAGAATGTCTTCGTAGGGACTCCCAGCCACGACGCCCTTCGCGCTGGCACTCTTCATCCTACAGAGTTGTCGACAAATGGCGCGATACAATTTGTGAATATTTTTATGAACACCATTCCTTTTGGCCACAGTATGATGCCTTTGCTAACCGCGAGAACAAGCGCTTTGACAAGCATTTTCGCGACGCTTGGACCCCATAAATGGGACAAGAAGTTATGGATTAATCCTCCGTTTCACTTAATCCAGCAGGTCATCCACAAAATCAAGCAAGATAAAACCCAGGCGATTTTAGTTGTGCCCTTGTGGGACGACGAGCCTTGGTTTCAGGAATTGCAAGACATTTGTGTAGATTACATCGAACTTCCCAGGAAGATTAAGCTGTATGCCAGAGACGACACAGGTCCCCTGCCACAGAGACCCTGGAGTTCGCTTGCATTCCTGGTGGATGGAAAGCTTTCTGACTCTGATTCTGCTGATTCTAGTACTGATTCCTGTGTTGGGTCTGAATCTGAGGTTGAGCGTGGTACTGATGATGAATCTATTTTTTCTGATTTTTGTCCGTCAGATTCCCAAGGTGATCCAACGTCAAATGGATCCGCCTCGTCTCCCTCTTCCCCAATACGATCTACATCCAAAAGAATCTACAGCGCACGGACGACAAAAAAATTTTCTTCGCGCCGCAAATTCAGAGTTTTTTATGAAAAACCCCGTGTGGAAGCTTTCATAGATCCTTTTCGAGGAGCTGGATCACGAAGAGAATCTCTGGAATGTCGACACTCGACCCACCTATCTTCAAGAGGCAGTTGATACGGACCTTTTTAGGGACATCCGTAAGAAGATTCTTCCTGCCAAGGCCGAAGAAATCGCCAAAGTTTTTTCGACAGTAATTCCTGGCGATCAGGTGGACACTGAGTTGTGTTCCAAGAAAAGAGACAATATTTTTGAGGAACGGAAGGACACAACCCTTTCGGGGAAGTTGATCAAGGACCCTCCTGTCCGTGGACAGTTCGGTGAAGCCTTCATCGAGCTTCGTGAAGGGTACAAGGCGAAGAAACAGCGTCCTTATGAGAACCATGGACAGAAACATGAGATACTCAGAAAAATAATCGAGAGAAATCTCAGGGAATTTGGTTGGCTTGAGGGTTGTATGACCAGCGAATGGTGCTGTGCACCCTTCACAGTCCCGAAGCCGCCGCCTGCAGACCAGAACACTATTGATGGTTGGCGAATGGTTGTTGATTTTCGCAACCTCAACGCCGAGACCAAGGCGGATTCACACCCCCTGCCCCTCATTGAGGAGGAAATCGCCAAGAGGGCAAGAGGTCGTTTGTTTTCTGTGCTGGATCTCCGTCACGGCTTTCACCAAATGCCGTTGAGGAAGGACAGCCGACCTCTCACCTGTATGTGCACGCCATGTGGCCCAGTCCAGTGGACGGTCATGCCCATGGGCCTGAAGAACGCCCCTTTGTTTTTTCAAAGAATGATGGAGGATGTGCTTTTTACAGCTCATCCTGAGCTTCGTGCCTTCGTGAGTGTGTACATAGATGACATAATCATCGCGACAGAGGGGGAGGGACTGACCGAAGCCGAGCTGGTGGCCCTACATGAAAAGCAGCTGAACCAGGTTTTGGACATTCTTGATGCCAATCAGCTGATTTGTGGGCCAAAGAAGGGAAAACTATTTTTAAAATCAGTCGAATTTTGTGGTTCTCTCCTTGAGAATGGCACCCGACGACCCAGTCCAGGGAAGCTCGTCGCTATTCAGAAGTGGAAGCGCCCTGAGACGATCACGGAATTGAGGGGATTCCTGGGTTGTTGCAATTTTTACCACACTTTTGTGCCGAATTATGCCAAATTTGCTGCCCCCCTCACTGAATTATTGAAGGTAGGGAGAGATGCGGGCAAGGCAGGTTCAAAGGTTCGTGTCAAGTGGACTGACGAGTGCGAGGAGGCCTTCCATCACTTGAAGGCGGCCCTCTGCGAAGTCGCCACGTTGCATGTGCCGAAATTCGACCGACCCTTCTACATAAGAACCGACGCTTCTAGGTACGCGATCGGAGCTGTCCTTGAACAGGTTGATGAAGCCACAGGTGATCATTACCCTCTTGCACGGTCGCGGAAGCTAGCTCCACGCCAGATGCAATGGTCACCGCGTGAGCAAGAGACTTATGCCATAATCTGCGCTCTGAAAAAGTACCAATCGTGGGTTGGCACCAATCGAGTCGAGGTCCTGACGGATCATCGATCTCTGGAGTATTGGGCCACCAAACACATTGATACTGTCGCGAGCCCAGCTGGTCGACGGGCCAGATGGCATGAATTTCTCAGTTTGTTTGACCTCCATATGTCGTATTTGCCTGGAAAACACAACACGGTAGCGGATGCTCTGAGCCGATGGGCTTACCCCGCTTCAGAGGGGCTGCAAAGTACCAACATCCATGGTACGGAGCAGGACCGCCACGTCGTAATCGAGTGGGATCAAGAGGAAAAAAAGCTCATTCGACGTGAATGCATGCAATGCTCTGTTAAACAGCATGCATTACCGTGTCATGACATCACGGCCTTCTCAGATCCGGCGCATGCTCATGAAGTTATAACCAAATCACTGAAAGTCGTGGAAAAAGTCACCGATCCCTCCTCAGGGAGTGTGAAACGGTTTGAGTATACCCGACCAGTAAGTGAATTTCGGTTGATTCAGGGCATTAAGCGTCGAGATCCGGCCAAAACTCCACCCCTGCCGAAAGATTCCCTTATCATCCGTGACTGGACGAAGGATTATCTGCATGATTCCATGTTTAAAGAGGTCTTTGAGAATCTCAAATCCAAAGATGCTCACAAGGATGGAATTTATGCTGAATATTCGTTGGATGGGGGGAAGCTGTGGATGGAGGGTAAATTGTGCGTACCAGACGCCGTGGCCCCCCGAGTGTTAAACTGGTGGCACAAATGGGAGTCCCCCCACGCACATGGTCGTAGATTATGGTCGATGATTAAACATAGGTTGTTCGGCTCAAGGCTATATACTCACTGTATGAAAGTAGCCGCCGCATGTGCCCAATGTGCTGTCTTGACGCCCCCCAGCGCGAAGAAGCACGGCCATCTGAGGCCACATCCTATTCCGGAGCGCCTCTTTAACAGAGTCACCAGTGATTTTTTCCATCTTGGTGAACTCGACGACGAAGGGTGCCATTGGAAAAACAAAAAGGTCAATGGAGTGCTCCTTATACAATGCCGTCATTCTGGCTACATTCAGGTGTTGCCTTGCAACATCGAGTCAATGACTGGCAAGGCTGCCGCCAAATGGTGCGCGCAGACCTGGATGGGAGGTTGGGACGTCCCATCCGAGGTGATTACGGACTCAGGTAAGGAGTACACCTCTGAATGGTGGAGAGAATTATGTACCCGCCTTGGAATCCATCACCTCAGATGTGAAATCCACTCACATCGAGCGCTGCCTGGCGAAAGAGCCGGCCGCTCAATTATAAATATGCTTCGTAAGGAGCTCGCCAGTGAGAAGGACTTCCATTGGCTTGAAGTTCTCTTCGCATTGCTTCGCCGTTACCACAACACGCCTTTGTACCATGGCCTTTCTCCAAATGAAATTGTCTTTGGACGAAAGAAGTGTTGGTGGAACATGCCGTTGAATAATCCTCGCCCTTGTAAAGATGCTTCGTTGTTTTTGGACGAGATCCAACGAGCAGAAAAAACTGTCTCGAAATTAATCGATAAGCATCAAGCTGACTGGCTTTGGGTCCAAAATCAAGGCCGAAAAAACCCCCACAATTTTGAAGTCGATGATCGAGTTTGGCTTCGAAATTCCGAAACCACCCTGGACGGAGATGACAAGCTTCTTCCCTTGTGGGAGGGGCCATTCGCTGTTACAGCGCGTCTAGGTGAGAACAGGTGGAGGATTCGTGTGGATGTCAGCAGGGAAATTGAAGTTTCGGGCGATCGCCTCAAGAGAGAGATCCCCTCCCCCAAGGATCGGGTTAAACCCCTTTTTTGGACTTCGAAATTTTTGTCCGATCGGGTCATCGAAGGGGGGAAGTACGAACTCAAGAGGATTTTAGAAGCAAGGCGTGACGAAAAGGGCGAATGGGAATTTCTATGTGAGTCGAGGGGCTTTGATTCCAGTCACAACAACTGGGGACCAGCCCATTCTTTTGTCCATGGGTACACCAAGGGGTTCATCGACTTCCTCAAGAAGCAGCCCGAAATTTGCGTACTCCTGACAGACTGTCTGTCGAAACCAGACAGACAGGTGGAGAGCGACGGAAAAAGACCTGTGGTGAATCGAGATCCAGCCTTTTACGGCCCTCAGCAGCCACATTCCAGGGCTGATCCGTCGATCCCCCCTCCTGCGGTCAGGCCAGCCCAGGAGCCAAATGAGGACCAAGCTTCGAGTTCGGCCGCTGATTTGCAGCGCCCAAGCCGTACGAGGGCCCCACCAGACAGGTTGGTGGTCACATGTATTCGTGCTTGGCCGAATTGAGGGAGACCCGTCGTGACTTGAGTCGCCGACGCCATAATCTGGGTAACAGTCGTCTAGTCCAGGGCGTCATGGCACTCGTCGCTAGGGCTCAAGGGTGTAGGTTCGAAACCCTTGCATGTCCAACTCCTACAAAAGCTCCAGCCTCGCCCCGTCGACCACTTATTCCAATGTGAGTGTTCTGACGACTTGAAAAAACCACATTCTGCTCAATCCACTGTTCATTCTTCCTGATTACGACATGATGTGGAGAACTGCGAATGTTTGATAATTTGACGTCAATCAACTTTTCTTTGGTCTCCGTTCGGCAGACAAGGCGTAGATACGCTGCCGAAAGCCACGGAGTGTGCTGCCGTGTTCAGAAAAAACCAAACTCAGGCTTAATTCAGGCAGATTCGGGGTAATCTTGTCTCTGTTGGTCTGTGCATCTTTGGAATTTGGCTACTCGTGCAGATGGAAGCAAATGTACATAGTAAAAACGCTGGCCAGCGACATTCACCCCTACAGGCACCCCCTGTAGTTCTGGCCGCACCAGTTGCGACGCCAGGAACTCAGATCTTACCTTCATTTGCCGTGATGCTGAAGCCAAAGTCCAGATTCAGATCCAGATTCCTTGAATTTACCTTGAATTCCTCAGGTTTGTCCATCATTCTTGCACTGTTGCAGCAAAACCCCGACGTCAATTGTTCAGACAACCTTCATATGGGAGCTCTAGGGACTTCTAACAGCAACCTCTCGGACCTCAGAGCATCCGTAAGCTTCAGTGTATTTTTGGCACACGCCAATGTGAGCTCAATCCGACCTGAAACTGTCGAAAATGGTGAATCCAAGTGTCTTGTGGGACTCAATCGAAAGATGGGCCTTGTCCAAGTCGATTGACACCGCCGCCACTATAAATAAAGGGCTATTCGGTGTCTCTCAGGTATATACTGTCAGTAAAGCGCCTTCAGCGAACCTTCGGCGCGTTACATGCCAAGGATCCAGGGCCAGCATGTCCCATCATGATGCATCATCACATGATCCACATTTTCATGGAATCTGTTGGATGCTCGCGAACCAACGTGCCGGAAAGCACAATTGAGCTGAATAAACGACAATATATATTAACTCTAGTCTAAACACCTTCGTTACACCTTTGTTAGTAGTTTCAGTTCTAGACATTCCGCTTCATTTCACCTTCATCTGAGGGAATTTACTCATTTTAGGACAATTTAGGTTGATTTCCTTGTCATCTCCTCTCATTCCTCGAAGATCTGTTTACGGCTTTGCCTAACTAAGTGAACAGAAAAACATCCCTACCTTCTGTGGTTCA
Organism: Eutreptiella sp. 'Long Island Sound 2002'; assembly: GCA_964036045.1. Classification (NCBI taxonomy): domain Eukaryota; phylum Euglenozoa; class Euglenophyceae; order Eutreptiales; family Eutreptiaceae; genus Eutreptiella; species Eutreptiella sp. 'Long Island Sound 2002'. Next base: position 172,953,406 of record OZ038378.1, read on the forward strand.
CTTAGGGCCTGCAGACTACATTTGTATTTGTTTTCCCTCTCTGTGATTGTTTCATCTCCTTCATCTCTGCTCAAATTGATTCTCAATCTTGCTGAATCTTGTGATCATCCACCAGATGCGCCAAATCTGAAGCACATGCTGCACTTTTCAGAACGAGAAAAGCGGGAATAACACGATGTAGAGTACGTGGAGGACACCGTAGCGTGCCCGCGACAGCTAAACTGTGCCAGAGCGCCGAGATGTCACTCCATCTCTTGATTCTCCCACGCAATCCACCAATAATCTACCTCATTCTCAACCAGGGCATGGTTTGGTATCGATTCTCGATACATTTACATGCTTTTTAGCCTTTAACCTAATGTTTTACTGCCCGGAGGACTGTTCGTCACTCCTCATTCTGTCTCATTTCAGGTTCATCCATCCTGATTCTGTGCCAATTCAGCCCAAATCAGGTCAGATCAAGCAGATTTCGCCCCATCGAGGCTACATTTCTATTTTTTTCTGGGACTTACCCGCACTACGTTCTTCGTTGACGTAGCGACACACCCCAGTGTGTTTTTGGAGGGGGAGTGTAAGTGCGGCTAACCCCCATCTGCTCAGATTTTAGCAGATCTGCCCCAGATTGGCTACATTTTGGTCATTTTCACTGCTTCGGCGGAATCGCCGCACCGCAGCTCAGTCTCAGGATCAAACCTATATATTTCTGATGTGCCGGATCTGATTCCGCGGTCCATTCATCGTAAATCCGCCGCGTTCCGATCATTTACCCGGAATCGCCATTTGCCGCTGACGCGCGTGCGCGAGCCAGATCGGCCAAATATTTTTTCACAATCGGATTTATATAAATCTTTTCAGACAGATATGGACACTCAGATGTACTTAGGATAATCCGCATCAATTTTCTTCATAGACTGGGATTTTTTGCCGGATAACAATCAGCATGGATCTTGCCTCCGTTGTCGCCGCTCTTGCCTCCGTTGGTGTCCGTGTATCCGGTTCTGCCCCCAACAGCAGCGTTCAGGTCGACTCCTCGCGTGCCTGCCCCCCCGGTCTTGCCGGCCCTGAGCCCTCCGGCACCATCCACGACCTGGGGCAGCACTTTCAGTAGAGAAGGTAGGGCGCTTGCAGCGTCAGGGAATGTATCTGGGAGTGCTGCACGAAGAAGTCAGTCCCCAGTACAAAGTCGAAGGCATCAGTGTCCATCACATAGAACCGATGGGCGATAGTCCTGGAGCCCATAGGTACCTCCACTTCACAGTCCCCGCAGCTGTGCACCACATGTCCATCCCCCATGCGTATAGCGGCGGTGGTCATGGTGTTCTTCAGGCTTCCACAAGGTAAAACTTTCTTGGCCACTATCGATATTGTGGCTCCAGTATCCAGTACCCCCAGGTTTTCACGTCCCCCTAGTCGGATACGTACCCAAAACACCAGGTCTTGGCTGCCACCAGAGCGTCCCCGTCAGAACTCCGCTGGACAGGTCACCTCGAACCCCTTGTTCCGCAATTTGCGGGCCATCCTCATGAAACGGCTCCTCTTCTTAGCGTTGCCGTCATCACCACCTTCATGCTCACGCTTGGCTCCTTGTTCTTGCTGGGCCTGCGTTTGTGAGCGAGTGGTAGGTCCAGACTGCCCTCCAGAGGGCTCGGAGTTCCCCCCTGGATTAGGGTTGGGGTTGCCTCCGTTCTTGTCCTTGTTCTTGTTGTCGGGCTGGCGGTTAGCGCCTCCTCCTCGTCCACCTTGACCCTTGTCTTGACCACCTTGACCACGTCCTTTCGACTTGCCCTTGCCGGAGTCGTTGCCTTTGGCCTTGCCTCCACCTTTGCCTGAGCTTTTGCCAGGATCTTCCCCCTTAAGCTTCGCCGATAGGCGTTGCTTATGGTAGCACTCATCCTCGTAGTGCTTCCGCTTACCGCAGAATGCACACGTGATGGTGCAGCGGTAATGATCCGGCAGCTTCACTTTGGCGCCGGTGATCTTCTCCTGCTGCTTCCCCTGGACGACGAAGCAGTCTCGCTGCTCGCAGTCAGAGGCGTGCTGCAGGTGGCCCTGCTCATCTCTGGCATCACACCAGAATAGCTCCTTCACGTTCTCCATTAGACGGGCGTGGGCGTGTTTGGGGATAGTCCCCTGCCCAGGTCGGGACCCTTGGTACCCTTTGCCTCCAGAACCTCCACCACCAGGACGGTAGTTGTTCAGGTGCTGGTCGCTCTCCTTCTCCAGCGCCATCTCCAGGAGCAGCACGCATAGATCCTCGTAGCGGAGGGATCTAGCCTTGCGCTCAGCCGTCAAACTGCACTCGTCCCATAGCTCTCGGGGGAGCTTGGCGCACAACCAGAACAGCAGGTCGTCGCTGCTGTAGGAACCGGGCGTCAGTCGTCCAGCCCAGTGATCCAGGTCAGCCAACAGCTCGGAGACCCTGCCAGGTTTGGGGTTGTTGGGCAGCACGGGCAGGTTCTGGATCTCGGCCCTGATGGAGAGGTCGGTCTCGTAGGTTGGGTACTGCCTCTCCAGGGCAACCAACACATCGGCAAAGGTGGCGGAGTTAGTTACGATCTGCCTGACCTGCTTCTCCAGGTACTTGGTCTTGCAGCACTGCAGGAGCAGATCGCACTTCACTCGCCCACTCGCGTGGGTTTGGCCGGTCAGTCGTAGGAACCGGCCAAAGTTCTCAGCGAACTCGCTGAGGTCCTTGCCTGTGAACTCGGGCAGGTTCACCACTATCTTGGAGGTGGCAATAGCCTTCGCCTCCTGAGCTCGGCGTCCTTCAGGGCGTCGGGTCTTCTTCTTCTTCTTCTTCTTCTTCTTCTTACCCTTGGGGTCCTCAGGGTCTTCGTCATCTGAGGGCGAAGAAGAATCCATCGATGGCGGCTCGTCATCGGAGGGGTCTCCGCCAAGGTCACTAGAGCCATAAGGCTCTACGTCCACCATAGCCCTTAAGGCTGTCAGCCCCAGCTGGTCCAGCTCGGCCCTCGTCGAGTTCGTCACGTGGCTGTAGGGCGGCTGGGCCGTTCTCGGGACGAATGGACTTCTCGGTACTGCTGCAGGAGTCGGCATCGGTCGGCTCCTCAGGCTCCCCAGGGTATTTGTCAACCCTGCCGCCAGGTGGTTAGCCTGTACTCGGTGGGGTGACATTCCCACCGTCGTAGGTGACGCATGGGACGGGATCATCAGGGGCTCCAGTTTCTCCCTGATCTCTTGCGTGAGGTCGCTCACGATTTTCGAAGTGGCTCCTTGGAGCACCTCGTTGATCTCCGACCGCGTCAGGGACCTGTTGGAGGATCTTCCCGATCCTCTACTCCTGCCTCCCAGAGACTCTGGTCCTCTCCTCAACCCACTCAAGGGTGCATACCCAGGTGCATACCCAGGAGCATACCCAGGCGCGGAGTGGATGGGGATGGTCAGCCGCATACCATCGCGGCGCAGAGCTGGAAGCCACCGGCTCACTGGCAGTAGTTGCCTCAAGGAGCGCAGTGGTAGGTGGGCCCATGCCATAGGCGGGGTAGTGAGGCATGCCAGTAAAGCCTGTGTTAACCACGCAACTGAATTGCTCCACGGGCTAATAGTAATATCCAAGTTTTCCTTCAAATAACCCAAAAATGTACCCCAAAGGCGACCACACAAGGCGACGGCAACATACTCAACATTCGACGAAATCACGGGAGTGATTTCGAAACGGTCCCTTTCATGTCCTAAGAAGATATGAACAGAGGGGGACATATAACAATGAAATATGAGCAAAACAATGCATATTTACAACATGATCATGGGTCTCCCCCCAACGCGTGGTGCCGGTGCACCGATGCGTTTGGAAACCAAATCAGCATATGCATGCAAAGCCCTACTAATGGGCTGTGATTTGGTGTACTTAACTTCAGGATTCAAGACACCTACAATTTTACAAAAATTCATGAACATGGCATACTTGCGCCAAAAAAACTAGCACGGAACGGCGTCGCGATAGTGCCGTAACATCCGCTTATACTTAAAACTGATATAGAATTAATCTTATCAATACAACTGATTGAATTCTCTTAAAAATCGTCAGAAATCGACAATTTCTGGATCGGCGCGCGCGATCTCAGGACTGGCCGTCGCCGACCCAAACTCAGTTTTATAGCACAGAAAATGGTGAAAACACCATCAGCGTAAAACTACCGAAATTCCTGATTGACTGATACCAACACTGTCCAAAACAGTGCTGAGATAGCCGATTTCAGTTTGTACACATATATCAGGAAAATAGACTGAAAAAAGCGAAAATATAGGTTGCACGAAAACCTTACAGCCTGTGCCCTCTGCCGTAGGCGGGTTGGTTGTGGAAGTGGATGTTGCGGCGGCTGGGAGTGTGGTGGTTATGGGAGAGGGTGATGCATGGAGGCCAGAAGCGCTTGGTGCGCCTTCGGAGGTAGGGACATCCGTCGGGTCTTGCCCTTGCTCCTCTCCTTCGTCTGCTCCGTCTCCAGCATCCTTCTCGCTCTCTCTCTTCCTTTTTGCAGGCTGCGCCACCACCTCCTCGACGGACAGGGCCCCGAAGGCCGTCTGGAGGACATCCAGGGAGTCCTCCGCCGTGTCCACTGGCCCATGTAAGGGCTCCGCTGAAGGTACAGCGCCAGGCGCCGGCCTTGCCGGTGCCTCAGGCGCTGGCGCTGTCTTCACGTCGGCGTCCACTCTTCCTGGATCCATCTTAATCCGCCCTTCTGCTTATATTTGCCTGCTCGGAGCACTGGTTGTACGGCGCGGGGTCGCTGCCGGTGCACAGAGACAGGCTGCCTCTTGCTACCAGAAAAGTTTATAGTGTTTGCAGCACTGTGTTTTGCCTCTCCTGCTGCTTGCTGTTGGTGTAGGGATTCCTGCTGCTTGTTTTTGGAGATGAAAAGCTTTTGTTTTGATGAAATACAGCCACTCCAAGTCACTCCAGGATAGCCCAAGCCAATAGTATGCAAAGAGAAGAGGATTCAGGATCAAAGCATGAAGGGCTGCAGTGTAGACAGTGAAAGATGATTGGATATTCACAGAAACTGCAACTCAGGTAACAAATGAATGCATATTCACAAAGATAGCTGAAATGTTTTTGGAAAAGAGTTAGAAAACTGCCTCAGGATCACTCTCTCTCCATGGTGCCATCTTAGGAGATGTGCACTCTTTGTTTTGGGTCCCATATGTGCTGAGGTGGCATGGTATGTGGGGATGAGGTCAGTGCCATGTCACATGGGATCTTCCTACTTAGCTAGGCTGACCAGGAATTGAACCCAGGACCTCTCAAAAAGAGGTGCCCAGCCCCCTAGGGTGCATACCACTAGGATAGCTAAGAATTCATGGAAAAACATAGATAAATCCATAGGCTCAACCTTAGGTATGTCAGTGCTCAGTCAACTCAGGAAAAGATGTTTTACTTCACAATGAAAGGGGATTAAGGGGTCCACTCCATATCCTGATTGGGTGTTTGGTTCCATAGGTCAAAATGTGTTATCACCAGTTTTGGTTGGACCAATACTAAGATTAAAATGCATGGATGCTCAGTGCATCTCTAATACAACTAGAGTATGCCTCAAAGCAATGGAAAAGCGCTTTTTCTTACTCAATTGAAACAGCCCTTTGCACACTCAAGTCCTGACACTATACTATAGCCCACAGGTTTCTCTTGTTACATACACTGCTTTTACATATGTCTTATTGTAATATACAAGAACACATGCGGACATGCCCAAGCAGGGGCCTAAGCCGCCACAAAATGAATGAATGAATGTTGCTACTGTTCTTTTTCACTTTTCACTTTTTTGTCCATTTTATTGGCATACATGATCGCCAAATGCTACAATGTCTCATTTTCGAGGAGCGTATCTATAAGCACTAACACAGATGGTTAAGTTCTCCTTTTTGCAAAAGAACAATGCACAAGAACATGGGCAAGAAATGCGCTAGAATCGGTGGTTAGGTTACTTGCAGCAAAAAACGGCGTCAAACCTTGCTCACCATGTCCAAAAAAAAAACGCTGTGAGTGTAATGGGATTGCCATTGGCCGCGCAAGTCGCCACTGCGTGATCAGATCACTGATCACACGACGCGCGCACAGCGCATTACGAAATGTTTTGACTATGAAAGCTACTGTTTTGATAGTTAATTTTATGTCAGTAATTAGTCAAATGAATACCGTACATATTTCACTTGCTTGTTGTACTTTTATAGGTACAACAAGCTTACATGTGATGGGACCAAGTTCAGTGATTTCAAAGACACGCTTCTGTAGTTGTCCTCCGTGATCAAGGGTGGAGCCCGGAGTCTATGATCAAGGCTATTGCTGGAGGTGGAGTACGGGAAAAGAGATAGACACAAAATCTACAAGAACTGGAGTTCTATTAGAGTGAGTCCAAAAACACTACGACAAAATTCCGCTGTGCCCTTTAAAAGGTGATACACACCCGCTAAGCTAAACGGTTGGCTGCACATGGAAGCTTTGACCATCCACTACACATTCCTTGTGAGTAGGAAACCGGAAAGTTGTTGGGACCTGTCCACAATTCTAAAGGCCTGGAGTGGCTTGGGGAACAGTGTTTATTCAGCCAATCTAGTAGTCAAGTATGGCCGAATCACATGCTGTGCAAGATGTATAACTCGTGGTTAACACCTAGTCTAATGCAAATAGTGGTTAGCAAGTCACGAATTGCATCATAGCCAAAGTGTCCAAACAGCTGTATGCAATGTCATGCAGTGGTGTAGTTAACAAGGGGTTTGGCATTTACGACAAGACAACTATTTATGGTTTCACACTATGTTGGGATGTGGAATCAGGGTTTTTTTTTAGCCGGCACCTACCATCGCCGAGCACACAGTTAGGGTTGACAAATCTAATGGTTCTCTTGCACCTGGCTGCCTCCTACCTTAATATGCCTCATTATAGCAAGTTGACACTATACCTAATTCATCACCCGGTAAATCTAGCATGGACCATATTGCTATCCTAACACCCCGTTTCCATAAAAATGGACCATATTCTTAATGTGGCACCAAATTTGCACAAAATTAAAAACCATAGGAAACAAATGCCACATTGTGTGCACATTGCTCATGCGAAACTATTGTGTGCAAACATCACATAGGGCCTTATCCAACAAGCTAGGCAACCAAGTTAGGCAGTTGCTCCTTTGGTCAGGCATCAGCCCCCCCAGTTCGGGGCACAAAGCCAAACTATTGAAAAAACAAAAAGACAGCGCTAAAGCTTCGAATCTGATGGCACAAACAACACAGAATACAAATCATTTAAGTTGTAGTTCTGCCTTAAACCGCACATATAGATAGATGCCTTACACTATCTTTCATTGATATCCGATGCCGGATCCTCTTTTTTTCTTTTGTGAAAACTTGATGGCCACGTGGTGCAGTAGTGCAAGCACAACAATGTGAACATCATTACGGAAAATAGGGCATTTGCGCAACAGCAGCAGCACATTTGCACAACATCGCTTGGTGCATCTCAATGTCAATAGCCTGCCCTGACACTATTCATAATTATGCAATAGCCTTCCACTGAAAATACAATATTGCTGGTAAAGTGCCCGGTGACACTGCCACAATTAAGAATTCAATAGTATTCGGGTTAAATGGCCCCCGGGGAACCCGGCGATTTGTGCAACTATGTGGCCCACAAACAAGTATGGCGACCATGAGGTTAGCACTGCGACAAAAATTGCCAAGGTCGTACTATAATTTGCATATGGCTATTGGCGGCACGGGACACTTTTTGGCCACTTTGGTCAAATTTTAGGATTCTCTTCGACAACGAACTATCAAATGTTGATTTTTTTGACAGATCTGCAACTTGAGAGCAATTTTACAGTTGGGATTATTGGAATTTGTGCCACAATGCACCATACAATGATTCTTGATTCTTGACTTGGGCAAGTTACGGCATTTACGACATATGTGGGAGCACACAAAATTGCTATTCAAATTTTGGACATTTCTTCATACCAGTGCCATCGTTTTGAATTCTTTTGACTTTACGACTAGCATCACACGCATGCATAGATAGGCCACTTGGGGCCAAAGGTAGCATTGTTGTCGCTTATCATTTTGTTTGGGGAATAAAAAGTGGTAGTGGTCCACATAGCATGCACACGCCATAAGATAAGTTGACACTCTCGCGAATCATAGCATTTTGCTTGCAATACGACACAATGCAAGTGCTTGTAAAAGAAATGAGCCAATTTTTGAAGTCATGGTCTATAAATGCCGGGACCAAAGTAAGTCGGATCAATGAAAAGAGATAGGGCATGCACTATGTCTCTGATACAATTTGGCAACATGGAAAGAAGTATATCGAGTGGTACGACAAATAAATTAAGCACAGTGAGTCTCCATTTTTGTCTAAATAAGTTTGAAAGAAACCCCACTCAAGTGCATGTAGCAGCTCCATTGACTAGAGACCCGAAGATTGAAGGCTGAAGTGCAACAACATCGTTGGTGTGGTTCCTCATTTGTTGACACATGCATTTTGTTTGTGCGTGCTGTGCATTGCATACTCAAAAATTGTTATTTACTTTTGATCAACTTTGGACCAAAATCGCTCAAAACCGTCCTAAAATGGACTCATTTTACTTGGTGTGAATGGTCCATGATGGTTTTCCGACAAACATGGTTTTCACGCATTGCCCAAAACACGTCACCAAATGCTCATAACGGGCCGAAACCGCGTGGATTAGCATCTTGCATGGTCCAACATCACTTTTGAAAACGTCATTTTTCCCTTGGTGGATCCCATTAACACATTTTGGCGCCTACCCGTTTAGGCTCAACCTTGTGACTTGAGGCAGCCTATTGGGCACTCGTACAGAAAATGGCAGCTTGTGGTGCCTTCTAACTCCATGTTGTTGTGAAACGCCTCTGAAAAGCACCAAATACAAATATATGATGATTCTATGTGCAAATACTCAGCCATTTTGGCTTTTGTCCCGGTGATCCGCCAATCAGGCTATCACCCGGCCCACCGGGCGTGTATTGTACCCTGAAATATAGTTTCACAGAATTTCTGTCATTGCACAGTATTCCTAGCTTTCTAAGATTCTGATGCACGGCATTCGCAAAATTGATGTTGGGGCAAGTAATTCTTACACCACTCACAACTCTCCTGTTTTGTAAATTGCACCCTGAGTAGAACCAAAAATGTAGCGTACTAATTGCTTTCCTTCGTTTATACGCTTCGAATGGGTTGTAGTGCTCGTTAGGGCCAAAAATAGCTTTCTTTTGGCCCCAAAACATGCTGATTTGGGAGGCCCTGTTGTTGAGTTTTTTGCTTCAAACTTGAATTTGGCGAAGCACCACCTAAACTCTACGATGGCTAAACAAGAGTGGAAATCGAAGCGTGGGGCTATGATGGCCAAAACAGAATGATGACGCTCTTGTAACTTGCTTGCAACCTAGCAAGCTCGCCAGATATAACGGGAGATAGTTGAATAAAAATACAGTAAACTGGGCACCTAGGCTGTAGCACTCTGTGAGATTGACCTGCTTGCTCTCTTTCAACCAATGATCTGGTTTGCTGCTACTGTGTGGTCCTTTGATATATTTGGCACCTTGTGCTGAAATTGTGGCAATAATCGTGTTCGATTTGTTTTTATCCATGTATGTCGGATGTGTGGTTTTCAATCTTGAAGATGCAGGGCTGGGGTGGGGGTGGATATTTGACTGCAAATGCGCGATAGTACAAATCTCCAGCATCAGACCCTGACCTAGCCTCCGTTGACGCCGCCAACGCTATCAGCCTCAAAGTGGGGGGGTTATAGCGAAAAACCACTTGTAGCGGGGTTACCTCCAAAAAGAAGAGTCATCATCCCCCAAAAGGGGGGCGATCAAGCTCCTAAAAAGTGGGGATGAAACCCCACAGGGCCGTTTAGGAGGGTTTATTCTATTTAGACTTTGCAGCAGGTATCTGCCACCAGAAATTGTTGGATGCGTGTTGATCAATTATGACGTACCGGTTGGGTGGGTCATGGGGGTGCCATGTGCATGGGCTACTGCGGGGCTGGCAGAGGGTGGCATCACATCATGACTCCATGCCTGTTTGTGGTATGTGCGGATCAAGCTATCAGAAAGCAAGCAACTTCCAATATTTCACCAGCCTGTCAGACACCGAGTGCATGCAGAGACAAAAATGCGGATGAAACACACTCCCATAACACCCTAGCAAAATGTCAACAAGCGGGATTTAAAAACACCATGTGTTGTTGAGCGCGGTTTCTTGACAAAAAGATGAAGCAACCTTGGCAGGCTGTGTGCAAGGCAAACCGTGGGATCAGGCAGCTGCAAGGCCAGGTGTTCCACCAAAAGGGTGAATTGAGTGAGGCAAACAGGGGTGTGGGCAAATTTCCCTCCAAATCCTCCATGGTTGTGCCGAACAGAAGAATAGAATGCTGGCAGAAATTGACCCATGCCAGAGGTGAAATTTGAGGCTTGGCTGAAGATGCTTGAGAAACCCCCCCCCCCCCCGGCTCCCCCCCCCCCCCGGCTCCCCCCCCCCCTGCTCCCCCCCCTGCTCCCCCCAGCTCCCCTAAACTCCTCCTTAAAATAGGCTGTAAACACAAGTGAAACCAAGCAGACATGCACGTGGCACGAAGCATAAATATCCCTGACAGTGCCCATGAAGGAATGATGAATGATACCTTCAAATGTGGATGGACCCTCCGGAAGGTTGAGCCTGGCTACCAGCCATACACACTGGCTTCTGGGACCGGATGGGCATATAGCTGACATCAGTTGCCTTTCTTGGGTTCTGTTTCAGGCACAAAGGGAAACAAGGAAGGGAAACTACTGGAAATGGAGTTCCCACTGCCATGCAGCACCAGGAACCAAGAAAGATTTCTGTCGGTGTCTCCCACATGCACGGGGAGGGACACAAGCACACAGCAAAGTGTACTGCACTGTTCCCACCGGGGCACTGCGTGCACACTTAGCGAAATCCACCAGATATGCATGATCCCCATCTGGAACAAACTTACCACATTGCAATTCCGCCCACAAAAAGAAACAAGCGCACCGCGGGCACCGCGTTTAGCAACGCGTGCTCGGTCAGAGTTGCTATTTTACGCATCTTCGTCAGATTTTCAGGGTGGCAGGGATGCGGTAGCCTAAGGGGTTAGCATACAACAATAGAGGCCTCCACTCTACCTCCGTCCGCTTCTTGATCCAGGTTCAACACCAGTTTGATGCCATGCAGCTGCTCCCGCTGGGCTCTTTGTCGGTCAAAAAATTGGGGCATGAAAAGAGAACATCGAAGCAAATCTGGGCTGCAGTGCAAAGGGACAAAAGGATGAACATGCAAGAATGACAAAAAAGGGCAGAGCTCAAAACTCCACTCACACACACAAAAAAACACATTCACTACACCTATTGCAGCTCATAAAACTGATACTTCTGCGTACCATCTATCTAGCTCCCTGAAAAGGATTATGTCGGCGACAAACAAAAATTTTACGTATGTAAGCACAAATACACGCACCTACAATGCGCACCGCATGTAGCACCACGTGCTCATTTCCCTCACAGAGGCCGGAAAATTGGGTTATCCTGATAGTATGGGCTCCAATCTTCAAACAACACAGGCAGTGGCGGGGGTATCACTATTTCTCGGGCATTGCGGCAAATGCCCAAAACCAGGGTTCGGGTAGTTGCCAAGGTACAAAACCGTGCACTGTGTGCACACTGCATCGGCATCACTCCAAATATACGGCCACCGTTCTGCACACAAGGAGGTGGGGCTGACCACACATCAAGAGGGAGGTCTAGTCAAGTGGAAGGACATTGTATCTTGGGACTCAGCACTGACGGGGCAGTTGTTCAAGCCTGGTGCACCTGATGAGTTAAGATGTGGCGAGCTCCGGCTGGGCAATGCCCCCCAAGCTCTGCAAAGATGGCGAGCGCTCCACCCTGAACACAGTTGGGTGCATCCGATGGTGCTGAGTTGTCAAGCAGGACTCCGAGGCTTCTGGACCATCCCTCACACTCTGACCTGGCGTGAAAGGCCTGATGGGATGCCCTTGAGGCCACAATCAGGATTGTATGTGTTTTCTCGTGTCTATCAAGACTGCCCGAAAGCCGCACGGTGCGGCTTGAGGCTCTGGTGGTGACCCTCTCCCTCTCTTACACCCAGCGCTAAACGGACCAGAGGTTGCGGAACTAGCGCATTGCTGCGTTGTCAAGCCGCCATCCACGCACGTTCACAGACCCCCTGAATACCAACGCAGCCGCATGGCTTCAGTCCTAAACGCCTGGGCCCACCTGTCCACAACCCAAGGCCGGCTTCAGGCGTAGCGAGTGTAAGGCGTGGGGTGTGCGCGATGCCTTTCCCAACAATGCCCCATGTCCTTTCATTTTTGGTACGTGCAGGCACTCCCCCGGGAGTGCCATTCCGATGCACCAAGGGACAGGCACTTGCTCCACGCCAATGCTTCACAGCGCTGTGCCAGTACCTGACTTCTCCTGCGGTAGGGCACACACTCAGGCCTTCGGTTTCCATTTGGTCACTGCGCATACCCCTGAGTTGTGATCCGTTGTACACAGGTGGCTGTCCTTCGAAGAACCTCGCAGTGGAGCAGCGGCTGTGATCTAATCAGGTGGGGGCCTGCCCACCATGCCACAGTGAACATTCTTTGCCTTCCTCTATATACAAAGTAGGAAAACACATGCAAGAATGTTCATTGCCTTCCTCTACAGATCAAGCAGGAGAATGGGCACAAGAATGTTCATTGCCTTCCTCTATATACAAAGTGGGAGAATACATGTGAGCCCTGCAACTAAAGAGCTGAGAAATTGAGAAATGTTCGTGGATAGTGTATTTGGTGAACCCCCTCAATCCAGAGAAAACATGGAATTGCCAATTCGATGGTCTCAAAACTGACAGAAACAGCAGCCCCTCAGTCCTGTCTGGACAGGGTGCTGTTTGTTGAATGGGCGAGAGGTGTTCCATAATGGCTGGTTAGTTGCGAACCACTGCCCAGTGCCATGGCTGCTGTGTGACCTGCCCGTCGATTGGGGGTATTTTTGAGGCGGTGTACCCGCACCATTTGTGGATCGTTTCCCATTGCAGTCCGTTCCAAACGTTGATACTTCCCGGGGAATGGGGCATGGGGATGGCGTCCACTCTGCTGCTAGAGCTGGCAGGCTTCACATTCTGCCTTTCCTAGACCGCGTCTGAAGCAGCATCATTGACGTGGAAGGCGTCAGGGTCCTGGGGTAAGTGGGGGGTTGGGCGCGGGTATAAACCGGCTTCTGGCTGTGACATCAGACTAGCAACGGCTGCTGAAAGGCTCTCCCAATAGTACAGGGAATTCCAAAAGCAACTGCGGTCGGCCTTCAATACGGCTGCACCATCAAAATCAAAGTGCTCAGAGCAGTGCTCCCTCTGCTCTGCGCAGATCGTTCGGAGGCGGCCAAGGGTTTGGCCCTTCGAATACCACTTGCAATGCTCCCGCCAGAGGCGTGTGCCTGTTCGGTACAGAACCCACATCCGTGGGATAAAGGGATGCGTGCAATGGGGGCACTCACCGCCGACTGCGAGCACGCCGGACAGGAATGCACGGTCCAGCAACCGTCGACAGTTGGCACAAATCTGCCCGAACTGGAACCGAGTATCGCGACATGACTCCGTGAACGCCCCGCTGATCTCCCCCACACCGGGGGCATCTGCAGAGGGTGTGACGGCGCCTGCGCACCCCTCGGCGCTTGGGGTACAGCCCCGCTCCCACTGGCCCGCGTGGCACGGCCCCTGCGGCAACGTCTGAGAACCAGCGCCCAGGGCATTGCCATCGCACCCTCCACTTGTGACGCTGCAGCGCTCGCTGTCAAATGCGGGACTGCTCCTGCAAACGCCTCGTTCTGCACTGCAAGCGTGACCCCCGACCCCCACTCCTGACGGACACTCAGGGGGTAACCCTGATGCAGCCCCCGCCTCTGCCCCCGCCTCTGCCTCTGCCTCTGCCTCTGCCTCTGCCTCTGCCTCTGCCATGGGCCACAGCGCTGACGCAGCAGACGTACCAAATCCAGCCCCTGACCCGGACCCGCGGTCGTCCTCCAGCACGAATCTCCGCCGTTTGAGACCCCTGCGGACGCGGCTGAGGCCATTGCGGGCATCGACGTCGTCCGCGGGCGCGGGATCGCCCGCACACGGATCCGGCGGCAACGTCCGCAGAATGGCCGTGTGAGCCGCCGCCGTCCCCGGTGCCACCCCTTCCGCGTCGGGGTCCGAGCTCCCGCCACGTCGCCCGCCGACGCTGCGACTGCCAAGGGCTTGCTGTGCCCCGACGACGCGATCGCTGGGTCCCAGTGCCCCCCTCCACTCGGTCGTTAGACCGTCCCCTGATGCATCGCGTGCCCCGGGGGCTGCCGGGATCCCGTGCTCGAAGCCGGGCGCAGCCCACGCCCCCGTCCCTTCGCCAGCCCATGCCCGTGCCGTGTTGCCACTTTTGGAGCAACTCCGAGCACTCATGTCTGGCGCGCCTTGACATGTGGCGGACGCATTCCCGGCGCGCCCCCCAACCGACAGATCGGCGGAGCACTCCTCATCGCTGTCGTACACCGTGATTTCCGTTGCTGGGCCACAGGGGGTTCGGTGGTCGATACCCCTCGTGACCACTGCCGCCGCCGTTTGGCCGCTAAGCCCCGGCAGGACCGCACCCACTCTTCCCTTCAGATCCTCCGGAGACCGGGTGTCGCCCGAGGCCGCTTGCGAACGACCGAACACCGCGGACCGGGCGCGCCGCGACTGCTGCGCCGCGAGATCGAAGGCAGAGCGCCACTCACCCCCCGTGAGGGGCTGCTCCGCGGCTTTGGGGCGAGACTGCGGCTCTGCAGCGCAGGTGTCTGAGCATTGCAGCATGGCGTCCTGCCCCGGACTGGGCCCCTGTCCCTGCTCGTGCCCGTGGGTGTCAGGCACGATCCGTAGCTCACGCGGCGTTGGCTCGTGGTGCACGCCCCTAAACAGTGATCTGCGACCGTACGCCCCTTCCCACTCGGTTGCAACGTTCTGGGGTGTGCCTGTGGTGACCACTCTCCGCGGGGCTTTGAAGGGGCGCTTGAATCCCGGTGCAGCGCTTGTCAACGAAGGGCTGTGTGCCGTTGACGCTAAGCCTCTTTGAAGACCCCCACCACTGCCATGCACACGCGGTGCGCAGGCGTCGCGCTGAGAAGCGCGCGAGAACCCCGGAAACGAGGTCACGGCGCTGAGGGAGTGCCGGGCCGCACCATTGTTCTTCGGACTCGAGCAGAGCGCGTCCCTCGATGAGGCCTCGGGATTGGCAAGTTCCCGTGCGCAATACATCTTGGCACCACTCGAAACAACTTCGCTCAGGAATCGCGAGGGGGCGCCAGGAAGCGGCCGGGGGCCAAGGCCCCGGAGGTCGCAGCCATTCGGGTTGAGGTACGAGAGGTAGGCGCGCTCGGATGCCCGCGTCATGGCCACGTAGCAGAGTCGGCGTTCCTCCTCGACATCGGGGGCAGCAGAAGGGCCGGTGTCAGGCTGAGCCGCGCGCGTGCATGGCAGCACCCCCTCGTTGCACCGCACGACAAACACGTGGCCCCACTCCAACCCCTTCGCCTGATGGATGGTGGTCAGGGTGACCCCTCGGACCCTCGCCTCCGGCTCAAAGGTGGCGCCTTGAAGAGAGAGGAAGAGATAAATGTGAGGCAGTAACGCGGGGAGGGAGGAAGAAATGGAGGGACAGCATGCATCCAGGGCCCTCCAGAGGGATTGCTTCTTGACCGCAAAAATGACACTAGGACACTAGGACGTGTGTCATATGGCTCCAGGCAACACTGCCTCTTTCCAACAGCGGTAATGCCCCATTCCAAAGAAAGTGCTGAGCCATTCAGAAAGAAGCACTATTCTAATCCGAAGGCAATACTGCCCAAGTCCAAAGGTGGTATTGCCTGATTTCGCAAAAATCGCCGCCACATTCTAAAGACAATGCTCCTCCCACTCCCTTCCTATGAGAACATGCGCCCCAAGCCCGTGGGCCGCAAGCCCCTAGAGTGGCAGGGCAAATGCAGGGCGGCGGTTGAATGGGCAGGAGGTCACTGTGAAATGAACTCCTTGCAACAGCGGGAAGATTCATTCAAGGCCATCGGGGGATGGGGAGGGCTTTCACTCCATGGGTGTATACTCAACGTAATGCAAAGTAGTGTGAAAAACATGAAAAAGACTTTAGCCTGTCACACCACCTGACTACTCAAACTAGTGCAGACACCTGGAAAACCCTATGGCATCCTTTGTGGCAAACCTCCACCACTAGGGGCACTGCCCTTGAGGCATGAAAAAAACAAACTTTGGAAAGGGTTTTTGCCTCAGAATACACACTGATGATTTTGAGGCATACACAAGAGAGAGAAGGTGTGTTTTTTTGAGTGTCTACTTTTCATCAAAAGGTGCCCAGCCTTTGCAGCAACTTCTGTTTGCATTGGCGTGCCGAGAATTGTTTAACCCTCCGCTATATCTTTGCTCTCGTGTGCGTGCGTGTATGTGTGTGCGTGTGTGTGGGGCCCAATCTAACATTTGCCCTCAGATGAGCCATCCACACAGTAATGCTGATATGCTGCAGGTACCAAGCAAATTGCACACCCTCCCTTGTACACTCGAATCCCCGGTGTGTGTGTGTGTGTGTGTGTGTGTGCGTGTGTGTGTGTGTGTGTGTGTGTTGATGGGCTTGAGCAGCGGATAGGGCTGAGAAGACGGGAGTTCAGAACCATACAAGCGGAGGTGCAGGGCATCCATCCAAATCGAGAGGAGTGGTAATGTTTGGATATTGGTGGCACCCACCTTCATGCTAGGTGTGGTGTGCTTGGTGGTCATGGTGATCATTTCTTATCAATGTTGGTGTCCGAGGAGTTCCCAAGTGAGGGTGGATCCAGTGGAAGCATATTCATTGATTGGGATTCGGAACATTTTTCATTGGTACTTCATTATTTGCATGAAGCGGAAGCGCAGATGCTGGCGCATAGGAAGAGGTGGCTATGAGAGGCCACATACTATGGCCTACCGTAGTTCCATGCGGCAAAGTGTTGCCTCACGATTCTGCTGTGTGATGGCAACGTTGCACATGTGTACGACGGTCACCCACCCCACCCCAGTTTCTCCCAGATTCCTGTGCACTGGGAGTCATGTGGAAACCCGGTACATCTCAGAACTTTCGAAAAAAAAAAATCACTCCATGGTCTGTATGTCACCCCTGAGCGAGGCATGTGTCAGAGATGGGTGGTACCCTCGTGGTATATCTCTCTGGGACGTCTGACTTGGTGCCAACACGGGGCGTTTTCAGGGGTCGGTGCCATTGTCGCCTCATTTGTGCCCGCTGAGACCACCAGAAAAAGGGGGCAACGATGACAACGAATCGGATTCGGAATAATGAGTGATCTCTGGAGCATTGCCTGTGCCCTGTGTGTCGTCCCGTTTACAGCTCTGTGCGCAAAACTGTGGGCACCCCCCCCCCCCCAACCCATACATTTCTGAAACGGCCTTTTCTCACAGATTTCGAAAAGCATACACATACTCCCCCCAAGGGAACGACATTTTGGTGCATTGGACCAAAAGTTGAGAAAAACCTGAAAAAATGTGAATTTGCTCCGTGTTGGCACCTTATGAATGTCCCCGAGAGATATGCCCTGCCCATTACAGACCCAAGTCAGGTTCCAGGTTCTCTCGCTGCTCGTATCCTGGTGCAAGCAGAAGTTTTATTCCGGTATGTATGTGCTTGACACACTCACTGCCATCAAGGTCCATGGTAATGTGCTTCGTCAACGATCCTCCCGTGCCTGGTCCATTTTTTTTTACCATCGCATTGCTCAACCCTGGTTGTGACTGAATCATTTTTCAGCACCCACAGGTTCTTCGCTTTTCAGAGTATCGGGCCGGCAAGGTTTCACAGATCTCCACTAAGTATCTGACTGTGATGTGCTAGGTTCCACTGATGTACGTAGAGGTGCAGAAATGCAACAACAATAGACTGAAGGGGTCAACATCGAAAAATTCCTTGGGAGATAATTTTGTCTCCCAAAATAATGAGTTTACGAGGGGTTACACATCGGATTTACACATTGGGTAATGCTGCACGACTAATCCCCCAAAAGGGGGGTATGTGGCGCCTGCTCCAGCATTTGATCTAAAAACCTCTCTTCGAGGTGATTTACAGGCAGTGCGGCCCCCTTTGCAGTCCCCCGGGCCCCGACATTCAAATCACGGATCGAAACTACTCTACCGGCGCCACGAGTAAAGCCGAAGGTCCCCAACACCGCCCGCAAGCATACCCAAAGGTCGTGGGTTCGAGCCCGGGGTATGTTACGGATGGTTGGAAACACGCCTCGCGCTGGTGTGTGGGCGACTGGTCCTCAGACTTGTCCTCCTGTGTGACATTCCGTCTGGTTGTTGCTCCTTTACAGGGCCCTGGACAGTCACCCGTTCTTCCCTTCGCATGTTGCGTCGGGTCGCTGCTTTCTGTCGGCCGCTGCGGCCGGTGCTCTTGCTGGTGTCGTTTCCGCGTTCGCCGAGCCCAGTAGTTGGTGTGCTGGGGCTGTGCTGAATGTGGCATGGTGTGCCGTTTGCGCGTCAGCGGCGCCCAATAATTGGCGTATTGAGGATGTGCTGGTTGTTGCCGGGGTCACGCGCTGTCCCGGCCGTCCACCACATGTCCTTTTCCCCCCCACGGCTGGTCTGCCCCTGATGGGCTCCCGCTCCTGTTGCGCAAACAGCCCATCTGGGCTGCGGGCTGCCCCCACAAGGACAGCACAAACCACAAACCACCCCTTCCCAGTATAACTACACCCTGTGTGGACCCACAGCAACCTGCCTCCGCCTTTGCTGTCGGCTTTAGAGTGCTCCGATATTGCGTGAGGAACTCCTGCAGCGCGGCAGGCGACGCCCCATGGCCCTCAGCGGCGTGCTTCAGCTCCGCAAGGTCCTGGCTTTTTGGAGTGTCGGCCGCATGGCTGATGTCCGAGAGCACCTCCAGACCGTCTGCGTCTGGCGCTGCGTCGTTGGCATCGTGCGGGGGTTTGCCGCTGCGGAGGCTCGCCAAATGCTCCGCATACGGCGAGGCCTCGCAGATGTACTCGACCTGGGCTTTGACGGACAGCCTCGCGACGTTTGCGCACATCTGCACGAGGCTCTGGTGGACCTTCCGCAGCGCCGCCACGTGCTTGTCGCTCACGGGCACCTGTGAAGTGAGCCAACGGGGCTAACCTTCCGATATTGGTCGGTTTGCTTGGGCCGGCTACGGAGTCGCAACATGGAATATCAGGAGCCCTACCAAGTCCTTCCATTTAGACTTGTGGGCATCAGAGCTAATCAACAACACAGCCATCTCAACGTCGTGCATTCAGGAGCCATCACGATGATGATCTGCATTCCCAGGCATGTTTGTGCTCGAATCGCATTTTGTCACGGAGGAGCACCCCGCATCAGACCCACTCACACACCTCCAACCCCGTCCCCGTTCCTCACCTTCTGGGCGGAGCAAGAAATTGGTTCGGCCAAAGCATTTTTCGCGTTTTGGCCGACAACACATCTCCAAACATTTTTTTCTTTCGGTGGCAAAGAATTTGTCATTCTCATTGGCAAACAGGGGGGGGGGGGGGGTCCCAAACCTCCAATCCGCACTCCTCCCGTCCAGCACAAGCCTGTTGGCAGCGGCGCTTGTCATCGCAATTTCATTGTGGAAAAGAGCCGCAAGACAAATGACAAGTGAACCAACGCACCACCGCAGAAGGACGGCCTACAGTGATGGGACTGATGGACGGCGAGGACGAACCTTAAAGCAGCGTCGCATGCGTTCGCGAATTTTGGACATGGGTGCGGTTTGCACACTTTCAAGGCGTTGGAAAAAACGGAGGGGTGCTTTCAAAATGACGGGCACCAAAACGTTTGGGGGGAGGAAACACAGGGAGATTTTACAAGAGGTCCGGGGGAGGGTCCCGGCCACCGCAATATTTACAACTCAAAATTGATCTCCACGTCGCGCTGATCATTGTGAACACAATATGGGCATTGCAGAATCATTTTGTTCAAAACAAAACCGTTTCCCCCGACCGTGGGGCGGGGGGCAGGTTGGGTAGGGGGGGAAGGAGGGGCTGAAATGAGGAGGAGGGAGCGTCAAAGGGCCAGGACCACCGCGTTGTAGATGAGGCTTGAGCAGATGTGGCGTCCGACGACAGGACGTGCCGTGCGGCTGTGGCCTGACCGCATGGCGTCGTGGAATACGCACGCGCCGGAGGTTTCTTCGGCGTCCGTTGGGGCCCCAACAGAAGCCCGAATACCGGCCTCATATACGTCACGGCGGACTGAAGTGGCGGAATGGCCATTGTGTGCTCTGTCTTGGGGGGGGGGGGGGTCCGTTTGCCGCCCATCCGGAGCGCTGTCTGCCCCTCCCCCCCCGTGTGAACGTGGTCGTAGGCCATCCGGGCAGCAGCGCACTCTGAACGCGATGGCCGTCTGCTACAGCGACAGGCGCCTCCGACAATGTCACGGAAGGACTGTTTCTTCTGATCACGTGTGTGCTCTGTCTTGTGCCCCAGTGGTATGGGGACTGGTACTTGCATCTGCTTCCGATAGCAGTCCGGGGGGGGGGGGGGGGAGTATTAGAACGGGGGGAGGCGGGGGGTCTGGGACCCAAAAAAAAGCTGCGTACCAAAAATGGCCCGGTCAGATTTTCCCTCGTGTACATTTCGTTTTGTCCCACGATGGCCACTGGTCACTTTGGTCTGGAGGGGGGGGGGGGGGGGGGTCCAGGGGTCCCTCCCCCTCCTCCTGCGGCGTAGGGCCATTCTAACACTTCCCTGGGGGAGGGGGGGGGGGTGATCGGCGTGGGTATGCGTGGCCAACGAGTGTTGGCGGGGCGGTGGTGGTGGTGTTAGGGGCACAGTTCCAATGCCGCTTTCGGTGTTCGCATGGGCCGCCCTGCGTCGCACTGCCTCTTGTGGCCGCCCCTTCTGCAGGGCCCAGTCCCGGGACGGCGCAACACCACTTCCCTCCGCCGGCGCAGGTCTGAGGGCGCGGCCCTTCGGGACCTGCAGCGGCTCCTCCTTCACCGCCTCTTTGAAGTGCGCAAACCCCGCGAAGCTCGCGAGGGCCGGCACGTTGTGGACGGCGCCCATCGGCTTGCGCTTGGTCGCCTTCGGGGCCGCGCTGCGCTGGGCCGCCACTTTGTCCAGGACGACCCACAAATTGGCGGCGCGGAGCTGCCGCCGGCACTCCAAAAGGGAGGCCACGAGGCCGCCCCCCAGGCCCTGCCTGGGCTTGTTCAGCACCCGCAGAATGCACGCGTCCATGTCCCGCCCCACATCCTGCGCCCGGCCCCCGGAGACGTACGACGCGATGAACAGGAACGCGAGGACGTCCTGCACAAACGGAAAAGGGGTGCCCGTGAAAGTGCGGCAGGAGCACCGGAGGCGCGGATGGGCAGGTCACAAGACTGCGATGCACATGCGGCGGTACGACGCACCCGCGTCTTCCGCGTTACGTCACTGTGGACACGGCAGTCCCCCCCACCGCCGTTGCTCACCCTC